>JBBMOL010000066.1:0-2400000 GCA_037954665.1 Laguncularia racemosa
AATTGAAAAATCGGCCACTTGAAGCCCAAAATTTGAATATTTTAATTTTTGCTAGGGGAACCCGGGCCCAAAATTTTGTTTATTTTGTCCCTTGTAATTTTGTTTTTTAAAATTGGCCACTTAGTGGAAAAACTTTGAAATTTTTTTGTTTGTTTACCTTAATAAGAGCAAGTATAAAAAATTGCTAACAAAGGGTTTTTAGGAAGCTTTTTTTGATAATTTGATAAACTATACATTTTTGTCCCCATGTGAGAGGTTTTCCTCTTGCTAGCATTACTCTTATCAATTTCTTTGGAAATTGTGGCGAGTTTGGTTTGAATTTTTGTGAGTAATATCAAGTTTTTCTAAGTTGCACCCTATTTTACTAGTGTGAAATTTATCTATTTATAGTTGGTTGTTTTTTTTACTTGTTCTTTCATGCTAAATTGGGGTTTTCATTTTTAGAATTAAAAGCCAATTTTAGAGATTAGAATTGCATTGCTAAAAGTAATTGATTGGTATTAGAATTCCATTGTAATACTTTCTAATTTGGTTCACACCTTTTGAGTTTGTTCATCCTTTGATTCACGCCAATTTTCAGCCCAAATTTTGGATTTAATTTGTGGATTGTTTTAATCTTTTGTACTTGTGCTTTTTAAATTTTGGGGAATTTTTTAAAGCCATCTAATTTGGCATCAGAGTAAGTTGTTTCTTACAATTAGGGTTGCGTGGCCTTTGGGTTCATCCGCCATTTTTGTGAATTTATTTTTGGTTGATTCTTCAATTGGTTTGTGTTCATTTTCTTAGTTTATTTAAGCAAAATCATAATTTGGTATCAAAGCATGGGAATTGAGGAAGGGAATTAGTAAGCTTCATTTGCCCAATTAGGGTTCTTGAATTTGGGATTTCTGATCCAAAATTTTTTTAAGCGTTTGTAGTAGTGATTGTGGATTTTGTTGCATTCTTTTGTTCTTAAAGAAGTGGACAGGGAATACTTGAGTGCATTTTTTTCTTGAGTTATCGTGAGGGAGGAGTAGTTTTTTTTTGTAATCATTTGGGAAAAGGGGAAAATTTTGAAAAAAAAAAGGAGTGGTTTTCCCTTGTTATTTTTGGGGTTTTGAGATTATTTTTCCCAATTTCAAGAATTTATTACGTAGAGTTGGGGAAGGGTTATTTAAAAATATAAACACATTCATTAAAGTTTGAAGAAAATCTTTTAAAAAAATTTGAAAAATTGTTTTTAAACCCATTTGTGGAGAAGGTTGCATTAAGAGTGTTTTTTGGAATTTGTTGCCATGAAGTGTTGAGGTGAAGAATGTTGCACATGAAGTGGTGTTGTGGTTTGAAAGGGAGTTGCACCGTGATTGTGTTGTGTTTGTGATGATGTGATGTGAAAAAAAAGGGGGAATTGAAAATTTATTGAAAGTTTGTGTTGTAAAGGAAGGTTTGCCCGGGGAAGTAGGTGTATGTTTGGGGCCTGATTAGAAAGGGAATCATAGTAAAAAAATTTTTGAATCTCAAAACAAACTTTAAAAAGTGTGGAATTTAAATTTGTTTTTATTGGCTTAAAAAAATTGCTTAGTTGAATTCTTAAAAATTTAAAACCATTTAAAAGTGTTTAATTATTGTTCCCACTTGTTGTTGCCAAATTTAAAAGTGTGGGGAAAGTATGTGTTACATTGGTTGCTCAATTTCCCCCTGAGTGTGTAAGATGTGTTGCTGTAGTTGTGGGGTTTTTAGTTTATTATTGGCTTTTTAAGTTAGTAAGTAACTTTTTTTAAGTTTGTTTACTAATGTACTGGGGTTGGGCCCTTAAACCTTTTTTACAACTATTGAGATGGGGGTAAAGGGAAAACTTGTTTCACACTTCTTTTTGGGTGTAAAAAAAATTTGTGTGTCTTTTTTTAAAAGGTTTTGGTGGTAGTTATCCCCTAATATTGTGGCCTCCTTTTAATACCCCAAAAATTTAAAACCTTGGGTAAAAAACCCCGTACCCTAAAACCCTAAAAAATTACTTTGGGTTTTAAAGTAAACAGGGGAGCCCCCCATGTGACCTAGAGAGCTAAGTTATCTTTCAGTATGGGGGGGAAAAATTTTTCTTGACAAAATTTTGAATGTGATATTTTTCCCTATGTTACATCCCTTATATTCTTAGGGAGGCCTTGGTTAAAGATAGGAGGGGGTTTTCATAATGGCTTCAGAAATTTCATATGTATTCTAAAAGAGGAATAAAAAGTATAGTGTTGAACCCCCCCGTCACCATCAAGGAAAAAACCAAGAAGTGTAAAGACAGATAAAACAACCACAAAGGTCCCCTGAAAGGGTTTTTTAGTCGATGAGTTGGGCCTTCTGGACCAAGTGATTCAGAAGCAGTTTTGTTAACAAAAAAAAGGGTCCAAAAGGGTTTAAAGGCATTGAGTAAACCATCAGAGGGATATAAGGGGATACGGGAAGAAAGAAAACATTATTGGTGGGATAGTTTGAGTTTTGGGGAGGGCCCAAACGGAAAGATAGACCATTATATGTGTTGCAAATGAGATATAAACCTAGAGATAGAGGGGGAGAGGCCCAAATACCCCCGTTTAAAACCTTTGGTATTGGGGGACTATAGTGATATTTTTTTCAGATAATTTAAATTGGAGGTTAAAAAATCTCTACTGCATTTTGGGCCTATTAGATTTTAGAACAAAATTCCCCCAGGCTCGGGGGGAGATGATAGGAATCCCAAAATCCTACAAGACCTATCATTAAGGGCAAAAACTAAAAGGTTACAAAATTTTTGGGGGGGGGGAATTGAGGGTCCCTTTGAAAAAAACCGACCCCAAAAATTTAGATTAAATTTTTTTTTCTATTACTTATTTGTTATGCATTCCCAAAACAAATATACTTGTCGATTTTTACAAGGTGTGGTAAACTCGCTAAAGCTCAACTTTTGGGTTATTTATAGACCAACATAAACCAAAAAAAAAATGGGGCCAACAAAAAGGTTTTTTAAATTGAAAAAACCCGCCCCTTTGAAAAAAATTTGAAAATGTAATTTTTTCTATTTAGAACCAAAAATTTTTTTTTTTGTTTTTGTAAATTTTTTATTCTTGGAAAAAAGGGCCCCCCTTTGTTGGGATTTTTTGGGGTTTTTTTTAACCCCCCTTTAAAAGCAAATTTTTAAATTTCTTGCTAACAAAGGTTTTTAGAAAGCTTTTTTGGTAATTTTATAAACTATACCTTTGTGCCCCGAGAGGTCTCCTCTTGCTAGCCTCCTCTTTTTCAATTTCTTTTGGAAAAATTTGGGGGGGAGTTTGGCTTTGGTTTTTGTGGTAATATCAAGATTTTCTAAGTTACTTTTCCCATTAAATTTTTTTGTATTTTAAAATTAGTGATAAAAAGGTTGTTTTTTTTTACTTGTTCTTTTTATGCCAAATTAGGGGTTCCCCTTAAAATTCCTTAAAAAATTAAAAAAACCAAAAATTTTAAGATTGGAATTAAACCCTTTTGGTTAATTTAATTTTTTTAAATTTAAAGGGATTGGAATTCCCTTGTAATACATTAATTTTTGGGTTTCCCCCATTGAGATTGTTCTTCCTTTTTTTCACGCCAATTTTTTAGTCTAATTGATTAAATTTTTGGATTGATTAATCATTTGTTTTTTTTGCTTTTTAAAATTTTTAAATTTTTAAGGGCATCATAATTTTTGGGAACAGAGCAAGTTATTTCTTACAATTAGAGTTCACATGGCCATTGTTTATCATGTCATTTTTGTGAACTTGGTTTGGTTGAATTCTTCAATTGGTTTGTTTTTCTTTTGTTTGGGAATATTTAAGCACATCATAAAATAAACTAACATAAAAGAAATTACTATTCTATTCTAGCCTTATATTGTTCTAATTAACCAAACATAATGTAAATTCACAAGCATGCGTAATATGTAGTACTACCATGTAAATAGAAGTCCTCATAGCTAACTCCAAACTCAATTATCAAATATAGATGTGCAACAAGAAGTAATCAACTAGTATTTAATTAACATATGATTCGATAATATATTTTATTTTAATTGTATAATTGTTTTGAAACTTAGTATTTTATAAAGTACTTTCAATTAAGGAAAACCACTTAGCCACTTAAGAAAATTGAAGTTATATTTTATGTCCATTCCCATAACTAGGCTCACCCAATCAAATTTTTAAAAAATAAAGCCAACTTGACTTAAATTAATTAAATAAGTTTTATTTCTTTTATAAAAGGTCAAGTCCAAGTGAGCAATAACCAATGGGAAAATTATAAGTAAGGAAATCAACGTTTAGGGTCAAGTTTAAAAAAATTATCAAACTTTCAAATTGTTAAATAGATGATAAACAGTATTACTAAAAAATTTAAAATAGAATATCAAACATTTGAGTAGTTAAAATAAAAAATTAACATTATATTAAGTGATTCAAATAGAGGACATTTATTATCTCATAAACATGTTAAGTAATTAAATAGAGGATTTCTTTACTATCCGAAACTGATGCTATAATAGGATTTCCTATTTGAACTATTTAGAAAAATGTTATTATCTATTTTAACCATTAAAAAATTTAATTTTCTTTTTAAAAACTTAACCCAAACATTGATCCCTTCACGGGTAATTTTCTTTTATTCATTAAATCAAATTGTTTCAACTCAAAATGAACCAATTTAAATTTGGGTTTTTAGCCGATTCACCTACTTCCTTTCTCTCTCTTTTAATTTTACTTTAATTTATTATTTTATTATTATTTATACTTTTAGAATACTTAATATTTATTATTATCAAACTATGATTATTTTCTTATTTTTACCTTAAAAAACACAACTTTCAAGGCTTATCTACTCTTAAAGGATCAAAATAGCTTTCATCCAAAAATTTGGTACAAGATTTCAATTTATGATTTCTAACATGATGATTTTGAATTGATAATTGGTATAAACATGACAACAATCAATAAACAATTTAAAATCAAATTACAAAATTTTTGGGAAAAAATCAATCAAAAATATGTTTTTCATTATAATTAGCTATAATAAAAGATTAAACAAAGCATATTCCTCAAGAACACTTTGAATATCTTCAACTACATTCAATCTCATATTCAAACATTCTAGAAAAAATTCATAAGTAATAACGTGTTATTTATCATTTTATTAACTTTACAAGATCAAACAAGAGCTAATCCAATAACACTTTAAATTCCATTATGAACATCACCAAAAACACATGAACATTCAAATTCACATTAAAGTTTTTTCTTCTAATTTTCTAGAAAAATAATATATACCAAACTACTTATTAACTTAACTTATTTAAAAATGATTATTCATGAATTGATCACAAGAGCAACTAAAAATTTCAATTACATGCTAACAAGAACATCAAGAGTACTCAAATATACATTTATCCATAATGGAATTCATTCACTCTTATTCACCATTTTCAATGCAAAATTCATTCCTAATTTAACTTTTTCTAGAAAACTTTCAAAGAAATCGCAAAACATCAAACTACAAACCAAAACTATCATAAACTTCATTTTACCAAATCAAAACCATAAAAAATCTATTCACCCAGTAAAAAAAAAATTTTTAATTATTATAATTTATTGTGATATTCTAGGGGTTTTTAGCAAATAGATTTAGGAAAATAGGAAACTTCTTCCCTTTTAATTTGAATTTTATAATTGGCCACGAAAGTTGGACGAAGTGTGTAAAGTTGATTTCTTAAAATAAAGTTTATAAAAAGCTTTACTTTGATATAAATATAAGTTTAATGATATAGGTCAATATCCATCTGAATGTTAAATTCGAGTTTCAAAATATAACAAGACCTCATAATAAATTACTTAGCATGTAAATTAAATAATTTGGAATATGAAGGTACCAAAGAGTATGTAAATTCAGTATATATACATAGAAATTAACATGTGGACACATGTATCATACCATTTTTTAAAATATACCTTAAGATTGATTATCAAAATTGACTAAACTACCGACTTCACCTAATTTCCTACACATGGCTAGCAACTTGAATTGAGCAGCAAACAAGACCACTAAACAACCAATCACCTAAATTAATTGAAGTTAACTTTTGGAAGTGACAATTTCATAGATCAACAACAAAGCTAGGACAAGGTGATGTGCTTAATTGGCTAAAGCACATACAAAGATCAAATGGAAGCAATTCAATCTCCAAATTTTCACAAATGGCGTGAATCCCTTAAGTATAAAAAAGGGTTCCACGTAAATGACAATCCAATAGCAATTGAGTAATCACAAATAACAACACATTTTAAGATCTAATTCTACTAAAATGGCATGAATCCAATAATAGAAATGAACCCTAAAAATGGTGTGATAATAAAACAAACCAATTTGTACTAGATATGACTCACTAGTATGAATTGGAATCAACTTAAAGGGGATTTTATATTGCTCACAAATTCTTAAGCCTCCACTCACTATAGCCCTTGAAGGAGTTGATAAGAGCCTTATGAAATTAAAGCAAGAATCCTAGATCTCATGTGAAAAGGGGCAGAAATTTTCTCTAAAAAAAGCTCCCTACAAACCCTACTTTTGCAAATATTATACTTGCTCCACTTAGGGTTAAAATGGCAAAATAATTACAACTATGCCACTAATGTGGCCGGTCCTAATCCTACAAATACAACCAAATAAAATTTCCTAAAAGCTTACAAAAAAATCGGTTCAAAGATAAATTCCAAGTACAAAAATAATGGTCTTCAAAGAGTCGGTTCGTCAAGTCAATTGTGATCACGGCGGGCTATTGGATGTGAGTCCGATGATGTCCCCAATTTGATCAACAGTGTAGGTCCATGTGGCATCTTATGAAGATTGATCATTGTACCTGCTATATTACTATTCAAACTTTATTAGATAAAGAAAAATGTATACATGCAAGTGATTTGGATCATTCATCCAAATCAAGTTCCCTAACTATCGGAATCGCAGGGTAGATTCCCATCATCTCCTCGAGCCTTTGAAAGATTTGCCCTCAAATCTAGAGGGTCACTTCTTGGACTAAACCCAAATGCCTTTGTTCCCTTGTTTGCCCGATTGTTAGAAGAAACAAAAGTAGTCCTAACCTGCTCTTGGAAATCGTGTACCTTTGATGGAGACATAGGTGTCAATACTATTAAGACCCTCCCTTCTGAAACATGTTATGTTTTTGAATCCATCATGTAACACCTTCCTATCAAACATCCAAGGTCTACCCAAAAGTAAATGAAAGGTACACATGGGAATCATATCACACAGGATCTCATCATGATATTTCTTTCCAACACTTACTAGCACCTTTGCCCTTTGTGTAATACACATGTTAGCCCCATTGTCCAACCAATGCAAATTACAAGAACTAAGATGTGGACTAGTAGATAGTTGTAATTTCTCTATCAATGCAGCAGATATGACATTAGTGTAACTACCACTATCAATGATCAGTACACAAAGGTTACCTCTGATTCTGCAAAAACTGTGGAATCTGTTCTCCCTCTATTTGTCCCTAGCGTCAGGAGAGATAGTCAGAACCCTGTGCAACACATTAATTGGTAAATATTGTTCACCTATTCCCTCCTTATGTGTCTCAGCATTCTGATCATCATAGTATTGCTACAATGCCATAGATGGGTCTATAATCTCCACTGGTTCTTTTTCATCCTCATCCTCTTCTCCAATATCCTCCATAACTGTCATAACTCTCTTATTAGGACACTGTATTGCCATATGCCCAAATCTCATGCATTTAAAACATTTAATTTTGTGCAATTTCCCACTGGTTGTTCCTGGTACAATCTACTAACATCAGGTCCTATTACCTCTTTACCCTTTCCAAAAGTCATTCTCTCCTTGTCTATGTTGGGGTTAGCTTTATCCATTGCCTTGACTGGTTTACCTACTACCTTTGGTCCTCTTGATTGACCATCAGCTCCCATGGGCCTGGTAGTAGTACTAGGCCTGCTACTAGTAACCTGAATGGGTTGGATCGCCTCTACCTCTCCACTTTCAAGGCTAGCTGTATATAGCCTCATCAAATGTATTATATCTCTATAGCTCAACTACATATGCAATACTCATGTTTCAATCTGGATACAAAGCATGCTAGGTTTTGCTTTAGAGGCTCTACTGACCTACACCTGATCATTAAGTTTTCAAATTCCTGTACATAATCATCTACTATTTTGCCTCCCCGCCTCAAAGTCTGAAGACGCATAAACAGTTCCTGCTTGTAGTGTTCAAGAATGAACCTCTTCCTTAAAACCCTCTTCATATCCCTCCATGTATGAATTTCAGCCTCTCTATCCTTATGCCAACTAATCACCAAATTCTTCCACCATAAGGCGGTATATCTTATGAACTCAACAATAGTAAGTCAAACTCAGGTGTTATCATTGATTTCATAGCACTCAAAAAGGCTTTCAACCTTATCCTCCTAGTCTAGATAGTCATTTGCTAAGCCCCTACCATCAAAGGAAGGCATCTACAGTTTCACATACTCTAAAACCGCTAGGTGGCCTGAAATCCCTATTTGGGTAAGGATTAACCCCAAAGTTATCATCCCTCTCTTCCCTGTAAGGATGATGATCTCCCTCCATTTTCTTCCCAAGTTTCTTCCTTCCATTGTTCCTTTCCTCTGGATATTTTGTAGAGCTACTCTTGGTAGTGCTTGAGGATTTACCACTGGTGGTTGTGTCATTACCATTCTATCAATCCTTGTTGCTAGTGTAGTAACAATGGTAGTAAGGTCCTGAAGTTGATCTTCCAAGGTTCTTCACCTGCAATTTGATGACCCTGTCCTCCACCAACCTGGCTATTGGCCTCATTGCCAATTCCCCCATTTAACACTGTCATTTGACATGCTTGTGATTTATTGAAGTACAATCTCACAATTTGCAGCACACTCCTTTAACAACACCAAGTCACAATAGCACGTTTAGATAACCAACACTCATACACAATTATATATCTACGGTGCAAGAAGTTAATAACACAACTAAATAGTTCTTGGTACTTCAAGTATAGTTAAATAAATGAAGCAAAAATAATCACTCCCAAGTAGTTAAGTTATTAAATTCAACTAGCAAGTTCTTAAGTAATGAGTTTCAATTACTTTCACACTTTAATGTTTGTTTTTGAATTCAAACTTCACTACTTCAACTTTCCTTTCTTGCCACAGTTTCACACCCACAATTAACCTTAATGTGCAGCACCTTACACTACATAACAAATTCACAATTCACACCGCTACTTACACCTCTCAATCATTGTGCAATTAACTCATCACCACTACATACACCATGTTGCAATTCCTTCACTCAACACATATACAACGCCACACATACACACCCTTCACTCATGGTGCAACACACACACACACTTCCAAATTTTTCAATCTCTCACCACTACAAAACACAATGCACACCGCAACTCACACACAAAAGGTAGCAACAATTCAAATTCAAATTACTCCATTAATTGCAACCTTTCCACAATTGGTAAAAAGTAATTTCAAATTCAACCAACTAATACACAATAACTTCTTCAGCTTAATGATTGTTTTGAAAATCAAATAATTTCCAAATCCTCCATGCAGCTTAAATTTGGAAATGACCAATTGTACTCCCTAATTCCAAAACAAACAAGCAAGGATTACACTCCTCCTTTCTTCACAAAATGAGGTACTTCCCAATTCCGAATTTAGATCAAGAAATGCATTACTTTCTTCCCTTCCCTTCACGGTAAATTCAACAACAAAGGAGCTACAACAAGACCTCCACTTCTACTTCAACAAGCAGCAATTACAAATCCTCAACAATATAATCAAACAACTCAATTTCCAATACATAATTTCGTATCAAGAAGTTAAGAACCCTAAAAAAAAAATTCTGAAATCAACCAACACTAAATAAATCCCTTCTCTTAACTTGAGCTCTGATATGAAATTATAATGTGCTTAATTGGCTAAAGCACATACAAAGATCAAATGGAAGCAATTCATCTCCAATTTACACAAATGGCGTGAATCCTTAAGTACAAAAGGCTTCCACGTAAATGACAATCAATAGCAATTGAGTAATCACAAATAACAACACACTTTAGGATCTAATTCCACTAAAATGGCATGAATCCAATAATAGAAATGAACCTTAAAAATGGCGTGATAATAAAAACAAACCAATTTGTACTAGATATGACTCACTAGTATGAATTGGAATCAACTTAAGGGATTTGATATTACTCACAAATTCTTAAGCCTCCACTCGCTATAACCCTTGAAGGAGTTGATAAGAGCCTTATGAAATTAGAGCAAGAACCTTAGATTTCACCTGAAAAGGGGCAAAAATTTTCTCTCAAAAAAAGCTCCCTACAAACCCTACTTTAGCAAGTATTTATACTTGCTCCACTTAAGGTTAAAATGACAAACAATTACATCTATGCCACCAATGTGGCCGGTCCTAAATCCCACAAATACAACTAAATAAAATGTCCAAAAAGCTTACAAAACAA
The DNA here is from genome assembly GCA_037954665.1 of Laguncularia racemosa. NCBI lineage: Eukaryota > Viridiplantae > Streptophyta > Magnoliopsida > Myrtales > Combretaceae > Laguncularia > Laguncularia racemosa. The sequence continues at coordinate 10,522 of JBBMOL010000066.1, forward strand.
TTGGTCCAAAGATAAACTACAAGTACAAAAATAATAGTCTTTAAAGAGCCGGTTTTGTCAAGTCAATTATGATCATAGTGGGTCATTGGATGTGAGTTCGATGATGTCCCCAATTGATCAACAGTGTAGGTCATATGGCATCTTATGAAGACTGATCACTGTACCTACTATATTACCATTCAAACTTTATTAGATAAAGAAAAATGTATACATGCAAGTGATTTAGATCATCATCCAAATCAAGTTCCCCAACTATTGGAATCGCAGGCATATTCCCATCACAAGCCCTATGCCCTTATTGGACCGACTAGTTCTTTAAGTAGTAGATGGTGAGGTATAATTTGACAAATGTGGAATTAAAGCAAAGCTAAATTAAGTGAGCGCAAGTGAATAAAATAGAAAGATATATTATGTTATTGAGTTAGGTAATCAATAATTTTAATTGAAAACACACTTGAAAAATTGTAATATCTTACTAGATACATATGGTAATAATATATGTACACATACCTTTGTTTTATAATTATTAAATATAGGTAAAAATGCACCCCTAAATCCTTATATTCAATAAATTGATATAGTGTAAAGCTATAACACAAAGTATAAGAGACAGATAATTCATATTATTGATAATAACTGATAATAATCCTTAGTTACATTGTCTATCAAGTATTTATAGACTAGAAACCATAAAACTAATAAGAAAACTAGATGAAAATGTAATAGGAAACTAAATTAGACAAGATATGCTTTCCTAAACTAAACAAGATTCTTTAACACTTTGGTATGCAATGAAAACACATAAATTTGACATAAAAAATAGACCCCAAATGGCATAGCAATTTGTTTTAGCTCAAAATAGACTAAAATCAATCTTTATTAACATATTATAAGTTCTATAACTCTTAATAAGAAAAAGTTATAAACCTTCAAAGTTAAATTTTCAAAACCAGGCCTCCAATCTGGAAATGTTAGCTTAAGACTCTTTTCAATGGTCTATCCTACTTTATTTCCAATTGAATTTTGGTTCTCAACTTCTAATAACTGTCTCTTTTTATGCTTCTAATTCTTCCACTTTTCATGCTTCCAATGACCATACTGCTCCATAATTGTAATCCTAACCCACTCAAAAAAAAAAAAAAAAACTAAATTAAATTGTCAATGTACAATTGTTGTTGGCATTGCAAAAATAAAGGTAACTTTAAAGAGGACAATAGTAGAAAACCTATCTAGAAACATAATATAAAGGCATGAGTAGCTTAAAGTGTGGCTTATTTAGAGAATAGACATCTAGACACCACTAACCATACCCCTCCACTAATCGGTAAGATGAGAATTTAACTAGGAAATTGATGCATTTCATGAAGAATTGAGAGAAATGCCACAATTGAAGACAATAGGAAACATGTATATTGAAGCATGGGGATTACAATAGAAAATTTTGGGAGAGTAAAGAGGAAATAAATTAGTTCCATTTCTATGATAGATAATTCAGCAATGAATTCTAAATTAAATTGAAATGGAAACACTAATTTTGAACTTAGGCCTTCCTCTACACTCACCTACACCTTAGACACTCTTTGATTTCATAAAAATTGTTAATAGGTCATGAGCAAGTTTAAATCAGAGAAGTTGATTTTATTGCATATATGGGTGAATTAGCATTTCTTGGTTAAAGAGGATTGCAAAGCCTAGGTAAGAATCTACACTCTGCTATTTTATAATATGTAGTAGTTACAATTGCATGTAACCATTTGCTTGTTATTTGTATATCTCTATGCATTCACTTACTTTGAATACCTTGGAAAGATCCTTAGTTAAGCTACTAAATAGAAGTGAAGATTAGTGGTTGAGAATAATGCTCATTGATGTTTTATTGATTTTAATGATTGAATATAGATATAAGGGAAGCCTACTAGTGATAGGCTACAAGCAACACTAATGTGTGGAGCAAATGTGGCAACTACATTCATGGCTTCGTAGAGTTTATTTGGGTTTATTCTTGATATCGTGCATCATATTGCATATGCATTTGGTCGAAATATATGATAGGTCTTGCAGTATAAGTAGCTATCGACTTAAGAGTTGTTAGCAAACATGCAAGCAAGAGGGCTAACTTAATCTACCTAATTAAAGCAAGACCTTGTCACTACTTGTTCAATTTTGTGGCACAAATCTTGCAATTGACTGAAAAATAGTTTGCAGCATGATCTTTATAGTGGCATAGTCAAATTTATGGCAACCAAAGAGCTTACATGGTTAAGTTTGTGGCAACCTTAGTGGTTACACGGTAAAGTTTGTGGCAAGACCAAAGGTAAGCATCATGATGGATTCTTGGTGTTTCATCGATTAGGTTCCTAACTAATGCTTAGCAAGCCATTGATATGAGGTTCTTGCTTGTTTCTAATCGGTGACTTATCGGTAAATATGGATGTCATGTTGGTATCATCTTGCCTCAATATGATTAAAATGAGCAGTCCTAATAAGGATCTATTTTACGCATATTACTATAGTGTTGATGAGGATAAGAACTTAGTAGGTAAGTGCTATCATAGCATTTGCGTTACTACTTTATTCGCACAGCATTGTATATAGTTTGTAACATATGAATTATTCTTGTTAATATATTATTATGTTATGTATTTCTTGTTTTAGTTTATAATCACTTAGCTTGAGTATGAGGTAAAGCATAATTGTCTAAACTAAGGTACTAAAGGTAGAACAACATAAGATTACAAAGTTGGGATGGGAAATGAGAGCGTTTATGAGCAAGCTTTTACACCAGGATCTTAGAAGCAACAAGATCATTATGTTATGTTTTGTTATCTAAGATATCATTTAAAGTTGAAAGTGTCAATTGAAATATAAAATTCAATTGGTATGATGATATGTGAATATCAATTGTGCTATGACATGTTTAATAGAAGTTTGGTTTGTAAGATTTTACTATAGTAATTGATATTGGTAAAGGAAAGTTAATTGATATTGATGGTTCTTTTAGAGTTTGGTTAAATGCCTATTTACAAGTTAGCCTTATCCTCACTTAGGAATGGTTTACCAAACAATCTCTCAAGCACCAAAGTTATTTTACAAGTAAAGTAAACACCTAGAGAGGTGGAGCATTACATTTATTTAGAATCAACAATTTACATGTTTAGATCTAATGATCATCATAACATGCTCATCACTTTAATGCGTCATCAAATTCATCAATTTCACAATCTTATCACTAACTAGACCATATAACAAGCTAAGCCTTTAAGTCATAACAACAAACACCTTATACTCATAATCTCTATCTAACAATTTTATATTAATTACACTTGCAACACTACATATAACTATTCATACTTCATTAATTTATCAAATTAATTAATAAATGAATCAAATAATCATAATTCTATTCATACCACATGACTAAGAAGAGATCATACACTACTCATCAACAACTTATTGATTTCTAATCAAAAACACATTCTATTACTCATTTTAGCTTAGATCTATCAATTTAATACATTGAAAAATCAAATTGAACTCCAAATATTTTTCTATGAGTGGTGTAACATGCACATGTACGCCTACCTCCAATCAACTTCAATCTCAATCCAAAGCTCACATTAATCGACACTCAAAATCCTAATTAGATAATAATAATAATACCTTAATTAGTGACTTCAAACCTTTCCTAAGCTTGATTTGATCTTCAATCAACTAACTTTATCATATTACATTAGATTTACACTTAGAATCAATAGATCTATGAAGAAATCACATCACTTACCTAAACTTGGTACTATATGTGTAGATCTCCTTAAGGATTAAAATGCTTCTAGATTTCCTTCAATCACCTAAGATTTAATAATCAAAAGTTACTAATATTAAATCTAGAACTTGGATTAAACTTAAGGATTAATAGATTACTAAATTTGATAGTTCACTTGATTTAGATTATACACTTGAATTCTCCAAAGGAATATTGAATAGATCAAATTGTGAAGAAGTTGGATCTCCTTTTCCTCCTAATAAAGTTTATACCATGATTTAGGGAGAGTTTGAATTTCTAAAGTATTCTATCCCTTTAAAATCAACTTTAGTAGTTATTTAATTCAAATTCCTTTTTACATATACTTAAGCAAGGTGAATTACTAAACTATCCTTAGTAAACATAAATACTAGCTAAGGTTATTTTAGAAATTTTGAAATTTCCTAATTACCTTTGCTTACTTAATCTCATAAATTTCCCATATAACTTACTTTATTAAATGCCAAAACTACCCTTCCTTACTTTGTTACTTAAATTACTTTTACTTTTTTTATAATTTTACTTAATCTCATAAAATTTCCATATAACTTACTTTATTAAATGCCCAAACTACCCTTCCTTACTTAGTTACTTAAATTACTTTTACTTTTTTTATAATTTTACTCCTTGACGTAAGATATTTTTTTTGAAATACATAGCTTTGCAATGGGCAAAGCCTGCCAGTGTGGCAGTTCAACTCTTGGCAATTGATGTGTTTGAACCTTCTCAGAATTGAAAGGAAAAATGAGATAGTGAGCTCAAAATGTAGTATAAGTCTTAAATCAATATCCCATTGTCTAGTAATATTGATTCCTTTAATTATTTTATTTTATGGTATATTAGAGTACATTATGGCCTAAGTTTAATAGCATGCAGATATGTCTTAGCTTTTTTTACCTTTCAATCTAATTGCCATACATCCTTTAAGAAGTAAATGAGGGATAATGTGAAAATCTATATATAAAAAAGTAACCATGAGTTGAAAAGCTTAGACATTGAACGTAGATAATTTGGCATATTATACTATTACAAAAATCCAAAGTCAACAAGCAATTCTAAAACGGCCAACTTTTGAGTTTTATTTTTAATTTTTGAAATACATAGCTATTCTAGTTAAAGATGTTACTATGGCTCAATCACGAGCTTTAGACCAAAGCCCAAGGCCACCTATACTGGGGCATCTTTTGTCACAAATGGTAGGCCACGTGGCCACATATCCAGTGGATAGATGTACATGAACTCTCTCTATTCACACCTCTCTCCCCTTTTCTCTGTACCAATTGATATTCCAATTGTTCCACATAGTATAGTCTCTCTTCTCTAGTCGGAAAAAAAAAAAAAACTCTTTTTTTCTCTTATCTACTTTTTTTTTCCCCTTTGATACTTTGTGTTTCATATTTTTCTAATAAGTACTATGCCAGTCATTTACACTATAAAAATCAATTTCTAAACTAACCAAATATAATAACTGATTTAGACTTTTTTTTTTTATTCTAGTATTAAGCTACATTAGCAATGTATTTCACTTAAAGATGTCAGTGGTGTAGCCTCACCATTGTAGCCCTCTAAAAGAAATGAGTTTGCTTGAGTAGGGTTATGTGGTGAAGAGATACGTCGTATATCTTGCTACATAACATATGTATTGTAGTGAGTTATATGGCATGTCTCTTCACAATCTTTTTTTTTTTAATTTTCAATTTTGATAATGAATAATATTAAGTTATTATCTATTAAAATAGTGTAACATTTATTTATGTAACATTAGTAAGAAAAATAATAATAATTTATAATTCCTTGAATATTCCATATTTAATGCAATATCAGAATTAATATTAATAAAATTTATAATCATAAAATATGATAGTACATTACAAAACATAGCTAATGTTAGTCTAAATATGCAGTCTGATAACAAACCCAATCACCAAGTATACAATCGGGTCAACAAGAAGTTAAGAAAATATAATATTGAATAAGTATAATCATGTCACCAAACTAGGATGATGGTCCCTTGAAAAATGACGTCAACGGCCATGGATGAGATCCAAGCGGAGGGAGTTGTTGTGATTGGCTACATAGCCATGAAGTGAAGGCGACTAAGGATAGGGTCGTACACTGCATAGAGACTAGGTAGGCATTTATTGCTAGAACTGCTCACACTTTTGGGTTAGATCCGCGAGCTGGATCTCATCAAGATCAAATTCCTTGCTAGAAGTCTAGAAGGAGACTCGGCAGCATGGTAAAATGATGACCGTGCAATTGGTGGGATCGACCCTCCATATCCCAATCCCTGATATTATCTTGTGCCCTAGAACCTCCTCTATGACGATGGCATTAGACTTAGGTTAATCCTCGCCCTATTGTACTTGGGCATTGTCCTTAGCCTGCTCTTGTAGCATTGTCTCCCTCATGGTGATGGGTGTCGAATCTAACAAAAATAAAACTTACTCCTAGACAATTATATGATTTGCATATAGCGATGAGTAGGGTCGAATCCACAGGAATTGGTTAAAGATATTTCTATTCAAAGGGCATAAAGATGAAAAGAAAACGAGGGGGGGTTTTGTTTATGAATCAAAATAAAGTCGAAGCAAGATAATAGAATCGGATATTGATAAAAGCCTAGCCAAAGGAATCAAGATAGTTTAATTCAAGGAATTGATCATCGATGCAAATGTTTTCTATTCTTATTCCTAGATAAACTGGTTATGGTTATTAACAAGCTCTAACAACCTATCTCTCCGTACTTCCTCGATAACCAAGAGAAGCTCTTTGATTATTTTTCTTATCGATTAGACAACTCCAGACAAGCGCTTAGGATTTAATCTACCAATAGCATTAAAAACTAGAGAGACCACCGATTCATGCCAGTAGATTATAAGATAACCTATTTAAACATGATCACACACCTCCATAACATGAATTCGATCATCTATTTTATAACCAAACATGTTATTGTGTCACTGAGACTAGAACAATCAAACAATTACAGATTTGGCATGCTAGTTGACAATATATTAACTTGCTAATTGAGTAGAAGAGCTCTATTCATACCAATCAACAAAGATAATAATGACAAAACGATCAGAAGATATATGAATATCCGAAAACAACGAATAGATTAAATACAAGTCAATTAGACCTCACAATTCGTGGAGAATTAAACATCTATGATCCTTTGGCTAGAAAAGTAGCTTAGCTACTCATGTTCATCAATAAAACGAAAATAAAAAGTAGAGACATGATGAACCCGGTTGCCTGCTCTGCCTCCAAGATGATCCAAAGATTCCAGATTAAAAGATTCAAAAGTTGTCCTCACCCTCTAGGGTTGGTTCTATTTATATTGTTAGAGGGATGGCATGTGATCTTTTGCTAGCAAGATACGAAAATATCTTTCCTTTTCCAAGTAGATTTCGAGAAGTGAATCTTCGTCTGCCTGGCACACCCTACCACACGATCGTGGGTCAAGCCATGCCTTCCTCTGTACATGATCTACGTATCATCTTCCGTGTCCAATGTGTAGCACGGTTCCACCCACGGCTAGATTTTCAACCGTGCCTTCCTCTGTGCATGGTCTACAAGTTCTCTTTGGCACGTCTAGCTTCCACTACGGCTCCAAGCATGGTTTCTCCCACGGCTGCCACCACGGCCGTGCCCTAAGCCGTGTCTCTCTCTGTTGAAAGTCCACATTTCCGCCTTTTCGTCCAGTGTGTAACACGGTTTACGCCATGGCCGTGCCTCAAACCGTGCTTCCGATACACGGCCGTGTATTTCAACCGTGTATCTTCCTATTGATTTAAAACCAAGTACACGGCCGTGTACTTCAATTACACGCCCATGTACTTCCCTCCGGCGGTGTAAATCCTTGTCTTGATCCAAGTTGTAGATGACTTCTCTAATTTACTTGAATTAGCATCATTGACTCCATTTAACCTAATTTATCACCATAATATAATTAAGTACCATTTCCTTATGATTTCTATAAAATCAATAATGAATTAACACAATTTATACTATAAATATTAAGTATAAAATGGCTCTATCAAATTCCCCCACACTTAAACTCTTGCTTGTCCTCAAGCAATTGAATCAAATTAATTGAGAAATATGTCATAGATTATACAAACTTTCTTTTCATCATTCCAAGCATCTATTCATTTGTAATTCATGACTTGTAATTTTAATGTCTACTACTTCAACCAAACTGGTTTCCTGTGATCAAATTACCATGGACAAAATTTAATAGCTAATCTAAACAAAAAAAACTTTAATCCTCATGTTTAGCAAAAGAATTTCTTATTCCAAAAGTAAATACTTAATCCACTAAGGAAAAACACCCAATTAAACTTCAGTGGATATTATCAAGCATATAATCCTTACAGTATAAAGTAAAAGCATATGGTATAAGCTCTTTGCTAGATATTCTCCCTTTTATACATCTTTGTTTTATTCAATGAATGTTTTCATTCATGTTCTTTTGATCTATTCAAGCATCTATTTTGACAAGTTTTTGCCCGCTTCTTTTCATGAACTTTTGCCTTTTTCGCCTTTATCGTTATAGTGAGTTCATTGAGTCGGCAACATCCCGAGCTCCTCACTCAAGTGACCGAGTTTTGAGATACCCCTACGGACTCTTCCTCACTCTAACATTCAAGTTTGAATACTCTTAACTCAATTAGTTGAATCATTGGAGTAATGGCTATGCTTGATTTTTTTTTTTTCACTAAGTGTTATGATTGCTTTACAAAAAACTTCAAAGAGTATACAGTAGCTAATATAACCTAGAAGTAAACTTGTTTATTTTTCACTTAGGGACTCGACTTACTCTTAGACTTCCAATTCTAAAGCTAAATACAAGGTAAATTTGTTTCTTAAAGATTTCACTACTTAATTTTAACCATGTATTCTAATCACAGCAGTGGGTGAGTAAAACATTTGAACAAGTCAATTTCACATTTTGTAGATGCTTATTACAACATTTAGTACAATCTCCAGATGTCATGATAATTTTGAAGAATTTTTAGCTTAAAATTGCTTAAGGACAAACATTCAGAGTATAAGTTAGTTCTCTATTCTCTATATTTTATTATCCTCTCCCCCACACTTAGCTTGAATAGTGTCCTCACTGTTCCAAATTCAGCACAATGAAAGAGGAATGAACAACTCAAGGAACATTAGAGAATAAGAGAAAGGAAATATTGGTACTTCCCTGGTATTGGAATTCTCCCCTTAAGCTTTGGAAAGTGTCATCTAATGATATGTATCCTTGCTGCAGCTAATCCAAAAAGTTCAAAACTACACTAAAATCAAAACAAACTAAACTAAAACAAAACAAAACTAAAGCAAAAAAAAACTAAAAGAATTTTTTTTTTTTTGACATGGGTTGCCTCCTATGAAGCGCCTTTCTTTAACGTCTTTGGCTAGACGTTCCTGTAATCAATCACAATACTCGGGGTGAGTTAAGCTGGTTTCTTCAATATTACATACTTGAAATCCTTCATAGAAAAGTTTCAAGCGATGACCATTGACTTTAAAGATCTTACCAGTTTCAAGACTGGAGATCTCAATTGCACCATGTGAAAATATGTTAGTGATAACAAAAGGACCAATCCACCATGATTGTAGTTTGCCAGGAAACAACTTCAATCGAGAATGGTAAAGTAATACTTTTTGACCTACAGAAAAATTCTTTCGGGAAATCATTTGATCATGAAAATCTTTTGTTTTTTCCTTGTAGATTATAGTACTCTCGTACGCTTCTCTTCGAATTTCTTCGAGTTCTTGTAGTTGAAGTTTTTTGTGTTCACCCGCCTCATCCATTCGCATGTTACATTGTTTTACAGCCCAATATGCCCTATGTTCCAGCTCCACAGGGAGATGACATGGTTTGCCAAATATTAAACGGTAAGGAGACATACCTATAGGGGTCTTGTAAGCTGTTCGGTAGGCCCATAATGCATCCTCAAGTCTTGTGCTCCAATCCTTCCTGCTTGGATTGACGGTTTTTTTCCATAATAGACTTGATTTCTCGATTTGAGACTTCTGCCAATCCATTGGTTTGGGGGTGGTATGCGGTGGAAGTGTGATGAGTGACCCTGTATTTTTTTTAGTAGAGTTTCTACTATTCTATTACAAAAGTGTATGCCACGATCACTGATAAGAGCCTTTGGTGTCCCGAACCTAGCAAAAATGTGAGATTTAACAAAATCCACAACAACTTTAGCATCATTAGTTCGGGTCGCTTTGGCTTCCACCCATTTTGAAACATAATCCACAGCAAGAAGGATGTAAACATTACCGAAAGAAGGAGGAAAAGGACCCATAAAGTCAATAACCCATATATCAAATATTTCGCAAGCAAGAATAGGAGTAAGTGGCATTTGGTCTCTACGTCCTAAGTTGCCAATCTTTTGACATCGTTCACAAGCCTTACAAAACATAAAAGAGTCACGAAACAATGTAGGCCAAAACAAACCACATCCTAATACCTTTTGAGCTGTCCTCTTAGGGCCAAAATGTCCACCACATGCATATGAGTGACAAAATTGCAAGACAGAAGGAATATCGTCTTGAGAAATACACCGTCTAATGATTTGATCAGCACAATGTTTCCACAAATATGGATCATCCCATACATAATACTTAGCATCACTTTTAATTTTATCTTTTTGAGCCCTAGACAAATCACTTGGTAATGTCTTAGTAACCAAATAATTGACAATATCAGCATACCACAGAATTGTCTTTTGAATAGAAAAGAGATACTCATCTGGAAAATCGTCTTGTATTTATGTGGACCCTTCACTGATAGGAATTCTACTGAGGTGGTCGGCAACTAAGTTTTCCGAGCCTTTCCTATCACGTATCTCCAGGTCAAACTCTTGTAATAAGAGTATCCATCGAATAAGTCTTGGTTTCGCCTCCTTCTTCGCGAGCAGGTATTTGAGAGCTGCATGATCAGAGTAAACAATTACCTTAGTACCAAGTAAATATGATCTGAATTTTTCTAATGCAAAAACAACAGCCAAGAGTTCTTTTTCCGTTGTGGAATAGTTGCATTGAGCATTATCCAATGTTCTGGAAGCATAATAAATGACATGAGAAGCTCTCCCAACTTTTTGGCCAAGAACTGCATAATTGCTCACATCACACATGATTTCAAAGGGAAGGGTCCAGTCGGGTGGTCGGATGATTGGAGCAGAAGTTAACTTATCTCTCAATGTGTCAAAAGCGTTCTTGCAGGCCTCACCGAACTCAAATGTCACTTCTTTTTGTAGCAATCGGCATAGGGGTTGAGTAATCTTGGAGAAATCCTTGATGAAGCGTCCATAGAATCCTGCACTCCCAAGAAAAGACCGAATTTCCCGTACACTCACAGGGTAAGGTAAAGATTTAATCAATTCTACCTTAGCTTTATCGACTTCAAGCCCCTTAGAAGATACAATATGGCCTAGAATGAGACTCTGTTCAACCATAAAGTGACATTTTTCATAATTCAACACTAAATTCTTATCTATACATCTTTGAAGCACTTTTGTAAGGTTAGTCAAACATGAATCAAAAGAATTACCATAGATGGTGAAGTCATCCATGAAAACCTCTATAATATTCTCCACATAATCTGAAAATATATTAACCATACATATTTGGAATGTGGCTGGAGCATTGCAGAGCCCAAAAGGCATCCTTCGATATGCAAAAGTACCGAATGGACAAGTAAAAGTAGTCTTCTCTTGATCTTTTGGTGCCACTGCAATTTGATGAAAACCTGAATAACCATCAAGACAACAATAGTGAGAATGGCCAGCTAAACGTTCAAGCATCTGATCAAGAAAAGGAAGAGGGAAGTGGTCCTTCCGAGTTGACGCATTTAACTTCCTGTAATCAACACAAACCCTCCATCCATTCTGAACCCGAGTAGGAATTAACTCACCATCAGAGTTTTCAATCACAGTTAAGCCCGTTTTCTTTGGAACAACTTGGATTGGACTTACCCACTTGCTGTCGGAAATTGGATAGATCATACCTGCATCAAGAAGTTTCAAGATCTCTTTCTTAACTACTTCCATCATAGGTGGATTCAAACGACGCTGAACTTCCCTTGAAGGTTTGCAATTATCTTCCATCAAAATCTTGTGCATGCAGGTGGAGGGGCTTAGTCCTTTGATATCAGCTATGGACCATCCAATGGCTTCTTTGTACTCTCTCAACACCCGAATCAACTTTTCTTCTTCTAAAGTACTTAGCTTGTTGGAGACTATCACAGCAAGAGTCTCCTTTTCTCCTAAGAAAATATACTTTAGATGTTCGGGTAGGGGTTTTAATTCTAACTTTGGTGCCTGCACAATAGAAGGAAGAAGTTTTGTGTTAGAAGGGGGTAAATGAATGTAGGACACATCATACCTGATAGGTTTTAATGATTCCAACTCCCAAATCTTGTCCTGCAAATCAAAGGATATTACAAGCTTTTCCTTAAGAGTTTTCAATGCATGAATAGTAAGACTCCTATTAAGTACAACTTTCAACTCATCGTCGTCTATCAAATCAAATGTAGCTTGTGTTAATGGGTCAATAACATCCACAACAAAAACAGGAGAGATATCACTAGGATATTTCATGGCATCATAAATGTTAAATTTAATCACTTCACCATCGAATTCCATAGTGAGGTTACCATCATGTACATCGATTTTTGTTCTAGATGTCTTAAGAAATGGTCTCCCTAATAATATCATCGATGAATTACGAGAATCATCATTCTCCATGTCAAGCACGTAAAAATCTGCAGGGAAAACCAAACCATTAACTTGTACTAAAACATCTTCTAGAACTCCCTCAGGATAAACATTGGACCTATCAGCAAGTTGAACAATAACACCTGTTTCCTTCAGGGGGCCAACATTTAAACATTGATAAACAGATAGAGGCATAACATTGATTGAAGCTCCTAAATCACACATAGCTTTAGTAATTCCAAGATTACCTATTTTGCAAGGAATAGTAAACATACCTGGATCCTTACATTTAGGAGGAAGTTTCTTCTGAAGAATAGCTGAAACATTCTCACCTACACTAATCTTTTCATTACCTTTCAACTTTCTTTTGTTAGTGCACAATTCTTTAAGAAATTTAGCATAACGAGGTACTTGCTTAATTGCATCCAGCAAAGGAATGTTTACCTCAACTTTACGAAAAGTATCAAGAATCTCTTTTTCTTCAGCTTCATTTTTGGATTTTGCTAGTCTGGAAGGGAAAGGAGGTGCTGTTGTCATGACCTTTGGTGGTTCAATGAGGGGTCCTTTGATTTGATTGTTTTGCTGGCGTGGAGTTGCAGTTTCTTTCTCAGTCTCTTCCTCAGGATTAGTTCGGTGTCCCTTCTCATTTGATCCCTGCAATTTCGTTCCACTTCTCAAGGTAATTGCATTAGCACTTTGCTTTGGATTTGTGACGGTTTGAGAAGGTAACTTACCTTGAGTTTCCAACCTATTTATAGAAGAAGCAAGTTGACTTACCTGATTTTCCAAGTTGTGGATGCTCTACTTTGTCTCATCCTGAAATTGTTTTGTATTAACGGCAAGTGATTTAACAATTTCCTCAAGGGACATACCTGAAGTGGAAGGAGCCTGTGATACTTGGTTTGATGGCTTAGGTTGGAATTGTTGGAAGTTTTGTGGTTTATTGCCATATCTGAAGTTAGGATGATCCCTCCATCCGGGATTGTAAGTATTTGAATAGGGATCATACTTCCTCTGCGGTTGTCCTAGAAATCCGCTTATAGCATTGGCGTGTTCATGGTTGTCATCTTGCAATGTGGGGCACATGTCGGTCGGATGATTAGGAGCAGCACAAATTCCACAAGCCTTCACCTGCTGGGTATTTCCAAGAGCTAGCTGCTGCACAAGGGAGGTTAGGTTAGAAATTTGATGTTCAAGGTTAGAAACACTTACCTCATTTACCTTCCTTGAAGATGTATCATGCCTATACCCAAATTGTTGCGAATTGGCAGCCATAATGGAGATCAATTCCCTAGCTTGACCAGGGGTTTTGTTTACTATGGCACCTCCACTTGCAGCATCCATCATCTTCCTCTCCATCGGAAGTAGGCCTTCATAAAAATATTGGATAAGGAGTTGTTCAGATATCCCATGTTGTGGGCAGCTTGCACACAGTTGCTTGAACCTCTCCCAATACTCATGAAGAGTCTCGGTGTCCCTCTGTTTTATACCACAAATTTCTCTTCTTATACCAGCGGCTCTAGATGCGGGGAAGAATTTGTCCAAGAAGAGTCTCACCATATCAGTCCATGTGGTTATAGAACCTGGAGGCAAATAAAACAACCAATCTATAGCTTTAGTACTTAAAGAAAACGGGAAAGCACGTAGCTTGATTTGATCGTCGGTTATCCCTTGCAGCCTCATACTAGAACACACTATATGGAACTCTTTCAAATGTTTATGAGGATCTTCATTCTCAAAACCATGAAAGGTGGGTAGCAGATGTATCAACCCGGATTTCAACTCAAATTCAATAGCTAATTTGGGATAGTGAATACAAAGTGGTTGTTGATTCACATCCGGCGCAGCCAACTCCCTTAAGGTTCTCTCGGGATTTGCCATATCGTCTTCTTTTTCTGAATCGAGGGATGAATCAGACAAATCCGATGCTAAGTTCAGTCTAGTGGATGATCTAGCTTTTGTCGCAGCCTCTTTAGAGTCTTCTCAATCTCCGGATATTAAGTTAGTTCACCTGTCTAAGAAGAACGAGTTATACAAGAATAGAAATAAATTTGACACCATTCCCCGGCAACGGCGCCAAAATTTGATGGGTGTCGAATCCAACAAAAATAAAACCTACTCCTAGACAATTATAAGACTTGCATATAGTGATGAGTAGGGTCGAATCCACAGGGATTGGTTAAAGATATTTCTATTCAAAGGGCATAAAGATGAAAAGAAAACGATGGGGGGTTTTGTTTATGAATCAAAATAAAGTCGAAGCAAGATAATAGAATCGGATATTGATAAAAGCCTAGCCAAAGGAATCAAGATAGTTTAATTCAAGGAATTGATCATCGATGCAAATGTTTTCTATTCTTATTCCTAGATAAACTGGTTATGGTTATTAACAAGCTCTAACAACTTATCTCTCCGTACTTCCTTGATAACCAAGAGAAGCTCTTTGATTATTTTTCTTATCGATTAGACAACCCCAGACAAGCGCTTAGGATTCAATCTACCAATAGCATTAAAAACTAGAGAGACCACCGATTCATGCTAGTAGATTATAAGATAACCTATTTAAACATGATCACACACCTCCATAACATGAATTCGATCATCTATTTTATAACCAAACATGTTATTGTGTCATTGAGACTAGAACAATCAAACAATTACGGATTTGACGTGCTAGTTGACAATATATTAACTTGCTAATTGAGTAGAAGAGCTCTATTCATACCAATCAACAAAGATAATAATGACAAAACGATCAGAAGATATATGAATATCCGAAAATAACGAATAGATTAAATACAAGTCAATTAGACCTCACAATTCGTGGAGAATTAAACATCTATGACCCTTTGGCTAGAAAAGTAGCTTAGCTACTCATGTTCATCAATAAAACGAAAATAAAAAGTAGAGACATGATGAACCCGGTTGCCTGCTCTGCCTCCAAGATGATCCAAAGATTCCAGATTAAAAGATTCAAAAGTTGTCCTCACCCTTTAGGGTTGGTTCTATTTATATTGTTAGAGGGATGGCATGTGATCTTTTGCTAGCAAGATACGAAAATATCTTTCCTTTTCCAAGTAGATTTCGAGAAGTGAATCTTCGTCTGCCTGGCACGCCCTACCACACGACCGTGGTTCAAGCCATGCCTTCCTCTGTGCATGATCTACGTATCATCTTCCGTGTCCAGTGTGTAGCACGGTTCCACCCACGGCTAGATTTTCAACCGTGCCTTCCTCTGTGCATGATCTACAAGTTCTGCTTGGCACGTCTAGCTTCCACCACGGCTCCAAGCATGGTTTCTCCCACGGCTGCCACCACGGTCGTGCCCTAAGCCGTGTCTCTCTCTGTTGAAAGTCCACATTTCCGCCTTTTCGTCCAGTGTGTACCACGGTTTGCGCCATGGCCGTGCCTCAAACCGTGCTTCCGATACACGGCCGTGTATTTCAACCGTGTATCTTCCTGTTGATTCAAAACCAAGTACACGGCCGTGTACTTCAATTACACGCCCATGTACTTCCCTCCAGCGGTATAAATCCTTGTCTTGATCCAAGTTGTAGATGACTTCTCTAATTTACTTGAATTAGCATCCTTGACTCCATTTAACCTAATTTATCACCATAATAGAATTAAGTACCATTTCCTTATGATTTCTATAAAATCAATAATGAATTAACACAATTTATACTATAAAGATTAAGTATAAAATGACTCTATCACATGGCATAGACAACTTGTTAACTATATAAAAAGGTTGAAGAAACTTTAACCTAAGTTTAATCATGTATCACTATGTATTCTTGTTATGAGGTCAATCCATACACCCACATCTCATCCTCTCCCACGACAATGTGTAAAATCCTTAAATTTGAATGTCCATAAATCTTGGAAGAGAAAAAGAAAAAATAGTATAAATTTTTTAAAGTATTTATGCTTACCTTTTTTAGCTTATGGTACAAGAATGAACACACCTTTTTTAGCTATGTAATTATACTTCAATTTTCACCTATTCGTGGTGTTTAGCACTTGCAACTTATGGGATTGAAAAAACATAAAATTGTATTAAAAAAAGATGAAATTGTATTGAAATTTGTGAGTTACAATAGATTGTACATAAAAGATTTAATAAGTTCTTACCTTATAGTCTAAATCCACATCAAAGAAGTCATATAGCCATCTCTATCCATTTGCTTGGTACATAAATCGAAATGTTGGTACTCTCCAATTAGCCTTGCATTTCCCTTTTACCAAATAATAGTTATGGTCATCCCTCCGCACTTTGTTATAAGATTTGAAAGTCAGTGTGTAAGATCCTCTCCCACTTTTTATTGATCTTCCCCTATATGCCCGCATCATGCATATCATGCAATATGAATTTTGGTCCCAGTTAATAATTAAGAGAGAGTGAATTGATTGCTAAAAATTTAAAATTACTTTTCAAAACTTTTGAGAAACTATCCTTTTTTTATTACAATAAATAGATATTAACAAAGTATTAATCAACAAAAATAAATAAGTTGTGTAAATATAAAAGAGTAAGAGATAATAAGATCAGATAATCGATTTATAGTAGTTCTATCTTATGTATCAATCTATTCTTCCAGCTTCTACTCGCTAGGGACCCAATCATCTTCACTAGTATTGTTTCGCTATATCAATCAAATAAACTTTAAGAGTTACAATGTACAGTTAGCCACCATTACTCAATAACTCATTGCTCTATCTAACTTAACTTCACCAAAAGCTAATCTCATACAACTATAGTGAAAAGTAATCTCTTAAAAACAATTACAACTTTATATAAGTGTTTAGTTGTAAAGACAACAAATATAAATTCCTCTACAAGATTAGTGCTTTAATAAAATAAACTGAAAAGGACATTGATAGCTTTGAATGCTTTCCTAGCCTATCTATGTTTCCTTTTTTCCATGTTATGTTTTGTTATTTCTGCTTGCCTTGTATTTATAGATGAATTTGCAAAAATCCATCTTAAATTCAAATGATTCTATCATCCTTAATAACTACTTCATAATTTTTCATATCCAGCTTTAATGCTTTATTGCTTTCCAAAACTATTTTGTCAAAGCTTATTCTCCCATTCTTTTTGTCACTAGAAAGGAAATATTTAACTATGATTAAGACCCATATATTTAATGTTGATAATCTCCTTGTAGTGTCATGCAATTTTGCCTTTCCTATCTCTATGAAAATAATTTACCTTCCTTTAATATTTGTGCTTCTAATAGCTCTGTGTATAAAAGCATCCCATGATATTAAAAACCAACTTTAGTAAAACAAATCAAATATATTACTTAGATATATTTAACTAGTGCATATGGGTCTTGAAATTTCTGATATCCAAAACCTTCAACTTCACTTGGAAATGATCCGATAATTTACTTTTGACAACTAGGTTTTGAAACTTATCATGTGTCATTCAACTTGTCTTGTGACATTCAAGTAGGTCCCAATAGATTTGTTCAACCATTCCATCATCATTTTTGTCCCTAATAACTTGAAATTCTCTATGCTTGTTACCATCAATTCTTTCATGCAAAGTTCTTCCATTCTTTAATCTTTATTAGCTTTCAACAATATTCATGGTTACATACTTCATTATGAAAACTCAAGCATTTTACCATTATAGGAATATGGTAACCCTAAATAGCTTATTTATATGCTTTCAAAATCATTCATTGCTGCAAACATAAGTAAATACATTAAAAAACAACATAACATGCCTTTCGGGTAAACCCTTTTTCTTCTTTGTCATTTTCTTTATAATCTAACATTATGTCAAAAAAAATAATCTTTATTATTGTTTTCTATTATTCTCTTTGTTGTCATCAAAACTATTGTTAGAAATTCTGTTATTCTTAACATTCTTCTTATTTTTTATAATAACAAAACCTCTTTTTGAATCATAAAGATCAAAGATTTAATTTTTAAGATTCACCTTATATCTCTTTATTTTTCTTTTCTTTTCTTATTTTCATTTCTCCCCCTTTATCTATTATTTCTTGTTATTTTGAATTTCACTTTTTTTTTTTTTGTCTTTTCTCCACTTTTTCTGTCTTTTCTCTCCCTTTTTTTATCATCAAAATAAAATGAAAACTATATGAAGAACATAACAAATAAAAAATTGAGCCAATAAACTTTTATTCGTTAATAAATAAAAACTAGAAAACATAAAAACATAATTAGTCTCTGGATTTGCGGAATCGCTCTTTTTCCAGATCAACTAGTACTTCATCAAGAAGAATCCTGTAACTTTTCATTGCTTCCTCAAATGGGGGTGGTTCTTCATCAAATTCGTGATCTATAGGTGAATGTGGAATGCCTTTAAGTATCCACTCTGGTATAGGTTTTGTTGGTTGACAATCTCTTGGAAACGATAGCAAATTCTATTTGATGCACGATGGAATTTCATATACTGTTTGAGAAGTTTCAACTTTTTCTTTCCTTTTGGCTTCTTTACGAGAATTAGCTTGTCTTCTTTTCTGGAGTGAATTCATAGATTGCTTTCATTTAGGAGCCATTTTAGAAGATGTGAGTATATTGAATACGTTTTGGACAATCCTATCTATAGGCAAAGTGCCAAATCTTTTGACTAGACATTTCCAGAAAAGAAAATTTTTCTTTGAAGAAAAATTTTCTTTTCTACCGTGCATATTTACTTTCCATAAGTTGTTAGATTCTACTGTCTAATCTTCCTTAGAAGGCGTGGGATAGGAGAACTTTTGAATTAATTAAGGGTCATTCTTTCCATAACTTTTCACATTTTCCAAACATCCTATTCTGTAGGTTCATTTAATAGCTTTTTTGTTCATTTTATTTAGGGTTTTGCTCTTAATCATACAAGCCACGCTCCCCCTAAATCTATGCAATCCTTCTATAATAAGGATTCATTAAATTTAGCAAAAGGGATATAAATTCTGATTTCGTTTCTTATGTATTTAAATGTAATCTTATCTAATAGTTTAGTAAAAATAATAGCAAGCTATAATTCTATTAAAACATATTATGTTGTTATATTACCATTTGAGACATGATCCTTAATAAAAAATATCTTATTTATATATGTTAAGACCTAGAATGTTGAACTAGATCTTTTGTAAGATTTATCGCACTTGTATTATCACATTTTATTAGAATGTTTTGTCACTTTATCCCATAATCTAGCAACTCTTATTTACTCTGTAAATTTTGAGTACAGCAATTTCTAATTAAAACATACATAGCTTCTATTATTGAGAGGGCAACATAGTTTTGTTTCTTGGATAACCAAGAAATTAACCTATCCCCCAAAATTGACATGCTTTGGAAGCACTTTTTCAATTTATTTTACAACTTGCATAATGAGTATCTAAGTATCTTATTAAATTGAAGTTCTAACTCATGGAATACTAGATTCCTAATTTTGCAATATTAGCTATATATTTGAAAATTCTTTCCATAGTAATGAGGCGTGTTTCAATGGGAGAACTTTGAAATCTCGCACAAGAATTACAATTCTATTTTTACCCTATTCCATTTTGCAAATACTATGACTCATTTGTAGAATAGATCAACTATGACCAATGGAATCACTACTTTTCAATTTTTTCTTGTATATTTCAAATTTTTTTCATGAGATTTTAGCTTATCAATTAAGTCATGAATCAGGGTAAGGATACATTGAAATTTTACAAATGTATTTCTAATTTATTATCTATGTCGTTTTATATGTAAACAAATAAAGTAATAGCTTTTATTATAATATTTTATTATTTAAGAATTGCAATTTTATTTCTTCCTTATTTATTTTCTACCAACTAAACATATCATGAGGGGAAAAAAAATAGGGTTACTATTTGCATTGCACTTTGAAAATAGAGAAGAATTGAAAGATTCAACATGGATATATTACAGCAAGAAAAACCAAAGAGTCAAGGTAACAGAGTTGGGTACCATTAGGTCAGCAAATCAATGCATATGGAAATATGCTAAGATAAGGGTCTCTTCATTTAAATAACCCAGTACCTATCTCTTCAGGGGGAATGTTTAGAATCTATTACAGATGTATCGATAAGCCTAAACCACTGATTAGTAGGTTCACAAGTCTTGTCACCGGTCGAACATATTTTACAGGCACCGGCAATAAGTTTATTTTTTAGGCCAACATCCAAGCAAGCTGTGTTGCCATCAATGTCCATAGTAGAGAGAAGCATTTTAGAGTTGGATATAGTCTCCCATAAAGACCCATTTGGATGAAGATTTGCTTCACTGTTAATGTGAAGAGCTGACAAGAAATAGTTACTATCCATTAGCTTAAGCTTCTTCTCGTTTGTGTACAAAAAAGGGGCATGCATTGAACACGGTCCTAACACTAGTGATTTGAACTTTCCTCTCACCACACAAAGACTGGTTTCTGGGTGGAAGATGGCCTTGTGTACATCTATTTGCTCCCACCCGGGACCTGTGATAAAATAAGAAAATGGTGGATGAAAATGAGGCTACTTTATAGAATTTTGATGGCTAATTTCTATCATGATTCATTTATTTTTACCACATTATCCAAACTATATTTCCTAACAAGCTCAAACTTTGGCTAAGTGTCACTATTTCATTGGGTAAGTTTATTTTATTACTAAAATGTTTATCAATATTTTTTATATTTAAAATCTTAAAATTGTCAAATATTATCTTAATAGTGGCTTTTAGTGGCAATTAGTGGTGAGAGACAAATAGTATAGATAATGGCCAGTGGTGTTAACTTACCACTAAGGAAATTGTTAATGGAAGACAAGAAAAATGATATCGACGATTACTTTTTTAATTTTTCATTATTATTTTTCATGGTTTTTAACTACCATTAGTACTAGCTTACCACTATCATCACCCTTATCAATCTTCGGTTACAATTATAAGCCATTGCTATTTGTAATCTCTTCATACTACTATAATAATATATAGCAATCGTAAATCTTTAATTTTAACAAATTTCAAAAGAAGTTTGAAAAGATTTTTACGCAAATCAAGCAAACCATAAGTATAGGTTTATTCCCATTCTCTCATGTGTTATCTAAAAAGGGAAATTAACAAACTTGATAAATAAAGCTCTTATTAAGCGTACGTGTAAGTAAATATAAACCAAACACAAAATGCTGCCAAGAAAAATAATGCATATATACCTCTGAAGGGTTTCTGGAGCACTGAGATTCTACTGAGGTACTTTTGGTTTCTGACACGAGACCAATTGTAATCCAACAAGCCAAACCACTCATCTGTTCCTAGTTTTCCTTCTCTCAAGTAGTAACTCCCTTGAAGTGACCATACAGCGAAATCCCAGTCCCTTTCTGCTGCCATGCCCATGAAGCAACCTAAGAACCCATTGTCAACGTGGGACAATGCTCCTCCAGCGTGTATGTCTACGCCAAATTCGCTCACAAATAGAGGATACTCAAACCCTTTTTCCGTCAAAAATACATTCTTGTCCATCATTTCATTCGATGCACTTCCACAAGCATCATTCAGATTATTGTTGGCCCATGTATCACCGCTTGAAAACGAATACCAGTGCATCTCAAACACAACTTTTCTAGAGAACGAGACATTTATAGGCTTACTTTTTAAAAATCCCAAATCCTTATCGAAGTTGAGACCGGATAGAATGACAAGAACATTCGGATTTGCAGTGTGGACAGTTTCTGCTCCTTCTTGCATGTACCTAAATACTCCCTCATCGTCATTGTCGTCATCATGGAACATTATATATATAATGCCTAACTAGATTAGTAGCCAGCTAGAGAAAAAGCCCATTTGATTTCGAAAACGGTCACAAATATCCTAGATAATAAATTTTCCACCTTTTGTTTAGAAATCAAATGGTGAAACTTCTTTTTATATATATATACAATTGCTTTTTTTTTTTTATAAATTATGTGATCAGAGTCACAAAGCATAAAAAACTCTTTTCAAGCGCACTGAGGGGTGCTTTAAATTCGTTAACTAGACCTTACTATTAGTTATTTACTACTAGAAGAGAAGGCAAAACCAAAATATGATACCTGTACCAGTCATTTGGATTTTCTCTAGGACCACGAAGCTCATTCCTTAAACTCATACCAATTACATTAGGATAATCGTTTGCCAAGGTGGCCATCTTTTGTAGACCCTGTTTCCAGTATTCAGGGTCGAAATATTTATCATTGAAGAAGCCATTCCCGTCTTCTCGGGCGCAGCACCAACCCGGCACCGTCAAATGGTTGTCTAGGATTACCATCAGCTTTTCCGTTTTCATGATAGTAAGCACAGCCTGATTCACCGCATCAACATCAGTTATAGTTGTGGATAAAAAATAATTCAAACGATGGCAATCTATAACATGCGAATTTTACCTTAAAGGCATCCATTATGGTAAGGTTAACAAACGAAGGATTGTTGCTCGCGATCCCAGCAAGGGATTCTTGCAATCCATAGTTCTGAAATGTTTGATTAACGGTGAGAGAAGATAAAGAAGCATTGTTAGGCAATTCAAGAGCCCATGTGAACCTAACACAATTGAACCCCATATTCCTGACTTTTCGTGCAATCTCAGCAGCAGGCTGCTTGCCGAGTCCCTCGGCCAACATGGGTTGAAGATGAGATGGCCAATTAACACATGCAAGCTTCACCCGTTTCCCTTGTTGATTCACTATCCATCTTGTGCTAGTGTGAAGTGGTTGCGCCTCTAAAGAACCGCCAAGCAGGACCAAAAAAGATGGCATATAAATGAAAATCGACCGTATAAAAGGCATGATTGCCATCGTTGCATATCTCATGTCGCAACAAAGAAGAGAAAAACTCAAAGAGCGACAATGTAAGAGCCAACGACCGTGCACCCTTATATGCATTTGCCCGACAAGCCTATCGGTTAAGTCTTCCAAAGCCTAACAGTAGATGGTTAAGAGGACATTCCATTTATAGAAAGGTGTTATTAATGAAATAACTTGTAATGTAAATCTTCATGGCTAAATACTACACTTAATTTGTTGTACTGTGTGTGTAGAAGGATTGATCTAAAACGTATGATTGCGGCGTGGATGCAATGAAAAAATAATGAGAGGAAATTTAGGCTAACCACTTAACTCCTAACCACCCCATTTACTGGGTTTTTCAGTTGGGTGCTGTTTCTTTGAGGTTTTGATCGTATTGTCATTTACACGTGTATAAACAAACAAAAAAATATATCCAAACCTTTTCCTAGGTTAGAACGTGTGATTGATGGGTGTCCTTATAGGATTCGCTGTCTTACGGAGGTAGGAGGCCTACTTTTTACTCTAATGCAGGATATAAATGGAAAAAGGAGTTTGAAAAATCTTAATAGAAGTTATAGATGATGTTGAGTTGGATTTTTAGACAACTAGGATGAGTTTTTTTTTTTTAATTTTCCTTTGGGCCATTGGATAACTAAGACTTATAAAACATGTAAATGACAGATTTGAGGAATGCTCGGGGCTATTTGCTTCTACATTCTAGGATTTTTCCCTAGCCAAGACAAATGTAACATTTATAGACAATTAGATGAATGTTTTTCCTTTGCATAATGATCCTAAAGGGGCATAGAAGTTTCAATTAAAGTTATTGTGTAATGTATACACTCACTAAATGATAATCGCCTCACGAGTTAAAAGTCGTAAAATTCTATATAAATATTTAATTAATAATATTACATATAGTTATATAATAAGAAAATATTTATAGATTCTCATATTCTACAGTTCACTAGGATCACGGAATATCGAAATCTCCAACCAAAATAGTAAAATGGAGAAATAATTCTAAGTTTTACAAATTCTATTTCTACGTTAAGTTCTTAAGAACAAGATTATATATTTTACAACTAGGAAATCTAATATAATGCTTCTTACACTATCAACCTTGATACAACTAGCTCTTGTTTACACCATATCTTATCCCTTAGCAATCTTTTATGGCATTTCCTACAAGATCAATCAATGGAAGGATGAGTACACACCAAGGTTTAGTAAGACAGTAATGCAATACTCTCGATACTATGCAAGTAGAAGCAATTTCAAACAAGTTATAATCCATATGTTATGCATGAACAACCATATGCAATGCAGGCATCATACGTAGTCTTGTAGTGACCAATGTAAAATTTAAGGTTTAACACATTCTTTGACCTTGGATTAGGAATTCTCATATATCATCGGTGCTTAAGTACATCCAAACTTAAACTTGAACTTACATTCATCTTTAAATACTCCTTTCTTTTAAGCTCAAGGTGCCTTAAATGCACTTTTAAGCACTTACTCAAAAGGACAGGCAAGAAATTTAAATAGGTTTCATCAAAGGTGTGATAACCCTTAAGTCACTTAATTCACCAATGGCGAAGCAGTAATTCTTAAATGATTACTTCCTATACATCATGTAGCACTGATGACTTTCAACATCAATGCAATGTCTCATGAAATGCACACCGGATTTTATCATGGTCGAATATCATTATTCCTATCTATTTTTAGGTGGCCAACTGGATATAATCATGTAAACAAAGTAAATGAATCATAAGGTAATAAAATTCACAAACAATCACGATACAAAACCAGATCAATAATAGCATACCACAACCTATTCCACTGACCATCCAATCACTTAAGCTATAAGACATCAAGTATCTGCATCCATGCTAAAATGAAAACAAGAAACTATCATACCATTACAACACATTCTCCATTCATCACAATCTAATCAACCAACAATTCAATTCTTAACCACCAATATACTCCTTCCTTCAAACTATAAGTACACATGCATGTTTATATATGTATGTATTAACTTAAATGAAAAAGAATGGTATAAGTGTATATTAATTTAATCAAGGAAGTAATGTTGTTAATGCATGTTTTTGCAAATTTATAAATTTATTTACACACTATTCATAATATGTATATGTGTGTGTGTGTGTGTTTATGTATGTATATACACTAAGTTATAAAAATAGACATATAGTCATATATAGGTATACTTATGAATCTATGGGTGGTATAAGAGATATATATACAAATGTTCATGATCACAAGAATGAAAGATGAAGATACTTGAGAGTTTACATGGGTTTAGTATTAGAAAATAAGTTGCCAAAGGTAATGCAATGGAATGGGAATGGTGTCCAATTGCACCACCGATCAAATGGTGCATAGGTGAACCAACCGGTTGGTTACAACCATAGCATCAAGCTAGTTCTAGAGACATTGATAGTTTAGTGCCTTATGCATTGTCAAGCTAGTGATTTAGCAAATTTCACCCCTTTCTGTTTCCTTAGCTATCAAGACAGTAATTTTTGCACCATCTTGATAGTATTCATCTTCAACTTCGTTTTACTTCCATGTGTAGTGTATCCTTTAACCCAACATCACATTTGAACCACACCATCCCATAAGACAATAGCAAATTCAACTACAATACACTTAAACTCAACAAAAAATAAACAATCACACATAATGTAGTATTTTAGTGAGTTTTCCACTCACCTCAATCTCTTCACTTAAAACTCAAAATGAACTTTAGAAAGTCACAAAATTTCTAGTTTTTCATCTAGTAATCAAAGAGTAATGAAACTTAGAGCTATATCTAATAGCTAAACTTACCAAAATTTAAATAAAATCAAGTGTGTAATTTGTTTAGTTCATCTAAATTTAACTCAAAATTTGGGTTCAATATTACCTAATAAGTATGATCTTGATGTGAAGCACTCTTTCCAAGGATTGTAATAGCATTTACAGTTTTGGATTTGGAGCTAATATGTGGAAGTTATGAATTTTTTTAATTTTAGGGGGTGTTTAATTCGTAGCAGAGAAAAAAAGAAGGAGAAGAAGAGAAAGGAGAAAGAAAGAAGAGAAAGAAAAGGAAAGGGGAATAGGCTCTGACCTAGGAGAAAATGAAATAAGGAGAGAGAGAGAAAAAGACTTTGACGGGGAAAAGAAATATGTGGGTGAGGAAATTTCTATTTGTGGGTCTAGCTAGCACTTGTACTAATGATCTTATTAAATTATCTAAATTCTAATATTTTTGTGAAAACTTATGTATAAACTAAATAAAATATCCTAAGTGTAAATATACACTTAGAAATCCTATTTAACTATATTAATTTCATTTATCTATTTGTTATAAATTACTTAACCAGTCTAATTTCTTTTTCACTTTTATATTTTAAAATCTATTGTTATTTATTATAAGATTTTCACTATACATAAATTATTAAAATAGTGTTACTATATTAAAAATATTTTTCATTAATCATTCCAAATCTTTTATTCATTATGAAATTTACCTATAAAGCTTTAATAGTCCAAAATATATTAAAATTAAAGCCTTATACTAGTGATTATATCATTATATCATAGCTTTACATATAATTATTCCATTTTATTGCCACTTTCGATTATTATTAAGACTCTTATAGTATTTCTATAATTCTATAAGTTGTACTCATATTTAATATTCACAATTAGGCCAACATTATTAATGATGTCTATGTTTACTAATGTATAAGGGAAATTATCTTTAAGACCTTGAAATTTATTATCATTGGCTTAAGTTAATATAATTCTAAATCTTCAAAAAAATCAATTTTATCCATAAATTGTTATTAGAAGTGCTTTGAAAAATCTTCAAGTTAAATAATTATGACAAAATATAGAGTTATACTTTGAAATTAGAATACCCTTTTTATATGACATACTTCTTCAAAAATAATAATACAGGTTTGCAATATAAGCATATCAAAACAAAATACATACTTATAGTTATATACATATATAGTATATGGTCTTTTGAAAACATTAGGGTAAGTATTGAACTATTATTTGTATACTTAGTGAAAGATAACAGGAAGTTTATGGTTTTGTGTTTTATTAACCATCTCCCCAGTCCCCACCATTGGACCATTTGGGTTATTCTCATGGTCAAATGCAATAGAAGTTTATTTTAACTTAAATTTAAAATTCTATCTTTTAAGACATGGTTTTAACTAAATTATTCTTACAATTATTTTTCAAACTATCCTTTTTTTAATTTTTTTTAAATTGCATTACTTGTTTTTCCCCTTCCCTCCTTTGATTCACGTTTTCCAATTTTTTCTTTTATTCTCGTTCCCAGACCTCTCTCTCTCTCTCTCCCAATTTAATTTTGTTGCTATTGAAAACTACCAAAGTTTGATATTGTCATAATTAATTTGTTATAGTTATAATGATAAGTATGTGCTATAGCAATAGCTCTTAAGCTTCAGAAGTTTGTAATAATTAATATGATGGTAAAATTAAGTTTAAGATTTCTTTATTTTAAAAAGGATAATAAATAGTTCATGGATGAGTAATAACAAGTGTATTATACATTAACTATCCATACATTTATTTAATTGAATAAGATTATAATATAATAGTTATTACTAAGAAACGAAATAGTGTAATAATAACATTATTATTGTTAATTTTGATTTTCATAAGGCTATTATAGGAACAAAAAATCAACTATAGCATTAAGTTGTTATTCATGGATTTGAATAATGAATTTTCATTCAATATTTTTTTATAATAGGGATTCTTATCGAATTCCATTATGAGATTAAAATGCAACAAAATGTTATAGTAGTTATTTTAAGAATAAAGCCGTAATAGAATCGTTTTTATAGTGGTAATTAATAATTATAGTTTAACTAAATAATAATGATTATCTTTTATTGCATATTTATGTTAACAATCAAATTTTGGTTTAGGCTTAACTTTTTAGTTCTTGATCACGATGAATTTCTAGATACGTGGTTGCAAGTAGTTGAAATTGCATGATGTGTGTAATTGTAACTAGAACAACTAGACTTATACTTAAACTTGACTACTCAAACGTGTATAATTGAGTGTACTTAGTTGTTTCATATCTACACGGATCTATAGCTATGGTTATAAATATTGAGATGATACAATAGTTAGGCATCTTGTGTACTATAGGTGATGTGACACGTAATCGATGGAAGGAATCACTTTTAGTATAAATAGGAAGAATGGGAAGAAGCTATAGTGTGTGTGTTATACGAAGGTCGAGGACTCATGCATAATACATTATATGTAGATCATAATTGCTAAAGACAAATTCAAGCGATGATCTATATATGAAAATACCAATTTATGATAGTAGTTAGATGCAAATCTATCCATTCATGGCTACCCCTAATTGCACTACCATGTATCGAACCCCTTTTTTCGATCATATTAAGGAGTCATGAGCTACTCTAATTTTTAAGATGTCCAAAGTGTATGTTATATGTTTAAATTAAAATAATAAACTTAATGAACCTTAAATGTTGCATTAGAATTAGAATTAGGTATGCATGCAAACCATACGATATGTGCTTTTAGTTGCTATGACTATAACTCATTTGTTACTTTTACCATTTTTCAGATATGGATGCGTACCATTGACTCGTATTGTAGGTGGGGTACGAATTCGATGAATATTGAGGTGTGGCTTATACTCTCTTACGATAAGAAAGCATGTGGCTTTTAGCATTTAAGACCATATTTGTTCATTAAAAGTTTGGGCTTTGGCTCATGAATAAGGATAAAATCTTGTGTTTCTATTTTTTCTTCCTCTTTTAACTTTACTTCGTTATTATGCATTGGCCTTAACAGTGACAGGTCAAGTCGTGCACTCTCTACCATTAGATATTCTTAAGGTAATCTAGTCTAATTAGTGGATTACTGTAGGCAAACTAAATGGACTTTGAATAATAATGGATTTTATATTATTTTTGTATTTTCAGAAAAATTCATTTTCAAAGCATTTAATGAAACGTTTTTTTTAAATTAAAATTAGGTAATGACTCAATAATAAATGGTTTAAAAGTTTTAGTAGCTTATGTGTTTTACTTAGGTGAAATAAGTGGCAAATTATGTTTCATGCATGAAAATAATGTTTTCACTAAGCCTTTACTTTCTAGCAAGAAGTATTGTTTTCACTTTGTCATGATACGTGATTATTAGACCTTTCCTCCCTAATTAAGAAGTGGCTAAGAAATTCCTTATTGAGGATATTTATTTTCTATTAGTAGAAAAAACCTACATATATGGTTTCATCTTACTACAAAAAGAAATGATTCACTGACCGAATGAAATCAATGAAACTAATAGTTATGTCATGACTCTAAATCAAAGATACCAACATTCTACCACATACTTTTATCGTAGTAAGAATATGTGAAGCACATATAAAAATATAGCAATGTACAATCCATTACTTTGTCTCCATAAAGACTTTTGAACAAGTTACATAAAATAGACAAAATCCCTACTCCACAACATATTTCATCACAAGACTAAGTTCTGGGAACATAAACCGGAAAAGTCTATCAAAAGCAAATAAAACATTATTTAGTCCCATCAACCATAAACATCCTAACATTTATCAAACAATTGATCATCAGAATATTTGAAACTTTTCATGGATAAAGAAAATTAAAACTATTCTTATTATTCCCACTTCTATAGAGCAAGTCAGGTTTTAGGTCATCATAATTGAAGTTCACAAAATGTTTTGTGTGACTTATTTTTTAAGTAACAACGAGGAATATGTTCATGTCCCAAAATAAGCAAACATTTATATTTAACCAAAGTTTAGTAAAGTCAAATTATTGTCTTGTCAAAATCATAAATAAGCTTTAGATTCAACCATATACTTTAGGTTAAAATTCTATTCTTATCTTTTAGAAAATTTTGTTTCAAGAAATTATTGAAAACAGTAAAACTCATAATTATTTTTTAAATTTTAAATTATAAAGAAAGAAATCATTACGCAACTATCCAATATCAAAAACTTATCACTTTTAGGATAAGAGATTAATTTATTAAATTCAAATGTGGCATCAATAGCCACCTCTTCACTCTTAAATAATATAAACTAGCATATCAAACTAATCAAATAAAATAGGAGCATGGTGGGTAACTCCTATTGAATAGGTGCTACCCATACTCTGCTAAACTTGATAAGTTTTAAATAGATATTAAGAATTACTTAATAGATTTTAGGTAACGATTTTCCAAAACCTATTTTCATAGTAAGATACAAGTTGATGTCTTCTTACTTACATATAGGATATAGATTCTAGGATACCCTTTTCTACATTATAAACTTTATTAAATAATATAATAGATATTAATAAATGTAAAATGAAACTTATGTTTTTTCAATCTAGAAAAGAATAAAAATAATATTATATTTATGTTGAAAAGAAATGCTCAAATGCAATGCAAACCATAAACCTAAAGTTTCAACATCTCTCTAGTCGTTTGATAATGTGACTTTATGCTATCACCCCTTACTATCTTTCTATGGAAGAATATGATACGGATTTGATATGCTCTGATACCAAATGACACAAATTCGGATTTGAATTCCTTCACACAAATCAAATCGTCAATAACAATCAAATGTCACAAATTTTTAAGGTTTTCTGGATTTTGGTACTAACGAATAAAATCAAAGATATGGATAAAATTACCAATCTATAGATGCCAAGATTGATAAAATTAAACTATTCACAATCAAATCATAGAAGATAGAGACCACATTCTATAAATCAATCACTACGGTTAAAGAATTCCAAGAATTCAATAACAATGCTCGCCACAAATTCTAAAGAACCAAGAATTTGATAAGAACAACAAGAATAAAGAGAAAAACCAATTCCCAATATTCACAAATCTCCAAAGAAGATTCACACCTCTCAAAGGTTTCTGTTTACAACCAAAAATAACATTCTCCTTCGAAAAACCTTAAGGATGCCTATTTATATCATCTTAAAAAAATTGTGCGAAGCCATTCAAGGTCGGCGGCCTAAATACTTAGGCGGCACCAAAAGCCGGCGGCCTTCACTTAGGCCGGCACCAATGCCGGCGGCCTTCATTTACGCCGGCTCCAAGGCCAGGGGACCTTGAAGCTAACTCGGCTGGCCTTTATTCAAGGCCGGCTTAAGGCAAGCCGAACTTCACCTTGAGTCCTTGACGCTTATGTCCTCCTTTTTTGGACCCCACACTGCACCTAGAGCTCAGATTGACTTTGTTTTCTTTGGCGACTCGTATCTTAGCTCTTGGAATCGTATCATTCCCTCCATGTTGAAAAAGATTCACCTCGAATCTGTATCATCCATCCTACTAGGCCACATAAACAGACTCCTCTTTCCCTTGGGCTTCTTCAGGCAAATCAGCCTTGTTTGTTGTACTTCAATTAGACTCATAGGAAGAAGCTTGTATGCCTTGTCCTATTGCTGAATGGTATGCTCATTGGTGTATCCATCATACTTGGCTTTGAGGTCATACTGCCAAGGTCTTCCAAGGATCAAATGTGTAGCTTCCATGGGTGCTACATCACAAACAATTTCGTCAGTATAATCACCAATAAGTAATGGAACACGAACCTATTTGTGTACATGAACGCTCCCTGTAGACTCAACCAATGAAGTGCATAAGGTCTTGGATGCTGCTCCACCTGTAAACCCAACTTAGTAACCCAGCTTGCTGAAGCAACATTAGTGTAACTGCCTATGTCAACCACAATCAAACAAGTCTTCCCCTGCACCATACCTTGGATATGAAATAAATTGGCTCTCTGATTAGGAACAGCTTCATCCTGCTTAACCATTAGCAAGTCTCCTTGTACTGGATTCACTATAATGTCTTCATCTTCCTCTTCTGCCTCAATACTCTTCTGTTCTTCTTCCTCACTCTCAACTTTATCCCCCTTTATGACCATAACCATTTTATTAGGGCATTGAGAAGCAATGTGGCTAAGTCTTAAACACTTAAAACATTTAATATCCCTGCTCTTCTTTTGTTGTGTTTGGTTAATAGCCTCACTAGCGACTGCCTTTCCCTTTTCCTTCCTTTCCTTCTCCCTCTCACCATCATCTGACTTATGGTGTTGATATGATTTTTGATCCCGCTATTTCTGATCCTACCTACGCTGATGCCGCTTAACTCGACTGGCTAATTTAATCACATCCTCAAGAGTCTGATAATGCTAGAGTTCCACTACATTGGCAATGTCCATCTTCAACCCATTGATGAAACGAGCTATGGATTCATCTGATGATTCCCTAATATCACATCTTGCCACTAATGTCTTAAACTCCTTCACATACTCTTCTATGCTCCTCTTACCCTGCCTCAAGGATTGCAACTCCATCAGCATCTCTTGTTTATAGTAATCTGGCACAAATCTACGTCTCATCAACCTTTTCATCAAAGCCCATGAACGCACTTTCTCCTCATCCGCCTTACGTCTCTTAGTTTATAGTTTATCCCACCACAGATTAGCATATTCAGAAAATGCTAGAGGCGCCATTTTCACCTTCATGCGCTCATCCCACTCATAACAGTCAACTACCTTCTTAACCCGTGGCACCCAGTCTAGGAATTCCTCTGGTTTACTACTACCAGTGAAAGGTGGAATTTTCAGCTTCATGTTTTCAATCCCCTTACGCCTGTCATCATTGTTTCCTCTCCTACTCCTTTCATTACCAGCATCAGATTCACCACTAGAATGTCTCCTCCTAATTCCTGCACCACTATGGCTTCTTCTATCCCTAACCTTCAATCTCTCCATAATCAATCTAATATTTTCTTGGATTTGGTTGAACTCAGCCCTAGTCACAAACTTACCCCCATTATTAACATCATTCCCATTGTTGTTGTTATGAACACTTCCATGCGACGACATCTCTACCAATCAAAATTTCAGCAAAGACATTCACAAGAACACAATTCTCAACAACAGCCCCAAACACCAATTCACAGCAATTCAACACCCAACAATTGAATTCAATAAAGATATTCACAAAACCCCAATTCTCAACAACAGCCCAATCACCAATTCGACGCCCAACAATCGAATTCACAGCAATACTTATCAAAATAAATTCCCAAATTTCCCAACCAACAACAGTATTGAATTAAAACTACAATTGAGTTGAGATTTAACAGCCTTATCGATTTAACCCTCGTTCTAATCGAATCCTTCGCTCTGAATCCATACGAATCCAACCTTTGCTCAGATACCAAATGACACGAATTCTGATTCGAATTCCTTCACACAAATCAAATCGTCAATAACAATCAAATGTCACAAATTTTTAGGGTTTTCTGGATTTTGGTACTAATGAATAAAATCAAAGATATGGATAAAATTACCAATTTATAGATGCCAAGATTGATAAAATTAAACTGATCCGCAATCAAATCATAGAAAGATAGAGACCACGTTCTATAAATTAATCACTACGGTTAAAGAATTCCAAGAATTCAATAACAATGCTCGCCACAAATTCTAAAGAACCAAGAATTTGATAAGAACAACAAGAATAAAGAGAAAAATCAATTCCCAATATTCACAAATCTCCAAAGAAGATTCACACCGCTGAAAGTGTTTCTGTTTACAACCAAAAATAACATTCTCCTTCAAAAAACCCTAAGGACGCCTATTTAAATCATCGTAAAAAAATTGTGTAAAGCCATTCAAGGCCGGCGACCTAAATACTTAGGCCGGCACCGAAAGCCAGCGGCCTTCACTTAGGTCGGCACTAAAGCCGATGGCCTTCATTTAGGCCGGCTCCAAGGCCGACGGCCTTGAAGTTAACTCGGCCAGCCTTTATTCAAGGCCAGCTTAAGGCTGGCTGAACTTCGCCTTGGGTCCTCCCGACGCTTATGTCCTCCTTTTTCGGACCCCACACTGCCACCTAGAGCTCGGATTGACTTTGTTTTCTTTGGCGCTCGGATTGACTTTGTTTTCTTTGGCGCTCGTATCTTAGCTCTTGGAATCGTATCAGAATACGTAGAAAACACTAAAAGATATAAAGCTAGTAAGCCCCTTGTGTTAATATTTAGCTTTTCCTTTTTCTTATATCAACTATTCAACTTCATTACATTATTTTATATTCAATACTACTAACTTTTCATTTAAATATTTCTTTGTTTTGTAGAGACAAGTTCCATCATTGAAGACATCAATATTAATTGAAGCAAAAGATAAATTGCATTTTAAAGACTAAAAACATTAATGTATTATTTATTGCTTCTTCTTTTATAATATCACTCTTGTCTAGAATTATCATTTATAGAGTTCCTAAGTTAATTGTCTAGAAACTTTTATTTTGAAAAACTTGTACTATTTTAATTTCTTGGATGATCTCTTCATGGTGTTCTATAATATTAACATATGTTCTTTGATTAAATGTGCTTTGTCTTCTAAATTCTATAGGAGCCATTCATTATCTTCTATAGATATCTTTAAATGATATTTTCATTTCAATTTTCTACAAAATCCATAGGTTTTATTTAATATAACATAAATTTGAAATAACAAAGATAGAAAAATCACTTTATTTGATATCATAAGTTTTTCTATAGGTTTCACAAGTTTTATTACAGGCTTTATGGGTTATACATATGAAAGAACCATAATATCATAGGTAGATTACTTTTTAATATCATATACACTTGAAAATTATGGGAAAATAGGAAGAATGGACAAGCTCCATAAGATACTTGTACCTGTAACTTTTACAAACTACAAATTCTAGGGTAGTTACCATTGAGTTCTTTAAAATAAGTTTTAATGATAACAAAAAATATTATAAAATATCTAATGAATCTGTTTTGAGTATGTAGAATACCTAATGAATATGTTTTAAATTCATAAAACAAAAGTATTCATTTTACAAACACTTAAGCAAATAGTAATTTACAGACACTCCATCTAATAGTTAACAAAACAATCTGTTAGACATTTTAGTAAACACTTAAATAGATAATTTGATACTTCGAATTGCAGAATGTATGTTCATACAGTTATTATCTATCTTCAATACAAGTTTGATTTTTTTGAAGTACTAGTTCAAATAATCAAGCATATTTGGGTACTACCCTTAAGGGGGATTAATAATTCATGGAAATTTTCTTTGAAGTCTATTTCATAAGCTTTCCTAAAAAAAAAAAATTAATTGTAGCAAAGTACTATTTTTTTTTTTATCAAAATATTGGAAAGATGACAAATCAAGATACTTAAAAAATTATTTTAACCGAATATCATCTAAAGAAGAGCAAGATAAAGATAAGAATCACCAATATGGTTATCGGGTAAAGCTTATTCGCATAAAGAGGGATCTTTTGTTCCCGAATTGAAGCACATCTATACAAAATTTAGATGAAGATAAATGCCAATGATATCTATGGATCACAAGAAAAACCAAGAATTCAAATTTTGAAATACATATAATATTTTCAAACTCCACAAATACAGCAATATTAATCTCATCTGACAAAGAAATTGTCGAAAGATTCTATGAATGTTTAAAGGTTTCTATCAAGAAGGACAATATAAAAACTTAAGATTTCAAGTTCAAAGTAGAAAAAAACATTAGAGAAGGAATAACAAAGACAACAAGGGAGAACAAATACATTTACGGTTCTTTGTTTTCCTCGAGCTTAAATTAAAGAATTTATATTTTCTCTTTTTTGTACAAATTTTCTTTACTTGTAGTATAATGATTAGCTTAGAAAGTGAGGTTACAAGAGTCTTGTAGTCTATGTTTAGTTAAGTGGTAAGCTAGAAAGACAAAGCAAGAACTATTGGCATTTGTAACTTTTCTTTGCTATTGGACTAGTGGAACAACCGGTGTGAAAAACCAAATCCCTAGTAGTAAAGCTGGAAGAGAAGACTAACTTAATAGGAGGAACCTCAATATATTACCATCTTCTTTATTTTCATTACACATTATTTTTTATTATTTGCTTCATAGGAAATCATACATTATGGGAATTAGCAAATCATTCTCACTAATAGTCTAATTCTAGCCAATGAAGAAAAGAAAAAGGTTAAAGTGAACAACATAGCAAAAAATCTTCTTTTGATGAGCATCTCTCATATTATATTTGCTATGATTTCATCATGTGAATCTACTAAGGAAATATGGGACAAATTGTGTGAAACCTATGAAGGTGTGACAATGACAAAGATACGAGGAGAGGAGCACTCATGTAGGATTATGAATTGTTCATTTTCCAATCTGATGAAACGATATCTGATAGATTAAATAGATTCACTTTAATTACCAATGAACTTGCTTTACTTGATAAAATGTTTGATGACAGTGAGCTTGTAAGGAAAATCTTGTAAATTTTTCCAAGTTCATGGGATTCAAAGACAAATGCAATTAAAGAAGCTCGTGACTTAGACAAATTAACCTTAAGTCAACTTCAGGAAAAGCTTCAAGCATATGAATGATCAAGAGAAAGTGAAAATGTCCATAACATTTAAGGCTACTAATGATGTGCTTAAAAGGGGCTCTAAGCATATGGAAATAATCCAATTAAACCACTCCTAAATGACAAGATCATAACCGGTTCAAATTGGATCAAAATTACGTGAACCCTAAATTTCCAAGGTAATTTGATTAATAAGAACAATGAGGATTAAAAACCACAAGGATGATATTGATCAAATGAATCATGAATTCAACTCAATTTCCAATAAAATCCCAAACAAAACACCAACATATAAATTATGAACTTCTCCTCAAATCAATGGAATTCCATGTAAACAATAAAATGGAAAATTGAAGGCAATATCAAGAGATAAAACCAATCAATTAGATTACGTTACATTAAAGGATATTGGTTCACAAGTGTCGCTAAAATCATATAAAAAAGAACCAACCTAATCAACCCTAGATATTACACACTAGTGATGAAAAGGAAAAACAACTTAGGGAATTGATATAACTCACAATTCTCTATGTTGCAACTCGCCACAATTCTAATTTTAATTGAAATTGATAAGAGTCCTATGAAATATTAGGAAACCTTAATCTCTCACACTAAAATATGTGCTGCAAATTTCAAAGTCTAATCCCCTCAAAACCACTTTCAAGGCTAGTTGTATATAGCCTCGTCAAATGTATTATATCTCTATAGCTCAACTACACATGCGATCTCATATTTCAGTCCGGATACAAAGTGTGCTAGGGTTTGCTCTAGAGGCTCTACTGACCTACACCTGTCATCAGGTTTCAAATTCTTGTACATAATCATCTACTGTTTTGCCTCCCCACCTCAAAGTCTAAAGACGCATAAGAAATTCTTGCCTGTAGTGTTCAGGAATGAACCTCTTCCTTAAAACCCTCTTCATATCTCTCCATGTATGAATTTCAGCCTCTTTATCCCTACGCTTGCAGATCACCAAATTCTTTCACCACAAGGCGATATACCCTATGAACTCAACAGCAGCAAGTCAAACTCAGGTGTTGTCGTCAATTTCATTGCACTCAAAAAGGCCTTCAACCTTATCCTTCCAGTCCAGATGATCATTTGTTAAACCCCTGCCATTAAAGGAAGGCATCTGCAGTTTCACATACTTTAAACCCCAAGGTGGCCTGAAATCCCTATTTAGGTAAAGATTAACCCCAAAGTTATCATCCCTCTCCTCCTTATTAGGATGATGATCTCCTTCCATTTTCTTCCTAAGTTTCCTCCTCCCATTGCTCCTTTCCTCTGGATGTTTTGTGGAGCTACTCTTGGTAGTGCCTGAGGATTTACCACTAATGGTTGTGGCATTGCCATTCTATCAATTCTTGTTGCTAGTGTAGCAACAATGGTAGTAAGGTCCTGAAGTTGATCTTCCAAGGTTCTTCTACTTGTAGTTTGATGATCCTGTCTTCCACCAACCTAGCTATTGGCCTCATTGCCAATTCCCCCATTTACACTATCATTTGACATGCTTGTGATTTATTGAAGTACAATCTCACAATTTGCAACACACTCCTTTAATAACACCAAGTCACAATAACATGTTTAGACAAACAACACTCATACACAATTATATATCTACGGTGCAAGAAGTCAATAATACAATTAAATAGTTCTTGGTACTTCAAGTATAGTTAAATAAATGAGGCACAAATAATCACTCCCAAGTAGTTAAGTTATTAAATTTAACTAACAAGTGTTTAAGTAATGAGTTTCAATTACTTTCACACTTTAATGTTTGTTTTTGAATTTAAACTTGTTGATTGAATCGCAATCACTAAAATTAAAAATCCCTTTCTATGACTCTCTGTTACGATCAAGTAGGCAAGTGCACCTATCGATTATAATAGTATAGAGTTGAGTTCGGGTATCGTCTCCTCAAGGATCAGCAAGTACTAATACTAACTCTAAACCAACTATCTAACCACACAAATTCGAGAGGTTTCAGATTAAATTAAGAATACTTAACAAAACCTTTAGCAATTAAAAATAATACTATAACTTGATTATTAATCTGATAACTAAGAAT
Organism: Laguncularia racemosa; assembly: GCA_037954665.1. NCBI lineage: Eukaryota > Viridiplantae > Streptophyta > Magnoliopsida > Myrtales > Combretaceae > Laguncularia > Laguncularia racemosa. The sequence goes on from JBBMOL010000066.1 coordinate 49,417, forward strand.
ATACCCTACCCTTACTACTCCTCTAATTGTCATGTAACTTTGCCCTTTCAATAAACTAGTTAGTAAGCAATGGTTATCTCTAAACCGCGGAGTATCTAACACTAAGCTAATGTTCTTCCCAGAATCATTAGCTCCTAACCCTAATCGCTTTGATAAAGATCCCTCTTCTATCAAAATCAATTAGAATTGCATTAACACTCTTGAACCCTCAATTAGATCAAATTATCTAATTTAACCTAATACGGAAAATTCACGTTCTCTATCCCTAGATTACATACGAATTCCTTTATTCATGTAAGATCTATTCAAACAAGAGATTTCCCAATCATCTTCTAAGAAATCAATGCAAACTCAATGTTGGCCATACATCAAATTAGCAACACTACACGAACAACATGAATAAATTCAGAGAATTCCAATATTCATTAACTATGCAATCAATCCCATATTACATGACAATTAGAATTCATAAGGTTCGGGAATGAAACAACTAGCCACAAAGGATTTTCAAGATATAATGAAATAGAATGAAAAAGAAAGAGAAAACCCCTGTGCATGAGTCCTTCAGTGTCGTCTTCTTCCTTTCTCATCCTTTCATCTTTTCTTTTCTGTCCCTTTGGTCTCCTCGGCCTCCTCGGCCTTTCGGCCTCTTGGCCTCCTCTTTTGAAACTCTCCTCCTTTTTTTTTCTTTTTTCAAAGACGACTATTTATACCTAGGGTAGCTTCCTCTCTAGCGTGTAGGAGATATCCTTCAAAATTGGACGAAAGATTTAAAATCGATTTGAAGATACCTTTCCTTCGATAGACATACGGTCATACTACACGGGCGTGTAGATAAACCGTGTATCTCTCTGAGTCAGTGAACTCTGGGCATGTATATCCCACACGACCGTTTGTAATAGCCGTGTATTCCTCTATCTTCTTTGTTCTTCATACACGGTTGATTACACAGGTGTGTATTCCAACCGTGTACTGGTCTGTCCTGAAAAATCTTCTTCCACGCTGATATACGGTCGGATACACGGGCTTGTATCCGAACCGTGTAATCTCCTGATTCCTTCACACGGCCGTTTGTAAAACCTTGTGACTTCCTTTAACTTCAAAGCATTCCCTTTTTACTTGCTTTTATCTCCAATTCATCTTGAATTTAAATACTTTTCATCAAATCCTCCTTTTCCACACCGGAACATGAAATATAAATCAATTAAGCATCATAATCTTATATTTTCACTCCCAATTATCTCAAAAATTGACTTAATCATCTCCAATTATAAGAGTTAAAATAGATTTATCAAAACTTCACTACTTCAACTTTCCTTTCTTGCCATGGTTTCACACCCACAATTAACCTTAATGTGCAACACCTTATACTACATATAAATTCACAATTCACACCGCTACATACACCTCTCAATCACTGTGCAATTAACTCACTACCACTACATACACCACGTTGCAATTCCTTCACTCAAAACATATACAACACCACACATACACACCCTTCACTCACGGTGTTACACACACACACTTCCAAATATTCAATCTCTCACCACTACAAAACACAATGCACACGCAACTCACACACAAAAGGCAGCAACAATTCAAATTCAAATTACTCCACTAATTGCAACATTTCCACAATTGGTAAGAAGTAATTTCAAATTCAACCAACTAATACACAATAACTTCTTAAACTTAATGGTTGTTTTGAAAATCAAATAATTTCCAAATCCTCCATGCAACTTAAATCTAGAAATGATCAATTGTTCTCCCTAATTCCAAAACAAACAAGCATGGATTACACTCCTCCTTTCTTCACAAAATGAGGTGCTTCCCAATTCCGAATTTGGATCAAGAAATGCACTACTTTCTTCCCTTCCCTTCACGGTAAATTCAACAACAAAGGAGCTACAACAAGACCTCCACTTGTACTTCAACAAGCAACAATTACAACTCCTCAACAATACAATCAAACAACTCAATCTTCAATACATAATTTCATATCAAGAAGTTAAAAACCCTAAAAAAAAAAATTTTGAAATCAATGAACACTAAATCCCTTCTCTTAACATGAGCTCTAATACGAAATTATAATGTGCTTAATTGGCTAAAGCACATACAAGGATCAAATGGAAGCAATTTAATCTCCAATTTACACAAATGGCATGAATCCCTTAAGTATAAAAGGCTTCCACGTAAATGACAATTCAATAGCAATTGAGTAATCACAAATAATGACACACTTTAGGATCTAATTCCACTAAAATGGCATGAATCCAATAATAGAAATGAACCCTAAAAATGGCGTGATAATAAGAACAAACCAATTTGTACTAGATATGACTCACTAGTATGAATTGGAATTAACTTAAGGGATTTGATATTACTCACAAATCCTTAAGCCTCCACTCGCCACAACCCTTGAAGGAGTTGATAAAAGCCTTATGAAATTAGAGCAAGAACCTTAGATCTCACGTGAAAAGGGGTAGAAAATTTCTCTAAAAAAGATGCTTCCTATAAACCCAACTTTAGCAAGTATTTATACTAGCTTCACTTAGGGTCAAATGACCAAACAATTACATCTATGCCACTAGTGTGGCTAGTCCTAAATCCCACAAATACAACTAAATAAAATGTCCCAAAAGCTTACAAAACAATCGGTTCAATGATAAATTACAAGTACAAAAATAATGATCTTCAAAGAGCCAGTTTGTCAAGTCAATTATGATCACAGCGGGCCATTGAATGTGAGTCCGATGATGTCCCCAATTTCATCAACAGTGTAGGTCATATGGCATTCTATGAAGACTGATCACTGTACCTACTATATTACCATTCAAATTTTATTAGATAAACAAAAATGTATACATGCAAGTGATTTGGATCATCATCTAAATCAAGTTCCCTGACTATCGGAATCGCAGTATAGATTCCCATCACAAGCCCTATGCCCTTATTGGACCGACTAGTTCTTTAAGTAGTAGATGGTGAGCTATAATTCGAAAAAATGTGGAATTAAAGCAAAGCTAAATAGTGAACACAAGTGAATAAAATAGAAAGATATATTATGTTATTGAGTTAGGTAATCAATAATTTTAATTGAAAACACACTTAAAAAATTGTAATATCTTACTAGATATATATGGTAAATAATATATGTACACACACCTTTGTTTTATAATTATTAAATATAGGTAAAAATGCACCCCTAAATCCTTATATTCAATAAATTGACATAGTCTAAAGCTATAACACAAAGTATAAGAGACAAAGATAATTCATATTATTGATAATAGTTGATAATAATCCTTAGTTACATTGTCTATCAAGTATTTATAGACTAGAAACCATAAAACTAATAAGAAAACTAGATAAAAATGTAATAGGAAACTAAATTAGACAAGATATGCTTTCCTAAACTAAACAAGATTCTTTAACACTTTGGTATGCAATGAAAACACACAAATTTGACATAAAAAAAATAGACCCCAAATGGCATAGCAATTTGTTTTAGCTCAAAATAGACTCAAATAAATCTTTATTAACATATTATGAGCTCTATAACTCTTAATAGGCAAAAAGTTATAAACCTTCAAAGTTAAATTTTCAAAACTAAGCCTCCATCTAGAAATGGTAGCTTAAAACTCTTTTCAATGGTTTAAAATATCTTCTAACTTATTCAAAGCCTATCATACATTATTTCCAATTGAATTTTGGTTCTCAACTTCTAATAACTGTCTCTTCTGATGCTTCTAATTCTTCCACTTTTCATTCTTCCAATGATCATACTGCTCCTTAATTTGTAATCCTAACTCACTAAAAAAAAAAAAAAAACTAAATTAAATTGTCAATGTACAATTGTTGTTGGCATTGCAAAAATAGAGGTAACTTTAAAGAGGACAATAGTAGCAAACCTATCTAGAAACATAATATAAAGGCATGAGTAGCTTAAAGTGTGGCTTATTTAGAGAATAGACATCTAGACTCCACTAGCCATACCCCTCCACTAATCGGTAAGATGAGAATTTAACTAGGAAATTGATGCATTTCATGAAGAATTGAGAGAAATGCTACAATTGAAGGAAATAGGAAACATGTATATTGAAGCATGGGGATTACAATAGAAAATTTTGGGAGAGCAAAGAGGAAATAAATTAGCTCCATTTCTACGATAGATAATTTAGCAATGAATTCTAAATTAAATTGAAATGGAAACACTAATTTTGAACTTAGGCCTTCCTCTACCCTCACCTACACCTTAGACACTCTTTGATTTCACAAAAATTGTTGATAGGTCACGAGCAAGTTTGAATCAAGAGAAGTTGATTTTATTGCATACATGGGTGAATTGGCATTTCTTGGTTAAAGAGGATTGCAAAGCCTAGGTGAGAATCTACACTTTGGTACTTTATAATATGTAGTAGTTACAATTGTGTGTAACCATTCATTTGTTATTTGTATATTTCTATGCATTCACTTACTTTGAATGCCTTAGAAAGATCCTTAGTTAAGCTACCAAATAGAAGTGAAGATTAGTGGTTGAGAATAATGCTCATTGATGTTTTACTGATTTTAATGATTGAATTTAGATATAAGGGAAGCTTACTAGTGATAGGCTACAAGCAACACTAATGTGTGGAGCAAATGTGGTAACTACATTCATGGCTTCATATAGTTTATTTGGGCTTATGATTGGGTTTATTCTTGATATCCTACATCATATTGTATATGCATTTGGTCGAGATATATGACAGGTCTTGCAGTATAAGTAGCTATCGACTTAAGAGTTGTTAGCAAACATGCAAGCAAGAGGGCTAACTTAATCCACCTAATTAAAGCAAGTCCTTGTCACTACTTGTTCAATTTTGTGGCACAAATCTTGCAATTGACTGAAAAATAGTTTGCAGCATGATCTTTATAGTAGCTTAGTCAAATTTATGGTAACCAAAGAGATTACATGGTTAAGTTTGTGGCAACCTTAGTGGTTACACGATAAAGTTTGTGGCAAGACCAAAGGTAAGCATCATGATGGATTCTTGGTGATTCATCGATTAGGTTCCTAACTAATGCTTAGCAAACCATTGATATGAGGTTCTTGCTTGTTTCTAATCGGTGACTGATCGATAAATATGGATGTCATGGTGGTATCATCTTGCCTTGATATGATTAAAATGAGCAGTCCTAATAAGGATCTATTTTATGCATATTACTATAGTGTTGATGAGGATAAGAATTTAGTAGGTAAGTGCTATCATAGCATTTGCTTTACTACTTTATTTACACAACATTGTATATAGTTTGTAACATATGAATTATTCTTGTTAATATATTATTATGTTATGTATTTCTTGTTTTAGTTTATAATCACTTAGCTTGAGTATGAGGTAAAGCATAATTGTCTAAACTAAGGTATCAAAGGTAGAATAACATAAGATTACAAAGTTGGGATGGGAAATGAAAGCGTTTATGAGTAGGCTTTTACACCAGGATCTTAGAAGCAACATGATCATCATGTTATGTTTTGTTATCTAAGATATCATTTAAAGTTGAAAGTGTCCATTGAAATATAAAATTCAATTTTGGTATGATGATATGTGAATCTCAATTGTGCTATGACATGTTTAATAGAAGTTTGGTTTATAAGTTTTACTACAATAATCGATATTGGTAAAGGAAAGTTAAGTGATATTGATGCTTCTTTTAGAGTTTAGTTAAATGCCTATTTACAAGATAGCCTTATCCTCACTTAGGAATGGTCTACCAAACAATCTCTCAAGCACCAAAGTCACTTACAAGTAATGTAAACACCTAGAGAGGTAGAGCATTACATTTATTTAGAATTAACAATTTACAAGTTTAGATCTAATGATCATCATAAAATGCTCATCACTTTAATGCATCATCAAATTCATCAATTTCATAATCTTATCACTAACTAGACCATATAATAGGCTAAGCCCTTAAGTCATAACAACAAACACCTTATAATCTCTATCTAACAATTCTATATTGATTACACTTGCAACACTACGTATAACTATTCATACTTCATTAATTTATCAAATTAATTAATAAATGAATCAAATAATCATAATTCTATTCATACCTCATGACTAAGAAGAGATCATACACTATTCATCAACAACATATTGATTTCCAATCAAAAACACATTCTATTACTCATTTTAACTTAGATCTATCAATTTAATACATGAAAAATCAAATTGAAATCCAAATATATTTCTGTGAGTGGTGCAACATGCACATGTTCCCCCACCTCCAATCAACTTCTGATAGGAATCAAAATCTAACAAGACCTATCATTAGGGCAACAACTAAAGGAATTCAAATTTTGACAATGAGGGCCCATTTTGAGCAGATCGACCCGGAATTATTTATAAATTAACCTCTTTTCTATTATTCTTGTATTGTGTTTTCCAACAGGCATACTTATCATATTTTATAAGGCAATGGACAAACTCCCTCAAACTCAGCTTGTAAGTTATCCAAGGACCAACTTGAACCGGTGATGATCTGAGCCGATGAATCCTATAGAAGACCGGCATCTTGAAGACCAATTTCTTTTATATATTTTTCATTTGCATGGGCTATTTATGTTGTAATCATTTTGGAACACTTTTATTTCCTTGCAATTTTCATTTAGGACTAGCCACCTTAAAAGTGGTAAACTTGTAATTTTGACCACTTTTTAACCCTAGGAGTAGCAAGTATAAATACTTACTTAGAAGAGGGTTTGAGGAGGGCCATATTTTGCAGAAATAACCTAGCACTTTCACGTGTGGAATTAGGGTTCATCCTTAATTCAAACCTCTTATCAATTTCAACCCAAGAATTGGAATTGAGGCGACTGCGACAAAGGGGAATTGTGAGTCATATTGATTTCATCTTTGTTGTCTGTTCATTTCTTCTCTAGTGAGTCATATCTAGGGTAGATTTGAATCTTTCTTGGACTTATTTGTGATTGTATTTCGTGGACAACAATCCTTTAAGATTGATTGTTCTTTTAGTTATTGAATTCAATATTATTTTAGTGTTTGGCGTGAATTTGGAATTGAAGGGGGGAGTGGAATTCACGATTTGTGTTGCTTCCTTTTGATCTGATTTCATGTGAATCTCATCTCTTTTGTTGTCACTTGGTAAATAATACAAAAAGGGATTGCAATTACATCATTTGATCAACATTTTTCCATCAAATCTCAAAGGGTTTCACGTGAATTGTTCATCCACATTGAACCGGTTTGTGATTGATTTGAGACTTGTTTTCATGAGTCATTTGATTGTGCTTGAACTTAGTTTTAAGCACATCAACTTCAATCTCAATCCAAAGTTCACATTAATCGACACTCAAAATCCTAATTAGATAATAATAATAATAATAATAATACCTTAATTAGTGACTTCAAACCTTTCCTAAGCTTGATTTGATCTTGAATCAACTAACTTTATCATATTACATTAGATTTACACTTAGAATCAATAGATCTATGAAGAAATCACATCACTTACCTAAACTTGGTACTATATGTGTAGATCTCCTTAAGGATTAAAATGCTTCTAGATTTCCTTCAATCACCTAAGATTTAATAATCAAAAGTTACTAATATTAAATCTAGAACTTGGACTAAACTTAAGGATTAATAGATTACTAAATTTGATAGTTCACTTGATTTAGATTATACACTTGAATTCTCCAAAGGAATATTGAATAGATCAAATTGTGAAGAAGTTGGATCTCCTTTTCCTCCTAATAAAGGTTATACCATGATTGAGGGAGAATTTGAATTTCTAAAGTATTCTAACCCTTTAAAATTAGCTTTAGTAGTTATTTAATTCAAATTCCTTTTTACATATACTTAAGCAAGGTGAATTACTAAACTACCCTTAGTAAACATAAATACTAGCTAAGGTTATTTTACAAATTTTGAAATTTCCTAATTACCTTTGCTTACTTAATCTCATAAAATTTCCATATAACTTACTTTATTAAATGCCAAAACTACCCTTCCTTACTTTGTTACTTAAATTACTTTTACTTTTTTTATAATTTTACTTAATCTCATAAATTTTCCATATAACTTACTTTATTAAATGCCCAAACTACCCTTCCTTACTTAGTTACTTAAATAACTTTTAATTTTTTATAATTTTACTCCTTGACTTAAGATATATTTTTTTAAATACATAGCTTTGCAATGGGCGAAGCCTACCAGTGTGGCAGTTCAACTCTTGGCGATTGATGTGTTTGAACCTTCTCAAAATTGAAAGGGAAAATGAGATAGTGAGCTTAAAATGTAGTATAAGTCTTAAATCAATATGCCATTGTCTAGTAATATTGATTCCTTTAATTATTTTATTTTATGGTATATTGGAGTACATTATGGCCTAAGTTTAATAGCATGCAGATATGTCTTAGCTTTGTTTACCTTTCAATCTAATTGTCATACATCCTTTAAGAAGTAAATAAGGGATAATGTGAAAATCTATATATAGAAAAAAATAACCATGAGTTACAAAGCTTAGACATTGAACGTAGATAATTTGGCATACTATGGTATTACAAAAATCCAAAGTCAACAAGCAATTCTATAACAAACAACTTTTGAGTTTTATTTTTAATTTTTGAAATACATAGCTATTCTAGTTAAAGATGTTACTATGGCTCAATCACGAGCATTAGACCAAAGCTTGAGGCCGCCTATACTAGGGCATCTTTCCTCACAAATGGTAGGCCACGTAGCCACATATCCAGTGGATAGATGTACATGAACTCTATCTATTCACTCCTCTATCTCCTTTTCTCTGTACCAATTGATATTCCAATTGTTCCACATAGTATAGTCTCTCTTCTCTAGTAAAAAATTAATAATTCTTTTTTTCTCTTATCTACTTTTTTTCCCCTTTGATACTTTGTGTTTCATATTTCTCTATTAAGTACTATGCAAGTCATTTACACTATAAAATCAATTTCTAGATGATGCGGACATCGTAGTTGACACGGGTTGATTGGATGTGTCTTTTACAGGGCACGGCCGTGTAATGTGTATGGAAGCTCCTAGAAACATATACGGCCAGAAGGCATGGCCGTGTGTTGTGTTATGATAATTCCTAGAAACATACATAGCCTTATACACGGCAAGAAGGCACGGCCGTGTGTTGTGTCAGGAATACCCACAGATACATACACGGCCTTATACACGGCATGAAGGCACGGCTGTGTGTTGAGTCAGGAAGATCCACTGAGACATATACGGTCTTATACATGGCCGTGTGTAAGGCAGATGACGGATGTGTATACATATATTTATTTCCACTTGTACATATATATTTCCTTTTTATTTGTTTCCCTAAGGACTATATATGGTTGCTAGGTCATTTTAGGGTCAGCCTTTAATCTTTGGTCAAATATACACATTTAGAGAAGAGTTTTCTCTACTTTCTCGATTGTGCGCAATTGAGATTTTCAAGGAATAAACTCAGATTATTCTTTGTTTATTCGTGAGGTCTAATCCTAGAATTGGTCTCGTGTTTTTACACTTTCCACGCTGCGTCAGTTGGTATCAGAGTAAGGCAATTTCCTGCGGAGATGTCGACTAATGACGGTGTTGACGGCGGTCACGTTCTAGACCTAGATCGGGATGCGGAAGTCCTACGTTACGAGCAACCAGTACGAAGGGCGGTAGAGGAGACCATGGGTCAGAAAATCCAACAAAAGGGACAGCATCATGAAGCCCTGACCTATCGATCCAATACCAATAGTAGCAGGCAAGTTTATTGGAGAGGACCGGAAGGCGATCCAAGGATCATTTCTGTTACTTATGATACGGATGATGAAGATGAGATTCTTAAAGATTTGGCTAAGAGAAGAGGCCATTGTAACATAAGACGGTACAACATATGTAATTACAGGTATAAAGATGAAATCTTTTCTCAATTTAAATACGTTGTATCTGAGTTCGATGGTACGGGAGTCTGAATAAGTTTTAGGTTTGGGTTGAGGACGTTGAAAGATTCTTTGACCATATGAGGATTTTTGAGGGAATGAAGATAGAGTTAGTGGAGAGTCGTTTGTGGGGTGATGCATTGTATTGGTGGGAACAACTTCGGGGAGTAAGATGCCTTGAGTGTAAAGATCTAGTGAGGACTTAGTTTATGATGCAATGCTTGCTAGAACGAGAGTTCTTTCCCCTAGATTACGAACAAATCCTTCCTCAGAAAATTCCACACACTTAAGCCAGTAAACTTAATTCCAGAAGTTCTTAAGGAGGAGATGGTCGAACAAGAGGAAAACTCAACCCTTAACAATCATAGTACTTTGATTGATGATGGTGGGGGCAGTGGTAAAACAGTCGAAGCCTACAAAAATTGTGTTGGTGAGGAAGCTATTGTGGAGGAGCCTTTGTTGAATGACGAGCAAGTGATGATGGTTACTAAAGAGTCGAAGACTGAAGTTACTCCGAGCAGATTCATTGCACCAATGAAGGAGATTAAGGATGTAGAGTTCAATGCTTTGCCCAAAAACTTATATTCCAACCCAGAGGAAGCGCTAGGGATAATAAGTGCAATTGCTCTATTGCTTCCTATCAACAAGATCACCATAGGTTACAAATTCCCCATACCACGCCTGGAGGACATGTTGGACAAGTTGAGCAGGGCTGCTATCTTCTCCAAAATAGATCTGAGGAGCCGATACCATCAAATTTGAATCCGCCTTGGAGATGAATGGTTGGTGATGCCATTTGGCCTCAGTAACGCGCCAAGTGCCTTCATGCGTGTGATGAACCAGGTATTGAAACCCTTTAATGGGCGCTTCGTTGTAGTGTATTTTGATGATATCCTGGTATTCAGTAAGTCTGAGAAGAACACCTTAAATATTTGGAGTGTGTTATGTCTGTGTTGAAAGAAAATAAATTGTATGCTAGTTTAAAGAAGTGCATATTCATGTCAAAGAAGTTGTTGTTCTTAGGTTTTGTAGTGAGCGGTGAAGGAATAATGGTGCATGGGACAAAGTAAGGGCTATTAGAGATTGGCCTACTCCTAAAACGATCACTAAGTTGAGGAGCTTTTTGGGGTTGGCAGGGTTTTATAGGCGCTTCATACGACATTTCAATACTGTCGCTGCCCCATTAACTGAGTGCCTGAAGAAGGGAAAGTTTCAATGGGGTGAAGAGGCTAAAGCGAGTTCTGTAGACCTGAAAAGACAATTATGTAGAGCCCCTGTATTGGCGCTACCTGATTTTGACGGGTTGTTTGAAGTGGATTGTGACGCTAGTGGAGTTGGGGTTGGTGTAGTGTTGTCACAAGAGAAGAGGCCAATAACGTTTTACAGTGAGAAATTGTGTGAGGCTAGGAGGAGTTGGTCGACATATGATAAGGAGTTCTATGCAGTTATAGGAGCCCTAAAAGTGTGGGAGCATTACTTGGTTGGAAAGGAGTTCATACTATATTCGGATTGTGGGGCTTTAAAACACCTGAGCAACCAGACTCGAATAAGTAAATATATGCATGCGAGGTGGATTGAGTTCTTACAGGGATTCCCCTTTACATCGATGCACAAGTCTGGTGTGCAAAACAAAGTGGTTGATGCCCTAAGTAGAAGAGCCAATGTACTACTCACTCTGAGTGCGGAGGTTGTCGGTTTTGAAAGGTTAAAGGAGTTATACGAGGGGGACGGAGATTTTAAAGAGACATGGAGTAAATGTGCCAACAGGGAGTCTTGTGATGATTATCATGTTCACAATGGATATCTAATGAAAGGGAATCAATTGTGTATTCCTGAGTCTTCCTTAAGGGAGAAACTTATTCGAGACCTACATGGTAGTGGTTTGGCAGGACATCTGGGCAGAGACAAGACCTTAGCTACAGATGCCGAGAGATACTTTTGGCCTCGGCTAAGGAGGGATGTTTATCTTCCCCTATATGCCCGCATCATGCATATCATGCAATATGAATTTTGGTCCCAGTTAGTAATTAAGAGAGAGTGAATTGATTGCTAAAAATTTAAAATTACTTTTCAAAACTTTTGAGAAACTATCCATTTTATTACTATAAATAGATATTAACAAAGTATTGAGCAACAAAAATAAATAAGTTGTGTAAATATAAAAGAGTAAGGGATAATAAGATCAGATAATCGATTTATAGTAGTTCTATCTTATGAATCAATCTATTCTTCCAGCTTCTACTCGCTAGGGACCCAATCATCTTCACTAGTATTGTTTCGCTATATCAATCAAATAAACTTTAAGAGTTACAATGTACAGTTAGCAACCATTACTCAATCACTCATTGCTCTATCTAACTTAACTTTACCTAAGGCTAATCTCATACAACTATAGTGAAAAGTAATCTCTTAAAAACAATTACAACTTTATAGAAGTGTTTAGTCGTAAGGACAACAAATATAAATTCCTCTACAAGATTAGTGTTACCATCAATTCTTTCATGCAAAGTTCTTCCATTCTTTAATCTTTATTAGCTTTCAACAATATTCATGGTTACATACTTCAATATGAAAACTCAAGCATTTTACCTTTATAGGAATATGGTAACCCTAAATAGCTTATTATATGCTTTCAAAATCATTCATTGCTGCAAACATAAGTAAATACATTAAGAAACAACATAACATACCTTTAGGTAAACCCTTTTTCTTCTTTGTCATTTTCTTTATAATCTAACATTATGTCCCAAAAAAAAAATCTTTATTATTGTTTTCTGTTATTCACTTTGTTGTCATCAAACTATTGTTAGAAATTCTGTTATTTTACATTCACAAACTTTGATAGAAACTCTGATTTAATTTTTAAGATTCACCTTCTATCTCTTTATTTTTCATTTCTTTTCTTATTTGCATTTCTCCCCATTTATCTATTATTTTTGTTATTTTGAATTTCACCTTTTTTTTTATGTCTTTTCTCCACTTTTTCTATCTTTTCTCTCCCTTTTTTTTATCATCAAAATAAAATGAAAATATATGAGAACATAACAAATAAAAAATTGAGCCAATAAACTTTTATTCATTAATAAATAAAAACTAGAAAACATAAAAACATAATTAGTCTTTGGATTTGCGGAATCGCTCTTTTTCCAGATCAACTAGTATTTCATCAAGAAGAATCCTGTAACTTTTCGTTGCTTCCTCAAATGGGGGTGGTTCTTCATCAAATTCGTGATCTATAGGTGAATGTGGAATGCCTTTAAGTATCCACTCTGGTATAGGTTTTGTTGGTTGACAATCTTTTGGAAACGATAGCAAATTCTATTTGATGCACGATGGAATTTCATATACTGTTTGAGAAGTTTCAACTTTTTCTTTCCTTTTGGCTTCTTTACGAGAATTAGCTTGTCTTCTTTTCTCGAGTGAATTCATAGATTGCTTTCATTTAGGAGCCATTTTAGAAGATGTGAGTATATTGAATACGTTTTGGACAATCCTATCTATAGGCAAAGTGCCAAATCTTTTGACTAGACATTTCCAGAAAAGAAAATTTTTTTTTGAAGAAAAATTTTCTTTTCTACCGTGCATATTTACTTTCCATAAGTTGTTGATTCTACTGTCTAATCTTCCTTAGAAGGCGTGGGATAGGAGACCTTTCGAATTAATTAAGGGTCATTCTTTCCATAACTTTTCACATTTTCCAAACATCCTATTCTGTAGGTTCATTTAATAGCTTTTATGTTCATTTTATTTAGGGTTTTGCTCTTAATCATACAAGCCACGCTCCCCCTAAATCTATGCATTCCTTCTATAATAAGGATTCATTAAATTTAGCAAAAAGGATATAAATTCTGATTTCGTTTCTTATGTATTTAAATGTAATCTTATCTAAAAGTTTAGTAAAAATAACAGCAAGCCATAATTCTATTGAAACATATTATGTTGTTATATTACCATTTGAGACATGATCCTTAATAAAAAGATATCTTATTTATATATGTTAAGACCTAGAATGTTGAACAAGATCTTTTGTAAGATTTATCACACTTGTATTATCACATTTTATTAGAATGTTTTGTCACTTTATCCCATAATCTAGCAACTCTTATTTACTCTGTAAATTTTGAGTACAGCAATTTCTAATTAAAACATACATAGCTTCTATTATTGAGAGGGCAACATAGTTTTGTTTCTTGGATGACCAAGAAATTAACATATCCCCAAAAATTGACATGCTCTAGAAGCACTTTTCAATTTATTTTACAACTTGCATAATGAGTATCTAAGTATCTTATTAAATTGAAGTTCCAACTCATAGAATACTAGATTCCTAATTTTGCAATATTAGCTATATATTTGAAAATTCTTTCCATAGTAATGAGACGTGTTTCAATGGGAGAACTTTGAAATCTCGCACAAGAATTACAATTCTATTTTTACCCTATTCCATTTTGCAAATACTATGACTCATTTGTAGAATAGATCAACTATGACCAATGGAATCACTACTTTTCAATTTTTTCTTGTATATTTCAAGTTTTTTTCATGAGATTTTAGCTTATCAATTAAGTCATGAATCAGGGTAAGGATACATTGAAATTTTACAAATGTATTTCTAATTTATTATTTGTGTCGTTTTATGTGTAAACAAATAAAGTAATAGCTTTTATTCTAATATTTTATTATTTAAAAATTGCAATTTTATTCCTTCCTTATTTATTTTCTACCAACCAAACATATCATGAGGGGAAAAAAAATAGGATTACTATTTGCATTACACTTTGAAAACAGAGAAAAATTGAAAGATTCAACATGGATATAGTACAACAAGAAAAACCAAAGAGTCAAGGTAATAGAGTTGGGTACCATTAGGTCAACAAAGCAATGCATATGGAAATATGCTAAGATAAGGGTCTCTTCATTTAAATAACCCAGTACCTATCTCTTTAGGGGGAATATTTAGAATCTATTATAGATGTATCGACAAGCCTAAACCACTGATTAGTAGGTTCACAAGTCTTGTCACCGGTCGAGCATATTTTACAAGCACCGGCAATAAGTTTATTTTTTAGGCCAACATCCAAGCAAGCTGTGTTGCCATCAACGTCCATAGTAGAGAGTAGCATTTTAGAGTTGGATATAGTCTCCCATAAAGACCCATTTGGATGAAGATTTGCTTCACTATTAATGTGAAGAGCTAACAAGAAATAGTTACTATCCATTAGCTTAAGCTTCTTCTCGTTTGTGTACAAAAAAGGGGCATGCATTGAACACGGTCCTAACACTAGTGATTGGAACTTTCCTCTCACCACACAAAGACCGGTTTCTGGGTGGAAGATGGCCTTGTGTACATCTATTTGCTCCCACCCGGGACCTGTGATAAAATAAGAAAATGGTGGATGAAAATGAGGCTACTTTATAGAATTTTGATGGCTAATTTCTATCATGATTCATTTATTTTTACCACTTATCCAAACTATATTTCCTAACAAGCTCAAATTTTGGTTAAGTGCCACTATTTCATTGGGTAAGTTTATTTTATTGCTAAAAATGTTTATCAATATTTTTTATATTTAAAATCTTAAAATTGTCAAAAATTATCTTAATAGTGGCTTTTAGTGGCAATTAGTGGTGGAAGACAAATAGTATAGATAATGGCCAGCGGTGTTAACTTACCATTAAGGAAATTTTTAATGGAAGACAAGAAAAATGATATCAACGATTACTTTTTTAATTTTTCATTTTTATTTTCCATGGTTTTTAACTACCATTAGTACTAGCTTACCACTATCATCACCCTCGTCAATCTTCAGTTATAATTATAAGCCACTACTATTTGTAATCTCTTCATACTACTACAATAATATATACCAATCGTAAATCTTTAATTTTAACAAATTTCAAAAGAAGTTTGAAATGATTTTTACGCAAATCAAGCAAACCATAAGTATAGGTTTATTCCATTCTCTCATGTGTTATCTAAAAAAGGAAATTAATAAGCTTGATATATAAAGCTCTTATTAAGCGTACGTGTAAGTAAATATAAACCAAACACAAAATGCTGCCAAGAAAAATAATGCATATATACCTCTGAAGGGTTTCTGGAGCACTGAGATTCTACTGAGGTACTTTTGGTTTCTGACACGAGACCAATTGTAATCCAACAAGCCAAACCACTCATCTGTTCCTAGTTTTCCTTCTCTCAAGTAGTAACTCCCTTGAAGTGACCATACAGCGAAATCCCAGTCCCTTTCTGCTGCCATGCCCATGAAGCAACCTAAGAACCCATTGTCAACGTGGGACAATGCTCCTCCAGCGTGTATGTCTACACCAAATTCGCTCACAAATAGAGGATACTCAAACCCTTTTTCCGTCAAAAATGCATTCTTGTCCATCATTTCATTCGATGCACTTCCACAAGCATCATTCAGATTATTGTTGGCCCATGTATCACCGCTTGAAAACGAATACCAGTGCATCTCAAACACAACTTTTCTAGAGAACGAGACATTTATAGGCTTACTTTTTAAAAATCCCAAATCCTTATCGAAGTTGAGACCGGATAGAATGACAAGAACATTCGTATTTGCAGCATGGACAGTTTCTGCTCCTTCTTGCATGTACCTAAACACTCCCTCATCGTCATTGTCGTCATCATGGAACATTATATATATAATGCCTAACTAGATTAGTAGCTAGCTAGAGAAAAAGCCCATTTGATTTCGAAAACGATCACGAATATCCTAGATAATAAATTTTCCACTTTTTGTTTAGAAATCAAATGGTGAAACTTCTTTTTTTGTATATATACAATTGCTTTTTCTTTTTTTCTTTATATAAATTATGTGATCTGCGTCACAAAGCATAAAAAACTCTTTTCAAGCGCACCGAGGGGTGCTTTAAAATTCGTTAACTAGACCTTACTATTAATTATTTACTACTAGAAGAGAAGGCAAAACCAAAATATGATACCTGTACCAGTCATTTGGATTTTCTCTAGGACCACGAAGCTCATTCCTTAAACTCATACCAATTACATTAGGATAATCGTTTGCCAAGGTGGCCATCTTTTGTAGACCCTGCTTCCAGTATTCAGGGTCGAAATATTTATCGTTGAAGAAGCCATTCCCGTCTTCTCGAGCGCAGCACCAACCCGGCACCGTCAAATGGTTGTCTAGGATTACCATCAGCTTTTCCGTTTTCATGGTAGTAAGCACAGCCTGATTCATCGCATCAACATCAGCTCAAATCAACATCAGTTATAGTTGTGGATAAAAAATAATTCAAACGATGGCAATCTATAACATGCGAATTTTACCTTAAAGGCATCCATTATGGTAAGGTTAACAAACGAAGGATTGTTGCTCGCGATCCCAGCAAGGGATTCTTGCAATCCATAGTTCTGAAATGTTTGATTAACGGTGAGAGATGATAAAGAAGCATTGTTAGGCAATTCAAGAGCCCATGTGAACCTAACACAATTGAACCCCATATTCCTGACTTTTCGTGCAATCTCAGCAGCAGGCTGCTTGCCGAGTCCCTCGGCCAACATGGGTTGAAGATGAGATGGCCAATTAACACATGCAAGCTTCACCCGTTTCCCTTGTTGATTCACTATCCATCTTGTGCTAGTGTGAAGTGGTTGCGCCTCTAAAGAACCGCCAAGCAGGACCAAAAAAGATGGCATATAAATGAAAATCGACTGTATAAAAGGCATGATTGCCATCGTTGCATATCTCATGTCGCAACAAAGAAGAGAAAAACTCAAAGAGCGACAATGTAAGAGCCAACGACCGTGCAACCTTATATGCATTTGCCCGACAA
This sequence comes from Laguncularia racemosa, assembly GCA_037954665.1. Taxonomy (NCBI): domain Eukaryota; kingdom Viridiplantae; phylum Streptophyta; class Magnoliopsida; order Myrtales; family Combretaceae; genus Laguncularia; species Laguncularia racemosa. The sequence goes on from JBBMOL010000066.1 coordinate 67,199, forward strand.
GCCTATCGGTTAAGTCTTCCAAAGCCTAACAGTAGATGGTTAAGAGGACATTCCATTTATAGAAAGGCGCTATTAATGAAATAACTTGTAATGTAAATCTTCATGGCTAAATATTACACTTAATTTGTTGTACTGTGTGTGTATAAGGATTGATCTAAAACGTATGATTGCGGTGTGGATGCAATGAAAAAATAACGAGAGGAAATTTAGGCTAACCACTTAACTCCTAACCACCCCATTTACTGGGTTTTTCAGTTGGGTGCTGTTTCTTTGAGGTTTAGAACGTGTGATTGATGGGTGTCCTTATAGGATTCGCTGTCTTACGGAGGTAGGAGGCCTACTTTTTACTCTAATGCAGGACATAAATGGAAAAAGGAGTTTGAAAAATCTTAATGGAAGTTATAGATGATGTTGAGTTGGATTTTTAGACAACTAGGATGACTTTTTTTTTTTTTTAATTTTCCTTTGGGCCATTGGATAACTAAGACTTATAAAACATGTAAATGACAGATTTCAGGAATGCTAGGGGCTATTTGCTTCTACATTCTAGGATTTTTCCCTAGCCAAGACAAATGTAACATTTATAGACAATTAGATGAATGTTTTTCCTTTGCATAATGATCCTAAAGGGGCATAGAAGTTTCAATTAAAGTTATTGTGTAATGTATACACTCACTAAATGATAATCGCCTCACGAGTCAAAAGTCGTAAGATTCTATATAAATATTTATTTAATTATATTACATACAGTTATATAATAAGAAAATATTTATAGATTCCCATATTCTACGGTTCACTAAGATCACGAAATATTGAAATCTCCTACCAAAATAGTAAAATGGAGAAATAATTCTAAGTTTTACAAATTCTATTTCTACGTTGAGTTCTTAAGAACAAGATTATATATTTTACAACTAGGAAATCTAATATAATGCTTCTTACACTATCAACCTTGATACAACTAGCTCTTGTTCACACCATATCTTTTCCTTTGGCAGTCTTTTATGGCATTTCCTGCAAAATCAATCAATGGAAAAATGAGTACACACCAAGGTTTAGTAAGACAGTAATGCAATACTCTTGATACTACTCAAGTAGAAGCAATTTCAAACAAGTTATCATCCATATGTTATGCATAAACAGTTATATGCAATGCAAGCATCACACGTAGTCTTGTAGTGACCAATGTAAAATTTAAGGTTTAACACCTTCTTTGACCTTGGATTAGGAATTCTCATATATCATCGGTGCTTAAGTACATCCAAACTTAAACTTGAACTTACATTCATCTTTAAAAACTCCTTTCTTTTAAGCTCAAGGTGCCTTAATTGCACTTTTAAGAACTTACTCAAAAGGACAGGCAAGAACTTTAAATAGGTTTCATCAAAGGTGTGATAACCCCTAAGTCACTTAATTCGCCAATGGCGAAGCAGTAATTCTTAAATGATTACTTCTTATACATCATGTAGCACTGATGACCTTCAACATCAATGCAATGTCTCATGAAATGCACGCCAGATTTTATCATGGTCGAATATCATTATTCCTGTCTATTTTTAGGTGGCCAACTGGATATAATCATGCAAACAAAATAAATGAATCATAAGGTGATACAATTCACAAACAATCACTATACAAAACCAGATCAATAATAGCATACCACAACCTATTCCACTGACCATCCAATCACTTAAGCTATAAGACATCAAGTATCTACATCCATGCTAAAATGAAAACAGCCATCATACCATTATAACACATTCTCCATTCATCACAATCCAATTAACCAGCAATTCAATTCTTAACCACCAATATACACCTTCCTTCAAATTATAAGTACACATGCATGTTATATAATATATATATATATGTACGTATTAACTTGAATGAAAAAGATTGGTATGAGTGTATATTAATTTAATCAAGGAAGTAATGTTGTTAATGCATGTTTTTGCAAATTTATAAATTTATTTACACACTATTCATAATTTGTATATGTGTGTATGTGTGTATTTATGTATGTATATATACTAAGTTATAAAAATAGACATATAGTCATATATAGGTATACTTATGAATCTATCGGTGGTATAAGAGATATATATACAAATGTTCATGATCACAAGAATGAAAGATGAAGATACATGAGAGTTTACATGGGTTTAGTATTAGAAAATAATTTACCAAAGGTAATGCAATGGAATGGGAATGGTGTCCATTTGCACCACCGATCAAATGGTGCATAGGTGAACCAACCGGTTGGTTATAACCATAGCATCAAGCCGGTTCTAGGGACATTGATAGTTCAGTGCCTTATGCATTGTCAAGCTAGTGATTTAGCAAATTTCACCCCTTTCTATTTCCTTAGCTATCAAGATAGTAATTTTTGCACCATCTTGATAGTATTCATCTTCAACTTCATTTTACCTCTACGTGCAGTGTATCCTTAAACCCAACATCACATTTGAACCACACCATCCCATAAGATAATAGCAAATTCAACTACAATACACTTAAACTCAACAAGTAAATAAACAATCACACACAATGTAGTATTTTAGTGAGTTTTCCACGTACCTTGATCTCTTCACTTAAAACTGAAAATGAACTTTAGAAAGTCACAAAATTTCTAGTTTTTCACCTAGTAATCGAAGAGTAATGAAACTTAGAGCTATATCTAATAGCTAAACTTACCAAAATTTAAATAAAATCAAGTGTGTAATTTGTTTAGTTCATGTAAATTTAACTCAAAATTTGGGTTCAATATTTACCTAATAAGTATGATCTTGATGCGAAGTACTCTTTCTAAGGATTGTAATAGCACTTACAGTTTTGGATTTGGAGCTAATATGTGGAAGTTATGAATTTTTTTAACTTTAGGGGGTGTTTAATTCGTAGCAGAGAAAAAAAGAAAGAGAAGAAGAGAAAGGAGAAAGAAAGAAGAGAAAGAAAAGGAAAGGGGAATAGGCTCTGACCTAGGAGAAAATGAAATGAGGAGAGAGATAGAGAAAAAGACTTTGATAGGGAAAAGAAATATGTGGGTGAGGAAATTTCTATTTGTGGGTCCAACTTGCACTTGTACTAATGATCTTATTAAATTATCTAAATTATAATATTTTTGTGAAAACTTATGTATAAACTAAATAAAATATCCTAAGTGTAAATATACACATAGAAATCCTATTTAACTATATTAATTTCATTTATCTATTTGTTATAAATTACTTAACAAGTCTAATTTCTTTTTCGCTTTTATATTTTAAAATCTATTGTTATTTATTATAAGATTTCCACTATACATAAATTATTAAAATAGTGTTAATATATTAAAAATATTTTTCATTAATCATTCCAAATCTTTTATTCATTATGAAATTTACCCATAAAGCTTTAATAGTCCAAAATATATTAAAATTAAAGCTTTATACTAGTGATTATATCATTATATCGTAGCTTTACATATAATTATTCTATTTTATAGTCACTTTCGATTATTATTAAGACTCTTATAGTATTTCTATAATTCTATAAGTTGTACTCATATTTAATATTCGCAATTAGGCCAACATTATTAATGATGTCTATGTTTACTAATGTATAAGGGGAATTATCTTTAAGACCTTGAAATTTATTATCATTGGCTTAAGTTAATATAATTCTAAATACTTCAAAAAAATACAATTTTATCCATAAATATGTTATTAGAAGTGCTTTGAAAAATCTTCAAGTTAAATATTATGACAAAATATAGAGTTATACTTTGAAATTAGAATACCCTTTATATATGACATACTTCTTCATAAATAATAATACAGGTTTACAATATAAGCATATCAAAACAAAATACATACTTATAGTTATATACATATACAGTATATGGTCTTTTGAAAACATTAGGGTAAGTGTTGAACTATTATTTGTATGCTTGTATAACTTATATTTATAAATTTTGAAATTTATTTATTTATTATTATTATTATTATTAAAACAACTTAATTTTCATTGTTAACATTTCTAAATTTTTATCCTTCTCTCATGTTTTCCCTAAAAATAACTTAAAGCTCTCTTCTATAACAAGTTTATAAAAAAAAAAAAAAAAAAAAATCAACCCATCATTTGACCGAGAAAAAGAAAAAAAAAAGATTATGCATTTTTTTTAAATCCAAAAAAATATGACAATTTTAAAAAGATTCCAAAAAATATTTTAATTAAAATTATGTCTTAAAGATACGATTTTAATATATTATATATTCTAAGAAAAAAGGTAAGTGACCGTGAAGACTGAAGAGATAGTTTTACTTCATGGAGATGTGGGTTGGAATCCAAGTAAAGCAGAAAAGTAAGTCCTATGTGTTTTTACCATTTTACCGGGGGCCACTAGGCCTCTTCTTCTCCATGTGATATAGATAAAAGCACAAGACTCCAAACTTCTTGCTACCTCAACTTCAGACTACTGGTACATTAGTCACCTCACAAATATGTGTGGATTCAATCTTAACAACTATATGCATGTACCTGCATGATCTCCTGGCCTCGAATACCAATGGTCTCCCATGACTTGAACAGGTGTTACCTCAGGAGGAAAATTTTTCAAAAAGGTAAGGGGTTTCACCGCTCATGCAAGGTCGCGTCATTCAGTGTGTAGCATACACCAGAAGGAAATAATTCATTCCCTAATCCCTCTTCGTTTGTACGCTTTCCGTGGAAAAAGATGTTGAAAAGGCTTTAAGGAAAAGAAAAGCGTTCGCTTTTTCATTTTTTTTTTTGGGTCCAAACGATAGTGAAAGATAACAGGAAGTTTATGGTTTTGTGTTTTATTAACCTTCTCCCCAGTCCCCACCATTGGACCATTTGGGTTATTCTCATGGTCAAATGCAATAGAAGTTTATTTTAACTTAAATCTAAAATTCTATCTTTTAAGACATGGTTTTAACTAAATTATTCTTACAATTATTTTTCAAACTATCCTTTTTTTAATTTTTTTTAAATTGCATTACTTGTTTTTCCCCTTCCCTCCTTTGATTCACGTTTTCCAATTTTTTCTTTTATTCTCGTTCCCGGACCTCTCTCTCTCTCTCCCAATTTAATTTTGTTGCTATTGAAAACTACCAAAGTTTGATATTGTCATAATTAATTTGTTATAGTTATAATGATAAGTATGTGCTATAGCAATAGCTCTTAAGCTTCAGAAGTTTGTAATAATTAATATGATGGTAAAATTAAGTTTAAGATTTCTTTATTTTAAAAAGGATAATAAATAGTTCATGGATCAGTAATAACAAGTGTATTATACATTAACTATCCATACATTTATTTAATGGAATAAGATTATAATATAATAGTTATTACTAAGAAACGGAATAGTGTAATAATAACATTATTATTTGTTAATTTTGATTTTCATAAGGCTATGATAGGAACAAAAAATCAACTCTAGCATTAAGTTGTTATTCATGGATTTGAATAATGAATTGCCATTCAATATTTTTTTATAATAGGGATTCTTATCGAATTCCATTATGAGATTAAAATGCAACAAAATGTTGTAGTAGTTATTTTAAGAATAAAGCCGTAATAGAATCTTTTTTATAGTGGTAATTAATAATTATAGTTTAACTAAATAATAATGATTATCTTTTATTGCATATTTATGTTAACAATCAAATTTTGGTTTAGGCTTAACTTTTTAGTTCTTGATCACGATGAATTTCTAGATACGTGGTAGCAAGTAGTTGAAATAGCATGATGTGTGTAATTGTAACTAGAACAACTATACTTATACTTAAACTTGACTACTCAAACGTGTATAATTGAGTGTACTTAGTTGTTTCATATCTACACGGATCTATAGCTATGGTTATAAATATTGAGATGATACAATAGTTAGGCATCTTGTGTACTATAGGTGATGTGACACATAATCCATGGAAGGAATCACTTTTAGTACAAATAGGAAGAATGGGAAGAAGCTATAGTGTGTGTGTTATACGAAGGTCGAGGACTCATGCATAATACATTATATGTAGATCATAATTGCTAAAGACAAATTCAAGCGATGATCTATATATGAAAATACCAATTTATGATAGTAGTTGGATGCAAATCTATCCATTCATGGCTACCCCTAATTGCACTACCATGTATCGAACCCTTTTTTTCGATCATATTAAGGAGTCATGAGCTACTCTAATTTTTAAGATGTCTAAAGTGTATGTTATATGTTTAAATTAAAATAATAAACTTAATGAACCTTAAATGTTGCATTAGAATTAGAATTAGGTATGCATGCAAACCATACGATATGTGCTTTTAGTTGCTATGACTATAACTCATTTTGTTACTTTTACCATTTTTCAAATATGGGTGCGTACCATTGACTCGTATTGTAGGTGGGGTATGAATTCGATGAATATTGGCGTGTGGCTTATACTCCCTTACGACAAGAAAGCATGTGGCTTTTAGTATTTAAGACTATATTTGTTCATTAAAAATTTGGGCTTTAGCTCATGAATAAGGATAAAATCTTGTGTTTCTATTTTTTCTTCCTCTTTTAACTTTACTTCATTATTGTGCGTTGGCCCTAACAGTGACAGGTCAAGTCGTGCACTCTCTACCATTAGATATTCTTAAGGTAATCTAGTTTAATTAGTGGATTACTTTAGGCAAACTAAATGGACTTTGAATAATAATGGATTTCATATTATTTTTGTATTTTCAGAAAAATTCTTTTTCAAAGCATTTAATGAAACGTTTTTTTTTAAATTAAAATTAGGTAATGACTCAATAATAAATGGTTTAAAAGTTTTAGTAGCTTATGTGTTTTATTTAGGTGAAATAAGTGGCAAATTATGTTTCATGCATGAAAATAATGTTTTCACTAAGCCTTTACTTTCTAGCAAGAAGTATTGTTTTCACTTTGTCATGATACGTGATTATTAGACCTTTCCTCCCTAATTAAGAAGTGGCTAAGAAATTCCTTATCGAGGATATTTATTTTCTATTAGTAGAAAAACCAACAGATATGGTTTCATCTTACTACAAAAAGAAATGATTCACTGACCGAATGAAATCAATGAAACTAATAGTTTTGTCACGACTCTAAATCAAGGATACCAACATTCTGCCACATACTTTTACCATAGTACAAATATGTGAAGCACATCTAAAAATATAGCAATCTACAATCCATTACTTTGTCTCCATAAAGACCTTTGAACAAGTTACATAAAATAAACAAAATCCCTGCTCCACAACATATTTCATCACAAGACTAAGTTCTGGAAACATAAACCGGAAAAGTCTATGAAAAGAAAATAAAACATTATTTAGTCCTATCAACCATAAAGATCCTAACATTTATCAAACAATTGATCATTAGAATATTTGAAACTTTTCATCGATAAAGAAAATTAAAACTATTCTTATTATTCCAACTTCCATAGAGCAAGCCAGGTTTTAGGTCATCATAATATTTACACATTTCGTTTGGATCTCATCAAATGAGATTCATGTGAAGGAAAACTGCAAATAAAAGATGACAATTTTTAGCAATTGAAGTTCACAAAATGTTTTGTGCGACTTATTTTGTGAGTAACAACGAGCAATCTGTTCATGTCCCAAAATAAGCAAGCATTTATATTTAACCAAAGTTTAGCAAAGTCAAATTATTGTCTTGTCAAAATCATAAATAAAGCTTTAGATTCAACCATATACTTTAGGTTAAAATTCTATTCTTATCTTTTAGAAAATTTTGTTTCAAAAAATTATTGAAAATAGTAAAACTCATAATTATTTTTTAAATTTTAAATTATAAAGAAAGAAATCATTACGCAACTATCCAATGTCAAAAACTTATCACTTTTAGGATAAGAGATTAATTTAGTAAATTGAAATGTGGCATCGATAGCCACCTCTTCACTCTTAAATAATATAGACTAGCATATCAAACTAATCAAATAAAATAGGAGCATGGTGGTTAACTCCTATTGAATAGGTGCTACCCATACTCTACTAAACTTGATAAGTTTTAAATAGATATTAAGAATTACATAACAGATTCTAGGTAACAATTTTCCAAAACCTATTTTCATAGGTAAGATAGAAGTGTGATGTCTTCTTACCTATATATAGGATATAGATTCTAGGATACCCTTTTCCTACATTATAAACTTTATTAAATAATATAATAGATATTAATAAATGTAAAATAAACTTATGTTTTTTCAATCTAGAAAAGAATAAAAATAATATTATATTTATGTTGAAAAGAAATAGCTCAAATGCAATGCAAACCATAAACCTGAAGTTTCAACATCTCTCTAGTTGTTTGATGATGTGACTTTATGCTATCTCCCCTTACTATCATTCTATGGAAGAATGCTTAGAAAATACTAAAAGATATAAAGCAAGTAAGCCTCTTATGTTAATATTTAGCTTTTCCTTTTTTCTTATATCAACTATTCAACTTCATTACATTATTTTATATTCAATACTACTAACTTTATTAAGTACTAATAAATGTCTAGAATTATCATTTATAGATTACCAAAGTTAATTGTCTAGAAACTTTTATTTTGAAAGAACTTGTACTATTTTAATTTCTTGGATGGTCTCTTCATGGTGTTCTATAATATTAACATATGTTCTTTGATTAAATGTGCTTTGTCTTCTAAATTCTATAGGAGCCATTAATTATCTTCTATAGATATCTTTAAATGATATTTTCATTTCAATTTGCTACAAAATTCATAGGTTTTATTTAATATAACATAAATTTGAAATAACAAAGATAGAAAAAGCACTTTATTTGATATCATAAGTTTTTCTATAGGTTTCACAAGTTTTATTACAGGTTTTATAGGTTATACATATGAAAGAACCTTAATATCATATGTAGATTACTTTTTAATATGATATACACTTGAAAATTATGGGAAAATGGGAAGAATTGACAAGCTCCATAAGATACTTGTACCTGTAACTTTTACAAAGTACAAATTCTAAGGTAGTTCCCATTGAGTTCTTTAACATAAGTTTTAATGATAAAAAAAAAATGTTATAAAATATCTAATGAATCTGTTTTGAGTATGTAGAATACCTAATGAATATGTTTTAAATTCATAAAATAAAAGTATTCATTTTACAAACACTTAAGCAAATAGTAATTTATAGACACTTCATCTAATAGTTAACAAAATAATCTGTTAAACATTTTAGTAGACACTTAAATAGATAATTTGATACTTCAATTTGCAAAATGTATGTTCATACAATTATTATCTATCTTCAATACAAGTTTGATTTTTTTTATGTACTAGTTCAAATAATCAAGCATATTTGGGTACTACACTTAAGGGGGATTAATAATTAATGGGAATTTTCTTTGAAGTCTGTTTCACAAGCTTTCCAAAAAAAAAAAAATTAATTGTAGCAAAGTACTTTTTTTTTTATCAAAATATTGGAAAGATGACAAATCAAGATACTTAAAAAATTATTTTAACCGAATATCATCTAAAGAAGAGCAAGATAAAGATAAGAATAACCAATATGGTTATTGGGCGAAGCTTATTCGTATAAAGAGGGATCTTCTATTCCCGAATTGAAGCTCATCTATACAAAATTTAGATGAAGATAAATGCTAATGATATCTATGGATCACAAGAAAAACCAAGAATTCAAATTTTGAAATACAGATAATATTTTCAAACTCCACAAATACAGCAATATTAATCTCATCTAACAAAGAAACTGTCGAAAGATTCTATGAATGTTTGAAGGTTTCTATCAAGAAGGACAATATAAAAACTCAAGATTTCAAGTTCAAAGTAGAGAAAAAACATTAGAGAAGAAATGATAAAGACAACAAGAGAGAACAAATACATTTACAGTTCTTTGTTTTCCTCGAGCATAAATTAGAGAATTTATATTTTCTCATTTTTGTACAAATTTTCTTTACTTGTCGCATAATGATTAGCTTAAAAAGTGAGGTTACAAGAGTATTGTAGTTTGTGTTTAGTTAAGTAGTAGGCTAGAAAGACAAAGCGAGAGCTATTGGCATTTGTAACTTTTCTTTGCTATTGGATTAGTGGAACAACCAGTGTGAAAAACCAAATCCCTAATAGTAAAGCTGGAAAAGAAGACTAACTTAATAGGAGGAACCTCAATATATTGCCATCTTCTTTATTTTCATTACACATTATTTTTTATTATTTGCTTCATAGGAAATCATACGTTATGGGAATCAACAAATCATTCTCACTAATAGTCTAATTCTAGCCAATGAAGAAAAGAAAAAGGCTAAAGTGAACAACATAGCAAAGATCTTCTTTTGATGAACATCTCTCATATTATATTTGCTATGATTTCATCATGTGAATCGATGATCATTGCGGATCGTAGCTTAATAATTTATAGACTTGTTCCTTGCTTTCAACTACGATGCAGTAGGCAAGCGCACCTATCGTAGCGTAGTATAGTGTTCGAAATTAGAGTCGTTCCAAGGAGATTAAAGTTCACCAATTACTAATACTTACTCCGTTCCTATTATCCAACCGATCGAGGCGAGTGAATGATTTAATGAACTTAACTAAAATAGACAAATTATAAAATGTACTGAGCTAAAGAAAAGGAACTTAACAAAACACGAGTTCGAATCAATAACTAAGCAACCTAGATCTCTCTCTAATCCCATTCATGCCATGCGAATCATTAGAAACAAAGGATTAAACAATCCAGTTCTTAAGCTGTAGAGTTTCATTAGTCAAACTAATAGTTCTCTCAAATCTATTAGCTTATCTAATCCTAGGTTTATCCGTTAGAATCTCTTCTCAACCAATAGCAACCTAGGATTGCATGAAGCACTTGACTCTCTCACCGTTCGATTGGTAAACAGAAGATTTTTGCTATCCTATCTCTAGAATCACGATCAAATCTCATTCATTACCCTTAGATCTAATCATACAAGCAATTTCTCAATCAACTTAAATGAAATCAAACATAGATTCATACTCCGGAATTATAAATCTAAGATACACATCAAGAACAAGTAATGAAACAAAAGAACATCAATATGTCTTCATTAAGATCAATCCTTCATCACATGACAAGAATGGTTTCAAAAGAGATCTAGATCTCTAGATTATTCCTCCATGAGAGAGAGAATGTAATTACAATTGATAGGAGAGCAACTAGAGTTCATGATTACCGCCCAGAAGTTCGAATCTTGAATGCTTTGGTTGAGACAATGATCCTCTTATATTGTTGTTCCAAGAGAGAAAAGTAAGATGTGTGTTAAATGCAAAACCCTTGGTCTGCCCCCTTCTCTCTCCACTTAAATATATATATATAGACATGTACAAAGAAAGAAAAAAGGGGCAAATATCAGGAAAATTAAAGTCGCGGCTGATCCATACGCCCCATATGGAAGGGGCGTAACGCCTTCTGTGCATTTTGGGGGGGCTGGTCTGGGTTGATACGGCCCCGTATGGATTCCATACGCCCCGTATAGAGGGGTGTATGGGCAAAAAGCTTGGCTTTTCCTTTTCTTTTCTTGATGAATCCAATTCATTTCTTCATGATAGGTTTCACATCACCTGAAAGCAATACATTATGCTATTAAGTATCGATTCTAAATGATTTCCACTCGATTTACAACAAAAAGAACTTGAAATCATCTAAGAATTAAAAGTGTTTCGTCCTTCATCAATCTACTAAGGAAATATGGGACAAATTGTGTGAAACCTATGAAGGTGCGACAATGATCAAAGATGCGAGGAGAGGAGCACTCATGTAGGATTATGAATTGTTCATTTTCCAATCCGATGATACTATATCTAATAGATTAAATAGATTCACTTTAATTACTAATGAACTTGCTTTGGTTGATAAAATGTTTGATGATAGTGAGCTTGTAAGGAAAATCTTGAAAATTTTGCCAAGTTCATGGGATTCAAAGACAAATGCAATTGAAGAAGCTCGTGACTTAGACAAACTAACCTCAAGTCAACTTCAAGAAAAGCTTCAAGCATATGAACGATCACGAGAAAGTGAAAAAGTCCATAACATTTAAGGCTATTGATGATGTTCTTAAAAGGGGCTCTAAGCATATGCAAATAATCCAATTAAACCACTCCTAAATGACAAGATCTAACGCAAACCCTAGATATTGATCTAAGACCCAACGATAAATACAGGATTCAAAACCTATGAATCGAAATTGAATCAAGTATTGTGCGTAACCCGACCCCAATCGAACCAGTCAATTAGAACCTAAACTATCAAGATTGATTTCTCCAAGTGTTTAAGATGAAGAAACCTAAGGTAGTTCTATTGCTAGAACCAAAGGAAGAGATAATTCTCTCAAATGATTTTCATTCAACATCTGATAATGACCTTTCAAATGTCCTACTAAAGGAGTTTATAATGGTCATAAATTATAAGCTAGACGTGACCTTTCAAATGTCTTACCAAGGAGTTTATCATGGTCATAAATTATAAGCTGGCGGCTTAAATACATCCAGGGCCAGCTTTGAAATGAAAAGACAAAAACAACGCTAAGGTCGTCTATCCATTGTCGATGTCCTCCGCTTCGTCCCCACTTTGATATATGATACTCATGAGCTTAGGACTTGTGTTAGAGTTGTGTCGAATCACCTCTTGCTCCTGAAGTTCCATAATCAATCCTTGCAATGCCTCCTTCAACCACAAGTGTTAAATAATGAGTTCAATTACTTTCACACTTTAATTGTTTTGTTTGTATTCAAATTCCACTACCCAACTTTCCTTTTCTTGCTTTGGTTTCACACCAATTAACTTCACAATAGGTAGCACTTAAACACAATCACAAATGCACAACTTCACTGCCACACAACTCCCTTGCTCATGGTTCCACACTGTTCACGCCACCAGCAACAATTATCTATACGACACACACAATAACCAACACCAAATACACACACCCTTCACTAAATTTATAAAAAAACACAACACCACACACTTACACCTTTAAGTTATGGTGCACTTCTCCACTTCCACGCAAGAATCAAACCGCAACTACAACAACAAAGGTAGCTCAAATTTTAAATTCAAAATGAGTTCAATAATTACAAGATTCCACAAATGGTAAGGAGCTATTTCAAATTCAAATAAACACACAATTACTTAATCACTTAATGTGTGTTTTGAAATTCAAATAGCTTCCTTAACTCACACTTCAATTCTAAAAAATATAAATATGAAAATCACAAATGTTACTCCTCAATTTCGAAAATACAACAAGACAATTCACACTTCTCCAATTGATCACGAAGGATCAACACTCCTTACTCCTCACAGTCCACTTCAAGAACACTTCATACTCACGGCCAATTCTCAAAGAAGCTAAGAATGTTACAAGTCTCCAAGCATACAACAACTATACAACAATGATAGCACTTCAACAATACAAGGAAATAACTCAATCTTCACTTCAACAATTTGGATCAATGTGCTACTCAATAATCCCTAATTTCCGAATTCTAAAATCAATCAACCCCTTCTCATAACCTCAAGCTCCGATACCAAAAGATGATGTGCTTAAACGAGACTCTAAGCATATGCAAATAATCCAATTAAACCACTCTTAAATGACAAGATCACAACCGGTTCAAATTGGATCAAAATTGCATGAACCTTAAATTTCCAAGGTGATCCAATTAATAAGAACAATGAGGATTAAAAACCACAAGGATGATATTGATTAAATGAATCATGAATTCAACTCAATTTCCAATAAAATCTCAATCAAAACACCAACATATAAACTGTGAACTTCTCCTCAAATAAATGAAATTCCACGCAAACAATAAAAGGGAAAATTGAAGGCAATATTAAGAGATAAAACCAATCAATTAGATCACATTACATAAAAGGATTTTGGATCACAAGTGACGCTAAAATCATATTAAAAAGAACCAACTTAATCAACCCTAGATATTACACACTAGTGATGAAAAGGAAAAGCAACTTAAGGAATTGATATAACTCACAATTCTCTATGTTGCAACTTGCCACAATTCCAATTTAGATTGAAATTGATAAAAGTCCTATGAAATATTAGGAAACCCTAATCTCTCACACAAAAATATGTGTTGCAAATTTCAAAGTCTAATCCCCTCAAAACCCTACTTAAGCAAGTATTTATACTTGCTCTCTTTAAGGTTAAAATGTCCACAAAATTACAACTATGTCACTTTAAGGTGGCCGGTCCTAAAAGCACCAATTACAACAAAATAAAAGTGTCCAAAAACTTACAAAATAAATAGTCTAAAGAAAATAATTACAAGTACAAAATAATAATAATCCTCAAAGAGCCACTGTGTCGAAGCGATGTGGATCATAGCAAGCCATTAGATGAGAATTTGATGATGTCCCTAATTGACCAATGGTGAGATTCATTAGGCATCCCATGAAGAAATATCATTGTACCTGTTAGATTATCACTCAAATACTTATTAGATAAAGAAAACAAGTATGAATATAAGTGATTTGGATCATCATCCAAATCAAGTTCCCTATCCATCTAGGTTGTCGGAAAAATTCCCATCAACTGAGCAAGACATTGAGCTAAACGGAGAATCATATAGTAAGGAAGACAATGATGACCTGACGATGCTAGTTCAAAGATTTACAAAAGCATTCGAGAGAAATGGTAAGTGTTATGAATGATCTAAACATTTTTCTACTAATCAATTTAGGTATGGTACAGGAAAGGTTTTCGAAAAAAAAAAAAAGAAAAAGAAGAAAAGAAAGAGAAGAAGAAAGAAATAGCTTGCTTTGAATGCAAGAAGTCATGACACATCAAGTATGAATGTCTCATGTTAATAAAAAAGATGGAGAAATACAAGAAGAAACAAAAAAACTTTAATAGCAACATGGAGTGATTTTGATGAGTCAAATGCTAGATCAAACAATGAAAAAGAGGCAAATCTTTGTTTCATGACTTTATCTGAGATATCTTTTGAATTTGAGAGTGATATACCTATTAAATTTAAAAAACAAGTTAAACAACTATTAAAGGCTCTATCTAAGGCAAATGAAAAGATTGAAACTATAAGAAATGAAAAAGAGGCAGTATGTCAAACTAATATATTTTTGCTTGATGAAAATTGTATTCTCAAAAATGACACGGAAGTTTTACATATGGATAATAAAAGCTGAAAGAAGCACAAGATATGTTGACAAATGAAAATAATACCTTAAGAAAAGAAATTGAAGAGCTTAACGTAAGAATCAATGAAGTTTCAAAAAATCTAAGTTATATGTTTACTAAGTTTTCTAAAAGTGATGAAAAACTACAAAAGTTAATATCATCTCAAAGTATGAGTAACTCAAAAGAATGATTAAGATATAATAAGACTAAGTCCTTAAAACAAGCTAAGAAAACTATTTATGTTAAAGGAAAAGATCTAATCACTAAAGATGATGTTGATGCAAGTAAGAAGGAAGATAAAGTGAAAATATGAAAGAAAATAAGTCTATTAAACAAAATGATAAAAATATTGGAATGTATTTCAAATAGAACTACAGATTGACGTACAAACAGAATTACAAATGGCATTATAGAGGCTATACTAGATCATATCATTATCATCAGAGATTGGTAAGCTCATATCAATATCAATGGAGACCATATCAATATCAAAGAAGTCTACCAAGATTTAATACTTATGCATGTTACTTTTGCAATAAGTATGGACATATAGAAACATTTTGTTATTACAAAAATAACAAGCTCAACTAACAACAAGTAAAAAATCAAAACAACACAAGCTTGAATCTTGGTGGATCCAAGCTAATCTGAGTTCTTAAAAGGGTTTAATCATTTCTTTTGTAAATGCAGGAACACAAAACAAAACTAAAAGGATTGTGGTACCTAGATAGTGGGTGATCATAACACATGTCTTCATTGTTCACAAACCTAGAATGGAAAAATGGAGGTTATATTAAGTTCAGTGATAATAGTAAAGGAAAAATAATAGCAATTGAAAACAACTTATGAAATGTATAAAGGTAGGAAGCTGAATGTGTCATATTTTCTCATATTTGGGACTAAATGCTTTATGGATTATAGTGATGATGTAATAAACAAAAATAATGAAGATGAATATTTAAATATCAACAAAGTTTACAAGATATGGTTGGAGCACCAATGGAGCCTAAAACAAAAGGTTCAATCAAGCCTAAAGAAGAAGGTTGGTCAAACCGTCAAGTAGATAATCTAACAAACACTTTAACAAAAGGTATGTTAGACAATTACTCAAATAGCTTGCCCAAAGGTATTACTAAACCTAAATAGGTTGTAACCAAATCTTCTAAACCTTAGAGATTTTACTTATATCGACCACTAGAAAAGGTGTTTGGCAAAATAGATTCTAAAGTCAAAACTAGATCAAAGTTACAAGATATAGAAAACCAATTTGCTTTATATATGAAATTGAACCTAACAATGTGAATGAGGCTTTGACAAATAGTAACTAGATTAATGCCATGCATGAGGAATTAGCATAATTCCAAAGAAATCGAGTATGAACCCTAGTTCTAAGACCAAAGGACAAATCCATTATTAGAATAAAATGGGTGTTCAAAAATAAACTTGATGAACAAGGTAAGATAGTTAGAAATAAAGCAAGGCTTGTAACGAAAGGATACTCACAACTATTAAAATAATTTTCAAATATATATCTTGCACTAAAAAATTAGGAATTCATTATCCTAAAAATCATAATATTGATTTAATAGAATATTTACATGTCGATTATGCAAGCTATAAGATGATAAGTGCTCAATTATATATATATATATATAAGATGATAATTGAGTAATATTTTGATTTTAAGGCTTTGATGGATAGTGGAATTAAAAAGGAAGAAAATGAATCCAATTTTACTTAATTCGAAGCTAAATCAAAAAAGTTATAAAGGTTTGAAGATAGACATAGCCTAGACATGACCATGTCTTAAATCTATTGAACTTGAAGCTTCACAAATTTAGACACAATCTTGTCTAAAGGTCGTGTATCTTTTTAATCTAATTGATTTAAACATGACCATGTCTAATAGGAATCAAAATCCGACAAGACTTATCATTAGGACAAGAACTAAAGGATTTCGAATCTTGGCGATGAGGGCCCATTTTAAGTAAATCGACCTTAGAATTATTTATTTACTAACCTCTTTTATCTTATTCATGTATTATATATTCCAATAGGCACACTTATCATATTTTATAGGGCGATGGACAAACTCACCCAAACTCAGCTTGTGGGTTATCCATGAACCAACCTCAACCGACGATGAGTTGGGCCGATGAATCCTATAGAAGAGCTCGCATGATGAAGACTATTTTCTTTTATTTTGTAATTGTTATTTGGACTATTTTATGTTGTATTTTCTTTTGGGACACTTTCATTTTTATTGTAATTTCCATTTAGGACCGCCCACCTTAAAAGTGACAAACTTGTAATTTTTGTTCATTTTCGAACCCTAGGGGTAGTAAGTATAAATACTTGCTTATAGTAGGGTTTGAGGAGGCCAAAAATTTTTCAGATTTGAACATCACTATTTCGTGAGAGAGCTTAAGGTTTCCCTAGTTCAATTTCCTCTTATCAATTTCAATTTCCAAGAGTTGAAATTGTGGCAAGTGCAACAAAAGGGCAATTGTGAGTAATATCAATTCCTTCTTTGTTGTTTTTCCTTATCATCACTAGTGAGTCATATCTAGGGTTGATTTGGATGTTCTTGGTCAGATTTTTTATTGCAATTGTGATCAATTATCTTGTTATAAGATTGATTGTTTTAGTATTTGATATCATCATCAATATTGGAATCTTTTGTGACGTGAATGGTGCTTGTTGGGAGAGGATAAAATCATGGTTTTAAATCTGTTCTTCTTGACATAATTTACGTGGATTTCACTTGCATTTTTTGTTATTTGGTGAGGTTTAACCTTGTTGGATTGTTGATTACATCTTTGGACCTTTGGATTTCATCAAAATTCTAATAGGGTTCACATAATTTCTAGTCCAATTGAACCGATTTATGTTTGAGAGTTGGGGTTTGTTTCTTTGATTCATTTGCATGTGCTTGTTCTTGGTTTTGAGCACATCATCTTTTGGTATCAGAGCTATATTATATTTGGATTTAAGATTGAACACATCATAATTGAAGAATCGGTTATAAACATTGGAAATTGATGCCATTATTCAAGAGATTGAGACTAGTTTGATTGACATTGTTTGATTGTCTTTCAAATTGGTTTTGTATGTGCTTAATCTTAGTTTTAGGCACATCATCTTTTGGTATCAGAGCTTGAGGTTGTGAGAAGGGATTGATTGCAATTTGAATTCAGGAATTGTTGAATAGCACATTGATTTGAATTTGCTTGACGTGAAGCTTGAATTGTCTAATTGTGTTGTTGAGGAGTTATAGTTGCTGCTTGTTGTAGACGTGGGGCAATTGTAAGTCCTTATCATTGTATTGTTGACGTGAGCTTGGAAGGAAAAGTAAGAAGTGTATTTCCTAGTGTTTGATTCTGGAATTGGAAATACAATAATTTGTAGTAAAAAGATAAGTGTGACTTTTGCTGATTTCGGAATTAGGGAGAATATTTTACCATTTCCATATTTGAAGTGTGTGGAAGGATAAGCATCCATTTGAAATTCAAATACCTTCTTTAAGTTTGAAAGAAATTCATTGAGTAGCATTGAATAAGTGTTATTTGAATTTGAATTATTTTTTACCATTTGTAGAGAAGGTTGCATTTAGTGAAGTGATTTCAAATTTGAATTTTGTTGCTGCCATTACTTGTGGTTTACGGTGTGGATTGGAGTTATATAGTGTCAAGGAAGTGTATACTTTGAAGTATTGTGTGTAGAGTTGTGCTTAAAAAACAAATATTGTGGAGGTTGTTGCACCGTAGTCGTATGTGTATGAATTGTGGCGTAAAAAGGAGTATTGAATTGTTGGTGTTATGTTTGTGTGTTGAGTGAGGAAATTGCCATTTGTGGATTTGTGGAAGTTATGTGGAATTAGGTGCTGCATGTTAAAGCTAAAGTGTGAGAGTGTAGTGCATGGATAACAAACCGTGAAGGGGGAGAGTGGTGTTTCAATTGTAAAGTAGAATTGTGTAGTGTGTGCATTTTTAGAAATTGGAGGAAACACAATTATCATTTTTTTCAGATTTGAAATCAGAATTGAAGTATACATTAAGAAGTCAATTTGAAATTTCAAAACACACATTAAGTCATAGTTAATTGTGTGTCATTTGAATTTGAAATAACTTCTTACCATTTGTGGAACTTTGCACTTATTGAGCTCATTTTGAATTTGAAAGTTGAGCTGCCTTTTTCATTGAAGTCGTGGTTTGATATTTGTGTAAAAGTGGGGAAAGTACACCGTGGCTTGAAGAGGAGTGTATGTAGTGTTGTGTTTTTGTACATTTAGTGAAGGGTGTGTGTAATTGGCATTGGTTCTTATGTGTGTTATATAGATACTTGTTATTGGTGGCATGAATAATTGTGGAACCGTGAGCTAAAAGGGGAGTTGTGTGGCGGTGAGTTGTGTTTTTGTGCTTATGTTTAAGTGCTGCCCATTGTGAAGTTAATTAGTGTGAAACCAAAGCAAAAAAAAGAAAGTTGAGTAGTGGAATTTGAATTCAAACAAAACAATTAAAGTATGAAAGTAATTGAACTCATTACTTAACACTTGTGGTTGAATTTAATTCTTAACTACTTAGAAATAATTGTGTGCACTTCATTTATTTAACTTTACTTGAAGTACCAATAAACATTTCTTGTATTGGTTGAGTGTGAGCATCGTAGGTGTGTAAGGGTGTGTTGTCGTGGTGTGGTGAAGTGTGTTGTGGTTGTTGAAGTTAGTAAGCAAAAATGTCAAGTGAGTTATATTTATCTACTAACGTATTGCGTCGGGATATGACTTCTTTTCCAACCATTGATGAGGGACAAAGAGGAAACTTGTTCCATACTTCTTGTAGGGTACAAGGAAACTTGTGCGTAATCATTATTGATGGTGGTAGTTGTACTAATGTTGTAGCTGCATCATTAGTATCTAAGTTGAAACTTGAAACCATCCTACATCCTGAACCCTATACATTACATTATTTAAATGGTTAGGATAGTCTTTGTGTGACCCAAAGGGCTAGGGTACCCTTCAGTATAGGGGACAAGTACTGTGATGAGCTTGAATGTGATATTCTTCCTATTTGTACATCCTATATATTACTTGGTAGACCATGATTATATGACAGGATGGTATTACATTATGGGTATAAAAATACTTATATGTTCAAAAAGGATGGTAAACGTATAGTATTGAACCCTATGTCGCTATTAGAGGTCCAGAGGATGCAAAGACAGATAAAACAACCATCATAGATTCTTGAGGATCATAGCCACACGATTAAACCTTCAAAGGACCAAACTGTGCAGACGCAAGTATGCCAACCTTCAAAGGTTCTTGAGGGCTCTAGTGACACGAGCCAACCCTTAGAGCATAAAATTTGTCAAACACCGATGTGCCAACCTTCAATGGATCCTGATTATCATAGTCAGACGAGCAGACCACCAGCGAGCCAGACTATTCAGAGACAGTTATATTCACCTTCAGAGGTTTCAGAGGGTAGTGAGCAGTTGGGCCAACCATTAGGGGGCTATGAGGATTAGCACCATATAGATGAGTTAGAAAAAAGAGGAAACAAAATCAATGGAATGGCTTGAGACAGGGGAGACATCAGTAGATAATGAGTCCTTATTTTTATTGCAGATGAGATACATCCTGGAAATGGGGGAGAGAAAACAATCACCTATTGTGGTATTTCAAATATTGGGATTCTGCAAAGGTACTTCTTCAAATGGATTGCTAGGAGAAAACAAAGTCTCTACTGCATTTGATTTGCTAGATTTGAGGACAAATCTTTTTGAGGCCCAAGGAGATGATAGGAATCAAAATCCAACAAGACTTATCATTAGGACAAGAACTAAAGGATTTCGAATCTTGGCGATAAGGTCCCATTTTGAGTAAATCGACCCTAGAATTATTTATTTACTAACCTCTTTTATCTTATTCATGTATTATATATTCCAACAGGCACACTTATCATATTTTATAGGGCGATGGACAAACTCACTCAGACTCAGCTTGTGAGTTATCTATGGACCGACCTGAACCGGCGATAAGTTGGGTCGAAGAATCCTATGGAAGAGCTCGCATGATGAAGACTGTTTTCTTTTATTTTGTAATTTTTATTTGGACTATTTTACGTTGTATTTTCTTTTAGGACACTTTCATTTTTATTGTAATTTCCATTTAGGACCGGCCACCTTAAAAGTGGCAAACTTGTAATTTTTGTCCATTTTCTAACTCTAAGGGTAGCAAGTATAAATACTTGCTTATAGTAGGGTTTGAGGAGGCTAAAAATTTTTCAGATTTGAACATCACAATTTCGTGAGAGAGCTTAGGGTTTCCCTAGTTCAATTTCAATTTCTAAGAGTTGAAATTATGGCGAGTGCAACAAAAGGGCAATTGTGAGTAATATCAATTCCTTCTTTGTTGTTTTTCCTTATCATCACTAGTGAGTCATATCTAGGGTTGATTTAGATGTTCTTGGTCAGATTTTTTATTGCAATTGTGATCAATTATCTTGTTATAAGATTGATTGTTTTAGTATTTGATATCATCATCAATATTGGAATCTTTTGTGACGTGAATGGTGCTTGTTGGGAGATGATAAAATCACGGTTTTAGATCTATTCTTCTTGACATAATTTACGTGGATTTCACTTGCATTTGTTGTTATTTGGTGAGGTTTAACCTTGTTGGATTGTTGATTGCATCTTTAGACCTTTGGATTTCATCAAAATTCCAATAGGGTTCACGCAATTTCTAGTCCAATTGAACCGGTTTATGTTTGAGAGTTGGGGTTTGTTTCTTTAATTTATTTGCATGTGCTTGGTCTTGGTTTTGAGCACACCAATTTCTAGGTTATGTCCATTGGAACATCATGTTTTACACAATTTTGATTGACGAATTGGACACGACCCGAAGTATGATCGTCTTTGACAACGCATTAGCCTAAAACACAAAGTTTTTTTATGCTCATTATATAAATTAAAGAAGATTTAAAATTAAAAAGAGAGAGAGAAAGAGCAAGAGAGAGAGACATTATTTTTAAGTTGTTCTAGGGTTTATAGAGAGATAAGACAGCTACTTTTCTACACTTCAAGAAATTAGGCTTTTCGTTATTCTAATTGATTTCCTTAATGATGCATATTTATATATCATTAAAGAATTCGGTTTCCAATGTGAGTAGTGCTTAATTTTCTTTAGTATCTAGACTTATAAAACCTAGATTTATTATGTGACTACGATTTCTATTTTATTATTCAATTCTTATGTTTCCTGATTCATACATGTATTCTCAATATTTTGATTAGATTAATATTTATAGGGTATTTTTCTATTTATTTGATATTATACATTAAGATTGAGAAATGTGATGTATAATTAGATTTAGTGTATTTGAAGAGACTTGATGTAATCTCAAATATAAGTTACATAATTCTTCCAGATTTATTTAATTTAGTTATGGGAATTTATTGTTTTTCATGTGGTCTTTGAATTATACTATTATGAAGGGATTCAAATAGGTAATTTTAAGATTAGGGTTTAATAAGCTCGAGAAAGTTATTAAATTAAATTAAATTAAGAATTCTTCCGATCAATGAAATTTAAGAATGATCTAAATACTTTTTGCTAATGTCACATAATAATTCTAGGGGTAAACAAAGTCTAGATACTAGTTTTACCATTTGAAGTTAATTCTAAACAACTTTGCTTTTTTATCTTTCAATAAAGTCTTAGTTCTTTAGTTAGTATGTTGTTATAATTTTTAGATAATATGATATAGGTTAGTATTAGTTATAGTTGTCAAAATCACAATCTTAATCATATTATTCTATTAGTTTACAATTTTAAGATGTTTTTCTGAGTTAACTCGGGCATATAATCATTTTTATATAAACTCATGGTAGAATCACGAGTTTACATGTAATCTCTATGGGATGATATCCATATTTTATATACTATATTACAAAATTTAATAGGTGTACTTATCTCACGTTAAGTTTTTAATGCTATTGCCAAGGATTTTGCTATTAAGAATACTAATCACTTTATTAATTTAACTATTTTTTTTCTATTTCTTGTTTTTAGTTTCTTCTCTTTTTCACTAGTGCATGACCAAAAATACTCCATCAAACACATTGATTTTTTATCCAGAAATTGAAAGGATAGCCAGGTGCTTACAAAAAATAGTTCTACAAATGATGAAGGAACTAAATCAAGGATCTTCTCTAAGAATTAAAGCCGAAGAGGAAGAAGATGAGTTGGAAATCATGAGTGACAACAATCAAAACCAACAATAGACTATATCCAATTACTTCAAACCCTCTTTAATCAATGCCAACTCAAGTATTGTCAGGCCACCTGTTGCTACCAACAACTTTCAAATTCAACCTCATATTATACAAATGGTATAGTAGTTTATCCAATTTGATGGATTGCAAGATGAGGCTACCAATGCTCACATATCTAAATTTCTAGAGATTTATGATACTTTTAAGATCAACGGAGCTTCAAATGATATGATCAAATTGCGACTCTTCCCTTTCTTGCTAAGGGGTTGAGCAAAATAGTATCTAAATTCACTTCTAAGGGGATCTATCACTACTTGGGATGATATGGCTCAAAAGTTTTTAGGAAAACACTTTCCACTTTCTAAGATCGCTAAACTCAAGAAAGACATATCATCTTATGCTTAATTGGAGGCAAAGACCTTGTATGACACTTGGGAGAGATATAAGGAGCTATTGAAGAGATGCCTACACCATGGCCTATCCCTTTGGATGTAGATTCAAACTCTCTACAATGGTTTGAATTTATCAACTAGGTAATTAATAGATGTTGCTGCAAGAGGAACATTGAACACTAAAATACCCGAAGAGGTTCAATCTTTGATTGAAGACATGGCTATAAATAGTTCTCAATGGAAATGTGCTAAGGTGAGGGATAGAGTAACAAGCATCTATGAATTAGATGTGGTGACAAATTTAGGTAATAAGGTTAATTCCATTAGTAGAAAGTTGGATGCACTTTCCGTTAATCCTAAATGCAACTTATGAGAAGTCAACATAGAGGGAATTGGAACTCATCATCATTGGGAATAGATGGACTATTTAGGAACCCCTCTAAGCCACAAAACAACCCTATAGTAACACCTACAATCTAGGATGGAGAAATCATGCAAATTTCTCTTGGAGCAATTGGAATCAAAATCAACAAAGCATAACCTTGCCTCCATCAGGATTTCAATGACCCCCAATACATGAAGAAAGATTAGGTTTGGAAGAACTTTTAACTAAATATATTCAAACTAAGGAGGCTAGATTATGGAATATAAAAACTTCTTTAAGAAATCAAGAAGCCTCCATTCGTAACCTAGAAAATCAAGTAGGATAACTTGCAAAGATAATGGTTGAAAGACAGCAAAGGACACTACCAGGAAACACCGAGACAAATCTTATTGCACATTTAAAAGCAATCACCCTTAAAATGGAAGGGAGTTATAGGTTGAATAGAAAACTATAAAAGGGTCTACAAGGAATGAAGAGGAAGTTAAAGAAAAAGAAAGTATAAAGCCACCAAAATTAAAGGAATATAAATCGCCCATACCCTATCCTTAACGCTTGAAGAAGGACCACTCTGATGAACAATTCAGTAAGTTCCTTGAAATTTTTAAATAGTTACATATTAACTTACCTTTTGTTGATGACCCATCATAAATGCCCAAATACACCAAGTACTTAAAGAAACTATTCTCAAATAAAAGGAAGTTGGAGGAGACATCAACTGTAACATTAAATGACGAATGCTCGGTACTAGTGCAAAATAAGTTGCCATAAAAATTAAAGGATCTAAGGAGTTTTACTCTACCTTGTCTTATTGGAAATTTATCCATAAATGGAGCTCTAGATGACCTAGGTGCAAGTATAAATTTAATACCACATTACATGTTTAAAAAGTTAGGATTAAGGAAACTTAAACCAACACATACGCTCATTTGATTAGCCGATAGGTCCATAAAGTACCCTATCAGCATTATTGAAGATGTGTTTATTAAGGTAGATACATTCATTTTTCCAATGGACTTTATAATCCTAGATATAGATGAGGATATCGAAGCACCACTAATTTTAGGTCACCCTTTCCTGGCTACTTCTAAGGTAGTTATAGATATAGAAAATCAAATGTTAACTCTAAAAGTTGGGGATAAACAAAGAACTTTTAAGACGCCTGACAGAACTCAACAACCCCCTAAGACTAACAATATTTTCTATTTCTTAAACATATCTAACCTTCTTTGTTCTACTTATATGTAGGACGGTGATATGCTTAAATCTAAGTATAAGCATACAAAACCAAATTGAAAGACCAATTACATAATGTTAATCAAATAAGTTCGCAAATCTCAAAAATGGCGTGAGGACCAAATTTTCCAAGTGACCCTAATTTGCATAGAACAATAGCTCTGACACCAAAAGATAATGTGTCTTAAATTGACTAAAGCACATGAATCAAGCAATACTTAACAACTCCACAAGCAAAGCTAAAAATCGAATCAATCCTCTTCCAATCAGACATGAACCCTAAAATTGATTGTGATCCAATTTGCAAAATCAAAGAAGATTAATACCAAAATGATGATGTTGCTCAAATGAATCAAGTACTTAACACAATATCTAATGAGATCCCAATCTCTAACACACAAAATGACTGTGAACTCCTCTTCAACAAAGGAACTCTACGCAAATAATGAAAGATAAACATAAGGCAATATCAAGATTCAAATCCAATCAAATTGATAACAATATATGAATGAAATTAGACCTTTACTTGACGCCAAAAATCAGAACGAGAACCGCCCTAATCAACACTAGATATAACAAACTAGTTATGAAAAGGAAATCAACTTAGGGAATTGATATTACTCACAATTCACTAAGTTGCAAATTCGCCACAATTCCAATTGGATTGAAATTGATACGAATCTTATGAAATCTTAGGATAAACCCTAATCTCTCACAAAAATTTGCAATAATGGTAAAGTGCATTCTCCTTCTCAAAACCTTACTTAAGCAAGTATTTATACTTACTCCCTTTAGGGTTAAAATGACTAGAAAATTACAATTATACCACTATAGGGTGGCCGATTCTAAAACACAAATTACAAACAAATAAAATGACCCAAAAACTTACAAAATAAATAGTCCAAAGAAATAAATTACAAGTACAAAAGACAATAATCTTCAAAGAGCCGATGCATCAAGGCAATATTGATCACAGCGGGCCATTGGATGAAAATCCGATGCTATCCTTAATTGACCGACAGTGAAGTTCATTTAGCATCTCGTGAAGAAATATCATTGTACCTATTAGATTATCATTCAAATATTTATTAGATAAAGAAAACAAGTATGCATATAAGTGATTTGGATCATAATCCAAATCAAGTTCCCTATCCATCTAGATCACCGGAAAGATTCCCATCATCTCCTTAGGCCCCTAAAAGATTTGCCCTCAAATCTAGAGGGTCACTTCTTGGATTAAACCCGGATACCTCTATTGTCATGTTTTCCTGATTACTAGATGAAACTAAAGTAGTCCTGACTTGCTTTTGGAATTTGTGCACCTCAGATGGAGACATAGGTACCAATACTATTTGAAACTCTCCCATTCGAAACATATAGGTGTTTCTGAAGCTATCATGCAACACCTTTCGATCAAACATCCATGGCCTACCCAATAGTAAATGAAATGCACACATGGGGATCACATCACACAAGATCTCATCATGATATTTCTTCCTAACACTCACCGGCACCTTTACCCTTTGTGTAACATGCATACTACCCTAATTATCCAACCTATGCAAGTTATAAAGGCTAGGATGTGGACTAGTAGATACTTGTAATTTGTCTACCAGTGCAACAGATATAACATTCGTGCAACTACCACTATCTATGATGAGTACACAAAGGTTACCTCTGATCCAGCAAGAAGTGTGGAATATGTTCTACCTCTGTTTTTCCCTAGCATAAGGAGATAAAGTCAAAGCTCTTCGCAACACATTAATGGGTAAATATTGTTCACCTATGCCCTCCTCATGTGTTTCTATAGTCTGATCATCATAATATTCCTACAATGCTATAGATAGATCTATAGGCTTAACCAGTTCCTTCTCATCCTCATCCTTCTCTCCAACACTCTCCATAACAGTCATGACCCTCTTATTAGGACACTATGCCACCATATGCCCAAATCCCATGCATTTAAAGCATGTAATTTGGCGCACTTTCCCACTAGTAATTCCTGGTATAGTCTGCCTAACGTCTGGTGCTATTACCTATTTACCTTTTCCTAAGGTCATGTTCTCCCTATTTAAGCTGGAGGTAACTCTGTCCACTGCCCTCACTAACTCACCTACTACCTTTGGTCCTCTTAATCGACCATTAGCTCCCATGGGCCTAGTAGTAGTACTGGGCCTACTATTTAGAACCCTGAATGAGTTGGATCACCTCTACCTCTCCACATTCAAGGCTCGCTGAATAGCTTCATCAAATGTATTGTACCTCTATAGCTCAACATACGCTATCTCATATTTCAACCCTGATACGAAGCGTGCTAGGGTTTGCTCTAGAGACTCAATTGACCCACATCTAATCATTAGGGTTTCAAACTCCTGCATATAGTCATCGACTATCTTGCCTCCCCACCTCAAGGTCTAAAGACACATAAACAATTCCTGCCTATAGTGTTCAAGAATAAATCTCTTTCTCAGAACCCTCTTCATATCACTCCATGTCTGTGTTTCAGCCTCACCATCCCTACACCTGCTGATCACTAGATTCTTCCACCATAAGGCGGCATACCTTATGAACTCAACAACAACCAGTTGAACTCTAGTATTGCCATCAATCTCATAGCATTTAAAGAGACCCTCAACCTTCTCCCCCCAGTCTAGATAATCATCAGTTGAACCCCTGCCATCAAAGGAAGGCATCTGCAGCTTTACATATTCCAATCCCCTGAGTGGCCTGAAATCCCTATTTGGGTAAGGATTAACCCCAAAGTTATCATCCCTCTCTTCCTTATAAGGGTAATGATCTCCCTCCATCCTTCTGCCTAAATTTCCTCCTCCCACTACTCCTCTCTAGAGGTTCTGTGGAGCTACCCGAGGTAATGCCTAAGGGTTTACCATTGGTGGTTGTGGCAATGTCATCCTATCAATCCTAGTTACTAATGTAGCAACAATAGTAGTAAGATCCTTGAGATGTTCTTCCAAAGTCCTTCTACCTACAATGTTATGACCCTGACCTCCACCAACCTAGCTATTGGCCTCATTGCCAATTCCCCCATTTACACTATCGTTTGACATGTTTGTGATTTGATGAAGTACACTTCCACAAATTATAGCACACTCCTTCAACAACACCAATTCACAAAAACACGTTTAACAACCACACTAATATAATGAGCCTACGTTGCAAGGACTTAAAACACAATGAAATAATTCTTAGTACTTCAAGTAAAGTTAAATGAAGTACACACAATTACTTCTAAGTAGTTAAGAATTAAATTCAACCACAAGTGTTTAAGTAATGAGTTTAATTACTTACACACTTTAATTGCTTATTTGAATTCAAATTCTACTACTCAACTTTCCTTTTCTTGCCTTGGTTTCACACTACTTAAATTCACAATATGCAGCACCTCAACACAAACACAAATGCACGACTTCACATTACCACACAACTTCCCTTGCTCTTGGTCAAAAATTTTCCACCACCACTCATGCCACTAACAACACTTCTCTAAACAACATACACAATGCAACGCCACATATACACACGCCCTTTACTAACTTTACAAAACACAACACCACACACACACACCTTCAAGTCATGGTGCACTTCTCTACTTTTACACAAGTTATCAAATCGTAACTTACAACAACAAGGCAGCTCAAATTCAAATTCAAAATAAGTTCACTAATTGCAATATTCCACAAATGGTAAGGAAACACTTTCAAATTCAAATGAACACACAATTACTCTATCATTTAATGTATGTTTTGAAATTCAAATAGTTTCCTTAAACCCACACACTCAATTCTAAAAATTACAAGTCTGAAAATCACACATGCCACTCCTCAATTTTCAAAAAAAAACACACAACAATTCACTCTTTTCCAAATGATCACAAGGATCACTACTCCTTACTCACTCACGGCCAATCTCAAGGAGTCAAGGAATATTACATGTATTCCATGTCTACAACAACAAGCAACAATTATATCACTTTAGCAACACAATCAAATAACTCAACTTCACTTTAACAATTCGGATCAAGGTGCTAAACTCAAGAACCCTAATTTTCGAATTTACAATTACAAAGATCCCTTCTCAAAAACCACAAGCTCTGATGCCAAAAGATGATGTGCTTAAATCCAAGTATAAGCACATAAAACCAAATTGAAAGACCAATTACACAATGTCAATCAAACAATTCTACAAATCTCAAAAATGGTGTGAAGACCAAATTTTCTAAGTGACCCTAATTTGCATGGAACAATAGCTTTGATACCAAAAGATGATGTGCCTTAAATTAATTAAAGCACATGCAATCAAACAATACTTAACAACTCCACAAGCAAATCCAAAAATAGGATCAATCCTCCTCCAATTGGATGTGAACCCTAAAATTTATTGTGATCCAATTTGCAAAATCATTGAAGATTAATACCAAAATGATGATGTTGCTCAAATGAATCAAGTATTTAACACAATATCCAATGGGATCCTAATCACTAACACACAAAATGACCATGAACTCCTCTTCAATAAATGAACTCCATGCAAATAATGAAAGATAAATATAAGGAAATATTAAGATTCAAATCTAATCCAATTGATAACAATATATGAATCAAATTGGACCTCTACTTGACGCCAAAAATCAAAACAAGAACCACCTTAATCAACACTAGATATGACACACTAGTTATGAAAAGGAAATCAACTTAGGGAATTGATATTACTCACAATTCACTAAGTTGCAAACTCGCCACAATTCCAATTGGATTGAAATTGATAAGAGTCCTATGAAATCTTAGGATAAACCCTAATCTCTCACGAAAATTTGCAGCAATGTTAAAGTGCATTCTCCTCCTTAAGACCCTACTTAAGCAAGTATTTATACTAGCTCCTTTTAGGGTTAAAATGACTAAAAAAATACAACTATGCCACTATAGGGTGGCTGGTCCTAAAACACAAATTACAACTAAATAAAATGTCCCAAAAACTTACAAAATAAATAGTCCAAAGAAATAAATTACAAGTACAAAATATAATAATCTTTAAAGAGCCGATGCGTCGAGGCAATGTTGATCACAGCAGGCCATTGGATGAGAATCCGATGATGTCCCTAATTGACCAACAGTAAAGTTCATTTGGCATCCCATGAAGAAATATCATTGTACCTATTAGATTATCATTCAAATATTTATTAGATAAAGAAAACAAGTATGCATATAAGTGACTTGGATCATCATCCAAATCAAGTTCCTTATCCATCCAGATTGCTAGAAAGATTTCCACCAAATGGTATTTATACAAATCCAATTTCACAGCATCTCATTCATGGCAAGAAAAAGGGTTTAAGTAAATTTAAGCAATTTGAACACCAAAATTTTCATGGTTGTTCACCTAACTAGAAAAAGATAAGTGTGTCGAGCACAAGCTAGCAATGTTAAACAAAAGCACTTCTTGGGAGACAACCTAAGTTTAAATTTTCTAGTAAGTTTTCTTAATTTATTTTAATTTCATTCAATTTATTTTCATTTTTTCCTCTACATCTTGAAAAAGAAAAAAAAAAGAAAGTCACAATTTTTGAGAGTTTGACATGACCACTAACACGGTCGTGTCAAAAGTGTCAAAATTATCTCATTCTTCAAATGTAACATAACCACCAAACACAAGCATATCAAAGTTGTGTCAAGATCATTTGTAAAAAAATTTCTTATCGAGAGTTAGATAACCTTTAAACACGGTTGTGTCTAAGGATGTGTCGAGTGTGTCCTTATAGAAAGTTACATGATATTTAGAAATGACCATGTCTCAACCATATTGATCTTGAATCTGCTATTTTATCGGCACAAGCATGAGGAAATGAGGAGATTTTGATCATGATTAGAATGACTAATTTCTTTGTTTTCTTTGATGAACTAACGAGATTAATATGGCTTGCTAAACTAGATAGTAACAATTTTTTTTTCTTTTCTTATCACTTTTTTTTTTTTAGTTTCTATTCCTCTTTGCCTTTTTGTAGCTTGACACATTTAAGAGTGTTCAAGAACAACCATTGTACACATTGAGCTCCTTTTGCAATGGAATGGATGCCATGTTCAAGGAATTATTGGTTCTTTTCTCCATTACCTTCCTTAATTTTTATTTTCTTTGATTCTTATTTCATTTTTTTTTCTTTTACTCGTACATTGAGGACAATGTATGATTCTAAGTATAGGGAAGGGGGTTATAAGTGTGTGATTATTTAAGAAATCAAAAGAAAAAATTGTTTATTTAACTTGAAAATTATTAAGTTAACTTCAATTTTGTATAAGATAACTTTGTTGGTAATATAGAACATTTGATCAAAGTTTTGAACTTGAAGAGTTTGAAATTGGAATAACATCACTAGTTATGAATTAGTCATGGACTTCATTTCACTTTACTTTAATGTATACTTTTTTTCCTTTTAATATTTTTATAACACTATAATCCTTGATAAATAAATAGTTGATATTTATCCTTTGAAAATTTCTTGAAAAATCAATATAGTTAAAAAAGAAAGATAAATTAATTGAATAAAGTTTAGTTGTGGGCTTTGTTGACTTAAGTAACTAAACCTACAGGGTACCACTTTTGTATAGAATAATACCTATTAACTTGAGTGAGAAACTCGGGATTATCAATTAAAAGCTTACTAAAAGGGTCAAGAGAAAAGTCTATGTTAAGGCTAAACGTAAGTAAACTTACTAACCTAAGATTGTCTGATCTAAGACTTACTGACTGATGAAACTACTTAAAAAAAAAAAAAACTAGAGAAATGATTAAGGGATAAGTGAATATATATATCTTAGATTAGAATGTTTAGTAAAATCAAAGGAGTGTATACATTTTAGTAAAATTAGTAAATTGTTTATGACTTTTACTTGATTAAGGAGATAATAATTCAAATTTCAAATCTTTTTGTATATTTGAAACAATTGGTTGAGTAAAAAGTATAAAGAGTTGCAGTTAATCTTCTTTTAAAACTGCAAGTTAATTAAGAGTTTGTCTCTTAAACTATTATAGGATTAAATAAGAATTCTTTTGATTGATTTCTTAAATAATAGTGAGTTGATTAAGTTTCTTATCCTACTACTAGATTTGATTAATTTGCTTGAGAACAAGCAAATATTTAGGTGTGAAGCAGTTTGATAAGTACTCAATTAAATATATATATTAAGTGAGATTTAATATGTTTTTTCCTTGATTTTGAGATTTTTTGGACAATTTAAATTTTAATTAATATTTTGATTTTAGGGTTTTGATAGATAGTGGAATTAGAAAGGAAGAAAATGAATCTAATTTTACTTAATTCGAAGCTAAATCAAAGAAGTTATGAAGGCTTGAAGATAGATGCGGCCTATGTTTAGAACCTACTGAGCTTAAAGCTTCACAGATTTAAACACAACCATATCTAATAGTCGTATATCTTTCTAATCTAATTGATTTAGACACAACCTACAAACACGTCTGTGTTTAGGCCATGTCTATTGGAACGTCATGTTTTGCAAGATTTTAATTAACGAATTAGATACGACCCGAAGCACAATTGTGTTAGGTGGCGTGTTGGCCTAAAACACAGAATTTTTTACTCTCATTATATAAATTAAAGAGGATTTAACATAATAAAAATAAAAGAGAGAGAGAGAGAATATTTCTAAGTTGTTCTAAGGTTTTATAGAGAGATAAGACGGCTAATTTTCTACACTTAAGAAATTAGGGTTTTTATTATTCTAATTGATTTCCTTGATGATGCATGTTTATCTATCGTTGAAGAATTCGGTTTCCAATATGAGTAGTGCTTAATTTTCTTTAATATCTAGATTTATGGAACCTAGTTTTATTATGTGACTAGGATTTCTATTTTATTATTCAATAAATTCTTATGTTTCTTGATTTATATGTGTTCTTGATATTTTGATTAAATTAATATTTCTAGGGTATTTTTCTATCTATTTGTTATTATGTGTTAAGATTGAGAAATCTGATGTATAATTAGATCTAGCATGTTTGAAGAGAGTTGATGTAATATCAGAGATAAGTTACATAATTCTTCTAAATTTATTTAATTTAGTTATGGGAATTTATTGTTTTTGATGCAGTCTTTGAATTATATTATTATAAAGAGATTTAAATAGGCAATTTTAAGATTAGGGTTTAATAAGCTCGAGAAAGTTATTAAACTAAATTAAAAATTCTTTCAGTCAATGAAATTTAATAATGATTTAAATACTTTTTGTTAATGTCACATAATAATTCTAAGGGCAAACGAATTCTAGATACTAGTTTTACCGTTTGAAGTTAATTCTAAACTACTTTACGTCTCTATCTTTTGATAAAGTCTTAGATCATTAATTGATATTTCATTATAGTTTTTAAATCAATTAAACTCTATAATTTACCAGTCAGATTATAGGGTGTAGGATAATATTAGTACTCGTAATCTCTATAGAACGATATCCGTATTTTATACACTATATTACAAAATTTGATAGGTACACTTACCTCACATCACAAGATTAACTGAAAAGTTACTTCAAGTACTTCTCAATTTTTAGGGGATAAGCTTGTATCTTAGTCATTCAAGAAACAAAATTATCCATATCAACAGCTAAAGTAGAATATGTTTTAATTGGGAATTGTTGTGTCAAGTTCTATGGATTAAACAATAATTATGTGACTATGGTTTGTTGTGTAAAAATATTCTAGTAAAATGTGATAATACAAGTGCTATTAATCTTACAAAAAATCTAGTTCGTTATTCTTGATCTAAACATATTGAAGTAAGGCATCACTTTATAAGGGATCATGTTAGTAATGAAGATATTAATCTTGATTTTGTTAATACTTGAATTTCAATTGGCTAACGTATTTACAAAACCATTGAATAAAAATATATTTGAATTTATTAGAAATGAAATAGATGTGTGTTTTCCTATATAACAATAAAAAAAAAAAAAGTTCTATTATTTTGGATAAACTACATAAAAGAAAGAGGGGTCATGTCTTCTTAGTCATTAGTTCAACCCACATGCATAGGAACTCCTTCCTTAAAAACACTTTTTTCAAAATTTAAAGATTCAAAACTCCCTCCTATCTCTCTATTACTCTAAACGCTCTCTCTCTCTCTTACCCTAACTTTGCTCATGACCATGGCACCACAAAAGTCTACTCGAACTTCCACAGTGCTTTCTAAAGCCAAAAAGAAAGATAAGGCAACCGTTGAGATTCAAGACAAGGAATCTTCCATATTCTTAAACCTCAATCAAGAAAAATTTCAAGAAACCGTTCATAGCAAGGAACAAGCAAAACATGACGACAATAGCAGTTCAGAGGAGGTTACCGTAAAGAGTGATTCTATGAGTAAACAAGACATTTCTTTAGACACTCTTAAAAGAAAGAAAAAGGTAAATTCTAGAAATCAGTTTTCTTAGAAGTTTGTACCATTAAAAGGGAAGGTTAAAGATTGCATGTCTCTGGACTCTGAATTTCTAATTAAGAATGTTTTCCATTCAGATAAGATGTTAGATAAAATCAGTTGTTAGAAACTGAGTAATCTGAGGTATATTATATTTGGAAAAACGGTTGCAGAATTTTATGAAAATTTAGATTCAAGAAGAAAAGATAGGTTGAAATCAAATGTGTGTGGTTAAGACGTTGAAATTACTAAGAATGACTTAATTCATTATTTAGAGCTTAAGAATGAAAATGATGACAAAGATGTACTAAACATGAATAGGTTAGAGTTACTTCAATAGCTGAATGATGGTTTTGAAATTGAGTCAAGAAGAGATATGCTAGTTATTCAATTTTCTTTGTTAATTAAAATGTTATATAAAATAGTTAGTTCATGTGTTCTGCCAAGAATTGGAAGTAGAGCATTCATTTCTATAGATGAAGCAAAATTTTTGTTAAGAATAACTAAAGGAAAGAGTGTAGATGTAGTTGACAAAATTTTGAAAAATCTATTTGAAAATAAAGGCAAAAGAACATATGGAAGTCTGATCTTGTTTCTCTTAAAAGAGAAAAGGATAAGGTTTCCAAAGGAGGATTATACAAGATTTCTTGTCAAGAAAATTACTGAAGGAATCCTTCATCATATGAACATACATGTTTGGAGAAAGGTTTTGTGATGAGGATTAGCTAGTATGAAAAAGGAAGGAGCCAAAATTCTATGATCCATTACATGGCATTGGAGACCTGATGACTCGAGCTAAAGCTAAAAGAATGAACGAAGCTTTACAGGGACTAGCCATGGACTTGCAAGCTAGGGAATAAAGCTACGCTAAAGGAGCACATACATATGTCAACTTGATTCACGTGACCATGGAAGGATGAAATAATTTAAGGACATTAAATATTTGCGTAGACCACTACACTAGAGGATACATTCAGTTTTGTTAATGTTTATTTTTATTTGTTGGTTTGTTATTTATGTTATTTAGTTGCCTACTTGATGACACAAGGATAGAATAGGCAACTTAGGACTTTTAGTGTTTGTTTTGGTTTGTAATTTATATTATTTAGTTGCCTACTCGGTTACATGAGGATAAGGTAACAAATAGATTAGGCAACTTAGTATTTCCATATTGTGTTAAGTTTTTTCCATATTGTATTCGTGTGCTATATATGTCATGCAAGGGGGGTGACTAAGGACAACTTTGATATATGAAAACACATCTTTTTTTGTGAGATACGAAATACTTCTTTTTGTTCTTTTGCAAAAGAACTTTTCCATAGAATTCTTAACTGAATTATTAGGAATACCTATTGATAACGGGTTTGATTGGGGTCTAGTTATGCATCATTTATTTAAGATGATCCTTGAGGTAATTGAAACCAACTAGCATCGTCGGGGTTCTAGGTTTAATATACCTAAGGTTACACGCATCATTTGGTATCAAAGCTTCGGCTTCTTGAATCAAGTAAATTCTATCCTTTTCTTTAATTTGTCTGTTGTTCTTTTCCATAGTCATCTGTTGTTGTTTTTTTTCCATAGTCGTCTATTGTTCTTTTCCATATTCGTCTGTTGTTCTTTTCCATATTCATATCTAAAAAAAAAAAATTATGTTGTTCTTTTCCATATTCATATCTGAAAAAAAAAATTCATATAAAAAAAATTTGTTCTTTTCCATATTCGTCTATTTTCTTTTCCACATTCATAAACAGAAGTCATATAAAAAAAAATTCATACTTGTTCAATCATTACAATCCATTAGGGCCGACGGTATTTAGGTTTTCTTGAAAAATCAATTGTGTTCAATTCATAGCTTATCTACAAAAAAAAAAAAAAGAATCAAATTCGATTGCAAAAGAAAGAATCAAGAACCGAAATTCAAAGAAAAAGAAAAGGAATTCAGCCCTGAAAGAATTACAATTGCAAAAATCACAAGATAGCTTCTTGAATTATCAATTACATAATTGGTTGAGTCAATTCACTTTCCATATCAATTGTTTCCAATTCCAACCATGATAGATGCTTGTGATTTCTAAATTGTGCATCTGAAAATTACATTCCATAATCATTCATTGTGTTTTAGTGCAAATTATATCCTTTTTTGTTTGATTGCATATCTATTTAGTGGTGAATCTTTTCCATATCAATTAGATTGTGTAGTTAGTCTTCCTTCATTCACGTGACTTAGGCCAATACTAATCATTAGTGTTGACTTAGTAATTTGAGTTTAGGAGTTCCAAATTGAGTTCTTAAAAAAGAATTACAAAAATTAGGTGGTGAGATCATATTTTGTGAGAGATATACACGAGTGGAATTGTGAGCATATCATTTAAGGGCAATACACGAGTGAGTGTGAGGAACATACTTATATATTTTTTGTAATTGTGATCGTAACTTACTGTAAATTATTAGAATTATGTCAAGACAGAACACTAATGGAGGAGAAAGTCGGGTGATGTTTGAGGAATTGATGGGGGAGATGAAGAAGATCCTAATGGGTGAACTAGAGCAGATCCATGACAGGATAGATAGGATGGAAAGGAGTAGGGAACCGTCTAGCAATACCACTGTTAGGCAAGGAGTAGGTAGACATAATAGGGGAAGAGTTAGGATAGATGAAGAAAAGGAACCTGATTTTGGAGATTACCAACACGTGAGGGATAAGGGAAGTATCCAGAGGCGTGATCGTTATCTAGAGAGTATTAAGTTGAAAATCCTAACTTTTCAAGGAAAGAATGATCCAGAATCGTATTTAGAATGGGAGAGGAAGATGGATCATGTCTTTGAATGTCTTAACTACACTGAGGAGAAAAAGATAAAATTAGCTGCAATAAAGTTTTCATATTACGCCAATGTATGGTAGGATCAGTTAGTGCGTAATAGGTGCAGGTATTGAGAGTGACCTATTAGCACTTGGGAGGAGATGAAAATGATCATGCAGAAACATTTTATTCCTAGTCACTATCATAAGGACTTACTTACAAAAGTCCAAGGTTGACTTAGGGGAATAATAGTGTAGAGGATTATTACAAAGAGTTGGAGATGGCCATGATTAGGGTGAGAACTGAGGAGGAGGATGAGGCCACTATGGCTAGATTCATCAACAGATTGAATCGGGAGATAGCTAATGTAGTAGATCTTCACCATTACTTAGATATGGAAGAGTTACTGCATAGAGCTATTAAAGTAAAGCAGCAGCTAAAATACAGGAGTGAGTGGAGGACTGACTCAACTTCCAAAACTCCATGGAAATCCATGTGGAAGAGAAATTCCACCAATTCAAAGCCTAAGGAGGATGTAGGGGCTAAGAATCCAGTTGCTGGACCTAAAGGAAAGACTAACACTAAACCCCCTTCCAAGACGAGAGATATAAAGTGTTTTAGGTGTCAAGGATTTGAGCACATTGCATCCCAATGTCCAAATTAAAGGGCTATGATTATTAATGATAGTAGGGATGTAGAGAGTGTGAGCTCTAAGGATAAGGAGGAGTCACCATCATAAGAGTATAAGGATGTTGACTTAGAGGGACCCGTGAGTGGCAAGTTATATGTTATGAGGAGAGTGCTTAGTGTACGACCCCAAGAGGATGGTGAGGGGATCCAATGTAAACATATTTTTCATACACGGTGTCATGTGTAGGGTAAAGTATGTAGCTTGATAATCGATAGTGGTAGCTACACTAATGTTACTAGCACTTTGCTAGTAGAAAAGATGCAGTTGAAAGCAGTGAAGCATCCTAGACCATATCGATTGTAGTGGTTGAGTGATTGTAGGGAGGTTAAGGTAACCAAGCAAGTACTTATAGCCTACTCTATAAGGAGCTACAAAGACAAGGTTATGTGTGATGTGTATCAATCAAGAATGTCTGGAAGCTCAGAAACA
Source organism: Laguncularia racemosa (assembly GCA_037954665.1). NCBI lineage: Eukaryota > Viridiplantae > Streptophyta > Magnoliopsida > Myrtales > Combretaceae > Laguncularia > Laguncularia racemosa. The sequence goes on from JBBMOL010000066.1 coordinate 106,033, forward strand.
TACACGGCCGGATACACAGTCAGAAGGCACGGCCGTATATTGTGTCAGATAGCTCCTAGAAACATACACGACCGGATATACGGTCAAAAGGCACGGTCGTGTGTTGTGTTAGGTACCTCCCAGAAACATACACGGCCGGATATATGGACAGAAGGCACAACCGTATATTGTGTCAGGTAGCTACCAGAAACATACAAGGCCTAATATACCGCTAAAAGGCACAGCCGTGAATATTTAGATATTTTTTTCGTGATGTATTTTGTAAATATGGCATGTATATTTTGTATTTTATATTTTAGTAGAGGAAGATTTGTTTTCCTAGTTTGTAAGATATAGTTGCTTGGAAAAGATATTCTCCTGATGTATATATATACTTGAACATGAATTATGAAAAGGCATTCAGCCAAAGTTTCTCAAAAATTGTTATGGTATCAGAGCCACACAATTGAGTATTGCGTTGAATCCATAGTTTTTCCTTTTAGTTGCTGGTTTGTTCTTGGTTTTCTTTAGCTTTAGGTTGATTAATTCCAATCAACAATTTTCTTGATAATCAAGTCGTGAGTGACAATTCTGTTTAGAATGTCTTCTGAGAAAACACATGAAATCTTAGCTATTAGATTTACGAGAAAGAATTATGCAGCATGGGAATTTCAGTTCAAGATGTTTTTGAAAGGGAAGGAGCTTTGGGGTCATATTGATGGGTCTTCTCCAGCTCCTACAGAGTCGAAAGATCGTGGTCAATGGGAGGCAAAGGATGCCCGGATTGTTTCTTGGATTTTGGGATCTATTGAGGTTCATATGGTGAACCATTTACGATCCTTTGGCACAGCAAAAGAAATGTGGGAATACTTGAAGCGTGTCTACAATCAAGATAATACTGCAAGACATTTTCAATTGGAACTTGATATGAGTAATTATAGTCAAGGTAATCTCTCAATTGAACAATATTATTCTGGCTTTCTTAATTTATGGAGCGAATATTCTGGTATTATCTATGCTGAGGTGTCAAAGGAGAATTTGGCTAGTCTTCAGGTTGTTCATGAAGTGAGTCGTCGTAATCAGTTTTTTATGAAGCTCAGACCTGAATTTGAAACCGCTCGGGCTGGGTTGCTGAATAGAGATCCAGTTCCTTGCTTGGATGTATGTTTTGGTGAATTGCTGCGCGAGGAACAAAGATTGGCAACACAAGCCGCTATTGGTGCAACTGGTGGATCATCTGGAATAATTAATGTTGCATATGCTACTCAGACCCAAGGGAAGGGAATAATGCAGTGTTACAGCTACAAAGAATTTGGTCATATTGCCCGTCATTGTAGTAAGAAGTTCTGTAATTATTGCAAGCAAAAAGGACATATTATTAAGAAGTGTCCTACAAGGCCTCAAAACAGAAGGCCACAAGCTTTTCATGCTGCAGTATCCAACTCTTGCAATCTTAGTTCGACATCCACAATTGCTGGCAATAATCAATCTGTTCTCACACCAGATATGGTCTAACAGATGATTCTCTCTGCCTTCTCTGCTCTTAGTCTTTAAGGGAAAGGTAAGACTACTAATTCTATTCCTTGGTTTGTTGATTCTGGCGCCACAAATCATATGACCGGCACATCTGATTTATTGCATAATCAACGTCCATATACTGGTACTCAACACATTCAGGTTATTGATGGAAATAATATTCCAATTACGGCAGTTGGTGATATTAGCTCCTCCTTTCGACATGCCTTGGTTTCTCCTAAATTATCTGCTAACTTACTTTCTGTTAGGTAAATGGTGGATAATAACTGTGATGTCCACTTTTCTCGTGATGGTTGTACTGTGTAGGATCAGGCATCGGGGGAGGTGATAGCGAAGGGGCCTAAAGTAGGTAGGTTATTTCCAAATGATTCAAAACAACATTATTTGGATGACTTAAGCGTCTATGTCAGATGCCAGCCTTATTTTCAACAACTGAAGTAGCTAATGACAAAGTCTGAGGAACGGTAAATTGTAATGGAAATAACCTGCCCACTTTAAACCCCTTCGCTATCACCTTCCCCGACGCCTGATCCTACATAGTACAACCATCATGAGAAAAGTGGACATCACGGTTATTATCCACCATTTGCACAACAAAAAGTAAGTTAGCAGATAATTTAGGAGAAACCAAGGCATGTCGAAAGGAGGAGCTAATATCACCAACTGTCATAATTGGAATATTATTTCCATCAGCAACCCGAATGTGTTGAGTACCAGTATATGGAATTGATTATGAAGAGACCTTTGCACCTGTGGCTAAGATGACAACTATCCAGCTTGTTCTATCTATTGCTGCATCTAAAGGATGGTCCTTACGATAGATGGATGTTAAGAATACATTTTTGCATGGGGACCTCAAGGAAGATATCTATATGACTCCTCCTCCAGGATTGTTTTCCACACCCTCCCATGATGTTTATAAGCTCAAACGGTCTCTATACGGTTTAAAACAAGCTCCACAAGCCTGGTTTGAGAAGTTTCGTAATACTCTTCTTAACTTCTCTTTTATTCAAAGTCAGTATGATTCTTCATTATTCCTTTGCATGACTGACAAGGGAATTGTTTTGTTGTTAGTCTATGTTGATGATATTGTCATCACAAGATCTGATACTCAATTGATGTCTCAGTTACAGGAGCACCTTCAAGGTTCTTTTCATATGAAGGATTTGGGATTGTTAACTTATTTTTTAGGTCTTGAGATTCACTCTTCTTCTGCTGGTATTTTTCTTTATCAACATAAATATATTGAGGAACTTATTGCTTTAGCTGGTCTCCAAGAGGGACGTTCTGTTGATACTCCTTTGGAAGTGAATGTTAAATATCAACTAAATGATGGTGAATTCCTATCTGATCCATCTCTATATCGACAACTTGTTGGAAGTCTCAATTATTTGACTATTACACGTCCTGATATTTCATTTGTTGTACAACAAGTTAGTCAATTTATGCAGGAACCTACACATCTTCATTTAGCCGCAGTTCGCCGTATTGTTAGATATTTAAAAGGGACTTCTTATCGTGGTTTGTTCTTTTCTGTGAAGTCTCCTATTCACTTAACCACCTATAGTGATGCTGATTGGGCTGGTTGTTCTAATACACGTCGATCTATTACTGGTTGGTGTATGTTTCTTGGTAACTCTTTAATTTCTTGGAAGAGTAAGAAACAAGATCGTGTGTCTAAGTCTTCTATTGAGTTTGAATATCGTGCTATGTCGTCTGCTTGCTCTGAGATCATTTGGCTTCGAGGTTTGTTGGCTGAGGTTGGTTTTCCTCAACTTGGGTCTACGTCTCTTTATGTCGATAATACTAGTGCTGTTCAGATTACTGCTAATCTTGTCTTTCATGAGCGTACGAAATATATTGAAGTGGGTTGTCATTCTATTCAAGAAGCTTATGATAATGGGGTTATTTCTCTTCCTCATATCTCTTCTGATCTTCAAACAGCCGATATCTTTACTAAGGCTCTTTCCCGGCAACGTCATCAATTTCTTGTTGGCAAATTGATGCTTCTTGATCAGTCAGCATCAATTTGAGGGGGGATATCAGTCAAGAATGTCTGGAAGCTCAGAAACATACACGGTCGGATACACGGTCAGAAGGCACGGCCGTGTATTGTGTCAGATAGCTCCCAGAAACATACACGGTCGAATACACGATCAGAAGGCACGGCCGTGTGTTGTGTCAGGTACCTCCTAGAAACATACACGGCCGGATACACGGACAGAAGGCATGGCCGTGTATTGTGTCAGGTAGCTACCAGAAACATACACGGCTTGATACACCGCTAAAAGGCACGGCCGTGTAACACGACCGTGAATATTTAGATATTTGTTTCGTGATGTATTTTGTAAATATGGCATGTATATTTTGTATTTTATATTTTAGTAGAGGAAGATTTGTTTTCCTAGTTTGTAAGATATAGTTGCTTGGAAAAGATATTCTCCTAATGTATATATATACTTAAACATGAATTATGAAAAGGCATTCAGCTAAAGTTTCTCAAAAGTTGTTAATGTGATACCCATGCAAGCTAGCCACATCTTGTTAGGGCGACCTTAGCAGTTTGATAAGAAGGTTATATATGATGGGTACAAGAATTAATATTCTTTTGTTTTAAACAAAAGGAAGGTGGTTCTTACTCCACAGAAACCATGGGAAGCTTGCGAGGACCAAGTGAAAATTGCCAAAGAAGTTAGAGCGAAACACGAGAATGTGTGAGAGCAGGGAGAGAAAAAAGAAAAGAGTGAGAAACAAACACTGGTGAGCTATGAGAGAAGAGAGTCTAAAACACTGAGAGGAGAGAAAATTGTAAGAAAAAGTAAGTGTGAGAGTGCAATGTTAGTAAGGAAACAACTACTTGTACTTATATATAAGGATGTTTATTTACTTATATTGACACTAATCTTCAGTTACCTAGTATGATGTTTTCTTTTGACTTTGTTATAGGAACAAATGAGCTAGCCGTTGATGAGAGGAAATTGGATGCAATTCGGAAGTGGCCAATACCAAAGGGATGTGTCAAGAATGTGTTTCATTCAGGAGAAAAGGTTTGGGTACATTTGAGAAAAGAAAGATTTGCACCACAACGAAAGCCTAAATTACATCTTAGAGGAGAGGGACTTTTCCAAGTCTTGGAGCACATCAATTACAACACCTATAAGCGCAATTGTAATGTTTCTGATCTTACTTTTTATAATGCAGGTGATTTGAGGACGAATATTTTCGAGGAAAGAGGGAATGATGAGGATCAACTAGCATGAAAAAGGAAGGAGCCAAAATTCTATGATCCATTACATGGCATTGGAAGCCTGATGACCCGAGTTAGAGCTAAAAGAATGAATGAAGCTGTACAGGGACTAGTCATGGACTTGCAAGCCAGGGAATCAAGCTATACTGAAGGAGCACATACATATGTCAACTTGATTCACGTGACCATGGAAGGATGAAATAATTTAGGGACATTAAATACTTGTGGGGACTGCTACACTAAAGGATACATTCGGTTTTGTTAATGTTTATTTTTATTTGTTGGTTTGTTATTTATGTTATTTAGTTGCCTACTTGGTGACACAAGGATAGAATAGGCAACTTAGGATTTTTAGTATTTGTTTTGGTTTGTAATTTATATTATTTAGTTGCCTACTTGGTTACATGAGGATAAGGTAACAAATAGATTAGACAACTTAAGATTTCCATATTGTGTTAGGTTTTTTCCATATTGTATTTGTGATATATATGCCGTGCAAGGGGGCCGGCCAAGGATAACTTTGATATATGAAAACACATCTTTTTCGTAAGATACGAAATACCTCTTTTTGTTCTTTTGCAAAAGAACTTTTCCATAGAATTCTTAACCGAATTACTAGGAATACCTATTGATAACTTAGGTTACAATCAACGGGTTTGATTGGGGTCTAGTTACACATTACTTATTTAAGACGATCCTTGGGGTAATTGAAACCAACTAGCATTGTCGAGGTTCTAGGTTTAATATACCTAAGGTTATACACATCATTTTGGTTCTCTAGAGATTATATAGTATATATGGATCATAGATATTGTAGAAGAGATATTCCTAAATGGATGTCTACCATGCAAAGAGGAGCAACTTGTAAAGACAAAAAGAAAAATGATAAAGACGAACTTCTGAAGAAGAGTGGGAAGAGAAAAGAAAAAGAAAAAGTTAGTGAAAAAGAAAGAAAGATGAGGAAAGGCAAGGGAAATTTAGAGATTAGGGGTGAACCTATAGTTGGATGGAACCTATAGTTCTATAGACAATTCAGTAGAAGCTATTCCAAAATCCTCTACTCCTAAGAAAAATGATTTTGAAGTTGGGACTAGCAATGAAGTGGTAAATCTTAAATCTAAAAAGCAAGATTTCATATTTAGAAAATTTTATGGAGATGAAATCTATGATGGAATCAATTATTACCAAACCTAGAAAAGAAAAATTTAAAGAACAACTTCCACCAACTCTTGCTAAGACTGGACATAGTTCTTCAAAGACTCTTGTTCAAGAAGATCAACAAGATCTTAATAATGAAGCTAAAGACACCATTTTAGTACATGAGCAAAACTTAGAGACTTTACATGCACAATAAAGTGTTCTCTAAAGTGGTAGGACTAAGATTGTAAATCAAGTTGAGCAAGAAACTACTGCAATCAATCTTGAGATTGATTTTACACTTGAAGTTGTTTAAGAACCTGATCCTAAATTCATTCTTGAACTAATCCAAACCACTCAATCTAGACCCCTTGCTGAACAAGTTGTTCAAGCATTTACTCTTACTGAACTAACAGAACCATAGCTAACTCCAACTTCTAGTAAAACCAATCCTAATCCCATCAAAAAGCAATCAAAATAAGCACCAATTCCAAAACAACCAAGGAGAAAGGTCAAGACAACTACTAGAAAAGTTTTCAAGCCACCAAAGAAGAAGAAGAATTAATTCTTTTTACACTGATATTTTTGTTAACTATTTTAGTTTAAAGACTCATGCTAATCACTATTAATTATTTGTTAATTATTTTACTTTTAAAGACTCATGTTAATCATTTGATTTTGATTGCTAATCTGTATAGCTTATCTTTTCAATGATGCTTTATACTTTTGTTAATTTTGTTGCTAATTGGTCATTGATAATCTATGCTTATAAATTTATATCACATGTTGAGAGGGAGTAATATATACCGATTGCTTGATAAAAAAAGGGGGGAGAAGTGTAAAGTTAGCAATAAACCTATTTTCACAAATTTTTAATATATTATATAAGAATTTATCACTAGAGAAAATTTTTGTTATCATCAAAAAAAGGAAGAATGTTAAGTTCTCTAAAATAAGTTTTAATAATAACAAAAAGCTTATAAGATATCTAATAAATCTACTTTGAGTGTGTAAAATATTTAATGAATATGTTTTAAGTTCATAAAACAAAAGTATTCATTTTACAAATACTTAAGTAGACAGTAGTTTACAGACACTTCATTTAATAGTTAACAAGACAATCTGTTAAACATTTTAATAGACACTTAAATAAACAATTTAATACTTTGATTTGCATAATATATGCTGATACAATTATTATTTATCTTTAATACAAGTTTGATTTATTTGAAGCTCTAGTTCAAATAATTAAGTTTATTGGGGTGTTATACTTAAAGAGGATTAATAATTGACATGCCGAAACACAAGGAGAAATCAAACAAATGCAAAAGTTCTAAAGACAAATTGCAACAAACCAAAACCAAATAACCCAAACACCACGCAAAAACACACCCAATCCCTTTCCAGATATGATGCACTAGTAGAGGAAGGTCCTAGCACGGTATTGTTGATATAATATACAACAATCCCTATGCCTTCACTTGCTACAATCAAAGGATTGATAAAAGTTTTCAATGATAAGAGAATAGCTCCCTTGCGTATATGTAAAAATGTCAAAAGTTGTCCTTTTGTTTCTATCAAAAGGGTATTTATAGTAGCCTTCTAAAAGAGACAAATGTTGGCTAAGAAAATTAAAAGAAACACAAAGTTGCCAGCCTAAGTGGATTATCGCCGGTTCAAGGTGAGTTGCTCTCTATTTTATTTACTTGGTTGCCACCCCAAAGCATTGATAAATGTACCTGATTGAATGTAAAATAATCATGTAAAAGAAATGAAGATACTATGTGATTTTCTTCGAGTTCCATCTAATTAAGTAGAACTCTCAATGTTAGATTCTGTAGTCCTTTAGTTCTAGCTCGAGTAAGTAGTCCTGTACTTGAAATGATTTGATTCCCATCATCTCCTCGGGCCTATGGAAGATTTGCCCTCAAATCTAATAGGTTTTCATGAAGATCTTCTAGTAAGTAAGGTGACAGATCTAAAATATTGAAAGTAGCAGAAACACCATAGTCTCTTGGTAATTCTAACCTGTAAACATTGTTATTAATGTGCTCCAAAATCTTGAAAGGTCCATCTACTCTAGGTGAAAGTTTCTATGACTTCTTGTGAGGAAACTTATCCTTACTAAGATGAATCCAGACCAAATCACCTGAATTGAAAATCTTGTCTTCCTATGTTTGTTGCCTTGAAGTCGCTATTGCTCTTGAGTCTTCTTAAGATGTTCAAAGGCCTTTTGATGAAGTTTTTGAATTTCTTGGGAATGCTCCACTCCATTCAAGCTTTCTTCCGTTGTTACCAGTTTAGCTATCAAATCTAAAGAAAGTGTAAGATTATAGTCATACATGACTTCAAAGGGAGACTTATCGGTTGAACTATGTGTTGACCTTTTGTAAGCAAACTTAACAATAAGGAGACATAAGTCCCAATCGGTAAGATTCTTGTCAATCGTTACTCTTAGTAAAGCACCAAGAGTATGATTGACAACCTCTGTCTGGCCATATGTCTAAGGTACTATACATGAGCTTAATACTAAGTCGCTTCCACTGTGTCTTTCAAAAAAAAAAACTAAGGAACTTAATATCTTTGTCAGACACTATGCCATAGGGAACATCATGTAATCTGACAATTTCTTGCACAAAAAGGTTAGCAATAAAAAGTGCAACATCGGTTTTATGACAAGTTATGAAGTGGTACATTTTACTGAAGCATTTAACGACCACCATAATGGAGTCTTTGCCTCTCCGTATCTTGGGAAGACCCAAGACAAAATACATACTAATATCAATCCATGGCTGTATAGGTAAAGGTAAAGGCATATATTCACCCCAAGCTTCCTTCTTTTGCTTTGCCCTCTTATAAACTCCACATCTCTCTAAAACTTTGTGTACATCTTTCAACATACTCCACCAGTAAAAATGTTCCTTTAACAATTCTAAGGTCCTCTTCTCACTAAAGTGTCTTGATAATCCCCCAGCATAAGCCTCCTATACCAACAATTCCCTTATAGACCCATAAGGTACACATAGCTTCCCTACTTTATACAGGAACCCATCTATCATATAATAACCATCTACTACATCTCCTTCAGAACACCGCTCAACAATCAATTTCAGATGATCATCATGAACATATTGTTCCTTCATCAATTTAAATCAAAGCAGACTGAAGAGAAGTGATAAGTACATACCTACGTGATAACTCATCAACTACAACATTTGTACTCCCCTTTTTGTACTTAGTCACATAAACAAAGCTCTCTAGAAATTCCACCCACTTCACCTGATGTTTAGACAAACGTTGTTGGTCCTTGAAGTGCTTCAAAGATTTGTGGTATGTACAAATAATATACTCCTTAAGAAGGAGAAAGTGTTACCACGACATTAATGCACGCACTAAAGAGTAAAACTCCTTATCATACACTGAGTAGTTCAAAGGTGCACCACTCAATTTCTCACTGAAATATGCAATGGGCCTTCTATCCTGCATCAACACGACACTAATACTCACTCCTAATGCATCACACTCCAACTCAAAAGTTTTGTCAAAATCTAGCAATGCTAAAACTAAAGCACTAGTCAGCCTTGCTTTAACCTCCTTAAAACTCCTTTGAGCCCAATTCCCCAAATAAAAGGAACATTCTTTTTAGTTAATTCAGTTAGTGGACTCATGATACTATTGAAATTCCTAACAAATCTCCTATAGAAAGAAGCCAAACCATGGAAACTCATCACATCAATTGCTGATTGTGGTGTTGGCTAATCCATTATGGCCTTAATTTCCCCTCATCAACTCTTACACTAGAACCAGTCACAACAAAACCCAAAAATGTTACCTTAAACTAACAAAATGAGCATTTCTTGAGATTCCCATACAACCTCTAATCTCTTAAGACTAAAAAGACTACCTACATATGCTCAACATGACTCTCTAGGTCTCTACTGAAAATCAGGATGTCAACAAAATATATGACAACAAATTTTCCCAAAAATTCTTTTAAGACATAATTCATAAGTTGCATGAATGTACTAGGGGCATTAGTCAATCTAAATGGCATGACCATCCACTTATACAAACCATGTCGTGTCGTAAAAGCGATTTTCCACTCATCTCCTACTTGCATATGAATTTGGTGATGCCCGCTCTTAAGGTCAACCTTAGAGAACAACTATGCACCATTCAGTTCATCCAGCATATCATCAAGTCTAGGAAAGGGGTACTTATATTTGATGGTAATTTTATTAATGGCTTTGCTGTCAATGCACAAACACCATGTATCATCCTTCTTTAGAACAAAAAGTGCAGGAATAGCATAAAGGCGAGTACTCTCTTTGACAAAACCCTATTCTACCAACTCATCTACTATCACTTCAACTCTTTAGCTTCTTCAGGATTCATGTGATATACGAGCCGATTTGGTAAAACTAACCCAAGTTGCAAATCAATCACATGCTCAATGCCTCTCACTGGTGATAATCCTTAAGTAACTCCTCAGGGAATATATCCATGTACTCATCTAGCACCTGGTTCACAATAGGAGGCAATTGTTCTTACCCATCAACCTCTAACACATACCCCATCTACAATAAATATACTGGCCTCTCTTCCTGAATTGCCTCTTTCAATTCCTTCTGCCCCACAAATAAGGTCTTCTTTTTAGTAGTTTTATTGATCTGTCTCTATGCCTCTTATACTTCAATTAGTGACATAGGATTCAAAACAATTTGCTTGCCATCCTTCTAGAACACATAGGTGTTCCTAAACCCATCATGTAACACCCTCATGTCAAATAACCACAACCTACCTATCATAGATAATTTCATCATGGTATCTCTCACCTATGCTGAAAGGAACTTTAGCCCTTTAAGTAACATGTAAACTACCTTGTTCACTTAACCAGTGCAGCTTGTATGGCTCAAGATGTGGAGTAGTATCCAATTTCAACTTATTAACTAAAGAAGGAGCCACTACATTGTTGCAACTACCACCATGAATGATAAGAGCACAAAGATTACCTTAGACCCTACAAGAGATATGGAATAGGTTTTCCCTCTATTCTTCTTCATTAGCAAGAAAAGTAGTCATCACCCTGCGCAAAACATTAATGGCCAAATAATGATCATTGCCTTTGTCTCCATGCACCTTAGCATCTGCATCTCCATAATACTCATCTAATACTGCTGACAAGTCTTTCGGCTCATCCAGCTCTTCCTCTTCATCCTCACTTTCCACCTCCATAACAGTCATTACCCATTGGTTTGGACACTGAGCAGCCTTATGTCTAGAACCCAAACATTTGAAGTACTTAATTTGGTGTGGTTTTCCACCTAATGACCCAACTCCTAATTGCATATTTTCATTCCCAAAAACTACCTTCCCTTTCTCAGAAAAACTCTTCTCTCCCTTAACATTTGTAATAGTTGCATTCTTTTCTGCATTCTTAGCATATCCCCTTTTATTAACATTTTTACTTTCTAAACCATACAACTTATTAGAGGATCCATACCTATTAGTAATTGTCCTATAAAGGTTAGAACGCCTCTATCTCTTAACTTTCAAAGCCAGTTAGATGGCCTCATCAAAGGTATCATATCACTACAGCTCCACAATACAAGCAATCTCATATTTTAGGCTTGACACAAATCGTGCCATCATCTGCTCAAGAGGCTTAATGGCCCCACATCGAATCATCAATATTTAAAATTCTTGGACATACCCATCCATGGTTTTACCTCTGATAAGTCGCAAAATACCCTTATCTAGAGTAATGAAATTATGCTTTATTGTTGAATTTTTAGATGATTTGTTGAAGAAAATGATGCTTAATGGAATGAATGTCAATTTCAGGATTTTCTAGAGTATTTTGGAGCTAAGGGAAGGAGTTTTGAAGAGTCGGATCAAGTTTGGAAGGAATTGGATACAATACATGTGAAGAAAAGAATTCTGGAAAGTACACAAGCGAGATACACGCCCATGTACTTTGCTTGTGTATACTGAAGTGGATATCTGGAAAGTACACGAGTGAGATACACGCCCATGTACTTTGTTTGTGTATATTGAAGTGGATGTCTGGAAAATACACGAGCAAAGTACACGCCCATGTACTTTGCTTGTGTATCTAAGTTTTGCTACTGTGCAACGATGTTTCAAATACACGACCAATGTACACTCCCATGTACTTACTCGTGTATATTCACATAAGGACGCTTGGAAGAAAGCACGAGATACACTACTCGTGTATCCACTCGTGTATGTATCCAACCCGGGTACATGTATAAATAGACCGTTAGTTGCCCTAGAGAGGAGGTTACGAATTTTGTACTTGCTCTAACTCTCATAACAGTAGGGGAAAGAAGATTCCGTCAATTCAAAAGGAGATTGAAGACCCATGAAGAAGAAGATTCTATCTTTAAAGGCTGTGACTATGAATTTTATTTATTCTTCTAGTAATTGTATTTCGTTTGTCCAATTTATGGAGGAGTAGACTCTAAATCTAGATTTTATTCGAAACTTCTCTGTCATGTGATGAAGATTCGGTTTTTAATGCGAAGCTGTTGACTTTCTTATGATTAATTGCATGCCCTTCAATTGTTTCTTAGATTCATAGATCCGGAATATGAATTTATGCATGATATCATATTAGTTAATTGAGAAATTGCTTTTATGATTAGATTTAATGCAATTAATGAAATTTGATTGTTCTTCTAGAGATAGGAAATAAGAGTCTTCTATTTACATTGATTATTTTGATGCGAATTCATGTGCTTTATGCAATTCTAGGTTGCTATTAATTAAGGAGAGATCCTATTTGATAAACCTAGGATTAGATAGGTTAATATACTTGAGAAAGTAGTTAACTTGACTAGGGAATTCGATAGTATAAGAAGTCAATTACGTTAATCTTGATAAATCTAATGAATTACATGATAGAGAAGGAGGAGAATAAGATCTAGGTTGCTTTTGTTAATTGATAAATCTTCAGAACCATTGTTGTTAGTGAGTTATTAGTTTTAAGATTAGAGTAATTAAGTTTCAACCAACATATTTAAGCATCGGTTAGATAATAGGAACGGAGTTAGTACTAGTAGTTGGTGTATCTCTATGGGACGACCCTGTACTTGACACTATATTACGTCCACAGTAGGTACACTTGCCTATTGCAACGTAGTTAGAATTAGGAACAGGCATTATAAATATTAAAACTACAATTGGCAACGATCAACCTCCCTGCCTCAATGTCTAGAGGTGCGTGAATAACTTATGCTTGTAATGCTTTAGGATAAATCTCTTCCCCATAACCCACTTCATCTTCTGCCAAGTACAGATCTCAACATCATCATCTCTCCTCTTACTAGCTACAATGTTTTTCCACCATAAGGCGACATCCCCTATAAACTCTACTATTGCCAAGCGCACTTAGGTATTGTCATTGATCTCATAACATTCAAAAAGCCCTTCCACCTTATCCTCCTAATCAAGGTAATCCTCAACAAATCCTCCTCTAGCAAATGAGGGCATCTGTAATTTTACATATTCCAAACTTCTAAGTGGCCTAAACTCACAATTGTAATAAAAATCTTCTTCAAAATTATCATCTCTTCCTTTTTGATAGGCGTGATGACCTCCTCTAAATTGCCTACCCTATTACCTCCTAAGCTCCTTCCCTACGAGCATTGTTAATGACTACTTAAGGTAGGGGTGCTTGCGGATTTGTCACCAACTATTATAGAAGTGTTACCCGATCTACCTGTGTGGCTCAATTAGCAACAATGATAGTTAGATCTTGTAATTGTTCTTCCAAATTCCTCCTACCACTTGCAACATGGTGTCCCTAACTTTCTCCTCTAACCTAACTGTTGGCTTCATCCCTAATTCCTCCATTCACACTATCATTTGACATAATTTGTTGAATTATAGTCTCAACACAAAATTTCCTAAACCTCAATCACACAAATCACAACACAACCCTAATGTCAACCCTCATTCAATTCCCAAATCACAATCACACAACCATGACACACACACTCTAATTTTAATCTCGATCAATTCCAATTCACAATCAAGTAACCCACAACACAAACCTAATCTCAATCCACAATCATGCAACTATGGCACAGCCCACGACATAGACCTTAATTTCAACCTTTATTCAATTCTAATTCAGAACAATCAATCAATCTACGAAAAAAATCACAGCACTAACCTAATTTCAATTCACAATCAAGTAACCCATGGTACAACTCACAACACAAACCTTAATTTTCAATTCCTAATCAAGTAACCCACATTACAAGCCCTAATCTTAACTTTAGCTCTGATACTAAATTATGATATGCTAAAACACAAGGAGAAATCAAGTAAACACAAAAGTTCCAAAGACAAATTATAACAAACCAAAACCAAATAAGCCAAACACCACACAAAAACACACCCAATCCCTTACCAAATATGACACACTAGTAGAGGAAGGTCATACAACAGTATTGTTAATATAACACACAACAATCCTTATGCCTTCACTCGCCACAATCAAAGGATTGATAAAAGTTTTCAATGATAAGAGAATAGCTCCCTCGTGTATATGAAAAAATGTCAAAAGTTGTCTTTTTGTTTCTATCAAAAGGGTATTTATAGTAGCCTTCTAAAAGAGACAAATGTTGTCTAAGAAAATTAAAAGAAACACAAAGCAAAGCTACTAGCCTAAGTGGATTATCAACGGTTCAAGGTGAGCCACTCTCTATTTTGTTTACTTGGTAGTCGCCCCAAAGCACTGATAAATGTACCTGAATGAATGTAAAACAATCATGTAAAAGAAATGAAGATACTATGTGATTTTCTTCAAGTTCCATCTGATCAAATAGAACTCTCAATATTATATTCTATATTCCTTTGGTTCTAGCTCGAGTAAGTGGTCCTATACTTGAAATGATTTGATTCCCATCAATAATCAATGGGAATATTCTTTGAAGTCTGTTTCATGAGCTTTCAAAAAAAAAAATTAATTGTAGCAAAGTACTATTTTTTGTTTTATCAAAATATTTAAAAGATGAAGAATCAAGATATTCAAATTTTTATTTTAACTAAATATTATCCAAAGAAGAACAAGATAAAGATAAGAATAATCAAAATGGTTATCAGTTGAAACTTATCCGCATAAAGAGGGATCTTCTGTTCTTAAACTAAAGCTCATCCATGCAAAGTTTGAAAGAAGATAAATACCAATGATATATGTAGATCACGAGAAAAATCAAGAGTTCAAAATTTGAAATACATATAAGATTTTCAAACTCCACAAATATAAGGATATTAATCTTATCTAACAAAGAAGCTATTGGAAGATTCTATGAACGTTTAAAGGTTTCTATCAAGAAGGACAATATAAAAACTCAAGATTTCAAATTCAAAGTAGAGAAAAAAAAAATCAGAGACAAAACAATAGAGACAACAAGAGAAAACAAATATGTTTACAATTCTTTGTTTTCCTCAAGCTTAAATTAGAGAATTTATATTTTTCTCATTTTTGTACAAATTTTCTTTATTTTTTATGTAAAGATTAGCTTAGAAAGTGATGTTACAAGAATCTTGTAATCTATGTTTAGCTAAGTGATAAGATATAACGATAGAGTAAGAGCTATTGGTATTTGTAACTTTTTTTTTATTATTGGATTAGTAGAGCAACTAATGTGAAAGACTAGATCCAGGACAATAAAGTTTGAAGAGAGAACTAACTTAATAGGAAGAACCTTTATATATCATCGTCTTCTTTATTTTCATTACACATTATTTTCTATCATTTTCTTTTTGCTTATCACGCACATTCTTTATCGAAAAAACAAATTTAAAGGATTATTTTAATTGGACTTTCATAAAACAGCCCCTCCTCTTGTTTGCCATTTCAGGACCTATAGTTACAAAGTGTAACAAGATAGGTTTCAAGTCTAAAATTTAAAAACCAATACCATATTGAAATAATTCCAACCTCAATTTATATCCACTCTCAAGTGTGCATTATCGATTTAACATTAGTTAAAAATTAAGGATAATAAGGAAGAGTGAGTATTATGATTTTCGTTTAGTGGGATGAGTTAGGAGGGAAAAAATGCTATGTATACTTATTATTAGCCCTTTTTTTTCTTATTAGAAACAACATAATATAATAATTTCATATATTATACTAAAATACCTATATCCATGGTTAAAATTTTTAAGATACTATCACATATAATGAATAATTAAGATTTTTTAAAAATAAAAATAAAAATAAAATGACCTAACAATGATGTCATAAGGACCACTAATCATAAATAGAGAAATTGAGATAATGTAAATTAAAAGGAGCCATTTTGAAAAAGAAGTCTTTCTCCGCCATCATACGGATAGAAAATCGAGTGCAATCCATATATAGAGAACAGCATCGTAAAGGAAATGCTTTGTAAACACAAGACTGAAACTCTGAAATATTTACATCAAACAGCTTGGCAGAGCCTTAAAAAATTCCATCGATCAATATCTAATCCCTAAAACGGCACTGCTTCTCACACTAAAATAAAAACCAGAACGTCAAAGACATAGAAACAGACCTCAGCCTTTCCTTCCGCTTACCTTAACAAAAAGAACAAAGGCAGAAAACTAAAGCTTTCTGAGAGTAAACAAATGATAGAATGATCCTCCTTTTTATTTGATATCCCGAGACACCTTCCACCTTCTCAACTTTGATCTTAGCTCTTCAGTGGGAAAGGCATATTGAAAGAAACAGAAACTGTTTTGTGATCAACACTATGATTGAGAGATGAGGTAGATCTAGCGGACACCGATTGTCAATTCATTGTAATATGAAAACGAAATAGTCTTCGCCAAATCGCCATTTCTTTTAAAGTGCTTAATGTGCATTTGAGACCAGGCTTCAGTTTACTGGGAAGCACGTGGTGAAATGTTGCTGTCTCCCGAATAATGCACACACGGTATTTTAGGTACCCAGTAAAGCATGTTAATAGAGTCTGATCCTAGTCTGAACTCTGCTCCGGCATATTGGGCACAGCTGCAGGTCTTGACCACAGTCACAGCATGTCTAACAATTACACAAAGAAGGAAGTGAAGGTATTATTCATGACCAAAATATGCCTTGAAGTAGCTAAGACTACTATGAGACAGAAATGAAATTACCTGATGACCACAACTAAAGGCCATATTCTTTGTATTCGTAAAACAGATCGGACAGGCCTACCCATACCAGTAAAAGAATGATATATTAGTCGATACACTTCCAGAAACTCCGAACGAAGAGATTTCAATAAACATATTAGCAGACACAAGGGTTCCATTTAGTAAAAGTAATTTGCTATAACTTTTAGTGATGAAAAAAGAAAACGAAGTAAAACAAACTAAATACGTCTTCTTACCATGTTATCTGAGAAAAAGCTGGAAGATGGAGCTGCGCCAGCATTTGTGTTATATCCGTCATAAAGAGTTTCCATCGGCTGAAAACTATTTGAGCGAATAGATTTTGAGTTGTAGCCATAAAAAGCGGGGTCATACTCAGGCGGAGGAAGAGATATCCTTTCTGGAACATTCCCAGCTTGCCTCCTGCTTTTTCAATAAGAAACAAAAGGGAACTAGTTGCTGAAAACGATCAAACCATAAAGTATGAAACGGCTGTTCAAGATTGATGTATTACCCCAAGAGGCCAAGCTCTAAAGTTGCTCTATATTGAGATGGTATTTCCATTAAAGCAGCTAAAGCAAACTCTGCCTCTTTTCTAGATGCATCCACATTCTTTGACATGATATCTGTAAAATTGACAAACTGGAAATACAAAGAGGTTTTACCAATGTAAGCTTACACAGGAAATATGGTTGATGCGAAAAAGTATGTGTTCCCACGTATTGATTTTATAAGATCTATAAACCTGAAAATTATCAAAGGTGCGTGCTGGAATGTTATCATCGAATTCCTTCATCATATCCCATGGCCCATCTCCAACTCCAACTAAAATGATGGACAATGGGAGTTGACTGCAATAGAATGAGCATTCGTTAATATATGAGGAGGATGACAAGACCAGAATATGAGGCAACTAACAGCATTGGCTTGCTAAAACTACCTTGCTTTTACAATTGCGTTAATTGTCTCCTGTTCTTGAGGACTAAGTTGGCCATGCTCTGTATCAACACTCCGTGTCACCTGAACCAATTTGAGTTATGCTTGAGACAATTGCCAGAGATGTACACTTGCACAAATCCGCAGAGAATATTTGATTCTCGCTCACCAACATTCGTTACAGACAATGAATTTAATTGCAGAAAGCAGTAAAGTAGAAACTTCTCTCCACATGAGCAATACCACAATATTATGCAAAATCTTAAGTTTTATAAGTTTGAAGGTTGTTAGAGATAATTTCTTTTTCTCTCTTTTTTTTTTTTTTTTGGCAGCAAAAAGCAGCCTTAGGATCTAAATTGATTCTTATAGTGAGAAATTACAGAACACCGGGCTTGCAGCCATCTAGGGTTAATTTTTCTCTCAAGGGTTATGTGGACCCATTCCCAAGAATTACCTGTCCGTCTGCAATTATTAGCAAGACATGGTATTGACCACGGCTTTGCTCAACAATGGTCATGGCCATTTCAATGATAGGTGCAAAAGATGTAGGTCCTGCCATGTCCCGAAACAAATAGAACCAGTTAAGTGAGTCTCCGTGAAATATCAAGCTTTTTTATTAAAATCAACATCTAAAAGTAGCCCACCTGCAAGCTTCAAATGAGGAACAATTTGTCTATACCGTGCCAAAACCTCTTCAAATCCATAACAACATTTTTCCTCAGGATAGAAACTGAAGACGTCTTGATCGTGTGTCGATGCTGCAGACCCGAAATGCTTAATTACAGATTGCAAAGGAGAGACATTGATTTAGATTCATAGAGAAAAGGTGCAAAAGGAAGATACCATCTCCAAATCCATAACAAGGTATAAGGTTATCCTCGTCAAAAGCAGATAGAGTCTTGCCGATGATAGAAATTGCTTGTTCATAGGGATTAAGTCCATTTCCAATATGGTGTAAGCACCTCCTGTGGAATGATCTTGCACCTGGTGACCAAAAAGAAGCTTACGAATGTTTCAACCCTAGTCAAATCGAAAGCTCTATACATTGGGAAGCAGCCTAACCTGTCCACTCATTGCTCTTTGTGAAGTCAATTCCAACAATAAGATTAGAAGATTCAAGACCAGCACTCGCTAGAGCAGCAGTAACCTAAGATCAAGCGTTGCTTGTTATGAGAAAAATATTATCCAGACCATCTATAAGAGCTACAAGAATCTCGGTTTAAAATTTTTGAAGCAAATTAGGTAATAATTAAAGTACAGGCATATAGATAGTCAAAAGCAAAATATTTTGCCGATTGGCAATCCTACAAAACAAGATTTTGTTGAAGTATCTTGAACGTCTACAACACGGTAGGCAGATAAGCTGTTTGCTGCAATTCCATGTTTCCAGTGACTACTGATACAAGAAACAGGCGGCCCCTCACTCAAAATATAAGCAAATACTGCGTAGCCAGTCAACTTATTCCAGAACAAAATCCAAAGATGTCACACCATATGCAGAATCATCTAAAACAGTCTGGGTCGTCTGTCTGAAAAGTCAAAGGGAACTGCAGATATTTATCATCCGAAGACCCCATAAGCCCTTTTACCCAATCACATCTTGAGGGCATAATCAAGTACATAACAAAATCAAAGAAGACACAGCATTTTAGAAGAGGTGACAATTTGCCACCAAATTCACCTTAGAAGATCTGCTAGACTAATTTGGCATTAAATCACTCACTCCCAAAGGCAATTTGTATTGCTGTTTTTCCTACTACGAAGAGGTATAAAAACAAATCCCATCGTTCTGGTTTAAGGTTTGGATAGGTCCATCACATAGTAGAAACTATTGACCCCTTAACCATTGAAATTAGATGTTTATATGCACATGCCAAAAGAAAAACTTCTGTTGTCACGCGCATCCATTCAAACTCGTGCTATCTGTTCGAGACCTAATCAATCTACCTTCCTCTTGTTAAACCACTATGCACAGAAGCGACACATAAAGAATCAACAATTTTTAATTAAATGATTGTTTTAATACAAAAACAGAAGGTATTACATCATCTATAGTAAGTTTGGTCTAACCTCATCCAAAGTGCGGTAATTATCTGCAATTCTGGAATACTTCCTCTCCAATCTCTTATGTGGCTGAGGAGTCTGTGAACCATAATTAAAGGACCTCCGCGGCGCGTACTGATGCTGTGGAGTGTAGTAACCACCTATGCCACGTTCTGGGTATGGAGATGGAGGAGGATATCCATATTGTTGACTCCAGGCACCCCCGGCAGAGCCACCACGTGAATGCCTCCTTGATGATTTTGAGCTTTTGCCTCCCATTAATAACTTCTAAAATTAACCAAATGCTGTTAAACAAAATTCCAATATTTTAAAAACTGGACAACCAAAAGTTTGTGCACCAAAACTTATATAAACCTCGGGGAAAACTTAATCTAGGAAAATAAAACTACTGGAGAGAAGTATCCTAAAAAATTTTTGGATGTCTGCGAAAGCAACGGGGGGATACAGTTGATGAATATCAGGATTCGGAAATTTCCACGAAAACAAACATCGTATGAAACAACTGACTTACAAAAATCGGCGGTCTCGAACGACCGGTTCAAAGTCTAAACGAAACCGACCATACTGTCATCTTTAGATATGCACATGATCTCATATAAACGCACGTAGATACTGTGACGCTTGATACTCAAGTAATAATGAACGTATATATAAAACCTGAGTTACCATGACAGGGATGTTACAGGAGAAAAACAAGATTTTGCTGCCGTAATATCATACCTGCAACTGCGAATAAAGTGGAACGAGGATAAACACAGACAAGGAGGAGATAGAGAGTTTAGGAGAGAAATCCAAGTTAGGTAAAGATTGAGAAACAATTAGAGTTGATTTTTTATGTTTACTTAATTGATTAATATATTCAATTATGTTTGTATATCTGACTAAACAAAAGCAACATGAATTCAGTACGTAACCTGATGAGCAAGGAAACTAGAATGGCCAAGTCTAGTCAACTACAATTTCTTCCTTCACCTTTATCATTACGATACAATTCATATTTTACTGTTCTTGGAATTAAAGATAGAAATAGCTCTATGCCAAAGAAGAAAAAAAACTGGTTGTTTATTCCACCTAATAAAAACCCTTAAAAGGTTTCTTTCAACTTTGAAATTTATGCATATACTAATAATTTAATAAAATAGGTGTTAAAAAGCATTAAGTTAAGAATATCAATAACAAGGACAATTATATATATATATAAATAATCTTAAAACTAATAAAGAAAATAAATATTCGTAATTATATAATACAAAAGTTCCGTAAGTGCGCACAATGAATTTGTATAATGGCATGTTTATATTACTAGCAAAAAGTACATTCACATTATTGATATAGGGTCCATTTGTTTCGTCTATTTTTTATATTTTTCGTTTTTTTAGCATTTATTTAAATCTATGAGAATAATAAAATATCAAAAAATATAAATATAAATACATATATACCCTCTTATAAAATTAAATACTTAATAAATCTCTATAAAGTTTGACTTATCTATCTTTTATTTTATTTATTTGAATAAAAATACTAATTAAAATTTTCTTTTTTGATACATAAATTTTTTTTTATTTTTCTCTTAAAAGTATGTGAATTTTTATTTTCTAATTTTCATTTCCTAATCACCATATTCATCATAACTATAATGAATACTAGACTTAAAATAGATGAAAATCAAATACAAATAAAAAAATAAAAAGATAATCCAAACAAAGCCATAAAAGTTAAGTATATTGGAACCATGTATATTTATTGTTCAATAAAGTTTTAAAAAATTCCCATTTTATCAATTTTAGCTTGATTTATATTAGCTTTATTTCATTAATTAAAACTATTCTCATGAAAAAATGCAAAATTATCTTTTGAAAATAATTAAAAATATTGTAGTAAAAGTATAATGTAATTTCATGTTAAAATATTAAATGAACTAAGATGGTTTTGATTAATAATATTTTTAGATGTGGAAGAGGAATGAAGGAAAAATAAATATTTATGATCCCAAATTCCTTATCTCAAATGTGTCTCCATCAATTATGTGTACACATCTCGATAATAAATTAATATTTAATTATGAAAGTTTGTTTTATCAGATCATATGTATACATATCATTAGTTGATACATAAATGCTAGTGCATTATATTAATGAAATCATATATTTTAATATATATAACAAAAATTTAATTTAAAAATATCTCTTATATATTACACATATAATTATTTACTATTTTTTAATGCGGGCGGTCATCTACTATAATAATTAAATAATAATAATAAAGGGGTTTCGGTTTCTAGGAAATAGGATATTGGAAGACTAAGACAAACAAAAATAGAGACAGTTTAAAATCAAATTAGCAGGGTATGGTATCTTCGATTCAACTTGGTGATTAAATGACTACGGAATTGACAAATCTATTGGCGTTGAACCAAATCAATAATCTGTGTGTTTTTTAAATGGATTTGAATTGGAATTGTGTAATAATAATGAATGGCCTTGAATCCTGGGGGACATCAATCATTGGAGGTTTGTTTAATACTTTTTAAGATTTGCTTAGTCCAACCCTTTTGTGCTACATGTGTGTTTGTGCGTGTGTTGTTGTTTTTTGAAAGCTGTTCAGATAAGAATAAGAATAAGAATATCTTGTGGATACCCATTTACGTTATCCAACATTTTTAGAGCTTTCAGGCTGGATTAATATATATCTGCGATGGTATTAAAATCTCAAATACTTAGTATTTATTGGCGTTTTAGCTGCTGTTGTTATTTTATTAGCTTATATAAGAAGACTATCATTATAAATTTCCTTCTAAACATTTACGTAACGATATCCGACTAATTCATACTATCTATTTTTTTACAATCATACTTTCCCAATAGGATAGGATACAAAGAGAAAATATACAGAATTTTAATAATATCTATCGTATTTAAATTTTTAGTTTTAAATAATTTCACTTTATATATATATATATATAGACACTATCTTGGAGAATTGAAATTAGCTTGATATCGTCTGTTAGGTAGAGGGTAGGCAGGGAGAAAGCGTGTAAAATATTTGCAACTACAAAAAGAAGAAGAAAAAAGAGCCTACAAGTAGGACACGTGGAATATTTCAGTAGATAGAGTCGCAATTATACGTAACAACGCGTAATCTATAATGTTATTTTAATGCTTGAATTTTCATTTGGGTTAATCGGGAAAGACGTAGCTAAGTTTTGGTGTTTTTTCATATGACATATACGGGTTATTTTCCTAAGAATTATTTGTGATTTTTCACTTTCTATACCTATTCTTTTTAATCATATAAAGCTAAATTAAACTAAATTTTTATTAAACATGCCCTGTTTTTCATGTTATCATTCAGGCTCTTTTTTAAACATGTTAACAGAGTTAAAGTAATATAATATTAGGGGGAGGAAGATGTGTATGTAAAGGTTATATAATTAACTCAAAAGATTGCAAATAACTTTCTAAATTTTAACCAAAATACTTTTCAAACTTATAAAAATATATTTAACATCCCCAAATTTTAATCACAACGCCTTTTTATAACTCAAAATATAAATTTTCTTAATATTGCTAATTTATCAAAGTTTAATAAGTTATTTACAACATTTAAAAATTTAAGGATATTATCCACAACTAGATCAATGTTTAAGGGTTTACTTACAATTTTTCTTTAAATTAATTCCAACAACAAAAGTTTCAAGGCGATAATTTCAAAAAAGAAAATAGGTGTAATGAACAAGATTTTTTATATTCCATATAAAACTACCTCTCTAACTCCAACGCCTGCCTAAACCCTAACCACAAAAATAGTACTAAAAACTAGAGATTTATTAATTCACCTAAATCTATCGCACTAGTGTTGTTTCCATTCTCAAGCCAAAGATCATGTCTAAGATGGTAACAATTATCAAGCTCTTATAAAATCATCTTTGCCTAAAATAAAGTGTCTTAAACATGGATGAGCTATGAATCCCAATGTAGAAATAATGCGTGCAAAATTCAACCGCTCGACATGCCACATACATGCTTAAACATTTATATTAATATTAATGCACACACGACATGCACAAGCCTAATTCATTTATCTTGTTTATATGAGAGTAGCAAACATGCACTCGACATCCCGAGGTTGAATATTCAGATCCTCGGACTTCGAAAATCATAAATATGGATATTTTGATCATAAGATTTTAAGAATCAAAATTTCTTATACTGAGTTCATTACAAACCTAGCAATCAGACAACCAGTCTACTACAACCATATTATTTTGACCTGTTACTACTTCCTTATGCAAGGCTCGACCATGTCAAAGCAATTGAAGAAAAGCCTTTGAGATTCCATTGCACAAACTGAATATACATATATCATGAGAAGTTTGATGCACTTGATAATTTTTATCGACCTAATATAGTTTATGTTGTATATAGTATAGGTTAAAGCTTCTCCCCCTCCCTTCTCTCTAAGGTGTTTTACTACAAGAAAATCTAAGGATAGTAGCCATTTTATTTTGATCATTTGCTCCCAACTCAACCAATGCAATCACAATTTTGCTTACATCCTGATCCAGATAAGAAAGTACACAATCCTTCCTTCATCAACAAATAAAAGCATGTTAAGGTCATATTTTCAAATGCAAGGTTTTCTCTTCTTCTTTGTTTTTTTTTTTCAGTTGTTTTTGTTTTCTATACCGTTTATCGTCCCAATATGGCATCTTTCCCGGCTAGAGCCCTGGCTTTCATTTCATGATTGCGCTAGAATTTTTTGTGGATCAACAAATGTATCCATTTTCATATTGGATCTTTAAATCTCTTTTTTTTTCATTTATTTTTTCAATACTATATGCACTTCTATTTCAATGATCGAGAATCAATTCTATAGCTAGAAAAGAAAAAAAAAAGAAAAGAATAATAGATATATACATAACCCTAATCATGATAATTAGGTCAGAGTAATGAAATATTCAAAAGATACTATAAACTATGGTATTCTATAAAGTGGACCACCCCTTAAAGTGTATAGTGATGCTAAGTACATCTCGAATTCATATTAGATGAAATCTACTAGTAGTTGTGTGTTCACCCAGAGGTGTAGCAGTTTGAAAATCAACCAAATAATCTTTAATTGCCAAAACAACCATGGCATCACAGTTAATAGCTCCAAAGTTAATCAGCACAAAGGCTAAATGGTTGAGAAACTATTTGGCAAAAACTCCATTAAGAATAAAACCACCATTTTTATGTCTATCCATTGCAACTGCTAGGGTACCTTAGCCACTACAAAAAATAAATCATGTAACAACAAAAGTAAAAATGTTAAGTTGGGACATGATATAACAGAGCAATTACTAAAATGATTTTATATCAATCGATGATGTAGAGTCAAAGTGAATTTGGTTGATCTTATAACAAATTCTTTGGAAAGAATACTCATTTGAGAAACATTGAGGGAAATAGAACTTAAGCTAATTTAAGATCACAAATAACAACCTATATGATCGGAGATCCCATAAAGTAACTAGGCTCATACTTGTAATAACTAGTAATTCTTCGAAACACATATAGCATTAAAGTTAATATAATTCTTTATATAATGTGAGATTATATGCTACTTTACAAATAAAGTGAAAATGAATTATAAACTCTTTTTATACCCATATTAATGAATTGACTATTGGATACACTTGATGAAATCACACATGCGAATGTAAAGTGAGAGTTTTTTTTTTTTTTTGATAATTAAAATTTTATTGATCTAAAGTGGTGTACAACTATCAACATGACAGGTAGGGTCACATCACAAATACATTAAGCAAAGTACAAAATAGTATGAACATAACTTCTCAAGATGACAGTGAAGTAGCATAAGCTCTAATCTAGTTAGTTATAAAACCCAAGTTGAGAAGACTACCCCCTAATCACACTTTGTTACGCACTCCCCATAAGCAATAAACCGTAGTAGCTAGATTTGCCCTCCATGTTTGGAAGATAAGGGAAGAGGAATCAATTGTTGCCATCAATGAAGTTATAGTACCCTACTAGTCTCCAAACGAAGCCGGATACTATAGACAGTCACAAACCAAGCCCCAAATCTTGGAAGTGTAGTTACAGCTAAAGAATAGATGAGAGTGATCTTTTGAACCTTGTTGACAGAGAAAGCAGATTGTGGAAGTTGCTATTCCCTAAGATATCAATTTGTCAAGGGTGAATAGTTTGCTTAACCAAGATAGCCATAAGATGAAAGAGTGCCTAAGTAAGGAAAATTTGTTTCAGAAAACTTTGTGCCAAGGCATTAAGGTGTCTGGTGGGTTTAGAAAGGCATATTCACTCTTGATTATGTAATCTCACAAGTTAGGATAGATCCGTCAAAGTTGGTTTGGAAGTAAGGTGTTTGGTTGGAGGAGGGATGGAATATAGAAGTTTGACCAAAATGGGCTGTCAGGTAAACACCATGTATTATCTTCCATTAAAGAACATACATTTGTTGTAGGAGGAAGGCATGTACTCCTCATCTCACGAGCTCTATATATAGTGTCTAATGGGCCAATTGGAAGCCACTAGTCTTCCTAGAATGATATGGCTAAACCATCATTGGATTCCCATTGGAAGTTGTTATGAACTATACTCCTTAGCTTTAGTAACTTCTTCCAAGACCATGAGCATATGGTTGGTGCTTTTGTTGACCAGAAGCTTTTCCTTTCAATAGAGTAGAGTGTACCCACTTTGGCCATAGACTCTTGGGACCTTTCTTACACAAATGTCATATATGTTTAATCTAAAGATCCTTGTTCCATTGATGTAAGTTTAGTATCCCTTAACTACCATGTTTCAGTGGTTTACAAACATCGACCCATTGAACCTTAGCCCACTGTTGTCAAAATCGCGATTTAACTCGTACGATTCAACGATTTTATGAGTTTGTATATATATTTCTAGTTAACTCGCACACAAAATCGGAGAGAAGCAAAATCGTAACAAAATCGCGATTTTGAACAGTAAAATCGTTCAAAATCGCAATTATATCCGTTTCAACCGATTCCACAAATATTTACAACTACAGGCTTCTACGTAAATAACACACAGCCGTGTCTCAGACCGTGTATTCAACCGTGTGTGCTTCTGTAGATTTTCCAAGCTCAAAACACAGCCATGCCTTCAACCGTGTGTGCTTCTGTGGGCTTGTTTTCTTTACATACAGCCGTGCTCTTCCCCTGTTCCTTCCAAAAAGCATTTTTCTTTGTGTTTTCTTATCCAAGCCCAAACTTTTAATAAACAACTGTGGGCTTAATTGTTAAAAGCCCTCTGGCATCCAAGGGGTGCTGCCTGTCGTAGGACCCACGTGCTTTCTTGTCGTAAGAGAGTATGAGTCGTACCCCAATATGTTCGTCGGTCATCACTCCTCTCTTGTCAGTGTGTTACATTGCATTGAAGTCTTTTTTTTTGTGTTCGTCGATTGTTAGTCTTCTTGTTCCTATTTGTGATCATGTTCGTATTAAAGCACTTGTGTTTGATTGCTGCAACTTTCCTTATTTTAACTAATATTTTTGTAATAGTAAATAAAATAAATGGTAGATAACTTTAATTTTATAAGAATTTTTTAGATTTTTAATTTTATAGGAAAGGTATAAATGTATTTATATTTCTATCTTTTCAATATATCATTCTCATAGTTAAGTAAATGTGAGATATTGTTAAGTAAATATATTTTGAATTAATAATCACGAATAGTGCAAAAATTTACCTAGTAATATATAATTTTGAAGGTTTTTCTTGTTATAGTATCTTCTTTTTATGTACTTTTGGTCATTTTTTAATATTACTCCTTTCTAATGGTATATCTTCATTATTATTTTTTATTTATTAGTAATTTCTTAAAGTCACAATTGATTTTTAAATTTTATCTATTATCTTTTAGCTTTTGTATATAGAACTAGGTGAAACTTTTTTATAAATGATTTATCATTTTAGAAATAAAATATCTATATTATACAACTTATGTTCGATTATCTATATTATGACTTTTATTCCAAATTTGCAATTTATGGCTAAAATAAATACTTAATTTCCTTATTTCTATTATTCATTATATTTTTTAATGACTATTGTAAGTAAATTTATAATATTTGAAAGTTATTTTACATAGGTTGTAGAAACTTACATTTTTACGTTCCGATTCTACGGACCCTTTAGCGATTCTACGTAAAATCGCGATTTTGACAACCATGCCTTAGCCTTGAAAAAGATATTCAGTCTTCCGCTCTGCAAAAAAATCCTAAGTAGCTGATCAATTCTTATTATGATAGCTTTAGGCAGTAAAAAGACTAAACTCCAGAAAAGTTACATTGAGAAGAGGACTGATTTGACTAACTGTAATCTACCTACATAGGAAAGGTATTTAGAAGTCCAAGAGTTAATGTATGTTATGATTCTTTCTAGAAGAGCATCACAGTCCTCCTTCTTAAGCTTTATATAGTGAAGTGGAACACCTAAGTAAAGCACTAGTAACTTGCTTCCCTAGAATTTAGTGGATCAAAGGATATTCTCTTTAACTCTTATAGGGACATGGAAGAAAAAGATACTACTCTTGCTATTGTTAGCAACCAATCCAAAAAGTGAATGGAAGTGTTGTAGCGTAGTTTTGATCAATGAAGCTAATTCTACATTGCCTTTAGCAAAAATAAGAAGGTCATCTACAAAACAAAGTGAGTTAGCCTTTTAGATTAACATCTCCAATGAAAAGAAAATTGGAGGTTCATGGTAAGCCTTCTTAGTAAAGTGGAGAGAACTTCCATGCCAATTACAAATAACTAAGGGGATATAGGGTTCCCTTGTCTAAGGCCCCTTTTACTTGCACAGTAACTCACCAGTTCTCCATTAATATTAATAGAGAATTTCAAGGTGGAGATACAATAAGTAATGAGGGTACAAATGTGTAATGGGAATTACGTAGCTTTAAGGACCTCAAATATGAAGTCTCATGGTATTGTGTCATATGCCTTCTGCAGATCCACCTTAACAGTACAATGTGGTGCTCCCATTTGTGTATGATATCCAACCATCAATTCTTGAGCAATAAAGATGTTATCAGTGATTCTTCACCTAAGAATGAAAGCTACCTATTCTCTTCCAATCATCGATGGTAGGAACTTCTTTAGGCGTGCTACAAGAACTTTAAACATAGCCTTGTAAAAAACATTACAGCACACAATAGGACAAAATTCTTCTAATGTCGAAGGGTTGGCCACTTTCGAAACTAAGGAGATAATGGTAGCATTTATCTCCTTTTGCAAATGGCCTATTGACAAGAATTCTTTGACCACTACAATCAAATCATCTCCTATAATCTCTCAAGTTTCCTTGAAGAATCTAGCAAAATACCCATCTAACCTCGAGGCTTTCTCATTTTCATGACAAAAAAAAAAACCATCTAATCTCTTCGTTGGTGAATGATGCATTCAATTCTTCCTTATGTTGCTCACTTAACTTCAAGGTCACCAAGTTACGAATTTTCTCAGAATTGAGAGGGAAATTTGGACTGTCATAAAGTTGTTGAAAGTGAGATACTACTAAGTCTTTAACCTCTTCAACTCCTATTGCCTCACTTCCACTCTCCTTTATCAATCGATATAATGAACTTTTGTAGTATAGGTTCTTCATTGCTTTATGAAAGAGAGAAGTATTGTTATCCTTAAATTTTAGCCAATAAGCCCTGATTTCTACTTGAAGAAACTTTCCTATACCCCTTTAAGCAAGTAGTACTTCTTGAAAGTTACCTTCTCCTCTTCCATACATGAAGTATGCCCATTGCTATATGTAAACAACCTATTTTTATCCCTATCTAAATTTGTTTAAAATATATATAAATAAATAAATAATGAAAAAATAAAAAATAATAGTAATAATAAAAAAGCTTAGTTTACATAAAAATATATAATAAAAAATAAAAAAAAAGGAAAGGAAAAAATGAATAAAGTTAAAGTAAATGAAAAAAAAATTAAAAAATAAAAAATAACAAAATAACCAAAATTAATGAAAAGTGTGAACATTTTCAACAAAAATAAGGAAATGTGAGACTCTAAATTAGGTTTGGGAACCTCAAATCAATAAAAATTAATTAGGACCGTTAGCTTATAGGTCAATTAATTGCAATAATAACTAGAGAAATTGGCTAGCTCAACTTGTTCAAACATGTACTTAGTGCACGTAAGAGGAGGTAGGTCATAAGTTCAAATCCCACCCGAGGCAATTTTTGTCATTTTCCTTCTTTTCCCTCCAAGTGGACACATAGCATCATCTAGTTGGCTGAGGCAAGTCATGTGCAAGGCACATGATCGTCTCCTTCCTTAGACAAAGGCTAACAGACGGAAAAAAAAAAAAAAGGAAGAAAAAATGTAGAAAAATTCGTGAAGAAAAAAATACTTGTTCATCTAATTTTTTTTAACAAATCGATGGATTAACACATAAAATCTTAAAGATTTAAATAAAAAAACAAAAAAAAAACTAACTAAAAATCGAATTAAGTCAGGTTTATTCATGTCCATCCCCAAATTTAATCGATGCAATTTGAGGCTTATTCGTGGTGCTTGTAAATAGCTTAGACCCTCATAAATTCGGGGGAACCTTCGAAATTGATTTAAAAGCTCACATTCACTTCAAACGAGCTCTTTCTCTCTCTAAACTCATATTTGTAGCTCCACCTTCTCTCTGGGATTTCTCACACAACACATAATCCCAAAGCAAGCTAAGGGCATCCCAACGTTTCTAGAAGTCCATGGATTCATAAAAGCCTAAGTTTTTTGTTCGAGTTTGTCTTAACTGTGTAGGTCGAAAAACCACCATAGACCCTACCTCATTGGCCACACCTGAAACCACTACCCCAACTTCCTTTTCCACAAAAATACCACTAAATTTGTGCTCTACACCCTTAAAAACCCCAGGGTCGACTCACTAACCACCATCGCCAACATCTGGAGCCGCTCATAGTACCCCCCCTCACCACCATAGTCATCTTCTTAAGTGCCCATTACGTGTTGTGTGACCAAATTCGTGAAGCTGACCCACACCCATCGAGCTAACCCATGACCAACTCGGAAACCAACCCAAGACCCAACCTACATACCTGGTTAGTGGTTTAGTGTTTTTTTTTTTTCTTTTTTGGTTCCATTTCTAGTTTTTTTTTTTTTTTTAGCAAATGGTATTTTAGAAAATTAATTAAAATGTTAAGTTTAAAATAATAATAATAAAAATAATAATAGCAATAATATAATATAAAGTTTAATTTTTGAGTACCCATCGAGTTGTCATGGTATATACCATCGCTCGATGGTGAATAATAAAATAATAATAAAAAATGAAAATCTTTAGTGTAAGAATAAAATAATTAAATTAAATTAAATAAAAATCTAAAAGATAAAAATAAAAATCTTTAGTATAAGCTAGGATCTTATAAATAAAAATGTAAAAATGAAAAATATAGAAAATTAAATAAATAAAAAATTTAGTATAGATAAAATTTTAGAAAAAAAAATTCAATAAAAAGTGAAAATGATAAAAACACAAAAAAAATAAAGTTTTTTTTAGTATAATGTTTTTAATAAAAATAATTTAAAAAATAAAAAAAAATACTTTATATTAAAATCTAGCATTTTAGGGTTTTATCGCTTAAAATTTTTAAAAATAAAAAAATTAATATGAGGTTTTTCCAAAACTTAGGTTTTTTAAAAATAATCATTCAATAATCTAAGTCATCTAGATTTTTTTAATAAAAAATAATGTAATTAAATAACGTAAACCCAACACTTTTTATTAAATAAAATTAATCAACAAACTAAATTTTTATATATATATATAAAAAAAAAAACAAACTACGAATAGCTTGATCCTAGCTAACAGATACATAGATACCTTCGAGGCAACTATAATACAATAAAAACTTTAGGTTGGGAAAAATAACAAAAAATAAAATAAAAACTTTAGAAAATTAGATAAATAAAAACTTTAGGTTATTAACATTAATCTAATAAAAGCTTTAGAAAAAAAATTAATATAATAAACTTTAGACTTTAGGTTTTTTTATGAATTCACAATCTTATAAATATATAAAAACATAAAAATAATAATAATAAATAGTATATTATAGTACATAGTAGCAGATAAATAAAAAGTAAAAATATAAATATAAGGGCCTTTTAGTAAATATTCTTGAAAATTCTACATGGTAACCATTTAGGTTTTAATAGATTAGCTCATGAATCTAGTATCTTTAGCTCATATTATCCTAAAATAATTTTTTAGAAAAATTCATAGATTAGTAGCTAGTTAAGGTTAATCCACCCAATTAACCTTAACTTTAATTTCTGATGTGCTCAAAACCAAGTTCAAGCACAATCAAATGACTCCAGAAAAACAATTCTCCAGTCTCATACAAACCGATTCAATCAACTAAGAAATTGCGTGACCCTAATGGAACTTTGATGAAATCCAACGGTTCAAAGATTCAATTAACTTCCACTAATGATCAATTTCACTAATCAACAATAAGAACAAGTGAATTACACATGAAATGGATGAAAAAGAAAAGCACAAAAACCGTGATCTCAAATCCTTCCAACAATTCCAATTCACACCAATCACTAAAGAGCATTCAATCTCAAATGAACAATCAACCTTACAAGATGATTATCCATGAATTACAATCACCAATAAGTCTAAGAAAGATTCAAATCTACCCTAGATATGACTCACTAGAGAAGAAATGAACAACAACAAAGATGAATCGATATGACTCATAATTCTCCGTGTTGCACTTGCCACAATTTCAATTCTTGGGTTGAAATTGATAAGAGGTTTTGAACTAAGGATGAACCCTAATTCCACAAGTGAAGTGCTAGGTTTAATCTGCAAAATATGGCCTCCTCAAACCCTCTTCTAAGCAAGTATTTATACTTGCTACTCCTAAGGTTGGAAAGTGGTCAAAATTACAAGTTTGCCACTTTTAAGGTGGCTAGTCCTAAATGAAAATTACAAGGAAATAAAAGTGTCCCAAAACCAAATATAACCAAAAATAGTTCATAAAAAAATTACAAAGTACAAAATATCATAAGTCTTCATGAGCCAATGCTTCAGAATGGAAAACAATCGCAACGGGTTTTTGATTGTCACCTTGAAAATGTTCTGTGTCCATCAACTGTTGTAGGACATATTGGCATCCCATGGAGAATTATCATTGTACCTGTAAGATTGTTCTCAAATATTTATTAGAATAAAAGACATAAAGTAAAAATATGAGCAATTTGGATCATCATCCAAATCGGGTTCTGAAAATGTCAACGGTGCCAAAAATTTTCCCATCATCTCCTCGGGCTTCTGAAAGATTTACCCTCAAATCTAGAGGATCAGTTGTGGAATTGAACCCTAATATCTCTGTTGTCCTGCTCTTCCGACTATCAATGGTAGTGGATGGATTTCTGACCTGTTCCTGAAACCCATAGACCTCAGATGGAGTCATCGGCAATAGAACTATGCGTGATTCGCCCATGCTGAACATGTAGGTATTTTTAAAGCCATCATGTAACACTTATCGATCATACAACCAAGGCCAACCCAACAGTAAATGGAATGCATGCATCGGGACTACATCACACAGGATCTCATCATGATAATTATGCTCGACATTCATAGGAACCTTTGCCCTAAGGGTAACATGCATACTACCTCTATTATCTAGCCAATGCAAGTGATAAGGACTAGGATGTAGGATAGTAGACAGTTGTAATTTGTCTACCAGCGCAGCAGATATAACATTCGTGCAACTGCCACTATCGATGATGAGTACACAAAGGTTACCTCTGATTCTGCAAGAGGTGTGAAATATGTTCTCCCTCTGAATGTCACTAGTATCAGGAGATATACATAAAGCCCTGCATAACACATTAAGGATAGATATTTTCCTCCTATATGCTCCTCAGGCGGTCTGCAGTCTGGTCATCATAATATTCCTGCAGTGCTGTTGGTAGATCTGTAGGTTCAATCTGATCATGGTCATCCTCAAATCCTCCCCAGTGTCTTCCATAACAGTCATCACCCTCTTATTTGGATACTGTGCTGCCATATGCCCAAATCCCATGCATTTAAAGCATTTTATCTAGTGCGCCTTCCCACTAGTAGATCCGGGAACAGCCTGCCTCGCATATGGAGCCATTACCTCTTTACCCTTCCCAGTGGGTAAATTTTCTCTCATAATAGTTGGGGTGGTCTTGTCCACTGCCTCACCTACTGCCTTTGTTCCCCCTGATCGACCGTCAGCTGATATGGGTCTAGTAATAGTATTGGGACTACTGCTCGGAGCCCTAAATAAGTTGGACCTCCTTTGTCTCTCTACTTTTAAGGCCAACTAAATAGCCTCATCAAGTGTACTATAGCGCTGCAGTTCAACAACACACGCTATTTCATATTTTAGACCTGAGACAAAATGTGCTACAGTTTGTTCTGGAGGTTCAACGGACCCACACCTAATCATAAGGGTCTCAAACTCCTGCACATAATCATCCACTGCTTTGCCTCCCTGCCTCAATGTCTGCAGTCGCATAAACAGTTCCTGTTTGTAGTGCTCAGGAATGAACCTTTTCTTCAATAACCTTTTCATATCCCTCTAGGTCTGAACCTCAGCCTCTCCATCCCGACGCCTGCTGATAATCAGATTCTTCCACTAGAGTGCAACGTACCCTATAAACTCGACAGCAGCCAATTGAACCCTGGTACTATCATCGATCTCATAACATTCAAAGACACCATCGACCTTGTCCTCCCAATCTAAATATTCATCAGCTGATCCCTTGCCATCATAAGATGGCATCTACAGTTTCACATATTCCAAGCCTCGAGGTGGCCTGAAATCCCTATTCTGATTTGGGTTTACCCCAAAATTGTCATCCCTTTCTTCCCTGTATGGAAGATGCTCCTCACCCATTCTTCTATTCAAATTCCCATCTCCTATTACTCTGTCTCAATGAGGATTCTGTGGAGCTACTCGAGGTGGTGTCGGCTGGTTTACCACTGGTGGTTGTGGTAATGTCATTCTATCAATTCTAGTTGCCAGTGTAGCAACTATGGTAGTAAGATCCTAGAGTTGTTCTTCTAAAGTTCTCCTACCTGCCACATTACGACCCTGACCTCCATCAACCTGACTATTGGCTTCATCACCAATTCCCCTATTCACGTTGTCATTCGACATAGTTGTAGACCCCGTATAGTGATCCTCAAAAAACAATTTGAAGCAAGGATACACACTCCACAACCACACTTCCCTTAACGCCACACAATAGCAACTACAAAAAAAGAAAGCAAACAAACCCACTTAACTTCACAAGTATGTTATTACAACCCACGCGTAGTACTCTTCTCCACAACACATTAATACAACACACTGCAACAAATTTTCTAAGTTCCACAAGTTACTCCCACGGCAACAACACAAGTGACAACAACAACAAGTATACTTCCACTTCCACGGCAAGGATATCAACACAACAAATATACCACTTTCCACAAATGTAATCCGAAATTAACAATAGGTAGCAACTCCAATTTGAATTTCAACCTCCTCACTAATTGCAAGCCTTCCTCAATTAGTAAGAAATGAATTTCAAATTCAAACAACACTCATTAACTCCCACAACTTAATGGAATGTGTTTGAATTCAAATAGATTCCTTACTACTCAACTCAATGCAAATCTATAAAATGCACTTCCCCAATTCAGAATTACACAATGGAATCACAACAACAAGCCTCACAACCTCCCTCACGCCACAAGCTAGTCACGGCAAGAGAATGGTAAGTTTTCAAGTTCAAAAAATTATTGAATTTAACAACACTTCTATACTTCTTTCCTTCCACGAAATAATTAATCACAAGAAGATACAACAATCTTCCCAATCCAACTCCAACAAGCAGCAAATCAAAATTCCAATCAATGTAATTTTCGCAACTCAAGGCTACAACAACACAATTGCGGTTCAAAATTAGATAACCCTAATTAAAGATGATAATCACGAAATCAACCAACAATTTATCCCTTCTCTCAACTTGTGCTCTGATACCAAAAGATGATGTGCTCAAAACCAAGCTCAAGCACAATCAAATGACTCAAGAAAAACAATTCTCAAGTCTCATACAAACCGGTTCAATCAACTAGGAAATTGCGTGACCCTAATGGAACTTTGATGAAATCCAATGGTTCAAAGATTCAATTAACTTCCACTAATGATCAATTTCACTAATCAACAATAAGAACAAGTGAATTACACGTGAAATGGATGAAAAAGAAAAGCACAAAAACCGTGATCTCAAATCCTTCCAACAATTCCAATTCACGCCAATCACTAAAGAGCATTCAATCTCAAATGAACAATCAACCTTACAAGATGATTATCCACGAATTACAATCACCAATAAGTCCAAGAAAGATTCAAATCTACCCTAGATATGACTTACTAGAGAAGAAATGAACAACAACAAAGATGAATCGATATGACTCACAATTCTCCTTATTGCACTCGCCACAATTCCAATTCTTGGGTTAAAATTAATAAAAGGTTTTGAACTATGGATGAACCTTAATTCCACACATGAAGTGCTAGGTTTAATCTGCAAAATATGGCCTCCTCAAACCTTCTTCTAAGGAAGTATTTATACTTGCTACTCCTAAGGTTAGAAAGTGGTCAAAATTACAAGTTTGCCATTTTTAAGGTGGCTAGTCCTAAATGAAAATTACAAGGAAATAAAAGTGTCCCAAAACCAAATACAACCAAAAAACAATTACAAAGTACAAAATATCATAAGTCTTCATGAGCCAATGCCTCGGAATGGAAAACAATCGCAACGGGTCTTTGATTGTCACCCTGAAAATGTTCTGTGTCCATCAACTGTTGTAGGACATATTGGCATCCCATGGAGAATTATCATTGTACCTGTAAGATTATTCTCAAATATTTATTAGAATAAAAGACATAAAGTAAAAATATGAGCAATTTGGATCATCATCCAAATCGGGTTCTGAAAATGTCGACGGTGCCAGAAATTTTCCCACCAATTTCTAACTTAAGTTGGTGGCTACTCCTTTTAAAAATTAATTTTCCTTAATTTAGTCGAGTAATCTATGTCAAATGGGTAGGATTTAGTATAGATTAAAATTGAGGAAAATGATAAAAAACTAAAGTCGACACTATGTATGGAGGCTTGCATCTATAAGAGATTTTTTCTAGCCAATTACACCCGACTGGATAGCTAGGAGTACTCACACCAATTCAAGTTCCTAAATTCCGCTTTGAGCAATTTGAGTTTCCTAACAACTTGGAACATTTTTTATCCCTCTATTTCACAACTCTAGGTGTTAGCAACTATATCCTTAAAGTTCTTATGTTTGGTCCAAAAATTGAAAAACTTAAATGGCGTCTTTCTGCCCCCATAATTGTAGTCCATGCATGTGAAGCTAGGGAGTGGTCCGAGAGCATAGGGGATAAGGACTTTGCTTGAGTTCTAGGGAGAACACTCAACAAATGATGGTTAACCAAGACCTTATCTAATTTCCTCAAAATTGGGTTTTGTTCCTACCTATTGGTCCATGTGAAAAAATCTCCTATATGTCTTAAATCTTCCAATTCAAAAGTAGCAAGGCAATTCTAGAACTCCACCACAGCCAATGTTAAGCGAGCTCTTCCTCTAACTTTTTTTCGATGGAGACTTTATTGTGTTGAAGTCTCTAAGTACCATCCATGGGTTCATAACTACTGCTAGAGCAAGAGCCTCAATGTTAGTCCATAAGGATCTTCTTTCTCTATCATTGTTGCAGTCGTAGACAAAAGTAACGAAAAGGGTAAAGTCCATTCTCATATTGGTGGTTGCATAGTGCATGAATTGCATGTGCTCTACCTCAACACGAACATCCCATTCCCTTAGATTCCAAGCTAGCTACATGCACTTCCTCACAACTATGCTTATCATCACTTGCCACCGTGGCCCCAAAACATTCCATATTACACCCGCGTTTAAAGGATTAACCTTAATTTCAAGTGGTCCTATAAAGTTTACCTTTTGAGCTTTGCAAACCCTTTCTAACATCCACCAACTTAATAGGGCCATTAAACCCTTTTATATCCCAAGCTACAATATTCATAGTACTATGTCGAAAGGAGCCTCCTAACGCCTAAGTGAAGGTTCGTCTCCTCTTACATTGCTTCTTCTTCCTTCGACCTAAAGTTGGAACTTTTGTTGCTTTTTGGGTTACTCCCTAATGTTTGATTCATCTAGACTAGTAACTTGTTTAATGGATTGTTCTCATACTCCTCTATCTCATCATCTTTGTCACTCCCAGGTTGGTCTGGATAATAGACTAAGGGATCTTGAGTGGGGGGTTCCTCCTTCTAATCTAGGGATTCCAATACATAGGTAGGGGACAGAGAACTTTGGTGCGTCCCTTGCGTCTAATGGCCCTATGAGATGGGGCCATCATTCTCAACTTAATCCTCAACCTCCATCACTTTGGTGGGGACCTCATTCTCAAACTCAACCTCCATCTCACTAGATAGGTCCTCACTCTATCCGACTTCATCTTGTTTTTGTTTAAGAGGAGATTGGACTTCCTCACAAACCTCCATTATATCTTGACGATGAGGAGTACCAGGTGTAGTGCTTATACTAGCTTCATCTTTGTGCATTTTCTTTTTACCCTTCCCCCCTTAGTAGGAAAGCACCTATTGATCCCCCTTAAACTTTAAGCTACCAATAGCACCTAGGGCTTTACCTTCTGAACTAGGTTACAAAAGTAGCCAAACACTTTACACAATCCGCACCTAAGGGGAAGCCACTGGTATTCAATGTGGATAGTTGCCAAGGTGCCATCCGACCTTTCCACTTCAACCTAAGTGATCAGCTCATCTATAGCATCAATCTCTACCAACACTTGGGCTTAGTTATCCCTTTATCTAAAGGCTGTCAAAGTGTCAACCTTGATAAAAGTGCCCACACTACTAACTATGCAACTAACACCATTCGCGTTCAAGAATTCACAAGGAATACAACTGAACGCCGTTCACACTAAGACATTGGTTAGTTAAGGTTTGTCAAGAGACATACCCTTCCTCCATTTCTACAAGATCAAGAAACTTTGTGTGAAATAATAGGTTTTCTTAGGGATGGGAATCAAATCCATTTCTCTTGTGAACCTTAAGTAGAAGAACCCCTCTTTGCTACCTAACATGTTAAAGATTCCACGTTCCTTCTAAAGTCTCAGGGCTGTAGATTGGACCAATGAGAAAAGCATTTTTTAGCTTAAGAAATAACCAACCAATGTGGAATTCCAATGCTCAAACTTCGGAATTTTCACTTTAAAGATGACTCCTTTTTTAATTGGGGAAATAAAGCAAAGGATAAACTCTAGTTCTCATACTGGGGCTAAGGTTAGGAATGTGAGGCGGGCTGTGCAGGCTAGCCTGCTTAACCTGCAACATGTGCGGGTTGTTTTGGCCCACCCCACATAGCCCGCAGTCGGGGTAGGCCATGTCGACATGGGCATAGGTTAACCCACCTAGCCTGTACAGTTTAAAAAAAAAAAGAAAAAGAAAAATGGGAATGAATTGAATTAGAAGACCCCGACCAAACCAAACCATAGTTTTCCTTTACTCTCCATTCTCCATCTCCAATCCTCCTTCTCTCACTCTCACGGCTCTACGGTCACAGGTCATAAAGTAATGGACTCACGACTCCAAGTAGATTTTTTTTTTTTTAACAAAATATGTATTGCCTTTTTTTTTAAGTTATATTGAACTTCAAATTTAATTTAATCTTTTTATTATAAAGATTTCAAATTAAATATCAAAAGATACAATTCGAAGTATTAATCCACTACATTAATTTTCTATTTTTGTAATATAAAAAAATTTGTGTGTAGGGCGAGTCGGCCTGTAAAGCCAGACAGGCTGACTTCTTCGACCCGCATCGTATGCGGTCCATCACGGGCCAGCCCTCTTCAACTTACAAGCCAGTGCAGGTCGAGGCGGGCCGACCCATTTGGCTTACTTTCCCAGCTCTAATTAAGGCCTTAGGTGCACACGCATGGGCGTAAAACTTAAGTTCTGATGTATTAACAATGGCTACTTCTTTTGGAGGAGGTGGTATTTTTTAGTGGTTTCCTCCTTCAAGTTTGTCCAACAAGTCATTAACTTCCTCTAAGGTGGTGTAACTAAAAGAGGAAGGACTCTAGGTAGGGGACAAAGACCCTTTACCATCATAAAAAAAAAAAAAAAAAAGTTATTCTGTGTTGACTTTTCCTTCTTGGTGATTTCCTAGAGGAGTCTTGTCTTTAGGTGCACAAAGATCCAAATTCTTACTTTTGGCTAAAGTCTGTTGGTCACTTTCTAGGTGTGCAAAAGTAACTTTTGCTTTTTCACCTATTTGGTCATCTTAAGAAACCACCTCTAGGAGTGTGTCTTGGATACTGCAACCTAATTTTCCAAAGAATTCTAAAGGCAAGTGATCCCCCAAGGTAGTCTGACAGTTAACAGAAGCCTACTTGGCCGCTTCTAAGAGCTTACTCAGTCTACCCCTCATCGGAATAGAGGTAGATAGGGGTAGGGAAACTGGTTAGGAAGATTAAGGGAGGAGAAAGGCAGGGAGTGAAGCAAGGTGAAGTGTTTATTTTAACCTAAAAGAAGTGGTCTCTTAAGGGTGGTAGAGGCTAGAGTTAGAGAGAAGAGAGAGCATTTTCTCTCTCTAACTTTTCCTAAACATAATGGGTTTCTTTAATCTTCTTTAGCTCAAGCAAGAGATTTGTGAGTGACTTCTTCTACAAAAACTCATTTTGTCACCAAATTTGGTGTGGTGACAAGCATTTTAATCCTTATCAATCTAAATATACATCGAGTTGTGGTAAATTTCCTAGTAACTTCGATTTGTAGCACCATAAACTTATTAAATTAAAACAACTAGTTCTTAAGGATTTCTCTCTACTTTTCTTGAAATTCTTAGTTAATTCCATTGAAATTCCCTATGAAACACCATTTAAGATTTCTCTGCTTGTGTTATTTAAAACATGAATAAAAATCCACATCTCTATCTATACCTTGAATGAATCCTAAACATTTTTTATTAGCTGAACAAGATGTGTAAACACCCATTTTTGCCCTTGATCATTAATAATGATTAATTTTCTTTTTTTCATTTTTTTTTAATTTTCTTCTAATTTAGCAAAAATAGGGAAAAATATTCAAAAAATAAAATAAATAAGGAAAATATATCAATTTTGGAAAATAATAGTAGAAATAATAATAAAAGGGATTAAATGATTTTTACAATATTTTAGAATTTCAAAATAATATAAAAATAATAAAAATTACAACGCATATATACAAATTGCATTTAATAAAAAATCGAGAAAGTGGGCTAGCCCAACTGGTCCGAACCACGGACTCGTGTACGCGCAGGTGGTGCGAGGTCAGGGATCGAATCGCGAGGGAGGCAAATCCGCGTTTTGCAATTTTTTTCTCTCCCTATGACAGGCATGCGTTTGTCTCCTACCTCTATCCAAAATGCTCACTAGCAGTGGAAAAATTGAATCAACCGTTTTGATGTAATTTTTTGCACAAATCCACTAAATCTTTAATCAAAATAAGATAAACACCATCCAATTAGAATCAAATCGCAACAAAATCAAAGATTTACACAAATCAAGAGCAAATCGGAGATGGTTTTCAGTCGCAAATCCAATTCATGCCTATCGAAGGAAATCCGAGCCTATCCAGCTCGGTTTCTGGTGCCTATAAATAGAGCACAAGAGGAGGAAGCTAAAGCACGGATCAGAAGAGAAAAATGAGAGAAAATAAGAGAGATTGAAGCTTCGTCGGAGTTCCCAAGTCGCGACCGCCGATTACCACCCTTTGAACCACCACTTGGAGAGGTTTTTGAAGAAATCCTCCACCACCATTGGATTACCCACCCTCGAAAAGATCGTAAGCCGCCTTCAAACGCCCTAGAAAGCCATTGAAACGTCGCAGACGACGACCTCCAACCACACCCGACCAATCCGATCCGACCGTCCCAACCCGCAAACCGCGCCTGTACCTAGGTAAGTCAGATTTTTTTTTTTTTATTTATTTATTTTCTTTATAGTTCAAAAAAAATAAAATAAAAATAATATTCGAAAAAATCGTAGAATTTAGATTAGTTTTTTTTTTAGTTTAGAATAGATAAAATAATGAAAATTATAAAAATATAAAAGTAATAAAAATTTTGAAAAATATATTAAAAAGAAAAATAAAATAAAAAGAAAAATAAAAAAAAATAAAAAAAATAGATAGATAATAAACAATAAAATGATAAAAAATAATAAATAATAAATAAATAAATATAATAATAATAAAAAAGTAGGATTAAATAGAGGAAATTTCCTAATAAAAAAATAATGAGTCATTTTTATCGCTTAGAAAAATTTTCTTAAATAAATCCAAAATTGGTTTTTTTTTCTCAAATCAAAATTTTTTTCAAAAAAAAAAAAATAAAGCTAAAGCTTAGGCTTAGATTTTTTCCAAAAGTCTTAAAAATGACAAAAAAGAAACATAAATATGATGTATTTTCATAATTAAAATTAATCAACCCACTAAGTTTTTTTTTATAAAAAGCAAACTACGACTTGTTTGATCCTAAATAACAGATACACAAGCACCCTTATGGGGCAACTCTAAAAAGAACAAAAAATCGTTTTCCAAGTTGTTACAATTTGTTTTACATGTATCCAAAATAATAAAAATAGCAAAAATAACAAAAATAAAGGAAAAGATATTAGAATATAGTTCAGATTTCAGAAGAATAAGGTGATAACTTTAAGGTTTTAATAGGTTAGCCCCTGAGTCTAGAAACTCTAGTTCTTCTCCTCCTCTTTTTACAAAAATGAAAAGAGGAGTTTCCATTGACTAGTTGTCTAAATTAGGATTAATCTGCCCAATTAGTTTTAATTCAATAATCTTTCCCAACTTTAGTTGGGTGGCGATTCCAAAATAAGATGAAATTCCTAATTCAAGTCAAAGACTTATAATAAATGAGCATAGGGTCTAGTATAAATCGGATTAGAAATGAAAATGAAAAAAAATCAAAATTAAACTCGACAGGATAGCAACTCCACTAGGGATCCCAGTAGGCTAGCCACCTAAATCTTCTAAAATCACAATTTCCAAAATGTCTTTTGATTGTTATATTACTAGTGCTAATCTTTCGGGGATTTAATGAAATTTAAGGTTTGTTTATTTACTAATGTTGAGTCTGCATGCATGTGATCGTGTGATTAGATACAGTCAAATATAGGTCGTCTTAGGACCCTAGGGCGAGGGTCCATTATGTCGATTTCGGGCAAAGTGATATAATCACCATTCGGGACTAATTAGGCCACCTCACCCAATGCTTCGATATAGCTTGAGATCCATTTCTTCGAGAATGCGGAAGGCTATAGAGCTTGGAGACCTATTAGAACCCACCTATAT
Source organism: Laguncularia racemosa (assembly GCA_037954665.1). NCBI lineage: Eukaryota > Viridiplantae > Streptophyta > Magnoliopsida > Myrtales > Combretaceae > Laguncularia > Laguncularia racemosa. The sequence goes on from JBBMOL010000066.1 coordinate 149,615, forward strand.
GCATACATGAAGGCATGGGCCGACAATTGATTAATGATATAATTCTTTTGTTCCTTTTCTAGGAGTTCAGATACATTTACCTGTAATAGCATCATTTGTACTTTGTAAAACTCTGTGTAATTGGAAAATTCCTATTGTAATAGATGGCTAGTCCCACAATCAACTGCCCCCTCCGTAAAGAAATCCGGGTTTGCAAACCTCTAGATCCAAAATTGGTACTAGACCATTGGTTTTCTCTATACGACCCCGAAGAACAGGCCTCCATCCAGCAAAAGATAGGGCCCATCCTTTCACTGATGAAGATGGAAATGAACTTACATCTGATTTGGGCTATTCTCCATCTATGGAAAATCGAACCCGCGGCTTTCTTTATTAAACCACATGAGATCACTCCCACTCTGGAAGAACACACCCAACTTCTGCAAGCCCCATCACTAACTAGTGAGGTACATGTGTCAGATCTTGAGGCTAGGTCGGCTAGTATTTTCAGCAGACTCCTAGGTATTCTCAAGACAGCAATCAACCAGGCCTTGGCAAACTGCAATGGATACTATTTACGGATGGACGAGTTAGAAGCTTGGTTCATAGCCCGAAATGATGATGGCAACAGGAAGGATATATTATACAGGGATCCTAAGAGTTACAAACAGAGAAGGGTGTACGCTTTCATCCTAACAGCCTTCGCAACCATACTCTTCCCTACCGAAATCTTTTATATCCATTACAGAGTTGCCGAGCTGGTGGCCCAATTCTTGGAAGGGAAATCTTATATCCCAGCTCTACTAGTTGAACAGATCCAGAACCTGAATTTTGTCAAAAAGAAAGGCCACGGGATCCTCCGCTCAAACATCAACCTCATCTTGATCTGGTTTGTAAGCCATCTCAAATGTTTCAGGTTGAACATGGTTTGGAAATCTTTAGCCCAACAAGTAAACCTTATGAACTCCTACATAGAGAGGATAAAGTTACCCAACAACCTTACCAGCCATAGTTAGGTAAAAGTACTTAAGAGCTTCAGTGCCAACAACATCCTTCAGAGTCGCTGCAACAATGTCATCCTAACCTGCAAAAATCTTTAGGCTGTTCCTCTAATCGGTATCAACGAAATGCATAGGATATCATCCAAACTTGGTTGTCCGTCAGTTCGGTACCATCCAAGATATAGTTTACAGGCCATCGCTGGAAGAGATCACATTTGAATACCAAGATCTAAGCCTGCTAGTAACTGAGAAGTTTTGCTAAACTAGTAAAGGTCAAAGCTCTATGGGAAGCCTAAATCGAGAGTCTCAACACGGACCTCGAAGACCTAGACGGAGAAGTGGGTAAACATCGAGCCACCAGGGATTTCATGACCCACCAGCTATATTGAACAAGAGAAAGGGCATACCGAGTCCTAGATGTCATCTAACTTAAGCCAAACAAGGTAGGTCTAGAACTGAGAACCTACTTGGAACAAGTCAAGGCCCGAATGGAAGTATACTTTAAAGTTGCAGACTACAAAAAGGATATCTGGAAAGGCAAATTTAAAAAGTTTAATCAAAGAAACAAGGCCTTGGAAGCTCAGCTGGAGAAGACCCAAGCTAGAGTTAAAGAGCTGGAAGCTATCATCAGTAGAAAACCGACACCTACGCAGTAGAAGAAGAAGAGGACTAGGAATTAGATTAGCATTATACTTTTCTTTTTATTTTTTCCATGTTTCAAGTATCGAACTTCGAGTTTCCAATATTAATAAAAATAAAATTTTAGTATTATATCATTAATCAATTGTTGGCCCTTTTTATTTTTAGCATCCATGTGATACATGCATCATATTTACATACAGCATTAAACTAAGAAAAATGCACACCCAAGCATCAAAGATAGCTCCCAAACAACTGAACCCTCCAAGGAGCCCAATCCACACCCGCTCAAAGACTAAAATAGCAAACAATGGCAACAACAGCAACAACCGCAACAACACTAGTGCCGATACTACCTTGGACCCTAGGATCATATCCTTAGAACAAACAGTCCAGCAATTGGCTACACAAGTCCACCTCCTAACTGAAAGTATCGGCCTCCTTCACACCACCCAACCAACTCAAGAAGAACATTCAGGGGCCAGAAAAGGGAAGGCAGTAGAAGGTCAACCTCCAGAGTATGAGGAGATCAATTCTAACCTTAACCCAACATTCGAGTATGAACTAAGAGTCAACCTCGATCCAACCTCGGACAACATAAAGAGAGAAATGGAAGATAGGTAAAAGGAGATGGAGAGAAAGCTATTCCAACAACTGGCTAACAAAATGAAGACACTAGAGAGGCCTGACGATTTCAAGCGGGCAGGAATTGCCAACCTATTGGTATATGGGGAAGAGGTGTACCCAGAGAAGTTCAAGAACCTAGAGTTTGAAAAATATGACGACACTAGTTACCCCAAGATGCATATAAGGCTATATATACGGAAGATGAGCAAATATGCCCAGTATGACCAACTCATGATCCAGACCTTCCAAGACAGCCTCATAGGCCCTGCCTTCGTCTAGTATGCACACTTGGACTTTAGCCAAGTCAACACCTGGGAAAGACTCGCTCGAGCGTTCTACGACCAGTACAAATTCAACATCGAAGTCGCCCCTTTGGTGATGGATCAAGGAAGTCTCCGAAAGAAACACGCTGAGTCTTTCAAGAAGTATGCCCAGCGTTGGAGAGCTCAGGCTACTAAGGTGACAACCCTAATCTCTGAAAAAGAGTTGACATTCATCTTCGTCAACACTCTGGAGAAGACTTACTTCTCACATCCGGTAGGCCAGACGTCATCCAGTTTCACAGAAGTAGTGGTAGCAGGGTGCCGAATCGAGAATGCCATCACGTCTGAGAGACTCCAAACAGTAGACCCTCCCAGAATCACATCATTACAGAGGCTTGTAGGAGGTAGCAAAGCTAAGGAATCTACCGCCAACACAATTAACTCTAGTAGAATAGATAGGGTTGGGTCCCGCATGACATTTCAGACCACAAATGCCCCAATCCAACAATCACCAATGAATCACACCCAGGCTCCTAGGGTCATAAGACAATTCACCCCGATATCGATCTCGCTCAACCAAGTTTTTACTCAGCTACGAGCAGATAATTTGATCAGCTTTGAGATCCCAAGTGACCGGTACAAGCCAAGGAATTTTGACCCAAGCCTCAAGTGTGATTACCATATAAGTTAAGAAGGGCATTCCACAGATAGATGCCAGAGGCTCCGAAATAAGATTCAAGATCTTATTGATGCCAAAATAGTGCAATTAAACTTTGTCAATGCACCAGCACCCAATGTCAACACTAATCCGCTACCCAACCATAAGCCCACCGTCAATATGATCACATCTGAAGAGCCGAGCTCCAGATCAAAAGAGTCCCCAAAATTGGAAAAAACAACAGCGTAGCAAGAAAGTCACTCCTGCTAAGTCTCAAATGTAATCCCTAAATCACGGATCAAGAGTAGGTGGTTAGCTGGAGACTCAACAATCAGTACCCCAGGTGAATCGCATGGGAGGTTTGAGTATTTACTGAATTACTCTTTCACCCCAACCGAGTATGGGCTACCCAGTGAATGGGGCCCGAGTTTGAAAAAGAAGACAACCCTCCAAAAGAAAGAGAGGAGTCCGTCAATGATGTGCTCAAAACCAAGCCCAAGTACATGTAAATGAATCAAAGAAACAAACCCCAATTCACACACATAAACCAGTTCAATTGGACTAGAAATTATGTGAACCCTATTGGAATTTTGATGAAATCCAAAGGTCCAAAGATGCAATCAACAATCCAACAAGGTTAAACCTCACCAAATAACAACAAATGCAAGTGAAATCCATGTGAATTATATCAAGAAGAACAAATCTAAAACCGTGATTTTATCCTCTACCAACAAGCACCATTCACGTCACAAATGATTCCAATATTAATGATGATATCAAATACAAAAACAATCAATTTCATAACATGATATTTGATCACAATTGCAATAAAAAATCTGACCAAGAACATCCAAATCAACCCTAGATATGACTCACTAGTGATGAAAAGGAAACACAACAAAGAAGGAATTGATATTACTCACAATTTCCCTTTTGTTGCACTCGCCACAATTTCAACTCTTGGAAATTGAAATTGATAAGAGGAAATTGAACTAGGGAAACCCTAAGCTCTCTCACGAAAATGTGATGTTCAAATCTGAAAATTTTGGCCTCCTCAAACCCTACTATAAGAAAGTATTTATACTTGTTACCCCTAGGGTTAGAAAATGATCAAAAATTACAAGTTTGCCACTTTTAAGGTAGCCGGTCCTAAATGGAAATTACAATAAAAAAATGAAAGTATCCCAAAAGAAAATATAACATAAAATTGCCCATACAAAGGAGAAATATATAAAAGAAATGAGTCTTCATGATACCGGTCTTCAAGATACTTTTGAATTAAGCCCCGTTGAGAATCCTGACTCACTCAAAAGTATAGGTGATTTGGTATCCTATAGGACTGATAAGTGAGCCTGCTAAAATGCACTACAATTATAATGTAGAGATGTAAAAAATAGATTAGCTTCCCCAAGATTAGGTTTCTCAAAAAAGATTCTCAAAACTAAATTATGGAGACCCTTAGCTCGAGCTCTGGTGATAGCTCCTGTAAGAGTCTGATTCCTATCATCTCCTCAGGCTTTTGGAAGATTTGCCCTCAAATCTGATAGGTCTTCATGCATGTCATCTAATAAGTATGGTGATAGATCTGAGACATTAAGGTCGCCGATACTCTATACTCTCCTAGTAACTCTATACGATAGGCATTGTTGTTGATGCGCTTTAAAACCCTAAATGGTCCGTTTGACCTGGGAGACAGCTTCTATGACTTCTTATGTGGAAACCTGTCCCTGCTAAGATTAATCCAGACTAAGTCACTTAGATTATATAGATGAACTTTCCTATGTCTATTTCCCTGGATTCTCTACTGTTCCTGGGTCTTCTGAAGGTGTTCAGTTGTCCTATCATGGATGTGCTGAATTTTTCTGGTTCGATCAACTCCACTAAGACTCTCTTCCTTTGTCGCTGGTCCTGCTATAAAATCCAATGGAATAGAAGGATTATAACCATAAACAACTTCAAAGGGAGACTTACTGGTTGAACTATGAGTAGACCTATTGTAAGCAAACTCAACAATAGGAAGACACAAGTCCCAATCAGTAAGATTCTTGCCAACTGTTGCTCTGAGTAGATTCCCAAGCGTGTAGTTGATAACCTCTGTTTGTCCATCTGTCTATGGATGGCAAGAGGTACTGTACATAAGCTTAGTACTTAGTCTTCTCCATAATGTCTTCCGAAAGAAACTAAGAAACTTAGTATCTCTGTCTGACACTATGCTGTGTGGAACTCCATATAATTTAACAATTTTCTGCACAAAAAGGTTAGCAATAAAAAGAGCATCATCTGTTTTGTAACATAGCACAAAGTGTGACATTTTGCTGAATCGATCAACAACCACCATAATAGAGTCTTTCCCCCTTTCTGTTCTAGGTAATCCCAACACAAAATCCATACTGATGTTAGTCTAGGGTTTATATGGTATAGGTAAAGGCATATACTCACCTTGTGCACCTTTCTTCCCTTTAGCTCTCTTACAAATATCACACCTTTCTAGTACCCTATAGACATCCTTTATCATACCCTTCCAATAGAAATTCTCCCTCAATATGATTGGGGTTCTCTTCTCACCAAAATGTCCTAAAAAACCACCTGCATATGCTTCCCTTACCAATAATTCCCTCATAGATCCAAATGGAATACATAGTTTTCCTAATTTATACAGAAACCCCTCTATCACGCAATATCCATCATACATCTTGCCCCCATGACACCTCTCCATAACAATCTTGAATCCCTCATCACATATATATTGTTCTTTCAACAACTCAAAACCCAGCAGTTTTGATTGAAGAGAAGTGATAAGTACATACCGTCATGATAAAGCGCCAGCAATAATATTCTGATTACCCTTTTTGTACTTTATCACATAAGCAAAACCCTCCAGAAACTCCACCCACTTAGCTTGGCGCTTAGACAAATGATGTTGTCCCCTGAAATGTTTTAAAGATTCATGATCTGTATAAATAATAAACTCGTTCGGGAGGAGATAATGCTGCCACGTCATGAGAGCCCTTACTAAGGAATAAAATTCCTTATTATATATAGAATAGTTTAAAGTTACACCACTCAACTTCTCACTAAAGTATGCCATAGGTCTCTTTTCCTGCATTAATACAGCACCAATTCCAATCCTAGAAGCATCACATTCCAACTCAAAAACTTTGTCAAAATCAGGTAAAGCCAATAATGGAGCACAAGTGAGTTTTTCTTTTATCTCTTCAAAACTCCTCTAAGCCTTTTCACTCCAGACAAAAGGTACACTCTTTTTAGTCAGTTCTGTGAGAGGACTGACAATATTACTGAAATTTTGGACAAAGCGTCTATAAAAGGATGCAAGTCCATGAAAACTTCTTACCTCAATAATTGAAGTGGGTGTTAGCCATTCCTTGATTGCCCTCACTTTCTCCTCATCCACCCAAACACCTGAACCAGATACAACAAAACCCAAAAATGTTACCTCAGTTTGGTAAAAGGAACACTTCTATATATTTGTAAATAGTTGTTGTGTCCTCAATACTGAAAATACTACCCGAAGATGCTCCACATGTTGTTCTAGGTTTTTACTATAGATCAAAATATCATCAAAATAATCAACAACAAATTTTCCTAGAAATTCTTTCAATACATGATTCATCAACCTCATAAAGGTACGATGAGCATTACTCAAACCAAAGGGCATAACCAACCACTCATACAGTCCATGACGTGTTTTAAAAGCGGTCTTCCATTCATCCCCTTCTCTTATCTAAATCTGGTGATATCCGCTTTTAAGATCTACTTTGGAGAAGACCTGTGAACCATGCAGCTCATCTAACATATCATCAAGTCTATGAATAAGATACCTGTATTTGATGGTGATTTTGTTGATGGCTCTACTATCAATACACATTCTCCAAGTACCATCCTTCTTAGGAACAAAAAGGGCAGGAACAACGCATGGGTTGAGACTCTCTCTAACAAACCCCCTTTCAACCAATTCATCTACCTAGCACTTCAATTCCTTAGCCTCCTCGGGATTCATGTAATATGCAGGTCGGTTTGGTAACACTGAACCGGGCATAAGATCAATAGCATGCTCTATCCCTCTCAAAGGTGGTAATCCTACTGGCAAATCATTAGGAAAAATGTCAGTATACTCATTCAATACCTGAGAAACTGCTAGAGGTAGAGATTGTGGCTCCTGTAACCCTAATACACATCTCAATTAAAGCAAGTATGTTGGAGCCTCTTCTGTGATTAACCTCTCCATCTCACCCTGTCTCATCAATAATACCTTCTTTTCCTCATAATCATCATACTGTATTAAAGCCCTTTTAACCTATGATGGTCGACTGATCTGTTGCTGGGCATTTTGGACCTCTGAAGGTGACATAGGATTCAAAATAACTCGTTTTCCTTCCTTTTGGAACACATAAGTATTCCTGAAGCCATCATGTAAGACCCTCCTATCATATAACCAAAGTCTGCCAAGCAATATATAGGATGCACACATAGGCAAGATATCACATTCAATCTCATCACAATATTTATCCCCTACACTGAATGGTACCTTAGCTCTTTGGGTCACATACAAACTTCCTTGATCACTAAGCCAATGCAATTTATATGGTTTAGGATATGGAATAGTTGTAAGTTTTAGCTTCGATACTAACGAGGCGGCTACTACATTGGTACAACTACCATCATCAATTATAAGGACACACAAATTTCCTTGTATCCTACAAGAAGTATGGAACAAGTTTTCCCTTTGTTCTTCATCCTTATTAGCAAATGTAGTTAATGTTCAACGCAACACATTAGCATATTGAAACATTTCACTAGACATTGTTGAATTCAAATTCAATCACCATAACAATAATATTCCCCACTCCTTTCAAATCACGGTGCAACAACTTTCCCAAATTCCACAAGACACTCACTTCACAAAACAACTCCACGCTAAAATTTACTCACACCGCCACTTACGCAATGCATACACAACACACTTAATTCAAACAACAATGACACACTCACGGTGTAGTACTCCACTTCCACGGCAACAACAACAAAATTGGAACCAAATAAGGATACTTCTCCAAATAGCAAATAATTGATTCCAACTAGTTAATGTGCATTCAAAGTAATTAACACACAATAACTTTATAACTAATGTTTCATTTGAATTCAAAAATAGTTTCCTAATTCTCCACGCCACTTGAAGAAATCTACCAAGGAAATGACTCTTCTAATTCCAAAATGTCATACACTCATTAACAAGCTTCAACTATTTGAATCCCTAAATGATGGAATTCAATTCAAGAACCTCCTCTTCTTCCTCAAGGCAATAACTCACAGCAAGGATGAAGACAACAACTTAATTTTCTGAATTTCAATTCAAATCAAGAGCTTCCCCTATCTTCTTCAACAAATCAATCACGGCAAGGATGAGGTAACAAAATTTAATTTTTCCGAAAATCCACTTCCCTCAACTAATCACAATGACCATTTCCCCTTAATCAAACATGGTCACTCAAGAGGAATAAAACAATTACAAACACTCCACGTCTACATCAACAAACAACAATCATAACACCTTAACAACATAATCAATTACTCCAATTTCCACTCCTACAATTCGGTTCACAATGGTAAGACAACAACCTTTAATTTCCAATCTTCAATTGACAAATCCCTTCTCACAAACCTCAAGCTCTGATACCAAAAGATGATGTGCTCAAAACCAAGCTCAAGCACATGCAAATGAATCAAAGAAACAAACCCCAACTCACACACATAAACCGGATCAATTAGACTAGAAATTGTGTGAACCCTATTAGAATTTTGATGAAATCCAAAGGTCCAAAGATGCAATCAACAATCCAACAAGGTTAAACCTCACCAAATAACAACAAATGCAAGTGAAATCCATGTGAATTATATCAAGAAGAACATATCTAAAACCGTGATTTTATCCTCTACCAACAAGCACCATTCACGTCACATTTCAATATTGATGATGATATCAAATACTAAAACAATCAATTTCATAACATGATATTTGATCACAATTGCAATAAAAAATCTGACCAAGAACATCCAAATCAACCCTAGATATGACTCACTAGTGATGAAAAGGAAACACAACAAAGAAGGAATTGATATTACTCACAATTGCCCTTTTGTTGCACTGCCACAATTTCAACTCTTGGAAATTGAAATTGATAAGAGGAAATTGAACTAGGGAAACCTTAAGCTCTCTCACAAAAATGTGATGTTAAAATATGAAAATTTTGGCCTCCTTAAACCCTACTATAAGCAAGTATTTATACTTGCTACCCCTAGGGTTAGAAAATGGTTAAAATTACAAGTTTGCCACTTTTAAGGTAGCCGGTCCTAAATAGAAATTACAATAAAAAATGAAAGTGTCCCAAAAGAAAATACAACATAAAATTGTCCATACAAAGGAGAAATATATAAAGAAATGAGTCTTCATGATACCAATCTTCAAGATACTTTTGAATTAAGTCCCGTTGAGAATCCTGACTCGCTCAAAAGTATAGGTGATTTGGTATCTTGTAGGACTGATAAGTGAGCCTGCTGAAATGCACTACAATTATAATGTAGAGATATAGAAAATAGATTAGCTTCCTGATACAAATCACGCCAACATGTGACGAAACACAATACCAATACGTTCGGAATTGCTACCCAAGATGCCAAACAATCGAGTGGAAACCGCAACCCGTTGCCTATAAGTGAGGCAAAAACCTTGGTATATTATGTAGACGCCACAATCAGGATGAAAGACCGATTGATAAGTCGGGATGAACGCCACAGAAGAAAATCCAATAAGTTCTAGAGTAGTTCTTTAAAGAACCAAGAGAGGAATTATCTCAAAAGTGTTTTCAAACTTGTATGTTCTATATTCTATGTTCTAAACCCTAGTAGCTTTATATTAGGGTTTACAATTCGTAACAATGATGCCCCAAAACGACAAAAGAAGGATTTGAAGGCCGGCGGCCTTGGAGCCGGTGTTAGATATATACACGACCATGTACTTTTAGTCGTGTATCTTTCTGTGGAAATTCTTGACACCATACACGACCGTACCTTTGAACCGTGTATACAACCGTGTATAATTATGTGTAACCTCCAGACTCCTACACGGCCGTGCCTTGTAAAGACACGCCCTTTTCAACCCGTATCCATTATGACTTGTACAAGAGTAAGGGCATTCCCATGGTTGTTCCAATCCTTTCCAACTTCATGATTGCTCCAATCCTTTCCGGCTTCGTGGACATCCTTTATCAACCCGTTAAGTGCTTCCTTGAATCGTTTTGCTCGAGTTCTTGTGATCAGTCCAGGTGGCACTTCAAGAGGATCCACATTCCATCTTCTGGCTTGGCTCCCATCATGGCTCTCATCATTCCCCTCCTCTTGAAAAGGATTTGTCCTCAAATCATCGCCTACATCAAAAGGACTCAAATCAGTAACAATAAATGTAGCACTTACTTGATACTCACTTGGTAAATCTATCTTGTATGCATTATCATTGATGCGCTCAAGAATTTGAAATGGTCCATCGCCTCTAGGAAGTAGTTTAGATCAACGCTGCACAGGAAACCGCTCTTTGCGCATGTGAACCCAAACCCAGTCTCCAGGTTCAAAGACAGTTTGTCGGCGACCCTTATTGGCTTATTTCACATACTGCTCTGTTCTTCGCTCAGTGTTTAGCCTTGCCTTCTCATGGATCTGTTTAACAAATTCTGCTTTCTTCTTGCCATCTAGATTAACATACTCAGAAATAGGCAGAGGTGATAAATCCAAAGGAGTTAGTGGATTAAAACCATATACAATTTCAAAAGGAGTAAACTTAGTAGCAGAATGCATTGTGCGATTATAGGTAAATTCAACATGCGGCAAACAATCCTCCCAACTTTTAATGTTCTTTTTAATGACAGCCCTCAACAAAGTAGATAAAGTTCGATTTACTACCTCAGTTTGACCATCAGTCTGTGGCTGACAAGTAGTAGAAAACAATAACTTAGTTCCTAACTTAGCCCACAAGGTCTTCCAGAAGTAGCTCAAGAACTTAGCATCTCTATTCGATATAATTGTTCTAGGCATACCATGTAATCTCACAACTTCCCTAAAGAACAAATTAGCAATATTGCAAGCATCATCTTCATTCATTCTAATTTGGTGATATCTGCTTTTCAGATCAATTTTGGAAAAGACAATAGACCCATGTAACTCATCTAACATGTCATCTAAGCGAGGAATGGGATGATGATACTTTATCGTGATGTTGTTGATAGTGCGGCAGTCAACACACATTTTCCACGACCCATCCTTCTTAGGCACCAAAATCACAGGCACTGCACATGGGCTCATGCTTTCTCTCACGTACCCCTTCTCCATTAATTCATCGACCTGCCTTTGGAGTTCCTTTGTCTCCTCTGGATTACTCCTATATGCTGGTTTGTTTGGAATCGATGCTCCAGGTACAAGGTCAATCTAGTGCTCAATACCACGAATAGGTGGTAATCCCTTTGGAATCTCCTCAGGGAAGACATCTTCAAAGTCCTGCACAATAGACACAACCACACTAGGAAAAGAGTTAAATAGTTCATTATTATTCAAACAAGTTTCCTTAAAAACCAGCAACAACATAGGTTGCTTCATCACTAACACTCTCCTCACTACACTCGCTCTTGCCACACAACTCTCCTTTTGCAAGGCTGCACTCTCCTTTTCACTCACCACCAAAGTTGATCCCCCTTCAACTTGGTCTCTCACACTCTTTCCAGCCTTCCTCTCTTTTTCCTTTTGATATCGACTTTTGTGTTCCTTTTCTTTCTCACGATCTTTTGCTCTCTCACTCTCCCTCTGTTTTTCACTCACCTTATATTTTGCAAAAGACTGTTGTAGCTGCAACTGATCCTCATACACCTGTTTAGGTGTTAAAGGTTTAAGATTAAAGCTTTTCCCTTGGTGAACAAGCGTATACTTGTTAGAAAAGCCATCATGAACAACCTTCCTATCAAATTGCCATGGCCTCCCCAACAATACATGACTCGCTTGCATCGGCACTACATCGCATAGCACCTCATCCTCATACCTACCAATGCGAAAAGCAATCAAGGCTTGCTTGCTCACCTTGGTCTCGCCACTATCATTCAGCCACTGCAATTTATATGGACTAGGGTGTTTAGTAGTCTTGAGTCCCAGCCTCTCGACAATAAAATTACTCACCACATTGGTGCAACTTCCTCCATCAATAATCAAACTGCAAATATGATTACCTAGATAACATCTAGTATGAAAGATATTCTCTCTTTGCACCTCCTCTTCTTCCTTCACCTGCACATTCAAAGCTCGCTTCACTATTGCCACTAACTTCCCTACTACAAGCTCCTCATCATCACTAGCGTCCTCTAATAGAGGCATATTATCCTCTTCACTATCCCCCTCAGTCTCATACTCACCATCATCACGCAGAATCATAACACGCCTATTCAGACATTGACTAGCAATATGGCCTCTACCTTAGCATTTAAAACATCTAATGTCACGATTTCTAGGAGTAGAAGAATCAGGTTTACCTTGGTTACCAAGAGTAGAACCCGCTTGCCTCTGCTCTCCTTTTAGTTTGGTGGATAAAGGCTTTTCTTCCTTCTTCCATTGGTTAGTCTTCCAAGCGGATGAACCAGCACCCTGTTGAAACCGTGCAATACTACTACCTTTCCTCCTGTGTTGGTTCTTAACCTTTATAGCCATATGAACCATATCTTTCAATTCTACATAATGCTGCAATTCCATGACATTTTGAATTTCTCTATTCAATCTAGCAAGAAACCTAGCCATGGTAGTCTCTCTATCCTCCTCTACATTTGCCCTAATCATAGTAACTTCCATCTCCTTGAAATACTCATCCACACTTCGGCTTCCCTGCCTAAGAGTTTGCAATTTGTTGTGTAATTCACGATAGTAATATGCAGGCACAAACCGCTTCTTCATCACCCTATTCATCTCTTCCCATGACTCAATAGGTGGTTCGCCATTCCTTCTTCAATTCAACATTAGTTGATCCCACCACACTATGGCATAATCTGAAAATTCAATGGCAGCAAGTTTCACTTTCTTTCTCCCACTATAGTTGTGACAATCAAACACCATCTCTACCTTCTTCTCCCACTCTAAGTACGCCTCGGGATCTTTCTTTCCTTGGAAAGGAGGAATCTTCATCTTTATACTACTCAGTTGATTATCCTCTCTATTCCTATCTCCTCTATCTTCCCAATCCTTAGTTCCTCTATTCCTGCCACTATAACCTCTATAACTCCCGATAGAAGGTTCATCAAATTCATCATCAGACATTTCATCTCCACCCCTTTGTACTCTCCTAGAACAACTCTCCCTCTTACGCCCTTGGAAGACGTTTTTAGATTGCTCTAGTCTTTATTCCACCATCTCATGAAGTTGTTCCATGCCCTCCTGAAACATCCTCTTCATCTCACCCCTCAACGCCTCAATCACTAACCTAGCATCAAACCTTCCCCTTTCACTTTCAGGAGAATGTTGCCCCGACATAGTTCCTGCAGAAAAAAGGTTAGCACGAACACAAATATATATATGATTAAGCCTCACGATACACTCCCTTACATGTTTCGCTCAAATGATGATATCACACAGTCACTCGTGTATTCTCACAAGCAATAATGATATCAATTCGCCAATTCCTCTTCTCAATTCTCTTGGAACTAACCCAAACTATACCAATTCCCTTCCGTAGAATTCAAAACAACTCTAGGGCTCGAAATTTTCCTCTTTTTCTTTTCGATTTTTTTTTTTTTGTTGCCTTTGTTTATTGCTCTTGATTACGTTCCTTTTTTTTTTTTTTTTGTAACAAACATGAATAGTAGGTACTACACTTTTAATAGACAATTAACACTATGAAATTGAGTACAAACAAATGATATGAACGATTGGAGTTAGGGTTTTGATGTTACCTTCCTCAAACCGAACTGATGGTTTAACAAACCTAGGCTCTGATACCAAACTGATACGAACTACGCCAACATGTGACAAAACCCAATACCAATACGTTCATAATTGCTACCCAAGATGCCAAACAATCGAGTGGAAACCGCGACCCATTGCCTATAAGTGAGGCAAGAACCTTGGTATATTATGTGGACGCCACAATCGGGATGAAAGACCGATTGATAAGTCGGGATGAACGCCACGGAAGAAAATCCGATAAGTTCTAGAGTAGTTCTTTAAAGAACCAAGAGAGGAATTCTCTCAAAAGTGTTTTCAAACTTGTATGTTCTATATTTTATGTTCTAAACCCTAGGAGCTTTATATTAGGGTTTACAATTCATAACAATGATGCATCAAAACGACATAACTTCAATAAGTTGCGTAAAATAACAAAACAAGGACTTGAAGGCCGGCGGCCTTAGAGCCGGCGTTGGATATATACATGACCGTATACTTCTAGTCGTGTATCTTTCTGTGGAAATTCTTGACACCATACACGGTCGTGCCTTTGAACCATGTATACGACCGTGTATGATTCTGTGTAACCTCCAGACTCCTACACAGTCGTGCCTTGTAAAGACACGCCCTCTTCAAACCGTATCCGTTATGACTTGTACAAGAGCAAGGGCATTCCCATGGTTGTTCCAATCCTTTCCAACTTCATGATTGCTCCAATCCTTTCCGGCTTCATGGACATCCTTTATCAACCCGTTAAGTGCTACCTTGAATCGTTTTGCTCGAGTTCTTGTGATCGGTCCAGGTGGCACTTCAAGAGGATCCACATTCCATCTTCTGGCTTAGCTCCCATCATGGATCTCATCACTTCCTCAAGATTAGGTTTCTCAAACAAGATTCTGAAAACTAAATTATGGAGACCCTTAGCTCGAGCTTTGGTGATAGGTCATGTAGGAGTCTAATTCCTATCAGTCAATATGATTAAATCAGACCAAAAATCGATAGTCATAAAGTACTATGAGGAAAAATCTACTGAGGTGCAGATTCCAAAGAAGATATATATATTCAATCTCCCAATACCCTCAGAAAGGTATAAGGTAGCACCATTTAACTATCAGGCTCCCAGTTAAGAAAGACCTCCCATCATAAAAGGAATCACCCACTCTGGGAGAATTTATGACCGTAAATACAATATCTCAACCAAAGAGCCCAACACTGAGGTAGAGAAAGAGGAAGAAGAGGGGCTCTCTACATTCATGAAAATGGTCAAAGCAAGCGAATACAAGATCATGGAACAGCTTAACAAGGTTTCAGCCCAGATATCACTTATGGGCCTCCTCACAACGTCTGAGTCTCATAAGGAAGCACTCTTTAAAGTACTCAAATAAATCAAGGTACCAAAGGGCATCACAACAAAGAAATTGAGCCATGTAGTAGATTTAATCTTCACCATGGATCAAATATCTTTCTCTCCCAAAGAGTTGGGAGAAGATAGAGACCAACACACAAAACCACTGTTCATAATGGTAAAATGCAATAACACAATTATCTCTAGAGTACTCATAGACAACGAATCTTCTCTCAACGTATGCCCTTTGGCCACCCTTGACCTACTAGGGGTCGATGCAAGCGACATCAAGCCAAGCTCAACAGTGGTTAAGGCCTTTGACGGGTCCAAGAGAGAAATAGTGGGGGAAATCAGCTTGCCAGTGGAGATTGGTCCATAGATGTTCCACATCTCCTTCCAAGTTCTCGACATTCTAAGGTCGTTCAATCTACTATTGAGAAGGCCGTGGATATATACCGCTAGAGCCATACCCTCAAGTCTACATTAGAAGGTCAAGTTCATAGCAAATGGACAAATCATCACCATGCTGGGAGAGCAAGATTATGCCATCTATAAAGAGACCGCCATACCCTATATCAGGGAAGATGGTTCCAAAGACTTTAGTCTCCAAATATTCAACGAGGTAAGTGTGGTAACTAACAAGGGGGGGCATCAATTCAAAGAAGGATAGCAAGGGACGTTTGGGCTAGGGTACGTTCCTACATCCCAAGAAGAGGCACAAGCAAGGGGTATCAGGAGCAGAAAGAAAGAGAAGCCTAGAGATACCCGGATGCATTTTCCACCCCTCCAACAATCATTCAGGCAAGAAACTACCAATTAAGAGCCAAGGATAAGCAAAACTGACGTCAGCATTGAAGGCTTGGCCTCTCGCACGTCTGATCAACATCTAACTCTTAACAATTGGTTTTGTTATCCTATTAATAGCACTAGGTCAGCTCAAGGATAGGAACAATTATTAAACAAATTTCTATTGTGATTATTTTTCATATTCAATAAATTACAACTTATTCCTTTTGCTCATATATACGTGCTCTCGCTCCACTTTACCCACAGATTCCCTACTGTCAAGGGTCAGGGACATTTCGTGCAAGTAAGTAATGAAAACACGAATATCATTTCCAACACTATTGGGTTAGCCATTAGAGGAGATGTCCTTAACCACGAAATGATACAAGAAAATTGGCAAAAGCATGAACAAAGTAAAATTTCAATCGATGAGCTGATGGAGACAGTAAATCTAGGAAACACCTAGGAACCCAAAAACCTCAAGATCGAGGCAATTTAAGTGACAAGCAGAAGCGTGAGATAATCAAGTTATTAATTGAATATGCAGATGTATTTACTTGGTGGTATGGCGACATGCCAGGACTCGACCAATCAATAATAGTTCACAAGCTTCTCACGAGGAAAGATGTCAAGCCTAAAAAACATAAATTGAGAAGATTTAGTCCTGACATCTTACTAAAAATTAAAGAAGAATTCAAAAAGCTACTAGAAGTGGGATTCATTGAGGTGTTAGACTACCTGGAATGGGTAGCGAATATAGTCCCTATTCTAAAAAAGAATGGGAAAGTGTGAGTGTGCGTAGACTTCCGAGATTTAAATCAAGCTAGGCAAAAAGACAACTTCCCTCTACCTCACATCGACGTCCTGGTAGATAATATCACAGGGAACCATCTCTTCTCATTTATGGACGATTTCTCAAGATATAATCCAATAAAAATGGCTGAAGAAGATAAAACTAAAACAACCTTTATCACGACATGGGGAACTTTCTATTATAAAGTTATGCCTTTTGGTTTAAAAAACACCAGGGCAACATATTAGAGAGCTATGGTTGCAATACTTCATGACATAATGCATCAAGAGGTGAAAGTATACATAGATGACATGATAGCCAAGCCTAAAGGAGAAGAAAGCCATGCAGTTATCCTGAGGAAATTGTTCAAGCGATTAAGAAAGTTTCAGCTCAAGTTAAATCCAAAAAAGTGCACTTTTTGGGTCACAACAGGCAAGTTGTTAAGGTTTGTCATAAGCCGAGAAGGCATCAAAATCAACCCTGACAAAGTAAAGGCCATACTAGAACTGCCATCTCCACGCACTATCAAAGAGGTAAGAGGTTTGCTGGGAAGGTTGAATTACATAGCCCGCTTCATCTCACAGCTTACAGACAAATGTCGCCCACTATTCCGTCTGCTAAAAAAGAATGCTACAGTAGAATGGGACAATGAATGTGAAGAAACATTTAGAACGATGAAAGACTATCTCACAAATCCTCCAGTCTTGATAGTTCCAGAACAAGGAAAGCCCTTATTCTTATACCTCACGATACTCCCTGAATCCATGAGGTACGTGTTGGGACAGAAAGATGAAGAGGGGGGAGAATGTTCCATATATTATCTAAGTAAGAAATTCACAAATGGGGAATAGAGGTATTCTGAAATAGAGAGGACTTATTGTGCTCTAATTTAGGTCATGCACCGATTGAGGCAATACACCATTTACTATCCCATCAAGTTGCTGACAAGACATGATCCTTTGAAATACTTGGCAGAGAAGCTTGTTTTGTTAGGGAGAATCTCCAAATGGCAAATGCTCTTGTCGGAATTTGATATCACATATGTAAATCAAAATTTGATAAAAAGGTAATCTTTAGCCGATCGGTTGGCAAAACACCCAATTGAGGGAGATCCCCGATAATCACAAGCCCAATTCCCTAATGAAAACATATTAGCAGCAAAAGGCGAACCAACAAAAGTCTACAGGATAGACCAAAGCCCTAAATGGAAGATGTTTTTTTATGGAGTTGCCAATGTATTCGGTTGCGGGATCAGGGCAAGACTAATATCACCAAAAGGAACACAATTCCCTTCAGCAACGAAACTCATATTTCCTTATACTAATAATATCACGGAATATGAGGCATGCATCCTTGGCATCAAAATGGCTTACCACATGGAAATCCATGAATTAGAAGTATACGGAGATTCTTCACTCATCATATTATAGACAAGAGGGGAATATAAAACTAAAGACCCCAAATTGGTACCATACCATCAACATTTAATAGAGCCGATCGACGAATTTGATGCAGTCACCTTCACATATATCCCAAGAACTCAAAATTAGTTTGCAGATGCCCTCGCCACATTGGCATCTATGATTCAAATAACAGGGGGAGCCGAAGTCCAACCATTGAAAATCAGCCCACCTACTGTTTGGTAATCGAAAAAGCACAAGATGATAAGCCATAGTATCACGATATCAAAACTTTCTTCCAAGAAAGTAAATACCCTAAAATGGCTAGCAAAAATGATCAAAGAACACTCAGAAGGTTAGCAAGTCATTTCTTACTAAATGGGCATGCGCTTTATAGAAGATCACCCGACACCACATTGCTAAGATGCGTGGATAAAAAAAGAGGCAAGTAAACTAATGAAAGAAGTGCATGAAGGAGTATGTGGGCCTCACATGAATGGCTACATGCTAGCCCAAAAAATCATGAGAATGGGCTATTACTGGTTAATAATGGAATCAAACTACATCAAATACGTCAAGCACTGTCACTTGTATCAAGTTTATGCAAATCAAATAAATGCCCTACCTAAAGAACTTCATTCTTTGCCTGTACCATGGCTTTTCTCCATGTGGGGAATCGACATCATTAAGCCAATCACTCCAAAGGCATCCAATGGTCACAGATTTAAACTGGTAGCCATTAATTACTTCACCAAGTGAGTAGAAGCTTTGTCATATGCCAGTGTTACAAAAGGGGTAATAGTTTGATTCCTGAAGAGAGATATAATAGCCTGATATGGAGTTCTTGACTCAATTATCACCAACAATGGTACTAACCTCAACAACAAGTCAATGATAGATTTGTGTCAACAGTTCCATATAAGCCACAAAAATTCAACTCCTTATCGACCTCAAATAAATAGGGCAGTGGAAGCAGGCAATAAGAACATCAAAAGAATCATCGAAAAGATGAGAATCACTTACAAAGATTGGCACAAGATGCTACCATTTACCCTCATGGCTTACAAAACCTCAATTCGAACATCTACTAGAGTTACCCCTTATTCTCTGGTATACGATACTGAGGCAGTCCTACTAGTTGAAGTTGAAATACCATCCTTCAAGATCCTATCAGAAGCGTAGTTAGATGAGTCGGACTAGGTAAAAAAGAGGCTTGATCGGTTGAATTTGATCGATGAAAAAAGACTCGCAGCATTATGTCACGGCCAATTCTATCAACAAAGAATGACCCGAGCATTCAATAAGAAAATGAAACCTCAATGTTTTAAAGAAAGAGATCTAGTACTAAAGAAAGTTCTCCCAAATGCTCAAGATTCGATAAGGAAGTTCACCCCAAACTATAAAGGCCCATATATTGTAAAAAAAGTGTTGTCAAGAGGAGCTTTAATATTAACTCAGATAGATGGTCCAGAATTAAGAGACCCCATTAAAATGGATGCTGTTAAGATGTATTATCCATAAGCAAGGAAATTGAGATTTTGCCAATGTTTATGAATGCTAATATTCAGTACAAATTTCGTTGAGTTTAGTTTTCGTTCCTTTTACAAACAAAGTTAGTGTCTCTGAATGATTGATTATCTAGATCAATTTTCATTAAACAAACCTTCCTATACACACTACCTATCACCTCACAATGAACAATGAATATTGAAATGATAATAAATCTCAATAGATTTTGTAATATAATTCTACCTATTATTGAGCATTAAACCTGTTGTATTAATAAGATAACACTACAATCACAAGATTCATGCTCACAAGAAGGAAAATAAATCAAGACCCTCAGCCCTATTTGAAGCAAGAGCAAGCAAAAAAGGAGCAAACTAGCATGAAGGTTCGGTTGTTTAGTTACTATTCGCAACAAATTGGTAAGCATTTTAGAGTAAATAACCATCATTCATTATGAATCACATAATATAAGACATCTCTTATCAAATCATTTGACTCATTTGCTAGAAGCATTTTCAAAAGTGTTAGGTTAGTCAGCTCGCAATGGGGCACTTTTCTAGATATCCTCTCTTAAGGTTAGCCCATAGGGGCACCTTCCGAGATATCTATTCTTCAGGGTTGCAAGTGCAAGGAGACGCTTCCTACTATCAGTTAGTCAACCCATAATGGAGCACTTTCCTGGATATCTTCTCTTAGGGTTAACCCATAGGGGCACCTTCCGAGATATCTATTCTTTAGGATTGCAAGTTTAAGGAGACGCTTCCTACTATCGGTTAGTCAGCCTACAATGGGGCACTTTCCTAAGATATCCTCTCTTATGGTTACAAGTCCAAAGAGATGCTTTCTAATTTATCGATTAGTTAGCTCATAGGAGCACTTTTCTAGATGATTGATTAGTTAGCTCATAGGAGCACTTTTCTAGATAATCTACTGATTAGTCTGCTCGTAAGAGCACTTTTCTAGATAATTGATTAATCAGCTCGTAGGAGCACTTTTCCAGATAATTGATTAATCAGCTCATAGGAGCACTTATCCAGATTATCCCCTTTAAGGTTGTTAGTCATATAAGATACTTCCTGATATCGATTAGTCAGCTCATGAGAGCACTCTTCGAAGGCATTTCTCCCCAAACAGTCGCTAGTCTAACTAAACGCTTCTGTTATCAGGTGGCCAGCTCATAAAAGCGCTTCCGCAAACAATCTCTCCTTTACAGTCGCTAGTCCTGTAAGATGCTTCCTGTTATCAGTTATTCCACTCACAATAACACACTCCTAAACAATCCTTGAGATGTTTTTAGGCGTCGATTAGTTAGCCCACAAAGCACTTTTCTAGACGATATGTTACTTCAGGTTGTTAGGTTGTTTAAGATCATTCTCCAAGCAATACTAATCATCACAAAGCACTCATAAGATTATTAGCTCATGGAGCATTTTCCTATTGAGACCAAGTTCTAGAAAACCAGCCAATTAGGGCATTATCCATTTAATCTATAGGCTAAAAATGGCATTTTTTTTTTGTCTTTATTGTTAAATTTTTCAAACTTTACCACAAAAAGGGGCAATTGTAAACACCCCATTTTTACCCCTAATCATTAATAATGACTAATTTACAATTTTTTTCATTTTTTTAATTTTTCTTCTAATTTAGCAAAAATAGGGAAAATTATTCAAAAAATAAAATAAATAAGAAAAATATGTCAATTTTGGAAAATAATAGTAGAAATAATAATAAAAGGGATTAAATGATTTTTACAAATTTTTAGAATTTCAAATAATATAAAAATAATAAAAATTACAACGCATATATACAAATTGCGTTTAATAAAAAATCGAGAAAGTGGGCTAGCCCAACTGGTCCGAACCACAAAGTCGTATACACGCGAGGGTGCAAGGTCAGGGGATAGAATCGTAGGGGAGGCAAATCCGCGTTCTGCAATTTTTTTTCTCTCCCTAGGACACGTGTTAGCAGCTAATTGGACAATGCAAACTTACGCGCCGAGCACGTGTTCATCTCCTACCTCTATCCAAAATGCTCGCCAGTAGTGGAAAAATTGAATCCGGCCGTTTTGATGCGATTTTTTGCACAAATCTACTAAATCGTTAATCAAAATAAGATAAACACTATCCAATTGGAATCAAATCGCAACAAAATCAAATATTTACATGAATCAAGAGCAAATCGGAGATAGGTTTCAACCGCAAATCCAATTCGTGCCCATCGGAGGAAATCCAAGCTTATCCAGCTCGATTTCTGGTGCCTATAAATAAAGCACGAGAGGAGGAAGCTAAAGCACGGATCAGAAGAGAGAAAGGAGAGAAAATAAGAGAGATCGAAGCTTCACCGGAGTTCCCAAGCCGCGACCGCCGATCACCACCCTTCGAACCACCACTTGGAGAGGTTTTTGAAGAAATCCTCCACCACCATTAGATTACCCATCCTCGAAAAGCTCGGAAGCCGACTTCAAATGCCCCGGAAAGCCGCCGAAACGCTGCCGACAAGGACCTCTAGCCGTCATGATCTAACCTGACCAATCCGACTCGACCCGCGAACCGCACCCTTACCTAGGTAAGTCGGATTTTTTCTTTTTTCTTTTTATTTATTTATTTATTTTTTTATAGTTCGAAAAAAAATAAAATAAAAATAATATTAGGAAAAATGGTAGAATTTAGATTAGTTTTTTTTTTTTTTGGTTTAGTTTAGAATAGATAAAATAATGAAAATTATAAAAATATAAAAGTAATAAAAATGTTGAAAAAATATTAAAAAGAAAAATAAAAAAATAAAAATAAATAAAATAAAAAATAGATAGATAATAAATAATAAAATGATAAAAAATAATAAATAAAAATAATAATAAGTAATAAAAATAAAAATAATAATAATAATAATAAGTAGGATTAAATAGAGGAAATTTCCTAATAAAAAATAATGGGTCATTTTTATCACTTAGAAAAATTTTCTTAAATAAATCCAAAATTGGTTTTTTTTTTCTCAAATCAATTTTTTTTTTCAAAAAAAAAATAAAGCTAAAGCTTAGGCTTAGATTTTTTCCAAGTCTTAAAAATGATAAAAAAAAAAAAGTAAATCTGATGTATTTTCATAATTAAAATTAATCAACCCACTAAGTTTTTTTTATAAAAAGTGAACTACGGCTTATTTAATCCTGAATAGTAGGTACGTAGGCACCCTTATGGGGCAACTCTAAAAAGAACAAAAAATCATTTTCCAAGTTATTACAATTTGTTTTACATGTATCCAAAATAATAAAAATAGTAAAAATAACAAAAATAAAGAAAAAGACATTAGAATATGATTCAGATTTCATAAGAATAAGGTGATAACTTTAAGGTTTTAATTGGTTAGCCCTCGAGTCCAGACACTCTAGTTCTTCTTCTCCTCTTTTTACAAAAATGAAAAGAGGAGTTTTTGTTGACTAGTTGTCCAAATTAGGATTAATCTGCTCAATTAGTTCTAATTCAATAATCTTTCTCAACTTTAATTAGATGGTGACTCCAAAGTAAGACGAAATTCCTAGTTCAAGTCGAGGACTTATATTAGATGAGCATAAGGTCTAGTATAAATCGAATTAAGAATGAAAATGAAAAAAAAAAATCAAAATTAGACTCAACAAGATGCAAATGACTTTTATAAAAGGATTTGTTCAAGCCATGAGATTCACAATTGGCATGCAAGCCATTCTATTTCTATGCTAACAAAAAATTAGAACAAGCTCAATATTGCAGATGCTAATATATTTTCTAAGTTTGATATAAAGGCATGATTTCAACACTTGGGCATGCATCTTAAGGATAAGCTCAAAAATGTGTTTCCATATTCTTAGTCATCATTACCTATGGATGTGGTGCTATTTAGGCTTAAGGCAACCAACATTCTTTGTCACAAAAGGCTATGACAAAAATTTTAAGGCCAAGTTGTGTATAGCAATATCATCTATGTAGTTTATATCCTTTTATTTAACCTAAATGAAGAAGACCATGCAAAATTGTTAGAGAAGCAGTTTAAACTTGTGCTTTCATGCAAAATCATGTTATTAGATATAAAGATGTAATACACGGCTTTCTCATAAAATACTTTATTTTATAACTAATGGTATCCTTAGTATTTTATTTAAAAGGGCAAGGGTATTTTCATATTTTCTTCTTCCTTTTCAGCACCCTTTTCAAAATTAAAAATGCGTTCTTTATTTTCATCTTTTCCCTTTCCCTCTCCTCATACATTTTCCTTTTCTAGCCAACAATTTCTTCTCCTCCACCTCTCTTAACACAAGATTGAAGAAGGATTGTATATGGTAAGCATGTTAAATAACTCTAGTATGCTAGTAGTTGTGCTTTGCCTATCCAAACCTTGGTGTTTATGACAAACTCTACATGATCAAGTCATTTTAGTACAAGGGAATAAGAAGAAGTTTAGCTATAGGGTTAAATTTTCAAATTTTGGTAAATTTTCTCTTGAGTTTCTATATTCGTTCAATGCTTCTTGCCCCTTTTGGCACTAGTGTTAAAACAACTCCTAGAGATCAAGTTCAAGGTGAGAGTGTTGGGAATTAATAGGGTGGTAGAGAGGAATTCTTGAAGTTTTAAGTAAGTTTCTCCCTATTATTTATAGTTAAGTTCTAAGGAATACTTCAATTGTTTTATAAAAGTTAGTTTTTATTTGAGTTTATGGTTTAGAAATTAAATTTGTGTATAGAAAAGGTTGAATGAATGAAGGTTAAAGGTTCTTAGAGGCTAAAAGATGTTAGGAGTCATTTTGTAAGTTGTGGTCAATGTATGAACAAATTCTGCAATTTTATAGAAAGGTCTAGACTCATTAAAAGAGTCCAAAGCTTTTGGATTTCTAATTCTTTATAAAGATTATGATTAGTTATAGAAGGTCCTAAATCTTTTTAATATGATGACTTTTCCTTATTTAATCTTACTTATTGCACTTTCCAAGAGTATTTTAATCACCTTAAATACACTTTTAGCCCTATTTACACCTAATTTATGTATCCAATTATATTTTACACATTTAATGATTTTTAATAGCTAATTATAATTAATATTAAAATAAAAAATCTTTTCTTACTAACTACTTTTTATACTAAGTAGACCTTTTTCAAATCATATCCAAATGTTTCAGATTACATCAAGTCTTCAACATTTAAAATCATTTAAATATCACGTTTAGTTATCTTTTAACTAGTCAAATTAAATCTTTTCTATTACATTACATATCAATGATAAGTATAATCCTTTGTCAACCTTTTCTCTTTTGGGAAGTTTAATGTTTCTAATTATGAGTAATATGAAAGTTTAGTAAGAGTCAAATAACAAGCTACAAGTTAATGAAATAGATGACTTAGTGTATTTTGGGGTTCTTTGTTAGATATTTAAATCAATTTTACATAAAAAATTAAATACTTGCAGTTATGTTATCATACCAAAATCAAAAGTCAAAGATATTCA
This sequence comes from Laguncularia racemosa, assembly GCA_037954665.1. Lineage (NCBI taxonomy): Eukaryota > Viridiplantae > Streptophyta > Magnoliopsida > Myrtales > Combretaceae > Laguncularia > Laguncularia racemosa. The sequence continues at coordinate 175,063 of JBBMOL010000066.1, forward strand.
AGAATTGTTAGTTAAGCCCATTTTAGATACATGTTTACTATGTTTATTGATTGCGCATTTTAGGCTAGAAGTGAATGAATCTAATTAATATTTAACTTGTAAATTAATGTGTTACGTGTGCTTGACTAGGACCAAGGGATTATGAGTACTAGTGGTCTTGATGTGAGTTTCCAATGATAGGTTTGTGAATGGAGTCCCTAATGAAGTTATACACCGAAATGATAAGGGTAGATTTAGGTTTAACTCATAGACTTCAGGGTATAGAGGAGCACCCAACACCATGTGTCTGTATGTGTGTGTGTGTGTGTGTGTGTGTGTGATTGATTTAGGGTCTTATATTACTCTAAGTCTTGAGACGCCAAGACTATATTATATGTAACAACTTAATTAAAGATAACTAACTGGTTAGTGTGAATTATATGTGGCATCTGTGCTTATGATCCTAAAACTACATGACATTCATGTGTGACTATTGGTATTCACGTACTATGTGCTAGCTGAGCCCTTCTAGAATATCTTTTTTAGTTGCAATTACTTTAAATGACTTGGTAGTTTATGATGAGACAAGTGTAGATCCTTACTAAAACTTAGGTGGTGATGTAAAGTTTGTGTACTAATATAATGATTAGTTTTGTGAGAGATGGATAGTGGATAGCAATAATTACTATTTCAATTCAATTATCTATGTATTAGAGACAAGACTTCAGCTATTGTTGTATTTTGTTATGTTGACTATTCAATGTTGGTACCTATGTGATAGTTTCTATAGAAGTTAATAGACTCTAGTTAGGTTGTATCATCGGTAATGTTGAAATTGTTTGCATTTTTGTTTATGTTGGAATCATAAAGTGAGACTCATAGAAGCCACTCAAGGTTATATACTTAGAGATTCATTTCAATGTTACCTTTGTAGTTATTATAAGTTTAAGGGGATCCTAGTTGCTTCAGAGCTTTTATGTGTCATCATCCAATGATGATGCGTGGTTTTGTAAGCATCTCGACTCCCTAGGCATTACAAATGCAAAGGGTGGCTTAAACAAAAATTGAGGATTGGAAAAAGACATCTTACTATGACAAATTAGTGGAAAAAGACACATAGGTGGGTTTTAGAGTAGTGAAAGGTTTAAGAAATCAAAAATTCACTACCTTTACCTTCAAATAAATCTTAGTTGTAAACTACATCACTAAAAGGTTTTGATATTATTTAATAGAACTTAATTCACCGTTAAGATAAATATGTTCTCGTTTTCAAAATATAATGCTTTAGGTATAATTTGATTGTCATAAATTTATGGTACTATATTAGATAAAATATTTTATTCTTTGTTTGGTTTACATATTTTCTCGGTTATTGGGAAAAAAATGATCCTAAAGTACTAGACAAAATACTTATATTTTATACCATCCAAAATATGGTACAAAAATCAAATTCATTAGACAAAAACACAAAAATTTGTATCCAGTACTTTGTATATCATGTTTAGTGTATGCTTTAGGTATAATTTGATTGTCATAAATTTATGGTACTATATTAGATAAAATATTTTATTCTTTGTTTGGTTTACATATTTTCTCGGTTATTGGGGAAAAAATGATCCTAAAGTACTAGACAAAATACTTATATTTTATACCATCCAAAATATGGTACAAAAATCAAATTCATTAGACAAAAACACAAAAATTTGTATCTAGTACTTTGTATATCATGTTTAGTGTAATATTTTGTCTATCTAAATAGTGTATATCATAAAAAATTTTGTCCAATATAGTGTACACCAAACTTAATACAAGAAAGTTGTACTGTCCCATTTTTCTTATTCTATGCTGTCAAATACTCTTTATACTATCCAGCACTACAATCCAAACGCTACTTTAGTTTCATTGAAAAATTATCTCACATTCTCAATTACTAAGATGGCAATGGTGGTTTTCTAAATACTTTATGGTTCCTCGATCAATAGATGATTTAAGGTTGTTGTTTTCGACTAGCTATGAGAATGGAGGACATAACTTTTGAGTGTAAGACTTGATATTCTAATTTATTGAGTATTTAATTTCAAAAATAACAAACATTGGTTAAAAATGAATTATAGATAAGGTGAATGCTTTCGAAATTCTATAAAGAACATTCTTAAGTTCATAAGTGTTCAAAATTTGCATTTTAACTTTAAAAGTTAAAGTGCCAAGATAAAGTTTTAGAAACATATACTTTGAGTCTAGGAATGGGCACATCAAAAATTTATGACGCAGGAACTTTTTGAACCAAAAATAGGCTCAAGTGGATGAAGCTGGTCTTGATTCCACTAAAGTTTGAAACCAATTAGAATCCCATGCTTCTTGGGGCAATGGATTTTTGCTAGACAAAGTGTGACTCGATTGAGGACACAATGACACGGACTCGGATACGAATTCCTTTACACACAACCAAATCGTCAACAACAACAATCAAATAACTCCAATTTTTAGGGTTTTCTGGATTTTAGTACTAATGCATAAAATCAAAGATATGAATAAAATTATCAATCTATAGATGCCAAGAATGAAAAAATTAAACTGTTTCGCAATCAAATCATAAAACGATAGAAACCACGTTCTATAAATCAATCATTACGGTTAAAGAATTCCAAGAATTCAATAACGATGTTCGCCACAAATTCTATATGAACCAAGAATTTGATAAGAACAATACGAATATATCGAAATTCGATTCTCAATATTCTCAAATCTCCAAAAGAAGACTCACACACTCAAGTGTCTCTGTGTTTACAAAACAAAATGATTCTCTATCTACGAAAAACCCTAAGGTCCCTATTTATAACATCTTAAAAATTTGGTGCGGAAACATTCAAGGCCGGCGGCCTTCACTTAGGCCGGCAACAAAAGCCGGCGGCCTTCTCTTAGGCCGGCAATTAAAGCCAGCGGCCTACATTTTAGGCCGGCTCCAAGGCCAGCGGCCTTAAGGTGAACTCGGCCAGCCTTTAATCAAGGTCGGCTTAAGGTTGGCCGAACTTCGCCTTAGGTCCTCCTGACGCCTATGTCCTCCTTTTTTTGGTGCTCGTATTTTCGCTCTTGGAATCGTATCATTCCCTCCATGTTGAAAATGATTCGACCTCAAATCTGTATCGTCCATCCTACTAGGCCACATAAACAGACTCCTCTTTCCCTTGGGCTTCTTAAGGCAAATCAGTCTTGTGTGTTGTACTTCAGTTGGACTCATAGGAAGAAGCTTGTATGTCTTATCCTGTTGCTGAATGGTATACTCATTGGTGTATCCATCATGCTTGGCTCTAAGGTCATACTGCCAAGGTCTTCCAAGGATCAAATGTGTAGCTTCCATGGGAGCTACATCACAAACAATTTCGTCAGTATAATCACCAATAAGCAATGGAACACGAACCTGTTTGTGTACATGAACAGCTCCCTGTGGACTTAACCAATGAAGTGCATAAGGTCTTGGATGCTGCTCCACCTGCAAACCCAACTTAGTAACCCAGTTTGTTGAAGCAACATTAGTGCAACTGCCTGTGTCTACCATAATCAAACAAGTCTTTCCCTGCACCATGCCCTGGATATGGAATAAATTGGCCCTCTGATTAGGAATAGTTTCATCCTGCTGAACCATTAGCATATCTCCCTGTACTAGCCTCGCTATAATGTTTTCATCTTCCTCCTCTACCTCAGTACTCTTTTGTTCTTCTTCCTCACTCTCAACTTTGTCCCCCTTGATGACCATAACCCTTTTATTAGGACATTGAGAAGCAATATGGCCAAGTCCTAAACACTTGAAACATTTGATATCCCTGCTCCTCTTTTGTTTTTTTTGTCAACAACCTCATTAACGACTGCTTTTCTCTTTTCCTTCCTTTCCTTCTCCCTCTCACCATCATCTGATTTATGGTGTTGATATGATTTCTGATCCCGCCATCTCTGATCCCGCCTGCGCTGATGCCACTCTACCCGACTGGCTAATTTAATCACATCCTCAAGAGTCTGATAATGCTGGAGTTCCACTACACTGGCAATATCCATCTTCAACCCATTGATGAAACGAGCTATGGATTCATCTGATGTTTCCCTGATATCACATCTTGCCACTAATGTCTCAAACTCCTTCACATACTCTTCTATGCTCTTCTTACCCTGCCTCAAGGATTGCAACTCCATCAGCATCTCCTGTTTATAGTAGTCTGGCACAAATCTACGTCTCATCAACCTTTTCATCAAGGCCCATGAACGCACTTTCTCCTCATCAGCCTTACGTCTCTCAGCTTGTAATTTGTCCCACCACAAACTAGCATATTCAAAGAATGCTAAAGATGCCATCTTCACCTTCATGCGCTCATCCCACTCATAACAGTCAAACACCTTTTCTACCCGTGGCACCCAGTCTAGGAATTCCTCTGGTTTACTACTACCAGTGAAAGGTGGAATCTTCAACTTGATGCTTTCAATCCCCTTACGCCTATCAACATTGTTTCCTCTCCTATTCCTTCCACTACTAGCATCAAATTCACTACTAGAGTGTCTCCTCCTATTTCCTGCACCACTATAGCTTCTTCTATCCCTAACCTCCAATCTCTCCATAATCAATCTAAGATTTTCTTGGATTTAATTGAACTCAGCCCTATTCACAACCTCACCCCCATTATCAGCATCGTTCCTATTGTTGTTGTTTTGAACACTTCCTTGCGACGACATTTCTACCCTTCAATAGTCAGCAATAGAAATTCACCAACAACCCAATTCCCAACAACAGCCCCAAACACCAATTTCACAGCAATCAACACCCAACAACTGAATTCAGCAAAAACCCCCAATTCTCAACTACAGCCCAATTACCAATTCATAGCAATACAATTCACAAAACAAATTTCCAAATTTCCCAACCAACAGTAGTATTGAATTAAAACTACAATTGAATTGAGAATCAACAGCCTTACCAATTTAACCCTTGATCTGATCGAATCCTTCGTTCTGAACCCTTACAAATCCAACCTTTGCTCTGATACCAAATGACGTGGACTCGAATACGAATTCCTTTACACACAACCAAATCGTCAACAACAATCAAATAACTCCAATTTTTAGGGTTTTCTGGATTTTAGTACTAATGCATAAAATCAAAGATATGGATAAAATTATCAATCTATAGATGCCAAGAATTATAAAATCAAACTAGTTCGCAATCAAATCATAGAACAATAGAAACCACGTTCTATAAATCAATCACTACGGTTAAAGAATTTCAAGAATTCAATAACGATGCTCGCCATAAATTCTATATGAACCAAGAATTTGATAAGAACAATACGAATATATCGAAATTCGATTCTCAATATTCTCAAATCTCCAAAAGAAGACTCACGCACTCAAGTGTCTCTATGTTTACAAAACAAAATGATTCTCTATCTACGAAAAACCCTAAGGTCCCTATTTATAACATCCTAAAAATTTGGTGCGGAAACATTCAAGGCCGGCGACCTTCACTTAGGCCGGCAACAAAAGCCGGCGGCCTTCTCTTAGGCCGGCAATTAAAGCCGGCGGCCTACATTTTAGGCTGGCTCCAAGGCCAGCGGCCTACATTTTAGGCCGGCTCCAAGGCCGGCGGCCTTGAGGTGAACTCGGCCGGCCTTTATTCAAGGCCGGCTTAAGGCTAGCCGGACTTCACCTTGGGTCCTCCCGACGCCTATGTCCTCCTTTTTTTGGTGCTCATATTTTCGCTCTTGGAATCGTATCACACAGACTTTAAAATCTCGAGGTTTTATTGGATGAATTTGAAGTTGTTCAAGCACACAAGTCGAAAGAAAATTTGGGGATTAAGTAGGTTTATAAGGCAAATGTGGAACCATATGATTGAGGGGTTTAAATTTAGTACCTCAAAATTTCTCATGTATATCTCATATATATAAAAGGATTTTATAAATAAATGCACCTGATAGGAATAAAAATCCGACAAGACCTATCATTAGGGTAAGAACTAAAGGAATTCGAATTTTGGCGATGAGGGCCCATTTTGAGCAGATCGACCCCGGAATTATTTATCAATTAACCTCTTTTCTATTATTCTTGTATTTTGTTTTCCAACAGGCACACTTATCATATTTTATAGGGCAATGGACAAACTCCCTCAGACTCAGCTTGTGGGTTATCCATGGACCGACCTGAATCGGCGATGAGTTGGGTCGATGGATCCTATAAAAGACTGGCATCTTGAAGATTATTTCTTTTATATATTTCTTCTTTTATGAACTATTTTGGTTGTATTTTGGTTTTAGGAAACTTTTATTTCCTTGTAATTTTCATTTAGGACTAGCTACCTTAAAAGTGGCAAACTTGTAATTTTGAGCACGTTTTAACCCTAGGAATAGCAAGTATAAATACTTGCTTAAGAGAGGGTTTGAGGAGGTTAATTTTTACAGATTTGAGAGGCACATTTCACGTGTGAATTAGGGTTCTTTCCTTAGTTCCAAACTCTTATCAATTTCAACCCAAGAATTGGAATTGTGGCGAGTGCGACGAAGGCGAATTATGAGTCATATCAATTCAATTTTGTTGTATGTTCATTTCTTCTCTAGTGAGTCATATCTAGGGTAGATTTGGATCTTTCTTAGACCTATTTATGGTTCTATTTTCGTGAACAACAATCTTGTAAGATTGATTGTTTCATTGAGCACTTGGATTACATACTTCATTGTTATTGTTGGCGTGAACTAGTGATTGAAAGGGAAAGTGGATTTCATTGGTTTATTGCTTTCTTTGATCTGATTTCCACGTGATATTTCAATCCTTATTGTGGTTATTTGGTTAATGTTATCAATAGAGATTACAATTAAATCATTTGAACAACATTTTCCATCAAAATCTTCAAAGGTGTCACGAGAATTGCTTATTAGGTGGACCGGTTTTGTCTTAGATTTGAGATTGTTTTCTTGAGTCTTTTTTATTGTGCTTCCAAGTGGGTTTAGGCACATCATCTTTTTGGTATCAGAGCTTGAGGTTTGTGAGAAGGGATTGTTGCAACTTGAATTCAAAAATTAGGGGTTTGTTGAGTAGCACCTTGATTCGAAAATTGTTGGCGTGAAAAATGATTTTTTTTTTTTGTTGAGTTGTTGAATTGTATCTTGTTGATTAGTGGTTGAACATTTGGAGATTTAAACACTCTTGGATTCCTTGGCATTTGGCTATGAATGTGTAGTTAATTTTGAAGCAAACCGTGAAGGATTGAGTGTAGTGTTCAATTGGTGAAGAGGATGTGTGTTGTGTACATTTATTTTCGGATTTGAGGAGTGGCAATTGAGATTTCAGATTTGAAATTTCCAGATTTGAGGTGTGAGTTAAGGAAGCAATTTGAATTTCAAAACACACATTAAGTCATTGTTTAATTGTGTGTTCATTTGAATTTGAAAGTGGCTCCTTACCATTTGTGGAATATTGCAATTAATGATCTCATTTTGAATTTGAATTTAAGCTGCCTTTTGTTGTGAGTTACGGATTGAAACTTGTATAGAAGTGGAGAAATACAAGTGTGGAAGAGTGTGTATGTGTATGCTGCAACGTGTATAAAAGGTATATGTGTGTGAGTTGTGTTTTTGTAAAATTAGTGAAAGGTATGTATGTGTGGCGTTATGTGTGTATGTTGATTGAAGGTGTTGCAACGTGGTGAATTGGTGTTGTGGTGAAGTGAGTGCATCGTGATTAGGTGTGTGTGGTGGTGTAAATTTGTGGAGTTGTGTGTAGTATAAGGTGCTGCACATTAAGACTCATTGTGGGTGTAAAAATTTAGCAAGAAAGGAAGGTTGAGTAGTGGAATTTAAAATTCAAACAAATCATTAAAGTGTAAAAGTAATTGAACTAGTTACTTAAACACTTGTTGTTGAATTTAATTCTATCTACTTGAAAGTAGTTGAGTGTACTTCATTTGTGGTTTGGTTGTGTACTTGAACGTTGGAAGTGTGAAGATAATTATTGTATTGTTGGATTTGAGTACAATCATGTCTAGTGAAATGTTTCATTATGCTAACATATTGCATCGGGACATGACTTCTTTTCAAACCATTGATGAGGGACAAAGAGAAAACTTGTTCCATACTTCTTGTAGGGTACAAGGAAACTTGTGCGCAATTATTATTGATGGTGGTAGTTGTACTAATGTTGTAGCTGCATCATTAGTATCGAAGTTGAAACTTGAAACTATCCCATATCCCAAACCCTATACATTACATTAGTTGAATGATCAGGATGGTCTTTATGTGACCCAAAGGGCTAGGATACCCTTCAATATAGGGGACAAGTACTATGATGAGCTTGAATGTGATATTCTTCCTCTTTGTGCATCCCATATATTACTTGGTAGACCATGGTTGTATGATAGGATGGTATTACATGATGGGTATAGAAATACTTATATGTTCAAAAAAGATGGAAAACGTATAGTATTGAACCCTATGTCGCCATCAAAGGTCCAAGAGATGCAAAGACAAATAAAACAACCATTACAGAATCTTGAGGATCATAGCCACATGATCAAACCTTTAGAGGACCAAACTGTGCAGACGTAGGTATGCCAACCTTCAAAGGTTCTTGAGGGCTCTAGTGACACGAGCCAACCCTTAGAGCATAAAATTGGTCAGACACCGATGTGCCAACCTTTAGAGGATCCTGATGAACATAGTCAGACGAGCAGACCACTAGAGAGCCAGACTGTTCAGAGACAGTTATGTTCACCTTCAGAGGTTTTAGAGGGTAATGAGCAATTGGGCCAACCATTAGAAGACCATGAGGATCAGCAACATACAGATAAGTTAGAAAAGAAGGAAACAGTTTCAGTGGAACAGGTTAATACAGGGGCGACTTTATTGGATAATTGAGTATTATTTGTGTTGCAGATGAGATACATCCTAGAAATGGATGAGAGAAAACAATCACCACCTGTAGTATTTCAGATATTGGGATTCTGTAGAGATACTACTTCAAATGGATTGCTAGGAAAAAACAAAGTCTCTATTGCATTTGACCTGCTAGATTTGAGGACAAATCTGTTTGAGGCCCGAGGAGATGATAGGAATAAAAATCCGACAAGACCTATCATTAGGGTAAGAACTAAAGGAATTCGAATTTTGGCGATGAGGGCCCATTTTGAGCAGATCGACCCCGGAATTATTTATAAATTAACCTCTTTTCTATTATTCTTGTATTTTGTTTTCCAACAGGCACACTTATCATATTTTATAGGGCAATGGACAAACTCCCTCAGACTCAGCTTGTGGGTTATCCATGGACCGACCTGAACCGGCGATGAGTTGGGCCGATGGATCCTATAGAAGACCGGCATCTTGAAGATCATTTCTTTTATATATTTCTTCTTTTATGAACTATTTTGGTTGTATTTTGGTTTTGGGACACTTTTATTTCCTTGTAATTTTCATTTAGGACTAGCCACCTTAAAAGTGGCAAACTTGTAATTTTGAGCACTTTTTAACCCTAAGAATAGCAAGTATAAATACTTGCTTAAGAGAGGGTTTGAGGAGGCTAATTTTTACAGATTTGAGAGGCACATTTCACGTGTGAGTTAGGGTTCTTTCCTTAGTTCCAAACTCTTATCAATTTCAACCCAAGAATTGGAATTGTGGCAAGTGCGACGAAGGCGAATTGTGAGTCATATCAATTCAATTTTGTTGTATGTTCATTTCTTCTCTAGTGAGTCATATTTAGGGTAGACTTGGATCTTTCTTGGACCTATTTATGGTTCTATTTTCGTGAACAACAATCTTGTAAGATTGATTGTTTCATTGAGCACTTAGATTACATACTTCATTGTTATTGTTGGCGTGAACTAATGATTGAAAGGGAAAGTGGATTTCATTGGTTTATTGCTTTCTTTGATCTGATTTCCATGTGATATTTCAATCCTTATTGTGGTTACTTGGTTAATGTTATCAATAGAGATTACAATTAAATCATTTGAACAACATTTTCCATCAAAATCTTCAAAGGTGTCACGAGAATTGCTTATTAGGTGGACCGGTTTTGTATTAGATTTAAGATTGTTTTCTTGAGTCTTTTTTATTGTGCTTCCAAGTGGGTTTAGGCACATCAGCACCTATAACATTTTCTAATACTTAATAGTAGGATAAGTGAGTAACTCTATTTTGCAAGGTACCAACTCATACCTTACTCAACTAAATAGGTTCCAAGTGAGTATTGAGAATCACATAGTGGATTTTGAATATGAATTTTCCGTAACCTGCTCCTATAGAGTAGGATACAAGTATAAAGTCTTTCTATTTTTTATCTTAGAATATAAGTTTCAAGGTACTTTATAGGTATTATGTACCCACCTTACAAAAAAATATTAAATAATATTATTTTTAAAATAAATAATAAATGATAAATAATATTATTATATTTTTCAACTAATAAATGTTTTAGTAAGAAAAAAAATTAGGGAATTCAAGATCAAAAGTTAATAACCTAAATGATTAAATTAATATCGCCTCTCTCATTTTATGTTTTCCATTTTTATTTTTTTTTGCTTGTTATTCTCCATTTTCCTCTCTAACTTTATATTTTTCATTCTTTCTCCTTATTATTTCCTATTTGTTAAGTAATAAAATTACACAAACTTGAAATAATGAAGAGATGAAAAAATACTTTTTTTAATTTTACAAGTTTTGCTACAAGTTTTACATATAAAAAACTTGTAATATCACATATAGAATTTTTTTTTCAATAACACATAAACTTGAAATTTATAAGAAAAAAAATAAAGTTTACAAGTTTCTTAAGTTACCCCATACCTTTTAGATTTTATAGGATACAGGGTAGTTCCAAAGTGTTACAAGATATATTCCAGTTCCAAAATTTAGGAATCTTATAGGGTAAGATATGAATAGAACTTCAAACCTTAACCGCATTTTATCCACTCACCCCTACTCAATAGCAGGAAACATAAATGTTTTTGGGGAAATGATTAAAGGTACTTGGTGCACTTCATAAGAGGTAAAAAGAATAAATTTCTTGCCTTTTATCGTAGCATATAATTAATATTGAAAATTACCTATCAATTTATAAAGAAATAAAATCAATACATAAAAACTTGAGTATATTTTGTTATTAACAAAATATAACACAAAACATATTATTAGGAAATTACAAGTAAAGCAAAAAGAGCAAAATGATGTAGATATAAGTATCCTTCGATTTTTTTATAACTATACAAGATTATATCAATAGCAATACTACAAAAATTATCAATTTTAGTATATATGATTAGGTAATTAGTCATTTAATAATCCACATTAATTTTCATGATATTAATTATAAGAAAGTAAATCAAGTAATATAATTTTTATTATTTACTAATATTTTGTGCAAATAAGACTAAAATATTTATAGAAATTTTATAGTATACAACTAATAAATAAATAGCAACTCAAGAAATTTTATTTAGTTAATTATAATTTTGTAACAAAGAAAATTTAATATTATTAATTATTGTAAAAAAAACAGAGAGGGAATTTCAATAGATCAATATGAGAATCAATTTAACTTGGAAAAAGTAAAATAACACTTATGGAAATTGAACTTATGACCTTTTATTTACAAACTTACATACATATATATGAGAATATATATATATATATATGTATATTTTCATTTTTACATAATTAATTTTTTTTTTCAAACTTAGATTTAAGGCCCTCTTGAGCCTCTATACCCATCCCCACCCACAATATATTGAATCCTCACCATCCTCCCCATTCTTCTACTATTGTCTTTTTATCTAGCACCTTTTATCCTTAGTTTTCAACTTATTCATCTAGTAGAACTCCACCTTACAATATAACCTTTAGTTATTTGCTATGTAACTTTTATTTTCTTGTATACTGATCTTTATTTACTTGCACCTAAACATTAGCTCCATAAGTTTGAACTTATAAAACTATCAAAACTCTAATTTGCATATACATGGCTATTTAACTCAAAGTGCTAACTATATTTGACTCCAAATAAAGTGATCCAATAAGATTGTGAACTTTAATGCATTAAGTATAGGTTAATATGTGTAGAGACCAAAAATATTGTTTTCGGTTTTATAAAATTAGAAATAATAAAAGTTATCAAGCAGTTAACCTATAAATATATATATGGTCGTGGTCCTTAAGTCATGGATGATACTATTCTATTCTCTCTAACACCTCATCATCAAAAAGGGTAAGAGACAAAACATCTCTAAGAAACATCCTATTGACTTGAAAGGCCACTCCATCACATCAAGTAATAAGTCCCTCAAGTCATGAATTTAGGTATGCTTTCATTTATTACTTTTATATTTTGTACCCTAATTTTGTAAATGGATTGTTCCTAAGTGACTTAAATTATGGGAATAATTATATATCAATCCCAATAAGTAGTGTCAAAGCATTCATGTGAGAGATTAGAGCCTAATTTTAATAAAGTTTTGTTATTTTTCATGAATCTTGTATGAAGGCCATGATTTGTGATTAGGGTTGATAAGAAATTGCATGAAACAATTGTGTTTGATTCAAAATATAGGGATTTAATGACTATGTAGTACAATCATGATCATAATTCGGCCTTGAATAAAGACAAAATTAAAACTAGAAAGGAATTAGGGTTTATGGGATTCGAAATTGAGAAGAAAACTATTTGTGTATAGTACACACTTGAAATTCATGCCATGTTTTGAGCCATTTACATTGAGAGAATAGCATGATAGGAAACATAGCACAAATGGAGTTATGCTCAAATGAAGAACACAAGAGTGTCAAGCTTTTTTTTTAAAAAAAAAAAAGGCCAAAAGGTATATGGCCATGAACATAGGTCGTGTTCTAGGCTATGAACCTCTTAGTAAGTAAACACACCAGGTACACAACCAAGAACACAACAATGTTCACGGCCATGTAATATATATATATATATAAGGGTGTGGTGTCTTGTAGGTTAATTCAAATTATGGCAAATCATTATATATTTGTTATTTAAAATGAATTATTGAAATTGCATATTGCCAAAGTAACCTTGATGTGCTTGGATCCTATGAATGAATCAAAACGCGATCCGTAGTAATGCAGGGACATAAAAATAATGTCTTTTTATGTTTATATATATATATATATACCAAATAAAATAAAAGGATATGAACAATTATCAAATAGATAATTGAATTGAAATACTGAATCCTATTTCAATAATCTCATAAGAACAGAAATCAATAAACAATATAATTAAAAGACCGATGAACTCACAAATTGATCTAATTATATTAATAAGTCTCTCTACGAAAAGATCTCTCAAAGAAGAAAATGAAAGGTTTACAACCTCTAAGATTGTCATAACTATCAAAAGTATTTCTTCTTGTTGCTCTTGTTTTAAATGGAGAAACAAAATAACCCTTAAATACTAACCCTAATAACATAGTAATATCGTAACTAGTGAAAGTCTTAAGAAAATAATGAAATAAAACATGAAATAGGTATCCTGACATGTTCATGAGTGTGCTCACAGCCATGTACATGTTCACTGTCAGAGTTCACAGCCATGATCATGGTCATGATCCTCTCTGATCTTCAATAGGTCTAAGTTCACAAGTATGAACCTTGGCTCTGTATACCTCTCAGATATCTATTTCTTACAATTCTTTGCTTCCAAACGATGATCTCCTTTACTCTAGTATTCCTTAACATATTGGCCATACTTCCTAAGGCTTGAAGAGCAAATATCCTTAGGCTTAGCACCTTATATCACATCAAACCTCTACTTTAGAAGTTACTCGTTTTGAATAAGTAAAAAAAGGATGTATGTATGTAAATTATGTGAACATTGATTAGCCCAAAGGAAGATCAATGTTTAGTTGATTTACTTGTATACTTACGATGATAAATATGTAATAATTGTTTGGATTTTTTCTATAAGTGATTAGTAAGCCTAAAGAAAGGCCTAATCACTTGACAAACTTCTATTATCAATATTTGATCACTGCACCAAGTACACTACTTACAAGTTGATATCTCTGTCTAAAAACTAGATGATGTGCTAGGTGTCTTGTGATGGGACTTACCATTATTTGAATTTTGTGATTTTGTATGCTTTAGTATGAATTTGAGTTTAATTTCTATTTTGCTTATTTTGTTCTTTGTTCAATTACCGGTTCTACTACCAATATCTCTACAAATATAAATTCTATTCTTATGTTAAATGGCACGAATTTTAAGGCATGTAAGAGAATGTAATGATTATTCTCATAGTCATAGACTTGGACTTAGCACTGAGGGAAGATCGCCCTCTTTCCATTATTGATGAGAGTACCTCTAATGAAAAGCAGGAGATGGAAAGATAGGAGCAATCAAATCGCACAAGTTTGAAGATCATGAAACATACTGTTCTAAAAGCATTTAGGGGCACTACGTCTAAAAGTATGCAAACGGCTAAGGAGTTCTTAAAGGATCTTGAGAAGAAGTATGCCAAAAATGAAAAGGCTAAAACAAGTGTACTCTTAACACAACTTATCTCAATGTGGTATAAGGGAAATAGCAATATTAGAGAGTACATCATGGAGATGTCTTGTATTACCTCAAAACTTAAAACACTAAAGTTGGATTTGTTTGAAGAATTGCTTGTGCACTTGGTTTTGATATCTCTTTTGGCACAATTTAATCAATTCAAGGTGAGCTATAACTATTGAAAGGACTCTTGGTCCCTTAATGAGCTCATCTCACACTATGTCCAAGAATAGGAAAGGTTAAATCATGAAAAGACTAAAAGTGCTCACTTAGCCAGTATTTCCAAGAATAAAAAGAAAAATAAGAAAAAGAAGGGTAAGGAAGCTATGGTACAAACACAACAAAAGAAACAACACAATGACCATGCTAAGGATGCTTGTTTCTTTTATGGTCTAAAAGGATACAATAGGAAGAAATGTACCAACTATCACGCATAGCGTGAAAAGAAAGGTACGCTTCTTAACTTTATTTATTCTAAGGTTAATTTGATTTTGGGACCTAAACACACATAGTGGAAAGATTTAAGTGCAGCAACTCACATCAATAGGTCTATATAAGGTTACTTGAGTTGTCGAAAGCCTAGTGATGATGAAAGATATATCTACGTTAGCAATGGCAAGTTGGTAGAGGTCGAGGCAATAGGGAACTTTAGATTATTGCTTAGAATTGGTTGTTATTTGGATTTGAATGAGACATTCATTGTACCATCTTTTAGATGAAATTTAAATTCTATTATCACTTTGGACAAATTTGGCTATTCTTGTTCATTTGGCAATAACTAGTTTAGTCTCTTTTATTATTCAAAAATACTAGGTACCGATTCATTATCATATAGTGATAATCTTTATTTACTTGATACAATTGTCTCTTATAATGATTCCCTACATGTTAATTCATGAAATTTAAAGCTTAAATTCACTAGCGAGAATTCAACATCATTATGGCACAAGAGATTAGGTTACATCTCTTAAAGGAGAATAGATAGACTTGTCTTTAATAATATTCTCAATGCCCTTAATTTTACAAATTTTGATACTTGTATTAACTGTATTAAATGGAAACAAACAAATGTCGAGAAACTGGGTGCCCATAGAGCTACAAAATTCTTAGAATTGATTTAATAATACTTCATAACGTTTATAGAAGACTTCTCTAGATATAGCTACCTGTTTCTCATTCATGAGAAATCTCAGCCACTAGATATGTTCAAAACTTATAAAGCTAAAGTGAAGAATCGACTAGGAAAAAGAATTAAAGCTATCAAATCTAACTATAGTAGTGTATACTATAGTAGATATAATGGATCAAGAGAACAACATTCAAAACCATTGGCTAAATTCCTAGAGGAATACAATATCATCTCACCGTACACCATGTCAAGTTCACCTACAATGCATGGTGTTGCTAAAAGCTGAAACAGAGTGCTTAAAGACATGGTAAGGAGTATACTTAGTCATTCCACCTTACCAGAATTACTCTAAGGAGAGGCATTGAAAACTGCAGCATACTTGCCCAATAGAGTTCCAATTAAGGCAACTAATAAAACCCCTTGTAAGCTATGGATAGGTAAAAGATCTAGTTTAAAGTACTTGCATATTTGGGAATGTTTAGTTAAGACTAGGTCTTATAGGCCAATGAAAGTATACCTCAGAACCTAAAGCACCACAGCCCGCCACGTGTCACTACTATCAAGCAACACGGTAAGGCTCTAAAACTTCAACATACTTCACAACTTGCTCATATACATTATCCATCATACTACTATAACTATAATCAAATGAATGACTCACAGATGAGTCATTCCAAATTTCATTATTAATCACAAAGTCTCCAACTACAATCTATCTTCATAATTTCAATTTAACAATAAAACATCAATTTACAATAATTCATAATTCTTGTCACTCTTCCTTTACATAGTAATAGTGTTCTCTTCCCATCTCATCTATGTAATGTCCCACTGAGTTTTCGTTCTCATCATACTTTAGTTGCCTATTTTCGTTTGCAGTTAAAAAAATATAGGAAGAGAGGTGAGCCTAAGCTAAGTACGTGAGTACCACACCCACATGCGCATGACACACCACATTAATATCACATGCATATATGCAACATTTATCCACAACACATTCACAATTCAATTTACACATCAACACCAAAATAAATTATAACACATAAAGGTACTCATGACCTTGGTACACATAAGTTTTATCTTAGTGGGAACTACCTCCAAAGGTCCCATCTAACCCTAATCTACCTCAGATCATTTTGATATACGACTCCACTAGGGACAATGCGACATATCGATTATCGAGGTGCCCCCTAAGGATTTACCACTACAAGCCCCTTGGCCAAGCCAAACACAAACAACATATCTCATTCAACATATAACACTGTATTACTTCATGATATCACTTAATTCACATAACATCTTAGCATTTCATTATTCTACATATAACTCGTTGGATAACTTCCTAACAATCATATACAACAAACAAAGTAAACATGTACCCGGTATCCTAGCCTTAAGCACTTCTTGTCCTAAACTTAAGCTAAGTGGATATCTGTATAATCATCAAGACATCATCCTTAGTACTAATCCAAACATGATATATTTCTTCTAATTCCTCTTAATCTATAAGGTTATCTAAGGTTATACTAATTGTCTCGGTTGTGTGGAACATAGTTGATTAAGAAGATAACTTGATATACAATGATCGTGTCCATCACTTAACACGGCCATGTTGGAGGTCATGTTAACAAACACGGGCTAGTACACGACCATGTTAGAGGTCATATATCTCTCTATGAGATTTAGCTTCAACACGGTTAGAACACGACTATGTTGGGAGGCCGTGTTTCTCTTAATTTAACACGGTCAAAACACAACCGTGTTAAGAGGTCGTGTATCTCTCAGCATGACTTTTGGACTCAACACGGTCGAAACACAACCGTGTTAGATGGTTGTGTATCTCTTGGTATACTTTGTAAATCAACCCAACAGTAACACAGCCATGTTGGATGGTCGTATATCCTTCGGTTTGTTTTTCAAACCCTTATTTTTCTACCCTTAATTCGTCCAATCTTCTTGTTTTCTACTTCTAAGCTTAAGTAAATCCAAAAATACACATTATAATCTCTTACCTGATCTGAATTTCGCTTGAAACTCCAAATCCAACAACTCCCATGCTTATTTAATCTGTCATTGGGCTCGATTCCTATAAACAACCAAATGGATTTCATATATGAGTCTACTCTTAATAAAATATGTATTGAAATGACTAAAATCGTACCTTTTTGCTTTGTTGCGATACCCCCACGAATTGCTTTAGGTCTTCTTAGACAAGATCTCTCTCTCTCTCTTTGTCACTCAGTCTCTCTAGGTGGCTGAAATCGTAAAAGTGTTCAGAAAAGAAAGGAACCATAGGTTAGTTTCACATTTATAGTTCCATTAGGAAAAGACAAACTACACCATATCCCACATGTTCATTTACGACCTTGCCATTCGTTATATTTTTACACATATTTATTTATTTATATAAAAATAATGTGTATTACAGAAAGAAAACTAAATTCTAAGACTATTAGTTACTATTTTATTAGGTACTTCAAAGGATCGAGGGGTTACAAATTCTATGTTCCCACTACAAAAGGAATTTCTAAGACATTTAATGCTCAGTTATTTGAGGATGTTAAGTTTACAAAAAGAGATAGAGTTAAGAATTTTATCTTTGAAGATAAACAAGTTGATGTTCCTCTAATTGCTATTGATAGCACTCAAGCTCATATTATAATACTTGATGCTATTCGAAAAGTAAATCCAGAACGAGATAATGTAAATGAATCTCTTATTCCAAAATAATAAACTCTACAATCTCAAGAACCAGTGCCATTAAGGACCACCGGAGAAAGAAGAAACGCAATTTTGATTGATTATGTTGTATTTCTTCAAGAACATGAGGATGGCATTAGAATGATGGAAGATGATCTAATCTACTCTTGTCAAGCTATAGAAAGTTCTAATTCTCAAAAATACATAGATGCCATGAATGAGGAAATGAAATCCATGAAGGATAGTGATGTATGAGACCTTATTCCATTACCTGAAAATACGAAACCCATTAGTTGCAAATGGATATTTAAAATCAAAAGAGATTTAAAAGGCAACATAAAAAGGTACAAGGCATGTCTTGTTGCTAAGAGATTTATGCAAAAAGAAGGCATTAATTATAAAAAGACTTTCTCTCCAGTTTCATCAAAAGACTCTTTAAAGATAATAACAACACTAGTTGCTCACTTTGATCTTGAGTTACATTGCATGGATGTAAAGATTGTGTTTCTCAATGGTAACATTGATGAGACGATCTACATGGTGCGACTAAAAAACTTTGTTTCAAGAAATTTAAAGCAGATGGTATGCAAGTTGAAGAAATCCATCTATTGACTTAAGTAGGTGTCTTGTTAATGGTATCACAAATTTCATTAAATCATCATCTCATTCGATTTTCAGATAAATGCAATTAATGACCGTGTGTACCATAAGTTTAGTGAGAGCAAATTTATCTTTTTGGTTTTATATGTGGATGACATATTGCTTACCATAAATGATATGAGCCTATTACATGATACTAAGAAATTTCTATCAAAGAACTTTGAGATGAAAAATCTTAGAAAAGCCTCTTTTGGTATTAGGAATTCAGCCACATCAGGATCATTCTCAAGTTATTCTTGGATTATCTTAAAAGGGCTATATTGAAAAGGTACTCAAAAAGGTTTAGCATGCAAAATTGTAAATCAGAGATACCCCTATTGCTAAAGGAGACAAGTTTAGTCTAGATTAACGCCCTAAGAATGACCTTAAAGGAAAAAAAAATGGAAAAGGTCTCTTATGCTTTAGCTTTAGGAAGTCATATGTATGCTCAAGTCTATACGCATCCAGATATTGCATACATTGTTAGGATACTAAGGAGATATCTAAGCAATTCAGGAATTAATCATTGGAAAGCAACTAAATAAGTCATGTGGTATTTACAAAGAACAAAGGACTACAAGTTCACATATAGAATATTAGATCAGTTGGAGATCATTGGTTACTCTAATTCTGATTTTGTTGGTTGCTAAGATAGTCAAAAATCACATCAAGATATATCTATCTACTTGTTAGAAGAGTCATTTCTTGGAAGAGTGCTAAGTAGACACTTGTAGTTTCTTCTGGTATGGCAGCAGAGTTTATAGCATGTTATGAGGCATCCAATCATGGAATATAGCTAAGGAACTTTGTCGTTAGGCTATGCATTGTGGAAAATGTGGAAAGACCATTAAAGATATATTGTGACAACAAATCAGCAGTGCTATATTCTAATAACAATAGGAGTTTGACAAAGTTAAAACAAATAGATTTCAAGTTTCTTGTTATGAAAGAAAGAGTTCAAAATAAACAAGTATTTATAAAGCACATAGGAAAAAACTCTATGGTTGCAAATACACTTACTGAGGAATTACCACCCAAGGTCTTTTATAAGCATGTCGCTTAGATAGGTGCTATGTATTTTCAAGATATTTAGTTTCAATGAGAGTATATTTGTGATATTTGTTTGTTAGACACGTTGACTGTTATTTTTTATACAAATTATGTTTCCATTATGGTTACAGAAATCTCAATAATAAATTTATTTTGAATTATCCAGTATTTTTTATTAAATTATTTTTAAACTCATATAAAATTAATCTCACTAAGGTATGATTTAGAACTAGATGGAAAAGGCATGTTGGATCACATTACATGTATTTTTCATGCTACATATCCATACTTTATTCATGTCATCTAATTATGTTAATGTATGTGATCATTAATAGGGTCAATTATGACATATCTAGCGAAACTCGATCCTATATTGATATGATTGATAAACCAAATTGTTTGGAAATGCATTCAATCATGGTAGCAAAATTTATTGACTGCTCATAAGGATTATTCACAATTATAAAGGTCACATATATAGTTCAAGTGGGAGATTATTAGGTTTATTTTATAAATAAATTGTATAGGCTTATATGTGTAAGTAATAATAATAATTGTGTAATAAGACCATCATATTAAATAAAGTCCAAATAAAGTGATTTAATAAGGTTGTGAACTTTAATGCATTAGTTAAGTATGGATTAATATGTATGGAGACTAAAAATATTGTTTCCAATTTTATGATGGATAAAATTGGAAATATTAAAAATTAACAGGCATTTAATCGGTATATATATATATGTGTGTGTGACTTAAGGACCATGACCATTTATTATGTTCTCTCTTACATCCATCGTCAAAAAGGACAAGAGAGAAGACATCTCTAAAGGACATCCTATTAACTTGGAAAGTATTCTATCACATCAAGTAAGAAGTCTCTCAAGTCATGAATTCATGTATGTTTCCGTTTACTACTTTTATATTTTGTGCCCTAATTTTACACATAGATTGTTCCTAGGTGATTTGAATTATGAAAATAGTTACATATTAATCCCAATAGGATATGTTTAAACATTTTATCTCCCAACCAAAGTGCCATAGTCATGCACCATCCTTTAAAAGCTTCCTCACCAAATCCAAAACAAATAGTTGAAACAAGAGTTGTAAAGCTTTGTGACTTATTCGCTTGAAATAATAATTTTTCAAAAGTGACCAAAGTTTTTTAATGGATAATCTGTGTTGACTTGTTAAACTCCATAATGGTCTCAATCATAGACCCAATAAGGTGTATGAACTCAATATGAAATCTATGGAAAAGATTCCTCTAATATGCAATTGAAGTTTCAGTAGCACAATGAAGAACAAACAAGGAAAGAGAGAATATGACAAAAGCAAAAAAAAGTAAAGTGTTTGTTATTATTATTGTTAACTATCTTTCCAAAGTTTTATATACACAAAAGACATATAGTAACTATCACAACTACTATACCTATGCAACTTGACACATGTAACTAGTAAAAAATAATAAATATGCTCCCCACTCTCAAGGTGGCACCTCTTGAAAGCATAACTTGGAACATAAAAATTCAATACGTTTCTCTCCAAGTGCTTAAGTAAGAGGATCTCTTAGCTGCAATTTAGATAAGACATAACAAGATGAAGAAATCTAGACAGAATATGATCTCGAATGAAATGAACATTAATATCAATATATTTGGTTTACCCATGTAAACATGGAGTGTTAGCAATAAGTAAAGCCAACTTACTATCACAATATAGAGTAATCAGCAAGGTTAAAGACACCAATATCAAGCAATACGTAGGAAACCCATAAGACTTATTTAAAAGTTGTAACTATACTACGATACTCAGCCTCTATAGTGGATGTTGAAACCACAAGTTGTTTCTTGGTTTCCAAGAAACTAAGCTGCTGCCTAACATGACACAAAATCTAATAAGAGATTTCCTAACAACTACATAGGATCCCTAATCATAATTGGAATAAGCAAACAAAGAAAGATCACTTGAAGAGGGATAGAACGAGCCTAAAGAAAAAGTGCCCTTAAGATAACATAAAAGATGGAAAAGGGCCTGTAGATGAGACACTCAGATGAGATAAAAATTAGCTCAACTTATGTACTGCAAAAGACAAATATGGCTGCCTAAGTGTGATGCATAAGAGAAGTCCAATTATACGCCAATAAAATGATGGATATTCAAGTATATTTGCTATTTCATTGTCTAATTTCAAACCAGTGGGCATAGGAAACTTGACTGGCTTCGCACTTGTTAAACCTACATCAACAATAACATCCATAATAAATTTCCACTTATTGAGAAGAATTCCAACATCTGTTCTATGCAATTCTAGACCTAAGAAGAATCAAGCTAAACCTAAATCTTTGATGCTAAAAGCATCACAAAGTCATTGCTTTAAGTTATTAACAATCAACTCATTACAACCAGCAATGAGCATGTCATCCACATATAAAAGAACAACCACAAACCCATGTGCATCATGAAGTGTAAACAATGACTAGTCATGCTTAGACTAAACAAACCCATCATTGATAAGAAATTGTGAAATATCCTCTACAACCGTAGTGTAGTAAGGCTTTAGTATAACCCTCCAACGGAACCTTATATATTCTTTCATCTAAATGTCCATGCAAAAACGCATTATCGACACTAGTTTTAAATAAAGGCTAGCCATTAGCAGCTACTATTGCAATTAGTATACGAACTATGATGATGTTGGCTATGGGAGAAAAGGTGTCATGGAAATTTGTTCCTTCATGCTGAGTATAGCCCTTTGCAACTAAACGCACCTTATATCTTTCAACACTACCATCAAGTCAATACTTGACTTTATAGACCCACTTTAAACCAATAGCTTTCTTACCTTTGGGTAATGTAGTTAACTCCTAAGTTTCATTACTCTCTAAAGCATTTAGCTCTTTTTGCATGGCATCAATCCATTCTTTATGTTTAGTTGCTCGTAGGTAATTATGTAGCTCTTTGATAGATAATATATGTGCTAAAGAGACTACATAATCACTTCGATATTGGGGAAAAGTATTAGTATTAAATAGAGGATATTGTGTAAAAGAAGATTTAACAACAAAAGAAGAAATATTGAATGCAATGACATTAGAAGCCTTAGTTTGAACTATATGTACAAAATTGTTCAGCCACTTTTCTTTATTTAGACACTTTCTTGCCCTTATGCAATTTTAGATAACCTATAATCTGAAAGCAACTTTGAACTATATGTCCTTCATGTTTGCAATGCTTGCAAGACATTTTCTCTTTTCTTCTTTTCTTTTCATTTATACTAGCAATTATAGCTTCCTTATTTTGCCCTTTACAAATATAAAATGTTGAACTATCAACATTGAGAGTTAACAATGAAGTAACTTGTCTTTGTTTTTCTACTTGCATACTAGATAAAAGGCACGATTAACTATAAGCAATGGCTCCATCAATAATATCCGGTTCCATATTTCTTTATTACCTCATATAGACCCATCAAGAATTGCATCAGTTTGGTCTAAGATTCAAATTCATGAATCCTTTCTTTAATTGCACAAGGACAATGCTCCAATCTTCCACAAGTACAAACCAAATATGCATGCAACTGTTGCAATTCATCCCAACATCTTTTGAGTTTATTATAGTAAACTCTTACTACTTGATTTCCTTATTTTAAATTGCTTATTTCATGTTCAAGTTGAAAAATCAAAGGTCCATTTTTAATACTATACTATTTTGTGATTCCTTCCCACAACTCACGTCTTGATTAGGTATACATGAAAGTTTGTGATAAATCCAATGTCATTAAGTTAAGAATCCAACAACGTACCATATAAATCAAATCTTTGCCATTTTACTAAGTTTAGCAAAAGATCATCTGGTTTTTCAATTGAATCTCTATAAATCCTAATTTTAATTTCGCGTCCAATCCCATTTTTATAGAGCTACTCCATCCTAAGTAATTGTTTCTATTAAAAACCAAAGCACCAATAGACATACTAGGACTATCGGAACCGAAAAGGTATAGTGGATCAACAATCGAAGGATCCCCTAGGTTTCTCGTACGCTCCAACTGATTTTCCATCTTGAATCGTAAAGAAACTGGAAATGAAATGAAAAGTAAGAATCAGTACCTATTTGGCTCCAATACCATATGAATTATGTGGAAAAGATTCCTTTGATATGCAATTAAAGTTCCAATAGCACAACGAAGAACAAACAGGGAAAGAGAGCACATGACGAAAATAGGAAAAGTAAAGTATTTGTTATTATTATTGTTAACTATCTTTCTAAAGTTTTATATATATAATAGACATATAGTAACTATCACAACTACTATACCCACATAAAACTTGACACATGTAACTAGTAAAAAATAATAAATATATTCTTTACACTCGACTCATATCATAAGATGAAATTTTTAAATATAATTATTGAAGTTTTTAAAATATAAAGCTATTTAAACTTTTACACAAAACACGACACATATTAATATGAAAGAATTGATAAAAAAAAAAAAGGGTTTAACTGGAAATAAACTGTGAGGATTTTTTCAAGACTTTATAACTAAAGATCGTACATTTGGAAATATTTGAATTATAGTCAATATTATTCGGTATTAAGATATCAGATGAGAAATGATAAAAGAGTTGGGAAACTTGCAACTTCTTTACCTAAGAGCAAAACTTGGTTTACTCCGTTTTAATTTTTAAAGCTTAGCCACATCAACCTAGTTCATCTATCAACAATCATGCTGTCACTGATTAGTTCTCGAACTTAATAAAAAGTTTAATATGGTAACCTGGAACCAACCTTGAAGCTGGTCCTTTTGATGCCTATCAATCGAATAAATAGAAAACCGATGTCATGTTAGCAAAACCGGCTTTACCTGTGTTGAGACTGCCATCATACTCCTCGACAAACCAAGACATCATGGGAAAGCAAGGAATCAGAGAGAGAATGCAGGTTTAGAGTCATTGCTAAAATTGCCATTAGAAATTTAATTTATATTTAGCTACATTTCGATGGATGGAAAACTAGTCTTACTTAATAGTATTTATTTGATTAATCCTTTGGAATTTAAAAGCTTTCATTTCTCATGCCTAGCTCAAAATATTGTCGACCACCCCACCTTGGAGTAGCCAAAATATAGTTCTTTTCTCTTTCCCCCTTTTTTCCCATTTTCTGCATTTTTATTTTTATTTCTTATCACAATTTTTATTTTTTTATTAATAGAAGTGTTCGTAATTTTATTTTAAATGTTTGCAATTTTATCTGAAAACTGTACCCTTAGTTACTAGTTTGCAAAACTAATCTATTCATTTAATTTTCCAAAAAATGCGATAGAAATAAAGAATAATTACCCCCAATGCAATTTCATAAGATATCTTAAACTTCATAATTTCACTCAAAAGTATGTAAAATATTCTTTAAATTCGTAACTTTGCATAATTTTGTAAAATACTCTTCAATTCATAATTTCACTCCATAAAATGTAAAAATATCCTTTAAGATTGGTAATTGACTTTAATTCGTAACAAAGCATTAACAATCAAATATTATCTTAAATGTTCATCGAATTATATAAATGTTCATAAATCTATTCAAAATAACTCTCAAAACTTTGTATTTTTCCATTAATTTGTAAAATACCTTAAAGTTTTATAGCTCATCTAAAATGTTTTTCAAAATTCATAAATATATAAAAATCTATAAGGTTCTTAAAAGAACTTAATAATATATAATTTTACTACATAATTTATAATATTGTAATAAATTATTATAAAATTAAACTTATTTATCTTTATTTTATATATTTTTATAAAAATATTAATTAAATTTTTTTCCCAAATGCATAAGATATATTATTTAATTACAATTGGTTTTTAAGCATAGGGGGAATCAATCCAACAAGCTCTTATTGCTTTCATCGCTCGAATTTTTATAGTTACGATTGTTAGGATTTAGGATCCACTAGGACTAAGAGCATTTTAAGAAAGCAAATCTGAGGAGCACAAAGATCGGATACCCCACCTCTTTCCTCACGTTCCGGTGTTCATCATATTCCCCTACTCTCTGTTCTTATAGCCCGTAAGCGATGACCCTTGAAGTAACCGTCCGATCACCAGATTTCTTTCAAATAATCCACGTGGCAAAATTGACAAATAGTCTCGTACACCTGAGATATACCGAATCACCACTCAGATTTCTGCCCTTTTTCTTTTTTAATTGCTAAAAGACATAAACACAGAAGAGGACTAGTAGGCAGCTTACGTAGCCCCTTCGCTCCTTTACTCTCTCTCTCTCTCTCTCCGTGGCCCCTCGGAAGGTGCGTCTCGACGTCTCGCTCACGTTTCGACCCAACCAAAGAGACCGCTATTCTCCTTTTGCCTTTTATCGGATTTCACAATCTAGGGTTTCCCCAAAATTGAATATTCGCTCAGTACGTATCGGCCTTAACCTTATTTGCTAGTTGATTCAGTTGAAGTAAATGCCGGTCAGTCTCGTCTGTTTTTGATAGTTGACTATACGGATGGCGAACCCTGCCGGTAGCGAAGATGACGTGGACGCGGTCCTCAGCGACGTAGAGGAGGAGAATCCGACATCTATCTCGATCAACGAACCGTCGGTGGACGATGTCTCTGTTGAAAGATTCCGCGAACTGGTGGCCGAGCTCGATCGTGAGAGGCAAGCAAGAATCGCTGCGGAGAGTTCGAAATCGGAGTTGCAGGTTTCGTTCGGTCGACTGAAAGCATTGGCTCATGAGGCGATTAAGAAGCGAGACGAAGTTTCGCGGCAAAAAGACGATGCAATCCGCGAGAAGGACGAGGTTTTAAGATTGAAGGAGGAGATTAGTAAGGGAATGGATGATGCAATTAGGGAAAAAGATGAGATTTTGAATCAAAAAGATGAAATCGCGAAGCAATTGGAGGAGTTAGGGAAAACGAAAGATAGTTTAAGGTCTGAGATTGAGAGTGCAGCGCATATGTTAGTGACTGGAATTGAAAAAATATCAGGAAAAGTTAGTAACTTCAAGAATTTTACTGCAGGCGGATTGCCTAGATCACAGAAATACACGGGCTTGCCGGCCGTGGCTTACGGAGTGATTAAACGAACTAATGAGATCATTGAGGAGCTCTCGAGACAGTTCGATTCCATGGTGAAATCAAGGGACCAGACCAGGGAACAAATGGAGCAGAGAAATTATGAGATTGCTATTGAGGTTTCACAGCTTGAAGCTGCGATTAGTGGATTGAAAGAAGAGATTGCAAAGAAGAGTAGTGCTCTGGAGAGTATGGAGAGAGATTTGAGTGAGAAGGATGTTAGGGTAGTGAGTGTTGAGAGAGAGATGTCAAAGAAAGTGAATCTATTGGAGAAGGAGAACGTGGAGTTGAAAGGCTTAGTTGGGGAGTTTGATGATAAGGTTAGAAGTTTAGAGTCCCGAATGGAAGCACAGAGACCATTGATGATTGAACAATTGGATTTGGTGTCGAAGATCCATGAGAGGGTCTGTAGTGTTATTAACATTGTGGATTTGGGTAGTTTGGATCAGTTGGAGTTGGCTGAGTCCTTGTTTCTCCCACAAGAAACTGACATTGAAGAAAATGTGCGTGCTTCTTTAGCAGGGATGAAATCAGTGTATGAATTAACGAGGATTGCCCTTGAAAAGACTAGGGATTTGGTAAATGAAAAGACTCATGAACTGAAAGATTTGAATGAAATGATCGATAGGTTGGTCAAGGAAAAAGAGCAAATCGGATCATTGCTTCGAAGTGCATTGTCAAAGCGGATGGCATTAGACTCATCATCAAAAACAAGTAAATTGTTTGAAGTTGCAGAGAATGGCCTTAGAGAGGCTGGGATAGATTACCAATTTAGCAAACATGTTGGAGAGAAAAAGGCTGCAAAACATAATAGTGGAGCAGAAGGCATGGAGAAGGAGGAGGGCGAAATATACTCACTGGTAAATATCTGCTTCTTTAAATGGTCGGAATTTCTTATCTTAAGGAGTACTTTGTTTTGCTTATTTGTTGCTCTAACCCTAGTTTTCTTTGCTTTCTAACTTTATAGGCAGGTGCTTTGGAGAATATTGTTAAAGAATCCCAGCTTGAGATCATTGAATTGCAACATTCAATGGAGGAGCTGAGGTAACTTCCTTTTTATCATGAACTACCATTGACCTCACCTTGGTTTAGTTATTTATTTGTAAGCCTTTTCATTTTATGTTCATTTAGCTGAGAGGTTTAGGATGGATGTTTTAAGCTGGTACAGTTTATGAATGGTAATACGTAAAGTATGAATTTCTGAACTGATGAGCATGTTCTGTTTTCGCATATTGCTCCACCGGATTAAGGGCAGAGTTAAGGTTACATAAAGAGCACCTAGAGGCACAGGCAAAGGAGATCAGCCTCAGAAAGCAACAGATAGAAGAACTTGAAGAGAAGGAGAGGATCGCTAATGAAAATGTGAGTTATTTGGTTGCTGTCTGATGTGGCATTATCCCATCCTTTTCCGATTCACCGAAATAAGTACTTTTGGTATTGCTTTTGTTTTTCACATGGCAAGTTATTTTGCTATTGAGATTCACACTGTTGAATGGCTGAGCAGTTGTCAAACTTCATTTCTTTGGTTAGTAAGGGAAATTGACACAACTTCTCTTCTTATTCTAGATTGAAGGGCTTATGATGGACATTGCTACTGCTGAAGAAGAAATAACAAGATGGAGAGATGCAGCAGAACAGGAAGCTGATGCAGGAAAAGCTGTTGAACAAGACTTTATGTCACAGGTTTGCCATCTGAGCTAAATCTCAATCACATTGCTTAGTTTTGTGAATATCATGGTCTCTATTGGAAATGTTTTTGAACCACTGACTTCTATTAATCATATGCCATGAGTTAGTTTTGTGCACTGACAACTAGGAGAGAACGTACATACAATCAGTCAAATTTGAATACTTGTAAATATCCAGTAAGTGTTATACCACATTACTGGAGCCACTTGCCAATTCCTAGGGTAGTTCGGTTCATAAAATGCCAGCTTTATGTTCTGAAATTGTTATTTCAATGGCTGGATATCGATTGCAAGAGATGCATTTCATGTCATCTAAATTGCATTTTGGGTGATATGAATCAATGATCTATCTTTTCTGTGAGGATAAGGATTTGTTGCTATAGGGAAAAGGAGCTTTTTATCTCTACAGCTATTGGAATAGTCTTATTATTCCAAATAAACAAATTTTCATTTTGTCAAAGGGCAATCCAAGATTATTCTTTTTCCTATATAATTCTCACGAATCCACCTTCCTTTTTCTTAATGTGGAGAGTTGCAAGTGGACGGTTCTTTTCAGTAACCCTACGCGATTAGCCAGACCTGTGTTTCTCATTTTATCCACATATCTACATATATCCCAAATCCAGCCTGGGCCCAATGATCGAACAGAGACCACCAAGTTCAACAATATATGATCTAGAGGATGATTTTGGGCCTGGCTTGAGACTGTGATGGGTGTAAGGGCATGTTTCAATCCTAGTTTCATTGGTGTTGAAATGGAAGCAATTTGGTGTGGTGATCGTGAGTGGCTCAGCTACATTCATTGGTAGGAAGAGGGAGATAGAGAGAGAGTCAGAAAGATAAAGAGAGAGTGATTGAGAGTATGTTAGGATTATGTGGTAATGTGATACAGACCCGAATGATTCGAAATTTAGTAATAATGGAGTCAAAGTCTAGTAGTAGGGTCTTTGAATCTTTTATCAATAGTCAATGGCTCATTGCCATCTAGCAAGTTGATTAGAGGTATTAGAGGTATACATAGATGGCTAGATAATAGGAGTCATTCTAGTGCATTATTACTTCTAAATTAGATTTTAGGAGCTTATAACACCATTTTGATGAGGCTGTGCATATGGGCTCATAACAATTGATCTAACCTGCTGAATATGAAGCGGTTTTGCTTGAGAAGAACAGAGGCATCAGTTGAGTCATTAGAGAAGGCTGTGATCAACTTATCTGAAGACTTGAAACAAATCAAACAAATTAACAAGTGCAACCAAACCCAACATACTGAGATTCAAGAGGGACTTCTTCAATTTATGGTTTGAAGCAAATGTTTGAGAAGTTTTTGCAGTTGCAAGTTAAGGACAACAAATAAGGTGGTGATTTCTGACAACATGATGCAGTCACAAAGTCCAAAGCAAATTCTGGGAAAGGAAGTTTGTCACCAATGTTGAAGCAATGGACAAAAGATTTCTCTGCTAAAGGCAAGCAGAACCACATGAATATTGCTGTACAAAACCCTAAATCTGCCTTGATTGATGTTTAACTCCACTGAGCAAACCAGAGATACATGAGAAAGTTCATATGGTCTAAAGTAAATGTTGGAGAAGTACCTATAACCATGAGTCAAAGAGACGAAGTCAAAGGTAACTTTCAATGGAAGGGAGTCAGTATTCCATGTTGTTTCCAGCATTGGGATAGCGCAATGTCTTGACTCATGTGGAATTCATGTTGGCACTAGCTCTTGCATCATAGCAGTTGTGAAGTATGGTGGAAAGCTGAAACTTCCAGCTTGAGATGATGTTGATCTGTTGGGCGGGATTGATCGAGCATGTTGGTTTACAGTGAATGGGAGACAAGTTATTACTATTTCATGGGTGATGTAATCTTGTGATAGGATGTGAAGATACAGTGGAAGAAAGGCAACAATCCTTTTGAACAATTAGAAGCAACACGAGGGGAATTATGATTGCTATCTAGCAATCCAAAACTTTTTGGCAAAAATAATAGTTTTTCAAAGAGCGACTAGTGGGACTTGTTCTGCTTGTAATAAAGGAGCAAATGTGTTGTGAAGCTCAAAGGAGATTTAGGTCTATGGTATGTGAGCCCACATGTTTTGGCGCAGCATATTAGGTTATTGTTTTGTGGTTTTTTCTAGTTGTGTGAGCTTCTTGTGGTATAGGTTGTGGTTGAGAAGACTGTTAGACAAACCATACAGTGTTGCTGTTGGCTGGTTGGATGAAAACTTTGATCCGCCAAAAATTTTTTACTATCTCTTTGAGGGCAAAATTTTTTTGGATAAGGTGAATTTTATTGATATCCAAACGTATACAATCGTGAGCCGAGAAATTTACAATAGTCATAGGACATAATGAAGTAAAAGCGAAGCTAAAGAGCTACATGGAAGCATTACAATACAGAGGTGTAAGCTCTAATTTGGTTTACAACTGAACCCCAGTTGGGGATGTGATTCCCTAGACGTGCATTGTTACGCACTCTCCATATGCAATATACCGAAGCAGCTAGTGCAGCACATCTTCTATTGAAGTCGGTAGAGGTGGAGCCATTTGAGGTCAATAGTAACGATGTAGCCCCTTGCCAATTGTGGAAGTGTGGTGGGTAATAAAGGTGGTCACAAACCGCTGTCCATATGGAGCGAGAGTAACTGCAATTGAACAAGAGGTGAGGGTGATCTTTCGGGCCCTGCTGA
The DNA here is from genome assembly GCA_037954665.1 of Laguncularia racemosa. Lineage (NCBI taxonomy): Eukaryota > Viridiplantae > Streptophyta > Magnoliopsida > Myrtales > Combretaceae > Laguncularia > Laguncularia racemosa. The sequence goes on from JBBMOL010000066.1 coordinate 206,562, forward strand.
CACAGGAAGCACGTGGTGGAAGTAGTCATGCCCCATGATTCCAATTTGTCAAGGGTGGTTAGCTTGTGGAGCCAGGCTAGCCACAAGATAAACGAGTGTCTAGGGATTGAGTATTTATTCCATATAACCTTCGTCCAAGGGACTAGCCTAGGTGAAGGGGAGAAGAATGCATACCCACTCTTGGTTGTGTAGTCACCCGTGTTGGAATGGATCCATCGAAGGTGGTCATTAGCAGTTGCATTGGGAAGAAGGGAGGCAGGTATCTGGATGTTCATATTGAGCACTGCCTCTGGGATGCGCCAGTTATTACCTTCCATGAGGGAACAAAGCTTGGTGGTAGGTGGGAGGCCGGTATTACCCATTGCCCGAGCACTGAAGACCTGATCCAAGGGTCCTATTGGGAGCCAGAAGTCAGTCCAGAGGGAGATGGTGAGACCATTGTTGGGGATCCATTGAAAGCAAGGCCGGACTAATTGTCTGAGTTTCAGCAGTTTCTTCCATGTCCAGGAGCATGTTGCTGGCGGTTTTTGAGTCCAGAAGCTTCGCCCCTTCAGGAGAGAGTGGAATGTACCCATTCAGGCCAAAGGGTTTTAGGTCCTTCCCTGCAGAGGCGCCAAATGTGCTTTATCTGGATGGCTTTGTTCCAAAGATGGAGGTCAGGGATGCCGAGGCCCCCACACTTAAGTGGTTTGCAAACTTCATTCCATCTGACCTTGGCTTTAGTGTTAATGTGGGGGTTTTCACTCCAGAGAAAGTTCCTGAGCAAGCTGTCCATCTTCTTTATGACATACTTGGGAAGCATGAATATACTACTCCAGTGGATTTGAAGAGAGACGAGTACTGATTTGATGAGTTGCAGTCTCCCTGCGTAAGAGAGGTGTCTGGATGTCCAGGAAGAGACCCGAGATAGCATTCGCTCTAACAAGGCATCATAATCGTCTTTGCGTAGTTTGGAAGAGGAGAGGGGTATTCCCAGGTAGCGTACTGGCAGTGAGCCTTCCTGGTATTGGGTGAGGGTAAGGATGGCCTCCTTAACTGCAGTGGGAACATGAGAGAAGAAGATATTGCTCTTGTTGTTGTTAACGTCCAAGCCTGACATGGAATGAAATTGCTGGAGGGTTAATTTAATCAAGGAGACTGACTGGAGGTTACCTTTGGAGAAGATGAGAAGGTCATTAGCAAAGCATAAATGGGTGAGTTTCTCTTTCCTGCATCTCCAGTGCAGGGAGAATTGGGGGTGCGCAGCTAGCCTCCTCAGTTGGGAAGATAGGATTTCCATTCCCAACACAAATAGATAGGGTGATAGTGGATCACCTTGTCTGAGTCCCCTCATACTAGGGAAGTAACCCGTAAGCTCACCATTAATGTTGATGGAGAACATCGGGGTGGAGATGCATTGATAAATCAGGGAACTTAGGTGGGGAGGGAAGCCCATAGCGTGGAGGGTAGACATCAAAAAGTCCCATTTGATCGTGTCAAAGGCTTTCTGGAGGTCTACCTTGAGGGTACATCTAGGTGAGGTGGTTTGAGTACGATAACCTGCCAGTAGTTCTTGTGCGAGGAAGATGTTATCCGAGATACGTCTATCAGGGATGAACGCTGCTTGCTCGCTGCCTACTAAGGATGGAAGGACTCTTTTGATGCGCTCTGCTATGACTTTAGATATGGCTTTGTAGATGACATTACAGCAGGCTATAGGACGGAACTCTCCAAGTGTGGATGGATTGGCAACCTTAGGAACCAAAGAGATGATGGAAGAGTTTATCTCTTTGAGTAGGTGTCCAGATACCAAGAATTCCTTTGAGGCTTCCAAGAGGTCTTTACCAATAATCCCCCAAGTGGCTTTGAAGAACTTGACGGTGTAGCCATCAGGCCTCGGTGCTTTGTCATTTGCTTGGGAGAAGAACCCCCATTTGATCTCGTCATCTGTGAAAGGGAGAGATAACTCCATACATTGTTGGTGGCTTAGCTTCCGTGAGACCATTTTTCTGACATCGGCTAAGTTAGAAGAGGAAGGGGGACATTCATAGAGCTTCCGAAAGTGTTGCACCGCAAGCTCTTTAATCTCCGTGTCACCAATTACTTCCCTCCCATCACTTCCAAATAGGTGACGTATGTGGCTGCGGTTGTGTAAGTTCTTCATAGATTTATGGAAGAATGAGGTGTTTCTATCTCCAAGTTTTAACCAGAGTGCCCTGAACTTCTGTTTATAGAGACTTTCCTCAGCTGCTCGTAGGAGGTAGTAGGTTTTATAGGTTTCCTTTTCCTGTTCCATCAAGGAAGTGTCTCCATTTCCGTGGACAGCACCTTGGAGGGCTTGTAGCTTGGATTGCGCCAACTCAACCTGAAGTGGGAGGTGTCCGAATGCATTCCTGTTGAGTTTGCGGAGCTCGTGCTTTAGTATTTTGAGTTTACAGGTGACCTGGAACATTTTGCACCCAGTGATGTCTAACCCCCATGTGCTGCTCACTATGTGAAAGAAGTGTTTGTGGTCAATCCAGAAGTTGAAGAACTTGAAGGGGGTCTTCTTGGCGGCAGGTGAAGTGTCAATGTGGGCAATGGCAAGGGAGTGGTCCGAAAGGGTTGGGGGAGCAAATTGTGCATGAGTTCTCGGCAGTAGGTGGAGCCATTGTTGGTTTACCATGATTCTATCCAATTTGTGTAAGATGGGGTTGCTCACTTGACGGTTGGACCAAGTGAAGAAATCACCCACGTAGCTCAAGTCTTCCAACTCCGCTTGCGAGATGCAATTTTGCAATTCAACCATTGCATCCGAGAGATGTGCTCTCTCGCCTAGTTTCTCGGATGGGGATAGTGTGGTGTTGAAATCCCCTAGTACTATCCATGGAAGGGGGTGGGTGGTGGGAGCTATATTTACAATATTGCTCCATAGGCCTCTTCGCTCGCTACTGTTATTGGAGGCGTAGATGAAGGTAGCTAAGAAGATGAAATTAGATCTTCTGTTTACTAATTTGCAATGCATGAATTGGGGGCTCTCTGATTCAACATTGGCGGTCCATTCAATATGCCTCCATGCTAACCACAATCGTTTTCCGTTCAATGTGTTTATTCTAACTTGCCATGATGTGCCCAATGCATTCTTGATAGATGCTTCATTCCTCGGATTAACCTTGGTCTCAAGTAAGCCAATGCAGCTTATCTTGTGATTGTTGCAAATCCGTTTGATATCAGAAACCTTGATGGGATCGTTAAAGCCTCTGACATTCCAAGCGACAATATGCATTGGGAAGTGTATGAAGGCGACTAAGTGAAGGATCTTCTCCTCTTCCGCGCCTTCTTCTTGCGTCTATTGGAAGAGGTGGTATCCTTCTGACTTCTGCGGGTGATGAGTTTGCAAAGTGGAGTGTGATCGTAGTCATCCACTGCAAGGTCAGCCAAGTTGGGAACGTTATCTGATATGGCCAGTTCTGGCATGCTGTCCATTTCCTCCAGTTTGCCCCGTCGAGTCAAGTCCCCACATGATGCAGGTGCCTCCTTGGTGGTTTGTGAGTGTGAAGAGTCTGAGACAGGTTTCCCCGACCCCTCTGGCTCCTGCGGGATGCTAGTTTCCTCATTGGAGCTGACCACGGTCATGATTTGCTTTTCTGGCATCTTCTTGTTCACTTCATCCCCCTGCTTGTTAGCTCTTGGCACACCTGGTTCTTGTGCTCCAATTTCTTGTTCACCCCTCTTCTTACTCTCCACATAATTTTCCTTACCCTGCTGTGCAATCACCTCGCTGCTTGGCTCTCCCTCCACGGGCTCCTTCCCTTTCCGCCAATCCTTACCAGGCCGTCGGTACTGTTTCCATTCCTCGCTGTTGTCTGGATGTTGGGCAGCTGGCCGTTGCTGTTGCGGCTGTTGCTGTTGCTGTTGCGGCTGCTTATGTTGCTACTGTGGTGGAGGTGCTTGGCCACATTTATGTCCAAAGACGAGGCACTCTCCACAACGAGGGGGTAGCCATTGATAGTCTACATGGACCAGCACAATGCCTCCTTCTACGTTTTCCACCTCGACGGTGGATACTAAGGGGTCCCTCGCATCAATTTCCACAAGTACTCGGGCATGGTTTGCCCGTTGGCGTGCCATGGTGAGGGTATCAGCTTTGAGGGGGACACCCACTGCGCTAGCGATATAGCTGATCCCTTCCGGACTTAGGAATTCGCATGGGACGCCATTGAGCTGCGCCCAGACCGGTAGCTTGGTTGGTTGTGGCTTGTCAAGTGGCAGCCCCCTCCTCCATTTGTGAAGCAAGAGGAATCTTTGAGCAAAATGCCAATGCTTCTCCATTATGGGCGTGAGGTCTGTCTCGTGGCGGAATCGGAAGTAGAAGACTCCCTCCTTGTTTCCGAGGACCTCTACAAGGCCTAAGTCCTTCCATAGTCTAAATGCAATTGTCTTGACTAATTGAAAGGGCAGCCTACGGCCTAGGAAAAAGCCAACAAGGGTGGCCTCCCAATAGTTAGCACCCTGGTTCTCCACGACAAGTGGGATGGCGACTCTAGTGGTAGCACCTTTGTTCGCCGGGGGGATGAACCTAAGGGGAAAGGTATTGGCGTCGGAAGGGGAGCCAGAAGGGGTGGGCCTAGGCTGGTCGGAGATGCAAGCAGCAGCGTATGACTTCGGGGAGCTAGTAGGGGGCACAGTCGAGGTGGCCGGCGAGCGGTGGTTTCCGGCTGTTGGGTGGTTGTGGTGTCTCCCGAGGTGGTTTGAGTAGCGGTCGTGGTAGGGGGTGGTAGGCTGGAGAAGAGCTCTGACGCGTGGGGCTGACCAGACTGCAAAGGGGGGGCAGATTGATGTGGCACAAGGCTCAAGATTGCCATTTCCATCATTATTTGCCAGGTGGATGGAAGAGGAAATAAAAGTGTCTTTTGTTTTTTCCTCATAAAGGCAGGCTTTGTAATCCACCTTGGGGGAAGGGCAGTGGGGTCCGGTTTGTGGGTTTTGTGGTATTTCCATTTTGGGTGTTTACTTAGGCAGAGTTTGGGTGGGGTAGAGTAGTGTATAGGGGAAATTTAGGCACCTAAAGGAAGTGGTCCTTTAGGGTGGGGTGGGGTGGGGCGTGGGCAGGGGAGGAGAGAGGAGAGAGCATTTTGATATCAATGGCTTTGAGGGCAAAATTTAGTAATAGAAGATGTCAAATGCTAGTAGTAGGGTTTTTGAGTCTTTTATTGGTGAGCCAATATGTTATTGCATTATGTGGCAAGTTAATTAGAGGTATTAGGCTAAGTGGAGAGATAGATAATAGGAGTTATTCTGGCGCATTAGTACTTTATATATCAGAGTTTAGGAGCCTTATAGCTCTGTGTTGAGTAGCATCTTTCTCTCATTTCTTATCCCTAATCCATCAAATGAGAGTTTGTATCCTTCCATTACTATCATGATCAATATATTTTGGTCAGTAGCATAATGTCAACTGTGCACTACATGGCCCAATTGTTAAATTGAGCACCTTGCCACTCCACCAAAAGTTGTAGTTGATGATAATATGCAACTCAAATCAATTCAATCATACGGTAGCTTAAGCACCATGGTCAATTGCAACTTGACCCATCTTGACCTCCACCATGGCAAGATGCTAATATATTCTTGCCAATAATCTCCCCCCAACATTACGCTTGTTGAGAATCAAATTCATGACCTTAGCTTTAATACTAATTATTGAATCAAGTGCTTTACTATTATACCAAAAGTTGTAGCTGACAGTAATGCATAACTAAAATCATTTCAATCATTCAGCAACCTAAACATCATGTTCAATTGCAACTTAGCTCATCTTGACCTTTGCCATGGACGAGGTGCTCACACACCCTTACTAATTATCTAATTGAAAAAAAAAAAAAAAAAACCCTACCACATAAGATAACTATAATGGTAATTTAATGAAGTCATTGTTTGAACATTTTTAGGTACATTTAGTACTTGACTGATAAAATTGAACAATTTAGGACTGAAATGAAGAAACTTCTAAAGGTTTAGGAATTCATATGCACTTTTATACCCTATAAAGAACATGGATTATGCAACTGAAAAGTTATCTAAGCTTAATAAGAGTGATATGGGCAAACAAATTCTAGTATGTCCAAGCGGTAGCGCAGGACATTAAACTTTTGAAATAAGCTTCTCAATAATTTTTACATACTCCTAAAAGGAGGAGATCATTGCTGCTAAGAAGCCCTTTTCCCATACAACATTATCAGCGGAGCAAGCTAATAGTTCTAACCATCAAAATTGTGATTCATTTCATATTGGTAGCACTAAAGAGTCAATTTTCAGCTGTCATATCTGGACATGGCATGGGAATAATATATGAAAGAATTTTTCTTGTGTCACTCAACCTTTGCTACCTATACAATTTTGCTGAAACCCACCAGTGAAAAATGTGTGACAGTGGAGTTGACATTTCAGCTGTTTGTGCTGGGTCTTATTTTCTGTGGCACACATTTGTCCTCTATTTGGATCAATACAAAATCATGGTGGGAGATATTATAAAACGAGATGATGATTAGGACCATCATCAAGGTTTAGGCTTGGAGTATTTTGGGGGCCTGATGTTGGGCATGATCCCAAATAGACTTATGACAAACTATGGCTTTCCCAGACCATGAAAAGGTGGAGGACTTGAACAGGAAAATTTAGCAAATCATCAACAGATATAATGAAGGAGCTTCTTTTCAGTCATTTTGAAGAGATGGAGGACTCCAGCAGAAAATTATAGTGTGGAGGACTCAAATAAAAAGTAGCAAAAAGTGAAGAAGTCAGAGAAAAATCAAATAAGGTGAAATACTAACATAGAAAATTAGTAAGAGATGGAGGAACATTTTCATGCTTTTCCCTTCATTATTTTAATTGAGTTCTCATGATAGATGGACAGCCAATCTTCTAAAAATAGGATGCTTCTCTTATTTTCACAACCAGATTACTGCAAGAATAACTCTGAAACTAGATAGTTTACCTCTGATTTTTAACTTAAGAGATGCATGAAATGGCCGAAAAGCAAGAAAATAAATGTAAAGAAATAATAAAAGACTGATCTGATGTAAGTTGTTAGGTGAGGCACATCTGCCTATTCTTGTAGTTTTAATGTTTACCGGCAGTATAATGGAGTCAATTATGTGCCTGCAGCTGTCTACTCTCAAGCAAGAGCTAGAAGAAGCTAAGCAAGGCATTTTGGAATCAGAGAAAAAGCTTAAATTTAAAGAAGAAACAGCAGCTGCCGCAATGGCTGCAAGGGATGCTGCAGAGAAGTCATTGCAATTAGCAGACTTAAGGGCATCAAGACTAAGAGAGAGAGTAGAAGAATTGACACGCCAACTTGAAGAGTCTGAAACGCAGTGGGGCGCCAGGGGATCCCAAAATGGATCTCGATATGTTTGTTGGCCTTGGCAGTGGCTCGGCCTGGACTTTGTAGGAATTCGCAGATCTGAGACACAACAGGAGAGCTCAAATGAAATGGAACTTTCTGAACCTTTCCTATGATATTATATGTTTTATCTTCCGTGTAATTATAATTTCATTGGGTGAAAAGGTGAAAAGAAAAATGGAACGCATTTGATTCTCACGGCTCCACACAAGTTCGACTACAATTTTTTTTAAAAAAAATTGTAGACTTACAGTTAACAGTTTGATACACCAATACCAATATATCTGGCTGACACATGAAAATGGCGTTCGAATATGTACCTTTTGGCTGTGCTACTTTGTCTTTCAGATTGCTTCTCTCATGCAGAGGACAGCTTTGGTTGGTGGGGGTGTGGGTTCTTGGAGAACTGTTTCATTGCGGCTAAGGTACTAATTTGCAAAGAATACAGCTTTTTGGTACATGTGTTTTTACGAGTGGTCTGATGCAATAGCAAGAGGTGTATATTCAGGACAGACTGCTTCCATATAGATCCTAAAAACCGAACCAGTGAAACCGATCCTCGCTCCCAAAATTTTGGAACGCCAAATCTATCCCTGGGCTGGTTGCCCATTTCGTCGTGCTTTCAGGTGAAGTCAAAACGGCTCTGCTTTCTTCTCTAAAGAGGTGAGATTGTCTTCTGTTTTTGGAGTAATTCCAAGTTTTTGTTTTATCAAAAATTTAATTTTCACAACGATATTTAATTCTCAGGACCACAAACTAAAGTACCGTGAGTTCTTTTCGTTATTTTTAAGGAAGTAACACCGAGTACCGATCGGACCTTCGTGATTAAACATAAATTTCTTAACGATACGTACTTGGACATGTTTATAAAACTATACATATTAACAAGTTTCAGTATACAATATTTAATTGGAGAACTATTATTGTCCGAGTAAGGCGTGCAGTAGAATATGAGTTGACGAATTAAGTGTATGTAAGTTTAAAGTGGACTAACAGAATATCTTTTAATACAAGACTCGTATTGGAAGGTTCAATGGGCTTGATGCATATAGGATAATTCGAACTAAGGGTCGTGCTTGTTTTTCTATCAGTAAATTGATTATATGAACTCTATCAATGTTTGCTGTTGGATGGCAAATTCTTTATGGAGGCAGCTAGGGCTCTCCATGTTTGGTTGAATCTAAGGAAGAAACTTGCATCGTTGTTGGGATTTGACGAGGTAGCCAATAATGAAATGAGAAAAGGGGCCATGCATGTATCCTTGATGACAGTTTAGTGCGAAAGTAAAATATAAAAAGAGAAATCGTCAAAGGTTCTGCGCTAGTTTGCACAGGGTTTGAACTAGGAATCACTACTAAAAATAAATAAATAAATACAATTATGTGGTTGGTCTTGTTAGAGTACTTAGATTTAAATCTTATGCGGTAATGGAGATTTCTTTTGTTGTCAATCCCCTTAGATGAGTGTAGACTCTGTTATATTTTGACTTATCGTAAGCAATCCTCTTTTATGTCTAGTTAAAAAAAGAAAAAGAAATTATTTTAAACATAAAGCGAAAAAAAAATGCATTTATATGGACGAGGTGCCTAAAGAATATAGTGCATTTGGTCTATAAAATGAAATAAAGTATAAATAGAATTAAAATTTTTAAAGAATTGAATAAAAAAGAAATACCTATTATTTATGATTTATTTAAAATCTTATAAATAAATATAAAAATATACTGGAAAAAATAAAATAATTGGTCCAATAAAGAAATTGTAATTTCTTATTTTGTAGTAACAGTAATTTTATGGCATGTTATTCCACTTACCAAATGTTGGACCGAAGAAAGCAATAGTATAAGAACTTTAAAAAGAGAGAAAATAATGAAAAAAGAAAAATAAGATAAAGTAATAAAGGTGATGTGCATATATATATATATATATATTCCCATGTATTTTACACTTAACTCTTTGCAGAGGAAACCTTGACAGCTATTTTTACACTTTTCTTTTGTTTCTATTTAATTTTACAAACCCTAACCCCCTACAAACTTTTTGAAGTGATTATTATCGGGAGGCGGGAGAAGAAAATTTGGATGGGATTAGGCTCTAGTGAATACGATTCTCTTTTCATTTCTCATCTTAATTATGTTTTAGACCTTTCAAAATAAGATATGAAAACTGTCTGATTAAATGAACTGTAGATTTGCTATTATTGAAATGATTAATGATGCATATTAATTCCCGATTCCTATTTTGATGTTATTTTGTTATTCCAGCTAGTGGCATAGTTACATGTAAATCTGTTGGTCTAAATTTTGACTTCAACAGACAATATATGTATGAAATTGAGATTAGGGCTCAGCTTAATTGGCCTTGCTGTATATATCATTATCCGCGCAATATATGGGTAAAGCACATCACAACCGGCAGCGACAATCATGCCTAAGACTAACTAAAGTAGCGACAAGATCAAAATTCGTATTTTCAAGTCTTGATTTCTGCCAACAGACGGAGACCTTTCAATTATACACACTGATTAAAGCGCTGTGGATAGAACATCCCGTGCATTAGAATGGCCCGCACAAATTCTGGCACAAGGTTGTCCAGAACATCCACTATGCAGGGACACTCCTGGTGATCTACCTAAATAAGAATTGGAGTTTGTAACCATTTGTTGCCCGTCAAAGCCCATGCAGGGGCTACGCAACCGAATTGCCTGTCGCACAATGTTAAACTTGACCTACTACATTAAACCTGAATTAATAGAAAGGAAGATGAGAGAGGTATACTTGACTACAATTAGGAAAAAGTAGGAAGAAACCGCATCTGTCAATGCCAAGCAAATCAACATTGCCATCAACGCGAAACCCAAGCAATAGGAGTAAAATATCAATTACACGGAGTTCCACATTCATCCTGACCCGAGATTCAGAAAGAAGATAATTTTTCACAGGATATCCTATGCAAACAACAAATTTACAATACAATCACAATTCATAATTTCGCTATACCAACTTGCTCACAAACCATCCAAATATTCGATCCTTCGATTAAAAGATTAAATGGTTCCAGACAGGCAAAAAGCAAACGGAAAAGATGTCACATAAACAACAAAATAAAACTACACCAGAAGCCAGCATCTATGGGGAATCAGTAATAAACCCATATCAGCGCCTACTCCTATTTTCGTACTTACAATACTCTGATTTCCTCTCCTTTGACCTAGAATCATCGTATCTAGCTCTCTTCGCTGAGTCTGATTTATGATCCACCTCCCTGTTACCTCTTTTATGGTCAGTCCACCTGTCCCCTCTACTTCCATAGTGTTGGTCATCCAAATCTTCCTCATACCTACTCCTACCATGCCATTCCTCTTCACGAGCTCGCCTTCCTAGCCTTTCATCATCGTACCTCCTCGACTTTGGCTGTCGCTCTTCACGCCTCGAATAAGAGCCATCTTCTTCATCTCTTCCATGTTTTCTGCCAACATTATCATCTCCATCTCTTCTGAGACTCCTATCTCCTTTGTGATCTGCATAGTCCTTGGCATTTCTTCTCCCTCTTTGCAACTCAACATCTTCTCCAGAAATTTTGCCTCTACGCTCATTCTCTTCGCCATACCGGCCACCAGCCTTTTGTGAATGAGAATAATATTCTCTCCTATCATCCTCCTCATTCATGACCGTTTTATCTCTGCAATCTGGTACACCAAGAGAATCTCTCCTGGACCTAGATGCATCAGCAGATTTTTTTAAAGCAACAAATCCAGCATCAGTAGTACGATCAATTCTCTCTCTTCTATCAATGTAATAATCTGCAGTAGATCTTGATCCTTTCCCTCCTATACTGGTCTTCCATCTATCAACCATAACATCTTCAGCTCTACTATCCTTTCTAACAGCATGTTTCCTCCTACTAATATCACGATCGTTGCTGGTTTCATCAGAATCATCATCACTTATACTGCTATCTGTGGAAGAATCAGAATATCTTCTACTCATCTTTCCTTCTCTAGTTGATTGCCTAAAACTCCTGACCCCACGGCTATCAAAGTCCTCACTTTCAGAGTCACGTCTTCTAATCTGTCGCTTCTCAAACTTTTCCCTCTCTCCAGAATCTGAATCATCATAAGATCCGCTCCTCTTCTTTTTCTTTCTTTCATCCTTTTTATGTTTCCACAAGTCATCAGCCTCACTATCGCTATCCCCATTAGAAATCTTGCGACCTTGACTCTGTTTGTAACTGGCACTTCTCCCATGACTGTCCAACTCAGATTTGCTTATTTTACGATTTTGCTTCTCAGTTTCACGTTTTCCTTTCCTGTATTCCATCTCACTATCACTATTGTCTTCATCCTCTGAGTCATATCGTCTGTGAGTTTTCACATTATGCTTTCCCTTTCGCGATGTATGCCTGGATGAATCATCTTCAGAAGTGGAGTAATCATCAGAGCCGGACTCAGACTCATCAGACTCCGTCTCATACTTCTTACGAGATATTTTATATTTCGTAACCTCTCTTTTTGATCGCTCTTTTCTAACATAGTCACTGTCAGTATCAGTACCAGATTCGTCAGAGTCATGTTTTCTGGTTTTTTTCTTCTTTGGTGACTCCCGTTTCCACTCCCCACTTTCAGTTTCAGAATCACTTTCCAGGTCTCTGACTTTTTTCTTCACATCTTTTCCACCCTTTTTCTTATCATCCTTCTCAAACTTGGACTTTTCTTCTATTTTCTTTTTTCCAGTGTACTCTCTATCCAGAAATGCATGCTCAGGTTTCTCAAGCTGACCATTCTTCTGCTCTTGTTTAGGGTCCTCCTCTATCTCTTCCAAATTTTCTTCAGCCGACCTTATGCCAAGAGCAGCTCTAAAGGTCTCCATTTGCTTCTCCTTTCTGGCAGCAATTTGGTGTGTCTGCGTATCGGAAACCCTACAAAGAAATAATAGTAAATTTCAAAATCCGTAACAAATGAACATGAACACAAAAAACAGTCCAGTCGCAAGAGAAAGGGAGGAAAAAAGAATTCTCATATGCTATGAGCACTTTTTCACAAGCCGAACTGCAATACTGCACTATGTCATATTTTAGACCCTTCAGAGAAGCCACTGTTCCTTGGAATACCAAGACTCCATCACAGAATGAGGTCAAGAAAAATTTTCAGTAAAAAAGATATCCACGTATTCACAAATTTCCCTGTAAAACGATCCATCTAGGATTCAATCTATATATGTGCACAGACAGAGCTACGTGCAACATAAAAGATCAAATGAGTGCATCAGGTAAGTTGTCCCAGCTACTAAGGACCCAAGAAAGAGACTAATGGATCTTCCAACCTGCCTGGCAAACCATGCAACAAAATCTTACTTTGCCATAAATAAAAATTTAGGGTATAACAACGCCCTACAGACATAAGGATAAACCAAATACCGAGAGAGAGATGGGCATGAACCCAATAGCAGTTTTCTGTGAAGGCCTCTGCCACTTAAGTAAAAGAAAAGATAGGAACATAATCCAAGGCAACTATTGAGTAACATAAACTAGGTATCCAAATAAGCATGTCAATCAGACAAGTTGTGCATTTATCAGCCATATAAACCATCAGACAGAGAGAGAGAGAGAGAGAGATTACTTCTTCTCAGAAACAACAAGAGCAGATGCTCCATCACTTGCATCAGCAGCAACAGCAGCTTCCAAAGCCTTTCTAGCCTCTTGAAGCTTCTCGGCAATGTCAGATTCAGAATACCCTTGATCAGCAAGCTTGTCTTCTAGAACGACAAGCTTGAGCTCAATCTGACGCTTGCGATCGTGCTCGAGAATCTCCTTGTTGGGCTTCCTGGTGACACCAGCTGTCCCCTGATCATCTTCAAATCCCTTCGTGGTTTCGGTTACCCTTCCGGTTTTTGGTTTCACAAAGAATTTATTGGTCTGGATATAACCATTCGTCCCGGACCCCCTCGGGGTCTGCAATCCTATCCCGTTGTACATTATTTATCCCCCAATTCACCAAATTCAATCTTTTATCTGTACAAAACCATTTATAAGTATACCCGATTTACAAAAATATCCAGAGGGAGCTCAGTTTCGTGACCTGATTGCAAGATACTTAACAGAAAACAAGACCGAAACCCTAATATAGAAAAAACCCGAAAAAAAATCCAGATACAACTACATCTAGAAAAAAACCCTAACTGAGAAACAAGATCTGATTTTTAACAGTTAACAGAAACGGAGCGCCTGAGGTGACCGAATTTCAAGACGACGAAATAAGGGTTGGGGTTTTCAAGCAATAAGTTAGAGAAAGATCCGATTCATACAAATATATAGGGCAGCGACAGAAAAGAGAGACTGATATACCTCCGACACCAAGGCGGCGACACTGTAGGGCAGCAGAACAAGGCAGATGGATGAGGTTTGCACATCACAGATCATCTCAATTTCCTTAGCATTATATGAAACAAAAAGAAGACAGACAAAATATCTGTATCTGATGGCGCTAATGGCAATGGGATTGGACAGATTACGAAAAGATGGACCGGATTAGGCCAGATTCTAGAAACAAAATGGACCTAGGCCCATCAATGTTTGGAAGATGGGCCGGATTAGGCCGTCCCCACAACAAAATGGACTTAGGCCCATCGATGTTAGGCCTGTATCTGCTCTTCACGTTCCGTCTGTCAGTTATTTTGTCTTCACCGGCTCCATATACAAAGGGGGAAAAAATTTCAAGTGATGTTAAAATTAGATAATCATCTCTTATCTTATTGAGATAACTAAAATCATTTGTAAAAAACATTTTTATATGAAAATATTTTCAATTAACTTTTTATGCTTGTCTTGTGAATATTCAAAATATTTAAAATAAAAATGCAAATATGAGGAAATCAATGAAAATGGTTAAAATGATTTTCATTTTTAAAGCTTATATGTTTTTTTCTAAAATTTGAGAACAAAATGGTAGAAATGAGTGAAGATGGATGGAAACAGTTTTAAAGTTACAAAAACACCCTTAACTTATAAGCAACAAAATAAAAGTAAGGGTATTATAGTTTATTCAATAATTTATTTTCATTGATTTCTTTTTTATGATGTAAACCAAACATAGGAAATGGATAAGTTTCTCTCCATTTTATTCTATTTTTTCTTCTTAAATATTCAAACACAAAATAAAAATTAAATTTCTTTTCCATTTCTTTCTTTTTCTTTTTTAATTTCTACTTATTTCCCCTCATTTCATCCCTCTTAAAAATTGCCAAACACAATGAATATGTTTTTCATCTAAATCATACAAACAAAATATGTACATGTTAAATCTGAGAAAAAAAAATTTATATATATATTAAAAGGGATATTTAATAAATAATTGACTCTAAAACATTGTTTGGCGCATATTCAAGTAACAAAAATTCTTCAGGACAAAACATAAACCTTGTGTTTATACTAAAAAAAGAAACTAAATTGTAATGGCAAATGCATGTTGAAGTTAGAACTGAAGTCCCAATTATTTCAAGAAAAACCAACTTTAACATAAAATGTTTTTCCCTAAAGTAATATAAAGTAAATACGATGAATAATGCTTCAAATATAAAGTTGAAAATTTTACTTTCTATTATACAAACTAAACAATTAAAATTGAAAAAAGAATTTTTCATAATAAAATTATACAAAAAAAAATTATGATACAATAGGAATGATAAATCTACATTTTTAAATCTATGTTAAAGATAATGTTTTATCTTAGATTCCATTAAGAAAGGTAAATTAAAAGAAAATATAATGGATATTTAACTCCAATTAATGCATGATAATAATAGTGTTTAGTTTTTTACAATAACGAAAGGTTAAATGTTATTATTTGAAAATGAAACAAATGACACCATTTAGTAGTTACTGATGTAATTAAAAAAAAAAAAGTTGGCTTTTGTGAGAAAAGATATTATAAGTAAAATTACTTTAACAATCCTTTAACTGTTTTATAGAATAAAAATATATTTATAGTTCAAAGATAAATGATAGAATATCATGAATAAAAGTTGAATTTTAAGAGGTGTAGAGATTAAAACTAAAGTTTTGGATTAATAATATAGAATAGATATAAAAAATAAAAGAGAAGTTATACAAACGAACCTTGATTTTAATCCCATATATTCCATTTGCATTTGACATTCTATGCTTCGAGCAAAAAAACATACCTGCGCAACGGCACGTCCCTTTCAAGCGGGTGAAGATATAAATTCAATGCCATTGTTCCTATATACAAAAAAAAAAAAAAAGGGCAAAGTCATCACAAATTTCCAAATTAAACCTGCTGTAAAATTATAAAATAAAAGAGGTTCCCGCTAAATGCTAATTAACATTTTAAACTCTATTCTTGACCTTATAAACAGTGAGCCATCCTGGCCAAAAAAAACAAAGCAACCAAATTGAATTTGGTTTGTAAAATCACCGATATAGGATAAATAATGCAATTAATAACCAACCAAATTGAATTAGATTTTTAATTAATTCAAGCTTGAGAAACTTTTTTTTTTCTTCATATATAATGATAATAGAGAAAGAATTTATGAGAATATAATTGTATATCTCTAACAAGGTTGATGGATTGAAAAAAGAATAAAAGGTGCATATCTCTAGTTGATTTAGAATATCACATATTCATATACTGTATATGAATATATATATATATATATATTCATCAAAGGATTGAAAAAAAAATGATTGGAAATGCCATTTTGAAATAAAACAAGTGGATTTTTGTAACATCTCAGAACTTAAAATGCTACAATCAACTATGTGTTCCCACTGGATAGTGATACGTAAAGGCTTTTACTACACCTGTCCTTGAAACTGTTCAACTCCATTATACATTAAATAAATGTACTCTAATGATTTAATTAATTTACTTACAAATGAGTAATTCAACCACGTTATAATTAAAATTAAATTAAATACTCCACCTCAAAATAACAACCCATGAATAAGACTTCCAAAATACTATTAAGTTTACACTAGCTAAAAACATAATTACACAAGTAATCTCCAAGAAAATATAAACTAATCTTCTATTTCCATTTCTCTTTGTTATTCATCATCATAGTAGTAATAATATCCTTCACTAACGTCATCTTGATAATAATAATAATTCACATCTCGAGACTAACGCACTCATCATACACACTTGCAACTAAAAAAAAAAGAGGGTTAAGCCTAAGCTCACTACGTGAATACCTAAACATATGCACATACCACAACATATACAAGTTACACATAGTTAATGCAGTAAATAAGTAATGGGTATTCACTTAATTATCTTTCAATTAATCGCTAAGTAACACAAGAGTACTCATGACCCTACCACACTGTTTATTGTATATTTTTAAGTATTTTAACCCCTATGTTGAGAATTGCTACCTCTTGCCTCAACTTTCTACTGGTATCAAAAACTACTACCACCGATCCTAATATCCCTAAAATCTACTTCAAATCATTTTGGTATAAAACTTCATTAAGAACAACGTCGTATACCAATCATTAAGGTATTCCTTGGGGATCTATCACCTTCGGCCCCTAAGTCGAGCCACACACAAGCAACAAGTTTATCATTTACCAAGTTTACTTTAAATACATTCATTTATTATAGTTAACAAAGACAATCAATAAGCATGGTAAACACATACCTAAAAGAGCAGTTTTATGTTCTACTTATCTACAACTAACAAGATCCTCAAAGCCTATCATGAAATAGCAATCGATCCTTAATTTTACTCTACAACAAGTCTTAAGCTTCACTAGGTTATTCAACTAAGAATTAGTTGCCTATTTTCCTTTCCTAAGTTCTATTGTAAGTAATATTAGTTTAGAATTGAAATAAAACTGAAATAGAAATATTAAAAGAGTATTTATAGACAACACGACCATGTGCATGGTTATGTAGAAGAACATGGGTAAAAATACGACTGTGTGTTTTACTGTATGAAAAGCCCCCTCAGTATGCCCAAGTACACAGTCGTGTACTTCAATGGAAGGCATATGCCCATATACTTGATTGTGTACAATCTATCTCACCAAATGCTCCTCACGTTTTGCATGGGTAGTAGACAGTCATATACCTTGACTATGTACCCTTTTAAAACTCACAAACCTCTCCAATCTCACCACCATTTGACCCTTCCTCCATCCCATCACTCACAAATCATGAAAACACTCTAAATCTAGCATAAAATCTATCTAATTTCATGAATTTAAACGTAATTGGAATATTTAATCATCTCAATTTGAATCCACAACTTGAAACGTACTTGATCTGCCAACTTTAACATCTAATTGAATTATCTAAAAACCCTAATTTAATAGCACGCTATGCCTTTAATCGATTTCCCATTAGAGAAGATAAATCACCAACTTGATTTGAGGTACTTACCTTTGAACATACGTCAAATCATAAGTCCTTCCTCGTTGAATAGTAAATCAGGATGGTTAGAGTTTCCTAAAGCACACAAAGGATTCAATATTTCAGAAAGAGGAAAAAATGGCATTAAGGTTATGCAATAGCTCATATAACTTGAGGTCAAAAAGACTAAACTCCCCTCATCTTAAAATTCCTAATTACCTTAATGCCCCTCCATTTAAAACATTGTTTTATTTTGTTTTCTTTTGTATTTTTATATCCTCCCCTTTTATAAAAACTTTCATCCTCAAAAGTTACCTATATCTAAGAAGAGTTCTAGATGTTTTCTTCGCATCTCCTCTTCCAATTCCCAAGTTGCTTCCTATTCTATCTAGTTACTCCATTGTACCTTAACATAAGGGATTACTCTCTATCTCAATATTTGTTCCTTAACATCTATGATTTGGATAGGTCTTTCCACGATAGTGAGATTCTATTGTATATCCAAAGGTTCAAGCGCTATGACTTGGTTCGGGTTTGTTATAAACTTTCATAACATAGATACATGAAAAACATTATGCAATCCCGCTAAGCTAGTCGATAAGGGTAACATGTAAGCAACGTTATCAATTTTCTCCAAAACCTCAAAAGGATTAACATATCTAAGATTTAATTTTCCTCTCAAAGCAAATCAAACACCTTTAGTTGGAGATATACTCAATAACACATGATCCCCCACTTTGAATTCCAATTGTTGTCGCCTCCTATCAACATAACTCTTCTAGTGACTTTGAGCCAATAGCATCCTCTAACTAATTAATTTTACCTTATCTACAACCTCCTGCACCAATTCAAGTGTCGACACCTTTCTTTCTCCTACTTTATCCTAGTGGAAGGGTGACCTGCATTTCCTTCCATATAAAGATTCATAAGGCACCATCTGAATTGTTGCCCGATAACTATTATTATAGGTAAATTCAACTCAAGGTAAGTATTTGTCCCAATTTCCTCCAAAACCCAAAACATAAGCCTTTACATGTCTTCCAAAATCTATATAGTCCGCTCTGATTGCTCGTCTATTTGAGGTTGGAAAGCTATGTTAAACTGCAACTTGGTACCTAGAGCTCTATATAGGCTCCTCTAAAATATACCTATAAATCTAATATTCTGATAAAAAAAACAATTGTCATTAAGACTCCACAAAGTTTTACTATTTCCTTAATGTATAACATACCAGTTTACCCAGGGTACAACGAATACTACTAGGTATAAAATATGCTAATTTAGTTAATCTACCCATTACTACCCATACAATATCATGCTTTTCTTTAGTTTTGGGAAGTGCAGTAACTAAATCCATAGTTACATGCTCCTACTTTCATGTTAGTATGGGTAAAGGTTATAGTTCTCCTACTGGCCTCTAATGGTCTATTTTGATTTATTGGCACCTCAAACACTTAGAAACAAAGTCAACCATCTCCCATTTCATATTCCTCCACCAATAATGGATCTTTAAGTCTTTGTACATTTTAGTACTTTCATGGTAGATTGAGTACCTAGATTAATGTGCCTCTCTTAAAATCTCATTCTTCAACTCTGCTAACTCTTATACGCATAACCTAGTTCCATACCATAAAACTCCCTCTTGATCAGTTATGAATTTAAGTGCCTTCCCTTGTTTCATCTTATACTTAATTTCTAACATATCTTTATCTTCTAGCTAAACTACTTTAATTCCAATCCCTATGGTTGGCTAAATGCGCGAATCGGTGAGTCTTGCCCCTATCTCTTGAGTAACCACTTCCAATTCCGACCTTCACGTTTTTTCAAGCAATAGTTTCTAGGAAGTAAGTAAAGTAGCTAGGCTATCCTGCCTATTTCTACTAAGAGCATCTGCTAATACATTTGCTTGTTGAAGATGATAATGTATTTCCAAGTCATAGTTCTTTATTAATTTCAACCATGTTCTTTGTCTCATTTTTAAATCTTTTTTAGTGAAGAGATACTTCAAATTTTTGTGATTTGTGTATACCTTACATTTTTCTCTATATAGATAATGTCTCTAAAGTTTCAATGCTGAAACTATTGTTGCTAACTCTAAATCATGGGTAGGTTAATTTCTTTCATACGACTTTAACTAGTGAGAAGCATAAGCAATAACCTTTCCATTTTGCATAAGAACACACCCTAGATCTTGGTTAGAAGCATCACTAAATATTACATACTCCCTTCCACTTTCTAGTAAAGCTAAGACTGGCACTAAGATTAATCTTTCTTTCAACTTTGTAAAACTATCATCCATTGGTCATCTCATTCAAACCTTACTCTTTTCTGGGTTAATCTAGTCAAAGGTGCGACTATCTTAGAGAATCCCTCCACAAAACACTGGTAATAACCTGTTAATCCTAAAAAGCTCCTAATTTCCATCACTATCTAGGGTCTTAACAAATTTACCACTACCTTTACTTTCTTGAGATCTACTACAATACCATTATTGTTAACTATGTGCCCAAAAAAATATAAAATAAAAATACTACTCTAGCTAGAATCTGCATTTCTTAAATTTTGCATACAACTTCTTGGCATGCAATCTCTCTAGCACTTTACTCAGGTGTCCTTCATGTTCTTCTTCACTTCTTAAATATATCAAGATATCATCAATAAATACCACTACGAGTTTATCCAAGAAGTACCTAAACACCCTGTTCATCAAGTCTATAAAAGCAGTTGGAGCATTTGTCAAACCAAAGGGCATTACCAAGAATTCATAATGCCCATATCGGTTTCTAAACACAATCTTCTAGATATCTCCACCCTTTATTTTCAATTGGTGGTAACTCGACTTTAAGTCAATCTTTAAAAATACTTAAACCCCTTGCAATTGATCAAAAAGGTCATCCATCCTAAGGAGCAAATATTTATTTTTTATAGTGACCTTATTCAATTCTCTGTATTCAATACACATTCTCATGCTACCATCCTTTTTCTTTACAAATAAGATCTAGGCTCCTCAAGGTGACACACTAGGCCTAATTAATTTCTTATCTAGTAACTCGTATATTTGAACCTTTAATTCTGCTAGCTCTGCAGGCGCTATCCTATATGGAGCCTTAGATATAGGGGTTATGCCCGACACCAGATCTTTGCTTTCTCTATCTAGTAGTAACTTTGGTAAGTCATCAAGAAATACATCAGCATACATGTTTACTACTAGCACCCCTTCAAGATTTACCTCACTACGAGCTTCTACTGTTATAGTAGTCAATCTACTTCTACCCCACAATTCATATGTAGGTAGACTCATAGATCTTTGCACTTCTAACTTAAAACCGATGGGATCTTCATCAAGGGGAGTGAAATAAACCATCAAGCTATGATAATTTATAATGGCATGAAATTTTAACAAGCGGTTCACTCCTAGAATAACATCAAAGTCAACCATATCCAAAATAAACAAATTAGCAGCTATTACCCACCTTTAGATCTCAATCTTGACATTTCTACATATTTTCCCTAATTTTCTTCCAACTCTTAATGGAGTACTCACATTCAAAGGATCTTCTAAATTTTTAGACATCAATCCACACATATGTATAAACACTTCAAATATACAAGAATATGCCGCACCAATATCCAATAGTACATATGCACTATTATTATGCACTAGGAGCATATTCGCCACTATGTCCTAATTTAAAAGGTCTTGGTTTTGCTGTTGTTGAAAGCCAAATACACGAGTTAGAGCTCTCTACTTAAGACTAGTATTATGGGGTCTGCCTACTTGTGCTCACCCCTAAAGTTATGTTGCTTGTGGTATCAGTACCGGTTGAGGCGTTGTAGCCACTTAGCCACTTATGGTTTCGCACTCAAAGGTCCTATGACCCCTTTGCTTGCAATTGTAGCAAAAAGTTTAAGGAATGGCTTTCTTTATACAATTTCTACTAAAATGCCCTATCTTGCCATAAGAGAAGCATGCCCCCTCTAGCCAAATGCACTTATGCTAATCGCATGGTCCCAAAAACTTGGGACATCTTCTCCTTGACCCTACTTTTGGTGGTGGAGGCAATGCTAAAGATATTGGCCTGGTTTGAATAAGCCTAGACATGAAAGACATAGGTCTTACTTGATATACTACTAGCCTCTTTCCTTTCTCTGCATATGTAGTACTTGAGGCAAGCTTTTTTTCCAAAGCAATTCCCAACCTACAAGATAGTTGCTCCTCCAATCCCTTTCGACTTTACTCCATGAATTTTGCTTTATTGACAACCTCTACATAGGTAGTTAGTTGGAAAGACCCCACATCATGTTGAAGGTTAGGCTGTAAGCCTCTTATAAACCTTTTAGCCTTACAAGCATCATCTACATGGACTGCTTCAAGCAAGAATTTAATCAGACAGTTTAACTCTGCTTCATACTCTTCAATTGTCCAGTTATCCTATTAACAGTTATAGTATGTTGCCTCCATCATGTCTCTAATAGTACTAGGAACTATTTCTCATAAAATAATTCCCTAAACCTCTACTAGTGGATAGATACTTCTGCTGGCCTAGAGATGTTGGTCCACTAGTTTGTAATCAACCCTTTCGACATAAAGGCCATGTAATCCACTTTTGAGTCCTTTGGCACCCTAAACATAACAAAAGTCTTTTCAATCTTTGTTATCCAATGTTCAACTTATATTAGGTCATCAACCCTTCGATTAAATTCCTTTGCTAATCTAACAAACTTATCTAGCCTAAAATAGTCCTCTACTAGCCTAGCCAGTTTCATGGCTTGTTGCTACTGTTATGTTATCATTCCCACCAAAGCATTCACGGTCTCCAGTAACTATGTAGTCATGTTAGTTGCCGGTGTTGGAGCTCCTTGTTTTGGTGATCCTAGAAGGTACCTTTCATCTTGGGCATTTCTATTCCGTCTAATGCATATGAGCCAGGTTCTGCAATTCTTCTAGGAGGCATTCTTCTTGAGAGGAGACAACTGAATAAATACGAGAATTAGTGTAAGTTTAAAATGTTAGTGATGGTACACACATATGTATATATGTATATATGTATATATATATATATAAGTAAAATAGAGATTTAAAAGGAATTCTAGTAAAGATATAAAATAAAGTAAAATAAATTACTGAATGAAAACAATTAACCCACAATTTTACCTAGTCTCTTTATATCTACCCTTCCCAGATTTATTACTTAGATCTTCTAGAGATCATAACATAAATTATATTAATCAAACTTAATCCTATTGATTATTTGCTTAAACTTTATGGATCATCAACCTATACTTTATTAATCATAAACTTAAGCTTTGATATCACTGAAGTTGTAATACCTCAAAACTTGGAACATTACAACTCGCTACATATTCCTACCAGATAGTAACACGCAAAGGCTTCTACTACACCTATCCTTCGACCTGTTCAACTCCATTATACATTAAATAAATGTAGTCTAATGATTTAATTAATTTACTCATAGATGAGTAATTAAATTACGTTATAGTTAAAATTAAATCAAATACTCTACCTCAAAATAACAACCACAAATAAGACTTCCAAAACACTACTAGGTTTACACTAGCTAAAAATATAATTATACAAGTAGTCTCCAAAAAAATATCAACTACTCTTTTACTTTCATTTCTCCTTGTTATTCATCACCATAGTAGTAATGATATCCTCCACTAAAGTCATCTTGATAATAATAATACACATCCCCGGACTCTTCATATTCAACGTACTCATCATACCCACCTACAGTTGAAAAAGAAGAGAGTTAAGCCAAAACCCAGTCAGTGAATACTTAAACACATGTGCATGCTACAACATATACAAGTTACACACAAGTAATGCAATAAATAAGTAACAGACATTCACTTAATTATCTTTCAATTAATCGCCAAGCAACATAAGGGTACTCATAACCCCGGCACACTATTTATTATATATTTTTAAGTATTTTAACCCTAGGTTGGGAATTGTCACCCCAACCCTAACTTTCTACTAATATTAGGAACTGCTACCTCCAACCCCAATACCCCTAAAATCTACTCCATATTATTTTGGTATAAAACTCCATTAGGGATAATGTTGTATATCGATCATCAAGGTGCCTCCTAAAAATCTACCACCTTCAACTCCTAAGCCAAGCCACACACAAGCAAAAAGTAAGTCATTTACCAAATTTACTTTAAATACATTCATTTACTATAGATAACAAACACAACCAAGAAGTATGGTAAACAAGTACCTAGAAGAGTGGTTTTATGTTTTACTTATTTACAACTAACAAGGTCTTCAAAGCTTGTCATAAAATAGCAATTGGTTCTTAGTTCTACTATAAAACAAGCCCTAAGCTTCACTAAGGTGTTCAACTAAGAATTAGTCGCCTATTTTCCTTCCCCAAGCTCTATCATCAATTTGGCATAGAATTGAAATAAAACTAAAATAAAAAGATTAAAGGAGTGTTCTTAGACAACAAAACCATGCGCATGGTCATGTAAAAGAACATGAATAGAAACATAGCTATGTATATGGTTATGTACTTTATTATTCGAAAAGCCTCTTTAGTACACCCAAAAACACGATTGTGTACTTGGTCATGTACTTCAACACGGGAAGGTACACGCCCATGTACCTAGCCATGTACAACCCATCTTACCAAATGCTCATCACGTTCTAGATGCGTAGTATATAGTTGTGTACCTTGGCTGTGTATCCCTCTAAAACTCATGAACCTCACCTTTCGACCCTACCTCCATCCTGCCACTCACCAATCAAGAAAACACTCCAAATCTAGCATAAAATCTATCTAATTTCATGAATTTAAATGTAATTAGAATACTTGCTCATCTCAATTTGAATCCATAGCTCAAAACATACTTGATTCGGCACTTTGGCATCCAATTAAATTATCTAAAAACCCTAATTTAATAGCATGCTACACCTTTAATCGATTTTCCATCAGAGAAGACAAAACACCAATTTAATTTGAGGTATTTACCTTTGAACATACGTCAAATGGAAAGTCCTTATTCATTGAGTTGTGAATTAGGGTAATTAGAGTTTTCTAAACGATACAGAAGATTCAACTTTTCATGAAAAGAAAAAAGTGGCATTAAGGTTACGTGATGGTTTATGTGGCCTGAGGTAAAAAATACTAAACTGGTCTCATTTTAAAATTCCTAATTACCTTAATGCCTTTCTATTTAAAATATTGTTTTATTTTTTTATATATTTTGACAATTTCATTGTTGTCCAAGAATATTAAAACGTCATTGTCATTTTCTTGTTTTATATGAGTTGCTAAATTCATACAGTAATGAATTGACCTATGTGCTCTTTGTTAATGTAATTGGCTTTAAAGAAGAATCTTTTTATTTTAATATAATATATTTTTTCTTATGATTAAAAATGTAAATTAGTATACCTCTTTATCCTAACTTTGATCCCGTGATACATAGTGTGGCCATAAATATAAAGTGAAAAGCAATTTCGTTATGTTTATACACTTGAATGATTATGCATTCTACAATAATATAAAAATAAAAGTAAAAACTAGATGAAATTAAAGAGAATAATCAAATAAAATGGAAAATGTACAAATAATAGCATAATCGAAAAGAAAAACTAAAAAATACGTCTTATGAAAGATGCCCTAGATACATCTCTCTCTAAGGCATGAGAGTGAATTGTGTTCGTCAAATAATCCACTCCTATTTTCACATGAGTTAAATAGAGCAAGGCAATCGTTCTCTCCATCCAATGTCTTCAATGTGCAAAGTGGAGTTGTGATTTGTGAAGTGTTAATTCAATGTGTCAATTACAATAACGTTAACATTAATCTGTAGTGCCCTGCCTCCCCAGGTCTATTATTTTGCACGTTGGTGTCCAGGAAATGATATGCTATGCCATCCTCAAGTTGAAAATAAGGTTAATCGAAACCAAACACATATTAAAATTTACAAATATTATACATATATGTAGATAATAGTGTAGAAGTGTCTTTTACTTATATAATATTAGGGTACTATATTGTCTAAGCCTAGCAGAGTTACAAAATATAGTATAAACTGATCAAAATAATTCAATATTTAATTATATTGTAGAAGTCGATTCTCACTTTCATAATCTCCACCTAGAGCCTATGCTCCCACATCAACTCCATCTTTATAACTTGAAGTTAAAATAAAACTAACCCCTCAACATCAAGTTAAGTGAGCAAAATAACAAGTAGTAACAAGAAATCACATAATCGAAAACAATCCATTATAACATTTAAAAGATGATTATGGGTGTAATGATATGTAATGCTAATGCAAATGACATGTGTTGGCTAATATCCTAATCGAGCAAATATTGAGCGGTCCTTAGGCAACTCCTAAGCAAATATGAGCAATACTAGGCGGCTTCCAAGCATAATATACGAGTGACACTTGGCGGCTCCTAAGCAAGTATATGAGTGCCTTGAGGCAGCTCTTAAGCAATAAGGGAATGGTACTTAGCAACTTAAAAACCAAGTATGCAAATCTATATGCTAAAAACCGAGCTTTATAATCAAAATATGACCTGTAGGTCCTTTAATGCAAATTGATTTTTCAAATGCGATCCTTAGGTCCATTTCATAAACCAGTTATTTCTAAATGACCCTTGGGTCCCTTAGTCAAGACTAAGTTTTAAAAAAATATGGCCTTTAGACTGTTGATGTGCTAAACAGTAACTAAGCATATCGGTAAAAGCATGACGGCAATTCCACAACTTAATGAGCCAATCATCCATATCAAATATATTTGTGTAACAATAACTACTGTCAATAAGCCATTTCTATACGTGATCATAAAATATTTATAATATCAATCACTACTTGGATAAGCTTTTCAAGCGATCACTATTGTCTACCAACCACAACTATAATTAAGGCATGCTCACAACACATGGATATCAATCATGGTATCGCAACATACTAAGTCATGCAACGATATAAATCAATTAGATCACAGAGTCAAGCAATTTGTTTAAAATAAAGTCGTGATGACTCTATAAGCATTCGAGTAGTCATTTCATTTAACGACCAAGCACAGAAAGAGAGAAGGGGGGAATGCTCACCTGTATTGTCACGTTCACTTGATGTGTCTCGCGATTACCTATATTATATACAAGATAGTACGAGTTATTAAATTTAATCTCATTGTGGAAGTCTCTACACAATCTTTTTTTTTTTAATTATGGTTTAAGCCGCTAATTCTTCCTATTCTTCATAAATGAGTAGGAAAATCCTTCAATTAGTCAAATTAAAAAATGATTAAAGCCTTCTTGTATTTAAATCTACCCACAGACTTAATAGAAAAATCACCACTTCTAACATATTAAGTTAAAGGATAATATTTAGCTAAAATGTGAAATATGATGTTTAATTATTATACAACATTGGCTAGTATAATTTCTATAATAAAGTAAAATAAGCAATGTACCTAAGGTTGCGTTTGGTTGGCATCAAAATCCAGTACTGGACAGGATAAATTTTTTTGTCCTCCATTTAGTTGCCATCCATGAAGAAAGTACTGGACAAAAAATCAATATGGTACTAGACAAAATGGCAAATTTTTGTACCGTGTGTAATTCAATACAAAAAATACGGTACTGGACAAAAACTCATTTTTTTTAAATCCCTAACTTGCCCTTCATACTTCTCTTTTGCTTGTTTAGCTATTGCTAAACCCATTGGCGCCACTCCTTCACCGACGTTCATCATGGAATTGGCCGCAAGTTCGAATGTCGCTGCCATCACACCATTCTTGATGCCTTGGACAACTTCCAATCGCCGTTGTCACACCGTTCCTAATGCCTTGAACAACTTCCAGTCCCATTGCCGCGTCATTCCTGATGCCTTTGACAACTTCCAGTTGCCGTCGTCATGCCGTTCCTGATGCCTTGGACAACTTCCAATCGCCGTCGTCACGTCGTTCTTGATGCCTTAAGGAAATCTGAGCACTTTGATCTGCTTCGCTTTCACGTCTATTTGCAGTCTATGGCAACTTCCAATAGCTATGACAACTACCAACCTAGCAATGATGGTGGCGGGCCATCTACCCTTCCTGATGCCTTAGAAGTTTCTCATGGCTTTGTCGAGGAGTTGGGTGTATTGGGTGACAACTCAAGCAATTGTGATGATGAGTTTGGCCACTCTTCTTTCGCTTTTTAGTTGGCAACTTAAGGCACACTCTTATGGTCGCATATGAGTTATATGGAATCCCCATGTTTGGATTATATACGTGATTTCCTCATCAAACCAAGTTGTACACTATGCTTGCAAGATAGTGAGGACCGATTTTGCATCTTCAATGCTAATCTGTTTTTGTTTGAACACTTGGAAACTATTTTAGACCAAACAAAAATGAGGCCTAGAAGAATATGATGATATGAGGAAAGGAATCCTTTATCTTACAGAAAAGGCTAGGGCTATATGTACAACCAAAAAGAGAAAAAAACAATAATAGAAGGAAAAAAAAAAACAAATTTACTATAATAAAAGGGTAAAACTGTCAAATTTACTATGTTCGGTCCAGTACTTTGCAATTCCAAACGCTGGATAGCACAAAAATCCTTGTCCAATACTGAATAAACCAAATGTGGTACAATTTTTTTTTTTTTTTTTTTTAGTCTTTCTTGTTTTGTACTATCCTATACTCCTTGTTCTGTCCAGTACTAGTAACCAAACGCTACCTAAGATTTGCAAAAATAGGTATATACACAAAAATGCATGTCGTAATTGTTATTTTAGAATTAAATAGTAAGGCTTGAGTTAAATATATTTAATTTGATGACTTGATCCTTCGCAACATAGTTGAACTCATTCTATAATATTCTGTCACCGATTCATATAATTTAATATGCTAAGATGATTATTTTATAATAAGCATTATTATCATGTGTATATGCATGTATATCTATAATCTAAAATGATATCTTTGAGATAATGTATCTATGCCTTCCTATTTTGAAGTAACATAAACATATTATATGTAATGAAATAAAGTTATGGAAAATAGTCATTACTAAAGTTGTTTAAATCTTCTTATTTATGGATCCCACGAACAGACTTAAATTGTGAAATTATGGAAGCTAAAAATCTTTTGATTCATTACTTCATTAATGTTACTATTATTTCTATGTATGTATATATATATGTGTGTGTGTGTCATTAAGACACATGTTCAAAATATTATATTTTCATATACTTTCCTAGTTGCACCTACTAAGATCACCTCCCTTATTTATATATATGGAATTTAGTCTAACCTAGCATTTTAAAAAAATTATCGTCATTTATTCAAAATTATTATTATCATTATTTTTAAATCCATAAGCAAATCGATGCAAACTGACACCCAAACCATAGCTCATTTATGTATAAAGGGCACACATCCCCTTGGATCTACAATGTACATTAATATATAAAGAGCCATTTGGAAATTATTTATCCATGAGGGACTTATGATTCTAAGATCTACAATGTGCAACCCTATGTGTGCTTGCAACTCATTTTGATTCACTTTCTTTTATTTATTTTGACCTCTAAATTGAAACAAACACCTAATCCTTAATCTACTACATGAGTACTCTTAAATTGTATAAAAATCTTTACAAAAATTTATCTAACATGAGTTCAAATCATTGATCAAAGTTGCTTATTTAAGTTGAAAAACATAGTAAATATTACATACATTCCTGACTTTAATTTGTGTTACCGAGCCCTTTTAAGAGTTTTTCTTTTGATAAATTTGTTTGGAAACACTCTAGCATGTTTTATAATTCATTTCAATCAATTTGGATGAAGATTTGGCGATAAAAATTGAATCTTTATGCATATCTCAAAGTTGCAATTTTTGACAGATATGGAATCAACTTTAAGTTTGATTATCTTTCCAAACGTGTGTTGTTAAATGTTGTTGATGGCCAAAATCTAGAGTACTCTATACCTAAAACATGGTAGTGGTGGTGGTTCTCCAAGTGGTGATTAAATATGCGTGGGGTGGCGGTGTAAAGTCGAGTGGTCAGAGTGGGTTCTGATGCTTGAGAATAAATTATAAGTGTTGGAATCTATTCAAAGGGTCAACTTTC
This sequence comes from Laguncularia racemosa, assembly GCA_037954665.1. Classification (NCBI taxonomy): domain Eukaryota; kingdom Viridiplantae; phylum Streptophyta; class Magnoliopsida; order Myrtales; family Combretaceae; genus Laguncularia; species Laguncularia racemosa. The sequence goes on from JBBMOL010000066.1 coordinate 236,417, forward strand.
AAGGAACTTTTTGACAGTTTGGTGGAAGCTCAAGGATGGTGGTGGTGAGGGATTAAGAGAGTGTGTGACGTAGTTTCTAAGTGTTGTTTCAGTTTTGGATTCACATAGATAAATGTGGAGATAAGTTGAAGCGCAGTAAGGGGTTCAATCTTGCTTTGAAAAAGAGGATGAGTAAGACGAGAAGAGGGGAGAAAGATGACAGTACCATATAGAAAATTAAACTAAAAGATTATGTGCATATAAGATGTGAACTAATACTATAGTGTCAAAAGTGGTGATGTGGGAAGATTAAAGCAATTTAGGGACTTTGTTGTCCTTTGTTTGGTTTTAGAAAATTATATTAGATTTGGATAGATTTTTTAAAGATATGTTGTATTACATGTATTTTAGCTTAACCTTAATTATATTTGCTAGATTTGCTTCATTGCATGTGTACCAATTTATATGCGTAATAAAATTATTTTTATATCATTTTTCAATGAATATTTACTAGTAAGCTTAAAATAAATTGTATAACTAAAAAAATATACATTGTTATCCATTCTAATATTAGTTAACCATTTAATATTGAAAACTCAATATTTTCAATTTTATTTTTATATTCAACTTTATATCATATTTGGACACTAAAATTTATGTTTTATTATTTATTTATTTATTTATTTATTAAACTTTTTTTTTTTGCTATTTACTATGTCATATTATGATCACCTATCTATTTAATATATATTTTTTAACCTTTTGATTTACAACTTGAAATTTTTTGTTTTTACTAATATCATTAGCATTATAAAATTATCTTTTTGAAAGTCCTACCAAAATTTTCCACAAGGACTTTATGTCTCCCTAATCACTGTCAATTTGACAAAATAATTATTTTGTATATATATTCTTCTTCTTCTTTTTTCCAAAAGGTCATGGTATTAAATCGACACTCTTTATTAGCACCGCCTTGTTTGCCATTAATCAACATGATTTTTAGACTCGATTATGCTTTTATGTGCTAATGATGTAGAAGCTTAAGATCTAGTACTTGTATAGATAATTTGACTCATGTTTCCCTCAAAGTACATATATGTTTTTCTTTATAATAAAGGAAGATACTAGAGTTCACGAGCGCATAGCCTCAACTAGCATACTAAAAGCAAAGTTAGGCTAGCTAGTAAATTGAGCCGAATAAAGACCAAACTTCCTAGATATAAGGAAACAAGATCCATTCAGCAAAAATGTAGCGTTTGAATTGCTAAAATCTCAAGACAAATGAAATTAGGGTTAGGGTTATGTTTATTCAGCTATTGATTGGAAAAAAGTTTCAATTTTAATATAAAGACATGTGATATGTGTAAACTTTAAAAGAGCAAATTATATAAGTAAGTATATTAAATCGTGTATATGCTATAATAAAAATAACTTGTGAGAATTAGATCATATCCTTAGGGATTGGAAACTAATTACTATACTATCTCAATTCTTTCTTTAATTGCATGATCGAAATGACATGTTTGAGTGAATTAAAATAAAGAAACAAATGAATTAAAATACGAAATGTTACTAAGGCAAAAGTTTACTAAATCAAATGTATAAAATTTCGACTAGGCCATCATTTGACAAATTAACGCATATTTCTAAAATATGTTAAAATTAATTAATTATCTTTTAATTAGATTCACTAGAGCCCACTTCCTTTTTCGGTTTTATTCTCCTAATTATAACAAAAACACCACTTTCAAGTGATTAATGTATAATAGTCAATTAAGTCGTAAATTTGTCTCACAAATATTATGACCCTTCCTAATTGATATTAAAACTTATACACATGTCTATGTCATAAAAATTAATATCGACCACATTAAGACGTGTGTTTTCATATCATACATTAAACTAATCTTAATATAATTTTATGTAAACTATCAATTTCCTTTCGAATCTTTCAAATTCTACTTATAAAAATATTATTGATTGAATAATAAATTATAAACCATAAAATCAAAATAATTAAAAGTCACAACTAATTAAATAATAACATATAAGCATATTATACATTATTTAAATCATATATTTTCATCATTTTCATAGTTTTATCGCATTAATTCATTTTAAATATAATTTATTGAGTTTTTAGTATTAATTTATTGAAAACACTATAAATTAATTTTAAATATAAAATTTATGATGAGATAAATGTGTAAAAATACTCACTTTTCAACATGCATATGGAGGGAGATATATACCTCCAAGCTTCGACGTTGAGGTAGAGACAGCGATCCTGTAGCCTGTAGGGCAGCAAATCAACATAATGAGGATTGTAATTTTCAAATAATCTCATTTCCTTCCATACAAAACAAATATATTAAAAAAAAAAAATCTTGTGACATTAACTGGGAAGAACCCGAAAGGATGGGCAGGACATAGACTGTCACACCAAAAAAAATGGGCATAAGCCCATCAGTGCTTGGACCATATCTATTATCTACTCTACTCGTTTCGTTTGATAGTAATTTAGTCTTAGCGCACTCAAAATATAAGAAATTTGGATTCCATTCTTAAATATAGTAATTTTTTTTAAATTACAGAAATATTATATCTGAAATAATTATTTATAAAATAAGTTTCGAAAACCCAGATGTGGTTTATAACTTTAAGGGAAAAAAATTAAAATTAAAAGTGCATACTTGATTTGTGCCTTTAATTCTACCATACCAAGTAATCATATCGTTCATTTTTTTTTTTTTTTACTTTAACATCCACCATTATTGTAAAAAGTAACTCATAGGACAACAGTAGAGGAAAAAATATAAATACAAAAATAAAAGACATTCACAGTAATTTTTCATATTTTTAAATTCGATCTATTTTTTTTTATCCTTCGTTCATAGAAAAGAGAAAAAAAATAAGTGTTTTTGCATATTAAATAAGGGATTTGAACTAATATAGCAAAATCTAAGCATGTCCTTAATAATTAATTGATTGTGGTATATTTATTTAGAAAAAATTGAAGTTTTTTTTTTTTAACTATGTTTGATGTTATTATTTGAGAAAAATATTGTTGTGATGTTATATTATTTTGAAAATGTTACTACTTATTATTATTTTGTAATGTGTTAGATATGATTTATGTAGATTCTGTAATACGTAACATATAATATTAATTTTTGCATTAGTATGCGTTAGATATCATTTATAAATATTAAATTGAAAATATTATCTATGTTGTTATAAAAAAATACTATGATAGAAATTTCTAATATTTGGTATGCGAAATAATTTTTATAGTGTTATTAATTAAATTTGCAAATTTTTGTTCGGAAATAATGGGAAAAATAAAATAAAAAATGATATGGATTTTTTTTTTTTTTTTGCAAATTTTTACAATATTGTTATTGAAAATTATTATTTTATTAAAGCTCATGATTTATATATATTGTAGATAGGGTAATAATGGTTGACTATATGAAATTGATGATCTATGCAGTTGGAAATATTATGATTGGTAACCGGGGGTCAGAATATGATAAGGATTTGGTGAAGCAATTGGAAATAAAGAAAAATGTCAACTATAACGAATTCTTATACAGAATATGTCGCAGCATCGGAGTCGATCTAACCGAAATAAGGGTTGAGATAATTTATAAGGATCCTATGTTTCATGGGGGCAATACATGTTATGCATTGATAGCAATTAGAGATGACGAAGACATTGAAATGGCTGAATCATATGGAGATCATGACATTCAACAATTGTACATCAAAATTTCTAACGAAGGGAGGCCTCTTCATAAAGCAGACATTTGATACAAGCAATCAGTCATATTCGTCACATAACATTACAGAAATGTAGCTCGAGTCATCGACATTTCTACCTTCAATTCTAACCCCAATGGAAGTGAATGATAAAGATGAAATAAATAGAGCAGTTACTCTAGTATTACAACAACCAGAAACACGGGATTCATACATGGCTCATTTGGGAGTGGAGGCTGCAACTAACATCGGTGTAGGAATTGGTGTTAAGGATGAGAGTATCGATAACGATGAGAGTTCCGATGAGGATAATGGGGAAAGTGAAAATGATAGAGATGAAATACCTGAAGAAGACTTTCCAACCATACATACATACTTGAGACAGGTAATATATCAATTAGAGCAGGTTGAACCACCAAGCATGGCAGTTAGAGATCTTGTTCCATACTACAACATTGGTGGTGGTGATGGTTACATTCATTTCAAGCAAGAGTAAACTAATATTTGTAGTGATTTAAGTAGCAATGGCAATTTCTACAAGGGCATGAGATTTAAAATGAAAACATATGTGATTTAAGCAGTGAAGGCTTATCATGTGAAGAATCATTATAACTTTACTATTGTAGAGTCTAGTCTATTGTTGTGATTTGTTTATTATTTGAGAAGAGACAACGGTTATAAATGGAGGCTTTGGGCTCGAATGAAGAAGTTGGAGGGTATGTTCACAGTGATGAGATTCAGGGAGTCCACACACATGTAATAACCTGCTGACTAGTTAGGATCACCCACAATTGGATTATAACTCCTTGCTAACCAATTTGTAAATCTTGTTAGGGAAAATCCTGATATGAAGGTAGTCAAGCTGGCTTCTATTACCAAATAGGAATTTAGCTATAGGATCAGTAGGAGATGGGTTTAGGAGGGGAAGAAATGGGCTATCGAACATGTGTACAGGAATTGGGAGAAGTCTTACAATGAACTACCTAAACTTCTTAATGCGATGAAAATACAAATCCCAGAACACGAATTGATTGAGGGTGGAGCTGATTAACCACCCCTAGTGTGTCTACTTTGAAGTGGGTATTATGGGCATTTAGGTCGTGCATTGCAACGGAGATTCCTTAGACTAGTTGTTACCAATGACGCCACTTTTATGTATAGTAAGTACACTCACAAGTTGTTAGTTACTTATAGCGTTGATGGCAACAACCATTGTTGTCAAAATCGCGTTTCAACTCGTACGATTCCACGTTTTTACGAGTTTGCATATACAATCCCAGTTAACTCACATATAAAATCATAAAGGATCAAAATCGTAGTAAAATCACAATTTTGAACAATAAAATCGTTCAAAATCGCGATTCTATCCGTTTCAACCGATTCCACAAATATTTACAACTACAGCTTCCACGCAAATAACACACGACCGTGTCTCAGACCGTGTACTTAACCGTGTGTGTTTCTGTGGATTTTCTAAGCTCAAAACACGGTCGTGCCTTCAACCGTACGTACTTCTATGGGCATGTTTCCTTGACATACGGCCGTGCAATTTAATTACCTGGCCATGCTCTTCCCCTGTTCCTTCTAAAAAGCATTTTTTTTCGTATTTTCTTATCCAAGCCTAAACTTTTAATAAACAACCGTGAGCTTAATTATTAAACGCCCTCTAGTGTCCAAGGGGCGCTGCCCCCTTGCTACCCCCATCGGGGCGACTTCCCTAGACCCCTGCCCGCTCAGCGTGAAGCGGGACCCACGTGCTTTCCTATCGTAGCGGAAGTATGAGTCATACCTCAACATGTTCGTCGGTCATCACTCCTCTCTTATCAGTGTGTTACGTTGCATTGAAGTCTCTGTATTTGTGTTCGTAGATTGTTAGTCTTTTTATTCCTATTTGTGATCATGTTCATATTAAAGCACTCGTGTTTGATTGCTGCAACTTTCCTTATTTTAACTAATATTTTTGTAATAGTAAATAAAATAAATGGTAGATAACTTTAATTTTATAAGAATTTTTTAGATTTTTATTTTTATAGAAAAGGTATAAATGTATTTATATTTCTATCTTTTCAATATATCATTCTTATAGTTAAGTAAATGTGAGATATTGTTAAGTAAATATATTTTGAATTAATAATCATGAATAGTGCAAAAATTTACTTAGTAATATATAATTTTGAAAGTTTTCTTGTTATAGGATCTTCTTTATTATGTACTTTTGGTCCTTTTTTAATATTACTCCTTTCTAATGGTATATCTTCATTATCAATTTTTATTTATTAGTAATTTCTTAAAGTCACAATTGATTTTTAAATTTTATCTATTATCTTTTAGTTTTTGTATATAGAACTAGGTGAAACTTGTTTTATACATGATTTATCATTTTAGAAATAAAATATCTATATTATACAATTTATGCTTGATAATCTATATTATGACTTTTATTGCAAATTTGCAATTTATGGCTAAAATAAATACTTAATTTCCTTATTTCTATTATTAATTATATTTTTTAATGACTATTGTAAGTAAATTTATAATATTTGAAAGTTATTTTACATAGGTTTTAGAAACTTACGTTTCTAAGTTCTGTTTCTACGTTCCAATTCTACGGACCCCTTTACGATTCTACGTAAAATCGCGATTTTGACAACCAGGCAACAACCATATACTTTCGTTGGCATTCACTCCAGTTGTTCAGGAAACAGCTGAGACATGAGGTTAGTTTTTGAGAAAATTGAAGAAATACGTTGCCGGCGACCGTACAGGTCGTGAAACCATTTGCCTCATATTGGATAGACACGTGAGCATTAGGTCAACTGTTGAAGAAGAAGCAAATGGATGGTGCCCTCTATTTGCAGTGTAGCAGTTTTGTCTATGACACCTTGTAAATAACTTCAACTTGGCACATAAAAACATGCAATGCAAGAGGTTGGTCACATATGTCAGGCTTACAAGCACAATCTTGTAAGTTGAGCTATGTGATGGAACAGGTGGGAACTATTAAGCCTGATGTGATTGACTAGTTTGATGATGTACCATTAGATATGTGGGCACTAGCTCATGATGGTTGCTATCGGTATATATATATGACCTCCAACGTTGCTATAAGTTGTAATTCCGTATTGAAGGGGGCTTAAGGGTTACCTATGATTGCTTTGGTAAAGAAGACGTTCTACAACTGCGTGGAGTACTTTGTCTAGAAGCATACAAAGGTAAATAAGAATATAGTGAATGGTAGAATTTTCACCAAATATGTAAGCTAAAAAAATGACAGATGGAGTTCACGAGCTAGCAACTATTGGGTCATCGATTATAGTAGGCAGGACAAACTTTTCGAAGCCCTTACCGATAGTCGTCACATCATGAGCAGGTTAAGGGGAAGGGGTTGAATGCACATGGTTGACTTTGTCTGCAACACATGCAGTTACCAAAAGTGGCAAACATACAAAATTCCATGCTCCCACGCCTACATAGTAATTGCCTCACTTAGGCTTGGTAAGATACACTCTATAGCTAATCGATATAGATGGACGCATCAAGAACATACATATAGGGCACACTTTATGCCTATAGACAAGGAATTGGATTGAGAGCCAATACATTTCTTATCACTCTACCCAAGGGGAGACCTTACACAAAAGAAGGGAAAACTGAGGCAGAAAAATACCATATAGAGATGGACATTAGAGAGTATTCAAATCAAATCACATGTGAACTTTGCCGAGTAAGAGGCCATAATAGAATAACGTACCTACGTCAATGCTATAATGGTAAATGATGGATATCAATACACATTTCATCATGTTCAACATTGCATTTGTGATGTTAACACTACCTTTTTCCCTTTTACAGCTTAGGTGAATCCTCGACCACTTCATCAACTATGTTTTGACGTAATAGAAGGGGGATGCTTGATCATTTGCATATATATTTACAATTTTGTAATTTATTGAGAAGTTATATTAAATGTTAATTTATTTAGACATTTGTTAATTACTTTTCACATATTCGAAGTTGTAAAATGATATATGTATACATTGTATGTGTAATAGGCAAATGCTAGCATTATCTATTAAACAAAATGTGTAGCAATTCATTAAAAAAAAGTAAAAATACATCAACTTGAATGTTTCAATGGAAAATTTGCATATGAAATGAATAACAAATTATCGGTTCCTATCCTATCTTATCTCTTTCCCCTAATGAATTGTCTAATTAGCCAAGCAAAGGCGTTAGTTAGCCTTGGACGTGGAGCTAGAGGAGCTTTTAGACTCCTGTGTTAGATGCTGCTGGGGAGTATCGTTGAACGCTCGCTAAGGTACATGACTTCACTTTGTAAGCTAAGTTGATGATTCACCTTGGTACATAGATTGTTTTCTAGAGCATTTCTTCTATAGAGCCGACGGTATTGGGATAAGACCACTTATAGAATGCCAATGTGGTATCTCATATTGGTTGAAAATCGACCTTGAGCTAGTAGACATCACATTAGAATCAATAGGCATCCGTTGGTCCTGTATTGGATTTTGCTATGCTTCACCCCGATTTTAAGGTCGCCGTCGTCCCGCCATTCGTCGTTGCTTAGGAATTGGTTATACCTCCACTTGCACCTCCTGGGTATTCGGCTATTGCACCTATGGGTATAGCATTGCCCCCCTATGGTGAAGCATGAACTAAAGACCTTAAGTAGCTATTTTCACGGTTGTGTCTATATCCGACGATAAGCAAATTTGTCGTAATTTGTCACCCTGTAAGTATAAACAAAATGTAAATTAAATAAGAAATAGTTAAGCAATTATTTACTTACGGAGTATCAATGTAAATCATACTTACTAGAAATCTAAGAACAGCCCCCTTGCGTCTAATATATTGCTGGTTGATTGATCCATACCTTTGTAGGTAATTGTTATGCACAGCACTAGGGCCCTCCATATGAACCACTCGATCGACCTGTTGTTCCCAATTCCCATATGTTTATATGCACTCCATGCTGGACTAGCCAATCAACATCAATTTACCCCTACAGGTAGATTTGATGGAGCTCTAGCTATGTGTTTATCAGCTGTAGAATATATTGAAACCCACCAAACTACCTGGCCACTCAATCCGAGAAATGTTACTCTATAATGTGGAAACAAATTAGTGGCACCCGAGGCGTCCAAATGTGCATGCCACCTTTACAGAAATCAGGTAGGAGATTAATTATGTTCCCATCATATGACTCCCATTTCATCTAAAAGATAGGAAATTATATTCACTATAAACGATAAATATGATAAATTGCAAAGAAAAAAAAATATATAGGTCATTGAAATACTTGTGATATGTTTTACCTATCCAACGCACCCTGAAATGTGCCGACAATGTGGATGGGGTGATACTGAGTGTCCCTCCTCGTGTTTCAACATGCCGCTAATGGACATCCGAATTTTATATATAAACTATGTCAGCTAAGGGGTGCTATGTGGGGAAATCTATTCCAGGCTCACACTTAAAGGAGAATAGTAACCTCTCAAATCTCATGTGTCGATAGCGATGATGCAACACAAAGTTGGCAATATAACCACACCAGGCATGTGGACCCCCAGCTATGAATCTTAGTAATGTCGAAATGGTCCAATAGAGGTAACCTTATCATGTAAACGAAGGCGCTAGATTTATCTAAAAAGATAAATCCCTCCAGCAGTTACATTATGTATGCACACATATAGCGATGGATTTGCTCAACATCAGCATTAGTTAGGAACATCCAGAACATATCATGTAGCTACGTCATGCTAATGCAGCCCCCCCTACCATTAAGCCCCGACCTCGCCCCCAGCAATTCTTCACATATCACAACCCAATCCAAGCAACTACTCCCTGTAATTGCTCGACCATCAACAGGGAGTCCTAACTAGATCTCCATATCCTATAGGGTGATAGTAAATTCCCATGTTGGCATGAGGAATGTATGCATCTCTAGTCTCTATCGCTCCACTAATGTTGTAATCATGTGCCAAGCAGTGGAATAAACAGCAGGCGACTCATACCTTTGAATCTTGTTAAATGCAGGTATGGCTCCATTCGAAGATTGAGGGGGATGGTGCACTCATCGCAATGGAATGACAACTTGCAGTGTTGAATAGTGAGGGTTGCTTGATCCTATAATTATAACAAGTAAAATGTTACACTATTCATAATGCCACATAAACTAATCAACAAACGAAAGGTCTTTTAACTCTTTTTCCCAAACGACCTATGATCAATGTCCCTCTTACTGTGTCAAGATTGAAAGATCGAAGTGTTCAAGCTCCATCTATTATGCAAAAAAGAATATATATTAAAAAAATTAGTATATGTTACCATTAATATGAAAATATTAATTAACAATTTATTAGCGACTGTTTACTCTCTTTAACAGTTAGTTACTAGCAACTAAATTTTACACTAACTTTTACAATAACAAACAAAGATATTACATGTACAATCAATACAAATTTTTTTTAGTAATTAATTTTATGATGATTAATTAATGACATATCAATGACTAATTACTATTAATTATTGTTAAGTAATGGTTAATTAACAACAAGGTAATTTTACAACTACTTGTACAAAAACACACAAACGTATTACATTTGCAATCAACATAAATTTTTTCACTAATTAATTTTATAACAACTAATTAATGATATATTAACAATTAATAACATTTAATTATCAGATTATTAATAACTACTCAATTTTATAACTAATTTTATAAAAATATAAAAATATTTTACATTTGCAATCAACACAAAAAAATTTATTAATTAATTTTATAACAACTAATTAATGACATATTAACGACTAATCACTTTAATTAATAGATCATTAATAACTACTTAATTTTATAACTAATTGAATAAAAACATACAAATATTTTACAATTGCAACCAACATAAAATTTTTCACTAATTAATTTTATAACAACTAATTAATGGTATATTAACGACTAATCACCTTTTATTAACAGATCATTAATAACTACTTAATTTTATAACTAATTGTATAAAAAAATATAAATATTTTACATTTGCAACCAATATAAAATTTATTACTAATTAATTTTATAACAACTAATTAATGACATATCAACGACTAATCACCTTTTATTAACAGATCATTAAGAATTACTTAATTTTATAACTAATTGTACAAAAGTATACAAATATTTTACATTTGCAATTATCGCAAATTTTTTCACTAATTATTTTTCTAACGATTAATTATTTACATATGAATGACTAATTACCATTAATTAATGGTTAATTAACAACAAATTAATTTAATAACTACTTTTACAAAAATATATTATAACAACACATAAAGATAATTCATTATAATCAACACAACGTTTTTCGTAATTATTTTTCTAATCATTGAATAATGACTAATTAAGGACTAATTACTTTATCATTAATGATTACTTTTACAATAATTTTCACAACAAAAAATTCAAACATTTCGTATAAAAAATATTGAATTTTTTTACTAATTCATTTGCTAATGTTAATTAATTAACAAATACTGCTACTTTAATAAAAATAGTAAAGTATACATAATTGCACTTATTTTTTTATGCATTCATACAAAGTAGTATAATAGCAAAAAAAAAAAAAAAATTCTCGAAAAAAAAATACCGAATTTTTGCTTTGACGAACATATTTCCACACACATACTTCAAAAAGCTAAAACTTGCATGAAACAAAAATTAAGAAAACAAAAATTTTCAAATAATGAGATGAAGTGAAATTTGTAGAGGAAATTGAAAGATGTAAAAATGAACATACGAATTGATGATTCATATTTATATTACAAACTATTGGTGCAAAATTTTTTCTATGCATTAGAAATCACATGTTATGATATAATTTAAATTCACTGAATTACTTTTATATGTTTGTAGTGATAATTTTATAAGTTTGCAGTATTATTTTATAATAATTTTATAGGTTTGCAGGATTTCATTACAGTAAAAAAAAATAAAAATCCTTAGTACAATTACACTAGTATTTTTTTTTTTACTAAAGTCGCAAACCACGTCTGCACCTTTGAAGCCTATTTTAGAAATAATTATTTTGGGTAAATATTTGCATGATTTTATAAAAAAAAATATTATATTTAAAAGTGTTACCCTAAGAAATTGCAACCATTCCTAAAGGGTTGTGTCATGTGAAAATTAGATACTTATTTTTATCTCATTGTAATAAATAAAATTATTTATAGTATATTTTATGTGATAATGTGTATATTTATTTTAAGATAAATTGTAATATACCTCTTTATATTTACTTTATGTACGCTTAACCTCTTGTCTTTAAAATTTAGTATTTACACATTCAAATTAAAAAAAAAAAGGTATATGTGGTCTCATGCATGAACAATTTACCCTTAGATTGTATGTTTCTTTATATATGTATGTATGTATGTACGTATGTATGTATATATTATTTTATCTAAGGCTAAAATAGTGAATAGTAGGTTTAAAAGTAAGTTTTTCAAAGACTTCAAGGTTTAAACATTCAATTTAAAAAGTAATAGGCTATGCATGAAGTAAATATAAGAGAGTATATTCATAATTTATTTTTTATTTTATTCAAAATATTCACTCTTACAACATATATATATATATATATATAATTTCATTTTCACTTTTAGTCACATTTCATAATCATCTTTTGTGTTTATTTATAAAATCCTATAACTTAGCTTATGTAAGCATAAAATATTGCATTTGAGTCCATGTTACAACTTATATATACGTGCTTATATACGAGATATACATATACAAAAGATATTTGGTTTACCTATATATATAAGCAATCTCAAAATTATTACTTGAACTTTTAATTCCAAATAATAGGTTCGAAATTACTAAATTTTATACTTAATTAAACTTTTACTTACCAAATTTATTACCCCACCTCTAATCATTAATACTTATACTTTTCAATAAATGAGTGTTTAGTAAATTTGACATGTAAGAGTTTTATTAAGTATAATACTTAACGATTTAAAACTTTGAGTGTTGCTTAAGTAAATATAGCATTTAATAGATTCAAAAGATGTGTGAAATGAAAAAATAATCAAAGTTTAGACAATATTTTCTACATTATCCCCTTCTTATACAACAAAATAAGCACATGATAAATCTAAATAAATTTATAGTTTTATTCGTATATCGAAAGGGCTATTCAATAAATAATTTTAAGTACTTAGTTACATGGCTTATATATCTTAATATCATATTATTAAAAATAAACTATATGGATAACTCCTAAAAACTTTTATAATTGTAAGAATATCCTCCACTTTGAAACTCAAACATTCACTTTTGAAGACAAACATTGACCAACCTTTTTCTTTCTTTCTTTCTTTTTCTTAAAAAAAATGTGTATGCATATGTGATGCTATGACATGGACTAAAAGTAATAAAAAGATAAGTCCCCATCATATAAAAAGAAAATAAGAAATAAAGGGATTTTATAAAATTAACCTTATGTATGTAAGTAGGTTCTTTAATCTCTACTGATGGTCAAGATTATGGGTGGAAACAAAAAAGAAGAAAGAAGCAACAAATTAAGTCAAATCAAACCAAACTAAATTATTTATTTGTATATATAATTTTTAAAATATATATATATATATATATTGTAATTTTCTTTTAAAAAATTTAAACTAAAAATTTTAAAATTAGTTTAGAGAAATAGAACAAAGCGAACCATAACACTAAAATTCACTTAAAAACAATAATATTTTTCTTGTAAGTACTAAGCAAATGTATGATCTTATGAATGTTTTAAAATATTTTTTACAATAATTAATTAGAAACTTAATTATCATGCCAAAGTCCACGTCTCTTAAAATTTGCACTTATATAATCATGTCAACTTTTTAAGGAATGAATGTTGATTTTTTAAAAAGATTAAGGATCATACAATTTAATTTTTTTTTAAGAATAGTCAATATAATTTATCATATATTTTTTGTATTTATTCTATTAGTTCTTTTTTTCAAAAGAAAATTACATATCTTTGTATTTTAAAACAGATCAATTTGTGTTTTAATTAATCCCTCAGTACCTACCATTAATTTTTGGATTTAATTCAATTTTAAAACTTTTTTAAACCAGAAAATCAAGAAATTAAAATTTTAATTAATTTATTGTGATTTGGTTTAATTTATTTGTTTATTTTAATTCTTTACCCACTCTTAATTACAACTCCAGTGTAGGCCTTTTTCGGCCGACCAATCTCGGCTTTCAAACAGTAAAATAGAAAAAAAAAAAAAAAGAAGAAGGGTCCAAAGCCCAAGCGGCAGACCCGAGAAGACGGACCATGCGGTGTCCTGTAATCCATCAAATAACCTTAGGCTTACGATTATAAGCATATTTTGAGTAGGACCTGGGGAATTATGCTAACCCAACCAGAGTTAGACTGGAACTAAGCCTAGTTGAACCAGATCCCTCCAATCCAACGGTGGACGTGCATCCTCTTCTCCCTCATCCAGCTCGTCCCTAGGGTTTGGTAGGATTTTAATTTTGATCTCGGGTTCGATTGGTTATGATTGATTGAATTCCAATGGAAATGGATTACGTATCCGAATTTCCTCACGTACACATGGATCGTCGACCTAGAAAACGCCCAAGGTTAGCTTGGGAATCCTCAATTCCTAAGGTATCGTTACTTTCTTTATCATTTTCATCTATCTCTCTCTCTCTATAATTGCTTAATTGATTCTCTGGGTTCATCAAAGTTATGATTTTTTTTTCCTGAAATTTTGAATTTTTCTATTTTGGTTGGTTCTAATTTTGTGGAAGTTTCTTGTTTTAGATCTGGTTTTTGATTGGATTTTGCAATCTAGAAATCCGTGTTAAGATGTTATGTAAAAGGTATAATTTTTAGGAATAATGAAACTGTGGTCTGCTGATTTAGATTTTGCGGTGTTATGTTTCATAGTCGGATGTTATTATATAGGTGTTTGTTTGGTTGAAAAACAAAAAAAGAAAAAGAAAATTATGGTATTTTTGTTAAGTAGGAAATTTGAATCAGAGTGTATAATGAAAATTTTCTGTATCTGCATATGAATGGTTGCGTCCGATATGTATGTTTCTGGATTTGACATTTATAATATGGTTAAGTATTAAAAAGATGCTATACTCTTACATGTGCACTTGTACTTTTGAATGGTTGGAGTAAATGTTGAGAAGAATGTTTTGGAGTTAAATATGTAAGCTAGATAATTTTGGGGAAGGGTGGGTTTTGGATTAAATATTTGTTCAGTCGAGTGTGAATGGATGCCTGTCTGTAGGCTCAGTCAGGAGTTTATTGTGGACAAGATCTTGGAAATGTTACAAGCTATGGACCTCCGAGGGTACTTCCAGACCATGCTAGTTTTTTTCTAAAAGGATTGGATCAAAAAGGCTCTCCACCATGGCGAGATGATGACAAGGACGGGCATTACATGTTTTCGGTTGGAGATAATTTAACTTCCCGCTGTAATTACACTTAATCATTATTGGGACTTTTAATAGACAAATGCAGTATTGATACAGTAGTATAATGAAAATCCTGTATATTTATTTCTTTTTAGTTTGCTTCATTGTAATTTCCTGGAAAAAGGAATACCAATATTTTTTAACATCCATTCCTACAACCACTCCTATTCAGTCCTTTGCGTTATTATTTTTTGGTACAAGGCATGCTTCAGCTAGTAACAGTGTCAGAAGTTCCTTACCAATGCATCTTGATTTTTACTCTCCCAATTTCTCACGGGATGCCCTCTTTCAACACATTTCCAACCCCTATATGCAACTTTATTACTACTCTTTCTTCTTTCTTGACATATTTTTCTTTTCCCTTGTTTGCAAGCAAAAATCTTTTCATCCTAATTTGCAATTTGCAAAAGCACTCTGGATAAGTTATTAGCCTGCTCACTCATGCATTATTGGTTTTACTCTTGCAGATAAGATCAACAGGAAAATTGGCGAAGGTTGGTATTGATGCCATAGTGGTTCCACAAATTTTAGCAGACTTTGTTCAATCATACTGACAAACATTGCATACTTTGTAGGCACTTTTGGACAGGTTTTGGAATGTTGGGATAGAGAAGCAAAAGAGATGGTAGCTATCAAAGTTGTTCGCAGTATTAAAAAGTACCGTGAAGCAGCAATGGTAGAGATAGATGTTCTCCAATTGCTTGCGAGATATGATAGAACTGGTTCTCGGTGTGTAACTAGCCTCACATCATCTCATTTTACCTCCCCTGTCATCCTATATTGGATCCTGACTCCTGAATATATCTTTTTCTTTTTTCTTAAACCTTTTTAGCTGTGTTCGGATACAGAATTGGTTTGACTACCGGAATCATGTCTGCATTGTAAGTACATCTTGCTACTCATGATTTACTTTGTTGATAAGCTTTATTTTTTAGGTTTTTAAAACTGGTCAATTATTTGGGATGGTCCTAACAGGTGTTTGAGATGCTTGGACCAAGCTTATATGATTTTCTTCGGAAAAATAATTATCGCCCATTTCCCGTTGATCTTGTCCGAGAGCTCGGCAAACAACTTTTGGAATGTGTAGCATGTGTGTTATTGTTACGCCTTGAGTTTCTCTCTCTCTCTCTCTCTCTCTCTCCATATAGAATTGCACAAGTGATTTTTTCTTTTGGGTTCTTACAGACTAATTGTTGAGAATAACATTATTTGTTGTTCCCTAACTCTGCTTTATGCTGTCTCAATTTCTTTCTTGTGAACTCTGCTGTAAGTGCTTTTGTTCTTTTTATTGACTATTGTTAAACTTCCTACAGTTATGCACGATATGCACCTCATCCATACAGATCTGAAGCCAGAGAACATCCTTTTTGTTTCATCAGAGTATGTAAAAGTGCCTGACTATAAGGTATATCTTCTTTCTTGCTCTGGTCCTTTGTGTTTCTAGTTCTTCCTGGAGTAATCTTGTAGGGCAGTTTCAAATACCAGGTGTTTTCTTTTCTTTCTTTCAAGTATCATTCTGGTTTGGAGTGTAAATATTTGCTGATGCAGATTTCGGCTAGATCTCCAAAAGATGGGACTTACTACAAGAGGTTGCCAAAATCAAGTTCAATAAAGGTCATTGATTTTGGCAGCACTGCTTATGGGCATCGAGTTCATAATTATATTGTTTCCACAAGGCACTACCGAGCACCTGAAGTCATTCTTGGTAAACAGTTGCACATGAGTTTTTCTTTCCAATTTACATTGACTCTTCTGTTAATTGATTTGTGTCTCAGATAAGTCAATGCCCATGTTCTACTTTTTTCAGGTCTTGGGTGGAGTTACCCATGTGATATATGGAGTGTTGGTTGCATACTTGTGGAACTATGCTCGGTAAATGATCTGAATGTTTTATTGGCTTGTAACTACTAACTGGAGAGCTGGATTTTGATTCATGCTAATGTTGGAGGACAACTGTGTGCAGGGAGAAGCATTGTTTCAGACACATGAAAATTTGGAGCATCTAGCAATGATGGAGAGGGTTTTGGGCCCTTTACCTCCGCACATGCTGAAAAGAGTGGAGTATGTGCTACATTAGTTTCATATCTAATGTTTAAAAGTGAATTCCTATTGCCATGCCCTCATGAGGCTTTCCTCTTTCTTCTCCTTTTTTTTTTAATTTTTTTTTATTTGGTGGCATTTTACTTTTGATTAGCCGACAAGCTGAGAAATATATTAAGAGGGGTAGGCTGCACTGGCCAGAAGGGGCAACATCCCGTGAAAGCATAAAATCTGTTCTTAAGCTGCCACGACTTCAGGTGTATCTGTTATTCTGTTCATTGATTTGGACCTTTTACTCGAAATTTTGAGTATTGCTGTTCATCATGAGCCTGTTGACCCTTTAATCCGTGTCTAATTCTGACGGTATATTTTATTTTGGCAGAATCTGGTAATGCAACATGTTGATCACTCGGCTGGAGATCTCATTGACCTTTTGCAATGTCTTCTAAGGTATGACCCTGCTGCAAGAGTATCCGCTCATGAAGCACTCCAGCATCCCTTCTTTACCAGGGATTATTATCGTAAATTTTTAAGATGATGGATATGCTGGCATCCTGGCGTGTCCGTATAGTATCTAAAGCTATCCCTTGCCTGGTGTGGTGAAGGAGAATAGAGAGGTCAGTTTGGTTACAGAAATTCTCGGAGAAGGGAGGAGGTGACTTGGGGTTTTATGTTTTTTCTGCATTTAAGGCCCCTCTTGGTTAGAAAAAACAACCACCCCCCGACCCCCACCAGCACCACCCCCCACCACACCCCCCCCCCCCAAAAAAAAAAAGAAAAAAAAAAAGGGAGAAAAGGAAAGAGAAAAGCCCTCAGTTGTGCTGTTGTAGATATGTCCCCATTCGGGAAGTTTTGTCTTTGATTAAAATTTGTCTCATTAACTGTCATATCCATACTTTTTTTACTCGGTTTATGAGGGAAAGCATGGCTTTCTTTAAAATCCTGCCTGAAGTTGTAGGCATTACCAT
Source organism: Laguncularia racemosa (assembly GCA_037954665.1). Classification (NCBI taxonomy): domain Eukaryota; kingdom Viridiplantae; phylum Streptophyta; class Magnoliopsida; order Myrtales; family Combretaceae; genus Laguncularia; species Laguncularia racemosa. Next base: position 254,687 of record JBBMOL010000066.1, read on the forward strand.
TAGTTATCAGAAAACCATGGCCTCCGTGGCATTGTGAACACTGGCTGTTATTACAACAAATTCTGGACCGATAAGCATTTTAAGTATTTTTGGGGGAAAAAAATGGTGTTTATCGTGTTCCCTAAAGAAGGGGTTAGTCCAAGCGTAATAAACCTACTTCACATTCAATCTATTTCAGACTGGTCTGAACTTGCTCCGTTTTGAAAATGTCCAGCGTTTGCCATTTCTTGGTCTGGGTAGGTGGCTCAGCAGCGAGTGCTAATACAATTAATGAAGAATAGGTTGAGCTCAAGGCGAGAACAGTCATATTTTAATTTGTTAAAATGGAACAGGATTTCTGATGTGCATTTCTGCTCAATTTTTTCTTGGGTAAGACGGTTAAAATGAAACAGAAGCATCGTTTCAGCTGTTTCTTCTGCTTTCTTTCAGGATTGATGTCTATGAGATACACCATCATTTGGTTACGGCAATATAATTCAATCTTCACTTTTCTAGGTACGATGATGAACACGAATGAGTAATCGAAGCTAGGAAGAGACTTACAACGGATAGAGAGTAATGAGGTTCATTTATTGTTAAAATTTCCACTAAGCACAAAATCTTTTACATCCCTTGGCTGATATTGAAGCTGCAGAACGCCATTTTTCTCAGTGAACTGCTTTTCAATCCGACTAATCTGCATTGTATTCGCAAAGTTTTGATTAAAGAGATACGAATTACATCTTACCAAAACGAACAAGCACATTAGTAGCTACATTTGCCAGCAACCTATTGTAATAGGAAATTCCTCAACGTCTTGTTCTACACTTGCTTCCCCTCATAACTCCAGAAGGTGGGCCGCTCATTGCTATGGAGCAATGGCCATACAACCAGTAGGAGTATCTTAAGAAACTCCCTAGATTAGACCGGGCTCTAAACATTCCCCTCACTTCAAACACCACCAATTGATTGTTTGCAAGCTGTTGCTGAAGACCTTGGCTTTCTTTCAGTGGAAGCTGGACCTGACTGCTGATGAATTCTACATTAGCTAACATATTGGTAGCCTTTGGTGCTGAAAATGGGGGGATGTAATGGGTAGCAATTGGGTGACCCCCATAGTATAGTTCGAGGATTACAGTGCTGTAGTCCACACTGACCTTTCTGTTAGGATTTGTGAAGTTTGCGAGCATAGTGAGGTCTGCGTTTAGGTAGTAGCCCATGTCAACGTATGCTGCATTGAGGGTGGCACTCATTATGTCAAAACGTGGTATGTGTGGACGGAAGACAAGATAAACAATGAGGACAATCAAGCCACCAACAATTACAACGACCCAGAATAATGCACAAAAAACACCTATACACCATGTTATGAACTTGGTTTTTTGGGGTGCGGGAGTTCGAATATATTGTGCACCTGGCTGCTGTGCCGGTGCATCTTCTGGCAATTGCTGCGCTTCTTTGAATGGGGATAATTGGGCCCACTGGAGTTTAGGTTGGCGTGTTCTTGATGACCTGTGTTGCCGCGTGGGCCGAGTAGCCTGTGAGGCTCTTAGACCATCATGCATTGGGAACTCATCATGATTTCCGCCTGGCTGCTGCTCATCTTGCCCTTGGGGTTCACGCCGTGATTGCCGAGTTTGACGTTGAGGAAATGGGGGTTGAGTCCATGACGAACTTTCCGGACCGTCGTCAGGTGGAAAGTTGAAGTCGCGATTTTGGTCCGGGTGCTGCTCATATTGCCGTCCGGAAGGACGATGATTTCTTCGTTGTTCATGAGGCTGTGAATCCAATGACCGTGTGAAATGGGGGTTGGTTTCTTGGTTCTGAGACATGTCAACATGTAGAAACGACAGGAAAATGAACTTAATTGAGAGTGAGCGTAACAATGGCTGCCAGTGTAATGACAAAGGGGCTTACTACTTGTAGTAACTTCAAAGAGTGAGGAATCTTCTAAAGGCAAAGAATCAAACACAAGCTGAGTAAAGGGGGCAAGTAATCTCTTGATGCCAAAACAGTTCTCCTTTAAGGCTACCTTAGGCAAGGTATACGGGGAAAAAAGGCACCCACTAGGTTTCTGTTTATTGGTATTTCACATCTAATAAAACATATAAAATGTCCCCTGAAATTAAACGATTTCATTTATATATTTATTTTGTCTTTTTAGGAGAAAGAAAATGTAGTTTTAGTTTTTAATCGTTCTAAAGAGAAAATGGATCATTTTCAAATGACAAATCCAATCACATTCGCATGAACGTCGGACAAATTCAACATCGACATGGAAGGGGAAAAAAAGGTTCAGATTTGAATAGCAAATAACTATTTCATTTAATTTATTTCGAAGGTTTTGGTTGATGTAGAAGTTATAGGGTGATACACACGGTATATAAATGCAAATATTTCTCGCATTGACAGAATGAATTAGCTCAAAAAAGTTTATTGATTGATTACTTTAGATTATATATAATATTAGGTCTTCTTGGGTTGATCTGCTATTGTATTGTATAAAAAAATTATCTACATAATAGTGTACATCAGTAGGGAGTAGAGTACCATCACAGGAAATAAGCTTTTGGACCAAATTAAATCACTTCCTTCAACTTCGGGGACCATTTTGATATGTTTTAGAGATTAACAAAAAATAAAATCGACATATTACCACAAGATTATGAGAAATTATTTAAAAAAAGAAAGAAAAAAGGAACAAATATTTTTTGAGCAAGAAAAAGCAATTTTGGATTTTAGTTTTGTATTTTATCCCTAGAATATTCACAATGCATCCAACAAAATTAATAATGAAAACAATTATTGATATGCCCCGGATAGCCGTAAAAAGAACTTTTTTCCAAGAGAGGGGGAAAAAAACGCCGACGACAATAGCAACAACAAAACTAGTAGAACTACATATTACAATATAGGTAGCCGATGGGTCCAACATCCAAGAACATAAGAATCTGAAACATGAGTTAGTGTATACACAATAATCTTTACAAATTGTAAAAAATATCAATAATAAGTATGTTCAAATCTAAAGAACATAAAAAACCCAACCAATATTGAGATGCCTAGGTTGGCTAGGTATAATATTAGTCTAAAAATTCTGAATTATCCCACATTTCCAACTTATCAATATGTTTGTAATACTTTTATCCGACTTCAGTGTTTTACATCAAAACTTACTATATGTTTAAATAGCATTAATATAGTTATATGGATATCATTTCGACTCATTAGTGATTATTACATTCATATATTGTCATATATTTTAATTTAATAATTAAAAACATTATAGGCATAGTATAGCACCTTGTTATAACCTATGAATCCCACAGCTCATAAACCCCAGTGGATACTACAATCTAAAGAATAAGGTATAGTTTCTGAGCCTATCAATCATGCTATAAACTGACATGTTTTTACTAATGAGTGAAAAGATTACATGCTGTGACAGCCACCAATCCAATCAAATTCTTAAGCATAATTTATTGTTTTGGAATCATTGTTCACACATCCGGTAGTGTTGATAGGCCTTATCACCAATTCCTACAATAGCATAAGTTTACATGTCCAAAAAAGTGGAGCAAAATTTACTTAAATTAACCACATCGCAACTGAAACACATGCAGCAAGAGAGCACAGCACCCAGCAACTACTAGGCTGTTAGTTATTGACCTGAAAATGACTCCCTCTGTAATAGAGAATCTTGAAAGCTTCCCATTTTTTTTCCAAACGAAGTAGTAAATTCTTTATGCTTTCCATAATAGAAGTTTATCTGCATGTTGAGCATAGAAGTTACAAGGAACAGAACTTCTGGAGCAGCACAATATCTCGTCTGCTGAATACATCTGCGCTCCCCATCTATCTAAGCAAGAATACTTGCTGGAAATAGAGCCATTTCCTGGAACTTCCTTTCCAATTACAACGGTCATTCAATTTGTTGGAAAGAAGCACACAATGATATCTTCAAGCAGATGCAAATGCAAAATTTTCCATGTATTTGCATTGCACCATATGGCCTTCCACACTCAAAAACCCAAAATTTGAAACTATATGTTTTTATAATTTCTGTTGGCCAACATTGTTATCTTTAAATTGGCACATAAAAATTGCTTCAAATAATTCAATCATCTCTTCTACAGCAAATTACACCATCCACGGATGCCAGCAGATTCTGGTAGGCAATGATGCATTAGCAATGACTGTTCAGAAGAGAGAGACCCTTTTCCTTTGCAACACTCATTGAGCACTATTCTGAGGCAAGAGATTGTTCTCTCCTTTGCCATACTTATTTCACATGCCCAATAGAGTTACAGGGGCAATTATTTGTCTTCATATTACCATTACCACAATGCATTTGCATCATCAAATTATTATAAGTGGCTATTTTTATTTCTCTCTGCCAAGAAGGGGCACTTTGTACTTAGACTGTTCACTTTAGTTAACGTTATTTAATAACAAGTTGCATGGCTTGAGAATAACCACAGAGTAGCTTCACATACCTAAACATATCAATGAAAAAGAGAATATTAGAATCAAGTCCCAGCATTGGGCACTCTGGAACGGAGAATGAAGAGGATGGAAAGGCACATCATTTCTGCAAAATACATAATCTTGAGGTTAAAAGGAGGTACCTAGGTTCCACAATAATGCAAGATGTTTCTGTCTAGCTGCAGTAAGCATCTCGCCTTCTCCTGTAAAAAGTTCCACAAAGAAAACGAATGTGGGCTGCATCAGAGTTAAACTAATAGAAGAGAACGACGGGCAACACAGTGCAGTAACATAAGAAGTATTACTGACCAGGTGTGCCTCCTTGCACTGCTGGTTCTGCAAGACAGTTGTGGGATGATAAAGCTATGGAACCTAAATTGTCAATAAGCAAGATTTCTCCAGAATGATGGATAAAAGGTGTTGCATGATGTAAGTACCAAGAGTGTGGTGTCACAGAGAAAACAGCAAATTGATTCTCAAGCTGCTCACAAAATACACAAGAATCAATCAACTAATGATGGGACAAAAAACAATTAATATCACATGGCACTCTAAAAGTACTAAATACATTCTTTTACATTCAACAGCAGAGAGAACTTTTTTTTTTCCCATGCTAATTAGAGAGGAACTTTTCTGTTAAAGTGGACTTGCAGTTCATAGATACAATGATACATGACACTAAGGCACAACAAAATCTTGTCAGAATATAGTAGGCTGAAACTGCTTGTAAGCAAATAAGTACAGATACAGAGAGCTCTTCAGAAACCCCATCACAACCGTGCACCAAAAGTTTCAAACTTATCAAGTTATACTGAAATATAGCTATAACACACCAAAAAAGGGTAGAAAGACATGCCACGAGTACAAAAATGTCTAAGTATAAGGACTTGACTTGATTTGGTAAGAGAGAATCTTTCTTCCAGGCTATGCAATTCTAAAGAAGAGACTCTAAAGCAAAGTAAAAAGAAGAAACAAACTACATATGAAGCCGATTTTCTTGAAGTGGAACTTCAATTTTTCACTAATGCACAGATTGACTAAAGATGGTATCATGTATAAGGAGACCTACAAGTTGATAAGCTCAAAGCTGGAGGACAAATTTGTCATGGAAAAACATACCCAGATTAATCTATGATGTTTTTAAGAAGAAACCAATGACACAAATTCACAACTAGTACAGGAAAATTAATATTACGATCATATCAGGTCTTAAGATATAACAATGTTTTTCACATCCATCAACAAGAAATTCTCCAAATTAAGCCACAGAACAATTCAGTTAGAAGTTTTCTCCTTTGATTTAGATACTTTGAAAGTTAATCTCTGCTTATAAGGGTTGAAGTGGCTTATTGATAAAAGTTCCATGGTAATTTGATGCCCTTGCCCATAACTACACTACAAGTAGACGAACAATAGATTGGGAACCAGTTGCTAAAGTAAAACGATGATCTTGCTTGGTCTTCAGAAAAATTAAGAAAAGAAGTCTACAGCCATTCATAACGTGTTACCTAGTATCTCACAAGCTCTTAAGAGAGAACTTTAAAGGGCTATAATAAAGAAACAAAACAATCAGCATTGAAAGGGGTGGAGATGCTATAGTGCTGCAGGATGAGGCATAATAAGCAACTAGCAAGGAAGGAAACAATACAATAAAGAGGAGTTAAAAGCAAGAGAAGGGGAAAAAGGAAAAAAAAAAAAAAAGTGAGACAAACCTCTCATCCTGCAGCGTCTCCAGATTGAATTGCACTAATTAGGATCTCTGAAAGAGAGCTGTCAAGTGTAAAACCTTTCTCCATCATGTGATCCCATACTTTACAAGCAGAAGATAGCTTCTTCTCCTGTATGAGACCACCAATTATCAACTTAAATGTCACTTCATCAGGGTAGCATCCCCTTGTCTGCATTTCCTCATAGAGATGCATTGCTTCATTCATTCTAAAAGCTTTGCTAAGCCCATTGATGAGTGCATTAAAAGAAACCACATCAGGGCTGATACCTTTCTGCACCATGTCATTGAATAAGCTTTGGGCCATCATTGTTTTACCTGATTTGCATAGATGATCTATAATAGCAGTGTAAAAAATGCGATCTGGTGTTAGACCAATTTGTGACATTTGATCAAGAAGCTTCTTTGCGACATCTGAACTTCCTTCCTTCAGAAATGATTCAATTAGAATTGTAAATGATACCAAGTCTGGCAAAATCCCCTTTCGACCCATTTCCTCAAACAACTTGTATGCCTTTCTAGTGTTGCCCAACTTGCAAAATGCACTAATAACTGTATTATATGACACAACATCACACAACCCTTTTAACCCCATCTTATTCATCATGAAAACATAAGCCTTTTCTGGTTGCTTTGCCTTGTAAAGGCCCTTTAAGAATTGATTATAACTATAAACATCAGGTTCCATTCCCATCCTCTCCATCTTACCAATCAATTTCTCTGCCTCCTCCAACTTAAGACGATCACAACAATAATTCAACAATATATTGTAAGTAACTATATCAGGACGGCAACCGTTCCTCCCCATAAATGACTTCAGCGCCAATGCTTTATCAATCCTACCAGCTCTACAATACCCACCTATCAATGCATTATAAATCAAGCAGCTCATTTCAACTTCTCCATTTTTTATCACATCAACTATAAGCTCATAGGCCAAATCAACCTTCCCACCAACACACAATCCGACAACAAGCGCCGAGCATGCTATCATATCAGGTCTAAACCCCTCCTCAAGCATCCTATGCCACATTCCCGCTGCATCATCAAACCGACCTTCTTTACACAACCCATCAATCAAAATTGTATACGTAACAACATCGGGGATTCTCCCCCTCTCCACCATCCTATCAAAAGCCTCTAAAGCTAAATGGACACCATTTTCGTGGCACAAAAGATTCAAATAAATGTTAAAAGCCCAGATATCGGGTACATACCCAAGTGTCTCCATATCAGGAAGGAGCCTGTCAATGAGGCCAAAGTCCTTGATCCTGCACAAACTGGAAATATAACGTGAGTAAGTAAACGGGGTAAGGGAGAATCCACGCCTAGTCATTTGGGAATAGTAGTGCTGGGCTAATTGGAAACGAGAATGAGAAAGCAAGACGCCAATGAAGCGGTTATAGTCGATGGAGAAAAGACGGCAGTCCGATTGGGACATTTCGTCGAACAGTTGGATGGCTTGGTCAATGAGACCGGATTTGACGTATTTCGAAATGCGAGAGCGGTAGATTTTGCGGGCTATGCCCAGACGAAGGCACATGTCAGAGTAAATGCATATCAATGACTTTTGTTTTTGCAATGACTGTTGTGTTTGAGTTTTATGTTATGTTGTCTGAAAGTTTTCTTTCCTTTTTGCGGTATCCCGGGAGGGTGGAGGAGGAGAGAGAGAGAGTTGTAAATTGCCTTGTGAGGGTGAATACCCCTGCGAGGGAAAGTGAAGGGACGGATGTGGGGGCCCAAGATCTTTAATTTGAGCCGTCCGTTTCGTGAAGGTGGTCGTGTCTGTCTTCCACTGCCTTTGATGTTAATTGAAATATGTCGACAATCTTATTTTTAAAAAAAGTTTCGAAAAAAATATTTTTTAAATATTATTTTAAAATCGTATATTAAAATTACAATTTCAAAAAATATTTAATTTTCAATTTTTAAATCACATATCCAACGTACAACTTTTTCCAGTTTCTTTCTCTTCGTTCAGCCCAAGCTTATAATCCTTTTTTAAGTGTAGGTTTAATTGTAAATGGAAGAAATCGTCAAATCTCTGTTCTGTTTTCTATAGATAATAAAATTGAAAATTTCACTTTTCGGTGTTGAGGATGTCGAACTATGTGGATGTCAGAGTGATCGTAATCGGAGCAAAATTTGATGGCCATCGACAAAGAAAAAAGAGTGCTCAACGGAAGAACAAAGGAAATCACATTCTCAACATGCAATTTTTTTACATTTTGAAATTACAGTTCTAACCTATAATTTTAAAACGATATTATGAAAAATACTTTTTTAAAACCATTTTTAAAAAATAAGTTTGACCCAAATGGGCAAACTAACATATATCTTGATGTTAATTAAGGTTACAATATTTTTGAATAGAGCTAATATTTTTAATAAGAGGTAAAAAATATATATATATATATTATAAAAAAAATCCCTCAAATATATTATATCTGAAATAATCTCAAAAGTATATCAATTAAAATCAAAATTTTAAAACCCATATTTAAAATACACTAAAATTAGCAATTGAAAATCTAGTGTTATTTGGTAGTAATGAAATTGGCGAATCGCTATAAATGTTAAAAATATATGTTTTATATCAACTTTATTCTACACTTATGTGCATGTATTTTTATATTTTTGATGGGAAAAATATACAAATTCCAAAAATGCAAGTAAAGGTTAATAACAAAAGAGGAAAGAAAGAGATTTAGGGAAAATAAAAATATAATGGCACAACATAGACGAATCGGTTGGTCTTGCATGGAAATTAACAATATTAGAGCCATCGGCATCTATTTTTTCTTTTCCATAGGTTAGTTTTAGTTTTCTTAATTTTTTCATAATAATGAAATCCACACCAATTACAAGTGATACCATAATTTATGTAAAGATTAAAGGACTTTTTTTTTTGAAAAAAATTAAGTTTTCTCTTTCTTATTATTTTTTTCATGAATTGCATTTTTCCCTTATGATTTGTGTGCTTATTTTAATCATGAATTAGACTTAATTGTTTGGAATATTGAATTGATTGATTTATGATATTCTTATATTAAATGTTTGAATATTATGTGTTCATGATTTTTGTTCATCAAGCATATATTTTACTTTTTATGGAATGCATGCTAGAATGGGTTAAAATTTAAAAAGAACAAAATTAATTCAATCAATTCCATGATAAACTAACATCAAATTACAATTAAGATTAAGGAATTGTGAATTGTAATTGGGTTAGGGTTTAGAACATCAAATAGTTAATTAACTAATAATTTTTTTTTAGGAATAGAAAGATTTAGTTAATTAATTAGGTAATTCACACTTCGAAATGAGGTGGTTACTTGGAAGGAGATAGTTACTATGCTTTAATACTTTGGTAACTTAGAAGGGAAATGAAAGAAAATAATCTAAACCAGTTAAGGGTCTAATAATAAAATATGGTATATTTTGATATGATGATTGTTAACATCATATACAAATATTCCAATTTGCTAGTTCATTGATTTCATCAATTTTGGTATTAGTATTCCCATATTTTAGATTAATTAGGAGTAGCTTTAGATTTTATAATTTAGTTGTTTTAATTTGTTTTTCCTAAATATAAGTAGAACTAATATAGTTAGGAGCTAGTCTCAATCCTTATGGGTTCGACCTAGTCTTACCATTATTAATAATGTGACCTAGTGCACTTTTTAGTAAAATATACACTTTTGTTTTAAAGTAGAAGGTTTATGCAAATTAGTTCAACTCCTGATTTCAATGTACTTGATTTTAGTGTATTTAAGTGAACTCAAGTCTTCAACACTTGGTTTTAGATACAATTTTAACCTATAACTTATAGCAGTCATGTTGTTTTCTATTTACCCTCAAAATTTTATATCACCCAAAAAAAAAAAAACCTTGACATCAACTCCACGTGTGCACATCCATGCACATAAATGAAATTGCTCAATCATAACTGCAATAACACATCAACTTAACCAACTTAATCCCTTAAAAATTTCTAAACAACTTTTAAACTCCTCAATCATAGTCATCAATAGAGTAATTTGCTATGACCAATTTACAAAACCATGACAAATGTTCACAATGCAAAGAAGCATCAAGATAAGAAGTAAAAGCAAAATAACACAGCTAAAAGAAGAAATGAAAAGCTTCAATTATAGTAATTATGGTCTATGTACATATACAAAACAAAATATCTACAAAATGATCATTAAAACATAGAAGAAAATCAATGGAGCATCAAAGGTTGTCTTTGCCTTCAATGTGTGAATGTATGCACGTGCTAAATATTTGGCTTAGGATTAGGTTGAGGATACACCATCTGATCTATATCTAGTTGTGTAATTAATGTACCATCCAATCTAACATTTGATAAGCTGTGAGGAGGAGTCATATGTGTAGAAATTGAAGTAGGCTCGACCTATGTAGGCTTCTCACCCATATCACCATCATGATCTCTAGGTCACTACTTCTATAGGGTAGGAGGAGTATGGGCATAAGTAATTGAACTCTCTCATACAGGTGTTTGAAATGGAACTATTTATGGTATAAATGGACTAAGCTCATCACATTTAATCGTTGTGCATGTAAATGATGCATGAAGCAATAGATTGTCTCCAATCTCTAACTAAGCACATTTGTGACCCTTTCTTTTACCCTGTCTATATCTCTAGCTTTATTGTTGATAGCATCTTCCTTGGGGTGGTTGTGGGGGTGGTGGTTGATCAAGATTAGTAGCGGCAGGTCTTATTGGAATAGATAAATGACCCCGACTACCTTTGTTGCCCTGGAAATGATGTTGGTGTGTGGCATTTGAGGTTACCGATAAATAAAATCGACCTAGATACACCAACAAATTGTGTAGTTAATATGCAAAGTGGAAGTGATGTTAGTTAATGGGAATTACTAAATCAAATACATATCATGTAACCTAGCATGGAGTTAGTGTAGCCTATGTATCATCGAGTAATTTGCAAATACTGAGTGTCATAATCTAGGGCTATATTGTCCTATGAGCTAAAGAGCGGCTCTAATTGGATGATCCTTTATCAACGATCAGCCTACTAATCCAATCAATTTCAATGGGTGGTCACTTAATTCATCTTGGTCCTACCCTATGAATCCACCTTGCAAAGCTATCTCCAGGTATTGGTGTACTATGGTGTTCATTGAAGACTTTCAAACTATTGCGTGACGTGGTTTGGGAAATAGAGGTTTATAATGTGGAAGCAAATTAGCAACACTTGTGCAAGCCAAATGTGACTACCTACTTGACGACAATGGCCTTTTCACTTTGTTGGTCCCGAATTAAGTAATCAAGGGAGACGGGTGAATTGATTACTTGCTAAATTTTTTATAAAAATTTGCTAATTAAAAACAACCCCTTTGACTACTTAATTTAACTATGGCGTGAAAACAAGTATGTATAAATAATTATAAGTTATTATAGAATAGAAATTAAAAGATAAAGAGAAGAGAATCAGGCAAGCTATTTATAGAGGTTTCGCCTTAAGCGTCAATCCTCCCTTCCAACTCTATTGCCAGGGACTCACTCTTCTACATCAGTATCGTTCCACTAATCCAAAATAAATTTGAGAGATTACAATCATTTTGCCAATACCTTGGCTTCAAAAACACCACCTTATTCTGCCTATCTAGCCTATCTTTGAGGCTATTCAAAGATCTACAGAGTTACAAGTAACATCTTACTAATACACATATCTAGCTTTCAAAATTTATAAAAACAGATGAGGAAATGAGAATTTGTATCCTCCAAAAATTAATTCGACTGTAATATGAAAATATGTAAAATATATAATAGCTTCTAAGTTGGTCTCTAAGTTTTGATAATGCTCTTTTTCCGATAAAAAGAATATTGTACTATATTGTCTTATTTCTTCTCTCTATCGAATATTTAAACTTCAGCTCTATTTATTTACTGAAGAGTAACGGTTACTTCGTTGATTTGTTTTTAACTAGAAAGTTTGTTGCTGTGATCTTGCATTGAACATTTGAGAAATATCTCAAGAGATTTGAAGTTATCCACTGGATTTAGAATTTTAAATTTGATATCTTTATAATATAATATGGAAATTCTATCAAATTTTTCGTTGAAAATAGTCCAGATACATTCTTCCGTTATGATAAATATCATCTGGACAAAATCTATTGATGAGATTAATCACCTACTGATTTATTGGAACGTCTAAGAATTCTTCAAATTTGAATTTCGAAAATATGTGATCTCTAAAATATCTGACATAATCCTTTTAATACTGATCTTTCTTGTAATAGAACCAAACATACGGAATCAATCATGATTTAACTAAATCTCTTAATTCTAAAATTAACCACTTAGATCCCCATGGGTATCTTTTTTATTTTAGTGAAATAAATTGAACATATTACCTAAATATTGATCTTCTTGTAGTAGAACCAAATATATAGAAGCAATATATTGAACATATTACCTAAATATTGATCTTCTTGTAGTAGAACCAAATATATAGAAGCAATAATGAATTTATCACGATTTAACTAAATCTCCTAATTCCAAAATTAATCACTTAGATCCCCATGGATATTTTTCCTACTTTACTAAAACGAATTGAACATATTACCTAAATATATTCAATAAGTACAGCTAAGTCTTTGACATTGATAGTTATCCAACTTAAATTTACATATATAACATGTTCTGTTCATTCAAACTCGTAACAATAATACCTTCTAACTTATCTTCTGAGTTTCTGTTATTCTTCATAATGAACACTTTCTAACTTCTTTTGAGTAATAAAAAAACATCTTAACTTTCCTTCATTTATTCTTTGATATTTTAACTCTTAGTCAAATTGTAAATATAATTATTCTTATATATTAAATGAACTTCATTAAAAACATAGTATATTTTGTTATTATCAAAATACTTTAAGAGAGAACATAATACACTTCATTGAAAAGAATAAGGGGGGAATTGAATTGCAATTCAGTTGAAATTTCATAGATACATTATAACTATTACATGCCGATTACATTATTTAGTTCATATAAAACAATATCAAAAATCATGTAGGATAAAAGTAAAATAACAATTATACCCCTTCTAAGAAGCCTCATCGTTAATATCAAGGTTAAGAGGTAGTAGTGGTATTGTAATGGTAAGGGCATTTATATGAACGTTAATAAATAAACTATTGGATAGCAATTCATGAGAGTCGAATCACAAACTGCTATTCATTATTTACATAACAGTAATTCATATCAAATGGCTATTTAATGTTTAAAATGCGAATAAACACCATAATAGCCATTTAATAAAAAATTGGGGAAGGGGAGAGGGGTAGAATGGAATAGTTATTCTCCTTAAGTAAATATGTAGTAAGGGAGTAGACTCACAATATCCTCTAAAATATATGGGCACCAAGTCACTTGAAAACTAATATGTTAAAATATGACATAATCATCGAATATAGAAGAGAAGAGATAATTACATTAGTGACGAAGATATAAAATAATTGATTTGAGACTTAGCAGTCAAAGGCATTGGGATACCTTGTCACCACATACGTAGGCATCCAGGTGACACTAAAGGTAGCTTTCCTTTGGCAAAGTAGTTGTCAACCCTAGACCACCACTATGACTTTACGACACAATGAGGTAATATGAGGAAAGTGATCCCATGCCCATACTTGTAGTATCACCAATGAGTCGTTAATCTCAACGGCGTTAACATGTGAAGCTAAGCTAAGCATGTTACACCCCCCCGTTAGGATCACATCCTTTGTAATATTATATAATAAGGGTTAGGGTTAGGGCTTTTTGTAATTTTTTTAGAATAGTAATTTCCATTTTTGGGCATATTTCCATTTCACCAGCTTTAATGTCTCCTCTTGCTAGAGCCATAAATACTCATAAAGCTCTTTACAGGGGTGTAAGTACTCTTAAGGATTCAAGTTCTTATTCATCATTTGATTGATCACGAGCAAGGACACTTGCTTACACATAATCCTTTGTACACACACTATTATAGTTTTGTACTATTAAGATATTAATAAAAGTGTGACTATTTGCTTACAATTTATGCCCATGTCCCTATTTCATGTACTATTGTTTTGTTGTTTTTACATGTTGCCTACAGATACACAAGCTAATTTAAACCAAATTGAGTAGTGCATAGGCTTACTTACTATTGTAAGGGTAAGATAATTAGTGTCACATGGTCTTATTGTGTTAGCAAGAGCTTAAGACCGTGATCGTTGGTATTAAAGCTTAGGTTAATCTAGCTAGAACAATCATGACACTCTAAGACAACACAAACAAGTGCTTTGAGAGCCTAAAGGATTAATTCACTTGCTTAGACAAACAAGTAGAATCACTAGTAGCTCTTTTAGTAAAAGTATTAGATCTTGAAGCTTCCAACCATGATACAAGCAATAGGGTTAGAGAGCTTGTAGAAGATTTCAGTATTATCATATGCATACTTAGAGACGAGTTGCATATGACTGTTAAGTATGTTATAAAAGAGTTAGCTACTCATGCTTCAATAGAATTAGTAGAAGATTTGAGGGCACAAGTTACCTTGTTGATGCAAGTTGTGGTAAATGCTCCTACCTAAGCTCTCATTTAAGCTCCTGTTCATGTAAAGCATTTGAAAATGCCTAAACCTAAAGCTTTCACTAGCATAAGAGCCACCAAGTTTTTGGAGAATTTCGCATTTTATATGAATCAATACTTTGTAACTATTGGGATCAATAATGAGCAAACTAAGGTCTCAATGGTTATGATGTACTTGATAGGTGATGTTAAACTATGGTGGCACACCAAATGTAAGGAGATCCAAAATGACTGGGTATATGTTGATACATGGGATGAATTGAAGGTAAAGCTACGAGCTTAGTTCTTTTAGAGAATGTCAAGTATAACACTCAAAAGAAGTTGAGAGGACTTTGGCAAGGTCATAACATCAGAAAGTATGTCCAAGAGTTCCTAACTCTAATGCTTGACATTAAGAACATAGGTGATGATGATAAGCTAATATGTTTCCTGGAGGGGTTGAAGTCTTATGCTAGGAATGAGCTATAGAGACAAAGGGTGATGAACTTAGCTATAGTGTAGGTAGCAGTTGAGCACCTGAAAGACAATACTTATGAAAATAGAGGAAAGAGCATGTTGACAAGGCATGATATGGAAAGTCTTTCAAGTAGGGCAAACCTAGGAGTGGGGAAGCCTTAAGTTTTAGCAACCGTAATAGTAATGTAAGGGGGTTAGAAGAACTCTTATGGCTTTCATCAATTAGGAAATCATGACTCTCATTATTTTAGAAAGGGTAGAGCATTGAATAGAGGCAGGAAGTTGACATTCTCATGTTTCTTGTACAATAGACTACATAAGTTATCAGATTGTCCCCACACAACTACACTTAATGCCATGACTCAAAAAGCTAAGAGTGTATGTCAAGAAGAAGAATAAAAGGGTAAGTGTGAGGAAAAACCTAAGATGGAAGCTTTACACATGTTATTAACTATGGGAAAGAGTTCCTTAGTGTGAAACAAGTCCAAGTTAGACAATGAGTTAATGAATATTCAGAAGAACATCAATAGTAAGAGTGCTAATGTCATGATTGACTTAGGAGTTACATAAAACTTCATTGATGTGGCTAAAGTGAAGAGATTAAGGTTAGTGGTTGTAAAAGACGCTATTCAAATCAAAGTCATGAACTCTAAGGTAAGACCTGTCCAAGGAGTGGCTAGAGATGTTAAGGTGAAAGTTGGAGATTGAAGTGGGAGTCTCAACTTCACCACTATCCCACTAGACGGCTTCAATATAAACTTAGGGATAGATTTCTTAAAACATGCCAAAGTTGCTTCTATGCTAATAGCAAATTGCTTGTTATTCATGGGTAACAAACCATGTTATGTATCAGTATAAAGGAAGAAGGCAAGCAACAAAGGCAAAAATGGGAAGAATATCAAAGCCATGATGCTATTTGCTCTTCAAATAAAGAGAAGGCTCAAGCCAACTTTCTTTATAATCCTTACAGAGAAGGAGGATAGAGGAAAGGAAGAGATATCTGGGATAATCTAAAGTGTCTTGAGGGAGTATAATTTAATGATGCTAGATCAGCTCCTAAAGGAGTTACCTCCTAGAAAACTTGTGGACCACAAGATTGAGTTGGTTCTAGGGGCCAAACCACTAACTAGAGCTCCATACAAAATGTCACCCCCTTAGCTTACAGAGTTGAGAAAGTAATTGAATGAAATAATATAGGCAAGCTCCATTTGCCCTTGGAAAGCACCATAAGAGGCTCTTGCTCTAATTCAGAAGAAACTAGATGGGAGTTTGAGATTGTGTATCGACTACAAGTTGATAATGAAGAATCATTACCTAATTACTCTCATTGCCAATTTGCTCAATCAATTGAGTGGGGCCTAATACTTCACCGAGCTAAACTTTCATTTAGGTTATCATCGGGTTTGCATTGCAAAGGGTGATGAGCCTAAGACTGCTTGTGTTACTCATTATGGCACCTATAAGTTCATAGTGATGCTCTTTGATCTTACAAATGCTCTTACTACATTTTATACTTTGATGAATAATATATTTCGTAAATATCTTGATAAATTTGTAGTTGCCTATAATAGGACTTTACAGGACTATGAACCACTTGTGGTTAGTTTTTCAAAAGCTTTAAGAGAATTACCTCTATGTGAAGTGAGAGAAATGTGCCTTTGTCTAAGAGCACATTAACTTCCTAAGGCATGTGATTAAGGTAGGGCGAATTCAAATAGACATAGCCAAGATGGAGGCAATTAGAGAGTAGCCCATTCCTTAGAGTGTGTCTAAGTTGAGATCATTTTAGGGACTTGCCAATTACTATAGAAAGGTTTGTATAAGGGTATTCCAAAAGAGTTGCTACCTTTACGGATTTGTTGAAGAAGGACCAAGCGTGGTCTTAGAATGAGGATTTTCGTGTTGTATTCAAAGAGTTGAAATGTATTATGACCAAGGAGCTAGTCCCCACACTTCCTAACATCCTTAAACCTTTTGAAGTCCACATGGATGGACCAAACATAGGGCCATTCAATGGCATACAAAAGTCGAAAGCTAAATCCCACTAAAAGCAAGTATTTAGCTTAAGAGAAGGAGTTGCTTGCAATAGTTTATTGTCTTAGGAGCTAGAAGCACTATCTGTTGGGGTCTAAGTTCCTGGTAAAGACAACCAATTCTGTTGCCAATTATAATCTAACTCAACTTAGGCTCGTTGCCAAGCAAGTGAGATGGTAGGAGTTCCTTATCGAGTTTGATATGAAGATTGAGTACTACAGTGGGTAGAAAAATTAGGTAGCAAATGCATTAAGAAGAAGATTGGATTTAGCTATATTGGTCTTAATAGCTCACCAGTCTGCAAGTCGAGTTATCATTAGCATATAAGAGGAGATAAAGGAGCACTTAAGTGAAAACCTGTTGGATAAGAATCTTAAGAAGTTGATTGAAGAGGGTAAGAATTGCATTTTTGGTAGAAGGCGATCTGATCTACACTAAAGGTCATCATTGATATGTTCCCAAAGTGGGGAACTTGAGAGAGGTGCTCATGATGGAGAGCCTTGATACTTTATAGGCTAGATACCCTAACTGGCAGAGAATGATGAGCTTGCTGAAGTAGGACTAATATTGGTTGGATATAAAGGGGGACATGATGAACTATACTTACACATGTTTAACTTGTCAACAAGATAAGATCAAGCGATAAAGACTTGCAAGGCAATTAGAGCCCTTTCTTGTGCCATCTTGTCTACGGGAGAGCGTCTTTATTGACTTTTTCACTAGTGGTGGAGTGCTTGTCTATTTTTGTTGTTGTTGATAGGTTCTCAAAGTATGCAACATTCATTTCGACCATGAAGAGTTCAAATGTGGAAGAGATAGCCTAACTTTTCTTCAAGCATGTGGTGAAGCTTTAGGGAGTGCCCTAAACATTGTGAGTGACAAGGATACAGGGTTTATAGGAAAGTTTTAGATAAAGTTGTTCAACCTCTTAGGGTCTAAATTGAGCATGACCTCCAACTATCACCCACAAAGTGATGGCTAGAAAGAGAGGTTTAACGAGTTATTAGAGGTAAACTTGTAGCACTTTGTATCTGCTAATCAAAAGAATTGGGTCGACTTACTAGGTATCGCCTAGTTCTGCTCTAATATCTAGCAGAGCTCTTCCTCCAACAAGAGCCTTATTAAGATTATTACTAGTCAGCAACTATTGTTACCCTACATAGTAGTTGTACCATACATAGGAAAATGCCTAAAAGCCTACTAATTCACCAAAAATTGGGAGCAAGGTTTAGAATTTGCCAAATCCTATTTAAAGAAAGCTTTTAAGAGAATAAAAAAAGTAGTTAGATTGAAAGTGCAAACCTAGAGAATTCAATTTTGGAGACCAAGTCCTCATAACGCTTCTTTTTAAACAAGTTAGATCCTTGCAAAACGAGGACATAAGATTAATCTAGAAGTACATTGGTCTTGTTCCTATCGTGTTGAAGTTTGGTAAAGCTACATACAAGGTCGAGTTACCCAGTTTGTTAAAGGTCCATCTAGTCTTCCATATGAGTGTCTCGAAGCCTTACTTTCTAGACTTAGAAGACCTTTCTTACAACAAATTAAATCAGCCGCCTGGCAAGTTGAAGTTTCAACATTAGTTAAGCCATTAAAGATGTCCTTGTTGAGAAGATTGTCAAAGACTCTACCACTGGAGAAGAATACACAAAATACTTAGTGAAGTGGAGAAATTGGAGCGTTAAAGACAATAGCTAAGAGATAGAAGATGACCCCACACCAATATTCGTAAGAATGTCCACGGCACCAATCAGAAGACCTCTATTAACGAGTTGAAGCTCTAACAAACATTGTCAAGGATGTCAAAAGAATTAAGTGGAGGAGGTTTAGGATCACATCCTTTATAACATTATATACATAATATATAGTAAGGGTTGAGACTTCTTGTAATCTTCATAGAATAGTAATTTCCATTTTTAAGTGTGTTGCCATTTTATTAGTTTTAATGTTTCCTTTTGTAAGAGCTACAAACGCTTATAAAACTCTTTATAGGGGTATGAATACTCTTGAGGATTCAAACTTTTACTCACCACTTGGTTAGTCCTGGCTAAGGACATCTGCTTACACATAATCTACTATGCACACACTATTACAACCTTGTACTATTGATATATTAATAAAAGTTGGGATGAGTATAGTTTGGTTCGGTATGATTCACTCCTCTAAATTAAACCAACCCTAATATTACGGTTTGTTTTTTTTTTTTTAATATGAACTTAACTTTACAGTTTAATTCGTAATTTTTTTGAACAAAAAAAAGGGGTTTAGTCGAGTTTAATTTGCAATTCAAACAAAAAATCTCGAAATGTTTAGGAGAAATACTAAAAGAATCAACATTTTTCACATCCTAAATAATCCATCAGGGCACTATACATTATATTATACTTTAGTTAGTACTTTAGAAGTTAGATAGTGTGTAAATCAACATGAGAAATATGTAAAGGAATCATTCGTCACTTAAATCCAAAATCTACAAAATGCAAACAAAATATTTGGAATATTTGGCACATTCTTATTTGAAAGTAAAAACATAGACATATTGACAATAGAAATTCAAATTATTAGGTTTAGTTTGAAACGGTTCTGTTTAATTTGTAATTTTTTTCAAATATAAAAGAAATTGTTTGACTTGATTCATAATTGTTTCAAACCTAAAAAAACAATTTGAACATAATTTACAGTTCAATTCAATCCAATTTATGGTTTAATTGATTTTTTCATGCAGCCTTAAATAAAAGTGTGTGGTTATTTGCTTACAATTTATGCTCGTGTCGCTATTTTACTTACTGTTGCCTTCTTGTTGTTCTTGCATGTTGCCTTATAGATATACAAGCTAATCTAGACCAAACTGAGTAGTAAACAAGCATACTTACTACTGTAGAAGTAGAACAATAAACGCTACATGATTTTATTATGCTAACGAGAGCTTAGGACTGTGACACCACATATACTACCCAACTACCCCCAGCGTTTGATAAGAGGAGGAGGAACATCAAGTGTGTAACATTTTATGATGTATTGTCAAACATCAATTCCCTTATTAGCTACATAGTGTGTGCTCTCATGTAACACTATATAGTGATGTCATTTACATGTTGTAGCAATACAGTGAAATTGTCCTTTACCCAAGACAATTTCAGCTAAGCGACCTAAATGCACAAAGCTAGTGGTCTAATACCTAACAACTTTTGGCACAAATCTAGCCAACTTAGGTGTGTGCTGCTAATCACAACTTGCCCGTCCATAAGTAGGCCTACTAGCAATGAAATATTTTGTAGTGTAACTATATGATCCACTTATCATACCTAAAAATTTTTACATGGAGGTCACTAGATGCTTTCTTCTACCTATCAAATTTCCTTATAGCAAACTTAATCAATTCCTAACCACTAGCGAGTGCTGTAAATGCCTCTATCATTTGCTTTTTGAAAAAATCCTTACAATTACAAAAACATCTTCTTGACTAGCATGGCATTAGGCAAGTTCCTAGTATCTTTCAAGGTAATGTTGTAGCTCTCTAAAATATTTGTTGTCCTATGACTAAACTAAACTCTCCCATCATAAGCTAAAGTCCACATTATCAACTATAGGTCTCTAAAGTATCTACTAGTGTATGGACTCATTCGTTAGACCACTTCATAATACTCCTAGAACTTATGGGGCTGCACTTGGTATGCTGCCGCCTTCTTCAACAATTCTTTGCATCAAGTGCTCTTAGCATGTTTGTTGAAGTTATTTGCAACATGATAGATTCACCAATGCCATAGCTAGGGCTAACTCTTTGGCCACACCACATTTTAGCCCTCTAACACAACTTTTATTCCATTGTAGGGGTTAAAGATTAAATAAATATAGGTGCGATCCTTTATCTCACACATGTGCACACATCTCAAAAAACAACTCCAACTGTCTTCACACTCTTCGTCCACTAATGTAAATGCTAGAGGCGTAATGTAATTTCCACCATCTACGTTTGTTGCTATGAGTAGCTTGTGCTTGTATTTTCCATATAAGAATATACCATCAATGGTAATTAGTGGTCTAAAAATAAGGAAAGTGTTAATTCAACTATTCACATATACAACAAGTGTTAGGTTTACATACATAGTAAAAGATGGGTTCATTAGCATACCTACAATGGACAAATGTACAAATACCCAAAACATTATATCAAAGATCACATGGCTCGCATGGTTGATATCTAGACATTTCCACTCAATCATCATGTCTAGATTGACTTCTCATACAGCATTCAATAGGTGTGGGAGTACAACACATGAATTGTCCTACTTATCATATACTTGTTCAATGGCCTTCTACTTTGCCTCCCGAACTCTCTTTAGATTCACATTATATCCAAATTGCCTGCAAATGGAAGTGTGGAATTGTTTTATCTAAACACTAGGTGAATCTCATACCTCTATAATAAGACATCTAGGCATAGTGGTTGAATCAAATTGAGGGTGATCTTGGTTAATGACAAGGTGTAAATGCATATAAAGACCCTCAAATTTTGTGATTTGAAAACACCTAGCATGCTTTTTCAAGCATGCATGAAGTCTCCACTTGCAACCACTAGCAATATTAACACGTCTTACAGACCAAAACTTTGAAGGTAATTTCACCACAACATAGCTATAATGGTTTATTATGAGATGTATTTTCACTAATTGTATCACATGATCTTTCTTCTTAAAGTGCATGCTTACCTTATATTTATCACTAAAGTTTTAATTGCCATTACCTATGTTCTCCTCAAATAATACATATTCACCACCTATACTCACTGTAAAGAAAGGCATGGGTTCCAAACTCTTGACAGTATCCATGTTCATTGGAAACCAAAGCCACCAATCATTTCTCCTATTCGAGTCATGTGGCTCATTGAGTGTCTCAACCTAACCTTCACCATACTCACTATCTTCATCAAATAAAATTTGATCAAAATCCTCAAAAGGGGTTCTATAAGCTTCCTCAATCTTAAAAACTATCTCCTTATTAGCTTCACTTGGACCAATATTATTACTTTCAAGAAGGCTACAACTACTATTTGCTTCTTAAGTCATTGGAATAAACCAAGATTCAGGTACCTAGGTTTCAACCAGATCATTAACATTAGTCACTTGTCCTAAATCAATCTCACATGCAGCAAGCAACTCGAATTTATATATTTGCACAAACAACACCACTATGTCACTAACCCCACTACACAATTGTGAAGACACCAACATATGTTGTACATCATAATCATCATTGACAAGCACATCATAGAAACAATCCCTACTAGCTCCTATAATGGGTTACCTATGGATCAACTCAATCAAATTGTTTATCATATCAATTCGAAGATAACTACATATGATACCCAACACCTACTTCTACTTTGATTTATATGGAATCCCAACCATTATCATCGAGGGTCAACCATTACACTCTCCATCATTTTCATCCACAATGTTTCCATGATATATAGTAAATTTCTCTAATCTCTAGCATTCCCTCATTTATCTATACTCTAACATGAAACGTTTTCTCACCCATCATTACATCAGATTAGGACAAGATGTAAAGCCATTAAGAATCTTAAAACAAAATTAAGGAATACTAAATAACATGGAAACAAAGTAAATATGAGCATATTATCAAACATAACCAATATAAATATAGGTGGTAGCATTGAAGATATGATCCAACAAAGTAGGTTACCCACATCAAAGGTCATCTTATCAAAAGCTGAATCATAGAGAGGTTACCTAAGGTTCTTTCTGTTAAAGCACCATCAAATTCGAGGCAATTACTGTCCAAGTGTCTAAACTAGGTGTCAAAGCCTTCCAGTTTTGCTTTAATAGCTAAACTTTTTGAAATCTCATTATCAATGCCTTTCCAGTGTTGTTTAAATTTTCACTTTTTGCAATAAAGTAGACAACAAACGAAAAACTCAGGCGTCAATTAATAAAAAGGTTCTAGTTGTAAATTGCGAGAACGAAGGCTTAACAGTAAATACAGGTGCTATGTTAGAAAAATATTATGAATCATAATAATAAGCATGCAGCCTTTGCTTCATATAACTTGGCCAAGAAAAACACATCAATTTAACGAAAAATGAAAAAGATGATACAGAATTCCGCCAAAAAAATTCAAGGGCAAAATTCAACCAAAAAATAAAAATGCATAAATATTACATCACAACTGCAATGCACCATCTCGTAAACAGTAGAGAACTCAAATAGACCCAAAAAAAAAAAAAGACCTCTTTTTGTGGATTCAACTTCTAGAGAGAGAAAGCATTCCAATCTATGAGAATTTCCAGTTATATGTTAACATCAAGCTATTGATGGTCATGCACTGTGATTAGATTATGTTTTCAGTTTGAGTTTGCTGTAAAATGTGGGGGGAAATGTCTATAATAAGGAGAGGGTTTGATTAGGGTTTTTTTTTTTTTAAAGAGAGTTTTTACTTTGTAACTGAGGAAGAAAAAGAAGCAGAGCAGAGCCTGCTATTGTAACGCCAGATTTCATTAAATTCATTGAAATCGAGAATTGAACACTCAATTTTATCTCAGATAACAGTGAAATTTCAACAACATTTTAAAATGGATTTTAAAAACCTGATTTCAATTTATATTCTCTTAGAATTACTATCAAAATGTATATTTTAGAATTTTTTTTAATAAATATATATATATTTCCTTTTCTGAGAACCCTTCTTTTTTCTTTTCCTTTTTTTTTTTTGTAAAGAAAATTTTTAAGACATATTTTCAGCCTTGGAAAGTGTTTAATAATTTGGATTTTTTGGAATCGAGTCGTAAATTTTGTATTTTATGTAAAAAAAAAAAAAAAAAAAATCCACAAGCTGTCATTTCCACTTTCTTTTTTAACTTAAAATTTATGTGTTTAATAAATTATACTAGAAGAATTCTTAATTCTACTGACTTAACACAGCATGCTAATGCCACACGCTGTGGAAAACCCATGATAGCAATTAATTGCAGGATTGTTAAAATTTTAATAAAATATTAAAAGGCACCATGTTAGCACTGTTTTGCGTGGTAATAGTCAATCATATCATATGCCCAATCAGATGTCAAAAGCATACGGTATTTGAAGATAAAAAGTCGAGAATATAGAACTTAATTGAAAATAGAAATTATTGACAGTTATTTCTCTGACTACAATTAGAGGAACACGTAAAAGCATGTGTTTTAAACTAACAAGAAATTAAAGATCTAAATTACTGAATATTGAATGTCAGACGATTACATAATTTAGCCGAAGTGATACGATTAAAAAGAATGCTTTATATGCAAGTGCTAAAATGAAGCTGCCTCCAACCCCACTAACTCATCATCAACAGAGACCATGTTTTGGGCTTACAAAGTTGTATTTTTTAAGACGTGGAGTCATAATAATTTAGATAAATAGAGAATAAATAAATCTACTTATGCAGACTTCTTGATCCTATGACAAGTCCACACTAAAATGTCCTCTACCTATGTGGTTCTATTTTGTAGCTCTGTTACTATATCCATAGCAGGAAAGGAAGTGTCTCTTTATCTGGCAGAAACTTAAAAAGCACAACAAGGTGCCCATCCCATGAGAATGGACTGAAAGCTCAGCTCCTCCGTATTTGACGCCAAGTACCTGTTCAAATTTCAAATTTTGGAAGTATACAATTTCTTCAAACGCTAACATCAATATATATATATCCCCTCAGTTCTACCCAACAGCACATATCCAAAGGATACATAGATATTTTTAAATATAGACAAAATCAATCAGCACAGAATCCTGCAGCACGAATTGTATCTCATATTCATAACTTTCCACCGGTTTTTCAAGCAAAAGAAAGCAGAGTGAATATTTGCTACTCGGAACATGCAAGACATGCTAACGATGTTGGTTCTGCAACCATGAAGAACCACCATAGTTTACTACAATCTTTCTGTACAAACCAAAATATTTGACCCATACCACCATCCCGGCCTTTTCAAAAAATTGGTCTTCCACTTCTGGGGGAATCTATAACCAGAACCAGGAATGAAAAGGTCCCCACATCCACAAGTGCAGGGAACTTTTGGTGAAGTCGAGAAGTACTAGTCTTAATAATTACACCCATTCAAAATCTAAAAAGCCTAATCTGCCACCAGAAGAAAATCTGTAGTAGTTTTCCTCCTAGTCTCGGTTAATCTTAAGAGAGTTTTCCAGGCCAGCTCTTCATATACTGTAGCAGCTACAGAATTTCTGATGACGGATCACAATAGAAGGATTGTTTATAAAGTATTTTGTGCTCTCAGAAGGGCCACTGTCGGACCCAGAGCACTTCCTCTCCTGGCCCTATATGGTCGACTTCTTCCTGAACTCTGTTTACTAGTCTGATCATCTTCCTGAGACAGCTGTGCTTTTTTTGCATTCAAGGCCTGAATGACTTGCTCCCATACATCCACATCACCATTATCTGGCCAAAAAAAAATCAAAAAACATATAAGCTCAGCCCAGAAAATTGGAGAATAGTTTGACATGCTTTGAAGACATGTGCTCCTTATCTAGAGCAAGAACCATTGCGATTTCAGTCTTTCTCACAAACAGATATCACTCTCATAAGAACCACTGCAAGTTGTCATGGACCTGTAAAGCCAATGGCTTTTCCTTTCATGGTTGAACATTATGTTTTACTTTAGCATACATTTATCCAGGATTCGTATTGAATATAGAAATATATACATTAACAAACTAAGAATCATTCCCACTAGATGTGGTCAGCATAACAGTGTATATGTATGTATATATATATATTGTGGAAGATGTGTCTAGATATCCAACCAGGAGATAGAGATACAAGGATAATGCTTAGATATGTTGCCCTTTAAATCTCAGTGAAACTGTAATACATTCCCCTATATTTGTGCATCGCATTTAGTTACCCTATATTTAAAATTTTAAAATTGAGTGTTACAATACTAACGATCTATTTACTTTCTAAAATGGAATGAATAAGGAATAGAAAAGTTATTCCTTAATAACTACTGGCGGTAATTGATTAAAATTTATATTTTAATATTTATTTTGTATAAATTTTTATTATAGAAGATATTTATTCCAATATTTATCTCATCTCATTAATTATAATATTAAATTAGAAATACTAATAATATTACCTATATATCCCTATTTGGTCATCATGAAATATAATTAATAGTTATTTATTGAGAACATAACTACCCATTGCTTAAACTTTTATTTTCTATGTAAAGGAAATAAAAAAATACCACTCTATAGAAGGTAATAACTATTCAAAATAGAAAGGGAATAGAAAAATTACTTAGAACAAAATTTCTTAAACTCGTCTACAAGTAAACAAGATAACGAAAAGTATTTCGAAAATAATTATTGTATTCTCTTTTTATTACCCTCAAGTAAATACCCCATAAATCCTTAAAAGGGCACATTTGGACTCATACATGACCATCTTGCCTTGATTTTATATGTTTTGTTAATTATTTTTTATTATTTTATTTAATGGCAAAATAGTAAGATAAAATCTAAAAACATGTTTTTCAAAGATGCGGAGGTACATACTGCATATTCACTTATGGGAATAACTATTCCATTCCCCCTTATTCCATATAAAATTGTTACTAGGGTGATTTTAGACATAGAATAGCTATACCCTATAAATTACTACCATCCAAAATATTAAATAGCAATTGTTGTGTCCAACTCATGAATTACCATAGGAATTACTATTCAATGGTATATGTATCATCTTTGCCATAAAGTCTCATCCTTAGAAACATCGCTTGTTACACCACTCCCAATGCCATCACTCCACAATCGGGGTATAATTGATATTTTCATTTTATCCCATCATAATTTCTTACATTATTTTATGTCAATCGAACAATGTAAAAGGCATGTAATAATGAGTACCTTTTAATTACATTCCAAGTGAATTGTAATTCAATACCACCTTTATTTCATATGATGGAGTGAGTGGGTTATGTATTTCAAAAATAAGAGTCTAAGAGAACATAAAGTAAATACAAGGGGTATATTTGCAATTTATCTTGAATCTTATTTATTTTAGATTTTGTGGAGATGTGTACCTCCCAAAGGTCTAGTTTCTCTTGGCTATCTTTAATCCTTATATACTTGGCTAACATATCACTCGAATCAAATTAGAATTTCATCTCAAAATTGTTCACATTATTAGAGCTCCAATTGATCCTAATTGGATTGCTTGAGCATCAGTGATTTACCCCTGAAAAGCCAGCAAATTAACCCCAAGAACCAAATTGAAATCTAGTCATTAGGCCATGCCACTGCCTCTCAGTCCCGCCATAGTGGTTCACAACCACCTATAAGTGATCAACACTCTCTGCAGACCACTCAACCTATTAAATGGAGTGAATTTCAGGGAGTGGTTTCAATTCCAGGCAAAGGGAAAAAAAAAAAAGAAGCTTTCTTTGTTTTGGGGGCAATTAAGGCGGAGAGAAGATGGGATACTTGACAGGCGCATAACCTGCTCCAGTAGCCACAGAGGAGACCTCCAGCACCTGAAAGGCCAACAATGCAATAGCAATGGCATGGTTGATTAAAATTTCATTGGTAGGACCTAATGGTTCTGTGAAACAGCCAATGATGCTCTCCTAGAAATTTACTCTAAATACATCAGAATGCTTTGCGATCCAATCTAAGATTCAAGTTACTATTCAAGGAAATATGAGCATTCCAGAAAATTAAAATGTTTTGGTAGAACTGTGGCAAGAAAGGGACAGGACGTCTTCAACAACATGGACTAGAAGTGCGTGGAAGATGCTGTGAAATTTTGCCACCATGTTGAAGAAAGATTGATTCTTTGGCTTTCTCGAACCAAAAGCACATGATGTTAGCAATTCCCATCTCAGATCTGCCTAGTCAAAATTGTGCTACACATTAAAGAAAGATCAGGTTTCACAAGCACCCCCCAGAGAGAAAACTTTTTGGTTTTTGTTTCTTTTTGGGCGTGTAAATCAGAGAGAAAACTTGGTGATTGCACTAACATAAAACATATCAACTCAAAAGAGATATACAGGAAATTGCTAAGCCTGAAAACTGAAGTTCAAGCAACAAAAAGCACGAGCCCCCAATTAGCTGAGGCTGATTCAGGAAAAAAAACTGGGTCTGATCTTATCTCATAAACAGATGGATATGTTACAGAAACTCTTTAAGAAACACAAAGCAATCCCCTTGGTCAGATCACTCACAGCACACAAAGGTAATAACACTACCAAACACTCAACATAATTGATACTGAAGTGTCTTTTCTTTTTGGTAATTCATAATTTATTGATTGAAAATAATAATACATCCGTCAAAGATGGTTACAAATTCAATTACAACGCTAGTACCATACTTATAATAGTTGGTACAATGAAAGCCCTATCAAATTACTTCCTATAAATATAAGATTTGATGGGTAGGGTTCCCAAGTCGTGCTTTGTTACGTACTCTCCAAACACAGTATACAGTGGCAGCAAAGCTTGCTCTTCATGTTTGGTGGAGTTTGGCGGTGGACTGAGTCATTGCTAGTAGTACATGTTTGGCACCTTGCCAATCCTTACATAAAGGAGGGCAATGAGCCAAGTCGCACGCTATCTGCTATACTTGAGATGAGTAGTGACACCCGAAAAATAGGTGTGAGTGGTCTTCAGCTTCTCATTGGCATAGGTAGCATGTCGAGTATGTGGCTAATCCCCATGCGGTCAACTTGTCGAGGGTAGAAAGCTTTCTCAACTAGGCTAGCCATAATATGAAGGAGTGCCTTGGTATGGTAGTTCTATTCCATATAATTTTGTACCAAGGGACTATTGGTCTAGCTGGATTAAGGAAGAAATATCCACTCTTGATGTTGTATTCCCTTGAAGTCGTGTGAATCCATAGGAGTTGGTCAGAGGTTGAGTGATTGGGCTGAATGTGCGCGGGAATGCAAATGTCTATCCATGGTGGATAGTTTGGTAGCCACCATGTGTTACTGTCCACTATAGAGCATAGTTTGGCCGTTATCGGAATACTAGATATTGAAGTGTCTTAACATATGATAAACTCATTATAATTCTGTGAAATTTACGAAGAGGCTAAGAAAGATAAAAAAGTGTCGGCAGCAGATGAAGAAGGTTCTCGTGTGAAAGATCAAGGATTGGTGTGTTTGTATAATCCGCTGCTTCATTCTACCTTTAGTTGAAGCATAATCTATTGTATGTAGGTAAGTTGACTAAGGATATGAATTGTAGTGCAGTCTTTTCTGCTTATCATTGTGAACTTCAAGGCCAATATTTAGGAAAGATGATTGCCAGCCTCTAAAAAACCATTACTTCAAAACTGGAATATCCCCAGTGCAGATGACTATTCAACAGTGGATAAAGACATCGGAGGTTGGTTGGTCAGCTGAT
Source organism: Laguncularia racemosa (assembly GCA_037954665.1). Lineage (NCBI taxonomy): Eukaryota > Viridiplantae > Streptophyta > Magnoliopsida > Myrtales > Combretaceae > Laguncularia > Laguncularia racemosa. Next base: position 284,407 of record JBBMOL010000066.1, read on the forward strand.
CTAGTTATCTCTCACACAACCTGATCTAATTTACTCCATCAAAGTGGCCAATCATCCTAAGACTCAAATCCATAGTAATAGCAAAACCGATATTAGTATAGTTAAAAATCCTATCTAACATGATAGGATGAAGCATGTTTGGGTAGATCGAAACTTCATTGAGTTTGAAATTGAAGATGGAGGAATTGATCCAATGAATATTCCCACAATGAGTCAACTGATACTCTCACCAATCTCTACCAAGACAGTTATTTGAGTTGGCTCTAGCAAGCCATGAATTATAGATATCTATCCTTTAGCTTGAGGGAAGTGCTGAAGATTGAATGTAGATACAAGGGGCATATCTAGGAGATAAAAATATGAGAATAATGTTTTAGATAATTTTTCCTTTCAAATCTTGTTTGTTTCAGATTCCGTCGACTCCTAGGGATTCTAGTTTATTTCTTAGTTGGCTATCTTGTTTCAATATATACTTGTTAACACCAATAAAATTAGATCAGAGTTTAATCTCGAAATTCTTTATATATTTATCTATACAATAGTGAGTGTTAAGGACATAGATATTTCTTTAAGAAGACAATGACAGTCCCCCCTTGATAAGGCAATAACCAGGTTCTCAAAAAATTATTTGTAAGTTACCCTGTATATCTTGGACATTTCAGCCTCAAAGCAAAGGAGAAAAACTGAGAGAATAAGTGAGAGAACCTTGTGGCAGGGAGCCTGCTGATTCTTTTACGTTATCATCCCCACCATTAACTGCAATGTTAGAATCTTTGGCAGAATCTCCATTTGCTTCAGCAGTAGCTAGTTTGCCTGAGTCAACAATACCAACAGCTGGTTCCACTGAAGCTGACTTATCACGCTTGAAAATGCGAACATCAACAAGTGAGGAAAAATCCACCTACATGAGCATTTAATTTAGATTTTTGGTCATCCAGAAAGCAAAAGCATTAAGTTGAACCTGAATTTGACTCTAATTACCCAAAAAAAAGAACTAAGAGATGAAAGACATGGCAATACAGGCAAAGGGGGAGGACATCATATGGGGAGACCAAAAGTGACATTGTTCAAAAGCATGGAGAGAATGGAAAGCCACTGAAGCCAAGCCAGACCAGGGTCACTACCAATTCTTCACATAGCTATCATGATTTAACTTTTCTCCTTAAAATTTGTTATAACTAATTGCAACACTCAAGGGGATAATCTTACCGACAGTTGATGATTGGCAACCCAAGTTATGACAGAAATTAAGGAAAAGGATAAATATATCCTTGTTTGAAAAGCTAAAATTGTCAAAAGGAATTGCAAAAGTAAAATACTGGAATAATCTTGCCTAATATATGGAATTGTAAAAAGGAATATTTAAAAAAATGCAGGCAGAGCTTGCTTGTTTCTCTTTTAAGAAGAAATATCACTTGGATAATTACTGCAATAATCCTTTGCTTAATATAGAGCATAGTAATTAAAAAAAAAAAATGCCAAGGTGAATCTCGCTTATTTCCTTTATGAGAAGAAAAATCACTGTAATAATATTCATTCCAAGCACTTTGAAGATGTTGTCTACAGAAGTAATGTGTTACACAAGAAGCTAAATAACCAACTTTGGGTACCTCCAAAGACCCATCTTCCCCATATAGAGACTTGTCTATATTCTCCAGGTCAAGTGGATGCTCTGGAACTGAAACTAGTGTGATTTTATTGCTCTTCTCGTTATAAGCTGCGATTTTCCCTACCTGCAGGCAGAAAGAAGAAAGTCAAAGACGGCTGCATGAGAGTGGTCAATAACTTGTCAAATTGAGATTTACCCGGTAGAAAGTAAGCTCAGGTGTCCAGGTGGATGATAGCTCAATCACACGATAAGCCAGAGTGTCACCTTTCTGCAAGATTGAACAAATCCTTATACCCCAAAGACCCAAAAAAAAAAAATGAAAAATAAAATAAAAGAAAAGAAAAAAAATGAGATTGTTCTTAAAGAAATAGAATGCAGATACCTCCGGAAATGGGCCATAGGGTGCCAGCTTGCTAAAGTCAATGAGATCACTCACAGGAAGTTTATCTTTTATCGTAGACACTTGAGAAACTTCTTGATTGAGGCCTTTATATACATCGTTTTTGTGAGTTGATGCTTTCTCTTTTCCCCATTGTTGCCCTTTTTTCTTGCTAGTGATCCCATTCCAATGAAGGGACTCCTGAAGAATAACCAAATAAAAATATTTTATACATAATTAAGGGAAGCAAAAAGAGCAAAGCATACACTGAGAATTTCTAAACTACATATTAAGATGATAAGGACTTTCAACTTAATCAAGTTCGTATAATAGGGAGGAAAAAAAGAAACAAAAAAAATTCAAAACATACACAGGCATGCATGTCAACTAGAACAACAAGAACAACTGATCTTATTAACTAGTCCGTGTAAATATCTTTGTGGTATACAGTTAAGAGAGAACCAAATTCCTAGGGTAGAAGTAAGAGAGTTAAATCTAAAGGTCTTCTTGATGAGAACCATGATGGAAGCCAAGCCAGAAGATGGAATGTGGATCCTCTTAAAGTGCCACCTGGACCGATCACAAGAACTCGAACGAAACGATTCAAGGAAGCACTTAACGGGTTGATAAAGAATGTCGACGAAGCCGGAAAGGATTGGAGCAATCATAAAGCTGGAAAAGATTGGAACCATGGGAATGCCCTTGCTCTTGTACAAGTCATAATGGATACGGGTTGAAGAGGGTATGTCTTTACAAGGCACGGCCGTGTAGTGAGTCTGGAGGTTCCACAGAAACATACATGGTCATATACACGGTTCAAGGACACGGCCGTGTATGTTGTCAAGAATATTCACAGAATCATACACGGCCTGTATATACGGCCGTGTATATGCTCTACGCCAGCTCCAACGCGCCGGCCTTTAAGTCCCTGTTTTGTTATTTTTCTGCAACTTAATGATGTTATGTTATTTTGGGCTTTTATTATTACGAATTATAAACCCTACTATAAAGCTTATAGGGTTTAGAACAGAAAGAAAACATAGAAAATATAACATTGAAGTTTGAAAAACACTTTAAGAGAATTCTTCTCTTGGTTCTTTAAAGAACTAATCTAGAACTTATCGGATTTTCTTTTCGTGGCGTTCATCCCGACTTATCAATCGGTCTTTCATCCCGATTGTAGCGTTTACATATTATACAAAGGTTCTTGTCTCACTTATAAGCAACGGGTCGCGGTTTCCACTCGATTGTTTGGCATCTTGGGTAGCAATTCCGAACGTATTAGTATTGGGTTTCGTCACACGTTGGCGTGGTTCGTATCAATTTGGTATCAAAGCTTAGGTTTGTTAAACATCAGTTCGGTTTGAGGAAAGTAACATCAAAACCCTAACTCCAATCGTTCATATCAATTGTTCGTACTCAATTTCATAGTGTTAATTGTCTATTGAAAGTATAGTGCTTCCTATTCAATTTTGTTACAAAAAAAAATCGAAAAGAAAAAGAGGAAAATTTCTAGCCCTAAAGTTGTTTTGAATTCTACGAAAGGGAATTGGTGTAGTTTGGGTTAGTTCCAAGAGAATTGAGAAGAGGAATTGGTGAATTGATATCATTATTGCTTGTGAGAATACACGAGTGACTATGCGATATCATCCTTGGAGCGAAAACATGTAAGGGAGTGTATAGTGAGGCTTAATCATATATATATATTTGTGTTCGTGCTAACCTTTTTTCTGCAGGAACTATGTCGAGGCAACATTCTCTTGAAAGTGAGAGAGGAAGGTTTGATGCTAGGTTAATGATTGAGGCGTTGAGGGGTAAGATGAAGAGGATGTTTCAGGAGGGAATGGAACAAATTCATGAGACGGTAGAGCAAAGACTAGAGCAATCTAAAAACGTCTTCCAAAGGCATAAGAGGGAGAGTTGTTCTAGGAGAGTACAAAGGGGTGGAGATGAAATGTCTGATGATGAATTTGATGAACCTTATGTGAGAGTTATAGAGATTATAGTGGTAGGAATAGAGGAACTAGGGATTGGGAAGATAGAGGAGATAGGAATAGAGAGGATGATCAATTGAGTAGTATAAAGATGAAGATTCTTCCTTTCCAAGAGAAGAATGATCCCGAGGCGTACTTAGAGTGGGAGAAGAAGGTAGAGATGGTGTTTGATTGTCACAACTATAGTAGGAGAAAGAAAGTGAAACTTGCTGCCATTGAATTTTCGGATTATGCCATAGTGTGGTGAGATCAACTAATGTTGAATCGAAGAAGGAATGGCGAACCACCTATTAAGTCGTGGGAAGAGATGAAGAGGGTGATGAAGAAGCGGTTTGTGCCTGCGTATTACTATCATGAATTGCACAACAAATTGCAAACTCTTAAGCAGGGAAGCCGAAGTGTAGATGAGTATTTCAAGGAGATGGAAGTTACGATGATCAGGACGAATGTAGAGGAGGATAGAGAAGCAACCATGGCTAGGTTTTTTGCTGGATTGAATAGAGAAATTCAAAATGTTGTAGAATTGCAACATTATGTAGAATTGAAAGATATGGTTCATATGGCTATAAAGGTTGAGAACCAACACAGGAGGAAAGGTAGTAGTAATGCACGGTTTCAACAGGGTGCTGGTCATCCACCTGGAAGACTAACCAATGAAAGAAGGAAGAAAAGCCTTTACCCACCAAACCAAAAGGAGAGCAGAGGCAAGCGGGTTCTACTCCTGGTAACCAAGGTAAACTTGATTCTTCTACTCCTAGAAATCGTGACATTAAATGTTTTAAATGCCAAGGCAGAGGCCATATTGCTAATCAATGTCCGAATAGGCGTGTGATGATTCTACGTGATGATGGTGAGTATGAGACTGAGGGAGATAGTGAAGAGGATGATATGCCTCCATTAGAGGACGCTAGTAATGATGAGGAGCCTGCAGTAGGGAAGTTAGTGGCAATAGTGAAGCGAACTTTGAATGTGCAAGTGAAGGAAGAAGAGGAGGTGCAAAGAGAGAATATCTTTCATACTAGATGTTATCTAGGTGATCATATTTGCAGTTTGATCATTGATGGAGGAAGTTGCACTAATGTGGTGAGTAATTTTATTGTCGAGAGACTGGGACTCAAGACTACTAAACACCCTAGTCCATATAAATTGCAGTGGCTGAATGATAGTGGTAAGACTAAGGTGAGTAAGCAAGCCTTGATTGCTTTTCGCATAGGTAGGTATGAGGATGTGGTGTTATGCGATGTAGTGCCGATGCAAGCGTGTCATGTGTTGTTGGGGAGGCCATGGCAGTTTGGTAGAAAGGTTGTTCATGATGGCTTTTCTAACAAGTATACGCTTGTTCACCAGGGGAAAAGCTTTAATCTTAAACCCTTAACACCTAAACAGGTGTATGAAGATCAGTTGCAGATACAACAGTCTTTTGCAAAATATAAGGTGAGTGAAAAACAGAGGGAGAGTGAGAGAGCAAAAGACAACGAGAAAGAAAAGGAACACAAAAGTCGATATCAAAAGGAAAAAGAGAAGAAGGCTGGAAAGAGTGTGAGAGACCAAGTTGAAGGGGGATCAACTTTGGTGGTGAGTGAAAAGGAAAGTGCAGCCTTGCAAAAGGAAAGTTGTGTAGCAAGAGCGAGTGCAGTGAGGAGAGCATTAGTGATAAAGCAACCTATGTTGTTGCTGGTTTTTAAGGAAACTTGTTTAAATACTAACAAATCATTTAACTCTTTGCCTAGTGTGGTTGTGTCTATTGTGCAGGACTTTGAAGATGTCTTCCCTGAGGAGAGATTCCAAAGGGTTTACCACCTATTCGTGGTATTGAGAACCAAATTGACCTTGTACCCGGAGCATCTATTCCAAACAAACCAGCTTATAGGAGCAATCCAGAAGAGACAAAGGAACTCCAAAGGCAGATCAATGAATTAATGGAGAAAGGGTACGTGAGAGAAAGCATGAGCCCATGTGCAATATCTGTGATTTTGGTGCCTAAGAAGGATGGATCATAGAGAATGTGTGTTGACGACCGCACCATCAACAACATCACGGTAAAGAATTGTCATCCCATTCCTCGCTTAGATGACATGTTAGACGAGTTATATGGGTCTAGTGTCATTCCTCATGAGCCTTGGACAGACATTTTCATGGATTTTGTGTTAAGATTACCCAGGTTTAGACATGGTCGAGATTCTATTTTTATAGTCGTGGATAGATTCTCTAAGATGGCACATTTCATTCCTTGTCACAAAATAGATGATATTTGCAATATTGCTAATTTGTTCTTCAGGGAAGTTGTGAGATTGCATGGTATGCCTAGAACAATCGTATCGAATAGAGATGCTAAGTTCTTGAGCTACTTCTAGAAGACCTTGTAGGCTAAGTTAAGAACTAAGCTATTGTTTTCTACTACTTGTCATCCACAGACTGATGGCCAAACTGAGGTAGTAAATCGAACTTTATCGACTTTATTGAGGGTTGTCATTAAAAAGAACATTAAAAGTTAGGAGGATTGTTTGCCGCATGTTGAGTTTGCCTATAATCGTACAATACATACTGCTACTAAATTTACTCCTTTTGAAATTGTGTATGGTTTTAATCCACTAACTCCTTTGGATTTATCACCTTTGCCTATTTCTGAGTATGTTAATCTAGATGGCAAGAAGAAAGCAGAATTTGTTAAACAGATCCATGAAAAGGCAAGACTAAACATTGAGCGAAGAACAAAGCAGTATGTGAAACAAGCCAACAAGGGACGGCAAGCTGTCTTTGAGCCTGGAGACTGGGTTTGGGTTTTACATGCGCAAAGAGCGGTTTCCTGTGCAGCGTCGATCTAAATTACTTCCTAGAGGCGATGGACCATTTCAAATTCTTGAGCGCATCAATGATAATGCATACAAGATAGATTTGCCAGATGAGTATCAAGTAAGTGCTATGTTTAATGATACTGATCTAAGTCCTTTTGATGTAGGTGACAATTTGAGGACAAATCCTTTTCAAGAGAAGGGGAATGATGAGAACCATGATGGAAGCAAAGCTAGAAGATGGAATATGGATCCTCTTGAAGTGCCACCTGGACCGATCACAAGAACTCGAGCGAAACGATTCAAGGAAGCACTTAACGGGTTGATAAATAATGTCCACGAAGCCGAAAAGGATTGGAGCAATCATGCAGCTGGAAAGGATTGGAATAGCCATGGAAATGCCCTTGCTCTTGTACAAGTCATAATGGATACGGGTTGAAGAGGGCGTGTCTTTACAAAGCACAACCGTGTAGTGAGTCTGGAGGTTCCACAGAAATATACACGGTCATATATACGGTTCAAAGGCACGACCGTGTATGTTGTCAAGAATATCCACAGAATCATATACGGCTTGTATACACGGCCGTGTATATGCTCTACACTGGCTCCAACGCCGCCGGCCTTTAAGTTCCTGTTTTGTTATTTTTCCACAATTTAATGATGTTATGTCGTTTTGGGCTTTTATTATTACGAATTGTAACCCCTACTATAAAGCTTCTAGGGTTTAGAACAGAAAGAAAACATAGAATATACAACAAAGAAGTTAGAAAACACTTTTGAGAGAATTCCTCTCTTGGTTATTTAAAAGAACTACTCTAGAACTTATCGGATTTTCTTCTGTGGCGTTCATCCCGACTTATCAATCGGTCTTTCATCCCGATTGTGACGTCTACATAATATACCAAGGTTCTTGCCTCACTTATAGGCAATGGGTTACGGTTTCCACTCGATTGTTTGGCATCTTGAGTAGCAATTCCGAACGTATTGGTATTGGGTTTCGTCACACGTTGGCGTGGTTCATATCACTTCTTAAGCTCATACCTTGGAAGTAAATGGCAGCCAGCAAGCTATGACTTTTTTTTTTTTTTGGGTCAATTCAAAATTTCATTTAACCAAAAGGCCATGCGGCCACGAAAGCAGGAATGGGGGCAAAGCCCACTATGTACAAGCTTGAAACTAGGTCAAAACCACTAGTCTATCAAACAAAACATTAACAATAAAAAATATTAGCCTTTGTTTAGTACAAATACATAATTCAAAATAAGTCTTGTTAAGCTATTGACTATTACAACGAGGGTCTATCTCAAAGTATCAAGCAATGCGTGTTGCACAGGAAATAGTCAGCATTTTCAGCATACAAGTGCAGGAACAACTAGTCATTTAATAAAGATATGTGCAATGTACGAAATCTGCAAAATATTTCTGGCCAAGTAATGCCTCCTCTACCAGGCTACATTCTCTTGAAAAACATAAATCCTCCCTCTTTGTTGACCAGCAAAAGGTGCCAATCATTAATTGAAGTAAGCACTAACTATGTGGATTAAAAGAAAGGAAGACAACTTGTACCTGAGTGGCTTGACTGTTCTCAATGGGCTGATCTGCATCTGTATGAACAAATAAATGCACCATAAAATACAATAATGACAAGATGTCAAAAATATGGCAGGAAAACTGAAACATATAATAGTGTTAGTAGCCAGCAGTTACCCAACTGCCTATTCTTTCCATCAATGCGCTTGAAGTGTAAATAATGAGGTTTCACTAAAAACTAATTTATCTGGAAGTATTTGAATATCCTGTCTCACTCTCTGGTTTAGAAAATCTAGTTAACAGCAACTATAACAACTTGAAGAAAGGATAGAACTAAAGACAAAGATTTAATCAACTAAAACTAGAAGACAAGGCCACAAAATTTTTCCCTGTACCATTTTTGTTTTGCACAGCTTAAGTAAAACCCACAAAATATGGACTTCATATTTGCTGCATGGCAGACAAAAAGATCCTTGCATGCTGTGATGCATATGCAAACTTTTGGAAGTACAGAAAGTCAAGCATGCTAAGAGATTACCTTCACCAAGAGGCTGAAAGCGAATATGTCCAGGCTTAATCACAACAGGAACAATGTCATCAGCCTCCTCATTACAGAGCAAAAGTTGATATTCTTGCTGGTGTTTATTATGTAATTCCCCATCCAATTTGCCAGATAACTGCAAGTCATTCTTCCTTTGATATTCTTGCTGGTGTCTATTATGTAATTTCTTGTCCAATTTGTCAGAAAACTGCAAGTCATTCTTCCTTTGATACCTTTTTCTCTCATTTACCTGAAAAATGAAGGGGTCTAAATTAAGGAGCAGGAAAATAAAATGTCATCAGATCAATGACCGCCAGAGTCCCTATTTTAAAGGCTCACTATAATACTATAGCCAATCAATCTGCCATCAAAATCCTCCCATTACTGGAGCACAGCTAAACTACTGGTTACTTGCAGGGAATTCAGTAGTGTCCCAACTTTTTCCAATACTTTTGCCTCCTTTTTTGTTATTAGAAAAATCTCTTCTTCATTTGTCAGTGCCTTGGAGAATGTAATTCATGAATCTGACCTTTCAATTTGTCCATCAATTACTCTCTTAAAAATAGCAGCAATGATTTTATTTTGCTTTCGTACTTTTAGGTTATCCTAACCATAGGAAGCAGGCACTTGTGAGGTATGAGCAGAGCTATGCTATAACCCTAAGGAAAAAATTATGAAACTGAGGACTTGGAAGAGAGAGAGAGAGAGTTATGAACCATATTAAGCCCCATTATCATCTTTGATGCTCAATACACTTGAGCATGCAAATTATTTCAAAAATCAGGGGCATCAAACAAAATATACCTAGTGTCAATTTTTTCTTTCCAGATACAAATGTCAAGTTGAAGCTCTTAATTGATCTCTCTCAAGTCCCAATAGCCCAGAACCCAATGCCACTCTCCTGGCATTTGACATAGCATAGACAGATTCTTTCAATCTCATCCAACAATACATTACCTCTGTTTTTCCAATTTTGCTCAATTCCTTTAGCCATCTTCTCTTCGCCTTTTTACGCCGAGCACTTCTACTAGGTAACTTCTGAAAAAAGAACAAGAGGCAGGATTCAAAAATCTGAGGGCAGGCAATTGAGGATGACAGCAGCAACCACAGAAGCTCAGGCAAAACCAATTATATATACAAGCATCTCCAGAAAGAAAGATCAACTATAAATACTGTTATATAATGAAGGCTTTGTGGTGGTTTGCAGAAAATAATATGATAATCAGAGCTATCCATAGAAGCATCTTCATTTGTGTTCTCTACTACTAGTAGCTACCCCTTCAGGCATAGCATTCAGCACCATCATTGAAAATTTACACAAAGGTTACCAGTGAAAGGTACTTAAAAATGAAACACATTGATATATCATGAACTTTTTTCCCAGCATCAGAGCACATTATGCAGTTTCAGTCTATACTAAAAGACAAAAGACTTCAAAAAGTATTGGTCACCCCACAGATGGTGCATATGGATGGATGGAGACCTTTTGACACTGTGCCACAGATCAATGATCTAGGGAGAGGACATGGGAGCTGATCCTGTGAGGAGAAGTTTCGTTACTGGGCTCTTTTTAGTTGGTAACCAATGTAGCTATTCTCTAAAGCATCATTCTGTGTATCAAGATGTGAAGTTCTAGTGTAGTATGTTTTTTCTTGATTTAGAGAGGGTCAGTTCAGTTGCAACAGCAACAAAATAGTAGTTGAACTTTTTTTTTTGGATAATTCATAATTTATTAATTCAAAGAAAGGTATATAACCATCAATAAGACGCGTAGAGTTACATCACAAGTACAGATACAAAAAAGCAAGTAGCTTGATGCAAGGAAAACTCTTCCAAATAACAAAAGAGTAGCATAAGCTCTAATTTGGTAGGCTAAAAAGCTTGAGCTAGGAAGTAGTTGAACATTTTTCAACAAAGATATCGTTCATGTAAGCAAATTGAGATGATTATACTTTCTGCTTGGTGCTAAGCCACATCCAGCAAGAGTTCAAAGTTACCCAACCTTTATATCATTAGAGGCAGGGGCTGCATCAATGCCTCCATTATCATTTTCTTGAGATTTACTGCAGGAAAAAATCGTGGAGTTTGGAGATGAAATCATGTGAGGTCAATTATTATATTAACAAAACACCTCACAAAGACAAAACAATAGTAAACAACCTTGTAGAAACATGTAGGCTCTTTTTAGTCTCTGCAGTCTTGCTAGACTTTTCTAATTTATGCTTTTTGTCAGAAGTGTTATCTGTCTCATTAGAAGTTTCCTTGACCACAGCAGAAGCATCATGGAAGCTCTCTTTCTCCTGCACTAGATGATCTGCATTTGCAATATCTTCAATGGTAGTAGGAGACTCTTCCTCAGAGACAAATTTACCTTTCTTTTTCCTGCAAAAAATGATAAAAACAAATGACATTTATGATCACTCCCACTTACTATCAACTGAAGTTTGTGTAAAAAAGATAAATGGACATTTTATCTGACTTCTAGTCCAGCATGTTCCACATTTTCTATCTTCATATGCAGTCATGGACTACATCTTGTATGTCTCATAAGAAAGGCCAATTCGTTAAGAAGGCCTTACAATGTTAAACTAATACTGCCAGCTCAAGTGTTTTGGATGACCCCTTTCTTCCAGCAAAAACAAGCTGCATACGAGGGAATTGCAAATACTTATTATCCATTCAGCTTGCAACCCAATGTTGAAGGTTTTTCTTTTTTTTTTTGAAAAATGTTTTTAACTTCTGTTACAAACAATACACTAACAATGTTCCTCAGCAGGCAAAAGAAGTAGAGATACTGAAGCATAACAATCAGCCGGTCACATGCACAATCCTTAGTTGCTAACTACATTAGGGATAAAACATCCTTATTTTTTGGAGTAATGTACAGGATATCTTGTTTTGTTTGCATAAAATGTAGAAATCATGGTGCATGAGTCATACTGTATAAAAGCTTTGTCAATGAAGAAGAAGGCAATTGATAGTAAATACCTAAGTCAATCAAACAAACATGGGGAATTCATATTCTTTAACTTGAGCTACTACTTCATAAAAGACTAGGAGTTCTATGGATTGACAAACATACATTGGACTTGGAAGGTCCTTCACTGCCTTCCTTTTCTTAGAAATTGCATTTCCTTCAGATGCATTAGCTTCATCCAACATTTTACCAGTATCTTCTTCCTCATCCTCATCAGTTTCGCTTTCATAGCCTCCGGTCTCCTTTTCAAACTCTTCATTGGCAAGAAGCTTCAAATCTGTATTTACAGGCTGGTTTTCTAAAGCTTCCACCCTAGGGGGAGATTCATGGACATTCCTTAAACCTTTATTGCCAATAGATTTTCCACCTTTCTTCTTCACCCTGTAAAATTAAAAAATAAGGAGCTTCAACATGACTATCTCAGTGACGACAAAGAAGAAGACAAACAGCATGAGGGAAGGCCACTCGTGCACTTACAAGACAATATCCTTATCCTTCAATACAGAAGTTGATTCAAACGAGGGCAAGACAAAATTATCCATCTGCAAGACAGCAACAAAAGTTCAAACCAACTAGCTCTTAATTAATTTACAACACTGAATACATAATAGAAGAAACATGTAATGCCGTTTGCCTGTGCTACTAAAAAATGCTTAGACCAAATAAGAGACTGCATTGTATCATCTCATAAAAGCAACAAAATTGTTAGACATGGGGCTATACCTCTTGGGACTATCACAAACTTCTGAAAACTTCAAGATGTAGTTAAAATATAATCCAACAATCACAATTTAAATGCCATGATTGAATGAGTTTGAGAAAAAGCATACTGCTAAGGCATGTATCAATGTCAAGCAATTACACAAACTTTGCTGTATTGTGAATTCCATGTCATTTATACCACCTACAAACATCCAAATATTGGGTTCAAACAGCATGTGAATAGTACAATTTTTGAATAACTTCCAACTTTATTTAAAAAAAATGCATAGCAAAGAACGTAAGATTCAAAAAACGTGCATTCTCCAATGATATTTAATGATAAAAAAACCCGTGATGAAATGGAGATGGAAAGCCGTTGTAAATCTACTAGCAATAGTAGGTGACCAACAAACCAGTGCCAAGGATGGTTGATTTACATTCACCGGCCAAAATTTCCCAGTCTCATTTGGTATCCTCTACCCGCCGATCGCGTGACAACGTACAACGAAAATATAACCCAGACTCCACTTTTTGCCTTCTCTTTTTATTCTTTATAGATGACAGCATGTGAATAGTCGGGGCAATGAACTGAAAATGTATCTCCACCCATCTCTACTTTTGCATAACTTATATAGCTAAAGTTCTATTCAAATGATTTATGATTACCGGAACAAAAAAAAAAAGACATATATCAGTTTATAATAGAACATTTTCTTTTCTCTTCACCCAAGGTATTTTTCATTTACAAATAACATGTATATATATATCAAAAAACCGAATGACAGCACCTAGGAATCCCTAATTTCACAACTAAACTACACTATATATGTGAATCACATAAAATGCAGCTAGTGCATGCACTATCAATGTACAACTAAAACAGTCAGAAGAATTTTTAGGGTTTGAAACTGGAAAGACTTAAAGAGGAAGCACGTACGGAAAGGACGAGGCCGTTAGGACAAGCATTGTGCAGGTCGAAAACGTGAAGAATATGAGAAGCGAGATCAGATACGGTGTCGTGTTGGGGTTTTAGAAGAAGCCAGCTTCGCTTTAGCCCTTCCTTTCTTAAAGACTTCTTCAGGATATTGTGATAATCTTCGAAGACAAGACGTATCCTTGTAATCGCCTCCATTGCTTCACGAAACACGCAGAGAGAAAGAGAGAGAGACCAGACCTGTGCTGGCTTAGCTCCTCCCCGCACTTAAACCCTCCCCAGAAACTTCAGGGTTTTTTACCAAAGTGGTGAAGAAAATGCTATCATTTGTATTTCCTACGAATTTATCCAACCGGTTAAAAGGCCCCGGTGTCTTCCGAAGTACCAAGAAAATTTTTCATTAATAGCCCTCTATTTTGGTAACATCTTAAATATTATAGTTTTTTTTTAATTATATAAATATTATATTTAAAATAATTATTTTTAAAATAAATTTAAAAAATATGAACATAATTTGCGACTTCGGGATTAAAAAAAAATTATAACTAAAGACACAGACTTAATCTATACCTTTAAGCAAAATACTTAAAAGTACAAACAAGTGTAAACTTTTTTTTTTTAATTTCAATAATTACATTATATTGAGGGGTGGACGCCATCTATACCCTTAAGCATATTGCCTAAAGGCACTAATGTTGTCTATACCTTTAGTTTTTCTTTTTCTTTTTTACACTTTGATAAATCAAAACATAATAATTTAACATTTATAAAAATAACAAACAGCAACATTGTTTGGTTTAACTATAGTATACTTAAATCAGTATTTTTGTATATATTATGAGTTTTATAACTTTAAACAAGTAAAAAGTTATAACTTTTTAAAATTAAAAAAAAAAACTGAAACTGACACGATTTGCTTTTCTAACTTTAAAAGTTATAACTTTTTACTCGTATGAAGTTATGGAGCCCATAATATATATATATAACTAATTTGGATATATTATAGTCAATATTAAACCATGTTGTCATTTAGTATTTTACATAGGTCAAATTGTTATGTTTTTCATATGCCAAATGTAAAAGAAAAAAAAAAAAAAGACTAAATGCGCAAACATTGTTCAGGCAAATTGCTTAAAGATGTGAATGAGGTTTGTGCCTATAATATAATTGTACTAAAAACGTGGACATCGTTTGTGCCTTCAAGAGATTTTCCCAAATGTACGAACGAGGTCCATGCCTTTAGTACAAATTATATTAAAGGCACAAACTCGATCTACGCTTTTAGTTTAATTTTTTTCTTTTAACCCTAAAGTCGCAAACAACATATGTGTTTTTGAAACCTATTTTAGAAATAGTTATTCCGAATATAATATTTACATAATTTTTTAAAAAAACCGCAACCTTTAAGAGCGTAACCCCTCTATTTTATCAAAGTCCTTTAAAATAGTATTTTTAAGATTTATTAATATTATTGATAGGATTTACTATAAAAAAATAAAAATATATATACATAAAAAAGTATAAGTTTAGTACTTAACATTTGTTATCTTTTTTATTTAAATTATAAACTTTTATTTATTTATTTAAGTCCTCAACTATTTCACTTTTTGACAAATGAGTACTTCTATCCAGTTTATTATGTTGTCCGTCCAAATTTTTTACATGGCTTTTTTAGCATTATTTATGTACCATGTGATGCCATTCAAGTAATCATGTCAGCATGAACTTGTGTAATGTTTGACCAGATAAAAAAATAACTTAACATAAACAAGTTACCTAGTTATGCACAAACTCGATAACTAATATATCGAGTCTAATTTTTTTTTTATTTCTCATTCCTAATCCGATCTATACTAGACCCTATGCTCATCTAATGTAGACCATCGACTTGAGTTAGGAATTTCGTTTTTTTTTTGAGTCGCCACCCAACTGTGGTTGGGAAATATTGAATTAAGACTAATTGAGCAAATTAATCCTAATTTGGACCACTGGTCAGCGTAATTTCCTCTTTTTATTTTTTGTGAAAAGAGGAAAGGGAAAACCAAAGTTTCTATATTCGGAGGCTGACCTATTAAAATCCTAAGATTACCACCCTAATCTCCTAAAATCTAAACCTTATCCAAAATGTCTTTTATTTTTATTTTTTTTGCTGTCTTTTTATTGTATTTTTGAATAACCTATTATGAGAAAATGATTTTTGTTCTTTTTAGGGTTGCCTCAAATGGGTGCCTACGTACCTGCTATTTAGGATCAAACAAGTCGTAGTTCGCTTTTCCTGAAAAAACTTTAATGAGTTGGTGATTTTTAATTATGAAATTTCTTTTGATTTATGTTTTTACCATCTTAGTATTTTTTTCTGGAAAAATCTAAGCCTAAGCTTGATCATTTGATTTTTTGAAAAATAATAATTATTTAGGAAAAAACCAATTTTGGATTTATTTAAGAAAAATATTTCTCTAAGTGATAAAAATTTTATTTCCCTATTTTTCAACTCACCTCTATTATTATAAATTTTTATCAATTTCATTAATTTTTTATTAATTTTTATTGAAGAAATTTTTCTGATATTATTTATCTACCCTAAACTAAAATCTAAATTTTATCATTTTTTCTAATATGTATTTTTATCATTTTTTCCTTATATATACTTTTATATTTTTACAATTTATTATTATTATTATTATCATTATTATTTTATTTTTATTATTATTTTCTATTATCCACCTTAAATTAAATCCTAAAAAAAACTAATCTAAATTCTAATATTTTTCTATTTTTTTTAATTATAAATAACAAATAAATAAATAAATAAATTTGAAATAAAATAAATAAATAAATAAGTAAATAAATAAATATATAAAATCGAAAAATTCAAAAAATATGACTTACCTGAATCCGGGTCGGATCGAAGTGGGTCGGGTCGGGTCTATCATGGCGGATGGAGCTACCTCATCAGTGGCATTTCGACGGCGTTTAAAGGAGGCTTCAGAGCTTTTAAGGGATGGGGATCCTGACCGTAGCGATGGTTTTCTTCAAGATCGCCTCTTAATGGTGGTTTCGAGCTCGATCGGTGGTCACAGGTTGAAGAATTCCGACGAAGCTTCGATTTCTCTCCTTTTCTCTCTTTTTCCTGATCCGTGATCTTGCTTCCTACCTTCATCGTCTATTTATAGCCGCAAGCAATCGAGCTGGATAAGCTTGAATTTCCTCCAATTGAAGCAAATCAGATTTGTGGTTAAAACTTTCCTCCGATTTGTGCAAATTCATCAATTTGTTGCGATTTGATTCTATTTGGATGATGTTTATCCTATTTCTATTGAAAATCTACTGGATTTGTGTAAAAAATCGAATCAAAACAGTCGAAATTCGATTTTTCCTTGCCAGTGACGATCTTAGATGAAAGTTTAAGACGATCACACGCTTGGCACTTGCGCTCATTCCAGCCAATCAGGTGCTGACACGTGTCCCAAGCGATGAAAAAAAATTACAAAACGAGGATTCTGCCTTCCCCACGTTTCGAACCTGTGACCTAACCCCCTCCCGCGCGTACCAGGTCGTGGCTCAGACCAGCTGAGCTAGCCCACTTACTTAATTTTTTTATTTTCGCAATTTGCATATATGCAATGCAATTTTTTTTTATTTTTGTATTTTTTGAAATTTCAAAAATTTGCAAAAATTATTTAATCCTTTTTATTACCATTTCTGCAATTATTTTCCAAAATTGATGTATTTTTCCTATTTATTTTATTTTTTGAACATTTTTCCTATTTTTAGAAAAAAATGTAAAAAATTAAAAATTGATTATTAGGGCAAAAATGGGATATTTACAGCTGCCCCTCTTTGTAGTAAAATTTGAAAAACTTAACTACAAAGACAAAAAAGATGCCATTTTTGGCCTCTTGACTGGATGGATAACGCCTTGGTTTGACTGGTTATCCGGAATTGGGTCTCTAGTGGGGAAATGCTCCACGAGCTAATAGCCCCACAAGTACTTTGTGTCGACTGGTATTACTTAAGAAATGGTCTTAAACAACCTAACAATCTAGAGTAATGTATCATCCCAAAAAATGCTCTAAGGGCTGACTAATTAGCGATAGGAAACATCTCAATGATTGTTTAGGAGTGTAGAATTGTAAGTGGAATAGCTGATGATAGGAAGCGTTTTATCAGACTAGCAACTTTGAAGAGAAGATTGTCTTAGGAAGCGCTCTTATGAGTTGGCTACCTGTCAACAGAAGCGTCTGGTTAGACTAGCGACTGTTTTGAAGAGAAATGTCGTCGAAGAGTGCTCTTATGAGCTGACTAATTGGTTATCGACAAATTTGAAAAGTGTTCCTATAAGCTGACTAATTGATGGATTTGAAAAGCGCTCCTATGAGCTAACTAATCGATAGATTTGAAAGTGCTCTTCTGAGCTAATTGATCGATAGATTTGAAAAGTGCTCCTATAAGCTAACTAATTGATAGCTTCACCCTACTAATGCACTAGGTTTTAATGCTTAAAAGTAGGTAGAATTATATCACAAAATTTATTGAGATTCATTATCTTTTCAATGTTTATCATTCATTGGTGAAATGATGGGTAATGTGTTTAGGAATGTTTGCTTTAATGAGAATTGGTTGGAATTATCGATCATTTAGAGACATTAACTTTTCTTATAAAAAAAACGAAAACTGGACTCAACGAAATTCGTATTGAATATTGGCTTTCATAAACATTAGCAAAATTTCAATTCCCTTGCCTAAGGATAGTATATCTTAACAACATTTACATTAATGGGGTCTCTCAATTCTGGACCATCCATTTGAGTTAATATCAGAGCACCTCCAAACAATACCCTCTTTACCACATAGGGACCCTCATAGTTCGGGGTAAATTTCCCTTTGGAATCTTGGGCATTCGGGAGAACTTTCTTTAGCACCAAATCCCCCTCTTTGAAGCATCGATGCCTCATTTTCTTGTTAAATGCTCGGGTCATCCTTTGTTGGTAACACTGGCCATGACATAATGCAGTGAGTCTTTTTTCGTCAATTAAATTCAGTTGATCAAGCCTCTTCTTCACCCGGTTTGATTCATTTAATTGCGTTTCTGATAGAATTCTGAATGAAGGTATTTCGACCTCGACTGGCAAGACTGCCTCAATGCCATATACCAATGAATATGGGGTAACTCCAGTAGATGTTCTAATGGAGGTCCTATAAGCCATTAGAGCAAATGGCAACATCTCGTGCTAATCTTTGTAAGTGATTGTCATTTTTTTGATGATCTTTTTGATATTCTTGTTGGCTGCTTCTACTGCCCCGTTCATCTGAGGTCGGTAGGGAGTTGAATTTCTATGGTTTATGTGGAATTGTTAACACAAACCTGTCATCAATGTTTTGTTAAGATTGGTACCGTTGTCGATCATGATTAACTCAGGAACTCTATATCGAGCTATTATGTCCCTCTTTAAGAAACGAACTACTACCCCTTTGGTGACATTGGCATATGATGAAGCTTCCACCCACTTGGTGAAGTAATCAATGGCTAACAATATGAACCTATGGCCATTGGATGCTGTCAAAGTGATCGGACCAATGATGTCGATTCCCCACATGGAGAAAGGCCATAGTGCAGGCAACAAGTGCAACTTGTTGGGTAAAGCATTTATTTGGTTTGCGTATACTTGACACAAATGACAAAGCTTGACATATTTGATGCAATCTGATTCTATGGTTAACCAATAGTAACCCAACCTCAAGATCTTTCAGGCCAACATGTAGCCATTCATATGAGGTCCACATACCCCTTCGTGCACTTCTTTCATCAGTTCACATGCCTCATTTTTATCCACACATCTTAGCAAGGTGGTATCAGGTGATCTTTTGTAAAGCACAAACCCACTTAATAAGAAATGACTTGCTAACCTTCTAAGTGTTCTTTGGTTATTCTTGCTAGCCATTTCAGGGTATTTGCTTTCTTGGAGAAAAGTTTTGATGTCGTGATACCAGGGCTTATCATCTTGTGCTTTTTCGATTACCAAACAGTAGGCGCCGATGTTCGATGTCTATTTTCAACGATTGGACTTCGATTCCCCCTGTTATCTGAATTATAGATGCCAGTGTGGCGAATGCATCTACAAACTGATTCTAAGTTCTCGGGACCTATGTGAAAGTGATTGCTTCGAATCCTTCTATTAGCTTTGTCAAATGTTGATGGTATGGTACCAATTTGGGGTCTTTAGTCTTGTATTCCCCTTTCGTCTGTAATATGATAAGTGATGAATCTCCGTACACTTCTAATTCACGGATTTCCATTTGGTAAGCCATTTTTGAAGCCGATGATGCATGCCTCATATTCCGCGATATTATTGGTATATGGAAATGTGAGCCTTATTGCTGAAGGGAATCGTGTTCTGTCTGGGGATATCAACACTGCCCCTATCCCACAACCGAATACATTGTCAGCTCCATCGAAGAACATCCTCCACTTAGGATTTCGGTCTATCCCATAGTCTTCTACTGGTGTACATTCCATTGTTAATATATTTTCATTAGGGAATTGAACTTGTGGCTCTTGGGAATTTCGCTCGACAGGGTGTTCTACCAATTGGTTGGCTAAAAATTGCCCTTTCATCGAGTTTTGATTTATGTATGTGATATCAAACTCCGATAAGAGCATTTGCCATTTGGAGATTCTCCCCATCAAAACGGGTTTCTTTGCCAAGTACTTCAGAGGATCATGTCTTGTCAGCAGCTCAATGTGATAGTAAATGGTGTATTGCCTCAATCGATGCATGACCCAAATCAGAGCACAACAAGTCCTCTCTACTTTTGAATACCTCTATTCCTCGTCTGTAAATTTCTTGCTTAGATAATATATGGAATGCTCTCTTCCCTCTTCATCTTTTTGCCCCAACACGCATCCTATGGATTTAGGGAGTATCGTGAGGTATAAGAATAAGGGCTTCCCTTACTTTAGGACTATCAAGACTGGAAGCTTTATGAGATAGTCTTTGATCGTCCTGAATGCTTCTTCACATTCGTTGTCCCATTCTACTGCAGTATTCTTTTTTAACAGACGGAATAGTAGATGGCATTTATTTGTGAGCTGTGAGATAAAACGAGCTATGTAATTCAACCTTCCCAGCAAACCTTTTACCTCTTTGACAGTACGTGGAGAAGGTAGCTCTACTATAGACTTTACTTTGTCAGGGTCGATTTTAATGCCTTCCCTGCTTATGATAAACCCTAGCAACTTGCCCGTTGTGACCCCGAAAGTGCACTTCTCCGGATTTAACTTGAGCTGGAATTTTCTTAATCGCTTAAACAACTTTCTCAGGATATCTGTATGGCTTTCTTCTTCTTTAGACTTGGATATCATGTCGTTGACGTATACTTCGACTTCTCGATGCATCATGTCATGAAGTATCGCGACCATAGCTCTCTGATATGTTGCCCCAATGTTTTTCAAACTGAAAGGCATGACTTTATAATAGAAAGTCCCCTATGTTGTGATGAAAGTTGTCTTAGTTTTATCTTCTTTGGCCATTTTTATCTGGTTATATCCTGAGAAACCGTCCATAAATGAGAAAGATGGTTTCCTACAGTGTTTTCTACTAGTACATCGATGTGAGGTAGGGAGAAGTTATCTTTTGGCATAGCTTAGTTTAAGTCTCAGAAGTCTACGCATAAGCGTACTTTTCCATTCTTTTTTAGAACGGGGACTATATTTGCTACCCATTTTAGGTAGTCGGATACTTCGATAAACCCTACTTCTAGTAGTTTCTTAACTTCCTCTTTAATCTTTAGTAAGACGTCAGGCCTAAATCTTCTCAATTTCTGTTTTTAGGTTTGACATATTCCCTTGTGGGAAGCCTGTGAACTACTATTGATTGGTCTAATCCTGGCATATCGCCATATGACTAGGCGAACACATCTGCATACTCAGCCAATAGCTCGGTCATCTCACGTTTTTTATCAGCACTTAAACTGGTCCCAATCTTGAGGTTTTTATTTTTCTCAACACTTCCTAGATTTACTATCTCCACCAGCTCGTCGATTGAAATTCTGCTTTGTTCATGTTTTTGCCAATTTTCTTATATTATTTCGTAGTCAAGGACATCGCCTTTAACAGCTAACCCAGCAATGTTGGAAACGATATCAATGTTTTCATTTTTTACTTGCGCGAAATGTCCTTGACGTTCGATGGTAGGAAATCTGGGTGAAGTGAAACGAAAGCAGATATATATAAGCAAGACAAATTGTAATTTATTGAATTATGTAAAGAAGTCTCAATAAAAATTGTTTAACAATTGTTCCCTATCCTTGAGCTGACCTAGTGCTATCAATAGGATAACAGAACCAATTATTGAGAGCTGGATGCTGTTTGGATGTGCGAAGGGGTGGGCTCTCATTGCCGACGTCAGCTTCGCTTATTCTTGGCTCTTGAATGGTAGTTGCTTGTTTGAATGATTGTTGGAGGGGTGGAATGCTTGTCTGGGTGTTGCTTAGCTTCTCTTTCTT
This sequence comes from Laguncularia racemosa, assembly GCA_037954665.1. Taxonomy (NCBI): domain Eukaryota; kingdom Viridiplantae; phylum Streptophyta; class Magnoliopsida; order Myrtales; family Combretaceae; genus Laguncularia; species Laguncularia racemosa. Next base: position 306,370 of record JBBMOL010000066.1, read on the forward strand.
CTCGCCTCTGATACCTCTGGCTTATGCTTCTTCCTAGGCTGTAGGAACGTACCCTAGTTCAAACATCCCTTACTGTCCCTCCTTAAATTGATGGCCTTCCTTGCTGGTCACCACATTCACCTCGTTGAATATCTGGAGACCAAGGTCTTTGGAACCATCATCCCCAATGTAAGGTATGGCGGTTTCTTTGTAGATGGCATAATCTTACTCGCCTAATACGGTGACGATTTGTCCATTTGCGATGAATTTGACCTTCTGATGGAGGCTTGAGGGTATAGCTCCAGCAGTATGTATCCATGGCCTTCCTAAAAGTAGATTGAAAGATCTTAGGATGTCGAGGGCTTGGAAGGAGATGTAGAACACTTGCGAGCCAATCTTTACCGGCAAACTTATTTCCCCTACTATGTCTCTTTTTGACCGGTCGAAAGCCCTGACCACCGTCGAGCTTGGTTTAATATTGCTTGGATTGACTCCCAATAAGTTGAGGGTAGCCAATGGGCAAACATTGAGAGACGACCCATTGTGGATGAGTACTCGGGAGACGATCGTGTCATTGCATTTTACCACTATGAATAGCGGTTTTGTATGTTGGTCTCTGCTTTCTCCTAGCTTTTCGGGGGAGAAAGATATCTGGTCTATGGTGAAGATAGAATCTGCCACATGACTTAATTTTTCTGTAGCGATGCCTTCTGGTACCCTGATCTGTTTGAGCACTTTGAAGAGTGCTTCCCTGTGGGGCTCAGAGGTTGTAAGGAGGCCCATAAGTGATAGTTGGGCTAGAACCTTGTTCAGTTGTTCCATGATCTTATATTCGCTCGCCTTGACCATTTTTGTAAATGCAGTGAGCCCCTCTTCTTCTTCCCTTTCTACCTCCGTGTTAGGCTCTGCAGTTGGGATTTTATATTTCGGGTCATAAACTCTCCTAGAGCGGGTAATCCCTCCTACCATAGGGGGTCGTCCTTGATCAAGGGTCTGATAGTCAAACGATGCGGCCTTATACCTCTCTGTGGGTATTGGGACATTGAACACATATCTCTTCTTTGGAATTTGTATCTCGGTTGACTATCCTTCATAACACCTTATGACCATCGACTTTTGGTTTGAATTGATCATGTTCACGGACTTCTCCCCTTCTTTTGGTGGGTTGTCCTCTTTCTCAAACTCGGGCCTCCATCCGCTAGGCGGCCCATACACAGTTAGGGTGTAAGAATAGTTTACCAGGTACTCAAATCTCCCATGTGATTCTCCCAAGGTACCGGCTGATGGGTCTCCAGCTAACCATCTCTTTTTGATATGTGATTTGGGGGTTTTCTCTGGAGTTTGACGGGAATGACTTTTCTGCTGGTTTGTCGCCTTTTGCTTGGAGAATTTTTTGGGGCCTGGCTCTTTGGATGTGATCATATTGACGGTGGGCTTATGGTTGGGCAGCGGATTGGTGTTGACATTAGGTGCCAGGGTGTTAACAAAATCCAACTACACTATCCCAGCGTTAATCAAATATTGGATTTTATCTCGAAGCCTCCAGCATCTGTCTGTAGAATGCCCCTTTTGGCCCGTATGATAGTCACATTTGAGGCTTGAGTCAAAATTCCTAGGCTTGTACCGGTCATTCAAGATCTCGAAGCTTATCAAATTATCCGCCCGTAGTAGAGCGAAGACCTGGCCGAGTGGGATCGGAATTGGAGTGAACTGTCTTGGGACTTTGGCGGCCTGGGCGTGATTTATGGGGGATTGCTGGATTGGGGCACTCGTAGTCTGGAATGTCACACGAGTCCCAGCCTTATCTACTTTACCGGAGTTAACTATGTTGACGGTAGACTCCTTAGCTTTGTTACTTCCCAATGCCTTTGTGATGATGTGACCCTGGGAGGATCCATTGTTTGGAGTCTGCCTGTTGTGATGGCATTTTCAATCCGGCACCCTGCTGCCACTACTTACGTAAAACTAGATGATGTCTGGCCCATCAGATGTGAGAAGTAGGTCTTATCGAGAGTGTTGACAAATATGAATGTCAGCTCTTTTTCAAAAATTGGAGTTGCTACCCTAGCGGCTTGAGCTCTCCATCACTAAGCATACTCTTTGAAAGACTCAGCGTGTCTCTTTCGAAGACTTCCCAAGTCAATTACTGAGGGGGCGACTTTGATGTTGAACTTGTATTGGTCATAGAATGCCTGAGCAAGCCTTTCCCAGGTATTGACCTGATTGAAATCCAAGTGGGCGTACCAAACTAGGGCAGGACCTATAAGGCTATCATGGAAGATCTGGATCATAAGTTAGTCATATTAAGCATATTTGCTCATCTTCCAGGTGTATAGCCTTGTGTGCATCTTGGGGCATCCAATGTCGTCATACTTTTCAAATTCTAGGGTCTTGAATTTATCGGGGTATACTTCCTCCCCATATGCTGGCAAGCTGGTGATCTCGGCCCGTTCGAAACCGTCAGGCCCCTCTATTGTTTTCATTTTATCGGCCAGTTGTTGAAAGAGTCTCTTTTCCATTTCTTTTTGTCTCTCCTCCATTTCCTTCTTCAAGTCATCAGAGGTCGGACCCTGGTTGGCTCTTGGTTCATACTCAAAGGCCGGGTTGAGGTGAGAATTGATTTCTTCATACTCTGGAGGCTGACCCTCCACTGCTTTCCCTTTTCTGGCCCTTGAGTGTTCTTCTTGAGTCGGCTGGGTAGTGCGAAGGAGGCTAATGCTTTCAGTCAAGAGGTGGACTTGTGCAGCTAGCTGCTGGACCGTTTGTTCCAGGGATACGATCCTAGGGTCTGAAGCAGCGTCAACACTTGTGTTGTTGCGGTTGTCGCCACTGTTTGCCATCTTGGTTCTTAAACGAGTGCAGATTGGGCTCCTAGGAGGGTTTGGTTGTTTAGGAGCTATCTTTGATACTTGGCGTGCATTTTTTCTTAGTATGATGCATGTATCATACGTATGCTAAAATAAAAGGGGCCAACAATTGATTAATGATATAATACTGAAACTTTATTTTTATTAATACTAGAAACTTGTAGTTCGATACTTGACAAAAATGAAAATGTACAATAGGGATCTATTTCCTAGTTCTCTTGGTCTTCTGCTGTGTAGGCGCCAGTTTCCTACTGATGATAGGTTCTAACTCATCCATCCGTATGCAATATCCGTTATCGTTTGCTAAGGCTTTGTTGATTGATGTCTTGCGGATACCCAGGAGTCTGTTGAAGATACCGGTTGGCCCGACCTTAAGATCTGGTACATCCACTTCATTGGTTAATGCTGGAGCCTGTAAAAGTTAGGTATACTCTTCCAGAGTGGGAGTAATCTCATGTGGCCTAATGAAGAAAACCACGGGCTCTATTTCCCATAGATGGAGAATGGCCTGTACCAAGGGTAAGTTCATTTCCATCTTCATCAGTGAGAGGATGGACCTTATTTTTTGCTGAATGAAGGCCTGCTCCTCTAGGTTGTACAGAGTGAACCAGTGGTCCAGCACCAATTTCAGGTCCAGAGGTTTGCATACTCGGATTTCTTTGCGGAGGAGGCAGTCAACTGCGGAACTAGCCATCTATTACAACAGAAATTTCTAATTACAACAAGAACTATGTTACAATGAGAGCATTATAGGGAAATGTATCTGAATTCCGTGAACAGAACAAAAGTATTACATCATCAATCAGTTGTCAGCCCATGACGTTGTGTATGCAAATAGGTAGGTTCTAATAGGTCCCCAAGCTTTATGGCCTCCCATATTCTCGAAGAAATAGATCTCAGGCCATATCGAAGCATTGGGTGGGGTAGCCTAATCAGTCCCGAACAGTGATCATATCACTTTGCCCGAAACTTACACAATGGCCCCCCATCTTAGGGTCCTAAGACGGCCCGGGTTTGACCGTATCTACTCATACAGTTACATGCATGTAGACTCAATAGCAAAAGTAAATAACTGACCCTATCTTTAGCTAAATCCCCGAAAGGTTAGCAATAGTATAAAAATCAAAAGACATTTCGTAGAGAGGAGGGATTTGAGGAGATTCAGGTGGCTAGCCTACTAGAGAGAAGTCCCCAGTGGAGTCGCCATCTTGTCGAGTCTAATTTTTTTTTATTTCCCATTCCTAATTCGATCTATATTTAACCTTATTCTTATCTAATGTAGACCTTGGACTTGAGTTAAGAATTTCGTTTTGTTTTGGAGTCGCCACCCAATTATGGTTGGAAAAGATTGAATTAGAACTTATTAAGCAGATTAATCATAATTTGGACCATTGGTCAGCGTAATTTCCTCTTTTCGTTTTTTGTGAAAAGAGGAAAGGGAAAACCAAAGTTTCTGAGTTCAGAGGCTAACCTATTAAAACCCTAAGGTTACCACCCTAATCTCCTAAAATCTAAACCTTATCCAAAATGTCTTTTATTTATTTATTTTTTTGTTGTCTTTTTATTGTGTTTTTGAATAGCCTATTCTGAGAAAATGATTTTTGTTCTTTTTAGGATTGCCCCAAATGGGTGCCTACGTACCTGCTATTCAGAATCAAACAAGCCGTAGTTCGCTTTTCCTGAAAAACTTTAATGAGTTGGTGATTTTTAATTATGAAATTTCTTTTAATTTATGTTTTTACCATCTTAGTATTTTTCTAGAAAAATCTAAACTTAAGCTTGATCATTTGATTTTTTGAAAAATAATAATTATTTAGAAAAAAACCAATTTTGGATTTATTTAAGAAAAAGATTTTTCTAAGTGATAAAAAATTTATTTCCCTATTTTTCAACTCACCTCTATTATCATAAATTTTTATCAATTTCATTAATTTTTATAATTTTTATTAATTTTTATCAATTTTTATTGAAGAAATTTTCTCCGATATTATTTATCTACCTTAAATTAAAATCTAAATTTTATCATTTTTTTCTAATATGTATTTTTATCATTTTTCCTTATATATATTTTTATATTTTTAGAATTTATTATTATTATTATTATCATTATTATTTTATTTTTATTATTATTTTCTATTATCCACCTTAAATTAAATAAAAAAAACTAATCTAAATTCTAATATTTTTCTATTTTTTTAATTATAAATAAAAAATAAATAAATAAATAAGTATAAACACCCCATTTTTGCCCCTAATATTCAACAATAATCAATTTTCAATTTTTTTCATTTTTTCTACATTTTTTTCTAATTTAGCAAAAATAGGAAAAATACATCAATTTTGGAAAATAATTGCAGAAATGGTAAAAAAAGGATTAAATAATTTTTACAAATTTTTGAAATTTAAAAAAATACAAAAATAATAAAAAATCACATTGCATATATGCAAATTGTGAAAATAAAAAAATCGAGTAAGTGGGCTAACCCAACTGGTCCGAACCATGGCCTAAGGCATGGGGAAAGGGGCTCGGTTATGGATTCGAAATGCGGGGGAGGTAGATTCTGCGTTTTGCAAATTTTTTCTTCACTTGGGACACGTGTCAGCAGCTGATTGGCTGGAGCGGACGCACGAGCCGAGTGCGTGATTGTCTTCAACCTTCGTCTGAGATCGTCGTTGGCGAGGAAAAATCGAATTTCGGCCTTTTTGATTCGATTTTTTGCACAAATCCAGCAAATCTTCAACAAAATATGATAAACATCATCAAATTAGAATCAAATCGCAACAAATTGATGGATTTGCACAAATCAGAGGAAGATTTTAACCGCAAATCCGATTTGCTTTAATCGGAGGAAATTCGAGTTTATCCAGCTCGATTCCTTGCGGCTATAAATAGAGGAGGAAGGGAGGAAGCATGGGCACGGATCAAAAAGTGAGGAAAAGAGAGGGAATCGAAGCTTCACCGGAGTTTCCAAGCCGTGACCACCGATCAAGCACCGAGCTGCCACCAGGAGGTGTTTTCAAAGAAATCCACCACCACGGTTGAGTTCCCCACCCCCGAAAACCTAGGAAATGATACCTCAATTGCTTCGAAAGGCTGCTGGAATGCCGTCAACGAACACTCTTAACCGCTGTGACCGATCGACCCGATTCGACCCGACCCACGCACCGACCCGGATCTAGGTAAGTCGGATTTTTTGATTGATTGATTGATTGATTTATTTAGTTACTTTATTTATTTTTTTTAATTTCTTTATTTATTTACTTGTTATTTATAATTCAAAAAAATAGAAAAAAATATTAGAATTAAGATTAGTTTTTTAAGGTTTAATTTAGGATAAATAATAAGAAAAATAAAATAATAATAATAATAATAATAATAATATAAAAATATATAAAGAAAATGATAAAAATATATATTAGAAAAAATAGTAAAAATTTAGATTTTAGTTTAGAATAGATAAATAATATAGGAGAAAATTTTTCAATAAAAATTAATTAAAAATTATGAAGAATTAATAAAGATTATAAAAATCAATAAAAATTTATAATAGTAGAAATGGGTTGAAAAATAGGGAAATGAAATTTTTATCACTTAGAAAAATCATTTTCTTAATTAAATCCAAAATTGGCTTTTTTTCCTAAATAATTATTATTCAAAAAATCAAATGATCAAACTTAGGCTTAGATTTTTTTTAGAAAAATACTAAAATGGTAAGAACATAAATCAAAAGAAATTTCGTAATTAAAAATCACAAACACACTAAAGTTTTTTCAGGAAAGGCGAACTACGACTTGTTTGATCTTGAATAGCAGGTACGTAGGCACCCATTTAAGGCAACCCTAAAAAGAACAAAAATCATTTTCTTAGAATAAGTTATTCAAAAAAAAAAAGACAACAAAAAATAAATAAAAGACATTTTGGATAAGGTTTAGGTTTTAGGAGATTAGGGTGGTAACCTTAGGGTTTTAATAGGTTAGCCTTCGAATTCAGAAACTTTGGTTTCCCCTTTCCTTTTTAAAAAAAAAAACAAGAAGAGGAAATTACGTTGATCAGTGGTCTAAATTAGGATTTATCTGCTCAATTAGTCCTAATTCAATTTTTCCCAACCACAGTTAGGTGGCGACTCCAAAACAAAACGAAATTCTTAACTCAAGTCGAGGGTCTATATTAGTGAGCATAAGGTTTAGTATAGATTGGATTAAGAATGGAAAATAAAAAATTAGACTCAACAATAAGTAAATAAAAAAATAAAAAAATAGGAAAATCCAACTTATTTGGATCCGAGTGGATGCGCAGGTCGAGTTGGGTCGATCATGGTGGATGGAGCTACCTCGTCGGTGGCATTTTAGTAGCTTCCGAGCTTTTAAGGGATGGGGATCCTGACCGTGGCGATGGTTTTCTTCAAGATCGCCTCCTGGTGGTGGTTTCGAGCTCGATCGATGGTCGCAGGTTGAAGAATTCCGGTGAGGCTTCGATTTCTCTCATTTTCTCTCTTTTTCTCACTTCTGATCCGTAATCCTGCTTCCTGCCTTCATCCTCTATTTATAACTGCATGGAATCGAGCTGGATAAGCTCGGATTTCCTCCGATTGAAGCAAATCAAATTTGCAGTTAAAACCTTCCTCCGATTTGTGCAAATCCATCAATTTGTTGCAATTTGATTCTAATTGGATGATGTTTATCTTATTTTTATTGAAGATCTGCTGGATTTGTGCAAAAAATCGAATCAAAACAGCCGAAATTCGATTTTTCCTTGCCGGCGACGATCTCGAATGAAGGTTAAAGACGATTATGCGCTCGTTCCAGCCAATCAGCTGTTGACACGTATCCCAAGCGATGAAAAAAATTGCAAAACGTGGATTCTGCCTCCCTCGCGTTTCAAACCTGTGACCTAGCCCCCTCCTGCACGCATCCGGTTGTGGCTCGGACCAGCTGGGCTAGCCCACTTACTTGATTTTTTTTTTTTTTTTTTTGCAATTTGCATATATGCAATGCGATTTTTTTTTATTTTTGTATTTTTTGAAATTTCAAAAATTTGTAAAAATTATTTAATCCTTTTTATTAACATTTCTGCAATTATTTTCCAAAATTGATGTATTTTTCCTATTTATTTTATTTTTTGAACATTTTTCCTATTTTTAGAAAAAAAAAAGTAAAAAAATGGAAAAAATTAAAAATTAATTATTATTGATTATTAAGGCAAAAATGAGGTGTTTACATAATAAAAAATGATTGGGTTAAAAAATTAAGATAGATTATTCCACATCCTCGATTGAAGAGGAAACAAACCCTTACTACCTATCTCATAAAAATAGTTCTCCTTCCCTAATCGTAATCTCCATTGAGTTGCAAAAAACCTTAATCCCAATCTTAATTGAGCTTAAGAAAACCCTAACTTAAATTTCATTTAAGCTTTGAAGAACCCTTACCTTAATTTCATACAAAAATCATAACTCTAATTTCATTCAAGCTTTGAAAAACCCTAACCCTAATTTCATTAGAACTTTGAAAAACCTTAATCCTACTTTCATTAGAGCTTCACAAAACATTAACCATAATTTCGTTCAAGCTTTAGAAAACCATAAACCTGATTTCATTAAAGCTGTGAAAAACCTTAACCCTAATTTTAGGAAAGCTTTAAAAAATCTTTTTTTATTTGTACATGGGCTTCAGCAAACCTTAGCGGGTAGGTATGTTGTCTATTCCTTATTTTGCTTTTGGTAATTAGTAAAAGAAAAATCTTTTGCTTTTAGAAGTGAGGTGGGATCTATATGCTGGGTTAGTAATGGTTTTTTATCATGTATTTTGTCTCTTTCCAATGATGCATAGAATGTCTATGCATCATTGGAAAGAGACAAAATACACAATAAAATGTTAGTAGAAGGCTACTAACATATCCTAGTCAACATTATGACTTATGAGGGAAGTAAAGCTTATATTATAAATGTAGATGTCACTAGTATATTTGTTGCTCACACAAAGACACAAATAGCCTTGCACTTAAGGCTTCACACAATCAAGTTTTCTCTATATTAGATATTAGGTGACATTTTAAAGGTTAACTATGTAGAGTTATGTAATGACACTACTTTTGTTGATTATATATTCCAATTATTGAGAGGTAGAAATGTAGAGTTGTATGTTGTTCAACAACATGCGAGTCAAGCTAATTTGTTTCAGGAAGTTAGTGTTGTTGAGGTTGATGTTAGAGATGCTGATTAGTTTGAAAATGTAGATTCTGTATTGGAATGAATTTTGGATCGTTAAAGGAATTCAAAGAAGTTGTAGTGCAATATTCAATAAATGAAAAGAAGGAAATAAAATTTACCAAAACTTGTCGATAGAAAATGAAGGTTAGATATACTGACGATGGTAGGTGTCTTTGGTTTATTTCTTGTGTTAGAAAGAGGAATACAGGGTCATTCCACATCCACACTTTTAAAGATCAACATTATTGAGCCTAATTTTAGATTCCCCCCCCCCCTAATTTAACCTATATTAAGTCCAACACACTTAATACAAGTTGTTCCATAGTAAAATTAAGGAAAAACTATATTTTTTATTATTTTAAGAAAAGTTGGAGTTGCCACTAGCCTAAGTTGGAAAATAAAATGAGTTAAGGTTAATTTGGTAGATTAACCTTAAGCAGCTACTAGTCTACAAATTTTTCTAAAAACAAAAACTATTTTAGAAAAATATTAACTAGAAAATCTAAACTCGATGGCTATCCCATTAAAACTTAAACGATTACCACTTATTATTTTTCAGAAAAGTGAATTAAAAGCTTCATGTAAATTCCCTTTATGTGAATAGTTATTTTATTATTATGATTTTTTTATTTATTATTATTTCTTATTTGAAAAAAAAATGATTTAGAAAAATAAAGTTTTTACATTTTTTATATAGTTTCCTCGTAGGTGCTTATGTATTTACTAATTGGGATTAAACCAACGTAATTCTATTTTTTTATTATAACTTTAGTGTGTTAGTTCGTTTTAATTATGAAAACGGGTCAGGTGTATTTTTTTACCATTTTAATTTTCATTTAGAAAAATCCTAATACTGGAATTTTATTTCCCAATTTTGAAAAAGAGCTAAAGACTTAACTTTTGAAAACATTAATTAAAGGTTTTATTTAACGAAAAATATTTTTTCTAGGTGACAAGATATTTATATATATTTTTTCAAAATAGCATTTTAAGTAATAAAACCATATCATAAATAATAAACCATTTTCAATTTTTCAATTTTTATATTTATTACATATTATTGAAAAAAAAAACTAGTTAGGAACCTAATTAACCCTAAGCGATGGTTATACTACAACATCTAAGGCTTATGCAAGGGTTCTCAAAGAAACAAAATCATGAAACTTACTAAAGGGACATTTATAATTTTTTTAATTAATCGATTTTCATTTATTCTAAGTTATTTCTCTAAATAAACCCATATTATGTTATCAATTTTATTATTTATTATTTTTATACCTATTCTTACATAATTAAACCTATTAAGCTAAGGTTATTAACCTAATTATATTAATTTAAAATCTACCCCAATTTTAATAATCATACTTATTTGATTTATTAATTAGTTAGGTTTCAATCACTAAAAGAAAACAAAATTAATTAAATAAACTAATTAATCTAAGCTAAACTAAAAGTAATAATAATAATGATACACTTACTTGCATGTGGATTGGTTTGGGTTACAGGTTTAGTGTGCAGGTTAGACTCGCATCGAATTTGTGGATCTAGACAGCGGTGAACAGCGATGGTGCTTCATGCGTCTTCGGTGGCTGTCAAGAGCAATTGAGGTGTCTAATCTTAGGTTTTCGAGAGGTGAAGAGTTGATTAGTGGTGTTGGTTTTTACTAAAAGCTAGCCTAGGTCGTAGTTCGAGGGGTGACCGACAACAAAGTATAAAAAAATTGATTTGAGTATGCTATAGCTAGGATCAAATCGCATTGCCATTGCTATTTTTATAAGAGTCAAATTGCTATATTTTCATGTGCCAAAGTGTAAAAAAAAAAAAAAAAAAGAGCACTAAAGGTGTAAACAACATCCTTGTCTTTAATACAAATTGTACTAAAGGTGTAGACCTAATTTATGCCTTCAGTTTTACAAATTTTAGGGAAAAAAAAGATGTCACAAACTGGGTCAGCACCTTTAAGACCTATTTTTAGAATAATTTTTGTAGGTATAATATTTGTGAATTTTTTTTTAAAAGTGTAATTTACGAGTGTTCCCCTTATTGCTTGAGGGATTCAAACTTGTAACCTTTGGTTTTTATTTCCACACAAAGCCTGGACCCTAACTGACAGAGCTAGGCTTTTTCTCAATTTTTATTGTACTCAACATTTATTTAAGCCTACACCATATTTTGGCTAAAAATTATTCAACAAAAATCAGGCTTAGGTTTAACTTAATGGGCTAAATTTATACTATAAATTCCAAAAATTAATATATTTTATTATTATGTGGTTACTTTTCTATTTTTCCAAAAAAAATTATGTAATGATTTTACTTCCATTTACTTCTACTTATATATATATTTTTTATTTTTATTTTATTTGCTTTTATCCTAATCCAATTTTTAATTATTTTAATAGGACAAAAATAGGATGTCTACAAACATGAATGTGGCATCACTTTTCATAACATGAGGGTCAGTAGTAAGTAGTTATCTAAACGATTTGGTGCAACTATTAAGATAATGCCCACCTATAAACTTGTGGAATTGAAACAACAAATGAAGAATGAAATTGGGGTAAATGTTCATATTATAAAAGTGAGAAAAGTTAAGAAGAAAGTCTTGAAAAAGATTATTAGTAAACACATTGAGGAGTATGGTAGGTTATGGCATTACACTTATGAGTTACATATGGCAAATCTAGAAACTTTTGTGAAATTAAATGTATACGAGTTAGACATAAGTGCTCCCCCCCAATTCAATAGATTTTATGTATGTATAGATGCATGTAAGAAAGGGTTCCTAGCTAGTTGTCAGAGAGTTGTAGGCTTGAATGGGCGTTTCTTAAAAACCAATTATAAAGGAGAATTGTTGTGCGCTATCAATAAGGATGGTAATAATCAAATGTTCCCAATTTTATGGGCTGTTATTAGTGTGGAGAATGAAGACACATGGACATGGTTTTTGGGATTATTATACATTGATTTAGGCATGAGAGTGAACTTGGGTGGATAATTATTAATGATCAATGAAAGGTATATTTACCGTTCCTAATTAAGTTTAAATTTCTTGTTTACATCTAATTTTGTGTAGGTGATTCCTTTTAATTAATTTTTTTTTAATAAGTACTTAGTGGTCCTATAGTAACCTAATTGAGTTAAAATTCTTGTATGTGTTTGACTTTGTGTAGGTGATTCCTTATAATTATTATTATTTAAATAATTGCTTATCGGTCCAATAGTAGCTACCTTGTTATTTTGTTTTGGGAGTTGGTAAATGCTGTTGGGGAAGTGGTTAGTGAAGTTGAGCATCAAATGTGTGCTCGACACATTTATGCTAATTGGTTAAAGAAGTTCAAAGAAAAGGCTCTACAACAGCAATTTTAGAAGATAGTGAAGAGCACAATTGTAGTTGACATAAATGCATTCATGGAAGAGTTAAGAACCATGTGTCCAGATAATTATGACAACATGATGACAAAAGATCTTGTCCATTGGTGTAGGAGCTACTTTGAGCTACATGCTAAGTGTGATATCATTGACAACAGTTTATGCAAGGCTTTTATTGGTACCATTATCACTGAGTGTAGCTTGCCGATAATATCATTGTTTGAGGGGATTTATGAGAAAGTTGTAAAGCGTATGAAAAAAAAAAACTAGGACAAAGCAACTAATTGGAGAAACAATTTAGGATCAAGGATTTTATAGAAGATTGAAAATAACAAAGTTTTGGTCTAGTTTTGCCAAATCCTCTAGAATGGAAATGATAAAAATGAGGTGTTGCTCAATGGCATGAAGTATTGGGTTTTATTGGACCAAAGAGAATGTTCCTATAGAGGATGACAACAAACTGACATTCCATGCACGCATGCATGAGTGACAATCTTAAATGGATAGCATGATTCAGTTGAATATGTTGATGCTTGCAACATTAGGGAGCAATACTTAAAGGCATATGAGTATGTGATGAAGCTTGTTAGTGGGAAGAAGTTCTAGAAAAAGGGTTAGCAAAGAAGCTCCCTAGCCGTTACCTCCTCAAAAAATGCCCAGGTGGTCTAAGAGGAAGAGAAATCGCCAACCTAGCGAGGTACAAAGTGCCAAGCATATATCATGCACAATAATGGAGATGCATTGTAAAATATGCAAAGAGGTCGAGCATCACAAGTGAACATGTCCAAAGAGCAATAATATCAATGCTCAAGGCATAAGTGCGTAACTATTAGTGAAATATTATATGTTATCTATAAGTCCATTATTGTTGTATATAAGTTTTACGTGTGTTGTGCGGAAATGTCAAAAGGTAGCAAAATCACCACTTGCCGGCAAAGAAAGTTAGAAGAAGCCACATGCTTTAACTTCGAGGGTACGTATATATTATATTAACTAACCCTTTTAGCTTCAATAAGTTTGAATTTTTAGTAATGAATATCACTTGCTAATGAGTTGAACAAATATAAAGCTATTTTGATAAAAGTGAATAGAAGGGTTGTTTACTTAGATAGTTGAATCTATCCACCTATATCACCAACTACCAAATTCCTTAATTTTGATAACTAAATTCCTTTGCACAATTTTCAGTAAAAGTAGAATATGATGCTGTTGACATGACACATTTCACTAGCAAATTATTAATTGTTTACCCTAAACTATCTGAAGACAATGTTATTAATTAAGGAATTCTCACAGTAACAAGAGAAAATGGAGAGATGCTCAATTGGAAACTTTCTATTGTACACTAAAAAACTAAACTTATCTCTTCTATCTAATTCATTGACTTTTAGGTTGATTCTGTGTCTTTAATTTCATCTTAGATTGAATCTAAACAATGTAAAGGTGGACAATTCAACCTAAGTGCGCAAGGGACCCAAGATAGTGTGTCCGCAAGCCCATTTTGTGAATGTATGAAGATAAACATACAAAAAATGAGCAATAAGTTTTATGGCAAGAGATTGAATTCACCTTTAAAGGATGCCTCTTCAACATTGAAGCAAAGTTCATCCTCCTCAATAGCAAAGCATGGTTCATCCTTCACACCAAGGCGAAGTTAGAGGACATGTGTGCGTTTTGGTGTTGGGAAAAAATTGCCATTGAATAAGGATAACCCATTGATAGTGGATTGATGGAGTTTGCTGCATAGGTTTCTTCTTCTTCTTCTTTTTCTTTTAGATTGTAGTGCCAAGACTTTAAAAACTTCATGCACATTTTGATTTATGTGCCACCAATTGAACTTGCATTTACGTGTACAACTTTTTTTGGTGCATATGGTTACAAATAACTCCATTAGGACAACTGAACTAATGTTATTTTGGAAGCAACTCTCATGTTTATCTTCAATATACTTTTTATGAATGCTAGCCTAGTCCATATGATATTTGACAAATCATGCTAATAGCAGGTTTCTTCTTTCTTATATTCAAAATGTTGTGGTCTATGAAGTTGCTTACAAAGGTTGCTTTCTTCTTTTTCCCCTTATAGTTGGATAATGCATTCACCCAATAGGACATGATGTTATATGTGTATAAATGTGTGATATGTATGATAGGATGTGATTATTGCTTAACATCAGGATGTGTAATATGTATAGAAATGCGTAATGTGTATGAAATCTTGTAAATCACATGTATAGATAAGAAAAGAAAGGAAGTAAGCAGCATCAGTGTTTAACTTTTGATGGATTATAGGCTTTATGTCTATGCACCTCAACATTATCAAAATCCTTCTTTTTGTCATTTTGAAATGTGTACAATATATTTTGAAAACTCTAATGAAAGTACAAGATCTCCATACATGAATTTCTAGTTGATGTTAATTTTCCTATACTTGGCATTTTCTCATACAATAAACTAAGCCAATCACACCAAAGCACAAAAGAAAAAGCAGAAGTTTAGCTTTTAATCTTCTAACTTCTTATGCTTTTTCTAACATGGTCCCTCCATATTTTCACATAACAATGAGGTCAAGCTCATAAATTAACTATATCCATCAAGATCGTTTCAATATCCATTAGCTTCAATGTACTTAAGTGCATCTATTCTATATTTTACTAGCAATCAAAGGTCTAAGGTAGACTTAAGATTTGCTGTTCCTTTTTATCAACTAATATAGCAAAAAAATAGAATCTGCTTGTTAATCAAAGGACACTAAATTTATGTAAACAGAATAACACATAACCATATTGTCTTCTTTTGTTCAATAACATAAGATTTCATTTGATAAGATCAAAAATATTAGAAGAGTAATTATATCAACTAATTATAATCAAACTACTCATATTAATAACAAAGCCAATACAAATAAGTTAGACATCATCCTACTTGCTTTCTTGGGTCATTTACTTAAACAAACCAAGTGAATAACACATAAAATAATACAATAACCCATGTAATTTGTAGCTTCCATTTAAGAACTATCTCCAATTCTTTCTCGGCCTAAAGTTGTCCATTCAAATTCAATACTTCTAGCTTCAACTCTCCCAACTCCCAAATTTCATCACCATCAAGTAAACTAATTATAACTTCTTTTGTACGTTTTAAAATTTTTTTATTAACCCATTTGTGGAAGTTGCACCCTCTATCTTTCCCTATTAAACATGTCATAAACCTTCTACTCAAATTCTTCTTCATCTACAAAGTAGACAAATGAGCCTCCAATCCACAATAGCATTTGACACTACCTACAAGGCTACAAATGTGTGGGACATCATGCATGTTTGAACTCTCTTCTACATCTCACCTTCTCCACAAGTTTTGATGTCTCCTCTTGATAAATCTTGATATTTTTCAAACTTTATGCCATTAGCTATGAAGACAAACAAAATGTTTAACTTTAGGCTATGGTTTTTCTTCACAAAGATTTCATATGGAGAGGTAATGGTCATGAGAAAAAAAGGGAGGGCAAAGACAATTTTTAGTAGATAGGGTATGTTAGGGTTTCAATTGAAGGTCATATGATTTGTGATTTGTTTTCTCTCAGTTAAATTTGATTTGTGTTTTCCTTTTGGCTGTATTTCATGATTTTGCTCTACTTGAGCTAAAAAAAGGGGTCAAATTCAATTTTGTGTTGGTTACATGCTCACGTGGCTACTTAAATGATGCCATATAGCATGCAAATAATGTTAAAAAAGCCATGAAAAAAATTTAGACGAAAAACATAACAAACTTGATGGAAGTCTTCGTTCATCAAAAAGTGAAATAGCTGAGGACTTGAATAGAGAAAAAAAAAAGCTTATGATTCAAATAAAAAAGTGAAATAGCCTAGTGCCATAAAGATCGTTCTCCATATTAGATAGATTAGGTTTGAATCCCCCTCTCTTATTGTAATCACTAAAAAAAATGCTCTCACCTTTTCCTTTCTTTCAATTATTTGCTCCCACTTTTTTTCCCTTCTAATTCCTTCTTTCTTCACAAATCTAGTGTTAAGATATTGTTGAGCCTAAATTTTGGTTTATTTTTTCTAATTCAGTTTACAATAAACCCTAGACTCATTTAATAAAAATTCTCATCTAAGATTAGGAAATTTTTTATTTATTTTATTTTATTTGGAGAAGTGGGAGTTGCCACCCGATCAAAGTCGTAAAAAATGTCAAATTAAAACTAATTAAGCAGATTAGTCCTAGTTTAACTAATGGTCTACATAAAAAAAAAAAAAAAAACCAAAAATTGTGGAATTCGAAGGTTACCTTATTAAAACCTTACTGTTGCCACTTTAATCTTCTAAGTTTACATTTATTTTCTAAATAAAGAAGAGAAAAAAAAATTAATTAAGATGAACTTAATTATTATTTATAATTGAGGTTGCTCTATAAGTGTCTACATACCTACTATTCAAGATCAAACTTATCATAGTTCACATGGCTCTATAAGGTTAGTGGGCTTTAGCTTGTTTTACTTCGGAAAATGTTGAATTTTGGTCATTAACCTTTTTATTTTAAAAGTGAGTCTTAATTTTAGGATGAAAATTTGAGAAAAGAAAAGAAAATCAAATTATTATTTTTATTTTTGAAAATGAGTTCTAAGTCACGACTTATATATATATACTTTTTTTTTCTATTTTCCTATAATATTAAAACTAACTATGAAAGAAACATGAAAATTCACTAATTCCAATTTTTAAGTTTATTATCTTCTTTTATGTGCTTTTTTACATTCTATTGTTACATTTCATTCATTTTTATTCATCATTCATTTTTTTTCTTTTTAATTTTTTAAACTAAAAATAAAATAAATGAAGTAAGAAGAAGAAGAAGAAGAACAAGAAAAAAAAAAGGAAAAACAAACAAATCAAATTGGAAAAGTGCATGAGAGTCGAATAGAGTGGGTCGCAGATTAGATTTCTGGGTTGGACTTAGATTCCGATCACTTAGAAAGAGTAGTGGAGAAGTAGGAGTTACGTGGCTTTCGTTGTGGTCCTTCAAGTGGCAAACCACGACAATCTAATGCACTAAAGGATGGCAAGTTGAGTAGTAGCAATGGCACAACAGAAGTTTGTTGTAAGGAGGTCGCCAGAGGTGTAGGTTAGCGATGGCATTTTAAGTGATGATGATTTAGAGTTCTTGATGATCGAAGATGATGGGGAAGGCTTCTAACGAAAGCTAAAGTTGCAATGAAGCTTCTAAGCACACTTATTTTTATCAAGACAACTTTGAGGACTAGGAATTCTAAATAGAGTAGCACAAACTCGAAACCCTTAAAGAGAGAAAGAACTTGGATATGTTTGTGGACGGAAGAATGAGTGATGACTAACACCTAAAAGCATTCCACAAGTCTTGTTTTATAGTTTTCATGCCTCATTTTAGCTTAGAAAGTCGAAATTTGTAATGAATTTGAAGATTATAATTAATGGGTTTTGATGATTTTGAATTCATATCCTATGTGATTCTTGTCGATTTGATCGAAGAAAATAATCAAAACTTATTCCTGATAATCCGCTCTTGCTCAAAAAGTTGAATGGAACCTTCAATTTACAATGAACAAGCCTAGAATCATTTAAGTTTAGAGCAAAATTCGGAAAATGAATATTTTTTAAACTTTGAGTTGAGCATTTGAATTTAAATACAAAGTTGGTATTAATTCAAAGTATTCCTAGTGTACTTTGTAATTTCACCATTTATTTGGTGAAATTGTGAAGAAAATCGAATACAAAATTAGCTCAAAGTAAGTTGACCAGGATGGAATTATGTTAAGAATAGTTTTCAAATAAAGTTCAATTTCACGGTTTTATAAGCTTCGTTTATTGTTCATTAAATGAATTCAAAAAAAAAAATCTCATAAATTGGTCAATTTAAATCCAATCGAAGCACTGTTTGAAGTCGTGATTAACTTAAATTGACTTCATTTTTATGATAAAAATAATGAACTCGAACTATAGTAAGAATATTAAACTTAAAAAAAAAACTTAATATTCTCAATTAGAGCCATAAAACCATCAAATTGCATATGTGTGCTTTAATGTCGTTTGCCCCTTTGAATTAGAACCAATGACCATGAATTGATGTATGACTTTTATTTTTCCTAATTTCCTAACTTTCTTAATTTATCTGTTTTATTTTATTTTTTTTTCTTTTCATTTTTATTCTTTCCCCCCTCCTTTTGTTTCCTATTTTCCTTTTTTTTTTGTATTTTTCTAATTAAGATCATTTCCTTACTAGAAGGGAAAAAGAAAAAGAAAAACTTAAAAACTTAAAAACTAAAGGGAGACAAAAATGAGATATCCTCAAATATGTTTGGTATGTATGAATAAACCTGAAATGTAATCACAATTACAGGTTTTACTTTAATTCTTATGTTTAGATGCAACTTTAAAACTAAAATCATGAAAAATCAATAATTACACATATGAATAGGATTTTGATTCATAAACTTAAGAGGGAGGATTGCGATCTCATTTAAGTTCATTTCATTCATTTCCATTCAATTATGAAATATTTCTATGTACTAAATGTAGATCTTGGAAAACACACCAAGAAGCTAGTGTTAGGATGTTTAAAGCAACTTTCATGCATTTATTGCAAAATTAAAATTATATATTATAAATCTTTTATTGCATTTTTTATTTATATTTATACCTATTCATTAATAATATCATCCTATAATTTTTTCCTACCACTTATACCTTTCATTGGTAATGCTTTTGACTTAGTATGCATTTTTCATTTTATCACTTATAACATCTCATTGCTTTTTGCTAGCAAAGCAAAGTGACTTTATTTATTGTTAACCATAGGCAAATTGAGTACAACTAGACAAGCTAGCGATAATATTTATAATACTAGCAAATTCAGAAATTATTAGCTTTTAGATAGAGTTGTACAAGTAGGTTAAATAGGTTATCTTAGCTCAAACTACTTTAGCCCATAGGTTAAAATGGGCTAACCTATCGCAACCCATTTAACAATTAGGTCAGAATTTGTTGATCCTAACCCAACTCATATGAGTTGATTAGTTAAATGGACTAGCTTACTAACTTAGCCTATTTAATCCATTTATACGTTTAATGGGTCGGACGGGACAATCTTACTTGTTTAACTCATTTAAAAATTTAATCCAAGTATGTTTACAATGATTCATAAGTTTTTTTTCATCCAAATATTCTTGAAATCTAATTTTGTCTCTATTAGCTTTTCCAAAGATAAATATTTCAAATATTTATGCAAACAAGGAATCTAGTTTGTGATTTTGAATAACATTTCATGGTTAATACAAATAGTCTAAAGGGTTGTCTTCATTCTATGTTTTCATCACTCACAAGTATTTATTTTATTTTTCAAAATTTTATTATACCAAAAGAAATTATAAATCGAGAAGAAATATCCAATTCAATAGTTGGCTACCATATTTCATCCAAATTATCATCATACCTATTAGAGGTTGTTTTTAGTTATCACATGAATTATTTTATTATTTTTCAAAAGAATTTCAATTTCTTTTTAAAACAGTGTTTCTTAAGATGTTACTTTTTTCTTCAAAAGATATTACCTTATTTGAACAAACATCTATGTGAATAAATAAACAAAAAATGAAATGACTTAAGGTTTATGTAGTTTAGTATATTTGACAATAACAACACAATCTTAAAGGAGTGTAGTCAAGAATTTAGAGCTATTTTATATTGTCAAAAATAACTATAGATTTATTAGTAGAGTAGACACATTATAACCACCAACAATAATACGGTTTGATTTTTTTTCTTTTTATTTTTTATTTTAAAGATGGGTTAGCGAGCTTACCTAGCCTATTGGGAGTTAGTTAGCTCTAGCCTATGGCTTGAATGAACTTGGTCTAGGCAACCTACTTTTAACAAGTTAAAAAATTCAATCTTAACCCACTTTCCTATGAGTTAAATGGGCTAGTCCATCGAGTTTGACCTACTCGCATAGCTCTATTTCTAAATAGAAAATGGGAGGTTTAACCATTAATCACAAGGACTCATTCTCCTCTTATAACATCAAGCTAACCCAATCTATGACTTGATTATCTATATGGCACAAAAGATAAAACTTAATAGTAATATTGCCTCATTGGCCTAAAAGTTTCCAAGCTTTTCTTGCAAAAGCTAGATGGAGATTTTTACAATCGATAAAGAACAGCAATCTCTAGTCCATATAAATCCCTAATTGCATTGATAACACTTATTAAGGTTTGACAATTCGCAGGTTCAACTAAAGGGCAAATTACTAATTCAACCTTCCACCAACCAAGCGTCTAAATGTATCATGGACCACAACACCCAATCCTAAATCCCCTTAAGGCTAATACTTTAAACCATTAGCACTTCTTTGTTTCTTATTATATAACTATAAGACATGTTTTATAGAATGCCCTATTTTAGTTAAATATTAAATACCATGAATATTTTTTTATTAAAAGCTTGGAGTTTATATTCAAAATCTTAATAAATTGTTTCTTCTCTATATTTCCTTTTTACAGAGTTAGTTTCCTATTCACATTGCCATAATATATTCTTCCTCTTTTCTCCAACAGATCTCATACTAAAGATTTTTAAGGTAGACTTTATCCCTTTTTGCAATATTTCTTTTGAATATGTCCTTTTGTCTTACCTTAATTTGATTTTGGCAAAAAAAAAAAATCTTCCAATTCAAGATATTGATTAGTTAAGAAATATGAGGCAAAAAGTTGCAATGAGTGGCACATCTAATGAGTAAGTGTTTCCCTTCCATTATGTAATTTTACTATGGTTTCTAAAAGGAAAATTACGTGATCAAAGCTTGTGGACAATTTATGTAAAGTGAAGTGGTATAAAGCGTAGAAGAATTAATTATAAGAGAAACAAGTAAATTTCTTTGCTACATATGTTTTGATTATGGGAAATTTAAGGACTTAGAATGGTTGATTTGTTGTGGGATATACATTTATGCATTGAAGGACTTAATGAGTACTTTATATTGAGTTGCATTGAATTTTAAAAAAGATGAAATGTTGTTTTCACTATTGAAGCGGGGCATCAAAGATTTTGGTAATGTAAAGGTTAATAACAGTTTGAATGTTTTGTATGTGTGTGTACGTGAGACACAGAGAGAGATTTGAAGTTATAAGTTACTTTAAGCCTAGAGTCACCAAGGTTGTGAGGTATTGAGCCACTAAACTAAAAATAATAATAAATTGTGTTCTATGCATTGAAATTAAGATGTATTTGTGTAATTGAATTGCATGGTATTTATATTTGCTTGTAGCAACCATGTATGACGCTTCAATCCACTTTTGTTAAATTCATGCTTTTAGAAGTATAAGTATAGATGATTATACTAACAATTATGATGAGTTAAGATATGGTCTCTGTGTTGGTATGTTGGACATAAGGATAACCTTAATTATGTGGAGTATTGTGGAAATGTCTAAGTTATAGCTTATCACATGTAGTATCAAGGATCATGGACCTTTAAGTATATTCATTGACTATTATGTGTTATTGTTTGTTTAGTGGGCTTAGTGTATAAGCGGTCGCTGTAGTTGGTTGATTATATGTAGTAAGAGCACTTGCTAGCCCTGGAGAAGTCTTGATTTGATGACACATGAGTAGATGAAAGAGAACTGTGTCACAATGGATTGGGCAGTTCATGACTTGTTCTCAATGAATTTTGATGTATGATCTTTTTCAAAGTGATTTTAGCAATGATGTTTATGCAAAACTTGCCAATGTTCCAAATATTGCAAATGATGAGGAAAAGGCTCTTATATATAGATTTTGGCCTCTAATCTCAATTATTGGGTGTAGTTAAGATAAATAGACCCGATGATCGTTGATGGTTGTTGTTAGATCATTTTTTACAATGGATGGCAGAGTTGAAGCCTCCTTAATCTTATAAGATCATGGACTTGAGTTTAGGTCAATCTTAAGCCCAAGTTTTCTTAAGCTTATAAAAGTTAACCCATCTATGTTATAAAAGAAACTTAACTACTCTATTGATAAATTTAAGGCTTATTAAGGGCATTTAAAGCCTAAATGAACCTAAAAGGGCCTTTTTGAGCCTATTTTTCACATCTGAGATAACCGAGCAAGACTAAAAGTAGAAAAATTGGTTTAACAATCCCTATTTTGAGCCTATAAAGCTAAATCTCCTTAAGACATCTCTATTTCGAGTGTTTTCTTGGATCTTGTCACCAGTTCACTAAATGGATTCCTGGTATTAAATTGGTTGAAAGCCCTATCACCAAAACAGTCATCTACACTTAGTTTATTTACTTAATCCTAATGTATTAGAGTTATGTGTATAGATATTAGTGAACTCCTTTGAACCACTTAGTTATGCATTTTGTTGTGGTTTGTTTAATGTGATTCTAGTAAATATGTATGTTAATATGGATTTAGCAATTTATAGGCCTTAATATATTCTTATTAAAGTATAGATATGTGGTGGGATTGCTACAAGCTAAATTCTACAGCATAAATCTTATATGCAAACATATTATTTATGAAAGAGTTCTAACTTTTTTTTTTATTAAATAAGGGCAATATTATATTAACATAATAAGAGGGCCAGAGAGGTGATAAGGTGGTTAAACATACAAAAAGTGTCTATGTTACAAATAATTTACTATAAGCCCTAAATTGCAGCATAATATGATTCACTAGAAATAGCCTGACCAATTGTAGTCTAGTGAGTTGCATAAGGAAAGTGATATATACATTCATACTTCTATAGTAATAATCTTTTGACCATAGCATAGTTACTTGCATTATTGGTAATTGGATCCACTATATTAGAAGGCCAAATCCAATCAATTATTATCTATAAACAAATTGCATAGATTCTTAGCATCCTTGACAACATTTAATGCAATAATAAACTTCACAAACATCACTCATGTAAGACAATACGTTGAAAAATCAATCAAAGTCCTCATATTTTAATCAATCTAACCATCATTGATGATTGTACATCTAATTTTAGCTCAATTGTTTTGTAAGAATCAATAAGAGACTTATACCCATTCTTGCAATTTTCTAATAATTGAATATGCATAAAATAATATGACGAGCCTCTATATACATTACCAATTTTAGTGATAGCATCTAATGCCAATTGAAAATAGGTTGACCTAAAAGCATTATAAAGAATGCATGCATATACAAATCAAAGCAAATGCCATATGTGCTTTTTAAATAGCTTATTTACCAACTAAGACACATTTAATGTTTGGTTAGGACTAAAGGTATGCAAGTGGGATGAGTCACCCACAAAAAAATGCTGGTTAGGTCGAAAATTTTAGCCTATGTATAAAGTGAGTTGACTCATATTGGCCCGTTTAGTTTTAAAAATGTATAAAAAAATACGGGTTGACCCATTTAACTTAAAAAAAAATGCAAGTTTGATAAAAAATTCCAACTTACTTGTTAAGTAGGTCTAAGTGGATTAGTCTATTTAACCCTCTTGCACAATTTTGGTTGGGACAATGGAATACTTTTTTTACAATATGAATTTGAATTCTTGCACTCCCATTTTATTGTGGCTCTTACATTGAACTTACAACTTTTGCTTCATCCTATTTAATTTCATTATATGGACTATCATCACATTTTTGCTCGTTTTATTTGAAGGATTTAAAATATACTAACATTTACTCCTTAACATCATGTAGAACTTTTGGTAAGATGTTATTTTGCCATGATCCTGACCAAATGATATTTCATAATATTAGTCCCTCTAACTTGATAATTAGATTCCTAATAATGACATATCATAATGTTTTTCCTCTTATCATTAGTGGACCAATTAACATATGCCCAGGTAGGATTATTCTCCAAATTAATACCATTGAAAGGTGTTGATTACTTGCCATATATTCTTAAAATGAAAATTTATGGAATTTATGCTAGTCATTTCAGTTAACATTGTAAATTCAATTTGTTTGTAACTCATTTATTTGATAATAGTAGTCAAATAATCTCTATGATTTATTGATCTATATCACTTTTTTTTACCCTTGCTTGTACTAGCATAAAATAATTAATGATTATAAATTATTATACAACTCTCATTAAACATATTATGAGCATGTAGATGTTTTTTTGTAACTTTCTACTTAACCTTCTATGAAGTTCTAAGTTTTAACATGAAACAACTAGAAATTATTAAGAATCCTTCATCAACATTTTATGAGAATATATTGATTTTGGCAACCTTCTATTTAAAGGGACAATGCCAAAATCACTACATGAATTTTAAGTATTTTTTCAATTTTCCACATAGAGTTTGAATTTTCTAAATTTCATGTCCAATCAAACTTTTCACTATCAAGTTTACTACTTCTATCATCTTGAGAAAGATAACATTAAAGAAGTAAATTTAACAAGTAAAAGTTTAACTGGGTATAATATTTAACTCTTTGAAGTTTTAAGTGTAAAATTAAGAAACACCAATAGCACATTTGGTTTGTGGAATAAAATAAGACAACAATAGAATTACAATTCTTAAGGAAAGGAATAGAGAATGAATATGTATTATTTATGATTTATTTAAGATCTCATGGATAAATATAGAAATATGCTCATAAAAATTAAAGAATAGTTATCTCCTTTGTCTTATAAAGGAATTTCAATTTCTTATGTTGCAGCAATAGCAATTATATAAAATAACTATTTTGCCAACTAAAGATAGAAATAAATCTATAGAAAAGGAATTGTTATTTCATTCTACTCTTATAAAGTGAACTAAACAGACCACAAAAGTTTAGGTAGTGCTTTTGATATTACTTCTTGTCTTAAATCAACCTTCCACTAACATAAAATAAGAATAAGCATTAATAAAAACCTTCATTAAACACTTCATGTACACAAGTGATTTTGGTAATGTCGAGTTTAAAACTTAGTTTTATTTTTCCTAATTTGATTTACATTCAACCCTATACTCATTTAATACAAACTCTTGCATATGATTAGGAAAAATCTAGTTTTTCTTGTTTATTTTGGAAAACGAGAGTTACCACTTGATTGAGATCATGTGGATTAATCATAACTTAGCTACTAGTTTGTGAAAACAAATTTTGAAAACCAGCGACTTCAAATTTGGGAATTATTTTATTAAAACCTTATGAGTACCATTTTAACTTTTCAAACTTAAATTTACTTTCCAAAAGAATGTATTTATTAAAATAAAGTTAAATGTCCATAAAGAGAACCTAACTATTTTCTATTGTTGAGGTTATCCTATAGATGCTTATGTACTCACTAGTAAGGATTATACTTGATGTAGTTTGCATGATTAAATCCTTGAGTTATTTATTTATTTAATATTTTATTATCTTGTTTTTTAAATTTTTTATTATATATATTTTTTCTATAAAAAAAAATCATTGAAAGATTTCTAAGAAAATAAGCACTAAGTAATTTGAAACATTTTTTATTTAAAAAAATGAAAGCCATATGTTTAAGGGAGTCTTAGGTGAGAGCTAAGTTAATAGTTGTCATTTTATTTTTTTTTTACTTTTTTTTACTTTTATTTTTATTTTTATATACTATTTTATTTATTAAAAACTTGAGAGATAAAGGACTTTATCTATTTATTAAAAAAAATAGCAAAGTCTAATTGATAGAATTTTTTTTTTTACATATATATATTTTATTATTATCTTTTTCACCTAAAAAATATAAGAGTAAATAAAAGAAAGCGAACCTAAGTTGTATGTTGATTTGGAATGTGGGTTGGATTCAATTGGCACAAGACCAATTTGATCAAAGCAAAAGGTAACAAGAACTTTTAGCCTTTGCACAACTTCCTATGGTAATCGTCCAAGGGCAGGAGGTCATTAGACTTCTTCCTTAGAGGATGGTGAGAAATGTGGTGGAGATGGTATATAAGCAATTCGATGGTGATGGATGATCAGAAAAGTGGTCGATATGGACTTTGGGTATAAATTGATTCAAGTGGTCTAGGGCTAACTCGAGTTGGTTAGATGGTGTGGCTAAGGGTTTTAGCAAATGGTGATTGCAATGGTGTGGTAAGTTTCTTCAAATGTAGTTGAAGAGGAGGATTTCTAGAGAGAGAGAAAGAGTTACTCGACTATGAAGCCTAAGAGAGAGAGAGTTCGAATTTGTTTGTAGGAGTAATGTTGAGGGATTGTGAGTGTTTGAAATGCTTGTTTAAGCTCCTATTTATATTGTAGGAGCTCAATTAGAAAAAGGAAGTTTCTCTTTAGCCATGAATTCATGAATTAAAGCTTGAGATTTGACTAAGGAATATTTTAGGAATTTCACACTACTTTGTTCTTGCCTAATCTATGTAGTAGAAGCTTTTGATCATAGATGTTAAAGCTCGATTTTAGCGGATTTCATGGTAGTGCATATCTCACGATTTTGATTTTTCTCAATCTTTGAAGGTTAATTTGATCCGTGAAGTGAATGTTTCTAGTCATGGTTTTTAGCTTAATTTAAAATTCCAAATGCCACTTACATGAATCTCCCATTAATTTGGATGTGATCATGTGGAAAATGAAAGAAAAAGGGCTTCAAAGTGTGCTTGATGGAATGGGAAAGGGCTGAAATTTTGGTGCTAAAGGTTGAAGATGAGTTGATATGTTTCCATGTGGCAACATGTGGTCTAATCCAGGGTGAACACATGTTCATTAGGGTTTGACATGCCATGTGGTTGAGATGTGGTGCAATGTGTTAATCATAGCATTTCAAATGCCATATGGTCCTAATAGGACATGAGACGTGTCATTACATGGCCCAATCAAAGGTAAACATATGTTCATTAGGGTTAGATAAGCCATGTGATTGACACGTAGTGCCATGTGACAATTGTGGCATTTCAGACCATTAGGGTTGTATATGCCATGTAGCCAACACGCAACACCATGTGGCAATCATGGCATTTCAAATGCCATATGGTCCTATCATGACATGATAAGTGTCATTATGTGGCCCAATCATGGCCTAATCAAGGGTGAACACATGTTCATTAGGGTTGGATATGCTATGTCGCTAACACGTAGCGCCACATGGCAATCATGGCATTTCAAACGCCATATGGTCCTATCATAACATGACATGTGTCATTATGTGACCTAATTATAGCCTGACCTTAATTGATAGGACTTAAACCCGAGTCTTAGGTGTGTGTGTTTATCACTAAAGCACTAATGACTTCATTATGTCATGCCCAACAAATTATATTTATGCCTTTTTTTTTAATTAGGCCAATTTTCTAAAATGCAATTTAACTTGAGCCCAAATGCTACAAGCCTTATAACCCAAAATTCTTAATATGAATTTTAAACATGATTTTTTTAAATTATTCTTAAATAGGATTTTTTTTTTAAAAAAAAAAGGCAACTCACAAAAAGCCTAAACCAAAGAGAGGCAAAAATGGGGTGTGTATAGGTAATTTTTACTTAAAAACCATAATTCTATTTAAGTGAAACATTATGTAAGCATTATAAGATTACTCTTTTAAATGAACCACGTAATCAATCTTTTACTATAAATAATTGTACAAAATTGAAAAGAAATGCACAACAAAAATAGAGATGAAGGGGAAGTGTTGTAAATCTCATTCTTCGAAAAGAATTGTGATTAAGAGTTAAAAATCTAAGAGAGTGTGGTTAAAGCTTGAGAGTTTAGTTTTTATGCTTTTAAGAGAGTTTTATATTTTAGTTTGACTTTTGGGCTTTTTTGAGGGGGTTTATAGGTGGGACTTGTAGCATAGGATTTTGATTTTTTTTTTTTTTTAGCCTATGTCCTGACTTGGCGGACACTTTGTTCACAGTTAGATTGCCTAAGTCATGCTAAGTCTATGTTTGGCCAATTTCATGTAAAGTTCTATGGCTTGGATTGGTTAAACTAGGTTGAAGTGATTAGATTAATCCAGTTTCAATGACATTGGTGTTGAGTCTAATTTTTTTCTATTTTTTCTAATCCGATTTACATTAAACCTTACGCTTATTTAATGTAAATCCTCAACTAAAATTAGAAAAAAAAATTAAAAGAAAAGAAATTACCATCCAGTCGAAATCGAGAAAAATGTTAAATTAAGACTAATTGAATGGATTAGTCTTAATATGACTACTAGTCTACTAGAAAAAAAAATCTTTTATACTAGAAATTTTGGAGTTTGAGGGCTATCTTATTAAAACTTTACGATACCACTTTTTAACCTTCTAAATTATTTCTTTTTAAGAAGAAAAGGAAAGAAAGAAAGAAAAAATATATTTTACAAATGAGGGTGCCTCGAGGGTGTTTACTTACTTGATATTTGGGATCAAACCTATCATATTCCATGTGTTTTTTTTTAAAAAAAAAAAATTATGAATAATTGTATCTAAAATATATTTTTTAGAGAGAAAAAAATAAATTTT
The DNA here is from genome assembly GCA_037954665.1 of Laguncularia racemosa. NCBI lineage: Eukaryota > Viridiplantae > Streptophyta > Magnoliopsida > Myrtales > Combretaceae > Laguncularia > Laguncularia racemosa. The sequence goes on from JBBMOL010000066.1 coordinate 335,217, forward strand.
CTTTTGGCTAAAATATTTTAAAATACTAATTTTTTTTATAAATATTGTTTTTTAGGAATCTAAAATATCTTTAAAATACATATAAACTAAAAGAATTAAAAAAAATCTAAATAATTTTTTAAATGACTTTAAAAATATATATATAATAACTAAAAAAGATTTTTTATATTTTTTTCTTTAAAAAATTGTTTCTAAAAATAATGATAATAATAGTTAAAAAAAACAAAGAAATACAAACTTGGGTCAAATTTGATGATGATGACGACGAGACGACAAAGGACGACAATAAGACAGCGAAAGATGGCGGGTGTTGGGTGGTGCCAGGTGTCTAGAGCTTCAAAAAATGGGGAATGCGACTAGATCATTAGAGTAGGATGATAAGAAAAAAAAAATTAGAAAGAGAGAAATAGGACGTCACCAAAAAAAAAATGGAAAAGTTTGAATTTTTTTTTATGAGGAAATTTTTTGGGAAAATTCTCTACCTCCTTCAAGTAAAGTTGGAGCTCTATTTATAAGTGAATGTGGGTTGAACGAATGGAGGAGAAGAAAGGTTGAAGGTCGGAGATTTTTTTTTTTAATTGTAGAAGCGCTTTTTTTTTTTAATTTCTTTGATTAATGACTTTATTACACTTTTAATTTGATTCCAGAAGTTATTTGCTTCTTGAATTATGTTATTTGATCTTCCATAAGTTTTGAAATGTCAAAAGAAAGAAAGAAAATTTCAAGCTCCCTATAGTCTTCCATAGTGGACAAGTCAAAGGTAGAAGATGATGAAAACGTTGAACCCACGTTTTTTATTGCAACAGAAATGGAGAAAAAGAAAATGTGGGTTGAATCTATGTTTTTCTTTATAAGGCAAAATACTGAAAAAAGAAAACATGGATTTAACCCAAGTTTTTCACCGAGAGAAAAAAAAATCTCGTGCATTTGTGCGAGTAAGGATTCGTTCCTAGGTCTCTTGTAATTCTATATGTGTGTTTTCTAATAAGCTATTGGCCTATGCCTCTATCATATAATGCAACTAAATTACATTTATTCTGATTTGTTTATTATTAAAAAAATAAAAAGATTAAAAAAAAAATGGTGTGTCTATGGTTGTCCTTCTTTGTAGTAAAGTTTGAGAAAAGCTTTACTATAAAGATCAAATAGATACACCATTTTTGCCTATCAGTATACTCTAAAGAGCTATAAAAATATTTCAATGAATTGGCAAGAGATATCTAGGATGATGTTTTATAGGTTGATTATCTTGTACTAGGAAATATCCTTATAGACTAGTAACCTTAAGAAGAGAGGAATTTTAGGATAGTGCCCCTATGAGCTAACTAATTTGCATAAGCAAGCATTTATTATAAACTAGCAATCCTAAGAAAAAATGAATTTAGGATAGTGCCCATATGGGTTAACTAATGGGAAAGCATTTATTATAGACTAGCAATTCTAAGAAGAGGAATTTCAAGATAATGTCCCAATGGGCTAATTAATTCATATGGGAAAGCTTCTATTACAGACTAGATAATTTTTATGAGAAAAACGTTTATTACAGACTAACAATCCTAAAAATGATTTATGGGAAAATGCCTCTATGAGCTAACTAATTCTTATAGGAAAGTGTTTATTACAGACTAGCAACTCTAAAAATGATTTTTAGGAAAATATCCCTATAGGCTGACTATCCTAAAGCATATTAAACTTTAACTACTTATGCATGACATATTTTTAATAGTGAAGAATTTTACATGGTTTTGCAAATAGCACCTAAACAATGAACCCTCTTTCTTGAAGTTCAACACACCCATTTACTTGTCTCTATCTTGAATCTACCCCTTCTATTGTTGGATGAACCATGCTTATGTGATATTTACTTTCATTCTAGAATTTCAACTCTTCCAATTCATTTTGCTCAAATTATCTCTACTCTCGTTATTTAGGACTCTAACCTAAAATAGCAAAAAAAAAAAAAAATCCTTTTGGAAAAAGGTGAAACCATGGAGTATTTGAAGAGTTTTCATTACTCATTATTGTTTTTATTTTTCATAGCTTCCCTTGTGTTTGAGTGTATAACGTAAAACAGAAGTAAAGGGCGAAAGAAACTTATCGATGGGGAGGGAGATGATCAATCTAATGACCAATAGGGATATCCACTTTACACGTAGATGGTAAAAATTAAACCACAAAAAGACTAATGATATTTTCAATAAACTTAGGTAAGATTTCATTGATTCATCAAAGATAATACATTTTAACTACATTAGAATTTACATAGTCTTTCAAATCTGGACCGCTCATATGTGACAAAATTAATGCCCCTACAGATAACACTCTCTTTATAGAATATGACCCCTCATAATTAGGAGTAAACTTCCCTTTCAGATCTTATACATTTGGGAGGATCTTCCTTAAAACTAAGTCACCCTCTTAGAAATTTTGAGGTTACACATTTTTATTGAAGGCTCTAACCATTCTTTGTTGGTAATATTGGCCATGGCATAATGTCGCTAATCTCTTTTCATCAATTAGGTTAAATTGGTTAACCTGCTTTTTCACCCAATTAGCATCATCCGATTGAGTTTCTAACAATACTTGAGTGATGGAATCTCAACTTCAACCGGCAATACTGCTTCAATACCATATACTAAAGAGTAAGGGAAGCTCCTATTGATGTTCTGATAGAGGCCTGATAGGTGATGAGTGCAAATGGTAACATCTTATGCCAGTCTTTATAAGTAACGACCATCTTTTTAATAATTTGTTTGATATTTTTATTGGTTGCTTCTACAGCTCCATTCATTTGTGGTCAATATGGAGTGAAATTCTTGTGATTGATTTCAAAATGTTAGCACAATTTCATCATAAGCTTCTTGTTGAGATTGGTGCCATTATTTGTAATAATTGACTCAAGAAATCCATATTGAGCAATAATGTCCATTTTGATGAATTTAACCACTACTTCTTTGGTAACATTGATATATAAGGAAGCTTCGACCCATTTGGTAAAATAATTGATTGTCACCAATATGAATCGATGACCATTAGATACTTTTGAGTTAATTGGTCTAATTACATCTAAACCCTACATAGAGAATGGCTATGGTGAAGAAAGTTTATGAAGTTCTTAAGGAGGGGCATTTATTTTGTTGGCATAAATTTAACATAGATGACAATGTTTTACGTGTTTGATGCAGTCGAATTCCATAGTCAACCAGCAATAACCCGATTTCATGATCTTCTTGGCTAACATGTAATTATTCATGTGAGGACCACATATTCTCCCATGTACCTCTTTCATAAGGGTGTCTACTTCTTTCTCATCCATACATCTTAATAATGTTATGTTAAATGATCGCTTATATAATGTGGATCAACTTAACAAAAAATAACTTGCCAATCTTTTGAGCATTTTTTTTTTTGTCTTTCTTATCAGCTTTTTCTTATCAGCTTTCATAATACCAAGCTCATCATCTTGCATTCCTTTAATAGCTAAACAAAAAGCAAGTTTATCTTCAATCTCAATCCTAAGAGGTTAGATTTCTACCCCTTTTATTATTTGAGTCAAAGATGCCAATGTAGCCAAAGCATTAGCAAACCGATTTTGCACCCTTGGTACATATGTGAATGTGATCTCTCCAAACTTCCTTATTAATCATGACAAGTGCTGGTGCTAAGGTACCAATTTTAGATCTTTCGTCTTATACTCTCCTTGGGTTCGACAAATGATGAGTGAGGAGTCCCCATATACTTTTAATTCACAAATTCCCATATCCAAGGTCATTTGACCCAAAATGCATGCTTCATATTCTACGATATTATTAGTATATGGAAACATAAGCTTCATCGCTATAGGGAATTGGTTACCTTCATGTGAGATTAGCACTGCTCCTATTTCACAACTAAATACATTGGTTGCTCCATCAAAGTAAAATTTGCATTTGAGAATATTTTCTTTTTCAAAATTATGATCATTTTCAGTCACCAATATATCTTCATCTAGAAATTGTGCTTATGGTTCTTAGGAAGTTCCTTCAAGTGGATGCTTAGCCAATTGATCAGCTACATATTGACCTTTAACTAAACTTTAGCTCCTATAGGTGATGTTGAACTTAGATAATAACATTTGCCATTTAGAAATCCTACCGATTAGGGCTAGTTTGTTTGCCAAATACTTTAAGGAATCATGTTTTGTTAATAACTCAATTGAATAGCAAAGTGTGTATTGTTTGAGTTGATGCATAACTCAAACTAATGCACAACATGTCCTTTCTACTTCAGTGTATTTTTGTTCTCCTTCACTAAATTTCTTACTCAAGTAGTAAATGGCTCATTCCCTTCCCCTTTCATCCTTTTGGCTAAGCATATACCCTATAGATTTAGGTAGTATTGTTAAGTACAAGAACAAGGGCTTGCTAAGTTTAGGGGTCACTAATATAAGAGATTTCATGAGATATTGCTTGATTTTCATGAAAGCTTCTTTACATTCTTCATTCCATTATATGATGGCATTTTTCTTTAATAGCTTGAACAAAGGGTGACATTTATCTGTGAATTGTGAGATGAACCGAGCAATGTAATTTAGATGCCCAAGTAATCCTTTGGCTTCTTTAAGTGTATGTAGGGAGGCAGCATTTCCAGTATTGCTTTAACCTTATTTGGGTTCACCTCAATGCCCTTTCAACTGACCATGAAACTTAGTAATTTCCTAGAGGTAACTCAAAAAGTGCATTTTTCTAGGTTAAGCTTCAGTTAGTACTTCCTTAATCGTTCAAACAACTTTTTCAGAGTGTTTACATGGTCTTCCCTTTATTTGGATTTAGATATCAAGTCATCAACATACACCTCAATTTTTTTATGCATCATATTATGAAATAATGCAATCATGGCTCTTTAATATGTTGCCCTAGCATTTTTAAAACCAAAAGGCATAGCTATGTAACAAAAGGTGCCCTAAGTTATTATGAAGGTTGTCTTGGTCTTATCTTTTTCTAACATCTTGATTTGGTTATACCTTGAGAAACCATCCATGAATGAGAAAAGATGGTTTCCAGGTATATTATTTACCAAGACATCTATGTAGGGTAAAAGGAAGCTATCTTTTGGTGTTGCTTGATTCAAGACTCGAAACCTATACATATATGAACTTTCCCATTTTTCTTTATTACTAAAACTATGTGAGCTATCCATTCAAGATGATCTAACACCTCAATAAACCCAATCTCCAACAATTTCTTGATTTCTTCATTAACTTTCAGTAAAATATAAGGTTGAAATTGCCTTAGTTTTTATTTTTTGGGTTTGATGGTTTCTTGTGTAGGCAGCTTATGAACCATGATTGATGGGTTAAGTCCTGGTATATCTTCATAAGATAATGCGAATACATCAAGGTATTCAGATAATAGCTCAGTTAACCTTCATTTCTGTACATCATTAAAATTGCCCCTAATCCTGAGATTCCTAGGGTTATTCTCATTTCCTAAGTTAACTGTTTCAATTAACTCATCAATGGAAATCCTACCCTATTCATATCTTTGCCAATTCTCTTGAATTACTTTGTGGTCATTAACATCATCCCCAATAACTAACCCAGTAAGGTCGGAGGTGATATTAATGTTTTTACCTTCTACGTGTGCAAGATATTCTTGATTTTCATCATTGGATCTGGATAAATGTATAAAGAGAAGAAATGAATAAGTAGAAGGGAAAAGATGAAACAACATTGAGGAAATGATTAAAGACTTCATTGATTTTATTTATGTGGCCTACACTTATTGAATAAAAAGAAAAAACTCAACAAATATTAAATCATGGTCTACCTTTACTCGAAAGTAGGCTTATTACTATTTAGAGGATAAGAGAACTAATTTTGGAGTGATTGAGAGCTATAGGATATACCCATTGATTCTTGTTGTTGCTTGACTATGAGATCTTCGGAGTTGTCTTCTCTTGCAAATACTATTGTCTCAACACTGACCGAATGGGTGAATATAGTTTGGATTGGTGGAAAATTCATCGAGGCATTGTACAATCTATCTTCCCTTTTTTTTCTTACTTGGACTTCATTTGAGATCTTTCTTTTAGAGTATAGACATATCTAAGACCAAATGTTCATATTTGACCTTCTTTAAACTGCACCTTTCCATATGCTTGTGTCTCAAAACTAGTAATCATACACACCTCATTAAATATTTAGAGTCTCAGGTCATTTGAGCCTTCTTCTCCTATGTAGGGTATAGCCATTTCTTTATAAATGGTGTAATCTTATTCGCCAAAGACAATGACGATCTGACCATTAGAAATAAATTTGACCTCTTGGTAGAGGCTAGAAGGAATGGCCTGTGCTGCATGAATCCAAGGCTCCCTAAGAAGCAAGTTAAAGGATCTTAGTATGTATAGGATTTGAAAAGGAATTTCAAATAACCATGGGCCAATTTCTACCATCAAGTCAATTTCCCTCCTTGATCCATCAAAAGCCTTTACTATAGTAAAACCTGGGTTGATATTAGATGTATTAACACCTAGTAGGTTATGATAACTAGAGGGCATACGTTGAGAGAGGACCCATTACTAATGAGGACTCTCGAAACATTCATGTTATATTTCACCACTATGAATAGTGGTTTGGTGTGTTAATTACCTTCTTCTCCTAATACTTCTGTTGAAAAGGATGTTTGATCAATAGCAAAAATAGACTTAACAATGTGTCCCAATTTTTCAATAGATATTCCCTATTGCACTTTAACTTCCCTCAAAGTTTTAAAAAAGGCTTCTTTGTGAGGCTCGAAAGAGAGTAGAAGACCTATAAGGGAGATTTGGGCTAAGGTTTTTAATAATTGGTCAATGATTTTATACTCATTAGACTTGATTATCTTTGAAAAAATTGATAGCCCTTTTTCTTCTTTTGCTACTAGCTTATAACTATCCCACTTAATTCACCAGTTTCAAGTTTTTTCGTGACCTCTTCTTTAGGGCTATAGATCCTTCATAACCTGGTGATTCCTCCAATAATAGAACTTAAGGGTTTCTCTTGATTAATTGTTGCATAATTAAATGGGGCAGCTTTTATAGTTTGCAGGTGCCAAGGGAACATGGAAAGTATATTTCTTAGCTTTTGGGACTTTTTGCTCTTGTTTAGGTTCTTTGTAACATTTTAGGATCATTGGTTTGAAGTTGAATTCTATCATGTTAACCATTTGATCATTATCCTTCTCATTTTGGGGATTGTCTTCTTCTTTAAAATCAAAACCCTAACCACTTAAGATAGGTTCTTCATGGATTGGCAGTTGGATGGAATAGTCAACAAAATAATCGAACTTCCTTGAATGTTATCCTAATAAACCAACTATAGGATCATCTACAAGTCATCTTTTTTCCAACTCCTTTTGAGTTGTTAGCTTATAAGGATTAGGAGTCAGCATTTCCTGAATGTAGGATGATTGGATTTTGCCTTCCAATAATAATTAACAGATGGTTGATTTAGCTTATGCTTTGTTGTTTGGGTTGACTGATAGTAGGAAATCAACTTGTTGTAAGTTTTATGCTACCTACTCTATTGGTAACCTCTCCAAATCAGTTTCTAGTTCAGGTGCTTTTGAAGTGATCATGGTAATGGCTGAAGCATGGTTGGGAAGTAAGTTATTGTTGGCATTGGGAGTAGGTGGCTTAATGAAGTCCAGATGCACTACTCATGCATCGATCAGATCCTAAATTTTATTCTTAAGTCTCCAGCATATGTCCATAGAATGTCTTACCTACCCCATATGGTATTTGCATTTAAGACTGGAGTCATAAATTATGGGCCTGTATTTCTCATTAGGAATTCCAAAACTGATTAGATTGCCAACCTTAAAGCTAGCAAAAACTTAGCTAAGGGGGGTTGGGATTTGGGTGAACTGCCTGGGAGGTTTGTTGATCTACAGTTGATTGTATGGTTGTGTTTGGATTGAATGTTTATGGTTGGATTTGGTGTTTGGAAGGAAAGGTAAGGGGTTGGCTTGTTTTTTCTAATAGAAATAACCATGCTAATTGTGGCTTCTTTTCCTTTTATATTATTTAGTGGCTTGGCTGATGTTGTCTTGGGGGTTTCATTGACTAGCAATTTTCTAGAAGTGATGGCATTTTCAATCCTACATCCTCCAGCTACCACTTCTGTAAAACTTGAAAATAATTGCTCAATCAAGTGGGTGAAATAGGGTTTCTCCAGTGTATTGATAAATATGGATATAAGCTCTTTCTTAGAAATTGGGGTAATGACCCTTGTAACTCGAGCCCTCTAATGTTAAGCATATTCTTTGAAGGATTCATCGAGCTTCTTAGAGATACTCCCTAAGTCTCACATTGAAGGAGCAATTTCAATGTTGAATTTGTATTGCTTATAAAAGGTTCGAGCTAACTTTTCCCAATTATTGATTTGATTGAGGTCCAATTGTGCATACCAAGCTAGAGTAGGTCCTGTGAGGACTGTCTTGGAAAGTTTGCACCATTAATTGGTCATACTGTATGCATTTTCCCATCTTTCGAACATACAGTCTAGTGTGCATTTCTAGACATCAACTCATTGGTTAGATTCTTGACATCTATTTTTCCAAATATTCCCCTTTCTTTCCATGTTTTCCATATGAACTTGTATTCGTGCTTATACTTCTTCTGTATATGTCTTCATTTTAAGAGTGGGATTTGCTGGTATAGGTTGGAGTATAACTGGGGCATTATATTGTTTTTCACCTATCCTTTTAAGTTGGTGAAAAATGTACTCTTTGGTTACTCAATATTTATGTTCACCCTTTAGGTTCCCTATGCCAATAGTAAGGCTTATTATTTGTGTCTCCCATAGGGTTTTGATCTCCAATAGTTTAGCTATCTTATCAGCTATTATCATATGAGGATTATGGAAACCAAGTGTGATGGGTTCGAGTGAAGGTTTGTGGATTATATCTTGAATAAGTCCTAATTAACATATTAAAGTAGCTGGGTAGTAACTGGTACACCAATTAAATCCAATCAAGGGAATTGCCTTATAATTTTTACAAGCATGTACCATCTTAGTACAAGAATTCCATCTGGCTACCCATAATATGTCTTCAGCACAAAAGTCTTGTAAGACATCAATCCAGCAATAGGTAGGAATCTCCTATAGCAATGTGATTTTAGAGGTAAAGGAATCAATAAGGTTAATCTATTATGCAAGGCCCCTTGAATGAAGTCAAGTTTGTAGCATCGCATATGGTTGACGAAGCATATCATAATCAATGCATGCTAGTTTTTAAATCCCTATGTCTTTTTTTCTTTAAGTGGTTGAGCGATTTAATTTTCTTAGCAAGGAGTGTGGGGACGTAGGACTTTCCTTCTAGAAATTAGGCTACTATTTATGCAATCCTAAAGTGGATACGGAAAATCCCATTTGGAAACAAGATAGTCCCGAAGGCCATTAGGATAAATGTATGAATCTAGTGTTGTTGCCATGCTTCAAAATCTATGCAAAATAGGGTTCGCTTTTCATGGTAATTAGATTGAGTTGTAAACCGTGTCAACAAATCATTAGTCTTAATACAATTTTCATTATAGTTTGCTAAGGCCTTGTTGATTTTAGCGTTACGAACCCAGTAATCTATTGGAGATTTTTGCTAGCCCTACTTCAAGATCTGGATATATATGCTTTCAATGTTGGGTAGAGCCTTAAGCAATTGGGCATATTTTTCCATTGTTAAGCCCAATTGATGGGGACCTAAGCAACAAGTGACAGTTTCTGGATCCCAAAAATGAACTAAGGCTCGAACCAAAGTGATGTTGATAGAGACCTTCTATAGTGAGAGGATTAGTCCAATCTTATCTAGAATGACCTCTTGTTGACTCGGGTTGAAGAACTAGATCAATCGATCAAATACTACCTTTGACTATAGGGGCTTATAAACAAAGACTTCCTTGAGAAGAGCTTACATGTGGGATGAGTTTGCCATTGCTACAAAATTTATGAAAGTAAATACATCATAATAATACTATTTATAAGAAAATGCATTTGTTACAAAGAATTTATAAGGAAATTTACAACAACAATGTTACAAATTACAAAGAAATAGAAAAATGACTCCACTCATTGTTGTCAAAGTCGTGATTTAACTCGTACGATTCAACGATTTTACGAGTTTGTATATATATTTCTAGTTAACTCGCACACAAAATCGGAGAGAAGCAAAATCGTAACAAAATCGCGATTTTGAACAGTAAAATCGTTCAAAATTGCAATTCTATCCGTTTCAACCGATTCCACAAATATTTACAACTACAGGCTTCCATGCAAATAACACATGGCCGTGTCTCAGACCGTGTACTCAACCGTGTGTGTTTCTGTGGATTTTCCAAGCTCAAAACACGGTTGTGCCTTCAACCATGTGTGCTTTTGTAGGCATGTTTCCTTAACATACGCTCGTGCAATTTAATTACTTGGCCGTGCTCTTCCCCTATTCTTTTCAAAAAGCATTTTTCTTCTTGTTTTCTTATCCAAGCCCAAACTTTTAATAAACAATTGTGGGCTTAATTGTTAAAAACCCTCTGGCGCCCAGGGGGCGTTGCCCCCTTGAAACCTTCGCCGAGTGGCTTCCCTGGACCCCCGCCCGCTCAGAGTGGAGCGAGACCCACATGCTTTCCTATCGTAAGGAAGTATTAATCATACCCCAACATGTTCGTCGGTCATCACTCCTCTCTTGTCAGTGTGTTACGTTGCATTGAAGTCTTTATGTTTGTGTTCGTCGATTGTTAGTCTTCTTGTTCCCATTTGTGATCATGTTCGTATTAAAGCACTCGTGTTTGATTGCTGCAACTTTCCTTATTTTAACTAATATTTTTGTAATAGTAAATAAAATAAATGGTAGATAACTTTAATTTTATAATTTTTTTTTAGATTTTTAATTTTATAGGAAATGTATAAATGTATTTATATTTCTATCTTTTCAATATATCATTCTCATAGTTAAGTAAATGTGAGATATTGTTAAGTAAATATATTTTGAATTAATAATCACGAATAGTGCAAAAATTTACCTAGTAATATATAATTTTGAAGGTTTTCTTGTTATAGTATCTTCTTTATTATGTACTTTTGGTCATTTGTTAATATTACTTCTTTCTAATGGTATATCTTCATTATCAATTTTTATTTATTAGTAATTTCTTAAAGTCACAATTGATTTTTAAATTTTATCTATTATCTTTTAGCTTTTGTATATAGAACTAGGTGAAACTTGTTTTATACATGATTTATCATTTTAGAAATAAAATATCTATATTATACAACTTATACTCGATTATCTATATTATGACTTTTATTGCAAATTTGCAATTTATGGCTAAAATAAATACTTAATTTCCTTATTTCTATTATTCATTATATTTTTTAATGACTATTGTAAGTAAATTTATAATATTTGAAAAGTTATTTTACATAGGTTGTAGAAACTTATGTTTCTACGTTCCGATTCTACAGACCCCTTACCGATTCTACGTAAAATCGCGATTTTGACAACCATGACTCCACTAAAGTTGCAAATTTTTTTTATTTGCCACATCATGTTTATTCACCAACTTGGAGGGTTCATGAATGCAATTAGGTAGGTTCTATAGGTCCCCAAGCTCCGTGACCTTACTTATTTTCAAAGAAAATGGTTTACAAGTCATGTCAAAACTTAAGTGGGATAACCTAATCAGCCCCAAGTGGTAGTTGCTCGATAACACCTGAAGCTTACATAATGGCTCCTCTCATAAAGTCCTAAGACGATTTGGGTTTGACTGTATCTACCATACATCTGATGCCTTCCTTTCAAATTAGTAATAAAAAAAACAAAATAAAATGCCGTAAAAAAATATAAATGTTAGAATAATTATATAAATATATATACACATACATATATTTATCTATAAGTAAAGAGTATATACAAAAATTATACTCATTTTGCAAAAATACTAATGTATTTACAAAAATTACAAAATTTATCTTTGCAATCTTTTTATAACTCCATCCACCGGCTCATATGCTACTCATTTTGCGATATCCATTATACATATATTGGTAAAATGGGAGAAAATATAAAAAGTATAAAGAAGGGAGTTTTGATGTTTTTATATGGAACTTGAAGCAGTGTAGAACTAAGAAAAAAAGAAAAAGTAATCTCATAATAAAAGCTTTCACATCTAAAATCTAAACTATTATATTTAAGAAAACCACAAAAACAACTCTAAGAAACTAATCTAAAAGCTTAAGGCATAGGATCCTAAGGTTTGAATTTTTTTGACATGTTAAGAAAAATGAAATCACCATGCATTCAAGTACGATGGTGTTGATTTTGTTTGCAATTAAATTTAGGTGGTGTAGTTCACCACAATTGAGTTTACATTAGTGTTTTTAGATTGCATACTAAATAGGGTTTAGGTTAGCTAAGCCCAGTGTCTTTTCTTTTCTTTTTTCTTTCTTAAAAAAAGGGAAAAAATATTTTAAAGATCATGTTTTGATATTTTATATTCAAGTCTTGAATTCTATTTAGGTTTCTAGCAAATTCATTATTTTGTTAACACATTGGCACCATCAATGATGTGGCAATCACTTAATAAAACTAAATGACTTTTAGGTGGCATTTGGTTGTCATCATTTTATGATACTAAATTAGACAACATTTTTAATCATTTGTTTAGTTTATATAGTGAATCAGGTCACTTAGCAAAAGGGACCAAAAGCAAGATCTAAAAAATTTATGTCATATATCTGATGGTACAAAAATTATTTCATTAGACAAAAATAAGTGCATTATCAAAATAAAAAAAAGGACCTTATATCATCATCATTCTTCTTACTATTATGTCTATATTAAAACTTTTAATGGTGAGATATCATATTGATCCAAAAAAATAACCTTATATTACTATAAAAATTGGTATTATATACTACACAAACTAAATATAGTACAAGAAAATTATATTATTCTTCTTGTATAGTATTGTTTTGTTCTCCTTATATTGTCAAATTCTACAAACCAAACACTCCCTACCCTAATTTTTTTTTGAAAAGGTTTGTCCATCGCTTCTCATTCTTTAAGATCCTATTAAGTAACAAAGAAATAAATGAGATTGTAAGAAATTGAGAGCAAGTGATGTACATGTGGTGATCTACTCTCTACCCTTATTATAAATAAGAGTAATTGTATCACTAACCAATCTTATGTAATTTACCAAATGAGATGTCGATATTCTTTGGCAAATTACTCTTTTTACAATGATGAACAATGTAAACATTGTGTTTGGATGGGTAGAAAATTACAAAAATCTAAAGAAATTAGTGGAAATGAATTGAGATTACGTGTGTGGCTATTTTAAGAAGCAATGGGAATTGAATAAAATGGATGGAAATTAGTGGAAATGTTCCAACCATAAAACTATTTTTTGCTTTTATCTAAATTTGGAGAGAAATCAAAAGAATGGATGGAATTTTTATAAAGTTATAAAAATACCATTAAAAGGGAGGAAATAAAACTACATGGTAAGCCATACTAATCACACAATCTTGTTTCTCTTCTTGTTATTTCAATTGCATGAACTTAATATAAAAAATGAAACATTTTCATCTATTTTATTTCATTTCATTATTTATATACAAATAGGATAAAAATTATATTTTATTTTTTTTTCTTTATTTTCTTTTATATTTATTGATTTTTAATTTCCGTTCCGACTTTATTTAAAACTTGTTGGAATTTCAAACCTATTGCAACTCAAAAAATAAAAATTTGCGACAGAATTAGATATGCAATGCCAGCATGTGATTGTGGCTTAGCCCTTGTTTGATACCCCAATAAATAGGTTGGTTCTTGACTAAGGAGAGTTTATTGGTGTAAATCATTAATAGAATACTTGAAAATAAGTTTATACTGATATAATTTCTTAAATTGTAATTTTATATAGAAAATTTGGATACATAAATTATAATTTAAAAAATTATACTACAATTTCCCTCATCTAAGAATCTGCTTTCATCGGTTTGAACGTCCGGTGTCCGATGGGCGTGGAAGCCCGTTCGCGTTTGGATTTCATTGCGCATCCACGGCGACTAAAGTTCCACAAATACCCTCCTCTTAGAACTATATTACATGTTTACATCTTCTTGCATTTACAAAAAATAAAAAATAAAATAAAATAATGCTTACCCCCTCCGACTCAGAGTCCTGGATCTAAACTCGAACAGTACTCACTCACTAACTCAGTAGCCGCATCGCGTCCATTTGGACTCTCACCCCATCACCACCATTGGGTTCCTCAGAAAAAGCCAAACACGAACACTGCGGTCTTCCTCTTGATCGGAGAAGCTGGCTTTCAGTCCTACAAAACGCGCCATGGCGGAGCTCCGCCATTCGAGCTCCCTGGGCAGCCGAACCTCCTCCTCTCCGATGAAGCGCGACGGCGAAGCGTCACCTCTCGTGGCTGATTCGCGCGCGGCTAACGATGACGACGACGACAATCGCCATTCTCTGCGAGATCGCGACCGCAGTACATTCTGGCATCATCACTTTCACTCGATGTGTCCGCAATTCTTCAATGACGATCCTAGGGTTTCCAATTCTCAACAAAATTCCAAGATCTCAACATGCTTGCTCCTTGCCGTCGTTATCGTTGGATTGATCTCCATTTTCTCGCTCGTCAATCGCTTGGTATTAGCTTCCTCGATTTCAGTTGCTAGAGTTTAATTTCCTAATATGATTATTTATTGGAGATTTTGGACTCAATGTTGTACGACTTTGCACCGAATCAGTTGAATTTGACATATTTAATTTCATTTGTGTAATGATTAACAGTTTTGTTGCTATTCTTTGTTCAATGTGTCGTAGAATGCTCCTTATTTGTGCAAAAAGGACGGCATTGTTCTTCATTGTCCTCGTGTAAGTTCTAAGCGGTATCGAGTTAATTTTCGTTGCTCATGCATTTGAAAAAGTATAGCTGCTCAAGTTGCTATTAAATATTGTGATTTCAGGTAAAGGAATCGACCTCGCTTTGGGAAAATCCTCACTCGGCAACTACTTCTTGGAAACCGTGTGCTGAGCGCCGTGATGGTGGAATATCAGGTCACTTAGGTTTTCGCAGAAATCAGTATGACATAGCATTTCCCTTTGATATGATTTTTTCTTAATTTACTTGCTGGAGCAAGTAAATTTCACAATTTTGAATGGAAATTGGCTTCGTGTATTTTTATTGCTAGATATTCAGTGTTGTTAATTTTTTTGGTTAATTATCAGGGATTCAACAAAGGACATCCTAACTTCATAAAAAAACTTTTTTTGACTTTTGTACTTGAAGCATCATTGTGTGGTATAAAATTGCTTTATAAAGCTAGGATGTTATTAGTGCAAAAATGCTTCAACTTAATATCTATCTAGTGGTCCTTTAATCGTGATGCCTCATACTCTAACTGTGCTGGTAAATCTCTTGTTGTAGTTGTTGATCCCACTATATAAGCCATATTTTCATTGTCCTGGCTTGACAATAGGCTTGATGTAAATTGGTGGATGGTCTTATATTATCATACGATTTTCTTGGGTCTCTTTAAGAAGTTTTGTTTTATTAGCTACCTGATAGTGGATTTCAATTGTCAACCCTGTGTTGTACAACATGCTGTCCATCCAATTGGTTCTATCAGAAGTACCTTTCATTTCTGTTTAAAATTCTCAAGATGAGCTATTTGATTTGATACCTAAATAGTTTATGTAATGCCCTAAAACTTGGGACACATTACTGCTTACCACATGTCATTATCTCACAAGAATACATTAAGGCTCTGAATCATTCTAATACCTTTTTGTTTTAAATTTCCTGTATAAAGACGTTTAATATATCCTACAATTTCAAAACAAATTTCATAAATCCATATTTAACACTTAATGCAGTGAAAGTCTATAATCTCTAATTTTAACAATCTCCAATGACAGTATCTATTACATTCAATTAACATAATTTTTCCAAATTTTAATTACCATAATAGTAATGGTAATTATCTTTTTCTTCTCTTTAAGGATCACCCAAACCCAAGTTATCACCTTCCTTGACACCTGTACCTAAAAAAATATTTCTCGAAGGGTGAGTTAATGCCTAGTATTTGTAACACAAGCTTACGCGCATGAACAAATATCACATGCATTATATAGTACTTAAACATAGATATCGTTTCACGATACAATTTAAGCTCACAAGCAACAACAGGATACTCATACCCCCCTTAACACACTTAATACATTGGGACATGTATTGGTGATAAGAACTACCACTACAAGCTTCATACCCATGATCCCTTAATCCTTAAATTTGGTGATGGGAACTACCATTACGGGCCCTACACCCATGTTTACTTAAACACTTAACCTTGGTGATGAGAACTGCCACTAGGGCCTTACAACCATGTTCGCTTAAACACTTAACCTGGTGATGGGAACTGCCACTCCGGCTCCACACTATGTTTACTTAATCCTTTTAATCAACATTCAACTCAGATCATTTACAAGCACGATTCTATTAGGGATAATACTACACAAGGATCATTAGGGTACTTCCTAGAGATCTGCCACTATGGGCCCTTAGGTTGAACTAAGCACATACAACATATAACTTAAACATTTAAACTAAATCATTTAACTTAATCAATTTCAACATATATACTAACTTAAACCAGTATAGAATAACACACAAGTTACACATACTTTGAATCTTAGCTTTAAGCACTTCCAATCTTGGACTTAAGCTAAATTAAAATCTGTATAATATCAGCAAGCTTTTCTTTGTACTTAATCTAAGATTAATATCAATTCTTAACTTTCTTAATCCTATTCATTTAATTTCTTTAAAGCCTTACTAGCTATCTAGGTCATGTGAAAATTAGCTTAATTTGAAGTTAAATGGATATATAATTACATTATGTTTTGCTCAACACGACCATGTTGAAGGTCATGTTGCTCAGCATGGGCTAGTACACGACCGTGTTGGGAGGTCGTTTTTCTCTCAATTCAACATGGTTGAAACACGACTGTATTGGAATGTTGTGTTTCCCTTGATTCAACACGGTCGAGCCATGCATCTCTCGGTGTAACTTTTGAATTCAACACGATCAAAACTCGACCGTGTTGGGAGGCTGAATTCCTCTCGCCCAATTCCATGAATCCTAATTCTTTTACTCTAAATTCTCCAAAACTTGCTTTTCTTTATCCCTAGACTTAATTAAATCTCTAAAATATGTAAATACTTCTCAATTAACATAAATTAGAATACTTACATCGAACTTTCCGTGTATCGACTCCTTGATCTGGGAATTCCCTTGTTCTTAACGTTCCATCTTCAATCCTATTTTGTTAACATCATGTGGCAAATAGTCATTTACCCTAAATTCTTTAGTAGTAACCTTCTTGTAAGTTATAGAAATCCTTACTTGGTACTACTGGATCAAGTGTCAGTGAATTCCCTTTAGTCGCCTTAGGGTTCTTTTAGAGCATCTATCCTTTGCATTGCAGTTTTTGTTTCACTGCTCAAAATGACAAAGGAAGCTCTCTAGGTTAATTCAGTTATTTATATTCTTCGTGTGAAATGATCCATTCGCCCATCATTTAAATACGTTTTTACGTCTTTAGCTTTAGCTTTATTTTATAATATATTTTGATAAATCATCAAAATTTTTAGGTATTACAGTTTCATTGATGATAATCTTCACCATATTCCTATGTGCATTCATTGTGTCTGTTGAAAGTCTTACTCCATAATAATTATCCAATCTTACCTTGTCTTTAGCTGTGGTCACTTGCCCATGTGGCACTTGAACTTGCAATTTTTCCCTCTCCAGCATTAACCTTTGCCCTTTTCTCTTCCCTTTTGTTTTGGATATGAGGGATACCTCTAAATTTAAAGGACAATGCAGTTGTTTCATGCTTTCCATTCTTTGTATATCTTCTTGTAGATTAAGGAGAAAAGTAAGAACTTTTGATGATGTAGGGTTAACCTTTTGGTAGATTTTCTTTTGTACTTATGGCATAAGGTACATCAACTTATTGCTTTGTGAGTTGCATTAGTCCTTATTGTCATTTTATATTTTATGAATTTACAGATACCAATCCCCCATTGGTATGTTTTTATGATTAATTCCACTTTTGTTTCTGTTGAGAAGATTGCTACCTATACGATAACTTGTGAAACTGTTGATAGCTGTCTTTATGTTCTGACAGATTTTTTCAATTGGTGTTTTACTACAGATCTCCCTCTTGAGAATGAAACAAATGGCTATATTTTTATTCATGCAGAGGGTGGTTTGAATCAGCAAAGAATTGCAGTATGATTTCTGCTCTACTGAATCTCCAACTAAATAAAAATCTAGTCATTTGTTTGTTTTCCCTATTTAATCTACGGACATGCAGATACATATTTATTTGTTTTCTTCTCCTATTTGACCTATGGACATTCAGATAGACAGATGTTTGGTTTCCGTTGTGAACTATGTTACCTCAAAGTCATATGATGTCTTTTCTCTCTCTCTCTCTCTCTCTCTCTCTTTTGTTGTCATCTAGATCTCAGCAATCGGGGCTACATTTTGGAATACAATTGACACCAGCTCCTATTAAAAAGCTCAAAATGAGAGCGGGTTTGGTGACTTGGAAGTCAACCAAAAGAGTGAACATACTTAACTAAATGCCATAGTTAGCATATGATGCTTGTTGCTTTGAAGTTTCCTTCCCTTTCCTCCACTTCCATCCAAACCCTTGATGTTGATTGGAGTAGGTGTTTTTGGGGCTGTGCTGCCTCCATTTGAATTGGAAACTAATGAGTGTTGAGTAAGGACTATTGGTATCAGTATTTTCATAGGATACGTCAATACAGGGGAATGTACATTTTTCTGTTTTTCTTCACTTTGGACATTGTTTTCAAGCTGTCTGTCTAAATTTGTGAGAAATCAGATGGAAGTAAACAATTAATTATTGGAAAGGTACATATTTATAGAGAAAACCAATGGGACTAGAGTTTTTTTTTTAAAAGAAGATTGGATTAGCAGCATCTCATAACTTTTTTCTTGTGGAGTGGCATAACTGTGATTGACTAGTTACCTTTGAGCACACGTACTGCTCTATAAGGTCCATGGATTGGCTGTTATGCTGTATAGGTTGCCCTAAGAAGTATTCTTGGGGAAAAACTTTAACCCACACAGGATGCAATTTGCCACATGGTGCCTGGGCCATTGAAAATAGGTGCAATTTTATAAATAACACAACACGTATATGTGTGAGGGGTGATGATTTGATTTAGCTGCATTTTTCCCTCAATTTTTTTTTTCTTTTTTAAAAAAGCCAAGGGATTGGCCTAGTGGTTTGAGTCACAAGATGCCCTCATGATAACTTTTATGAGGTCTTGGGTTGAAATCCCACCAAGGATACTTCTTGGAGTTAAATTGCATAGTACAAGCTATTCTTAATCGGCACATGGGTTTTGTAGGTGCGCATGTGGCCAGAGTTAGCTGGTTATATTATGGCTGTTAAAAAAACAAAAAAAAAGGTGTTGCATTATAGGTTTTATTTGGAAGCCTATCATCATTAACAACTGTCTGACACACTAGGAGATTTATATGCATGGAAAAGCTTGCATATTCTGTTAATGCCTTCTTTGAGGACAGTGATTATTGTTTCAAATACTTGATGATTTTTTATCCATATATTGCTATTTTAGCTCCATTGATTCTTCTAAAATGGAAATTTATCTGATCCTTCAAAATGATGAACATTATTCATCCTATGTATTCAATGTGCCTCTACTAAAGTAATTTTAAAATGCATCAATATTGAGTATAAAACAAACGAGTTTCCTTAATAAAGCTTAACACCAAGTCTATGTGCATGCAGATATGCAATGCAGTTGCAGTTGCAAAAATTTTGAATGCTACCCTTATATTGCCAGTGCTAAAGCAGGATCAAATATGGAAGGATCAGACGTGAGATTCCACTCTTATTTTATTTTGTGTTGTGGGGTTCATCATTTGAATTTGCATGTTATGCAACACAATCTCAACATTTTCTACATTATTGGCCTTTGCCAAAAGCAACACCCTCATAAGCACTGTGATTGGTCTCATGAGCTCCAGTATGGTGCTTCATGTTTGTTAGTGCTTGCAGCATCATTCATCAATAATACATTGTCGAAGTTTGAGAAATTACCTTTTACCATTATCCAATGAACTTTTGCTAGCCATTAATAGTTTTACCTTCTTTTCATTGCTTACTAGCATTTATTATTTTTATCTCTTGTATCAAGGAATCCAGCTTCCCATTTTCCATTTTCTTAATACACTCCACTCTGCTTGTCTAATGTCCCTTTATTGGCATGACACCATCTTATTTCATTGCAACTTAATAGTTGCTGTTGTTAGATATTTGATGTATCACAATCTTGTCTTTGATCTTATCTTTGAAGCTTACAACTGATAGAATCTGAAGGATCTAACACCTGGATAATTTGGTCAATCAACAAGCACTTTTTTCACCTAAAAATGCTGCTTTTGAAATTCTTTCCCGGAAATCCTCATTATATATTCTTTATTGTGGTAGAAGTTGGTGTTAAATTGCCAATATCTGTAAGACTTTCTGTCAAAGTCTCATTAGGCTTGCAATTTCATTTATGATTCTTGCTCTGTGAATTATGCTTAAGTTCATCTCAAAGGGAATCATTTTTGCCCTCCTTCGAGGGGGCTAAAATCATTTTTGCCCTACTTTTGTTTTTGCAATCTACTGCCTCTTTTCTTATAGCCTGATTTCTTATTTTTGCAGGAAGTTTGAGGATATCTTTGATGTAGATCATTTCATTGATTACCTGAAAGATGATGTCCGCATAGTCCGTGACATCCCTGAGTGGTTTACTGACAAATCTGAGCTATTTACAAGTATACGGTATGAAAGGCTAAATGCAGACATTTAGAATGAGCCAGTGATATGTTCAAGAAGCATGTATATATGTGAATACATGTGCCAAAATCTAGGGCTTCGTTTAGTGTGTTTCAAAAGTTCTAATAGAAAATGGCATTGTTCTGCTAGCAGACAGTGGAGGGTGTTGTGATCCTGAAGACATAACAGGCCCTCTTTAACTCTGTCAATTGATCTTAAAAAAAGTTGGAAGAAAATAGTGGATCCTGTTAAAGCTGATCCAAAATAGCATCATGGGTCTTGTGTTCAGCAAGATCAATTTTTGGATCCAACCTATGCTTATTAACTAAATAACTAAGCTAATTCCAACATGAACGCAAGAACAACAGGAAGCCTGATTCTCACTATATGGATCCTATATTCACTATTAAACTCTATGAAATGAACCATGTCTCCATTAATACTGAAATATATTGTATCATTTTTATTGTTTCTTTCCACATCCTTTTTTGCTCCATCACCCTCTTTATATGTTACTAGCCCTAAATTCATGAGTGATCCTAGATCATGTCAATGAACTTGGTATTTAATCTGGACTGTGCTTCTCTTATCTTTTTGTCTATATGCGCTACTCCAACTTTCTCCCTAATATACTCATTTCTTAACTTATCCATTCTCGTGTGACTTGCAATACATCTTAGCATTCTCATCTTTGCTACTCTCATTCTCTGCTTATGTCCATTGCTTACTGCCTAACATTCAAATCAATAAAGCAATGCTGGTCTTATAGCTGTTCGATATAACTTTACTTTATGTTTTGTTGTTACTTTGTGGTTGCATAGAATTCTAAGTGTACTTCTCTACTTCATCCACCCTACTTGGATTCCTCATGTAATATCTTTATCCAAGCCTATCCTTTTGCAGTATTGATCCTAAATACTTAAAACTTTCACTTAAAGACTTCTCCTCTCCCAGTACTTTCAGATTTTCACTCATCCTCCTCCTATCGCTAATCTTGAATTCCATAGTTTGTTTTTTGGCATTTCTTTCCATTCTAAACTTCGCAAGATTCGCGCTTAGTGTTCACTTCTTGCCGTGTTTCATCTAGCAAAACAATGTCATCAACAAACAAAATAAGATAGGGGGCTTAGAGCCAAGCCAGAATGAAGCCCTATTATTTTAGGGAATCTTGGTCAAATCTCCATGCTACCATTATACCTTTCTTTTCTAAAACTCTTCACAAGAGTTCCTTAGGGATGTGCTATCTTATGTCTTTTCTAGATCAGTCGACCTATGTGCAAATATTGCTTTTTCTCTTGATATTTTTCTACCAATCTTCTTAGGATGTGTACAGCTTCCATTTTTCACCATTCTGGCATAAAACCAAACTGATTTTTTTCCCCCTCCTTGTCCTTTTTTCAATCACTCATTCCCAAAGTTTCATGGTAGCTTATTAACTTATTACCTTCATAGTTTAAACAATATTGTATATCTTTTTTATTCTTAAATATAGGAAGTTAAAATCGTTCTCTCTGTTGGTCAAGCATTTTCTTAGTTGTCAATATCGTGCAAAAAAGATTTGTGAGCCAAATCACATATTTTCCAAGTATCTACAATTTAATTGGATTGTCATCTAGTCCAACCTTTCCATTTTTCTTCTTCTTCAATGTTAACACTGCCTTTGACACTTGAATTGTTTGGTAAAAAGCTAAATTCCTTTACCTCTTGGATTAACACAGCTCACCTAAACTAAATTTCTTATCCTTAACTTTGTTGTAGTTGATATGAATTTCTCATCAATCTTTCTTTAATTGCCTTATCATCCACCACCTTGTTTTTTTGCCCTTAATGCATTTAAATGAACTTAAATCTCTTGTTTTCCTTGCTCTTGCTCAAGCAATTTGATATATATCCTATTCTTAGTCTTTGGTATCATGTCATTGATAAATCCTTCAAGCGCCTTGTTTTTTTTGCTTCATTTATGGCTTTCTTAGTCTCATTGACAAGTGCATATCTTCCCAGGTTTCCTCATTTAGATGATTAGAAACATCCGCATGAGTGACTCTTTTAGCTTTTATTTTATCTTGCACTTTCTCTTTCTCCCACCAAGATTCTTTATTTATAGGAGCATGCCCTCATGGCCTTCTTAGAATATATTCAGTGATTGTCTTTTTCTGTGGATATGTTCTCCCAAGTAGCCTTAGGATCACACTCTAGGTTCTTATTGGTTGGTTCAACACAGCTTTCTTGAAAGTACCTGTCTCCCATTTGTTGATTTTCGACTCCTAATCTTAGATTCCATATGCATCTTCCTCCTTAAATTTCATGCTTAAATTTGTGCATCGAAAACCACTAACCTATATTTTGTTGTTGAACTTTCTTCAGGTATGATTTTACAATTCTTACAATTCTGTCTATCTCTCTTTTGTGCGGGGAAAAGTCGGTCTGTGAATTTGTAGATCCACTTTTAATGGAGACTAAGTGTTCCTCTTCTTATGAAGTATTGGCCAGAATTAGCACATATGCTATTGCAAAGTGTAAAATGGCATTTCCTTCCTGATTTCTACTCCCAGAACCATATCCTCCATGCACATCTGCATATTCACTATTTCCTTTCCCTATATGTCCACTGATATCACCTACCCTGAATATTTTTTCACTTTCAGGAATTCCTTTAAGCACTTCATCTAACTCCCAAAACTGTAGTTTGGTTGCCTCGTCTAATTGTACTTGAGCTGCATGAACACTAAAAACTTTAATAGTGCCACTTCTCATGACAAACTTGATTCTATCGCCTTTTCTAATTTACATTTAGTACTTCATCCTTTAAAGAGCCATCTATAATAATGTCTATCCCACTTCTAGTTTTTTTTTCAGTGCACCACAATATAAAACCTGACTTTTTAATGTCCTAGCTTTCTTAGCCACCCTATTGCTCTATTGCTACTGCATAATATATAACACCTGAAACAACCGAGGACTAGGATATGAACCACAGTAATATAATTTCCAGCTAACACTAGTTGAATGATGGTAGTACCCGAACGGAGACCCAATCGGAGAAGCAATCGCCAAGAATTGGCACTTTCTGATCCAATTGAGCTACCAGTATTGGTTGCTCCAGAACTCCCACGGTTGAGTTCTTTGATTTTCTTTTTTCTTCTTTTTAACTGCCTAACTAACTCTTCCTCAATTATTCCTTATATATATATATATAACTATGGAAATGACTAAGTTACCCTTACTCAATACTAACACCACATCACTTACACAGATACATACACATATATATGCACAAACCACCAATCCGGCACCCCACAAGACAACACAACACTCCACAGCACCAAACACCACACCACAATATAACACCCAACAGCCAACACTATTAACACGGCTCACTACAACTCACCATAACACGGCACAGCACACTACCACACATCACAACACTACACCGCACACTACAACACACATACAACACGACACAACACCCTTAATACAACTAATGACGTCTCTCATAAACCTTCAACAAAGGCTTATGAGCTCTAGAAAATGTTACAATAATACCCCCTTCCGAAAAAACGTCCTTGTCCTCAAGGACAAAATCAAGAAATAAAAGCATAATTTCCTCAATATTCACCCAAGAATCCTCAGCAGAAGAACTTCCAGCCCAACGAATAAGAACTTGAGGAACCTCAACATCATCACGAAGAAGGAAACAGCGACCCAACACTTGTGATGTATAATGAACAGGCACTAGCTCGTCACTAGAAATATCGGAAGGGAAATCTTGCATGAGAGGAAATGAACCATGAGAATGCTTGAGAAGAGAGACATGAAAAACCGGATGTAAGCGACAATGAGAAGGCAAATGCAATTTATAAGCCACCTTGCCTACACAAGCCTCAATTTGAGAAGGCCCAAAAAATCAGGGCTAAAGCTTCAAAACTGATTTAGGACCCCCTTTAGCATAGTGATGAGGATGAAGACATAAGAAAACCCAATCACCCACTTGATATTCCACACCGCGTCGATGGTGATTAGCATTAACAGTCATACAAAGCTATGCTTTCTCCGAATTTGACCGAAGTTGCAGTAAAATATCATCATAGGAGCGTAAAGCCGCGCGAACGGAAACATTGGCAACTTCATTCGGTAAATAAGAAGGAAGAGAGGGAGGAACACGCCCATGCACCACCTCAAAAGGTGTCATGCCAACCGAAGAATGATATGAAGTGTTATAAGAGTATTTGGCCTAAGAAATCCAAGTAGCCCAAGTATTAGAACAATCCTCGGCAAACCAACGAAGATAGCACTCAAGACTTCGATTAAGATTTTCCATTTGACCAGCCGTCTCAGGATGATAAGCAGTACTGAAATGTAATCGAGAGCCTTGGAAGATAAACAATTGCTACTAAAAATTACTCACAAAGAGAGGATCACGATCGTTGACAATAGTATCGAGGAAAACCATGAAGACAAACCACCTCTTGAATAAAAACCTAAGCCATTGACCGAGCAGTATACGGATGTTTAAGGAGAATAAAATGAGCATACTTTGAAAACTGATCAACCACCACAAAAATGACTTCATACCCCTTGGATCTCAGTAATCCAGTGATAAAATCCATTGAAATATCCTCTCAAATAGCTTAAGGGATAGGAAGAGGAGAAAGTAAACCCGCTGGAGACACATTTTGAACCTTTTGTCGTTGACATACAGCACAGGTTTCCATGAAATTAGAAACATGCTTATGCATACCTAACCAAAACAAATGAGATGCCAATCGACGATATGTCCGTACATAACCTGCATGACCTCCTAATGGAGAAGA
Source organism: Laguncularia racemosa (assembly GCA_037954665.1). NCBI lineage: Eukaryota > Viridiplantae > Streptophyta > Magnoliopsida > Myrtales > Combretaceae > Laguncularia > Laguncularia racemosa. The sequence goes on from JBBMOL010000066.1 coordinate 360,949, forward strand.
ATGAAATTCATTTAGAAATAGCAGCACCCACTTAGAATGAGAAGGAATAACTAGTCGGTCGTGGTAATAAAGAGTATCATTGCAGAGATTAAAACTCGATCCATTCATGGCCAATAATTCATCTGCAAGCACATCTTTTCGAATGTCATCAATATTAGTCCAAATAGGATCAGAAATTCTGGCTAAATCCAACTCCTCAAATTCCCAAGAAAGTGCATCAGCTACACTACTCAAAAAACCATGTTTATATACAACAGTAAAATCATAACCAAGTAATTTGGCTAACCAATGCTGCTGATTCAGAGTGCTGCTGATTCAGAGTGGTAATATGCTGAGATAGAATATGTTTAAGGCTCTTATGGTCAGTAACTACTGTAAAATGCCCTCCCAACAAGTAAGGACGCCAGTGGGTAATAGCTAAAACCAAAGCCATCAACTCCCTCTCATAAGTAGATTTTCCCAGTGTCTTATCAGATAATGCATTACTCCAAAAGGCTATAGGCTGCTGATTTTGCATAAGTACTGCCCCAAGTCCATCACTAGAAGCATTACATTCTATCAAAAAGGGTTGAGAAAAATCAGGCATAACAAACATAGGGGCATGAGTCAGAGCATGCTGTAGATTATGAAAAGCGACAATAGCTTCTTTTGACCAAAAGAAAGAATTCTTTTTTAACATTTGAGTTAACGGTCGAGCAATCTTTCCATAATCTCTAATAAACTTCCGGCAATATCTAGATAATCCAAGAAAGGCTTGCAACCCCTTCAAAGACTTTGGTAAGGGCCACTCTAAAACCGCTTGAACTTTGGAAGGAGCCATATTAATGCCCTGAAAAGAAATCACATGTCCCAAATACTATAAAGAAGATTTTCCAAAATAACACTTCTACCTATTCACATAAAAACGACATGTTCAAAGCAATTCAAGAACCAATTGCAAAAGCTGAAAATGGTCATCTAGAGAAGAACTATAAACCAAGATATCATCAAAGAAAACCAAGACAAATTTCCTTACATAAGGCTGGAACACATCATTGATGATAGACTGAAAAGTAGCCGGAGCATTTGTCAACCCAAACGGCATGACCAAGAATTCATAGTGCCCCTGATGTGTTCGAAATGTAGTCTTAGGAATGTCTTCAATAGACACTTGAATTTGATGATAACTCGAGCGTAAGTCAATCTTAGAAAATATAGAAACCCCATGTAACTCATCTAACAGTTCATCAATAATAGGAATTGGATACTTATCAAGCATCGTCACAACATTTAAAGCCCTATAGTCAACATAGAATCGCTAAGATCCATCTTTCTTCTAGACTAAAATAACAGGACTCGAAAAAGGGCTCGAACTTGATCTAATAATTCCAGCTTTCAACATATTCGCAACCAATTTCTTAATCTCATCCTTCTGAATTTGTGTATATCAATAGGGTCAAACATTTATCAGTTCCACCCCTTCTTTTAATCTAATTTGATGATCTTGTATCCTCGAGGGTGGAATTTCCTTAATTTCCTCAAAAACATCCTCAAATTCATGTAATAAAGTACCCACTTCAACCAAGTCATTTGTCCTCCATAGAGAAACATAAGTAATCTTGTAATTTTAACACTCCACCTTACTCAAAATCATGCAAATGGATGAATTGTTTAAGAGTAATACCTGACCGATATAATGCAGATCCCCTTTTAACTCCCACTCACGACCATCATAGGGAATCTTCAGTCATAAGTTTCCAATTCACCTTAATTTCTCCCAAAGTCTGCAACTAAGCAACCCCCAAAATGACATCCACACCTTTGATATCCATAACATAACAATCAACTAAAATCTCATACCCATCAACCTTCAACATCACATTTCTACACAATCCATGAGAAGAAACTTTATGCCCATCCCCAAGCACGACCGTAAAAGACTTTGTTAGTTCCATGGATAATGCCAATGTTTGCACCAGCCTGGACGAAATAAAGTGGTGACCACTATCAACAAGTATAGAAATAGAAATTCCTAAGTAATCACCCCTCAATTTCATTGTTCGTGGTCCATCGAACCCGTGGAATGCTAATAGTGAGAGTTCCATATTCGGAGTTATCTGAGAACAGCAATGACAACAAAGACCTCTTTCAGTTTTTCCCATATCTATCCAATCCACATCCCTATTTTCACCTTCATCTTTCATCAACAATGCCCTTAAAGTTTTATTAGGACACTTATGTCCCGGACTAAATGGTTGATCACACTTAAAATATAATCCCTTGCTACGTTTATCCAAATATTCTTGATAATTCAATTGACCCTATCCTCTTCTAGTACTATTCACCTGAGAAATAGTTAAACCACTACGCACGTCATCAACAGTTCGAGTTCTGCCTCCAGCCATCGAAGCACCCCACTTACTGCTGCCAGCTCCTTTATTCCCATGCCAACCCGGTACATCATTTCTATCAATTGAAGACATGCTGACCGGAATTGGGTTAGAACGCCATCCACTGTCAATAGATGGACTGGACCGAGGTGATCTTGTCGGCAAATTGCTAAAATTGGAAGAAGTCGAATCCAAATTCACCAGATGTTGATATGGAAGTCATCGTTCTAATTTCTTGTCTCCTCTACCTTTTTGAACAACCACAACTCCACAAGCAAACTCCTATTCCACACTTAAATACAACTCAATGACCTCCGATAATGTGATTGGTCGTAATGTGCTTACTCTTACTCGAATTTCCTCCTTCAATTCGCCTAAGAAATAACCTAATTGCTGAAGCTCGGTTAACTCTGGTACACGAGCCGTTAATGCTTCAAAATCCTCCACGTAATTCACAACAGCCAAGCCTTGCTGAATAGTAGATAAACTTTCAAATAGATTGCTAGAAGTGAGTCTACCATATCGTATTAAGAGCTTTGATTTCATACTCTCCCAATCTAGTTGTGGATACTTTCGGCGAAGCATCTTATACCAGTAAATCATTTGGCCATGCGAACAAGTGGAGGCAAGAGCCACCTTATTTAGGTCTCGAACACGTTGCACCTCAAAATACTTTTTAACTATGGTTATCCAATGTATCAGAGCACTTCCATCAAAAGCTGGTAACATCACCATGCGCATGTCTAGTCGAATGTGATCATTAGCAACATCTTCCAAAATCTCTACTCGTTTGATTCGATTCATGTGCAAACATTTGCTTGGAAGCCGATTGAAACCCTAACTCAGCCGAACTTGAAGCCTTCTCCTTGGATCGCATCTCCTTCTGTCGATCCATCCATAAACCATGAAGCATTGTCTCCATGTTTGAAATTCGTTTTTCAAGCCCTTGGAAATTCGCATTGGAATTTTGTTCCACATTTTCGATTTGATGCTGAAGCTTAGTGATACTCCTATGCATTTCTTCACTGATCTCATGGATGTTGTGCTCAAGCGCTTCAACTCTCGAATCCATCCTAGTCATCCTCCCAAAAGTTTCCCACAGATGGTGCCAATTGAAACAACCAAGGACTAGGATATGAACCACAGCAATATAATTTCCAGCTAACAGTAGTTGAATAATGGTAGTACCTGAACAGAGACCCAATCGGAGAAGCAATCGCCAAGAATTGGCACTTTCCGATCCAATTGAGCTACTAGTATTGGTTGCTCCAGAACTCCCACAGTTGAGTTCTCTGATTTTCTTTTTTAATCTTTTTAACTGCCTAACTAACTCTTCCTCAATTATTCCTTATATATATATAACTATGGAAATTACTAAGCTACCCTTACTCAATACTAACACCACATCACTTACACTGAGACATACACATATATATGCACAAAACACCAATCCAGCACCCCACAAGACAACACAACACTCCACAGCACCAAACACCACACCACAATATAACACCCAACACTACTAACACAGCCCACTACAACTCACCATAACACGACACAGCACACTACCACACATCACAACACAACACACTTAGCACAACTAACGACGTCTCTCATAAACCTTCAACAAAGGCTTATGAGCTCTAGAAGATGTTACAACACCTCCATTGCTTTTCCTCTAAGAGTTCCTAAATTCCATGTTTTCTGTTATAGGTTTTTCTAACCACTGTAGGATGTTGGAACTCTTTCCTTAATTACACTATATCCAAGTTTTCAAGGAGATCTAGTGGTGCTAGCCCACTTGATGCTGCACTCAAATAATATGTGTTCCTCTTGGGTGGGAACTCTTGTGTATTTAACACTACACTGCACTTGGACAATGCAGCGCATTCCTTCTAAGGAAAAACCTACCTCAATGGAATAACTTGTAGGATCCATATTGCATGTGAATTGGCAAAGCTTTTTCCTAGCTGTCAACCAACATAACCTTTCTCTTTTTCCTGTGCTCAGGACCGGCTAGTTATCTAGGCAGGGTTATACTTACCTGAAAAAAAAAAAAAAAAAAAGAATAGCTCTGTTTACTTGTTTCTTATCATGGTAAAGAAATTGCTTAGCTGAAATTGTTGGCACAAAGGTTATCCTGTATAATATAAGTTTTGTTTTTCCTTCACTTTTTGGTTGGTAACTTGATGCAAACTCTGTCAACCTATGATGAAACCCGACACTCAATTTGCTAACCTGACAACCTGCGGATCTCTTAAGAACAATGGACATTGCGATCCTTTGTCTCTAAACAAGACAAGAACATCATCCTTGGACCAATCCTCCTAATGTGATCTTCATCTGCTAAATTTTTGTTAACGTAATAGTATTAGAAGCCCCAGTTGGCACAAATTTGTAATATCTGCTTTGACATTTAAAAAAATATTATTTGAGAACTTTAAGTAAACTTTAGAGATTTTTTGGAGGACAAGTTGTTTTTAAGTTATTTTTTACAGAACTTTCCAAGGTTCAGCTGTTGTAGGACCAGTGTGTTAAAGAGCTAATTTTAGCAACAAAATTTACTTGATTTTGATTTAGTATTTAGTATTTAGGAGTTACCTTATAGCTCTTGGACTTTGTGTAACCTCATGAGCTTGTTGTCTATTTGATAGACGGACAGTAAAAAACATTCCAAAGTATGCACCAGCACAATTTTATGTTGACAATGTTCTGCCTCGCATCAAGGAAAAGAAGATAATGGCTCTTAAGCCTTTCGTTGACCGTCTTGGGTGAGTTTGTATATCTATTATTATATTGCTCTATTATGAACAACATGGGCCTTTTTTCCTCCTAGAACATTGTTTGTACACTAACTGGTGGTTCTTTTTTCATTTAGGTATGACAATGTTCCCCCAGAAATCAATAGACTCCGGTGCAGGGTAAATTATCATGCTTTAAAATTTCTTCCTGAAATAGAGGAAATGGCTGATTTACTCGCAGCAAGGATGAGGAATCGAACTGGCAGTGGAAATCCCTACATGTTAGTAATTTTACCATCATAGTACTCAAAATCATTTATCATTTTCTAATACTCTACAAAAATCATTTCTATGATAAACAGGGCTCTACATCTAAGGTTTGAGAAAGGGATGGTTGGTCTATCATTTTGTGATTTTGTGGGTTCAAGGGAGGAGAAAGCCAAAATGGCAGAGTACAGAAAAAAGGAATGGCCTCGACGATACAAGGTGATGTCATAATCTTATAACTTGGTTTTGTTTGTCAAATAATATCATTGAAAAATGGGTTTCGCTTGTTGTCTTCTTCTTCTTCATTTTTTTTTTCTTTGTGTTGACCAGAATGTCTCTTTGTTCATCTTGCATGTAGAATGGTTCTCATCTTTGGCAGCTGGCCTTGCAAAAGCGGAAGGAAGGAAGATGTCCTCTTGAGCCAGGGGAGGTGGCTGTCATCCTACGAGCAATGGGCTATCCTAAGGAAACGCAAATCTATGTTGCTTCTGGCCAAGTATATGGTGGTCAGAACCGAATGGCACCACTAAGGAACATGTTCCCGAATCTGGTGAGCCTTTGGGATGTGGTTATTTTATTGCATAACATTGTTAGCTATCATCCACCTGTTGGAGATGAAGATCGATGCGTCTTCTTGCTGTTGAAGTGTATACTGTTAAGCACTCACACCCTAACTTTTGTTCTAGTTCTTTCCTTGTGACTAATTTTCCAATTTAGTTAATGAAGCTTACTTTGTATAAGCATACTGTGCATTTAGTCCAGATGAAGGCATATGTTGGTTTTTGTTCCTGTAAGTCTTATGCCGTGAGTTCATCTTTGTTCTCTCATATTATAAAATCAATAATTCTTGCAATAAACGTAACATGTTCTATCAAATGTTTTAACCACTTTAGTGATATAATGGCTATATATCATATGTAGGAAGTGTTCCCTGCCTTTTGTTATTAGGGAAATAATATTGACCCTCTATAGATATTTGGGTCCTTTGAATATTGTATGTACTATGAGCTTGAACAGCATCTAAAAGTGCTGAGTGACAATGAATTGATAACAGTTCAAGGTCTTATCATTTTTTTGCTACTTCAATTTATTTACAGGTTACAAAGGAGGAGCTAGCAGCTAAGGAGGAGCTTGATGGATTTAGGAAGCATGTGACAAGTTTAGCAGCTCTTGACTTTTTGGTTTGCTTGAAGTCTGATGTGTTTGTTATGACCCATGGAGGCAATTTTGCAAAACTGATAATTGGTGCACGTAGATACATGGGTCACCACCAAAAATCGATAAAGCCAGATAAAGGGCTTATGTCAAAGTCTTTTGGAGACCCTTATATGGGTTGGGCAACCTTTGTAGAGGATGTGGTAATAACCCATCAAACACGGACAGGATTGCCGGAAGAGACCTTCCCTAATTATGATATATGGGAAAATCCATTGACTCCTTGCATGTGTAGAGCCTAACAAAATGGATATTTACTAATCGCTTGGATACCTGCCGGCAGATTAGCCCTGAAGAGGTCTGGTAATGAGAGCTGTGCCTGAACGTTGGACGAAAGATATTTTCTGTACCTGCAACATGAAGAATTACGTCAAGCGGCCATAGACATGCTGAGCAGGTGCAATAAGTTCAATTGCTTTATGAAGTAACTCACATACAGGGACGACATGCATTACCATTTGGAATCACCACATATGGCCCATATGTTGCAAGGAGGTTTGTAGCTTTATTGCCCAGTGGTCGTTGATTTTTTTTTTTGGCAAAAATTAGGCTCCTCTTTCATGGGTCATAGATCATGTAAAGAATGACTTATTTCTTTCTTCTTCTTCTTCTTTTTTTTCCATAGCTGTGCTTTATATAACATGTAAGAACGTGCTGAATCAATTGAATAGAATTACCGAGGCATGGATTGATGATTGTTATTTGAGCAGTCACTTTAAAGCTCTCTATCTGAGTTGCGCCATATTCAATTCCTGATATTTCAATTTGATTAAATGTGCTGATTTATGAACGCGCTACATCGTAACTTCCTCATCTACATTTTATTAATTTTTTTAATCTAACTGCTTTCACTGGTTATTACAGAACTTGTAACAAGAAAATTTTCCAAGTCGAAACTCTGCGTTAGACCATGAAGCATTAGCTTAATACTTTGTTTTGTTTAGTATTATTTGAGCTTAAGCTATTCTATTCTACTGTTAGGTCAATTTCTCCTTCCATTGACTCGTGAATTGGTGGGTTTACAAATTTCGCAAATGTTCAGGGTGGCGTAAAGGACAGATCAACTTCATGGAATGGCATTTGATGAAATCCAATTTATGTTGATTTTATCAATATTGCAGTGAACAGGGATGATGGTCATTATTACTTTTTTGTATTTAGTGAAGTGAATGTGAAGTAACTGAATTAGTATTTATTATGATGAATAAAGGACTTGTATCGTATCACAATATAAATATGGAGGACTTGAAGCACTTGAAATATCTATCTTATTAAGCAAAAATATGAAGTTTTAGACTCCACTCTTAAAGCTCAATTTTTATTTCGATATCTATTAATTTTCCTTAAAATTATATATATATATTTATTTCATAAAGCAATTAAAGGGTTATTAAAATAATTTTTCTCAGAGGTCTTTTTTTTCTTAAATGACTTATCTTTTTTAAACTAAAAAGTTAGTTGCCTTTTCAAATTTTCACCATTTTTCATTATTGTATATTAGTAACCGTTAAATAAAGTTATTTGTTCAATTTTCAATAAAATAACTTTAAACCTTCCATCTTCATTAAAAATTAAATATCATTATTATCATATTCTCTATATATATATATATACTTGATGAAATTTAACATCAGCTTAATTATTTTGTTTAAAAATAAATTTAAAAACAAACTAACAAAGCTCATTAATCATGATAATTAGCAGACCATTTTATTTTCTTTCTTCTTTCTTTCTTTTCTTCAAGTAAGAGGAGGTATAAAATATTATTGCAGATTTATTATAATTCAAGTAATTAAAGGGTAAAATAAAGTAAAATATGTTAATAAATTTATTATAATTTTTTTTCTCTTAAATTATTATCATTAATACACGCGTACGCCAATAATTTAATGATGCACTTAAAACGTAAACAACATAGTCAATTATAGAAATCTCAAAAATAGAAGTATGCGATATTGATATTCAATCTTTTTGAATCCATTCTTTCTCTAGTTAATTAGAGTGAGAGGCATGAGACAGGGCCGAAAAGGTTGTTAGACAGACAGCACTTGCAATAAGCGGTAGTCTTGATGTTTTAACCAACAGGTGCATGCTGTGCTGTTGGATTTTGAAAATGCATGTCACAGGCAAAAACTAGACATAAATGAAAAGGATGTGACTGCCGAAAGGGAGGCTCTGATTGGATCCAATTAATTCTAAAATTACTGCTGGACCGAGCTTTAAAACTGTTGAATGTTATATTCAATTGAATTTTTATTTGTTAAAGTTTATTTTTGAAGTTTAAACTTGTTAAATGTTATGTTTAAATGAATTTTTATATATCAAACTCACCATTTTCATGAAATGATATGATCAATACTTATTAGTTAAAAAATATAAGTTAAATTGAAAATAATAAATTCGATGAGTAAAAATTCGTTTAAGTATGATATTTAACGATTTCAAATTTCAAGTGTGAAATTGAAAATAACACTTCCTATTATAAAATTATTAATTTTTGAAAGACCTTTTAAGTCCAATTAAACTATCAGAATCCCTTCTCCTAGTACTCGAAAAGAATACAAGTCAATAATCCTTTCCCTCTTTTTTTTTTTTAATATATATATATATATTCTTTTTATTATTGTTTATATATTTATTTATTATTTTGAAAAGAGTACTATCCAAATGGTTAGTGTTCCATAACATAATTATTTCTTCCCTTTGTCCTGCTGCAGTGCATAGTAAACCATGAGAAGGAAGGTGGTAATATAAATGATAAGCAGACAGAGAGCCCATTCTAGTCTCTAGCAGCATTAATATGTCCGGCCAAAACTCATGGATCAGTTTCCTGATGGCATTTACTCTCCACCCAGAAGTCAAGCACCCCTGGCCCCTGACATTTCATGCTATGATTTTAGTAGGATGGGGAGAGGCTAACATGACTTCCCTATCCATGAAAACAGATGCTAGATGGTGTCCATAGGGTGTTTGGCTCTGTTGTTAAGCTTCTAATGTTAGTTTGTTTGCCGAATAACGAGTCAAACATCTCATGTTCATTAGGTTAGAGGGTTCAGGTTAGGTCTCTGGGGGATTAATTGACTCCAGTGTTCTGCAACTGGTCCACTCCCATTATTAGTTCATTCATTATTTTGTGTGGCCAATACATCCACATTGAAGGCACAGTTTCCACAATGATTGGACGGATTCTTCCACCAGGACAATACGTGGGACATAGCTGATATCAGCCTAGCTTATTAGTATATCTAATCTTCTCCCACCAAATATCCATACATAACTTAGAGATTTTTTTTTTTTCAATAAATATAGGATACAATTGAACCTAAATCTCATCCATTCAATATAAAAATTAGCGTTTTTATCATTAAACAAGAAAGATCTTAGCAAATACTAAACTTTATTGATAATATAATTATATTTATATAGTTTATTAGTTTACAATTCAATGTATTTCTTATGAACTTTTCAATTGTGATAAATTAAAATACTTTGTTAAGAAAACTTCCCTAATAAATTTATATTTGAGTTGTGATAGTGAAAATTTATTAAGCTTTAATTAAGATATTAGATTACTTTTTGGACTTCTATTTTTAAAAAATCAAAGCTTAGATAGAAATACTAATCATAGTAAAACTTTTCGGGCTCCTATTTGAATAAAAATAAAATTATAGGAATTTAGTTGCACACAACTAAAAGTATCAACGATTCATTTATTCATCAGGCAAAGTTTGAAAAAATTTAATTTTTGTATCTCGCATTATTTTAAATTATAATAAAAATATATTTCTATGAAATACGAACAAACACAACAGGACAGTGCAGGATTGTCTTGAGTGTATGCTTGGTCGTTGATTTGACTCATCATCCCCTTGGAACAAAATACTGAAAAGGAAGAAAGGCCAAAAAAAAAAAAATAATAATAATAATAAAAGCTGGTTATACTGTTTTGTATATTATAAGTTTTACATTCCGTTTATATATGTTTCTTATACATGTATTGCGGGCGTGTCTTATCTACTAGTCTCTATATATATAAATAGAAAGAACGGGAAAAGAATAAGTAAATGTTCACAAAAGATAATAAGTGATATTTCTAATCTATGGTTTGAATTTACTTATAAATTTATATTTTTTTTCCTAAATAAAAAAAAAAAAACGAAAGACTAGGAAACATTGCAACGGATATGGAATAATTGTAAGGAAACCTGAAATAAAAAATCAGCGGATGAATAATAATCACATTAATGTAGAATTATTATTGATTTATATTCCCTAATCGGGAAAAAAGAGAACATTAAAGCAAGCATTTAGCACTGACTCTGGTCTGTCGTATTATGCAATAGGCTCCCTAACCGAGCACCAAGTCTCACTCAGCACCAGAAACACCTTAACCAGAAAGCCATGATGGAGAAATATACTCAAATCTCTGCCTTTATCTCTGTCTTGTTCTTCATCCTCGTTCTCAGGTAATTTACATTTCTCTTCATGGATAATACAATATCTATAACAATTGTCTTTATATCAACTTCTGCTGCGTACGTACATTGCTTTCCATCTTACATATTTGTATTGTCTTTTAACTTTCATTATGATTTACGAATTTAAATTATTTATCGTGATTTGTTCAAGACCCAAAAAAAAAAGTGCTCCGAAATGTTTACCAATGTGTTTCAATATATTTCTCTCCAGGTGGTAGTAGTTCTTCGGGTCGTTAAAATTTCATGTAGATGTGATAGATTGAGATTTGGTGTAACAAATGTTCAACCTAATGACAGGATGCTATTCTTTTAATGGAATTGATCTAATTCGAACCCCTTTTACCTAATTATTATCTCTCGGTTTATTTTGGTTACAAGCATTTGAGTGTAACCTAAGAAAGTGTCTCTGTGTTTGTACTTTTTGTTTGCCTTTTCTAAAGGTGAGCTCTTTACAATAATATACGTACGCGTGTCTAAGCACTTTGAGTTTTAAAGGTCGAGTTCTGTTGGAAATCCATTATTACAGACAATGGGTTAGCAGTATATCATGTTACTATTACTTCTAGCATTCATGTTCTATCAGAACATTTAGATTAAAAAGGCACATTGATCGTTGAAAAGCAATTTAATTGCATCATTTTTCTGGCCATTCATTGATGCCACCACCCACAACCTGCAAACATCTTCCGTATATCCAACCACTAATGTTGCAGCTTACCACGGATGTTTTAGAGAAGGATAGAAGAGTTTTACTCTACTCTCTACGCGATCATACCGTGTATGCTTAACCACGTGGATACTATACATTCAATACTCAATAATGGGCTTGTACTCTCCCAATTTTTCAAATCTAATCCATAAGATTACCTCTGGCTGGATTCTTGCAAGAGAAGACAAAGAAAGCCGAAATGATGAGATTGGAGTAGGAAAATCTGGAGAATTTGTTGAATGGAATAATCGATGTGGAGGAAGCTGAGAGAGATGACAATGGGCAGTAATAACAATCCTGATTCCTGTTCAAACAGGGGAGATGCATCACCGAATTGACTGCGATCGACGTTCGATCTGAAGTTAGGTGATGGAAAACCTACTTTGTTTGCGTCCAGAAGAGAAGATATATCCCGGGGACCTTTTTCGGCGAAGAGAAGTTCGGACATTCGCAGTAGTAGTCACTGGCTTGTTCGGCCAGGACCGAATCAAAGCTTCTTTCACTCAAACCGGCGGTTCTGGTTCAAATAAATCCAATCCGATTCTCTGAACAATCGGAATTTCATACTCTCCTATTATAACAATAATAACCTTAACGAGTTTTGATTAGGGAAATATATATATATATATATATATATATTCAACTATTATACTTAGTTGAGTTGGAGTGTAAGATTATTACTTGATTGCTTGATGGTGTCTCTTTTTTGGTCAAAATTGCTTGATCGGGTATGAACCTCTCTATATATATATATATATATATATCGGGTCGATATTGTATCTATAGATCTAGTTATATTTATTAACCACATCTTATAATGTGTATTGGTAGTAGATGGCTCCAAATTGATAGGAGGTCATATGAGCAGTGCAAACGGTTGGGGTGTTCACGTTCCAAACCCCCAGAACTACATGATGGATTGTTGTTCAGTTGAAACCACTCTTAAAAACACATAGATCTTTAATAGTCCTTGAACCAAAATTAGAGACAATATGAAATTGAGCAACAACTAAAATGGATTACTTTACTTGGGCAAATATGTCACTATTTTCCTTAGGAATGTAATCAGATGAGTCATTATAGAATACCCAATTCAATATTATTCAAAATCCTATAAGGTTTAGAATCAAGTTTCGAAACTTCAAAAAAAAATTCAATGGAAAGCCAACTTAATAAAAAATAAAATATTGATAATAATATTTATTCTTAATCTACATAATATGCATACTTTATACTAATTTTATATTATATAATATATTTAATTTTTTTTATTTTATTTATATATAAATTAGTAAGTATAACTTTTAACCCCACTTAATTAGTTTCTAGTATATTTTTCTTTTATTTTATATGTACTTTATAAAAAACTAATTCGTTCCTATAAGGTTCATGACTCTATAGGATCAGGTTTTAGTAGTAAGAATTAAAATCTTTTAAGATTTTTATAGAATTTTGAGAAACGTTAAATCTAATGTGGATGGATTAGAATTTTATAAAATTGATCCCAAACTCACCTTAGCTGCACCTCTAGCTTCTCCTGCTACTCTTGATTAGCTAGGGGAAACTAGCCTAGAAAATTAGCTGGCGTCGGAAATTTGGGGCATCATGAATTGGCTGGCCATTGGTGTTGGAGTATGGAGATGATAGTGCCATAGGGAGGCGTAAGGTTGTGGGCCATGACCATGAATGATTGAGGTTGAGAGTTAGGTTAGAGAAGATTAAGGAGTGGACATCAAATTAGTGTCAGCCATTGATAAACAAAAGTAAAATGTGCTTGACTCTGATTTCTCTTTCGTTTTTTTGTTTTTTGCTCTTTCGTTTTTGTCTTCATAGTATGAAAAAGGTTTTGTTTGGGTCTAATAGTTTGATTTGATCCCTAAAACTAAACAGTTTAAACCCTCTCGACTTAAATGGAACCCAACAGTAATATAAAGGAATTGAACCGTATTGATCACATTTAATGAACAATCCTAGCAATAGTTGGAGTTTGGGTTGGCCACATAAAGTCCCAACGTGACTTGAAAGGGAAATATATGTCCAATAGCTTAATGAAGCCCGGTATCGTAACGTATGCCCATATATTGACCAATATTATTGAAGCCCACATCGAAGCTTCTTCGAACCCGACCGATGAGCTAATATATGTTCGCTTAAAATATATGCCAAAATTTTATGTTTTTATTGAAAATGATAATTTTGTCCCTATTTTATATTTTTAATTCGAAGGTATTATGCGTTTCTTTGTCCCTGTTGGCTTTTTCAGTTTTTAGATGGCAGCTTGGCATTTTTGATCCCTTTGAATTTGTTTTTGTTTACGGAGCATTGTTATTGACATTTACTTTCATATTCAGGGCATCAAGTGATCAACGCGCAGGAATCCCGCCTAGAGGTTGGAATTCATACGATTCTTTTTGCTGGACTATTTCTGAAAAAGATTTCATAGACAATGCTCAACTCGTTAAGGACAAGCTGCTTGGTTCTGGTTATCAGGTTGTGACTCTATTACCTGCAAAGATGCTACAGCTTTTCGGCACGGTTTCCTTCGGTTTATTTTATTACTACATGATATCCATTTTTTACCTGAGAGATGACTCATCCGAGGTTGTATGTTGATGTTCTTTCTTACAGTAAAGCTTAGTGTGTTTTATAGGACTTTTATTCATACCGGCTAATAATAATATTAACCAATGTTCTCCTACCTCCATTTTGTCAAAATTTAATCCTGAAGTAGAAGATTTAGTCTAAATTTTAGTCTTAAAACAGACTTGAAATTTGGTCAAAATTTTGAGGTTTGATGCTTGTACTACGTTTAGTAATTGGCACTCAACATTTCATGATTTGCTATTTGAATTAACTTAGCTCATTTTGGAAGTGTTTTTTTTTCCTTTCCCCTCTTGGTTTTAGTTTCTTTTCCCCCATCATTTATTGCTTCTTCCCATTGGTTTTGTTGCAGTATGCCGTCGTCGATTTCCTCTGGTTCCGGAAATTGGTGCAAGGTGCTAGTGTTGATTCTGGATTTGATGTAATTGATGATTGGGGGAGGTTGCAACCTGACCCTGATAGGTGGCCTTCATCTGCAAATGGGAATGGTTTCAAGGAAGTTGCGGCTAAAGTGCATGGCATGGGCTTAAAATTTGGTATACATGTCATGGCTGGAATAAGTGCAGCAGCTTACAATAGTAACACCCCTATATGGGACTCTGTTAAGGTTTGTTGATTTTCATCATGCCATACTTAGGAATATTTGCAAAGTCTGCTCTAATATACCGAGTATATTTTTCTGAAAGAGTGTCCGTTTTATTTGATAATTAGAAACTGAAGCCATTCTTTTGTTGCCTCACCAGCAAGGTACTTATGAAGATGGAGGCCGGATTTGGAAGGCAAAAGACATAGCCGACCCAGATAGGCCATGCAAGTGGATGCCCCAAAGTTTCATGGCTCTAGATGCATCGTCGGGTGCAGGAAAAGCTTTCCTGAGATCACTGTATCAACAATATGCGGATTGGGGTGTTGACTTTGGTAAATTTACAATCACTCCATAGTCATCCTGCTATTACATTCTTGACCACTTCATTGAAAATTTTTAATTTCAGACTCTTCATAGCTCTGTTGTGCTATGCAGGTTGATTTTTGAATTCTTCTGCTGATATTTTCAACTCTAGTAGCTCTAGCTGATAACCTTTGGCTCCTTGTTAGAACTTAGATCTTTTGTCCATTTTGGGTCATTTAAAATTGTACCATCTTTATAAGAATAACTTACAATTAAAGAGATATTTTATCTACGTTTTACAAGGAATGCTACCCTGTCACCTCTTACTCTATTTCCATCCTCGAGATTGAAATACATGTGTGGAATCGTATCTCGCGGACAACTATGTCCAGCCATTTCTATATATGGACCCCCCTTCACCGATTCACGTCCGCCTACCTTTTGATCCATCTTATGAGTTATTGTTGTTCATCCCTCTCCATTTATCATGTGCTGATCTCACTTGAAAGTTTTTCTTCTGTCATCACTCTTCCCTCGGATTCATCATGCATCATATTGTATTATGGCAGTGAAACTTGATTGTGTATTTGGTGATGACCTGAAGTTGGATGAAATAAGAGTGGTCTCACAGGTATAGCGCGATATTCTATTTTATCTTATCTTTTGACTACATCTCCACCTGGCAACAGAAAAAAGTACATTAGAGAATAAAAAACTAAACCGCAGAAGAGATTTATAATTCCTTGAACAGGTCCTAGAGGAACTCAGCCGTCCAATAGTATTCTCTTTATCGCCTGGAGTTGGTGCAACGCCAGAAATGGCTAAAGATGTGAGTGGGCTAGTTAACATGTACAGGATTTCTGGTGATACCTGGGATAAATGGGGAGACCTCGTAGCACATTTTGATGTTGCAAGGTGATTAGCTTATATAACCGGTGGTTTTTTTTACTTCTGAAATAGTATCATGCATTAACCTGGAGCGTTATCGTTTATCAGGGACTTTGCTGCAGCTAATATGACAGGTGCTGGCAGTGTCTTTGGAAGCTCATGGCCAGACCTTGATATGTTACCATTTGGATGGCTTACAAATCCAGGTGACGAAGCTATGTATATTGAAATTTTGACATTATATTATGCTTGCAACTACGAAAATCTTGCACACGTAAAAAGGATAGACCCATTTTAAAAATAAGAGAAAAAATGGTTGCAACGCTCCAAGAAATTACTCTCAATATAATTATAAAACACGATTCTCTTTGCAATTGTTGGTTTTATTAGGAAATTGAATGCAAGCCTCACTAACTTCACTTCATTTCTGTTTTCTAATCTCTGCCATTTTATTCATTATGAAGTGGAGGCTTTTCTAGGTGGCATAATGTAGTTTCTCAGTCATTCATCATCGCCATTCTAATTATTATAGCGAGTACCATGATTCAATAGCAGTGCTGCCTAGCTCTTGAATTATTATTCAAAATTAAGTGAACATCATGCCAGTTGACAATTGATTTGCATGGAGACATATTAACATGATGATGAATTTTCGGTCATTACGGATGTTTTCTTGTGCTTAGATTCCAATGAGGGTCCTCACAGGTGGGGCAATCTTACCATAGATGAACAGAAAAC
This sequence comes from Laguncularia racemosa, assembly GCA_037954665.1. NCBI lineage: Eukaryota > Viridiplantae > Streptophyta > Magnoliopsida > Myrtales > Combretaceae > Laguncularia > Laguncularia racemosa. The sequence continues at coordinate 377,844 of JBBMOL010000066.1, forward strand.
CCAGGTACGTTCATGCGCCGGTCCAGTTGTTTTTTTGGCCGAAGAAAAACACAGAATTTTTCTGCAACTGACATTGGCACTCTTCTTCTGGAAGATGACTTTGTGGGCAATGGCCAGGTCCCCCCTTATGTTTGGTGGAGATATGAGGAGGCTTGACGATAAAACATATGATATTATTGCCAACCCCGATCTACTTAAAATAGATGCCTTCAGCGGAAACAATAAAGAGGTAGTATGTTTTTTTTTTTTTTTAGGATCTTTTGTCAAACAACGTTGTTGTAGCATACAAATAATATTCTGAAATTCTTGTATGGATGACATTAATTACAGTTTCCATACGCAACTGCTGCTGATAATGGCGGAGGAATTCGTGCTTGGATTGCTCTTGGAAATAATGGTATGCTATTCTTTAACTGAAATTACAGAATCGAAACCAACAACAGCAGTGAAAGCCAAACACACAATAAGCCATTTGGGTTGGGTGCATACTAATGTGAAGTATATATATATATATATATAAGAAAGATCGTACTCTCTGTTTTCATGCTTAATGACTGCATTATTCCATTATATCTTGCACAGGAGAAATTTTCATAGCTCTTTTCAATCTGAATGACCAAAATACAGCCACATCTGTGCGAGTGTGGGACATCGTAACGGCGTATCCCAGTATGAAGTACACAAGATGTGATGTTAAAGAGATATGGAGTATGCAAAGCCTTGGTAATGTAGCTGTTATAACTGTACCGGTTGTGGGGCATGGAACTGCTCTATTCTCTTTGCTTAATTGTACATAGTTGAGATAAACCTGCGATTGAGTTTTTTTGCAAAGCGACTACACAAATCAAATAATTATTGTTTAATTCATTGCTATGATCAAAATAACAGCGTTATATGTGTAGGTCTCAATTGAGATATCAAAGGGGAAGGAGGGGTGAGTTGATATCTCTTAGAAAGTATTTTATTATTATTATTATTATTATTATTATTTTTTAAATCTTCTAAGAAACACAACCCCTCACTATACTCGTTGTTGTTGGCCTGAAATGCGTGTTAAATTTTTAACAGCAAAGCGTGAAAATAAATTAAATCTAACAACAGAAATTAAAGAGATATAGAGAAAGAAAATTAGGCGTAAGATTTTATAGAGGTTTTACCATGTGTGTCAATCCTTTTTTTTAGTTCTACTATTGAAAACCTAGTTGTACATACTGGTATCATTTTACTAATCTAATAATCAAAATAATCTACAGAAGTTATAAAAAGTCTATCAAACTTTGGGTTTCACACTCTCTAGTCTACTTATCTAGCCCTCAACTTTGCCTAACTATAAATTTAAAGAGAAACACTATAACTTCTCTCTAACAAGACTTTTTAACTATTAAGAAATCAAATAGCTTGAGGAATACAATAGTAAATATCCTCAACAAATATTAGCACTCAAAACAAAACACAAAACGAATTACAATATAGTGTAGTATAGTTTCTGAAGAAGTCTCTAAGTTCGTAATAGCATATAGTTTTTTATCGCATTTTTTTGTGTCCTTCAATTTTGAATTGGCCATATTGTCTTCAATTTGCAGCCTCTAAATGGTCACAAGACTCATCAAATTTATCTTTAATTATTTATTAAAGTTGTTATCCTCAGATTTGGACTTGATGTTCACGCGATTTTTTATTTTCAAAATTTGTACGTTGTTAATATTTTGATTATGTTGATCTTGTTACTCATCAGATAAAATCTTATTGTTGTGTTGATAGCTTTCTCGATCAATTTTGGATAAACTTAGATCATTTATTTTACATTTCAAAAATATACTTAAACCTAATCAACTTCAAATATATCTCAATCTTCATCCTTATCCATATCTTGAATAAATCTTCTTGAATTTAAAATGTAGCAATGTCTTCTTTTGATCCTCCATAGACATCTCTGCTCTTGAACCTTGTAAACCTTCAACAAATAATAAAAAATAATATGCTCTTAATGAAAAAAAAAAGATTATTAAATCTCCTTAAAATCAATCCCCATTGATTTATGAACAAACTTAAGTGGAACGGAATTTGATATTTTTCTCAAACACAACTAAGAAGTGGAATTGGATCGGCATCTAATTTATTGTCCAACTTAAGTTCGAATTAATTAATCCTTTCATATTTCACTTTGCTAGATAAGGTCTTGAGTTATTTCCTAAGTACTAGCATTATTCATTTATAAGTATGAAATACTTTCTAATAGATTTTCTAAGTCACTTATATTTTTATTTAAACACAAATTTAATTTTGTACATTTCATAAAATTGTTAGTAAAATACTTAATTATTTTATTATTATCAAAATTTTATGTATATATATCTATCTAATAATATATAACATTATTCATATTCAAGTGCAATATAACTTAACAAAATAGTGTTCTTGTGATTCACGCCACCTTATTGTCTCGTTTCTTTCACAAAGGCCTTGTAATTACTCAGTCATTTTTATAACCACCTTTTATATATATATATATATAGCAATTATATGTGTAAGTTTGATAAGGTTGATGGAGCTTTTACTTTTTAATGATATTATAGACTTTTTTATATTCAACAACAAGAAAATAAATCTAAGTGATTATGGTGGGGCTTTTATCCTTTAGGTAGCGTTTGGTTGGCATTGGAATCCGGCACTGGACTGGACAAAAATTTTTGTCCTCCGTTTGGTTGCCATCCTTGAAGCAAGTACTTGACTAAACGGGAATATGGTACTGGACTAAATCAGAAATATTAGTACCGTGTAGAATTCGGGACAAAAAATTCGGTACTGGACTATCCTTCCTTCGATAGATACACGGTCCTACTACACGGGCGTATATACAAACTGTGTATCTTTCTGACTTAGTGAACTTTGGGCGTGTATATTCCACACGGCCGTTTGTAATAGCCGTGTATGCCTCTGGCTTCTTTGTTCTTCATACACGGTTTACTACACGGGTGTGTATTCTAACCGTGTACTAATCTAATAAAATAAAATTTTATTTTATTACACAAACAAATAAAATTCAGCTAAATCCTTAGATTTTTAAATATTTATATATTTACAAAAATATAAAAATATATCTAAATAATAAATATTATAAACATATTTATATAATATAATATATACCAAATATAATATAAAAAATATATATTATATTATTTTTTTATTTTGTAATATCTAATATTTTTTATCGTATTATAATCTAAATGCTAGCTAAAAGTATATTTTTTTCCTTAAACGACCATATGTTCTAATCAGATTAATTTAATTTATGATTAGTTTGGTTTAATTAGTTTTTTACCGAACCTTACATATTGAGCTAGGTAAATACGTCATCTTGGATGGATTTTCTAATTTTGAAGTCCTTCAATGACTTGTTTAAAGTGGTTGATGGATATGTGGATGGTTCAGTGTAAAAGTGTTTCATATTTTCAGTGACATATTCAAAATCATAAATAATGTATTATTTCATTAAATATAACATATTTCCTAAAACATTTAATAATATTTATTAAACCTTCAAATCATTTTTTGTTATAATAATATCAAATATATATAAATAACTATGATATAATTAAAAAAGGAAAAATTATCAATTTTATGCTGTCCAGTCCAGTACTTTGCAATCCAAACACTGGACAACACAAAAATCCTTGTCCAGTACTAAACAAACCAAACGTGGTACAAAATTTTTTTTTATCCAGTCCAGTACTCCTTGTTCTGTCCAGTATCAGTAACCAAACGGTACCTTATAAATTAATTGTCCTTATTACTTAAAAAATGTACTAATATTGTGTATTTATGATTATTCAAATTTTTTGAAACAATAAGCCATTCACTTTTAAATATATATTATAATTTTTCAAATAGGAATTAATCTTAATAAGTTAAACGACTTAATAAAAAATATGATTTCTAGAAGCAAAGTGAATACGATATTGTCACAAATAAACTAGTTTTTTTGGAGAATCAAGTTACAGGGTAGAGCGGATAATTTTATTATACTTTATAATACTCTACTCATTTAGGTAAACGTTGAATGGGTATTAAAAAATACAAGGTAGGTTTTTAATGTAATTTTTCAAAACTTGTTTCCATATTGTGGGGTACATGTACAACGCCTCGATACACCATATACTTATCCTAAAACCTATTTGCTAAGGTATATAAAGGGTACAAATTGCAATCTATTCTATGCCTACTATGTAAAAAATTATGAAATAACAATAATGAACTTAAAACAATATTATATTTTTATGCTCTAAAGTTTAAATTCTATTAAAAAGAATAAAAGAAATAAATATATAGATTATAACCTAAACTCATGATCCATAAGAAACCAACAAACCAAAAATCTAAAGCATTTCCTCTTCTTTTTTTTTTTTTTTTTCGCCTCTCTCTTATCTCATTTTGTATGTTTTTTATTTTCTACATCTTTCTCTCTTGTTCCATTTCTTCCCCCATTACTATCTCTACCTCTTCTATTATTTTCCATCCCTCTCTCATCTCATTTCTACACTCTTATTTGTTTTGTTATATTATGTTCATATTTTTCATTGGATGCTGTAGTTGTAAACCTATTGTAATGAATTTGGTATTATAAATTTTAAGTAAGTAGACTAAACTTTGGAATAGATTGTAAGGTTTTCATAGCTAGAGGTTGTACCTTCTTTATGGATATATTATTTTGTCACTTTTGTTTTGTAGTATCATTTTTGTCCATAATATTATTATAAGAGGTAGATTTTATATTGTCTCTTTTTTTTCATAGAGGTTCCACCTTCATGTGATTTATATTAAAAAGATGCTATGAAAATATTGAGAGGTTCAAGTTATCGAAAAATTACTGGAAATTTTAACAATAATAATAATAAAAAAAAATTAGGCTCCACAAGGTACTCTATACTTTGTAAGTTCTACATGGTATAAGTCCTAAGGTGGTTCTAAAGTATCGCATGATAGGTATTAATTTTAAAATTTGGAAATTTATATCTATAGTGTTGGGTACAAATAAGGTTTTATACCTAATATACTCTGTACCCACCTATCCATGTTAAGTTGGCTCAATATTGTTTAAATTGACTTAAATTCCCATGAAACACACTCTAAATACAATGCATTTACTTGGTTTTAGTCAATTGTTTTCAACAATAGGTTTCGATTATTGTAAATTTACTCATTATTTCTTCTAAAGTGGTTATTGAAACACGCTAAAATCTAACAAAAATGAAATTTCATAAATCTACTTAATACTCCTGTACTTAAATATGGTTTAAGATGAATGTGTGGTGCTTTTAATGGCTCAATTTGCATCTAGTCCTCCAACACTACTCAACTACACTAGCTTAATTAATGAAGCTAGAACATTAAGTTTTTAAGGAACTTTGTGATAACTCAATCATAGCATCTTGTTACTATTTTAAAGCCATTTGAACTTTCATTGATTAAGCTATAACTCAATAATTGTATCTTTGTTGCCACTTTAAAATCATCTGAACTTTCATCAATTGAGTGAAAGATAGCCATTTTCACAAAACCATTTATTCCATAAACTAAACCAAGTTCAATTACATCATGAACTAGATTAAAAAATAACAACTTGCATTCAACATAACACAAAATATTTAACACCTACTAAAATTTTTTCCTTTTATTTTCTACTTTTTGTGGTAGTGGAGGGGCAACATCATAGTATGATCAGTTACCTCCAAGTATATAAACTAACCTATATGACCTATGCACTAACTTAGTATAACTTGCATTATGTAGGTAACCCCTAAAAGTGTTCTTGGTGGGATTTGAACTAAGATCTTATGCAAGTTATCATGAGAATCTCTTGAGTTTTAACTACTAGACCGATGCCTTATGGGTAACACATGGTGAACTTCCTATTTCTCAAAACTAAAAGTTGTTTGCTAGAGAGAAACAAAAGATACACTAAATAAAAAATGAAGTAACTAAGTTGATTCTAACAAAACTTGCATAAAAAAGGTATTGGTACAAAATAAGTAGAGTTTTAAGGATTTTACAAAGCTTAAAAAAGTAAGATTGGCTTATAGTGTTTACATTGATGGGCCTCTTTTCCCCCTAAAAGAAGACATGTGGGGTATTTGAGAGTTTATTGTAATCTCCTTGGCATTTTGGACATAAAGTCAACCTAATCAGCTCAGTTTCTACTCATGTAGATTTGTTCCAATGTTGCTTAAGAGATTTAGACGATATATGCTTGTGTAGCTAAAATGTCCTTCAATCTTGTTAGGATGTATCTCCTTGTATGAAACATTAGCAATCATGCCTAAAGCAAAGGAAAGGTTTTGTCCAATTGTTGCAAATGAGATTCAAACGAATGCGAGCACACACACAAATTTTAGTTGACACTCAACTGAGGTCTTTAAGTGGCCATCTAACATGCTTTGACCATTATTTCTTGCTTCTCAAATGCTTTGGCATTTTGAACCATCTATGCCTATATAACATATAAAACACATCAACTAGAGAAATAAACTCAAGTTTTAAATATATCAATCATGATTTAAATGCAAATTATCAAGAGGCATATGAGGAGGTTTGTCTTGTCATATTGGAGAAGTGAAAATCTATGGTGCTTTTAAGATACATTTCATTTGACCATGAATAATAAGTATTGCTTAAGAAGTAGCTAAACAATATAATTATGCAAGAGGGCAAAGTGTAAGGTTGGTCCTAATGGATTATACATGTTATTAGTTACAAAATGAACAATAGGTTGATATTAGCATGTGTCGAGTCTAATTTTTGAATTCCCATTCCTAATCCGATCTAGATTAGACCCTATGCTCATCTAATATAGACCCTCGACTTGAGTTAGGAATTTCGTTTGATTTTTGGAGTCGCCACCCAACTGTTGTTGGGAAAAATTGAATTAAGACTAAAGGAGCGGATTAGTCTTAATTTGGACTACTAGTCGTCGTTATTTCTTCTTTTCGTTTTGGTGAAAAGAGGAAAAGGAAAAACCAGAGTTTCTAAGTTCGGGGGCTAACCTATTAAAACCTTTGCGGTTACCACCTAATCTCCTAAAATTGTTCATCTTTGGAAATGTGTTTCATTGTGTTTCTGTTACTTTTTATTATGTTTTTTACTTATTTTAAGAAAATGGTTTTTCATTCATTTTATGGGTTGACCCGAATGGGTGCCTACGTACCTGCTATTCAGGATCAAACAAACCGTAGTTCGCTTTTTTTTTTTTAAAACTTTAAGTGTGTTGGTGAATTTTAATTTTGAAATCTCTTTTGATTTATGTTTTTACCCTTTTGGGGATTTTCTAAAAATTTCTAAGTCTAAGCTTTGATTTTATTTTTGAAAATGACTTTTTAGGGAAAACATCAATTTTGGATTTATTTGAAGAAAAAGATTTTTCTAAGTGCTAAAGCTTATTTTCTATTATTCTTTTATAATTTTTGAAGTTTTTATTAATTTTCATGATTTTTATGATTTTTGTGATTTTTGGGAATTTTGTGACTTTTGAGAATTTTGTGATTTTTAGGAATTTTTGTTAAACATTTTATGATAGGTTTAATATCTATTCTATTTTGGAATCTAAAATTTTTATTATTATTTTTCTAATATTTTTTTGTTATTCTTTATTATTTTTTTTCTACATTATTAAATTCTAGAAAAATCTAATTTCTATATTTTTCTATTTATTGAAAATATAACAAAAAATAAATAAATAACTAAATAAATAATAAAAAGTAATAAATTAATAATTTAACAAGGAATAAATAAATAAAAAAAATAAATTAATTAAATAAAATAAAATCTGGAAAAATCCGACTTACCTGGATCCGGGTCGGTGCGCGGGTCGGGTCGGTCGGGTCAAATCGAGTCAGGTCGGATCGGTCGGACACGGCGGCGGAGAAGGCTCGTTCACGGCGTTCCGGTGGCTTTTTGCAGCGGGTGAGGTGTCGAATCCTAGCTTCTCGAGGGTGCTGAGTCCAATGGTGGCGGTGGTTTGCTCCCAGATCGCCTCCTGGTGGTGGTTCAACTCCGGTCGGCACTTCGTGGTTTTGGATCTCCTCCGATGCTCTCCGATTTGCACTCTTTCCTTACTTTCTCTCTATTCTCATCTGTCCTCTGGCTTCCTAGTCTCCTCCTCTATTTATAGGCACTTCAAATCGAGCTAGATAAGCTCGGATTTCCTCCGATCGAAGCAAATCGGCTCGACGGTTAAAAAAAACAACTCCGATTCGTGTCAATCCATTGATTTGTTGCGATTTGATTCTAATTAGATAATGTATATCTTATTTCCGTTGAAGATCTATTGGATTTGTGCAAAAAATCGAATCAAAACGGTCGAAATACGAATTTTCCTTTCCACCGGCGATCTCGGGCTCGAGGTAGGAGACGATCATGCGCCGGGCGCGTGCGTTTCTTCCAGCCAATCAGATGCTGCCACGTGTCCTGGGCAAATGCAAAATTTGCAAAACGCGGAAACTGCTTCCCCCGCGATTCGAACCCCTGACCGAGCCCCCCTGTACGCGCCTTAGCCCATGGTCCGGACCAGCTGAGCTAGCCTATTTTCCTGATTTTTCTTATTTCGCAAATTGCATATATGCAATGCGATTTTTCTATTTTTTGAAAATTCCAAATTTTGTAAATTTTTTTTATTATTTATTATTATTATTTCTGAAATCATTTTTCAAAATTGAGGTGTTTTCCTGTTTATTTTTATTTTTTTGAATATTTTTATTATTTATGGTAAATTAGAGAAAAATTGGGGAAAATTAGGAAAAATTGAAAATTGATTATTAATGATGATTATTGATACCTAGGGCAAAAATGGGGTGTTTACAGCTGCCCCTCTTTGTGGTAAATTTTGGAAAACTTAACTACAAAGATAAACAAAAGACGTCATTTTTGGCCTCCTAAATGAGTTTTGGTAGGAAAATGCCCCAAGAGCTGATAATCCTATGATTGAAGATGTTCCTAACAATTCAAGGTAATGTTCCTTCTCCAAAAAGTGCTTTATGGGCTAACTAATTGGCGACAAGACACATCTCAAGCATTGTGTAGGAATGTATGAAAAATGATGATAGGAAGCGTCTTATCAGACTAGCAACTGTTTGGAAGAATGTTTCCGAAAAGTGCCCCAAGAGCTGACTAATTGGGAGAATCTAGGAAAGTGTCCATATTAGGCTGACTAACCTTAAAATAAATTTTTAGGAAAGTGCCCATCTTGGGCTGACTAACCTAAGATAGAACTGTCTCAAAAGGTGCCCTTATGAGCTGACCCTGAGAATAGGTTTTTTTTCGGGAAAGTGCCCATATTGGGCTTACTAACCCTTGGATTGATTTTTCTAGGAAAGTGCCCCAAGAGCTTACTGACCTAAGATAGAACTATCTCAAAAGGTGCCCTTATGAGCTGACCCTGAGAACAGGTTTTTTTCGGGAAAGTGCCCATATTGGGCTGACCAACCCTTGGATTGATTTTTCTAGGAAAGTGCCCCAAGAGCTGACTAACCTAAGATAGAACTGTCTCAAAAGGTGCCCTTATGAGCTGACCCTGAGAACAGGTTTTTTCAGGAAAGTGCCCATATTGGGCTGACCAACCCTTGGATTGATTTTTTTAGGAAAGTGCCCTAAGAGCTGACTGACCTAAGATAGAACTGTCTCAAAAGGTGCCCTTATGAGCTGACCTTGAGAACAGGTTTTTTTTTGGAAAGTGCCCATATTGGGCTGACCAACCCTTGGATTGATTTTTTTAGGAAAGTGCCCCAAGAGCTGACTAACCTAAGATAGAACTGTCTCAAAAGGTGCCCTTATGAGTTGACCCTGAGAACAGGTTTTTTCGGGAAAGTGCCCATATTGGGCTGACCAACCCTTGGATTGATTTTTTTAGGAAAGTGCCCCAAGAGCTGACTAACCTAAGATAGAACTGTCTCAAAAGGTGCCCTTATGAGCTGACCCTAAGAACAAGTTTTTTTCGGGAAAGTGCCCATATTGGGCTAACTAACCCTATTAAAAGGGAATGACTAGACGAGTGCCCCACTATGGGTTGACTCATCTCATGCTTTTGAATATGCTTTCTACTGAGCTAGATGATGTGATGCCTTTCATGATGTGATGATAGTTAACTATTTTAATATGTTTGCCAGTTTATCGTGGGTAGCGACCAAACAACCGAACCTTCGTGTTGGTTTGCTTCCGCTTCTTTTCTTCTTATCTTGACACGGTATTGAAAATCTTGATGTGCTTCATTTCTTTATGCACATGGCTCATTCGATGGTAATGTTATCCTACTAATGCATTAAGTTCTAATGCTTAGGAGTAGATAAAATTATATCACAAATTACATTAAGATTCATTATCATTTTAGTGTTTATCTTTCATTGACGAAGTGGTGGGTAATGTATTTAGGTGTATTTATTGTGATGAGAATTGATTAGGATTGTTGACCATTCAGGGATATTAGCTTTGCTTGTAGAAAAATAAAAACTTGACTCAACGAAATTTGTATCAAATACTGGCTTTCATAAACATTAGCAAAATTTCAATTCCATTGCCTAAGGATAGTACATCTTTACAGCATCTGCGTTGACGGGGTCTCTCAATTCTGGACCATCCATCTGAGTTAATATTAGAGCACCACCTGACAGAACCTTTTTCACCACATAAGGGCCTTCATAATTTAGAGTGAATTTTCCTCTGGAGTCTTGGGCGTTCGAGAGAACCTTTCTTAGTACCAGATCCCCCTCTTTGAAGTACTGAGGTCTCATCTTCTTATTAAATGCTCGGGCTATCCTCTGTTGGTAACACTGACCATGACATAGCGCAGTAAGTCTTCTTTCATCAATCAGGTTCAGTTGATCAAGCGTTTTCTTTACCCAATCTGATTCTGTTAATTGACTTTCCGACAAGATTCTGAGTGATGGTATTTCGACTTCCACTGGTAGCACTGCTTCTTTACCATATACCAATGAGTAAGGGGTAGCTCCCGTAGATGTTCTTATTGAAGTCCTATAAGCCATGAGAGCAAATGGTAACATTTCGTGCCAATCTCTGTAAATTGTTGCCATTTTCTCGATGATCTTCTTAATATTTTTGTTAGCTGCTTCTACTGCCCCGTTCATTTGAGGTCAGTAGGGAGTTGAATTTTTGTGGTTTATGTGGAATTGTTGACATAAACCTGTCATCGATTTATTGTTGAGATTAGTACCATTGTCGGTGATGATCGACTCAGGAACTCCATATCGGGCTATTATGTCCCTTTTTAAGAAGCGGACTATTACCCCTTTTGTGACATTGGTATATGATGAAGCTTCTACCCATTTGGTGAAGTAATCAATCGCTACCAGTATAAATCTGTGGCCATTGGATGCCGTTGGAGTGATTGGGCCTATTATGTCGATTCCCTACATGGAGAAAGGCCATGGTGCCGATAACAAATGTAGCTCGTTGGGTGGAGCATTTATCCGGTTTGCGTAGACTTGACACAAATGACAGTGCTTGACATATTTTATGTAGTCTGATTCCATGGTTAACCAGTAATACCCTAACCTCATGATTTTTTGGGCCAACATTTAGCCGTTCATATGAGGTCTACATACCCCTTCATGTACTTCCTTCATCAATTCGCATGCTTCATTTTTGTCCACACATCTCAACAAGGTGGTATCAAATGATCTTTTGTAGAGTATAGACCCACTTAATAGGAAATGACTTGCTAACCTTCTGAGCGATCTTTGGTCATTCTTGACAGCCATTTCGGGGTACCTACCTTCTTGGAGGAAGGTCTTGATGTCGTGATACTAGGGCTTGTCATCTTGTATCTTTTCAATGGTTAAACAGTAAGCGAGCCGACTTTCGATGTCTATTTTCATCGGTTGAACTTCGGCTCCCCCTGTTATCTGGATCATAGATGCTAGTGTGGCTAGTGCATCTACGAACTGATTCTGAGTTCTCGGGATGTACGTGAAGGCGATTGCCTTGAACTCCTCAATTAGCTCTGTCAAGTATTGATGGTACGGTACCAGTTTGGGGTCTTTAGTCTTGTATTCCCCTCTTGTTTGTAGTATGATGAGCGACGAATCCCCGCATACCTCTAATTCGCGGACTCCCATTTGGCAGGCCATCTTGAGGCCAAGAATACATGCTTCATATTCCGCGATATTATTGGTATAGGGAAATGTAAGTCTTGTCGCTGTAGGGAATTGAGTGCCGTCTGGGGATATCAATACTGCCCCAACCCCACAACTGAATACGTTGGCAGCTCCGTCGAAAAACAGTTTCCACTTAGCAGTCTGCTCTACCCCAGAATCTTCTACCGGTATATCTTCCACTGTTAATATGTTCTCGTCCGGAAATTGGACTTGTATTTCTTGGGTATCTATCTCGACAGGGTGTTCGGCCAATTGATCGGCTAAGGCTTGCCCCTTTATCGAGTTTTAATTTACGTACGTGATATCAAACTCAGATAGAAGCATTTGCCATTTAGAGATTCTCCCCATCAATACTGGCTTCTCTGCCAAGTATTTCAAGGGATCATGTGTTGTCAACAGCTCAATATGGTAGTAAAGGGTGTATTGCCTTAGTCGATGCATGACCCAAATTAGAGCACAACACGTCTTCTCCACCTCTGAGTACCTCTATTCCCCATCTGTGAACTTTTTGCTCAGATAATATATGGGACGTTCTCTTCCTTCTTCATCTTTCTGCCCCAGCACACATCCCATGGATTCGGGGAGTATGGTGAGGTATAAGAATAAGGGTTCTCCTTGTTTCGGGACTATCAAGACCGGGGGTTTTATAAGATAGTCTTTGATTGTCCTGAATGCATCTTCACATTCGTCATCCCATTCTATTGCGGCGTTTTTCTTCAGAAGACGGAATAGTGGCCGGCATTTGTCGGTGAGTTGTGAGATAAAACGAGCTATATAATTTAATCTTCCCAGCAAGCTTCTTACTTCTTTAACGGAGCGTGGGGAAGGTAACTCTAATATGGACTTTACCTTGTCAGGGTCAATCTTAATGCCCTCCTGGCTGATGACGAACCCTAACAATTTCCCCGTTGTGACCCCGAAAGTACATTTTTCTGGGTTTAACTTAAGCTGGAATTTTCTTAGTCGTTTAAACAACTTTCTCAGGATATCTATATGGCTTTCTCCTTCTTTGGATTTATCTATCATGTCGTCGACATATACTTCAACCTCACGATGCATAATGTCGTGAAGTATGGCGACCATGGCTCTCTAATACGTTGCCCCGGCGTTTTTCAAACCAAAGGGCATGACTTTGTAATAGAAAGTTCCCTATGTCGTGATGAAGGTCGTTTTGGTTTTATCTTCTTCAGCCATTTTTATTTGATTGTATCCTAAGAAACCGTCCATGAATGAGAAGAGATGGTTTCCTGTAGTGTTATCCACTAGAACATCAATATGAAGTAAGGGGAAGTTATCCTTTGGTGTAGCTTGGTTTAAGTCCCGAAAATCTACGCATATGCGTACTTTCCCGTTCTTTTTCATTACTGGGACTATATTTGCTACCCATTCTGGGTAATCGGATACTTCGATGAACCCTACTTCTAGCAGTTTCTTGACTTCTTCTTTGATTTTTAGTAAGATGTCAGGCCTAAATCTTCTCAGTTTTTGTTTTTTAGGTTTGACATCTTCCCTTGTGGGAAGCCTGTGAACTACTATTGATTGGTCTAGTCTTGGCATGTCACCATATGACCAGGCAAACACATCTGCATATTCGATCAATAGCTCGGTTATCTCACATTTTTGCTCAGCACTCAAACTGGTCCCGATTTTGAGGTTCTTAGGGTTGGCGATGCTTCCTAGATTTACTGTCTCCACAGGCTCGTCGATCGAGATTCCGCTTTGTTCACGTTTTAGCCAATTTTCTTGTATTATTTCATGGTCTAAGATATCGCCTTCAACAACTGACCCAGCAGCGTTGGAAACGATATCAACGTTTTTACGTTCTACCTGCGCGAAATATCCCTGATGTTCGATGGTGGGAGATTTGGGTGACATAAAAAATGAAATCATATATATATAAAAAACAAACTGCAATGGCATTCGATAAATAGTCTCAACAAAATTTGTTTAATGATTTTTCTCTACTCTTGAGCTAACCTAGCGCTATTGATAGGACAACAAAACCAATTGTTCAGAGCTGCATGTCGGTTGGATGTGCGGGAGATTGCTTTCCCATTGTTGTTGTCCTCTTGGTTTATTCGAAGCTCTTGAATGGTATTTGCCCTTCGGAAGGAATGTTGGAGAGGTGGGATGCACATCTGGGTGTCAATCAGCTTCCCCTTCATTCTGCCTTTAACACTCCTTACTTGTGCTTCCTCCGCGGCCGTAGGAACATACCCCAGTCCAAAGGTCCCGTGCTGCCCCTCTTTAAACTGATGGCCTTCCTTGCTGGTCACCATGTTTACTTCGTTGAAAATCTGCAACCCCAGGTCTTCTGAACCTTCATCCCCGATGTAAGGTATGGCAGTCTCTTTGTATATGGCGTAATCCTGCTCGCCCAGTACCGTAACTATCTGCCCATTTGTGATGAATTTGACCTTTTGGTGGAGACTAGAGGGAATGGCACCAGCAGCATGTATCCAGGGTCGTCCCAGGAGTAGGTTAAAAGACCTTGGGATGTCGAGGACCTGGAAGGAGATGTGGAATACTTGTGGACCGATTTCCACTGGTAGGTTCACTTCCCCCACAATGTCTCTTTTCGACCCGTCGAAGGCTCTGACCACTGTGGAGCTAGGTTTTATGTTGCTTGGATCGACCCCCAATAAGTCGAGTGTCGCCAATGGGCAAATGTTGAGGGATGATCCGTTGTCGATAAGTACCCGGGAGACAATGGTGTCATTGCACCGGACCACTATGAATAGTGGCTTGGTATGTTGGTCTCCCTCTTCTCCTAGCTCTTCTGGGGAGAAGGATATTTGATCCATGGTAAAGATAGAGTTTGCCACGTGACCCATCTTGTCTGTGGCAATGCCTTCCGGGACTTGAATCTGTTTTAGCACTTTAAAGAGTGCTTCCCTGTGAGGCTCAGATGTGGTAAGAAGGCCCATGAGCGATATCTGTGCTGGAACTTTATTTAATTGTTCCATGATCTTGTATTCGCTGGCCTTAACCATCTTCGTAAATGCTACAAGACCCTCTTCCTCTTCTTCCCCCTTTTCTTTATTAGGTTCTTCAGTCGGGATTTTATACTTTGGATCGTACAATCTCCCCGAGTGGGTGATGCCTCCCACTATAGGAGGTTGCTCTTGCTCGAGAGCCCGATAGTCGAACGGTGCAACCTTGTAGTTCTTTGCCGGGGTGGGAACGTTGAACACATATCTTTTTCTTAAGATTTGTACCTCAGTTGATTGTCCCCCATAGCATTGTATAACCCGGGGCTTTCGATGAGAGTCGATCATGTTGATAGTCTCCCCCTCTTCCTTTGCTAGATTGTCTTACTTCTCAAATTTCGGCCCCCATCCACTAGGCTGCCCTTGCTCAGTCGGGGTGTAAGAATAGTTTACCAGATACTGAAACTTCCCGTGTGATTCTCCCAAAGTGCCAACCGTGGGGTCTCCGGACAACCACCTTCTTTTAATGTGTGCCTTCGGTGCTTCTTCGGGAGCTTGTTGCTTCTTCTGTTGCTCCGTCGTATTATGTTTAGGGGCTTCTTTAGGAGTCGACTCCTCAGATATGATCATATTAATGGTAGGCAGCGGGTTGGTGTTGACATTGGGTGTCGGGGCATTCACGAAATCCAATTGTATGATTCATGCATCAATTAAGTCTTGGATTTTATGCTGGAGTCTCCAGCACCTATCTATAGCATGCCCCTCCTGACCCATGTGATAGTCACACTTGAGGTTGGAGTCCAAGTTCTTGGGCCTGTACCGGTCATTGGGGAGTTCGAAACTAATCAAGTTGTCTGCCCTCAACCGAGCGAAGACCTGACTGAGCGGTATGGGGATTGGAGTGAACTGCCTTGGGGGCCTGGCGGCCTGCGTATGACCTGTCGGAGGTTGCTGGGCTGGGGTACTCGTGGTCTGGAAAGTCACCCGAGTTCTAGGTTTTTCTGCCTTACTAGAATGTACTGTACTGACTGTGGGCTCTTTAACTCTGTTTCCTCCTAAGGGCCTTTGTGTTGGTGTGACCCTAGAAGGTTCCATTGATTGGAGTATACTGGTGGTGATGGCATTCTCGATCCTGCAACCCGCAGCTACTACCTCTGCAAAACTGGAGGAGGTCTGGCCTACCAGATGTGAAAAGTAGGTTTTGTCCAGGGTATTAACAAATATGGATGTCAATTCCTTTTCAGATATCGAGATTGCTACCTTAGTGGCCTAGGCTCTCCAACGCTGGGCGTACTCCTTGAACGACTCGGCATGTCTTTTTCGGAGACTCCCCAAGTCGATTACAGATGGGACGACTTCAATGTTAAACTTATATTGATCATAGAATGCCCGGGCTAGCTTCTCCCAGGTGTTGACAATGTTGAAGTCGAGGTGGGCATACCAGACCAATGCAGGGCCTGTGAGGCTGTCCTGGAATGTCTGGAGCATGAGTTGATCGTATTGAGCATACTTGCTCATTTTCCGGGCATATAGCCTGGTATGCATTTTGGGGCAGCCGATCCCATCATATTTTTCGAAATCTGGGGTCTTGAATTTCTCAGGGTATGCCTCTTCCCCGGCAGGTTAGTGATCCCGGCTTGTTCAAAACCATCAGGGCCTTCCATAGTTTTCATCTTGTCATAGAGCTGCTGGAAGAGTCGCTTCTCCATTTCCTTCTGTCTCTCTTCCATTTCTCTTTTCAAGTCGTCAGAGGTTGGCCCCTGGCTAACCTTTGGCTTGTATTCAAAAGCCGGGTTAAGATGGGAATTGATCTCCTCATATTCCGAAGGCTGTCCTTCCACTGCTTTTCCCTTTCTAGCCCCTGAATATTCTTCTTGGGTCGGCTGGGTGTTGCGCAAGAGGCCGATGCTTTCAGTCAAGAGGTGAACCTGGGCAGCCAGTTGTTGGACTGTTTGCTCTAGGGACATGATCCTAGAGTCCGAAGCAGCTTTAGCATTGGTGTTGTTGCGGTTGTCACTGCTGTTGGCCATTTTTGCTCTTGAGCGCGTGAGAACTGGGCTTCTAGGAGGGTTCAGTTGTTTGGAAGCTATTTTGATACCTGGATCCGCATTTTGTTTTTGTTTTAGTATAATGAATGCAAGAATGCCATGCATGTGTCACATGGATGCTAAAATAAAAAGGTTGACAACTGATTGACAATGTAATACTGAAATTTTACTTTTATTAATATTGAAAATTTTGGAGTTCAATGATCAAAATAAAGGATTACAAATAATGCTCTATTTCCTAGCTCTTTTAGTCTTCTGTTGTGGAGGCTTAGACTTCCTACTGATGACGGCTTCTAGTTCCTTGACTTTGTCTTGGCACTTCTCCAATTGTGCTTCTAAGGCCGTGTTCCTTTAGTCGGATTCCTTGAAGCGTCCCTTCCAGATGTCTTTCTTATAATCTGCGGCTTCAAAATACACTTCCATCTGGGCTTTGACCTGCTTCAGGTAGATTTCTATCTCGAGATTGATCTTATCTGGTCTTGGCTGAGTGACGTCTGGAACCCGATATGCTCTTTCCCCTGTCTGGTATAGCTGACGGATTACAAACTCTCTGGTGTCTCGGTGTTTTCCCACGTCGCCATCTAACTCCCCGAGGTCCACGTTTGGGCTTTCGATTCTGGCTTCCCAAAGTGCTTTGACTTCTGCCAACTTAGCGAACTTCCCGGCCACTAACATGTTCGGATCTTGATACTCAAAGGTGACTGCTTCGAGCGAAAGCCGATAAACAATGTCTTGGATAGTACCGAATTGGTGGACCACTGAGTTTGGGTGATATCTAATACATCCATTGATCCCGATTAACGGCACTGCTTGGAAATTACTGCAGGTCAAGATGATTTTATCGCAGCAGTTCCACCTGGCTGTCCATAGAATATCTTCGGCGCTAAGGCTTCTAAGCAGATCTGCCCAACTGTGGCTGGTAATATCGTCGGGTAGCTTTACTTTTTCTATACATGAGTCTATAAGATCCACTTGTTGAGCCAAGGTTTTTCTGACCATGTTCAGCCCGAAGCACTTGAGGTGACTTGCAAACCATATTAGCAAAAGGTTGATGCTGGAGCGGAGGATCCCATGGCCTTTCTTCTTAAGGAAATTTAAGTTCCAGATCTGTTCCGCCAGTAGAGCCGGGATATAAGATCTCCCCTCTATGAATTGGGTCACCACCTCTGCGACTCGATAGTGAATATAGAAAGTTCCAGTGGGGAATAGTATAGTGGCGAAGGCTGTCAAGATGAAAGCATTCACCCTTCTCTGCCTGTAAGTCTTAGGGTCCCCACACAAGATGTCCTTTCTATCCCCATTATCTTCTCGGGTAATAAACCGGGCTTCTAAGTCATCCATGCGTATGCAATACCCATTACAGTCTGCCAGGGCTTTGTTGACTGCTGTTTTGCGGATGCCTAGTAGTCTGCTGAAGGTGCCGGCTGGCCCGGCCTCGAGGTCTGGCATGTAAATCGAATCAGTCAGTGCTGGAGCTTGTAGCAACTGGGTATACTCCTCCAGGGTAGGGGTGATCTCATGTGGCCCGATGAAGAAGGCTGCGGGCTTGATTTCCCATAACTGGAGCATGGCCCGGACCATAGGTAAATTCGCCTCTATCTTGGTTAGTGAAAGGATGGGGCCGATCTTTTGCTAGATGAAGGCCTGCTCTTCTGGGTTGTATAAGGTAAACCAATGGTCCAACACCAATTTTGGGTCCAAAAGGTTTGTACACCCGAATTTCTTTGCGGAGGAGGCGATCGATTGCACTGCTAGCCATCTATTACAAATAGGAAACAGCCTAGTTACAAACAGAACTATGAAAATGTTACAGGGAAATAGTCCTGAACTCCAAGGAAAAAATAACAAACCATTACATTGTCATTCAATTGTCAACCCCTCGTCTAATGTTATGTATGCAAGTAGGTCGGTTCTAACTGGTTCCTGAGCTCTATGGCCTCTCGCATTCTCGAAGAAATGGATCTCAGGCCATATCGAAGCATAGGGTGGGGTAGCCTAATCGGTCCCGAACGGTGAATCAACTCACTTCGCCCGAAACCTACACAATGGCTCCCCGTCTTAGGTTTCTAGGACGGTCCGGGTTCGACCACATCTACTCACACAAACATATGCATGCATGCAAACCCCCACAGTAAACAAACAATCTAACTAATCCCTGAAAGGTTAGCAATAGAGTAATAAATGAAACACATTTCTTGGAGATAACGATTCAAAGAGATTCAGGTGGCTAGCCTGCTGGCATGGGTCCCCAGTGGAGTCGCTATCCTGTTGAGTCTAATTTTTGAATTCCCATTCCTAATCCGATCTAGATTAGACCCTATGCTCATCTAATATAGACCCTCGACTTGAGTTAGGAATTTCGTTTGATTTTTGGAGTCGCCACCCAACTGTTGTTGGGAAAAATTGAATTAAGACTAAAGGAGAGGATTAGTCTTAATTTGGACTACTGGTCGTCGTTATTTCTTCTTTTCGTTTTGGTGAAAAGAGGAAAAGGGAAAACTAGAGTTTCTAAGTCCGGGAGCTAACCTATTAAAACCTTTGTGGTTACCACCTAATCTCCTAAAATTGTTCATCTTTGGAAATGTGTTTCATTGTGTTTTTTACTTATTTTAAGAAAATGGTTTTTCATTCATTTTATGGGTTGACCCGAATGGGTGCCTACGTACCTGCTATTCAAGATCAAACAAGCCATAGTTTGCTTTTTTTTTGAAAACTTTAAGTGTATTGGTGAATTTTAATTTTGAAATCTCTTTTGATTTATGTTTTTACCATTTTGGGGATTTTCTAAAAATTTCTAAGTCTAAGCTTTGATTTTATTTTTGAAAATGATTTTTTAGGGAAAACATCAATTTTGGATTTATTTGAAGAAAAAGATTTTTCTAAGTGCTAAAGCTTATTTTCTATGATTCTTTTATAATTTTTGAATTTTTTATTAATTTTCATGATTTTTATGATTTTTGTGATTTTTGGGAATTTTGTGACTTTTGAGAATTTTGTGATTTTTGGGAATTTTTGTTAAACATTTTATGATAGGTTTAATATCTATTCTATTTTGGAATCTAAAATTTTTATTATTATTTTTCTAATTTTTTTTGTTATTCTTTATTATTTTTTTTCTACATTATTAAATTCTAGAAAAATCTAATTTCTATATTTTTCTATTTATTGAAAATATAACAAAAAATAAATAAATAACTAAATAAATAATAACAAGTAATAAATTAATAATTTAACTTGGAATAAATAAATAAACAAAATAAGTTAATAAAATAAAATAAAATCCAAAAAAATCTGACTTACCTGGATCCGGGTCGATGCGCGGGTCAGGTCGGTCGGGTCAAATCGGGTCAGGTCGGATCGGTCGGACACGGCGGCGGAGAAGGCTCGTTTACGGCGTTCCGGTGGCTTTTTGCAGCGGGTGAGGTGTCGAATCCTAGCTTCTCGAGGGTGCTGAGTCCAATGGTGGCGGTGGTTTGCTCCCAAATCGCCTCCTGGTGGTGGTTCAACTCCGGTCGGCACTTCGCGGTTTTGGATCTCCTCCGATGCTCTCCGATTTGCACTCTTTCCTTACTTTCTCTCGATTCTCATCTGTCCTCTGGCTTCCTCGTCTCCTCCTCTATTTATAGGCACTTCAAATCGAGCTGGATAAGCTCGGATTTCCTCCGATCGAAGCAAATCGGCTCGATGGTTAAGAAAAACAACTCCGATTCGTGTCAATCCATTGATTTGTTGCGATTTGATTCCAATTAGATAATGTTTATCTTATTTCCGTTGAAGATCTGTTGGATTTGTGCAAAAAATCGAATCAAAACGGTCGAAATACGAATTTTCCTTTCCGCCGGCGATCTCGGGCTCGAGGTAGGAGACGATCACGCGCCGGGCGCGTGCGTTTCTTCCAGCCAATCAGATGCTGCCATGTGTCCTGGGTGCAAAATTCGCAAAACGCGGAAATTGCTTCCCCCGCGATTCGAACCCCTGACCGAGCCCCCCTTGCGCGCGCTTTAGCCCATGGTCCGGACCAGCTGAGCTAGCCCATTTTCCTGATTTTTCTTATTTCGCAAATTGCATATATGCAATGCGATTTTTCTATTTTTTGAAAATTCCAAATTTTGTAAAAAAAATTTATTATTTATTGTTGTTATTTCCGAAATTATTTTTCAAAATTGAGGTGTTTTCCTATTTATTTTTATTTTTTTGAATATTTTTATTATTTATGGTAAATTAGAGAAAAATTGGAAAAAATTAGGGAAAATTAGGAAAAATTGAAAATTGATTATTAATGATGATTATTGATACCTAGGGCAAAAATGAGGTATTTACAGCATGGATTTTATGTGAGATTACCCAAGCACAAAGAGGGAAGGGACTATTATTTTTGCATTACAAAGCTTTCATTTCAAGAAATAATTCACTTCATGGTATATATAAGGCAATTGTTTCCTACTATGATGACAAATTCTTGAGCTACTTTCAAAAAACTCTATGAAAGAGGTTAAGAACCAAGCAACTTTTTAGTATTTCATGCCACTTGCAAACTAATAGGCATATAGAGATCATTAATGAAACTTTTGGTTTACTAGTAAAAGTTGTAGTTGACAAGATTTTAAAGGACTAAGATATTTGTTGATTACATATTGATTATGCTTATAATAGAATGGTTGATAGTGCTAATAGGAAAAAAAAAAAAAAGCCATTTAGGTTGGTGTGTGGGTTAAATCTCCTTACCTACTAGATCTAGCACGCTTCCTTTCAATGAGTTGGTTGATCTCATGGATAGACTAATGCTAAGTGTATTTAGAAGCTACATGAGATTGTGAGACCATCTATTGTAAGGAAAATTGCTAATCATGAGAAGCAAGCCTACAAGTGCCAAAGGTAAGTTCATTATTGATCCTAAAAATTTGTATGCATATAGTCGTAAAGAGCCAAAATTGATGCCCCCAAGAAGATGGGTCAATCAAGATTATAGTTATGGCGAATGACTATGCCAACAAGGTGGGTCTTATAGGTGAACTAAATGTTCTAGTAGCATTTAGTAAGTAAGAATTAGCCTAATGTGGATCCTAAGAATCAATTTATACCCAACACCAATGATTGTAAATCGTCTTAAGAAAGCTAAAATCAAGTTGAAAGTGAACTTTCACCTGTTGAATAATGCAAAACAAAGAACCACAACTAAAATTATTTTAAGCCGCTTATTGTATAACCCAAGAACTAGAGGTATAATTGAATGGAAGACCTTGACTCATTGGTTATAAAGAACCAAAAACCATAAGTAAATAAAGCCCACAAGAATGAAGTTCTTAATAAGTATGATAATTCTTCAAAAGAACTAGTGAGAAGATAATAATCATTCAAAGTATATAGTTCAATATTCAAGTTATTATTCATTAACTATCTAATTATTGCAACCTTAAACTTATTTATAGGTTCAAAATAATCCCCAAATAAGGAAATGAATTAAAACCTTTATTATAGAGAAATTTAAAATAAGTTATGAAAAAAAAAATTACTTTTCAAACTACAAAAGTAATGAATAAAGAACAACTTAGGTTTTGACTAACATATAAAGCTTTGAATGATAAGAAAATCTTTTCATTAAAAAATAAGCCTTTACATAACAAGTAAGCATTCCTCTTTGACTCGAATGTCTAGGGCCTGATTCTCATTTTCCTCCTTCTCGTAAAAAGGAATCGCCTTTGAGTTTGATGGTTGAATGGTAAAGATGTAGCTACCTAGATCATAAAATCAATTGTCTTCCTTTGCTAGCAATCAAACCCATTAGTCATCTTCACTAATAGCTTTATATCTACCCATACACCATATGCATCTCAAAAATCCTAAAGGAAATAAAATGATCTACAAACAACAATATAAAGGTAACACAATGTGTTTTAATCATTGGTTTGAAAGATTGATAAACTATTATTTGCCCTAACAATAAATTGATTCCATTTACAATATTAGGCTTACTCTCAATTATATTTTTAGCACTAACAATCTCAATTGTGAAACTTTCTAGAACTCTAAGGTTCTTAACACTATCAACCACCACTACTACTAGCTTCTTTTTTCTTTTACTACCCTTCTATAATCGCTTACTTAACCTCATTAATAGATTTGTTTTGGAACCTTAGCATTTTCCACATTTAAGCTCCTTTAACTGTATCTTAGTCAATTATAGATTCTCCTCTTTATTGACTTTGCTTTCAATTACCCATCTTTGCACTTGATCCTTTAGCAAATTTAAACCATCTTGCACCTCCTCTTCAATCAAGGCATAAAATTGATATTTTTCTCATTCCTTCCTAAATGAATACATATTCTTCAAAGGCATGTATGAGACATTACAATGTAATCATCATGGTCTTCCCAAATTAATATAAAAGTCATCGATATAAGCCACATTAGACAAAACCTCTTCTTTATAAGATTTACCTTTAGTGTAGGTAATTCATACCTATTCCGTTACTCAAACCATCTCATTGTTAAGAACTAATCCATATGGATTGAGATGATCAATAGTTCTCTATCATATATGCGAAAGCTGAATTTTGACGGCAATCATCAATATATACATAACAAAAATGACATTGAGCTAACATGGGTAAATATTTTTGAAAAGATCTATACATATTTTCTTCATCAATTTACTCATGACCATAAATCAACCATTAACCAACAATCACTAATTTTTTTCCAAACCACAATCAACCAATATCTATAATAATAGATATTTTCTTCTCAAACGACAATTCACAAATATCGTCTAAATCACAATCAGCCAACAATCTCAAATATTTTGCCTTACCCTAGGAACAACAATCAAAATTAAATGATATGAACAAGTTGCATGACAAGCAAACATTCCTCTTTGCACTGATGTCTCGAAACTTGATTCTCATCATAGTCCTGCACCTTGAGAATGATGAAGACATTTGAGGGAATATTCAAAACAAACTAAGGGAAATGATGTGAATTAAGACTTTTTTCAACACTTAGGATCAGCTTCAAGAACTGAATTCAAGACCATTTGACAAAGATTGGCTCTACTAGGGGTTATATATATGTAAATTAGAGTGAGAATGGGCTTGGAAATGTATTGTGAGGAATTTCTATGATGAGAATGATGCTTATGCAAGATCGAAGCAGTCATAAGTTTCTATGACTATGTAGATATCATAAAGAGAAGGATTTAACCAAGTGAAGCGTTTTGGACAAGTTCATCCAATGGGGTCATACTTTACTCTAACGAAGTTGATTGGTAGCTATAAGAAGTCCAACTTTGTCTAAATGAAGTCTAACTTCGTTCTATCACACTCTAAACAATTGTTTAAACAAAGTGCTACTAGACTTGACTTTTCTATATTTGGTGTTTTCAATTCATATTCTGTACTCACATCTCTGAAACAATATAAAGGGTTAGTAGTACTTTGGCAAGAAATGATCAACAAAAGCCTAAAAATTATGTTAGCTCATTAGTGACTAGATGTTTATTAAATAATGTGTTGTCCTCTCTCAGGCATTAAAACTTCTACACTTCTTGTATTTTTCCAAAGTAAGACTTTATAACAAATTTTGATTAAAACACGTTATGAGTTTCTTTGACTGCTCCTCTTATCGTCAAGTTCAAGAGTGGCAAGTAAGTATTCGGATCCTTAGTCTCTATGCTAATCTTACGAGGTTGTCGTAGATCTTTGAATAATTCATATTAGAGGTGTCATAGAGTTACAGTTTTTCATGGACTTCTTCTATTGTTTTCATTCCTTCTATTTTTCCAAAGAAAATTCTTTTTGTTTTCAACTTTTGCTCTTCACTTAGTTATATATATATATATTAATTTAATTTATGACTTCATGAAGATATAAATGTAAATCCCAAATTGTATTTTTAGACCAAAATTGCAAATCTTCCCGATCTGGTTTGCGCAAGTAGTCTAAGATCTTGTGCTATTTTCCACATACTAGCATTTAGTTTGATCAACTCTTCAAGCTATTCAATACTTCTTCTTCATTTTTTTTTTAATAATTCTTGAATCTTATCGATTGAATATACTCTACAAAATGTCATGAACTATACATGTGATTTTTTAGTGTTTTTTTTTTAAATTAGCATTTATGCCAATACCTTTTCACCGTGTATATATATATATATAATATACTAACATTGCATAGCAATATTATTTAAAATAAACTAATAATTGCAAGTTTATATTATTAATGTATTGAATTTGTATTAATATTATATATATATATATATATATATATATAAAGAACCCTCCTGCGTTTAGATACTACTCCGGCGACTCTTACTCCAACCATATCTACAAATGTCCGTGTAAAATACCCATAACTAACATCCACTCAACTCAGTAACACAAGACAGCTCAATGATAAGGAATGTGATTTTTAATTATTTCAACTACTTATATGCAACAAACATTCAGCACCATGCGGTGTCGGTACTAGAAAACAGTTTTTTTTTTTTTTTTTTTTTCAAACTCCATAGCTGGAGCAATGAAGACGACACAAGTCTCCTACTTCAGCTCCCTCTTCTTCTTTATCCTTGCTCTCAGGTAATTTCCATCTCACCAGTAGAAATAAATTACTTTCGCATAATACTTTCCATCGTACGTTATTTTTAGTGTGTTTAGTTTTGTTCTAGAATGGCATACGAATTTGCTCGTGGGTTTATAGTGCAAGGATTGCGTTTTAGGTATCCTGATGTGACACTTTTTGATTTAATTTCACCTTATAATTCTTAATTCTTGTGCAAGTTATGGAGTTTGAAGGTCAGCTCCCGGTGAAATCCATGTCGGTTGCTGCAAAATGAATGGTTGAGAAATGATGGGGGTTGTGCTAATTTTTTAAAACATATTTTTACTTTATGTGATTTCTCATTAATTCAGACTTGTGCATTAGTAAGTGTCTGAAAATAAATGATCTCCAAGGCTAAGGGAACATAAATCCACTTTCAGTTCATAATCCTTCTGTTTACAAGATTGATGACTAGCTCTTGGTGGACTTATCGGCCTTCAAATGGCATTGAGTTCGGCTGTGTTTTGATTCCCAGATATGTGAACTTGTTCAAATTATATGGTCAATTGTAAAAAAAAAAAATTGCACTAAGATAAGTATTTTGAGGGATCACAGTTTTTAAGTCCTTTTCTTTTCTTCAGGGCATCATCTAGAACCCTAAATCGGACAAATGAGCAACTTGCGAGTTTACCACCCAGAGGTTGGAATTCATATGATTCCTTTTGCTGGACAGTTTCTGAAGAGGAGTTCTTACAAAATGCTGAGATTGTTGCCACAAAGCTACGTCCTGTGGGTTACGAGGTCATAATTTTGTTATCCCATAAAATTTTAACTATTGACTGTGGTTTTCTCTTTTTTGCTTTTGTTTATATTTTATTTTATTTTTTCTTTCCCCTTGAAAAATGATGTTTACTGAGGATCTTATTTCAATGTCTCCAACATATACGACTCTTGCACTCATCAACAATATTATCGACAAAAAGCCTAATGAAGTCTTGTTTCTTGAAAGAGAAAACAATAGATTTACTTAAAATGTTACTCGTTGTGGGCTGGAAATTTATTAAATTATTGCTAATGCTTCATTAGTAATTTCCAATGACAATGTTGTAGTTCTTATTGGCATTATCTTATGGCTCATTTTTTATTTCTAATTATATTGCAGTATGTTGTAGTCGACTACCTTTGGTACCGAAAAATGGCGCCTGGTGCTTATGTTGATTCTCTTGGATTTGATGTAATTGACAAATGGGGAAGAATGCAGCCTGACCCAGGTAGATGGCCTTCATGTAAAGGTAAGAGAGGTTTCAAGGAAGTTGCAGATAAAGTTCACAGCATGGGTTTGAAGTTTGGGATACATGTCATGAGGGGAATAAGTACACAAGCTGTCAATGAGAACTCCCCTATCTGGGACTCTGTTAAGGTTTGCCGTTTTCAGTCATAGCCAGACTTGTCTACAGCTATAATTTGAAAATCCTTCTAACATTAGTAGTTTTTTAAAAGAAGTGAATTTTTATATGCAATGGTCGGGTGAAGTATTGAAAGGGGATTGCCATTGTCAATATAAGCCACTGTTTTGTTGCCTCACCAGGGAGAAGCTTATCAAGAGGGAGGTCATTACTGGAAGGCAAAAGACATTGCGCTCCCAGAAAGGCCTTGTGCATGGATGCAACATGGATTTATGGCTGTAAATACAAGGTTGGGTGCAGGCAGAGCCTTCTTGAGATCACTTTATCAACAGTACGCAGAATGGGGTGTTGATTTTGGTAATTCACCAGTTACCTCATAATCCTCCTATTATGAAATTTTGAACACTCAAATAAGGGAATTGTCATAATGCAATACACCTTTCCTTTTATGGTTTTATTGTGCTATGCATCAAATTTAATTTGAGTTCTTTTGCTGATAAAATTATGCAGGCTTGTTTGAACTTTTATGCTGATATTACTGACCCTAACACTTCTAGACTTCTAGTTGATAATTGTTATAGGATCGTTCCTCTTCTTTAGAATTACTTATTAATTCTGAATCAACCATAGTTTTAAGAGTTTTCCTTCCTCGTCTCCCTATGGTTGCTAATGGGTTCGGGCTCGTTAGAGAGAACCCGACAATCTCGATATCTTTTCTGATTAGTCAAAAGAATTTGGAGAAAAATTTGGTTAGCTCTTTCGTTCTTGTTCTCGGTTTTGTTCTACAACCCAGCAGTGGAAGTCCCCTAACTGCCATGTTCCCATGCTCCCCTTTTTTTCTCTCCCACAACTACACTTTTTACACCTTCACTACTAACCGCATACCTACTGATCAGTAACATGATAGCAGCACTGCACCTGACTCTAGGATACCCCTCTACCATAATTAACGATACTTAAGACACCATCTCCAGCTAAGTCAACAAGCACCCATTAAACCGCTGGACATGTTACACTAAGAAAAAGGAACAACAATCTTTGCACTAAGAAAAGAAACACACAAATAAGGTAAGGCACAATTACACTACCCAGCAGGGTCAGCTGGGTGTCCACCTCACTCCTTAACCAAGCACAGCCCCTTCTCGCCACTCCTCTTGTGTGGCTTCTTTCTGGTATAAACCTGGTCAAAGGAGGGTATTTTGACATGTGAACGCGAGGTTTTCTCATGTGTAACTTCTGTCCCTCCCTCAAGAGCACACGTGACCTCAGGCGCGAATGGTGGATACCTTTGTATCATCACCTCAGCTGACTCCTAGGAAGCTTCAACTCGTGAGTAGCCATCCCAATGCACCAGCACTTCTGATTGGCACTGCATTTGGTGTGTCTCTAAGATAGCTTTGGGTTGAGGAATGACCACTCCTTGCTGTATCAGCGGTACTAGTGGTTGAGTAGTAGGAGGGCCTTTGAGCTTCTTCAAGTAAGACACATGAAAAACAGGGTGGATCCTAACTTGAGGGGGAAGTTCAAGACAATATGCTACCATTCCAACCTTGGCTGCTATTGGAAATGGCCTATAGAACTTTGGCACCAGCTTTTGGTTGCGTCGTGTAGCCACTGAAACTTGCCGATAAGGTTGAAGACGAAGCCACACTAACTCACCCTCTTGGAATTCTAATTTCCTGTGATGTCTATCATACTGTGCTGTGATGGTTGCTTGAGCTCATGCCAGCTGTTGTCGGAGCTGTTGCCAGACTTGGTCCCTTTCCATGAGAGCTACTTCTACTACTTCCAACTTGGACATTCCAGGGTAGTAGGCCAGCAACCTAGGAGGTGTGTGGTTATAAATGACCTCAAAAGGAGTCGCCTTCAGTGTTGTGTGGAACCCCGTTTTATAACAGAACTCCGTCCACGTAACCCACTCAGTTGACTTGTTTGGGCATTCCCCCACAAAGCACCATAAGTACATTTCGATGGTGCAGTTAACCACCTCCGTCTGCCCATCTCTTTGTGGATGATAGGAGGAAGAGAAAGCCAACTTCATGCCTTGTAACTTAAACAATTCTTTCTAGAAGGTGCTGGTAAAGGTAGTATCCCTATCGCTTACGATGGATTCTGGCATCCCATGGAGTTTGAAGATGTGGTCAAAGAATATTCGAGATACCGAGACAATCGTATACGGATGGTTAATGGGCAGGAAGTGGGCATATTTAGAAAAGCGATCAACCACCACAAAAAGGACCGATTTCCCATGGGAGACGGGTAATCCTTCAATGAAATCCATGGAGATGTCCGCCTATGCTTGAGACGGTATTGGCAGTGGTTGCAAGAGGCCTGCCGGTTTCAACAATTGGACCTTACTTTGTTGGCATATCTCATAAGCATGGATAAATTGTTGGACTTGTTGTTTAAGCCCCTTCCAATAAAAATCCTTCTTGATTCTGTCGAGAGTCTTTTGATACCCCTCATGGAATGGGCAGTGGAGAGCCTCGATTATTACTGAACACAAGGCTAAGTTAAGGAGCAAGTAGATTTTCTACTTGAAAAATAATAGCCCATCCTGTACCGCCCATTGCTGCTCGAGTTTCCCTGTCTCCACTTGTTCTATCAGTGGTAAAACATCTGAGGGCAAGAGATGGCTGCTAGACAACTGACCGGGTCTTCCTTCCTGGAAAGGGCATCAGCCACCTTATTTTCACGGCTAGCTCTATACTCAATCTCGAAGTCAAACCCTAATAGCTTGCTGATCCAATGTTATTGAGGCGAAGTTGTCACCCACTGTTCCAAGAGGTACTTGAGGCTATAATGATCAGTCTTTACTAGAAATCGCCTTCCCCATAGGTACAGCCTCCAATGTCGTACTGCTTTAGATAACCCGATTAACTCCTTTTTGTAGGCGGCTAGGATCAAGTGCTACCTTGCAAAAGGATAATTGAAATAGGATATAGGACGCCCTTGCTATCAAAGAACCACCCCAATCCCTCCTTCCGAGGTGTCACACTCTACCACAAATGGCTGGGAGAAGTCTTGAAGGGCTAAGACGGGAGCTTCTGTCATGGCGGCTTTTAGCTTCTCAAACGGGACCTCAGCTTCAGGGGTCTAATGGAAGTTGTTTTTGCAAAGCATCTTAGTCAAGAGCTCCGCAATTCTTCCTTACCCAGCCATAAAGCGCCGATAATATCCTGTCAATCCCAGAAATCCTATCAAGGTTGTGGTGGACATAGGCTTGGCCCACTTCAACACAGCTTCTATCTTCTCTGGGTCAACGCGTACTCCTTCATGTGAAATAATGTGACCTAAGTAAGCCACTTGCTCTTAGGCGAAGGCACACTTACTCTTCTTCAAGTATAATTGATGCGCTTGTAAGAGCATAAATACCCTCCTCAAGTGCTGCAAATGTTTGGGCCAGGTGCTACTGTAGACCAAGATGTCATCAAAAAAGACTAACACAAACTTGCACAGCACCCCTTTGAAAATCGTATTCATCAAGGCTTGGAAGGTGGATGGAGCATTAGTGAGACCGAAAGGCATGACAAGGAACTCAAAGTGCCCATGATGAATACGGAAGGCTGTCTTCTTTATATCCGCTAGATGCATGCGCACTTGATGATAACCCGAGGCTAGGTCTAACTTGGAGAAATACTTGACCTCATTTAATTCCTCCGATAGCTCTTTTATGATCGGAATAGGAAATTTATCCTTGATAGTTTTGTCGTTCAGCACTCAATAATCCACACAAAACCTCTAGCTGAGGTCAGTCTTCCATCCCAGCAATATGGGGGAAGAAAAAGGGGACCAACTTACCCGAATGATACCCTGATCCAACATCTCCTTGCATTGTCACTCTATTTCATCCTTCTATTGATGCGGATACCGATAAGGTCTCACCACGATAGGTGCTGTTCCTGGGTGCAAGGGAATCATTTGGTCACATGGTCTGGCCGATGGGAGTCCTTGTAATGACTGGAAAAGTGATTCAAACTCAGCCAACAACATACCTAGCTCGTCACTCTTCTCCACTTCTCGCATGGCCACCAAAGAGACACGGTCTTTTCCATGTTCCAAGAGGCCCCTCAGTTCAATCTCTTTACCATTAACACGGAATTTCATCCTCATGTCATGGAAATCCCAATCAATCGCTCTTAGGGACTTCAACCAACTCACGCCCAGAACTGCATCGATATCACACAAGGGCAATGTATAGAGGTCTACTTCGAAAGGGTAGCCTGCAAGGAACAACTCCACCCCCTTACAACTACCCCCACTCCGTAGACTTTCCCCTTTGGCTACCAGCACTTTGACGTTATGCCGTGGCTCCACCTTTAGCTTCAATCTTTGGGCCTCCCGTGCATCCACAAAGTTATGCATGCTTCCGGAATCTACCAGTACTACCACCTCCTGTTCTCCAATCTTGCCTCGTAACTTCATAGCTTGGGGCTTGCACAAGCCAATCATGGTGTGGAGAGATATTGCTGCCAATTCCTCCTCGCCCTTCTCAACCCCCGTTTCCTCCTCCTTTGGTTCCCCCGAATTGTCCTCGACACACTCTAGCCAAAATAGCCTTTTATAGCGATGCCCTACTGAAAAGGTTTTGTCACAGTTGAAGCAAAGTCCCTTTCTCCTCCGCTCCTCTAGTTTCGGCTTACTTAGCCGCTTCATGAAGGGTTTGGTGGCGGGGCTATGGTTCATCAAAAACTTTCTCTGAGGTGCTTGCCCATCTGCTACTAGACCGACCCTTCTCCTCTGTGCCTCAGCCTCTGCCCGCAAGGCCGTGCTCCTCCTCTCATACAGCTACTCCAGGGCTACGACTTGGATCATGTCTTGGGGGTTTTGGATCAGGATGTCCACAGAGATGGACTCCTTCAACCCGCTGATGAACAACGCCACCTCTTGCTCCAGCGTTAGGGACAAGGTTTGGGCTGAAACTTAGGTGAACTACTGTTGATACTCCTCCACAGTCCCCACCTATCTCAGTTTGGCCAGGTCTCCCAACAGATTACTTCTCAATGGAGGTCTAAATTGAGGGTGGCAGATTGCTTTGAAGTCCTCCCACGAGATCCCCAATCGATCCCGCTCCATCTTGAGGAACCACAGTTGGGCCTCCCCTTCCAAGTGATAGGCGGCCAACTCCACCTGATCCCCTTTTAGCGTGCGTTGGTGCCTGAAGAAAAACTCACATTGACTCAACCATCCAATGGGGTTAGACTTGTTGTCAAACTTAGGGAAGTCTAGGTAGGCGTACTTTGGCATCACCACCCCCCTCTCGTCGTCCCCAACCACGGCAAAGCCTCCCAAGGCCTGGTCCCTAGAGGAGCTACCCCCGCTGGTCTCCTCCGTCTCTCTCCACTTTCCCCTTTGTGCCAACAGCTCCTTGGAAAGGCTCGCCAACTGGGTGGACGGTTCTTCGACTTAGGCTCGATCGGCCTTGTACATTTCCAAAAAGCCTTTAAATTGTTGCCGGAGTCGCTTGAAATTGTCCGACATGTCTGGCTCGGATCCCACTTTGTTTAGGATCATTCCTCTTCTTTAGAATTGCTTATTAATTCTAAATCAACCATAGTTTTAAGAGTTTTTCTTCCTTATCTCCCTGTGGTTGCTAATGGGTTCGGTTTTGTAGGAGAGAACCCAACGATCTCGATAGTCTTTTCTAATTAGTCAGAAGAATTTGGAGAAAAATTTGGTTAGCTCTTTCATTCTTGTTCTTGGTTTTGTTCTACAACCCGGCAGTGGAAGTCCCCTAACTGCCACGTTCCCATGCTCCCCTTTTTTTTTCTCCCACGACTACACTTTTTACACCCCCACTACTAACCGCATACCTACTGATCAGTAGCATGACAGCAGCACTGCACCTGACTCTAGGATACCCTTCTACCATAATTAAAGGCTACAATACTTAAGACACCATCTCCAGCTGGGTCAGTAAGCACCCATTAAACCGCTGGACATGTTACACTAAAAAAAAGGAACAACAATCTTTGCACTAAGAAAAGAAACACACAAATAAGGTAAGACACAATTACACTACCCAGCAGGGTCAGCTGGGCGTCCACCTCACTCCTTAACCAAGCACAGCCCCTTCTCGCCACTCCTCTTGTGTGGCTTCCTTCTGGTATAAACCTGGTCAAAGGGGACTATTTTGACATGTGAACGCGAGGTTTTCTTGCGTGTAACAATAATGCATGGTCTTTTTATAGATTAGAGCTCCGATCAGTTAGAGTTATTTAATTAGCTGATAACTAAAGTGAAATTATTGCTTGTCCTGCTATTCTCGTAATCATCTAACTTACTTTCAAAGTTCATATTGTTTCTTGCAGTAAAGCATGATTGCGTGTTTGGTGATGACTTGGACTTGGGTGAAATAACTGTGGTGTCAAAGGTAAATCACTTACCCTCTCTATCTCATCTTCTGACAATTTCTCTGCCTAGTATCTTCAAAGCAACATAAGTATGCTACAGAATGAAAGCTAAATGCAATTTAACACCTTGAACAGGTCCTAAGGGAACTTGACCGACCCATTGTCTACTCTTTATCACCTGGTACCAGTGTAACGCCAACCATGGCTAAGGATGTGAGTGGGTTAGTTAACATGTACAGAATTACGGGGGATGACTGGGACACATGGGCAGACGTTGCATCACATTTTGATGTTACAAGGTGATTGGCCATGTATATCAAGATCTTTAAGTTGTGAAATGGTTTTACATAACCCGCTATTTACTTATGTTTATCAGGGACTTTGCTGATTCGGATATGATAGGTTACAGAAGTGCCATGGGAACCTCATGGCCAGACCTTGATATGTTACCATTGGGATGGCTTACAAATCCAGGTGATGAAGCCATGAATTCTTTTTTTCACTTTGTGTTCTCCTCGCGGAGATAAGAGGAAAGATGATTATGAATACTTCAACAAATCTTTTCCATTGCAGCGAAAGAAGGAAGTTATACTCAACTGACAAGATAATTTTATACATTCCGTTGAATTTGCTGAGAAATCCTATTCTTAACTCTCAAGTTCCTCTCTTCCCCCTTCCATTCAAGGCATAAACTAATGGATTGAGTCAAAGAGTATTGAGCTCAAGCTCAATTAGAAAGTTTAACGTTTGCACTTGACTTAAGCTTGATCAAGTTCAAAAATTTTGAGCTTGAGCTTAGTTTGAATTGCTACTTAATAAGCTCAAATCAACTTGACTAAGCTTATTAAAACTTGATAGAAATTTTATATCTGTTCTCATTAAATTTATCTTAAATTCAAACTTAAATCAAACTCAATTAATCTTGATATATACTAAAAGCTTGATATATACTTGAAGCTCAATTTCAACTTGATTAGACTCTTGAGCTTATTGAGCCAAATGGGCTCAAGCTTGACCTGAGCCCAATAAGCTACTCTTGTAGCTCGAGCTTGTGCTTGACTTGACTAATTGAATTGAGATTGGGCAAATATTGAGCCAAGCTTAATGGCTTGTGAACCAGCTTGGTTCATCTATCCTACTTCTTATAATCATCTTGTGCAACATAAAGAAATGCAGAAGAGGCTTAACAGGTTGCTCTTAGAGCTGGTCATAATTGCCATCTAGTTTATATACTTATGCTGGTTTCTTCTTTAACTCCAAATGAATGGCCTTTATGTCTTGCATACATTAGAGGAGTAGAAGATTAGGCCAGTGCATCTTAAGGGGTTTCATAGTAGTTAAGACTTGGAAACTTTCACAACAAATTGCATAGGCTTTGGGGTTTAAATCTCACCATTGCCTCTGCTTAAAATTATCTAATAGTGCAAGTTGAACTCAACTGATGCATGGGTCTTATAGTGTTTCGTATGCCTAAAACTAGCCGGTTGAATTATGCCCTTTGTAAAACAAGAAAGGGGAAAAAAAAAAAGGAGTAAACTAGTGCCCCTTGGTCAACTTAACTGCCAAAAATCCAGCCATGATTGTCAGGATGCATGTTGCAACACTTTGTTTATTCATATGTTAGTTGCATTATTAGAACAATGAAAATTCAGCACACCAACCATCAAAACGTTTCTCTAAAATGAAATGCTTTGGTTTATATTATTTGCTTTTCAAGTGATCAAGAGAGGGTTGCCTAGCTCTTGATTGTTTGTGAACCCAAGTGAAGTTTCTGCCTGTAAGTATGGTTTTGCATGTGCACTCAATTTTCATGTGATGGAGGATTTCTGCTGATCTTGATGTTTTATGTGTTTAGGTGCCAATGAGGGTCCTCACAGGTCATGTAGGCTTAACATAGATGAGCAGAAAACCCAGGTATGTCTCTGTTGGGCTTGCTTGCCTTGCTGTTACTAAATGATCACTGAAGCTGTTTAACGCACTTTTACACTCTTTGAAGATGACTCTTTGGTCAATGGCCAAGTCACCGCTTATGTTTGGTGGAGATTTGAGGAAGATCAATGATATAACATTTAGCATTATTGCCCACCCCAGTCTACTTGAAATAAATGCCTTCAGCTCAAGTAATCGAGAGGCATGTGTGCTTTCTTTGAAGAAAACATTTGTCTACTGAAGTAATGTTAAGTACTAATATGGTCAAGCTTTTGCAGTTTCCATTCATAACTGCTGCAAATGTTCCCAATTCCAATGATGGAAGCCAATCACCTTTTCTATCAAAAATATACTTGACCAATGAGAAAGAACCAGAAGATGAAGTTTTAGGTCTTACAAGCTGCAGAGA
Source organism: Laguncularia racemosa (assembly GCA_037954665.1). Classification (NCBI taxonomy): domain Eukaryota; kingdom Viridiplantae; phylum Streptophyta; class Magnoliopsida; order Myrtales; family Combretaceae; genus Laguncularia; species Laguncularia racemosa. Next base: position 413,614 of record JBBMOL010000066.1, read on the forward strand.
TCCAAATGCGAATGGCTGGTCAGCAGAAGTGCTTGACCGGGATCATGAAAAGGTTTGCTGGAAGAGCAGTATGAGAGATAAATTTGGACAACCATTTTGCCTATACAAAAGAACTTCTCTAGTCTCATCGTAAGTCTCACTCTCCAGGATAAGTACTATCCAACTTTTCAATGTTTCGATAGCATTCAATTAAAGCATTTTAGTGAGATAATAAGTATTCAATATTAAATGGTACTTTGATGAAGGATCATTAGTAATTCAAGTAAGTCTTCGCTGTTTGGAAAATTGCTTGAATAAGGTCATTTGGAGCACTGTTGTGACCCTTGAGAGCTCATTTGACCTACTAAAATATAAAGAGCTAGTGATACCAGAAACATAGGGGACTAGTTGAGTTTATCCCCTCCCTCTCCAGTTACTTCGAATGTTTCTATTGCCAATGATATGCATGTGCATTTTGATGCAGAGATGAGGAGACAATATATGGAGAACAATATCAAAAAAGACTCCATTTACTGGCAACTGGTAGTATGGAATTCTGCCTTGATGCTTCCCCAAAATGGAGGCTTACTTCAAGCGAGGTGAATAGAGGCTTATTTTCTCCTTGCAAACATGACACTAATCAGGTATATGATATCTTCATGACACCTCTATTGAATATTAACAGATATCTCATGGTTTTATATATGTGAAATATCAGTTTTTAAGTTGTAGGGAAAAAAGATGGCCATAAAAAGGAAAATTACACGTGAAAATGTTTAGAATGGAGTTGGACGATCTTAGTGTCACACCGTTCCCTCCATCCTTGAAATGGAATATGATTATTGAGGTTGATTAACTATAATAGCCATGTAAAACCTGATGGAGTAATGGTAATTTTTTCAATAGATGTGGGAGTTGAGCAGTAATGGTACACTGCAAAGCAGTTACTCTGGGCATTGCGCAGTACTCAAAAGAGTTAAAGGTGATAATTATGTTATCGAATTTCTAACATTGGTAGATTCGTCCTTGTTATGTATTGCCTGATTCACTGTCTTGCCGTGCATTCTGCAGCAAGAGCTAATACGAGAGGAGTTCGTGCTTGGGTTGCCAGCGGAAGAGGAGGTTTGTTTTTAACTAAAATTTTGTAACCTTTTAAGTTTGAACCATACCAAAAACAATGAATCCAATAGAGCTCTTTCAGATTTTTTTTTTTTTTAATTGCCTAAAAAACAAGCATCGTGGCTGCGAGTGCGAGTCACTGAGTACGTACTTTCTATTGGCTAGTTTTTTCAAGCTGAATGTCTGCATATCATTATTTGTGCAGGAGAATTTTACATTGCCTTTTTCAATCTGAATGACCAAAAGACGGTCATATCTGCAGAAATTTCTGCCCTCGGAAAGGCACTTCCTGATAAAACCTTTACTTCTTGTGATGTCAAAGAGATTTGGAGTGAGAAAGACTTCGGAAATGTCAGACTTATTTCTACGCCGGTTGAGGTGCATGGAACTGCTCTGTTCCTCCTCACTAAATGTTCTTAATTGAGATGGTTCTGTAATAAATTTTTTGCTATCTGATTCAACCTTTTCCATTTACTTAGTAAGGTTGCAAATGAGTCAAGTGGGCCAATTTTTCGCTTGTTTAAAAATTATCATACCCATCTCGTTTAGATAAACAGGGATTTATTTTCAGTTCATGCTTGACTCGTTTACAAATCAACCTCGAGCTCAAGCTTCAGCTTATATAGGAGCTCTATTTTGAGCTCAAGGCTTTTTAAGAAATTGAGCTCGATTTACTTGTCTTTTAGTTTTTTTGAATTTTCTATTTTCTTTATACAATAAAATTCTATATATATATATATATATATATATATATATATCCCAAGAAGACAATCAAGAAGGTTGAATTAATTAGTTTAATACAATTTAAAATTTTCCAATAACTCCTTTTTTTTTTAGTTTTAAGAAATAAATTATAATGATAAAATGATTTAAGTAAATGCAAAAATATAAGCATAGATAGAGTTAATGAGAAAATGATGCATGAATTATAATATTGTTGTTCTGCTTCATGCTCATATTCTCAATAAAAGCCTAACGGAGCTACAGTAAACCGGTCACTCTTTGGAAGTTACATAACTTTCTCAATTTAAAAAGAATAATCCAGTGCACTCAGTTCAGTTCAGAGAAGGCAAACTACCGGTGCGGTACCTAGGGGTTCCCTTTATCTCATCGAAGCTCAAAAGACAGGATTGTGAGATGTTAGTGGAATGCACTTTGGCCCGAATCACCTCGTGGATAGCAAAGCACTTATCCTATGTAAGTAGGCTTCAGTTAATCAAATCTGTCCTTTTCTCCATGTAGGTTTATTGGTGCTCCATCTTCATACTTCCGAAGTCGGTTGTCACAAAAATAGAACAGCTACTTAGGAATTTCCTCTGGAGTGGCAACTTGTACATATTCACCAAAGCAAGAGTCAAATGGGCTGAAGTGTGTCAACCAAAAGGAAGTGGTGGCTAGGGTTACTGGACATCCACCGGTGGAACAAAGCTACCCAAATCAAGCACATATGGAGACTCTGCAAGCAGGGAACAAAGAGCTTATGGCCGGAATGGGTTCATTCCACTCTACTCAGGGGAAAGAATTTCTGGTCTTCTAAGGCACCAGCCGTCTGTTCATGGACATGGAAGAAATTACTCAAGCTGAGAGGTTTGGTTAGATCTTCCTTCTATTGGGAACCAAACAATGGCCTAGATATCTCCCTATGGGCAGATTTTTGGCTCCCGACAGGACCTTTGGATACCTTGTTTAGTGCTCGGGTCATGCACAGCACGGGCTTCCCAGTTAACACTAGGCTATGCTCCATAATGAGTGGCAATGAATGGAGTATCCCGGAGGGCCCACCGTGGAATAGTTTCAGCATTCCCTACTCCATAAAACCGAATAGCACAGAGCAGGACCGCTTTCGTTGGAAACACTCACGATCCAGAGAGTATACCATAAAGAGTGGCTACACTTTCCTCAACCCCCCAAGACCCAGCGTGCCTTGGCAGAGAATAGTATGGAATAAAACCTCCCTCCCTAGACATGCATTCATACTATGGTTGGCTTGGTTAAGGAAATTATCCACCCTTGATAGGGTACACCATTGGGGACTAGTGCAGTCTACTACTTGCCTCCTATGTAACCAACATCCGGAGGATCATGCCTACCTTTTCTTCCAGTACGATTACACATCACAAGTCTGGAGTATAGTCTGTGACTACATTAATTGTCCAGCTTACTCCAACAACTGGGAACAAGTGACTAGATTTTGATGACTTTAGGAGACTCACCGACACATCAGAGGTGGTGTGCAACTTTAGCAGCAACAGTCTATTGTATATGGCGCACCCGAAACCAAGTGCGTCTAGGAAATGATCTCCCGGGGATTAGCATACTAGCAAATCACATACGAGCCTACATAAGGCCATTGTAATCCTATCACTTTACTTTACACTAGTGGCTAGGATTAGTATGCTAGCACACTTATCGTTGATGTGCTCCTTGTAATTTGCTTTTCCTGTATTGTATTACTTAGTATTGCAGTTCAATAAATTATTAATTACCCAAAAAAAAAATGAGGAAAGAATTTAGAAAATTCCTGTATGCATACACTGAAGTCAAATGAGTGGATAACAAAGGTGCTTCTTTTTCCAAGGGGAAATTACGACCGAAGTCTCTATGTCTTAATTAAGTCGCTAAAGGATTCTTAACTTTATGTTAAAGTAATCAAAACATTTTTAAGTCCTTAATGTTTGGAGTTTTGCACCATCTAGTCCTTTCTTTAATGTTTTCAATGGTATAAATTGCGTACACAAATAAAAAAAAAAAAACCTAATATGATAGAATAAATATGGAGGACTTAAATGACTTATTGAAACATAGTGGACTTGATTGAATTTTGGTAAAAGTACTACAAACTTCCAATGCACTTACTCCTAAGGCTTAAACCTTAGCTTCCAAGTTGTTAATAATCTTCCCGTGCTTTACAAGAAGCTTTTTGTCTAGGTTTGTCAACATCAAAGAACAAACTTAGAAGCTAGGGTTGAACTCAATGGGATAGGGCATGTGTTGCATTTTAATCTTCATAATTTGATTCCCATTAGAATTATCGATAATGCACTACATATTCTCGTAATACATCATACTTTTGCTAAAGCATTTATTAGGACTTAGGTACAATTTAAATTTGTAGCAAATAATAATGACTAAAAGAATAGGAGACTGAAAAATAATAAACTTGTAATTCATTCAACTTGATTCATGGAGTCAAAACCAATTAACATAATTGATAACATGGTGGACATAATTTTTCAACCTCACATTAGGTTGAACTAAAGGTGTTTTGGTTAGCCTAATTGAATCTTTCGGCCTTCTAATTGACTTAGCAACTACTTAAGGTCATCTTGGCCTATCCTAGTCTTATTTCTTGCCTCTAAAATGGTGATTTTGTTCATGATTCTCATCATTTCCTCACAATTGGCAAAGATTTGCTTTTTAATCCTCTTGTGGTATAACTTTGGGATCTAAGTGTTGCTTCTTTTAAAAATATAATGCCCTAAAGTTCTTGAAAAAGTCCATTTTCCCTTTCATCTATCTTCCCATGGCAATGTGATCTCTCTACACTTCTTCTTGAGTCATAGGTAGTCAAGTGAACTATTATCCATTCTTCTTGAAAGAGTAAGTATTTATGAACCAATCACATTTTGTCCACTTATCCTATTGCCAAAGTCACCCTAAGAGCACATGTAACATTTATAGAAACTACATTACAAATAACCTCTTTAGTATGACTTCCAATCGTAAATGGAACATGCACTTGCTTGTGAAGATGTACAATCCCCTAGTTATAGAACCAACATAGACCATATAGCTTCGAAAGTAAAGTAGTATGAAGTCTCATTTTTTTTTCAACAAATTATACAGAAATGACATTTGCATGGCTACCCGTACAATAATAATAGCACAAGCCTTGCCCCATATTGAGCATCTAATGTAAAAAAATTCCTTTTGTTGCTTAAGCCTACCACTACCTATGCATTTAGAGTTCTTTTGATCATCATCCCAAACAACAGTCCAGTCTCACCCTTGATTTCCATGATCTCTTCACTATTATGTAGGGATGGGTGTAGTGTGATTCGGTATTATTTATTCTCCAAACCAAATCAAATCGTATATTATGATTTTTTTTAGTCTAAACCGAAGTATATGGTTTGGTTTGTAATTTTTCCAAAAAAAAAAAAAAAAGTTCAATTTGCAGTTTGAACCATTATTGCAATATTATTAATTTACTTGTAAATTGAAATATAGGGAGAAATATCTAATTAATTGAAAACTTGCATATTTTAATCAAACAAATATAATATTCTCCAAAGTGGTAAAAAAGTTCATGTAATTTTTGGCAAATTTTCATTAACCTAGCATGTTTTGTGCTTACAAATACTTTGTAGCATTCTTATGGGGTTAGTTAGGTTAAGCACTATATATCACCTAACATACTACGTCCATAAGGTTCATCTCATAAAAGAATGATTAGGGATGTAAACGAGTTGGGTTTAGGACGGGTTTATTGAAACTCAAACTTGATCTAGTAAAGTATTATATACTTAAAACTCACCCCAACTAGATTAACAAATGAAGCATCCTAAACCTAACTCAAATGGGGGTTAATCATCCTCTTTTCATGGTCTTTTGCAAGAGACCTGGAACCTAAGGCATTAGTAATAGCCTTGATTAATTGACCATCTATCCTTCTTAAATGACGATTTGGAACTTCATAGGATTGAAGACCAAATCAAAAAGAATCCTGTAAGGACACAGGTTTCTAAACTAGAAAGTGACGATCTCACTTTGGAAAGAGATCTAAGTTCTTATCACGAATGTGAAAAGGATCTCCTATGAAATGTTGACTGATACAGAATATTAACAAATTAGATTAACAAATATACTTCAACTTATATATATATATACTTCAACTTATTATAAAAATATAATAATAAAATAAAATATAGTGATTATAAATTATAATATTAATTTATTATTTTTTTAATCCTACAATTTCAGGTTTAGTTAATAAGCCTTCGGGATTAACTAAACCAATTTATCAAAACCTTCTAGAATGGGAGGAACCCACTGCTTCAGAATTAGGAGATTCTGAGCTTAATGTCATAGAAAAACCTTTCGAACCAAATAGGTTGTTTCTAAATAATGACTTTAATTCTTCCAAAAATAAGAAGAAAAGAGAATGGTATTGTAAAACTTTCAATAAGTTTAAAATACAAATAAAAAATGAATATTATGAATTTATGAGTGAAATAGGTTCTTAGATTTTATTCTTCGACTGGTTAGAAGAATATTATTTGAAATCTAAAATGATTAATGAAGTCAATAAGACTGTCCAATGGAGACTAAGTGATGGTAACGTAGTTGAATCTACTCATCCGCCACTTAGCAATATCTGGTATTCCCACAAGGAAACCGAAATTAAACTAGCTCCCTTAAAAATTGTAGATGAATTTGAGGGAACTGGTATAAAGAAAATTATTGATCAAAACAATTTTACTAATAAAAATCTTCACACAATAGGTCAACAACTTGATAGAATTGAAGATTCAATTAGTAAACCTCAGGTCAATAACAATGAAAATGTTAAGGTTGAAAAGAAACCGCTTTTCAAACCTTTCGAAATGATCAATCCTAGTAATGAATTTCTTCAAGTTATACAAGATAGGAAGAAATCATTAAAAGGAAAAATAAAAATGGAATCAGTGGAATCATTAAAGTTAGACACTCCTAAGTTTAGGAATCTAATTATTGATGATACTCCATCTGAAAAAATTAATGTTTTAAGTGAAACCAATGGTTCTAGTCCAAATGAATTATCAGATGACTTAAGTCTTAATTTAGAAATCAACAAAATTACCTGGAAAGAGCCTCAAAAATTATATTATCAGAGAGCTACACCTCCTGATATTATGTTAGAGGAAAAGCCAAGTAATTACCAAAACAAATATTCTGCCGGAACCACCTATGAATGGAACATAGATGGAGCCTCAGAACAATTGATTTTGAATGTTCTAAATCAGATGATCATGTTCGCGAATACTAACAGAAGCATTCAAGACATATCTGATTTCCAAATTGCTGTGCTTTTAATTTCCGGTTTTACTGGACAATTAAAAGGGTGGTGGGATAATTATCTCACTAAAGAACAGTGAATGAATATTTTAACTTCAGTTAAGAAAAATGAATTTTGAGTTAAAATACTTAATGAACAAAATGAACCAATTCAAAATGTTGTTAGTACATTAATATTCTGTATTAGTCAACATTTCATAGGAGATCCTTCTCACATTCATGATAAGAACTTAGATCTCTTTCCAAAGTGAGATCGTCACTTTCTAGTTTAGAAACTTGTGTCCTTACAGGATTCTTTTTTATTTGGTCTTCAATCCTATGAAGTTCCAAATCGTCATTTAAGAAGGATAGATGGTCAATTAATCAAGGCTATTACTAATGCTTTAGGTTCCAGGTCTCCTGCAAAAGACCATGAAAAGAGGATAATTAAAAAATCATCAACAAATGAAGCATCCTAAACCTAACTCAAATGGGGGTTAATATATATATATATATATATACTTCAACTTATTATAAAAATATAATAAAAATAATAAAATAAAATATAGTGATTATAAATTATAATATTAATTTATTATTATTTTTAAAATTATAGGATTGAGTTTTTCCATCTGGTTTTTTCTAAATCCCATAATCCAACCCTAAACCCTATTAGGTTTTATTCTATGTCTCAAAACTTGACCATAAACCATATAGGATTAAATCCTCTAAGGTTTTTATCAGGTCAATCAAGATAAGTACCCTATTACGACTTGCTCTGTTGCATCCCTAAGAATGATCTTATCATTACTTGATCTTCGGAAGAGTGCATATAACTTGCACAAGATAATAGAAGTGAGCTATATGGGGTGTTGGAGTTGATTTTGGTGTGACCACTCCGACGCTCAAGTCAATATTCAGAAAAGATCAAAGTAACAAGAGCAATAGCAATAGTGTTTAGTGTATCAAAGTGTTGATCCTTTACCTAGAGGCTTAGTATAGTATTTATAGGAGAATGGATGAGTCAAATAAGGAAGGTAGTTAATGTTTAAGATCTCCTTTAATTCCAAATCTAGTGGAGAGAAATCGGGGAAGTTATGAGGTCGTTGACTTGCCTTATTTGCCAAGCTCATCTTACCTATCTTCATTTGAAGTATGGACTAGATTGGCTAACCTATGTTTGAACAAGTTAACTTGGGCATGAAAACCTACATCTAAATAGCCTATCAACATATGTTCTTTACAAGATTTAGGTTACATAGTCCATTTTATTGTACACAAAACTTGAATAATGACATACAAGAATTTTTCTTTTCTCTCTCTCTCTCTCTTTAAAAAAAAATAGTTTTCTTTTTGGCTTTTAATAAATAGATTTTCCATTTGGTGTGCCAAACCATCAAAAACTAAAAGCTACCTTTGTTACCTTTTACTATGGTACGAAAACATTGAATCTTTAAGAGTAACAATAAGAAAGTTCTAATTTTTTATGAGTAGCCATAAAAAAAAATAAATTATAATGAAGATAAGCTTGGCTTCTTTGTTTCTACTTCTATGATGCAAAGAAGCTTTAAACTAATAGTGAGAAACTAAGGCTAGAGATTTTCGATAACATATGAGATCATGAGATTGAAGATGATTGTGGTCTATACTTCATTAGCCAAGAAAGACACAATAAAGGTAAAAGGTAAGGGTTTCTTTCATGTGGGACTAGGTTAAGCTAGGTTATGTACCGTTAGCTCTTATTCTTTTTTTTTTCCTTTTTATTGACCACTGAAAGTTTGGTTTGATTGCCCCCCCTAAACCAAATTGCAAACCATTACCTCATCTTCAAATCAAATTGTAAATTGTATAGAACAAACTCAATTTTTGGTTTAGTTTAATCTAGTTTGCAGTTCGGTTTATCTTTTGTTTCCTACCTCTGCTACTACTTGCCTTAGAATGTGTTTTCTCCTCTTCCTCACTCTCAATCTCCAACTTAGGTACTTCCTCCCTTAGGATCATAACTTTGTGATATGGACATTAGGCTGCCAAATGTCTGAATCCAAGTCACTTAAAGCATTTAATATCCCTACTTTGCCTATTTTGTACCTACTATAGAGCTTTAACCTTGGCATTCTTCCTTTGATTTTGATATACTCTTTCTAGCTTTTTTCAACGAAACCCTTCTCTTCAATCGTACCATAGTTAGCTTCATTTCAATTTTTCTAATGTTGCAGTAATTTATGTTCCCTACACTAGTCATTCCTCTCAACTATATATGCCAATTTAATAACATCTTACAAAGTTTTGCTACTACTGTAACTCCAATGCACTAGATTATGTTCCCTACACTACTCATGCCTCTCAACTCTATATGCCAATTTAATAACATCTTCTAAAGTTTTGCTACTACTATAACTCTAATGCACTAGATATTTTAAATCTAAGCCTATTAATGAATTGTGCTATTGATTCATTTGGAGATTTTTTGACTTTACAGTTGCTTAATAGTGTCTTAAATTTCTTAATAATTTCTTCTATACTCATCCTACCCTGCCTTAAAGTCCATAATTGCATTTCAAAGTCTGCAATTGCATTAACATCTCATATTGAAAATATTTTGGGGCAAATCTCTGATGCATCAAGCTCTACATCAAATGATATGTTCTTGCTTTCTTTCTTTATGCCTCTAAAAGATAACATATTCAATAAATGCCAATGATGCCATCTTAACCTTGGTGCAATTATCACAATCATACCATTTAAAGACATTTTCAACTTTGAGCAACTAATATAGATGTTCCTTGGGTTGGTTAGTAATCTTAAAGGTAGGAATCTTTAATTTCACATTCTCTAAGCCCCTAATAAGTAGAAGTTACCACATTTTGCTCTCCTATCATCAACAAAACTATTACCACTAGACTCATTATTTACGTTACTTCTCTAACCAAAACCGCTATGATAATTAGGAGAGAAAGAAGATTAGGAACACGTGATAACAAGTAATTGTTTCAATTCCAATTAGAAAATAAGAATTTAATAAAGAAAAAAAGTAATATTTAGTCCTCAACGTTTGATATCTTTTTTGTTTGAGTCATAAAATTTTATTTTATTTTATTTGAGTTCTCATCATTTGCGAAAACGTACAAAAGAATCATCGATTAGATAGTTGTTAGTTTTTCCATTAACTTGTACACATGTCAATTTCTGATTCATCTATGCAATTTTATTAAATAAATAGAATAAGAAAATATTTAAAAAATAGATAAAGTAATAAAAATTAAAGAAAATTTAGAAAATAATTAATGTATATATATATAAATAACAAAAATATCTATAATTTATTATTTTGAGTACATACATACATACATACATACATATAGTTTAGTAAAATTAAAAAAAATCAGAAAAAGAAAAAAAAAATTCCAACCACCTCAAAGTGAGGGGATGGCCAGCAATCACATGTGAGGTAAGGGTTCAAGCAACACCCCCCAAGTGCCTACCGACTACTTCCTTGCTTTGAGGTGGTTGGATCATTTTATATATTTTTTTTCTTTCTTTTTTGCTTTTTCAAAAATTTCTCTCCTTTTTTAAATTTTAATAAGTTAATTATTTTTATATTATTCAAAATAATAAATTACATATATTTACACAATTTTTTTTGTCTTTTTTCTAAATTTTTCAATTTTTTTTTTATTTTTGTATTTTCCTTAATTTTTTAATTCTTTATCTATTTTTTAAACATTTCTTATTTTATTTTTTAAATAAAATTGCATAAATGAATCAAAAATTAACATGTGTCCAAGTTAACAAAAAAACTAATAGATTTCTAACAGAGCACTCTTTTGAACTTTTTTACAAGCGATAGGGACTCAAATAGAAAAAAAAAATAGAATTCATATAGAAAATGTACTAAACATTAAGGATTAAATATGCACCTTTTTTTTAATAAATAATATGGGGCACTAGTTATAAAGTAAATCGTATAGATTGAAATCTAATTATTGAATCTAAAATCCATAAACTCAAAATAAAATAGTACCTATAGGATTGATTTAAAAACCTTGATTAGAGGTAATTAATCATCAAAGAGAGTAGATTTTTTGCAATTGATAAAGTAAGAGTAACGTTGAATGAGAAAGTAAGAGGTGAATTTGCTGACCTTATTAAGTAATTAAGGATTTTGGGAGGTCAAAATTCACTTTTGATTAATTATTTATTAATCATAGTGGAAAACACAATGAAAATAAAAAGATAAAGAATTATCGAATGAGGCTGTTATACTAGTAATTCCCTCTTGTGAACTTTATTATTAAGGATCTAATTATCCATATGGATCACTCCAATGTATCAAAAACAAATTGAGAATACAAGTAGAGTCAATTTGCTACTCTATCTTATTGCTTCTACCATTAGTAAAAGCTGCTTAGAATTTCAATAAAAACACTCAAAAATACCAAGAGGAATCAATTTAACTTCACTATCATACATATGGTAGAATGGAGTAATCTAAAATAAAGTCTTAAAAGCTCAATTAAGATATTATAAAATCGATATATTTTTTTATAAGTTTTTATGAGTAGAAGCATATTTTAAACGTTTATATATATTATATCCTAATAGTTTTACAGTGAAATCGTAATATATCTGTCCTAATATCATATATATTTTCAACAAAAATATTCAAATTCCCTTTTGCTAGCGCTAGAAAAGCTAGCAGCCCTTGTGCCAAAAAAGCAGGCATCTTTTAACATTTGATATTGAAAAGCGATTAGGCTTAGTGGCCATATGTGCATATTATATCAAACAATAACTGGGTGCGGCTGCTTTTCTTAATGGCTCTCTTTGGTGTGGCCCTGAGTCCTGGGATTCATTGGTCCTCGGAAGTTGGAGAGGAAATAAAATAACAATTTCAAGAAAATAGCAATACCTGCAGAATCTTGATAACACAAACTTTACACGTATTTTTTTAACTTTTCTTTGTGCATTAAAAAATTTAAATTAATTGTCTTTTGTTGGCCTCATCCCTTAAATAAAATGAATAATTTATTTAGAAAAAACCAATCAAAGAATTTTATTATATCCCTTTTCTAAAATCATATTCAATTTTATCTATTATTTTATAGATAGAAAGGATATGCAAATAAAAAATTGAATATCTATTTTTTACTATTAAAACTAACTTTCAAATGAATAAATAGAGATACTGCAATATTTTATTAGTAATGATTAATGACTGCTCGTAAAATTTTGAATACCACAATAATTAATATGTATATGTTCATAAGAATGGAAGATATTACATCTAAGAACAATTTACTTAATAATAATTAACTCGATTTGTGTCATTTATAAGCATGTATATGATGTGCTTATGAGATATACATGATGATAACTATGAATTATCACAATGATACTCTACTAATTGCAAATGCTATCGACAATTTCTTAAATGGTTGACATTGTCGCAATATGAGTCAAATCCATGACTCGAAGTAATGGGTCTTGATCTATATAGGAATTGTCGATTTTATGGGTCCATCTATTGAAACTGGTGATTCCAACTCGTGAAGTTAAAAAAAGAAAAAAATGCTAAGAATTACAAAATATTGTTATTAACATAATTATAAAATATGTATATCTAAATTTTAATATTTTTGGATATAAAGTAATTATATTATAATAAATAATAATTAGTAATTAGTATAACAATTTAATTTATTAATTTATATATTTTATGTTAATGAATTGTATGGAGAACGAATTATGAAAACTAAAAAAATTAAAAAAATTAAAAAACAAAAGAAAAATATAATGAAATTGAAAATTTTAATATATATATATATAAAGGAATCATGGTACAAAACTGGCCATGAACCAGCCACACGGCTTGAGACCCAATGTAGTTGTTTGGAGCCGGTTTTCGGTCGCCGCGACGGTATCTATTAAATGGCATATTTTCAGGATTCTTATGGAGATTCGTGGTCATAAGCAAAAGCTTCCGTGCCTTGGGCAACTGCGCCAGTATGTATTAGATGGGAGGGTGTCATGTCATGTCATGTCGTGTCTGTCCATGGAAAGAACAAGGAAAGAGTGTCATGGAGACGTGGATGCACTTCGTCAAACCTTATGTGCTAAATTCAAAAATTATACGCCAAGCCAGATTTTCCATCACCTGAAAACAGTGCGGAAATAACGCGGACGTCGTAGCGAACACGAGTTGATATTAGACGTGTCTATTATAAACACAATCGTGTATTATGTCAGGGAGCTTTCAAAAACACACATGGCTTTATGCATGGTTAGAAAGCACGACCGTGTGATATACCGGGATGATTTCCAGAAACATACACGGCCTCTTATACGGTCAGGAGACACGACCGTGTGTTCTATCAGGATCTCGTTTAGAAACATACACGGCCTCCATACACGGCCAAGGGACACGACCATGTACTATGTCAAAAATACGCCTAGAAGCCTACACGGCCATGTATACGGTAGATGACGGACGTGTATATATATATTTATTTTTATGTGTACATATTTTATTTCCTTGTTAGTTATTTCCTTAAAGACTATATATAGTTGCTAGGTCATTTTAGGATTAGTTTTTTATTCTTTATGATAAAAACACTTTTAGAGAATAGTTTTTTCTGTTTTCTCGATTATGCGCAATTGAGGCTTGTCAAGGAATAACTTATATTTATTCTTTGCTTGTTCGCGAGACCAATCCTAGAATTGGACTTGTATCGTTTACGCTTTCCGCGATGCGTCAGAAAAGACAAATGCCATGCACAACTATTGGACTCAGTTGCCGATTCGGGACTTTAAAATCATTGGCGTTAGATATTTTTAAAGAAAAAATTTTACAAAAAATATTTCATAATAAAAAATTAATTTATAAATTATCTAATTCAATACGGTACAATCCAACTATTTAGGATTTATATTTTTTTTTCTTCTTTAGAAATTAAAGTAATTAGAAAAAGAAATATTGAAATTTCAATTAGTTTTCTTTTTAAATCCATATTTCCTTAATAAGAACAATATTATAATTGAGTAGTTTAAAGTATTTTTAAATAGGGAAATAAGCACATAAAAGTCTTGGTATTTATTTAAATTTTGATATTTGATTTTTTTTCCATCTAAACTTATTAACATTTTCTAAGTTTTACAAAAGAGAACCTGTGGAAGCTAGATTGAGTTTTCTCACACACAAACCCATGCTTTTGTGTACTTTGGACCCCTTCCTCTTACTCTTGGGGGTGACATTTCGTCCTTTTTCCAAATTTTTGTTATATTATTAACATTTTATAATAATATTATTTTATCAAATTAATTACTATGTGTCATGTGCTGATAGAATATTTAACAGATGGAACTTCCCCTTTGTAAAACTTAAACAATGTCAAGGACTCAATAAAAATGAATAGATAAACTTTAAAAAATGAAAAAAAAAAACCAAAAAAAAAGAAGAAGAATAAATTGATAATTTTGGCTTTTAGACCTTTTGCTATTAAATATCATATCGACAAGTATTTTCCTAGATTCCTTTCTTCCCACTTCTTTCTATCCTAACAAGAATATAAACTTCATTCAATGTTCTTTTCTTTATAATTCTTTCCTCATTTTTTTTTAAAGTATCAAATTAAAATGATAAAATCTAAAAATTTAACTCGTATAAGAATTAAATGATAAAATTAGGAGTTCCAATAAAATATTGTTCTAGATAACTATAAGATTCTCCACTATTATTTAATTAAATTATCTCAGTTTGGTCCTCGGTGTTTGTTGGATTAATTCCTCTAATGGACTCCTAAAATGGTTCAGATCACGACGTTTATATCCTCCTCATAACTTAATTACTCGTCCTTACTTTTGTTTTCTTACCCTGTCTTGTTGCAAGCCTTGGAAAAAGAATATCATAATGGCATATTTGATATATTAAAATGTACTTAAAAGTAAACCCTTTTTTTTTTTTTTGTGTTTGGATTTGTCTTAGAAGTGTAATCACGATTCTCTAAAATCAAATTTATATTTAAATAAAATTTTAATTTTTGAATTTGAGATGAGGAATCATAATTGACCATTTCATTCTAAACTGTTCCTATGCAACATAACCATAAAGAGTAACTGATAAATAATTATTGGAATAAATCAAGATTATTTCCACTTCGGCATATTCCAATTAGAAAATAACGTCCAGGAAAAACAAATAATCGGAAAGAATTTTTGCAAACCGTAATCACTATAAAGTATTATCGAAAAAAGTATAATTCTCTATATTATGTCAATATCCATTTAAATCCATTATCTTTTGAATGGGTCATCTATATTAGTAACAAAACACTCCATATTTATGGATTTGTATTTGTTAAATCCTCTATATTTATTAAAATAGATCAAAAGAGATATTAATGGAATGAATTATATGATGCAAAATTGAAAATATTGGTAATTTAAATAACTTGTTTTAAGACATTTACGATTAGTTTAAATTTTAACACAAATATTAAGGACTTAAATGAGGGATTATTATTAGATCATGAATATTTTAAAAGTATTTTATGGTTAAGAAGGTTCTAGATCCATTACTTATTAAGTATATTAACAACATGCTGGCAACATATATATATATATATATGTATATTAACAACATATTTAATTAGCTTTATATGGTAGAATGAATAGTTATTTTTCTTTATAAAATTATTATCATATTTAGTTTGCACAGTCTATTAAATTTCTATAATTACCGAATAAAGAATTACAATTCCTTTTTGCTATCTAATGAATAATTATTATTTTGAATATGTCCACGTTTTGTGCATAAAACCCTACCTAAACAATTGGTAATATCATTTTAAATACAATTAAATAAAATAATAATTATTATTTCTATATTCTATTTCTTCAAAGTAAAAAACATTTGGTTTTGTTTTGCTAAGAAGTTTCATACTTATTCAGTTATTTTTAAAATGACGAAGAACAACTGTTTAGACAAGTCAAACATAACATAATACATGCATGATTACTAAAACAATTAATAAGAGAAAAAAAAATTATTTATACCGATTCACTGTTACGATGGGATCTTTTATGATTTTATTTTTTATTTTAATAAGATTGGTTTAATTTTTAATTTTATTATTTGATTAAATAAATTAAATTATTATTATTAATATATAAATTAATAATAATAAAATTAAAAAATAAATCAATTCCAGCACATGCGGGCATAGTAACGTGCCGTAACCCAACTTGACGGTATAAAATTTTAGGAGACTTTAACATATGTATGGCTTCGGGGGTTGTTGGCGCGATTTTTCCTGGCAATTTCATCTCTGTCTCTCTCTGTTGTCCCCATTTCACTGGTAACGATAGTCGCCCCTATTCAACAGGGTCTCCACATTACCTGCTCAAACCTTAACCGACTTCCCGAGTATTTCTCACTCCTCTTCCTTTCCTCTTCTTATACATTCCATTCAATCTCTTTTCTCTCTTCTCTCCTTTCTAAATCATGAACCTCCCTACCTCCGGAAGAGTAACCGCAGCAACATTTCATCCTCGTGCTTCTTCATTTCACTGCCCTTCTCCGATCCTTCGAACCAGACCGGTTAAAGTTCTTAATTTAAGTACAAGCTTGTCGAGTTCTAGGAAACAATTGGTGAACGGGGTTTCAGTTTCTCACCCTTCGGTAACGGAGAAGTGTAGACCCGTGGCTGGTGGTAGTGGATGTAGTGGTGAATCGGAAGCTGCCGTCAGGCTTCAGCGTTTGATGATGGAGTTTCAGCTGTTAACAGAACCCATTGACAGAGTGAAGCGGCTGCTGCACTATGCAGCGATTCTGCCTCCATTTGAGGACTCGGCTCGACTCGACTCTAACCGAGTGACTGGTTGCACCACTCAGGTCTGTGTGCATGTGTTGTGTTTGTCTGTATTATATTAGATTAATTCACTTGCATGAAATCATGGGAGAATTTCACTTCCAATTTTATTGCACAGGGTAAATTTCTAGATGATTTAAAGATGAATTACTTTTCTTATGTCTTTGATATTTCGGATCTTTTATGTTCTTATTTATTATTTTAATAGAATTGATGTTATTATTTAATTATGTATATTAAATCTTTATTATTAATTATATTAATAATGAGATTAATTGCTTGACCGATTTCCTGATGTTTTGCAATACAACTAGTAATTAATTGTTGAAATATGCACCACTCATTTAATGGATCCTTTACGGGCGATTTGAATGGTGTAACGTCCTCCTATTCAATTAGCAACAACCAGGCTATATAGTATATATAGGACATAATTGCAAGACCGAATTTAGAGAAAGACTATATATATTAGCAGTTACATGTGAATTTGACTTTGTCAATTGGATAGTAATGGGTAAACAGTAAGCACTGATTTGGATTTTATATATGGTGACTTTGTTTTGACAAATTTTCTTGACATGTTGAGTAGAATTTGGCTCGAATTATATTTTTGTTGGTCCGCGCACCGAATTACATATTTCATGTGACATGCAACTCCTATTTAATCTTTTTTCCATAGTTAGAGTCCTTTTTTTTAAAAAAAAAATTGTTTATAATTTTATAATTTTATAATAACAAGGCTTTAACATTTAATTAGAAGAATTATATATATAGAAAAGATGACATAAGCTTTAATTTCTTTTGGATACACACACAAATATATGTGATCTACTTATTTGGAAGAAATTTAGATTGTAATTAATGGGACATGGAAAATTAAGTTTGAAGTTTTCTAGATGCACAAGTTATGCTATTTATTTCATAATCGAAACACTTTGGAAAAGCTAGTTGAAAATTTTGTAATCTATAATATTAAAGCAGTAGGAGTAGTTTGGTATGTAACATCTTCAAAAAAATATTATAATAATATAATATGCAAGCAGAAAAGGATATGGAAATTACACATGGCTTTGTGGAAAACTAGAGGAATCACCTCTCCATTATTGTATTTTTTCCGTTTCTCAGCCATTGATAGGAGCATTTTTATTAATAGAGTGTTTGAAAAGTTGTTTGGAGAATCATATCAATATTCTTGGAGAGTTAATTAGGATGTCAGATCAATATTCTTAAAGAGTTATTTAAATTTCTAAGACGTAAGTTAGACTTAAAGAATTAACAAAAAAAAATGATCAAACATCCTGAATAAATATGGGAATATGCATCAGGCACCGATTCTAGTTGAAGTACTTGAGTGCTTTTAAGCACGTTAGAATGCTTGAGGTTTTATTAAGAATGTTGAGGTGATTGGAATGGAAATACGTGCCAAGCATCCTTAATAAACATAGGCTCTAGTGTGGATGTGTGTTCTACTACTAGTCGTCTGATAAGATCATCCTATCCTTTGGCATATTGTTACAAGATGTTGGTTTAATTTATGAAATGCTGTACTGGATACAATATGCGTACAGGTGTGGCTGGTAGCAGGATTGGATGGTTATGGAAAAATGAGGATCAGAGCGGACAGTGATTCGGAGATAACAAAAGGGTTCTGCTCATGCTTGATATGGGTGCTGGACGGAGCGGAGCCGGGGGAGGTTTTGGCCATCAGGGCGGAAGATTTTGCCGCTATGAATGTGGGATTGGTTGCACATTCCAGAGTTAATACTTGGCACAATGTGCTGATTGGTATGCAGATGAGAACCAAGGAATTGACCAAGAGATTAGACCCTTTTTCATCAGCTATTGCTGCTGGAAGTGACAATGATCTTCTTGTTGATGGAAGAAGCCAAGCCCGAGTGGAGGTACTTCATTTTTACCCCAAAAATAGAAAAGGAAATTGTTTTTTTTCTTTCTTTCTTTCTTTAGGTGCTTTTATTCAATAGTAAACATTTTTTTTTTTTTTTCGTTTCAATACGCCAAAGTGGGTGGATTTAATTGCTAATATAAAATTTGCCCCGTTTGTTAGGTAGAACTAAATCACGATAGTGACATAAGGGCTCATTATTAAGACCTGCACATCCTGGAAGTAGTCCAACCGTCATTGTTTACAAGAATTAATTTAACTCCCAAGTTTTTCATATTTCTATACGAGGCTTTGTCTCATATGTGTGTTTTTTTCATTTTTGCTGGCAGATTCTCTAACTCCTCGCGACATATGGCAAAGGGTTGTGAATGGGCATTCTTGTGTGCTCCGACAAAGCTGCAAACAACAATGTTGCTCAAGACATGGGGCTTAAATCCTCTTTGTTGCAAGGTATCCCATCTTTTGTCAATAAAATCTGTAAGCCCATAATTGATTTTGCAAACTTAAATATGTGTTGAACCCATAACCTAGTATTTTTACATGTTTATATGGGTCTTAAAATGGATATTAGATGTCATATATATTTCAATTTTAAAATTTTAAAATTTATAATTACAAGATATGATATAAGATATAACTAAATACTCGTTTTAAAATCTACTTGAAATCTATTGTGGATATATTATAGGGTTTATGTTATGGGATGTGTAAAGTTTCAATGTGTAATTTACCATGTAATGGCTTGTAAACTATTTTATTAATAAATATAAAAATTCAAAACGAGTCAATCAACTTATAACCCACTATTTAAGACTAACTTTTAGTCAAACAATTAAATGTTTATCACATCTTCAATTTTACTTAATACTCAGTTTATGTATATTGTGCTATTATTATTGTTTCATGTTTTTATTGGAATTCAATATATTTGCTTTCATTGTAATTTATATTTAAAAGTAATATTGATTTTCCATTCGAATATCATAATTGCTCAACGAATTGTTGCCTTTGAAGATAATAGATGGAAATCTTGTCAACCTTTAGTAATAAAAAAGATGAGTAGGCTCGTGACATAAGTGATTATTCATAGTAGAAAAATCAAATCTGGCTTTCTAACAATAATTACAAGTTTGATGGTTTATTTTATAATTATATCGATCCGTATCACTTTTAGATTAACTCTATCTTGTTATTTTCTTCTTCTTCTTTTTTCCTCTATAATTGTGATGTAGATTGTATTAGGTAAATGTCGCGTTATCATGTATCGTATCAAGAAGAGTGTTACTCACATTATTCTCTACACTTGACTTAGAGCCTTTCATATACTTTTGAAATTTAGACGTGGTTGGGTGTTGCTTTGTAGGTATGCTGGAGCTTTGCTGCTTACTCTTTCCTATTGAAGTGTGATGGAGAATAAAGGGGGATTTGATTTATGGCTAATACTGGCTCTGCTTGAGCTCAATAGGAAAGTTAGCATGTAATACAGATTTGTAAGCAAATGGACGTACAAGTTTCGTAACAAATGATTTAGGGAAATCTTGCAATGGTAATACTAATGAGGTGCTTAAAAGCCTTTTTTTTTTTCTCGGGTAATTCCCAATTTTATTAATACTTGATAAGAAAGTTCGCACACAGCACACGCAGCTTAATCATTGTTTGGGGTGGCTAATTTCCTACAAAGCCTTAATAACTTCTCATCTAGTAAGCCTGGTGGGGGATTTCTAGTAAAGACACGAGTTGACGATCTTCCTATACCAGCATTGACAAGGGCATCAACAACACAATTATTCTCCCTGTAGGTGTAACATAAATCCACCGTATCAAACATGCGCAGCTTGTCCCTACATAGAAGAACAACATCATGAAAAAAGCATTCATCAGCATGTGAATCTTACAATGTGTTAATCGCTTCAAGACAATCAGTAACAGGCCAATTCAACTGACTTAAGGATTATAAAAGAGATCTCCTCCTTTTTCTATTTGCCGCCCAAAAATCAGTAGCATTAATTATAGCATATTCGAAGTAACTGCATTTCAAATGTTTTGAAGGGGAGAAAAGAGGAATATTTCGATTTTTCCATATACTCCATAAGAGGAAGGAGAATAAACAAGCCCATGGAGGTTTGGGATTTTTAATGTCCAATCTTTTCCATTTACAATTAGTTTGTATCCAAATGAAAAATGGTTGAGATATAGAATTTTTGCATTCACTGGGCACTATTAAAGAAGATTGGACATGTTTTATCTTTAGGCATTCTCTCAAAACATGCTGTAGGAATACCTCATTTATGGATCGCTTCCTTAGTAGGCAACACATTATTTGAGATTCTCCAAAGAAAAACCTTTATCTTTGGCAATGTTGGAATTTTCCATATCCAACCCCAACTTGCCCCTTCCCTTACTTGTATTGATTCCCTAATAAACTAATCATAGGCAGATTTGGTTGTTACCTTTCCTGTTGGAGAGTGTTTCCCAATTATAGAGTCAACCCTTGTTTCTACATATAATAATACAACATTTCCTAAAAGATTATTTTCCAGCTGCCCTATACGTAATCCAATGACATCTTCATTCCATCTATTAATCTTTAGACGAGCTATTAAGTGGGAACTTTCTTTAGTTAGTGGCCCTAGGTTCGAGAAATGGTTAACTTAGCTCGTGAATCGTCGATTCACGAGCTATAGAAAGGTGAACCGAGCCTAATCCAAGACACTTTAGCTTTGGATTGATTCATATGAACTGGTCACCTTTCTTTCTTGTCTTTACTTTTTTTTTTTTCTTTTTTAATGCTCCTAATGAATTTGTTTAGTGACGTTGAATTTTTTTTTCATGTGAACTAGTAATGCACCATTTTATTAATCAATTAAAGATATTATAGAAATAGAGGGTGACATTTCGTTTTACTTCTTGTATACGATTCTTAAACCTTACAAATTGTTGAACACGTGATATAAGTTATAATTTAAATAGTTAATTATAAATCATTATATTAGTGCATAAAACTATATTAGTATTGATATAAATTATACTGCAATATAAATCATCACGATAAAAAAATTAAACTAAAGATAAAAATATTTAATCACCAACAATCCAAATACAAATTATCACGGTCTACACCCAACTATAATTATAACCAATTTTTCCATTAGCATTATTGTTAATATTGTTATCGGTGCTACCTCCAATAATATCAATATTTTTCTTATTCCAAGTCTTTTAAAGTATCCATTTGTATTTAATTTTCAATAACATCAATGTCATTAATCTCTAAAACCTCTTAATTTCAACTCTTATAAGCCATGACTCTTTAAATTTATAAGTGCATCAATTTTCTCCATAATATTACTTTCATTTTTTCCTTATCCCTTTCATTTGAAATGATACATAGCCAATCATCATTCAATAAATTAAATATCTTTTTCCTCAACTACTCATTTATGATCAATGAAAGGTCTTTAATAGTGAGCCGGTTTACTCATAATTTGATGAATTTACTTTAAATCGTAAAAACTTAATTCTTTTTCTTAGTTTTAATAGCCTATAAGACTTAAATCAAGTAGAATTGTATAAAATTGTGTGGGATCGTATAGAATCGGTAGAATAGTAAATGCGTAGAATTATGCACCTAATTTGCGATTCTATTATGAATTTATATTAAAACTATTTTATACGCGATTTAACTTGGAAAAGTATCATAAAAACATAAATTTGTAAAATTGTACGAGTAGAATTGCGATTTTAACAACTATACTGCAAGTAATTAACAAATAAATAAATAAATAAGTACTACTCCACTTATAAATTATCTCTAGTTTACTACAAAAAATAAATAAAATAATATTATTACCCTTATAAATTAATTTATTTACACTAAAATTGCATAGTAAAAATAAATATTATTCAACTAGTTATGCCTTGCATGAGATCTAAAGTTGAGCTAGCAGCTTCCCCTGATGGCATAAAGTCTCTAAAGCATTAATCTTTTTCACTAAACGCCTTGTACGACTCTTGTGTTATACTTTTTGTCTTAAACAAGTTCTCCATGCAAGCTAGTGTCTCAATATTAATGGGTGTTAAGCTTGATCATGGTTAACACCGTAGTGCTACTCTAACTTTTGTGCCATCATTCGTTGTGTAAGGAGGGTTTGCCCATATGTAGCACCATGTCAAGCGAGAAACAGTGTGGGAGTAACGAAAGCTTGACCATTGCATGTAATAAAAAAAAATGGAAAATAAATATTCTATTACTTAGATCACTTGTCGTAATTCTTGTGCCACAGTAACGATATAAGTATCTCGTGTGTCGAAAAATGTGTTAACAATTTAATAATACAGATTGAGATATTTTAAAAACATGTTTTTCTTATAAGGTGGATATAAAATAAAAGTAACAAAATAAATAGCAGGAATTTGCCTACAATATAGCAACTATTTTGTGGCCATTTTATTAACACTTACCTAAAGAAATAGGTCATTTTGGGTATTAAGCAGTACTAATGGTATTTTATTGTATTCATTATAAAAAAGTAAACACTAACTCGGTACACTTGAGAAAATTGTAGGAGTATACTTGAAAAAAACTCTAAGTACATTTAGCAATTTGATACATACATCCCAATCGTCGGTGGGCAATGGAATGTTTGGGATGTTCATCGTAGTGAAAGAACATAACACATTTTTACATGGGACTGTACTTTATAAAAGTCGTTAAGTCAAATTTCACTTATGTGTAATGTCTTTTCTAAATTTTATAGGTCACATTTTGTTATCAATGCAAAATTTCCTTCATAACTTTTTTACAAATAGATGGCCAATTAAAAAGGTAACTACTTCTCTTATGAGGAACATCTTAAAATTTAAATAATTCAAATCATCTTTAACACAAAGATTTAAAATATGATAGGTACATCACATGTGGGAAAAGGTCCCACCTAATGTGGGTTGGCATAATACTTGAAGTTCGTCAATGGATGTAGTATTGATGGTTGCATTCTCAAAACCAACTGAAAATATCCCTTTTGTTAATGAGTATTCGCCTAAAATAATACTTATTATTTGAAAAATATTTTTTGTCAAATAGCGTTCATTAAAAATCCTAAAAGCTATTAGTCTTTTTTGTATTTGCCGTGTTTCATCTATCAAATGATATATAATTCTCATATAAAAATCATCTTACCATGGATTGATCCATATGTTCGTACAAATAGAAACTTGCGTATCAAAAGAATTAAATATAGCAATTAATTCTTGCTTACCAATGTGATAGAGTTTCAAATTGGTTTGTTGCATAGTTTTCGGCTCAAACTTTTTTAAGCTTGGATTCAAAGCTTCTCATTCATATTCCAAGCAGTGAACAAAAGATGTATAACTCTATAATAGGTGACATTTGGCTAAGTATTTTGCTAGGGTAATTTTTTGTCTTTCAACAAAAAAATCAAAATAGGCCTGACGATTTTGAACCTTCGGGCTTGGATATTTGTTACTACAACTTGTCTATGCTAAACTTTGTTAGGTACTTCGATTGCATGTGTCTACTCAATGTCTCGTAACCCTCTTCCTTTTTCTATGTGTAATTTGACTAACAATAGTTACAAGGCACATGGGTACTCCCATCTATCCTTGCAATTTTACGAAAATCTTCAGTAAAAATGTCAAATCTAAGTAGTATGGGTGACTTATTGGTAAAGCCGCCCTTACCACATATGTAGCCTGGTACTTCTTCCTCTAACACTTCCTAAACATTGTCTTCTTTTTTCTCCTCCTCCTCGCTGCCCTCTCATGGCAGTGAATGCTTAAATCCTAAGGAAGGCATCATTAAATCTTATAAGCGCTTGTTGGTGAAGTCATGGAGGTTGTGATTTTTCATGTCAAAAAATTGCTTCAACTAATGTCAAACAAATTTTTCCTTATCAAAAAATTGCTTCAACTAATGAAAATGTGAAAGACTAATATTGTATGCGTATCTATTAAATGAAAAATTAGAGAGTTAAGTACATAAGAACATAAAAAGCAAATGAATAAACAGACAACATATATAGATCTTCCTCACAAATGTTTAAATTTTTCTAACTACTTAAACATTCTTTTTTTTTGCCTCACAACATTCAACTTCAAAATTTTCATCCACTCTCAAGCAGAAGTTTTTGAAAGGCTATAAGTCTATCACTGATAAATGTTTCTATACTCTTTACTATGTTTCTAAAGACTATTGAAATGAATTTGAAAAATTTTACACACGTGACCTAGACTAAAAACCATGCATGTAGTTTGTCTATTACCCTTTTGTCAGGTATATAATTGAATGTTGCTTATTGTAGGTTGTCTTACTTTTGATTTTTCCTTATTGACTTGTGCTCTTTCTTTCTTTTCCTTTTATGTAAAGTTGCAAAGTTTGTTTTTATCTTGTTTTTGTGATTTCATTATTATTTTTTCTTTAGGTAGGCAAATCTACCCGTCGGTTCGACAGGTTGGCAAGAATGACTCAACCTTAACCCGCCTAATTAGTAGGCCTTTAGCCTATTTAAGCCGCTTACCATGGGCCGGTTCATGATTCATCAAAAAGGCTAGGCAAAGGTCTAAGTGGACTTGTAAAAGAGAATCTCGAAATACCGCATTCAACCTAATTATGCCACCAAAATAGTGTATGACATCATTGCATCAAATATTCAGGTATCCACAGGTTGAACCGTAGAACCTCCTGTAGCAAAATTAGCACCATGTCGAAAGGTGGTGCTAATAGAATCCAGGTAAGCACTGACATACGGAAGTCCCAAATGCTCAGCTACAACACAGTTAAACACATGTATTCAACACTTAAAGAAGGGTCATGTGAATAGATGTTTCTAAAGCAATTCTTAAGAGCCTTAAAAAGAAGCTTTCACACTTTCAAGTTTCAACATTGATTACACAGTATACACTTCATGAAAATGTAAGTACAAGATCACGTGAAAGTTTCTTCATTTGGTTTCTTGACAAGTGCCCTTAGGAATCCATTAATAATTTTGTATAATATAAGACAAAAACTTGCATACCAATGACGATCATTGGTGATGACCTACGGGAGGGCTATGACATCTATTGGTGATGACCACTACCTAGTAGCTTTTGAGATAGCTTACTAGCTTCAAGTTTAACAGATGCAAACCACTATAGATTAGGGTTTGCTTGATCTATCCTTGGTGGCAAGTTGCCATCCACCAATAGAGAATTAGAAAAAGAAACTTATACTTGAAAAATTGGGTAGTGGCTCATAATTCTTGTATATATTGCATCACCAATAGTAGATGCTCTCTCCCTCTCTCTCTTTAATTATTTAATGGTGGATAGGAACCCATCACTTATTAGTATTGTTTAATTATTTAAACAGATTCTATAAATAATTCTTGAGCTTGATCCTTAAACTTGTTTGATGTTAATATTGTTAATATTTGTCTAATTTTCTCCTGCTTGGTTCCTACCTACACCAATTAACCTAGGGTTTGGCATATTCATCTTCCACTTATTTTTTGTTTCCACTTTCTTTTTCATCTTTACTTCATTTTATTGGTTACTACTATCTACTCTCTTTCAATTAAGGTACAACAAATTGATGTCAAGCATCATTAGTTAATAATTTAAATTTACATGCTTTTGATGTACTTAATTTTTATAATTAGTATTTTGACTTTATTGCATTTTCTAATTATTTGTTCTGGCATGGGTACCTTGAGATATGTGTATTCATGTAATTTTTTAATAGTTTTGGTTTTTTTTTATGTCTTAATATAAACTTTGGAATTATTGTGCTCATAAGAAAACAAAGTGTCGTTAGATGTCATAATCAACTTTACTATTAGTGTTATTGTCAATATCATTATTGGTATTATCAGCAATAATATCAATATTTTTTATTTTGAATATTTTGAAATATTCACTTGTATTTAGTTGTCAATAGCATAAATGTTATAAATATCTAAAATCTCCTAATTTCAACTTTTTTAAGCCATGACTCTTCAAATTTATAAGTGTATTAATTTTTTTCATAATCTTACTTTCGTTTTTTCTTTACTCTTTTCACTTGAAATGATGCCCAACCAATTATCATTTGATAAATTAAAATCTTCTTCCTCAACTACTCATTAATGATTAGTGAAAAGGTTTTCTATAGTAAAGCTAGTTCACTCATAATTCGATGAGTTTGCTTTAAATCGTAGAAACTTAACACTTTTTTCTTTTTTTTTTTAGCTTATTAAACTTAAATTAAGTAAAATCGTATAGAATTGCATGGAATTGGTGGAATCCTAAATGCATAAAATCGTATATTAATTCATTATTCTATTATAATTTATATTAAAACGATTTTATATATGATTTAGCTCGAAAAATCCTCATAAAAATATAAACTTGTAAAATCACGATTTGGACAACTATGGTAAACACTAATTTTATAATCATTTATAGATTGAACTTGAATATAAATATACTTATTAAATAAGTTAAGTTACGAATTTAGCTTTTTATATGTGACTAATAAATGTGGCATATTACAAAATGAAGTTTTTTGAATAAGAATCCGTTTAAACGAAGACAATAAAAGGCACCATAATACGGATTATAAGCCCTAAATGAATTATCATAATCTCTATTTTCTATTTTGTGAGTTTTTTTTTTTAGTTTGACTTGCTGTAATACGTACCTTAATTCTAGTTGGCATCCGGCATGGACACACTAATGCGTGTGCTCTGGAGTATTTTACATGTTGTCATGCGATGTCAGTAGTCCAAGGTGCTAATAGAGTAGATTGGGTTCTTTATCTATAAAAATTATGGGATCGTCTTACTATTTCCTCCCCATCTCCTGTTTTTCTTTTCTCTGAAAATTCAGAGCCTCTCTCGATTGAATTACACCCAAAAGACAATAAGTCCAATTCATGATTCATGGACTGGGTTCGACTAAACCATGGATTTGGTTTGTCACTGAAGAACAGTTTAGAATTAACCGCAATCCTGGTCTTCTTCCTAATCGCATTCTCATTTTTTCTCCCAACCAAACACCCTAACCCTAACTATCAGTATACTAAAGATTCCATTTCCAACAAGTGCAACTTCCCCGCCATATTCAACTTCGGCGACTCCAATTCCGATACCGGAGGTAAGTCCGCCGCATTCCATCGCCTTCCTTCGCCTAGTGGCATCACCTTCTTTGGTAAACCCTCGGGACGGTATTCCGATGGAAAGGTCATCCTCGATTTCATTGGTACGTGCCCCTTTTTCGTTTCTCTTGTACTATTATGTCGGAAACTCATGTTAATTTGGACCTTTAACTACTTTCACGGGGACTTACGCCAACGGATCTCCTATCATACGACGGTTCATCTGTCGGAACTTAACTTTTTACTAGATACGTTATTTTGATCACATTTATAATTCCCAGATATGTGGTAAAAGAGCTTATTTTGCAATGACGAAGTGTGTTCAAAAGTGTATTGAATTTGATCAATCCAAACACCACGAACGTATTGGAGTAAAGCTGTATTCGTAGAACAGAGAAAGTGCAGAGAAATAGAGAAAATTGTATTGTATCGAGTTACTTCTAACTGTTGATGACAAGTCTTTACATACATACAAGTGTCACGTGTAAGCATCAGCACGTGAGAGTACAACTATTTCGAAGTACTGCTATTTATTTGTATCTATTGCATATAATATATCTGCTATATGAAGAATAAATATATGCACAAAGAAATAATAACGTTAACACTAACCCCCACCCCAGCCCTCCACCACAACCCCACCCCTCCCCTTCAAGTTGGACATGTCACAAGGCCCAACTTGGAAAACAAGAATCTCAATTGTGTATCACTAAGTGCCTTAGTCATGAGGTCAGCTAACTGAAATCATGAAGCAACATATGAAACTACAAGGAAACCGCTGCTGATATAGTCTCTTGTAAAATGCACATCCACTGAAATATGTGTACTTCTACTATGAAAGCAGGGATTATCAGCTATTTGTTTGGCCGATTTACTGTCTGTATAAAGTACAACAGGAAGGTTGACATCGACATGAAGATCATGAAGCAAATAGGACAGCCAAGGAAGTTTCTTGGTGGCTGAAGCAATACTTTATTCTGCCTCAGCAGATGATGTAGACACTGTGCTTTGCTTTATTGTCTTCCATGAGATTATGGAAGTCCCAAGAAACATGCAGTAATCACTCAAAGATTTTTTGTCAATTAACACTAGCCCCCCAACCAGCATCTGAATATCCAAGAAGTTTCAATGATGAAGATGCAGCTTAAAAAAGACGATGGTAAAAGACCCTTTCAGATATTTCAAAAGATGTAAAGCTGCCTGAAAATGTGTAGTCCTTGGTTTGCTAACAAATTGACTTAACTGCTGTACTGCAAATCCAATATCAGGACACGTAATTGTAAGGTACAAAAGCTGTCCAACAATGCGTCTATACCCAGATGGATCAGATAGCAAACGACCAGACTCATGATCAAGTTTGACATGTGGGAATGGAATCTTAGCTGGTTTAGTTGCTGTTAGGCCAATATCTTGAAGAATGTCAAGTAAAAACTTGCGCTGATTAAGCATAAAACCAGCATTTGTTCTACAAACTTTCCTAAAAAGAATGTCACTTCCCCCAAGTCCTTTATAGTAAAAGCTTTGTCTAAAGCAAATTTTACTTCAATATTAGCATCCAATGAATTTCCAGCAACTAAGTCATCATCCGCATACACAGGCACAGCAATGAACTCATCTCCATGACGTCTAACAAAAAGAGAATAATCATTTCTAGATTGTGTGAAGCCACGATAAGAAATAAAATGTGTAAATTCCTTGATCCATTGGTATAAAGCCTGTTTTAATCCATATAATGAACGCACTAATTTACACACTTGCCTTGGTGAAGAAACAACATACCCATTTGTTGGATCCACATATATCTCTTCTTCCAAATAACCATGCAAGACAGCATTATTCATATCAATTTGATGAACATGCCATGATTTAACAGCAGCTAATGCTAACAACATTCTAATAGTAGTTAATTTAGCTATTGGAGAAAAAGTATGCACATAATCAATCCCCTCAATTTGATTGTAACCCTTAGCTACCAGCATTGCTTTGTATTTCTCTATAGATACATCTGGTTTATATTTAACCTTATGAACCCATTTGGAGCCAATAGTCTTTTTGCTTGGTGGTAAAGCAACTAGTTCCCATGCTTGATTAGCCTCAAGAGCTAAAAGCTCTTTGTTTATAGCATCAATCCACTTTGGATCATTCTTAGCTTCATAATAATTTTGTGGTTCATGGATAGTCAAAACATTGGCCAATGAAGCCACATAATCTTTTGGAAATTGGTTTAATGTTTGGTCATGAATAAGTGGATATAAGGTGGTGTTGGTTGTTGCTAAAGATGAAGAATCAGTTTGAACATTATGAGCAAAGTCATTAAGCCAGGCTGGAGATTTTTTTATTCTCTGAGATTTTCGAGAAGAAACAGAAGATGGAACAAGATCTAATGACAAAGATGCATCATGTACATGCTGATCTTGATCAGAAGAAGAAGATGGGACAAGATCTGATGACAAAGGTGCATCATGTACATGTTGATCATGATGAAAAGAAGGCACAATATTTGAAGGAGGAAGAAAATCTGAATGTTGCAGATGCTGATCTGATGGAAACGAAGCTGTGAAAGGTGAAAGATGTATTCTCTTTGAAAGGAAACACATGTTCAACAAATGATACATCCCTACTAACAAACAAGACCTTATTTTCAAGATCATAGAGCTTATACCCTTTTGTTTATGTGGATATTAAAAACACACACCTCTGCCCTCTTGCATCAAATTTATCTCCAGATTTATTAACAATAGTAGCATAACACAAGCACCCAATAGTTCTGAGGTCAGAATATGAAGGGGTTTTCTTGAACAAAATGTAATAAGTAGATTTCCAATTCAATTTGTGTGTAGGCATTTTGTTTATCCAGGAAGTGGCAGCAAGGATACATTCCCCCCAAAAATTTTTTTGGGTAAATTGGCATGAAGTGTGATTGCACGGGCAGTTTTGACTAGATGCCTATGCTTTCTTTCTATAATCCCATTCTGTTGTAGTGTGTAAATGGTAGTTCTTTGGTGTATGTTACCTTTGTCTTTGAAAAATTGTTGACAATCGTGAGAAAGGAACTCACTCCCATTATCACTAAAGATAAAGTTGGGAGTAGTATGAAAATGATTTTGAACATATAATATAAATGTGACTAAAGTGGGAAAGGCCCAATGCTTGTTTTGAATCAAATAAATCCAAGTGACTCTACTCATGTTATCTACTATTGTTAAAAAATATTTTGCACGAGATAATGAAGGTGTGCTATAAAGACCCCACACATCAACATGTATAAGCTCAAACACATGAAAAGACAATGAGGTGCTATAAGGAAATGACAACCGATGAGATTTTGCCATCTTACAAGCATCACAATAGAAAGTACTGTCATTGACATCAGTACAAATGGGCCAATGTTTCAGTTTGGAAATTGAAATATGCCTTAGTCTATTGTGTAGCAAGTCTAGAGGCATACGTTGAGAAACATTACAAGAAGAAACATTAAGAACAGAATCCATCCTGGACTTAGTCTTTATTACATGAAGTCCTGTCTTTACATCAGCTTGAGCAACAACCCTTTTAGTTGTCTAGTCCTGAAAAATGCAATATTGTGGGTAAAATGAAACAAAGAGGTTAGTATCAGTTAACAATCTAGTAATGGACAGGAGGTTATAATGAAATTCGGGAACCAAGAGAACATTGTTCATTAATTTGTACTTTACCAATGGTTTTCACCAACTTTGTACTTTACTAATGGTTTTCACCAACTTAGTAGTTCCATCAGGTAACTTGACTTGAATAGGCACTTTAAGACTTTGTTTATTGGTTAAAATGGTTGAGTAAGGAGTCATATGGTCAGAAGCCCCTGAATCAACTATCCATTCATCCACAATATTATCAATTTTATGAAAAGAAGCTATAAAAGAATGATAAGTTGTAACCTGACCTGCAAAACTCATTGAAGGCAGATCCATGTTATCAGCTGCTGCATCTTTTGTTTTCATCATCTGCATCACCAGATGACAAATTTTTGAAATAAAATCTGATTCATTCAGTTCTTGTATCCCTACATTTCATCCTACACCAGAAACAACTGAACTGTCTAACGGATTGTCAATTTGCTGATTTACATGCTCAGCAAACTTTGACCCTTCTTATCTTTATTACCCTTATACCAATCAGGACAACTTATGATTTCAAAGCAATGATCAACTGAATGTCCAATTTTCTTGCAATATGAACAAGATAATTTTTCTCCTGACCTCATTTTCTTAGCTTTCATTTCTCCACCAAAATTCCTTTGCTGTGATTTCACTGCACATGTTGAAACCTCATAATTGGAAAAAAGACAACCTGAGACTTGCTTCTACTTTTCTACTTGATAAACCAAGTAGTATGCCTTACTAACAGAGGCAATGTTTCTAATGAAAGAATATGACTTCGCACATTTGCATAATTCTCATTAAGTCCCATAAGGAATTGCAACAATTGATTTCTGTTTTCAACCTTGCTAAGCTTTAAAACTAGATTACAAGTACAATTTTTCAACGCTTCACAAACACAATCTGGAAACTCACTTAAACTTCCCAGTTCATCCCATAATTTCTTTAATCTGTTGTAGTATATTGTGACTGAATTATTTCCTTGCTTAGCATTAACAATCTCATATTGTAATTGAAAAACTAAAGGTCCATCTGTCTGCCCAAACTTCTTATATATCTTCTGAAAGCTCTTTAGCAGATTGTGCATACATGAATCCCTCAGAAAATTCTTTAGACATTGAATTTAGAATCTAACATTGTATCATGTAATCACAACGCAGCCATCTTTGAGCATCGTTTTGGTTTTCTTCCAGTTTCATACAAGAACCATCAATAAAACAGCTTAATAGACCGACTCCACCCTAAGAAATTGGTACCATTAAACACAATATTTGAGATGATAGAACCAGGACTATCAGACCAGAGAGATGGAGCGGATCGTTGTTGTTTGATCTACTTGCTGGTTTGTCAAAATAGTACTCATCATGATAATGGAATATGAAAAACTTGAAAGAACTGAGAAAAGAATTACCAAAGAGAATGTGTGAATTGTTCTGATACCATATTGAATTTGATCAATCCAAACACCATGAACGTATTGCAGTAAAGCTGTATTTGTAGACGGAGGAAGTGCAGAGAAATAGAGAAAATTGCATTGTATTGAGTTAGTTCTAACTGTTGATGACAAGTCTTTATATACATACAAGTGCCACATGTAAGCATCAGCATGTGAGAGTAACTAACCAGAACTAAACAACTATTTCGAATTACTGCTATTTGTATCTATTGTATCTACTATATCTGCTATATGAAGAACAAATATATGCACAAAGAATTAGTAATGTTGACAGAGTGTCGGACTCTGGTAAAACTCATGAAAATTTGGTAAACAGTGTCCTTGTGCATTATGGTTCATTGCTTTGATTGTTTGTGAAGCTTTTCTTTTACATTGTCATATGCGCAATGCAAGGACTTTAGGAACAGGGAATATTCTCTGGTCTATTATTAAAGATCATACCTAATTCTTTGGGGGGAGGCTTGGTCCAGTTTCTGTTACTGCTTAATGGTGAGCTATATTCATGATTTGAAAAAGTTAATTTTGAAATTCTTCTCAAACAATGAGTTTCAACTTGTCTTTAAATCCATACTCAAGATGTTATATTTTGAGTCTGGTCTGGTCGTGATACTTTCCTCAGGATCAAGTTAGAATTATGCACAAATGATCGTCATTGGTATGCAAGTTTTTGTCTTATATTATACAAAATTATTAATGGATTCCTAAGGGCACTTGTCAAGAAACCAAATGAAGAAACTTTCACGTGATCTTGTACTTGCATTTTCATGAAGTGTATACTGTGTAATCAATGTTGAAACTTGAAAGTGTGAAAGCTTCTTTTTAAGGCTCTTAAGAAGTGCTTTAGAAACATCTATTCACGTGACCTTTCATTAAGTGTTGAATACATGTGTTTAACTGTGTTGTAGCTGAGCATTTGGGACTTCCGTATGTCAGTGCTTACCTGGATTCTATTAACACCACCTTCCGACATGGTGCTAATTTTGCTACGGGAGGTTCTACGGTTCAATCTGTGGATACCAGAATATTTGAGGCAGGTTTTAGCCCCATTTCGCTTGATCTACAGCTTTTGCAGTTTGATCAATTCAAAGCTCG
Organism: Laguncularia racemosa; assembly: GCA_037954665.1. NCBI lineage: Eukaryota > Viridiplantae > Streptophyta > Magnoliopsida > Myrtales > Combretaceae > Laguncularia > Laguncularia racemosa. Next base: position 447,833 of record JBBMOL010000066.1, read on the forward strand.
AACGCTTGAGCTGTACAATGAAGGTTGCATATGGGTTTTCTCTGCTAATTATTAATTTGTTTCTGAACATATTCTGTTGCTAAAAATAAAGAAAATTGTATGCAAGACACAGGGGATTCTGTTTTTCAGGTAGAAGCTCATATGTTGAAAGTAGTCTTCCAAGACTGGAGGACTTCTCAAAAGCATTGTACACCATAGATATTGGACAGAATGATCTTCACTTCATTTTGAAGGCCATGACTGTCAAGCAAGCATTGGCATCCATTCCCAGCATTATCGATCAGTTTGCTAGAGCAGTGAAGGTATGTGATGATGCCGCATTTGTATCAAATTGCTGAACCTGATCATTACAGGTTTTTATGCTCATCCTTGTACCCTTTGTGAACATTATATAGCAGCCTTTTGGCTGTGGTAGTTTTGACTAGATTGGAAGGCTTCTTACTAGATAGTAACTTCAGTGACTGGTGAGGCATTCTGATGATGGCAATGAAGCATGGTAAGAATATACACACTTGTGTACTTAAAAGGTAGAATACCATTGAAATTAAAAATTACATAGGAACGTTTTTTCTTTCCTTTTTTTTTTTTCCTATTTTTTGGAATTTGTGAAGTTAAAAGAGTATAGATAAATGCATATTAAGGTCTGTTAAGAACAATAAGATTATAAGAGGACTTGAAGGCAGCCAAGACAACCAACTTGAGACTGAAGATATGCTGTTATCAACTACATGCTTTTATCAATCACATGTGCATCCTACAGCTATGAAGGTGTTGTCTGTTAGATAAATGCACTATCAATAGAAGCAAATTAATAGACTCAGAGGTGTGTAACTCGCTATTCATAGATAGTTTTAAGCCTCTTTGCTAGGAATTCAGGCGGATCTCTCCCAGGATGTAATTAGGTCCAAGAATAATGTGTAATAATCACACTATTCTTTTGTACAATCACTCTTAGTAGGGTCTTGGTAGCAGAGAAATTGCAAAAAATTCAGAGTACAATCAACTGCTAAAACATAAGGGCTCATTGTTTTATAAGAACCCAAATGATACAACTCAATATGCTTTTACAAAGAGACATTCCTTGAATTTAATGCTTTGAATCTTGTATCTAGTTATTAGATATACTTTAGGATGAGTCATGGCTACTGAGATGATTAGACACATCTGTAAAATATGCAGACACAATGATTTAGTCAAAAAATCATAAAATACAAGCAGACATGTTTTGAGAGATGGTATTTCGTTCAAACAATGCGAATGAAGTGTCATTTATCAGGAAACCCTAGAACTCCTTGGAGTACTTCGTTCAGATGTTGTATACATTGTTTGAACGACGTCCTCTTCGGAGGACACTAGAAATGAAAATTTAGATATTCATAGGATACGGGAAAACAAAACACTTAATTTCGTTCAAATGGGGTGAATCATTTGAAATTCGAATGAAATAGTCCACTCCACACACAATTCAATCCTTGCACTTTGAGCTTATAATTAGACCTGGATACCACCTTAAATCAAATAATGCATTTCCAAATACATTAAGGATTCGTTTAAACACTTAGTTAAATAATCCCAAACTCATAATTGGTAATATATACAACAGTCTTACAATTATATATTTTTTTCTCCCATTTTGCAATAGAAAAAACCTCGATGCCTTAGCCCTATCAAATAGTTTTAGAGCTACCTGATAGCCATTGGTAACTTGCATCATTACCCCCAAGTTACACCTCTTTCCGGAAGCATCTGATTTGTGACAATTCCTAGACTAAAATGCTTTTGCCAAATTACAGCTAACTTGGAATTTAAGCTAACGGTGTCTGTTACCATACGAAATAATGCTTTTGATATCAATAGTTATTCTAGTTACTTTTTTTGTGACTTGTAGCAACTATACCAAAAAGGAGCAAGAGCATTCTGGATACATAATACGGGTCCTATCGGTTGCTTGCCTTATGATGTCATCTACTATCCTCCACAATCAGATGACACAGACCAAAATGGTTGTGTCATATCTCACAACAAAGTAGCCCAAGAATATAACAGGCAGCTAAAAGATTTGATATCCAGTCTGCGGTTGCAATTCTCAGATGCCACACTTAATTACATTGATATATACTCAGCCAAATACACCCTGATATCTGAAGCTAAGAAACATGGTAAGCTTTGTGAAATGTCATACTGACTACACAGCGATTGCTCCCCTATATATGCAAAAATTGGAAATTCTCAATATATTTCAGTATTAATTTTCTTTTGGCAGGGTTCATTGGTCCACTTGAATATTGTTGTGGGCACTATGGAGACTATCGTGTGCAATGTGGAAAGAAGGCAATTGTGAATGGGACTGAAATCTTTGGATCTTCATGTAGCAATCCCTTAAAGGTGATAAGTTGGGATGGCATACACTATTCTCATGCTGCAAACCAGTGGGTAGCTAACCAAATACTTGATGGCTCTCTCTCAGACCTTCAGCTTCCCATCAGAGAGTCATGCTACAGGCCTGTGCATCAGTGACCATCTGCCTGAAAACACATATGTAACATGCAATTTAAGGTGTTTTCATTCAAGAGCCTGTCATGGATAGGAAGTTGTCAATTCTTGTACCTGATATTCGTCTGAATGTAGCACGACTTCATTTGAAGATGATAATATTTTAATTGGAAACTGACAGTTGATGTCAAAATCTCAAGCGTATTTAGACGGTCGCTAGACCGAGATTCTTCTCATATTGTTGTTACTATAGCATTTGGACCTCATGTAAAAGTGGGTGTATTCTTCATATATATGGCGTAAGTAGAGTTGCTATCCGCATGAGATTGTGTGAGTCGTGCCTTGGATTAGTTTTAAGGCTAAATTAAGGGCCCGAAGCTCTGTGCTTTAAATTGCAACGCATTTAAAGTTTTGCTCTACCTCTAGTTGAGATTTTTGAGTTTGAACACGATTAAATTTTACATGCAATAACTCAACCTTGGTTTGAATAAGTTTCTCTATTATTTAGGAAATTTATATTATTAATTAAAGCTCATACTCGGGCTTGACATGATTTAAACTCGCTAAAGTACAGCATATATAATAAAGCTTGATTTGAGCTCGAATGGGTTCAAGACCATGTAATGTAAACAAATCGAAGTGGGGGCTTGAGTAAATGGAGCTCGAGCTTGATTTGACAATTGTCAAATTAAATTCGAGTGTGATTATTAAAATGAATTCGATTAGCTTGTGAGCGGTCTTAATTCTCTTATACCAAATAATCTCTAATATTATAAAGGGATAATTCTATTTTGCCTCTAAATATTCCTTAGTGTCCCTTGTTGGCCTATAATGTTCTGTTACAGTTTCAAATTTCAAGAGCTATCAAAAGCTCAAAACGAATGGGAAATTAAAAATTAGCTCCAGTTGAGTATGAAAGTTCCGCACTATGAATCCAATTATAAGAAAATACAGATAGCAACATTCATTCTAAAAGCAAGAGAGAAAAATCTTTATTTTTAGCTAGCTATCTTATCTAAAATTCTACATTTTTAAAAAGATAAAAAAAAAAGGAGGAAGAAAGGCCATTTCATTGTTAATAATGTAACGTTCTTCGATCGGAGAGGCACCAGAAAACAAAAATATATTGATTACATCATTTATTCTGCGGTTAAGGTTTCTTGTTTGCCAACCAACACATGATGTCGTTTTCGAAAAAAAAAAAAAATAATCTTATGATATTATATCGCACATAAAGTTGACGTTCGATATTCAAAGCCCATCAAGTAGGTAGGCAAACATAGAGGAGCATGTTTTCAGGCTTTGTAATTAAATTATAAATCCACTTTGTTATGTCTGTTTTATGAAAATCGAAATTCGAAGCTTCAGAGAAGTGTTTCCGGATCTACTTTAATGAAGTCTATCGATTGCTGGGCTTAAAGCACCACTGCCAGACATCCAGACTTACCAACAACCGTTGACCTCTTAAGTAGGATATTTTACGCACTTCATGATCTTCCCGATTGAATAGGACCATAATCTCAGTACTTCTTTAGCTGAATCTTGGTGCAAAAATTTGAAGAGAAAATCTACATCAAGTTTTGATCAAGTAAGTTCAGCAAATCCTCATATACCATTTATCTAAAATTTGTTGAATTCTTTAACATTCATTTGATTCTTGTTGACTCAAAAAATTTATCAGGACTTCAATGCATAACGCCACACAACTTCCCATGAACAGAGAGAAGTTTTGCTGGTGGCTGAGAAGGATCACGGAAGCAACAATGGTACTTCTTACAACTATAGTAGAGATGTAAGTGAGACAGGTTTGGGCCGGGATCAGCAATTCCGTTACCTATCCCATTATCTTATATGGATTCCCAAACCCGGTCCCAAATTCTACAGGACCCGCTACCCATCTCAAATCCTACAGGGTTCTAATAAGTAACCCGAAACCCGTCCCAAACTGTTAATTTTTTTTTTAAAAAATAATTCTATTATTAGTTTAAAATCTTTATTTATTCATTATGATTATCTTTATAAAATATAGTTTATGTTCTTGAAAATAAATAATATTTATACTTTCAATATATTTAATTATATGTATTTTAATATTATTTGAAAATCTACATGTTGATAAATAAAGTTGCTAATGTAAAAATATTTTTAATTATAATAAAATAAAATTACTAGACCAATCTTATAACTTAATAAATAACACAAAAAAATATAATTAAGAAGTCTTAATAGAAATAGAAAAATTTTAAACACATATAACAAAGACATTACTATTATATTTTTGGGAATTCTTACTTGATAATTGATTATTATAGTCTTCAAATCCCATCTTTTTCATCATCTATCTTTGAACCTATTGAAAAGGGGAAAAAAACCCCATAAAGCACATTAGAGATTAAGCAAATAATAGTTGCTCCATGCATAAAAGTTCTTATTATTGTATAATCAAAATTTTTACCTCTCATCTCATTTGATAACCAATTTTGACAGCACATCACTGCTTTTATTGTATCAGGATTTAGTTTGCTACTATGTGAGTTAATTACTTGTTCACTAGTACTAAATATAGACTTAGAAGCAACCGTGACATAAAAATAGCCAACATATCTTTAGCTAGTTCTTGTAATGTTAGGATATTTAATTCCATTTACTTTTCACCAGCTAAGAATATCAAAATCATCGGTCTAAGGTAACACAGGTTCTTCTAAATAGTGATCTAATTCCTGCTTGACTTGGCCATCAGTATTAATAGTGCTCAAGAATTGCACCAACCTTGATTTTCTTGAAGAATCGAAAGGAACAATTTGAGTAGTTGCTGAAGTGTTCCTAGAAAAACTACTACTACTATTTAAACCTTTAGAAAGTTGAGATCTACCCCTTAATTGATATTCTTGAACTAACTCGTAACAAATATTTCTAACATTTTGAATCTCTATAGATGCATTTACTCCATAAATAGAAGGAAATACAAAATTCAAGATCTTTATCTTAAAACGTGAATCCAAAACAGTATAAACAGCCATAATGATGTGTATATTGCCCCAATATTTTTCAAACTTATCAAATATTTTCCTCGCCATCATTCTAGTATTCACATTTGAAGAGCCTTTCCATTCAACCAATGATTTTCTAATCTCAAAAACCTTTTCAAAATAATAATTTGCAGTTGGATATTGGGTACTAGAAAAAATATTGGTCACCTCATAAAAGATCGCTAAATTCTGGCAAATTGCTTCTGCTACCTCCCAATCATCATCGATGGGAAGACATAATGTCTATCCATAAGTTGAACTCTATAAAAAACTTCTTTGTATCTAATGGCTATCATCAACATGTCATATGTAGAGTTCCATCGAGTTTTGCAGTTTAAGCCAAGCTTTTTATCACATGGAATATCCAATTACTTACATGCTTCTCTAAATTTCTCGACTCTTGATGGTGTCGCCGACCAAAATGCAACACTATCACGGACCTTCTCAATCGCACTGTCTATCACGACCACACCCTCCTTCACAATTAAGTTTAAAATATGCACACAACAGCGCATGTGCAGGACCTTCCCTCGAAGAATTAACTCATCTCTTCTTAGTTTCATGGTCAAAGTTGTAATCATTGCATCATTTATAGAACAATTATCTACATTAATTGTAGATAATTTTTTATCTAATCTCTATCTCATCAACGAGTTAAACAAATAATCGGCAAGCACCTCATTTGTGTGTGGCGTTGGAACATCTAAAAAACTGCATGAAAATATAAAAAACCTCAATATAAGATAATTTTCCATTATTGATTATGAAAAGATAATATAAGTAAAGAATCTTACTCCATGAGTCGATTTTGAAGTCTCCAATTATGATCAATGAAGTGTACTGTGACAGTCATGTACCTCTTTTTTTGATTTGATGTCCATAAATCCGTTGTTACTGCAACTTGAGAATTTAGTGCTTTCAACAACACTCTCAATTTTTCTTTCTCCTCATTATAGATGTTCATGATTTCCTTTTTCATGGTGTTCCAACTAACATGCTTAAAAAGTGGTTGCATACTTTCAAGAAAATCCCTGAAATACTCATGCTTAACTATTGAAATGGGGTATTCATGAACAATTATTGCCTTTTCAAGTCTTTGCCTACAAAGATATTGATTGAAAGTCCAATTTTCTATGTTCAAACAACTCTCATTCTCATTTTGTCGTTTTTCAATGGATAGTAGGCATTGCCTTATGTCTTTTTGCTTCTTCATTTGTGTACACTTCTCCAAATGATTACGTAGATGCTTAGTTCCTTGTTTACTACCTGCTTTTAGTGTTTTGGAACAATGATTACAAATAGCAACATCCTCTCCATTAACCGTTTTTCTCACCATATCATTCCATACACAAGAAGTCAACTTACATTTATTGGAATTATCACGTTGATCAGCATTGCTTCCTATTTGAGAACTTGTTGTGCTTGTGAGATTTGTTGCTGGTGCTTTTGTTTTAGATCCTAGTAATGGTAATGGACCTTCCTCCTCCTCAACATCAATGGGCATATCAAATTTGTCCATTTCTGTATTATATAAAAGTAAACAAAAATGAAATTCATCAACTTATCCATAAAAATCATAGAAAATATGTAAACTAAGCTAAACTTTAATTCTCTCAGGAACTTCAATTCTCGCATTATAAATTCAAAGGCATAAGAAATGGATAGATAATTATGAGTTATAATTTAAGAAGTACAAAATCCATTATCTATGACTGTCACATATTAAATATATTTTGACATAAAAATATTTGATGGTTAGATGAGATTGGACACATGGGAGCATGTACTAGATCGTATCAATTAGGGTAGGGACCAAACTGAAATAACTACACTAAACCATAAACCATACCAAGAAAAACTAAAACAAAAGCTTTTCGGTTAGGTTCCATGAACACCCTCGCTAGGGCAAATTTCAGGTCACCTCACCGTAAAAACCAAATTTAATTAGAATGAAGCTTATAGTTTATCACGGTTTGAACTGTAAACAGAACCGATCCTTAACCGACCCCCATCAATATCGCGAAAAAAGACGAACACGAGACTCAAAATCTATATCACTTGCTAGACTTTCCACATAGAAAAATCATTATTGACTTACTGCACTACGTGCCCAACACACATCCTTGCATAAACACATATGCCCACATATACAAATAAACCACAAAATGGACCACAACTTACGAACAAACATCATCAAAATACCCCAAAGTTACCCAATCGAATGGACCAATCAAAAGAAAAAATCTACCAAAGTGACAAACTTTTACCTCATTTAATGTATCTAAAGTCAAAACAACATTAGTCTCTTGTTTAGCTTTTCTAAAAAGCCGGGTAAACTTATTTATAGAAATCATCCATTTAGGGATTCAAACATTCAATTTCAAAGACAAGAAATTTGGCTTTAATTGTTTCGTCATAGATGGAAAGGATTAAATAGAACAATGCATAGCAAATCCATACATTTCAGGTACACTGTAAATGATAAAACTTAGCTGCGAGTGCGACAGTGAAAAGCCAAAAAATTAGCTATTTTAATTAAATACCTATTTGCATGCGACTTGCGAGTGTGACGGTGGCCGCGAAAGATGACAGAGGACAGACGAGATCGAGATGATGCATGTGCTGGTGCGTGCAAGTGCGACAGTGGCCGGTGCAGACGACATACGATAGACGAGATCAAGAGTCAAGTCAATGCGTGCAAGTGCGACGGTGGTCGGTGCATGTGACTGTGCGATAGACGATAGAAGATAGATGAGAATGACATCTAGCCGATGCGTGCAACGGGTGACAATAGCTTACATAGGAGGAGGAGGACGACGAGAACGAGATTGAGTTTGAGCTAGGCCTAGGGTTTTACTGTAGCTTCTTGATTTTTCTTTTTCGTCTCAACTGTGTGTCTCAGTGTCTATGTGTAGAGGTGTAAGACTAAGATTGTGGACTGTTGAGTGGAAGTGGACCACAGACATGGTGTGGAGACTGTATTTTTCTTTTTCTTTTTTTGTTCTGTTAACCCCTTTAATATTTCTTTTTGAATATTGTCATAAGCAGTGCAATAGTGGGCAAAGCCATCTTAAATTAACTAGATACTAAATTTTTTAAAAAACTAAACTAAACCAAATTTGATTTTGAGTGTGTACAGTATACTGTGTAACTTGGTCTATTTTTTTTAAATATATAATAATATTTATTAACTAAATTATATAAATAAATAAATAAATAAATATATATTAACGGGCTTAGCTTCCCAATTGGTTAAACATTTGTTCAATTACCCTTTCCAAACTCTACAAGGTTTTTAAAAAGAAACCCATAACCCATCCCAAACCCTATATAGGTTAGTACCCTATAGGGTTTTTAGTGGGACGGGTGGGTCGGGAACCCAACAATACCTATCCCATTGACATCCCTAACCTATAGTGTGGTTGGCTTCTGGCCAATGGGAAGAAGGAATTATAGGAGCTACTAGTTACTCAAGAACTTGTGGATTTCTAGCTATTTATAACTTTGGTGATTCAAATTTCGATTCGGGCAGTGGATCAGCAGCGTTTCATCGGATGTCATCTCCCTATGGAAGCACCTTTGATAGGAATAAAAATCCGACAAGACCTATCATTAGGGCAAGAACTAAAGGAATTCAAATCTTGGCATTGAGGGCCCATTTTGAGCAGATCGACCCCGGAATTATTTATATATTAACCTCTTTTCTATTATTCTTGTATTGTGTTTTCCAACAGGCACACTTATCAAAATTTATAGGGCAATGGACAAACTCCCTCAGACTCAGCTTGTGGGTTATCCATGGACCGACTTGAACTGGCGATGAGCTGAGCCGATGGATCATATAGAAGACCAACATCTTGAAGACTATTTATTTTATATATTTCTTCTTTTATGAACTATTTTGGTTGTATTTGGTTTTGGGACACTTTTATTTCCTTGTAATTTTCATTTAGGGCTAGCCACCTTAAAAGTGACAAACTTGTAATTTTGACCACTTTTTAACTCTAGGAGTAGCAAGTATAAATACTTTCTTAAGAGAGGGGTTGAGGAGGCCAATTTTTACAGATTTGAAAGACACATTCACGTGTGAATTAGGGTTTTTTCCTTAGTTCCAAACTCTTATCAATTTCAACCTAACAATTGTAATTGTGGCGAGTGCAACGAAGGCGAATTATGAGTCATATCAATTCAATTTTTTTGTATGTTCATTTCTTCTTTAGTGAGTCATATCTAGGGTAGATTTGGATCTTTCTTGGATCTAATTGTGATTCTATTTTCATAAACATCAATCTTGTAAGATTGATTATTTCATTGAGCACTTGGATTTCATACTTCCTTGTTATTGTTCGCGTGAACTAGTGATTGAAAGGGAAAGTGGATTTCATTGGTTTATTGCTTTCTTTTGATCTGATTTTACGTGAACTTCATCTTCTCTTGTGGTTATTTGGTTAATGCTATCATTAGAGATTACAATTGAATCATTTGAACAACAATTTCCATCAAATCTTCAAAGGTGTCACGAGAATTGCTTACTAGGTGGACCGGTTTTGTGATTGATTTGAGATTGTTTTCTTGAGTCTTTTGATTGTGCTTCCAAGTTGGTTTAGGCACATCAACCTTCTTTGGTCATTCTTTTGGGCGGTGGTCTGACGGGCGTGTCATAATCGACTTCATAGGTATATAGGTAGGTAAAAGTGATCCTCCTTTGTTGTTTGCCATTGTGACAGAAAGTTGTGCTGCCCTATGCAGCTAAGAAGCTAAGTTTGCCCTTCATGTCTGCTTATTTGGATTCAATGGGTTCTGATTTTTGACATGGAGCAAATTTCGCAACTGGTGGCTCTACAATTCAACCACATGATGGCCGAGCAGATGATGCAGGGTTTAGTCCCATCTCTCTTGACATACAGCTCTCGCAATTCAACCAGCTCAAGGCGCGCGCCAAGGAGTTTTGTGAGAACAAAGGTTTCAATATATATCTTGAAAATGTACCTATTTCCGTTACAGTCCCATAAATAGTGCATGATATTTGACTCTTCTTAATTATTTGCAGTTAGTAAAAAGGGTCTTCCAAGACTAGAGGATTTCTCGGCAGCTTTGTACACTCTAGACATCGGCCAAAATGATCTGTCTGCTGTCTTCAGGTTGATGACGGAGAAGCAAGTGATACAATCACTTCCCAATATCATAAATCTCTTTGCTTCGGTTGTTGAGGTAAGTGAATCAGCTTAGATTTATTGTTAATGTCATAGGACTAACTATCTAATGCATACTAAACTTTGCCCTACTAGGTCTAAGAATACGGGCTCAATTCAGTTCATGTTGATTACAATTCAATAACATGGAAGTAATTTCGGTTTATGTCATCCAATAGGCATATGCGGTTTTTACTACAACATATAACTGGGTAGTTGAACTATGTATATATTTAATATGTCTTCTCTTCTGTTTACCCCTCATCTAATTTCATGGAGAGCACTGAATTCGAATTTGTTAATCGACCATTGCCTGGGATTCATTGCTGATTTCCTTATTGCTCTAGGAACTATATTAACAAGGCGCAAGGGCATTTTGGATTCATAACACAGGACCACTAGGCTGTATAATGCCATTATACTTAGGCCCCGAAACCTGAAAGTGTAGATCAATATGGGTGTGTCGAGTCTCTTAACGAGATAGCACAAGATTTCAATAGGAAGCTCAAGGAAAGCATCGTCACATTAAGAGCCAAACTAGCAGGCGCAGTGCTTACTTATGTTGATATTTACTCCGCTAAATATATGCTAATCAGTCAAGCAGAGAGGCATGGTAAGTCTGGACGGTGTCAGGATCATGAATTTCATCAATACATGCAGGTTTTATTGATCCACTAGGATACTGCTGTGGAAACAAGGAGGTTACCATGTGCAATGCGGGATGAAGGCGGTAGTAAATGGGGTTGATGTGGTGGGGGATTCATGCAGAAATGCTTCAGAGTACATAAAGCCGGGATGAAGGACATTATACTGATGCTGCTAACCAGTGGATAGTTAACAAAATTATGAATGGTTCTTTCTCTGATCCTCCGGTTCCTATAGAAAAATCATGTCTCAAGTTCATGCACTCCTGAGTATTCTAGCCCCTTAAAAAGTTTATTTCCCAGTGGTATATCTTCTCTTGTTTCACATGTCACAGCAACATATGTAGATTTGATTTAGATGTGTGGTGTGCATAGATGTAGCACAAGAAGATACATATTCAGTATGATAATCAAACATGTTATATGGTCCAAATAGTATTTTTCTAGTTCCATAGACCAGCGCCTTCTCTATTGCACCATGGAGTCCTACAAGGAAATACACACTCAAAATTTTATTGGCGAAGATGGACCACCCGAGCGAATTTAACATGACATCTTTTCATTTGCAGTTTCTTCTACTCTGGATTAATTTATGCGTGATATTTGCTTGTAATACTCAAAAGCAATAAAATTTAATAGATAATATATCTAATACTGGTCAATAATTACAATAAAATAGCTATGAACATTGAGATGTTGTAAATGATACGAATTTTTTTTTAGTATCGTAATGATAAGGGCACTTTTTATTTGTCATCATGTATATGATACGTCTCCAATTCACAGAACATATTCCTAACTAAATAGAAACATATAAGGCTCATTTACTACGCTCTATAAATCTTCAAATCCAATTAGATGCCTATAGAACAATTTCTCCAAATGGGTGCTACATTATACAATTCACATGCGTTCCATAGCAACTAGATGCAACAAGTGATTTATTAATATATATTATTTTAAGTGAAGCACACAAAGCACAAACCTGACAATCAAGGTTTGGAACTACTCAAATTCAATTTCTAAACGTGCCAGAACCACAGCTCAACACTCGCGACAACTCAAATTTAGCTAGGCTTGCAAATCTATTAATCACGTAGCAACATGACCAAATATCAACATAACCATGTAATAGCATCATGTGTGGGGTTGATATCATGCTACTGTTTTCCCTAAACACTAATCATCTCATATTAAGTTTATTACTTGTTAACCTAAAATTAGCAAATAATTAACTCCATTTACAACATTCTAATTAGTGTCCCGCTTCATTGATTAGCATACTACTATAATGTTATGTTTGGTATGTAAGAAAGACTTGAAATGAAATGAAACAGAATGGAATGAAATGACCAATCCATTCCTATGTTTGAGAACATCGACAAATCATTTATTTCATTTCATCATTGTGTTTGGTTGTCATCTTAGGAATAGAATGGAATGTGACTATACTAGTGTTTGACAAAAATGCCCTCAAGTTGTATATAAATACATGTAAAAATGTTATATAATATTGTGTATATATATATATATACATACATACACATATATGTATGTATGTATGTATACTTTATATATACATGTGTATACAACATAAATAATAATTGTGTAATCTACATATGTTATATATATACAAATATAATATGTATATATTATCTATATATTTGTTTTATATATATATATATATATATTATATAAGATATAATCTATATACACATGTTATATAATATATAACATATGTTACAAATATATAATCTATATGTTTTTACATATATTGCATATGTTATACATATTTGTTGTATTTTTATGTAACATTATATAAGAATATTATATATATATATATATAACATATATAATAATTGAATAATCAACATATTTGTTATATATATGTATATATAACATAATATATATATATAGGTATATAATATATTATATCTATATGTATATGTGTGTGTATAACGTATAATAATTGTATAATCTACATATGTTATATATATAATATCCAACTAATCTATATATCCGATAAAATTATATAAATAACATTTATATATATTTATATATGACATATAAATTATATATATAGAGCCTAATATTATATATTATACATAAACTTACACATGGAAGTGTTATATATATTTGTTGTATCTATATGTAACATTATAATAATTTCATAACAATAAAAAATTATATATATATATAGAGAGAGAGAGAGAGATAGATAGATTATACATGTATGTACATAACATTGTGTATATACAAGCATCTATGTTTATATATAACATATGCAAATTATTTGTATACATATGTTGTTTTTATAATCTACATATAATATATTTTTAATGTATATAATAATTGTGCAATCTATAACATATATGGATAATAAGATAAATTTGAAATGTATGGTCCTAATGGAGGATATGACGCCTTTGGTGGAATGTTTAAAGACCCCATACATGGATGATATATTAAATGATTATCAGATGAACTTAATAGTCCTCATTGTTAATAATATGCTCTCAACTTAGTTATAAATATTCTACCTTAGCGATCCCTTGTGAAGGCTAGGCTAGGTTCTGTGGTCTTGGAAATAAGTCACATTTAATCAGGTTAGGGTAGTGAGACCATTGGTTAGTAGTAGCATCCCTTCGTAACATTAGCTAATAGTTTGTTAAACTAAGTGAAAGAAGAGATTAGAAACAATGGATCTATTAAAGAGAACATCCTCAGAATCATCCTCTTCCTCTAGAGTGACAAATGATACAAGGTTAGATACCCTTGATTAGGATATTTATAATGAACTTGAAGTTAAAATAGTAAAAGTAGAACAAGATCTGTTAAACTAGTCAATACAAAAAGAACACCCAAAAAAGATTTATCAATTAGGAAATTTTAGTTTGAAACATGATTATATGATCAAAATTATAGAAAAAACCCTAAGCCTCTCAGGGAAACACGAAACTCTTAAACTATTGTCAAAAGAATCAATAATTAAACATAAGAAAGAAAATTATAACTTTTTACACATAAGACTTGTTCAATTATCAACCCATTTTGGTATGGTTAGGAGATGCTAGAAATATAGATTTCAATGAAACAACATTATCTCTATTCCAAACAAACTTACACAAAGGTCTGTGGTATACTCAATGTTATCTAAATTTTACCATAAGTCTAAATGATCCAAGAATCTTAAACAACCTTATGTTACCTATTCAAACTCAAAATAGTAATTATATAGAAGGAACAAAGACTGTTGCCTTAATATATTGAGTGTACTATAAGGTAATGAAGTCAATTATTTCTCCAAAGGCTAAATGACTTTCTCCAAAAGGTGAAATCGTTTTACTTGAATCAAATCTAAACAACACTAAAAGCTTTACTCTAAAAGCCTTAAGTTAGAATGAAGTTAAACTTCTAGAAGAATGGTTATTGGAAGAAGCGTTACCTCCAAGACCCTCTGTTTCAAATAAAAACCTCACTCTAGTTCAAAGATTTGATAATGTTAGTGTCAAAATTCAATTTTTTCATATAGTTGATAAGAACACAATTGCTCTACCGTATTTAGTAGAAACACCTAGTCAAAGTCACAGCCCTAGCATTACCTCGAGTATATAGGATTGCATATATAGGTTAGAAAACCTTAGAAACATAGATAAACGTATTGAATCAAAAGATAACAATCCTATTAAACAAAAAGGATTAGATTTTTAGCCCAAAATCCTTGAACCTATTTATCAACCAAATTCTCCAATCTCAAATGAATGAATTAAACACAATAACTTCTCAAGAACCTTTTCAAATTAATAAGGAAATTCCGAGAAAAGATTTTGATTCTCTAAAAAATAAAGAAAACAAATGTATGTTTTTCAAAATTTATACTAGAGAAGAAGCAAAAACCATAAGAAATCTCTGGTATTCTGACATGGAGAATCACCTCAATGAAAAAGTACCCTTTTTCAATTGGCTAAATGAAAACTTTGGTCCAAATAAAAGATATTTTGTTCAAACATTACATAAAGTAACTAGAAAATGGGAAACAAACAACGGTCCAATCTGCTCAACACATCCTCCTTTTTAAGAAGTAGAAGTCAAAATAGGAGAAGATAGTATAAAAGCTACTCCATTTAAAAATACCTCTATTTAATACCTTCTTGTATACTTGGTATTGACTCTATTATACTCGGGGTATTGAGATATTACAATAATTAAGAAACATAAATGAACCAATTGAGTCACAAAATGATCCAATTAAATTAAAAGGAGTAGATTTTCAACTAAAGATACTTGAACCGGTTTATCAAACAACTAGACCAAACTCTTTAACTTTATCTCAAATGAATGACTTAAACACTATCAATTCTCAAGAACCTTTTCAAATTAATAAATATTTGTTAAGAAAAGATTTTGGTTCTCCTAAAACAAGAATAATAAAAAATTATTTTTCAAAATTTATATTAGTAAAGAAGCAAAAGCCATAAGAAATTTATGGTGATGAATGTTTCATTCCTCTAATGGTTAAATGAAAATTTTGGTCTAGACAAAAAGATATTTTATTCAAACATTGAAAAAAATAACAAGAAATTAGGAAACCAACAGTGTTCCTATTTGCTCAACCCATCTACCTCTTCAACAAGTAGATATTAAGCTAGGAGAAACAAGCATTAAAGCTGCTCAATTCAAGAAAACATTAATAGAGAATTCTGATTTAGCTAATATTAGGGCTTGGAATAACTATACCAATCAAGCTTTGCATACCATAGGCATGCAGACTAAAAGAATAGAAAATATACTTATAGAACACATTGATCAAAATAGGAGCAAAGGAAAAGCTATTGCTAATCTTAAATTGGTCAAGCCCATTTATCCTTTAAAAATTGATCATAATATCAAATATTTTAAGTTTAGAAGTGAATTGAAACTCATAGAAGAATTAAGTGAAAAATAAAAAAAAATTAAAAACAATTGATCAAGAAATAGATGACATAGCTGCTCAATTTTCTAATATTGATAAAATCACTTCACATAGCTTTGAAAATAGGAATTGGTATCCCAAACCATCTCCTCAAAATACTATGTTTGAAGAAAAACTATTCAATACTTCCAGTGTATATAATGGGAAAGGCATATACAAATGGAATATTGATGGTATTTCAGAGTATCAAATTTTATCAACGATTAATCAAATGGTCATAGTTGCTAATGCCTACAAACAAAACAGAAATTTTGATAAAAAAAAAAACTACCTTAATGATAACTATAGGATTTACTAGAATGCTAAAAGGATGGTGGGAAAATTATCTTTCTAAAGGAGAAAGAAATTACGTCTTAACCATAAAAAGAGAAGTTTTAAGTGATCAAGGCCAAGTCTATTAACTAGAATATGCTGTTTCAATATTATTATATTCAATTATGAAACATTTTGCAGAAAACCTTGATGAATATAAAGAAAAAACTGGAGATATTTTTCAAAACTTAACTTGCCCAACACTTCAAGATTTTAGATGGTATAAAGATGTTTTTCTCTCAAAAGTTTTTTCAAGAGATGATTGTAATTCTCAATTTTGGAAGGAACATTTCACATGTGGACTTCCAAGACTTTTTGCTAATAAAGTAAAAGAAAGAATTGAAAGAGATTTTAATGTTCCAATTGGTCATTTAACTTATGGTCAAATTCTTACAACTATTAGCTCGAAAGGATTAAGCTTCTGTAATGAAATGAAGCTTAAATCCAAAATTCAAAAAGAAAAGTCTAGTCTTAGAAGAGAACTAAGTGATTTCTGTTATCAATATGGATATGAAAAAATTCAAGCTCCTTCTTAGAAAATCAAAAGGACAAAGGAGAATAGAAAACATTTTAAAAAATCTCAAGATTTCAAACAAAAGATTAGAAAAAAAAAAGAAAGAAAAGAAGAAGCTATAAACCAAAAATGAAAAGATCAAAAAGGGAAACTGGATGTTATAAATGTGGCGAAAAAGGTCACATTGCTCTAAATTGTTCAAAATCCAAAAAGATCAATAAATTAGATATTTTTTAGGATGTTAAGAATGAATTACGAAAAATTATTAATGAAAGTTCTTCTAGTGATAGTGAATTTAGCTTAGAAGATAATCATGTTCAAAATCTACCTAGCGAATCTAGTTTTAATAGTGATCAAGATAGTGACTGTTGTTCAGAAAACGTTTGTTCATGTAATTTTTTTTTATTATAATAGAAGAAGAGAAGGCACTTCTGAAAATAGTCAACATAATACCTGATCAAGAGGAAAGAGAAGAGTATCTAGGGACCCTAGGATTTATGAATGATACAAATACTTTCTCTTTTAAACCTTACTTAATGAAAAACATAAGTGGAAAATTCAAAGAAAAAGAACCAATAACCTTAGAATTGCTCTAAATGGAAATCAATACTCTAAAAAAAGAAATAAAAACTTTAGAATCAAAATATAAAGAGATCTAGTGAAAGCTAGATCAAGAGGAAGAAAGTGACTTAAGTAGCAGTAATTAAGAAATTAGTGATCTATAGAAAAGATAAACATTTAAAAATGGTATGTTAAAATCCACTTAGTTATAAATAATGAATGGTCAATTGTGATTAAAACACCCTTAGATAATGGTGCTGATCAAAACTGTCTTCAAGAAGGACTAGTTCTTATGAAGTTTTACAAGAAAACTTCCAAAAAACTAGTCTTTGCAAATGAATCAAGACTAAATGTTCAATATAAGCTAACTAAAGGAAAAATTGTTCAAGACGATATTAACTTTAGAACCACCTTTATTCTTGTCAAAAATATGAATAACCCATTGATTTTGGGAACCCCTTTACTAACCGTGCTATACCCTTTTCAAATCTCTTCACAAGGATTAGAATCAATGATTAAAGGGACAAGGATATTTCCCAAATTTCTATTTCTTGCTAAAGAAAGAGAAGTAAATCTACTCAAAGAAAGATTAACCAGTAAAATAAGACAAATGGACTTTCTCAAAGAAGAACTAGAAGATAGAAGAATTGCTAAAAATTTAGAATCAAAACCTATTCAAGAAAAATTAAAGATATTTAAAGAAAATTTGAAGAAAAAATTTGTTCAAAAATTCCGAATGCCTTTTGGTCAAGAAAACAACATACAGTAAAATTACCATGTGTTGAAGGCTTTACAAAGGATAAAATAAAAAAGAAATTCAAGATTTACTCAATAAGAAATTAATAAGAAAGTCAAAGTCTCCTTAGTCATGTTATACCTTCTATGTTCAAAATCAAGCAGAACTAGAACGTGGAGTCCCTCGTTTAGTGATCAATTACAAGCCATTAAATACGGTGCTCAAATGAATTAAGTATCCAATACCTAACAAGAAAGACTTACTCAATAGGCTTTTAGAAGCCAAAGTCTTTTCAAAATTCGATATGAAATCTAGCTTTTGGCAAATTCAAATCAAAGAAATTGATAAATACAAAATAGCTCTCAATGTTCCTTTTAGACATTATGAATAGAATGTAATACCTTTCGACCTTAAAAATGCTCCATCGGAATTTCAAAATTTTATGAATGATATTTTTGCTCCATATACAAATTTCTCAATAGTTTACATAGATGATGTTCTCCTCTTCTCAAATAATGTTGATCAATACTTTAAACATTTAGAAATCTTCTTTAAGATTATCAAGGGAAATGGATTAGTTGTCTCCTAAAAAAAGATGAAGTTGTTCCAAATCAAAGTTAGATTTTTAGGATATGAAATTATTCATGAGACCATCTGACTTATAGATCATTCTATAGAATTTGGAAACAAGTTTCTTGATCAAATCAGAGACAAAAAAAAATTCCAAAGGTTTTTAGGATGTCTCAATTATGTATTAGATTTTATCTCGAATCTTAAAATCAAATGTAAGCCTTTGTTCAAAAGACTTAGGAAAAATCCTCCTGATTGGTCCTTAGAAATGACCAAGATTGTTCAAGAAATCAAGAGAAAAATAAAATTTTTTCCCTGTTTAGGAATCTTGAATCATGACTCCATGATTATAGTAGAAACCGATGCCTTAAACGAAGGATATAGAGGAATTCTCAAAAAAATAATCAATAATCAGGAGTAAGTAGTTAGATCCCATTTAAGTATCTAGCAAGGTACTCAAGAAAACTATTCAATGGTCAAAAAGGAAGTTTTAGTTATTGTACTATTTATATCAAAATTTCAAGGTGATCTATATAATAAAAGGTTTTTATTAAGGGTTGACTGCAAATCAACCAAAGAAATTTTAATCAAAGATGTTAAAAATCTTGTTTCAAAACAAATTTTTGCTAGGTAGCAAGCAATTTTATCAGTTTTTATTTCAAAATTGAATTTATCAAAAGTGATTCCAACTCATTACTTGATTTTTTATCCAGAGAGTTTCTCTAGGGCAACTATGGCCTGCCCTTCAAAACCAAAATGTAAAGTAGATTATGCTATGACGATTGCTCCAAAAACTCCACCAACAAAGCCTAGTGCACTTGCTCCATCAACTCATGCTAGCGCTGTTAATCCTAAATTCCCTTGGCTTAGCAAACTTGTCATTACAACACCCTTCAAACCACATGTTTAAGTAAAGGATATTCAATGAAGATTTTAGCAAAACCCTTATTTACAATAGAACTTGAATGTTAAATTTTTTTGCTGAGATCAATCCTCTCAATGTTGTTTAAAATTTCTTTCCAAAAGATTTCCATTTTATCCCCTCTCATCCTCAAAAAACTCGGATTTTCTACGAGTACATACGTGTAGAAACCAATAGTATTGAAGTCACCTATGTTAAAAAAGAAGTTACCTATTCAAAGATAAAGATTCTCAAAGTTCTTTCTTAAAAAGAATGGAATCAACATCCATTCACTCCTAAGAAGTTTACTCAATCTTTCATTCCTCCTATATTCAACCATTAACCACATTAAGGCTTGGGAAAATGTCTTTCATTATAAGAATTATTCCCATTCCTGGTTTATTCAATTCAAAACCACTCTAGATAAATTCCAAATGTGGTTTACTTGGTGGTTCCATTATTTTGGGCTAGATGAAAAGATTTATCTAGGATTTTAATTTTTTAGAGATAATAAAGATGCTCCACTCCGTATTAAAGATTTATTATTTTGCTCAACATTCAATCTATGATTGAATTATGACCTGGTCATATGTCCTAGAAGAAGACGAATTCTATATGCTCAATATCAAACAAGTCTACTAAATCAAATGGTGGGATAAGTTTAACACCATCTTGCCTTGCCTCAAAAGTGTTCAAACATATTTTGATCAAGCTAGGAATAGTTATGTTTAAAGGTCAGAATTTCTCAATAACAAAAGTAAAGTACAAGTAAAATTGGCGGGAACATTTAAACCTTGTCAATATAAACAAAAAATACTAAAGCTAGCTGTAAGGCTCTTTGTTGAAGAAGGAGTCGATAGCAGCAATTCATTATATTAAAATGAAGATGACTATTATGGAGTAGATATTCCAAGTAATCCATAAAAAAAAAAAACCTTTAAATGTATTTTCAGATATTCTCAAAACCAACTAATCAAGATAAGTACCATGAAAAGACTATTGTCTTTTTATTCAAACACAAACCATCCTTTGGTCTTATCTATCAGCTACTATTCAATGGTTGATTACTGTTCAACTCACATGCACTATTGTTCAACCACTTTTCAAAAAAGGTCACAAATATAACTGTTTATTCATGAGGCAAAATCTTTATGGCAATTTGTCTCCCCTTTTCAAAAAGCAAGAATCATTCTGAAGGTCATGGGATTATTGCTCAAAGTAAGAAGACAAGTCTACTTAAGTATAAAAGAATGTTCAAGATCAGTAGAAGGCAGAGGTAATTTGAGAAGAAAACACAGAAGCAAACACTCAAACACCTAAACCTTCCTTTATATCAATCTCCTTGTATTAATTTTTTAATTGTTTTCCAAGCTTTCAAGTATTTGTATCAATTTTTTTTTTTTTTGTATCAAATCTCTATAAGTCTTATTCAAGTAATTTAATTATCTTTCTCATTTCACTTTCTCTCATTTAAATATCTATTATCTACTTTTTGCTCATATAAATTATTTTCATAAACCAGTGTTTATACCTTTAAAAGAAGCAAGAGAAACACCTTTTAGTGAGACTATATTCACATTCGAATTAAAAAACTCTCATTATCAATATCTTAAAATTGTTTATTTTATGATATCTAGACACGTCTAAGTAGGAGGTTAGATAATTCATCTTCTTGTAGAGATCTTGGTGAAAATAATTTATAAGATATAATCTATATACATATGTTATATAATGTATAACATATGTTACAAATATATACATATATATTCATATATGTTTTTTAATAACACCAAACATATGATCCACGTGCATATGTTATATATATTTGTTCTATTTATACGTAACATTATATAAGAATGTTATATATTATATATATATATATATATATATATATATTTGTTATATATATACACGTGAAATTACACATGTACAAATATTTTATGTACAGCATACAAAACAAATCTAGTTTTATATATTTGTCCATATATATAAATTTTGTATATACGTGTGTATATAACATATATAATAATTGAATAATCTACATATTTGTTATATATATGTATATATAAACGTATAATGTCTATATATAGATATATAATATATTAATCTATATATATGTGTGTTATATGTATAGCACGGATAACAAATATATTTTTTATTTTATTGTCTATGTATATAAATAAGTATATATATATGTGTGTGTATAACATATGTAATAATTGTATAATCTACAT
Organism: Laguncularia racemosa; assembly: GCA_037954665.1. Classification (NCBI taxonomy): domain Eukaryota; kingdom Viridiplantae; phylum Streptophyta; class Magnoliopsida; order Myrtales; family Combretaceae; genus Laguncularia; species Laguncularia racemosa. Next base: position 469,991 of record JBBMOL010000066.1, read on the forward strand.
ATGTTATATATATATATCCGATACAATTATATAAATAACATTTAATCTATATATCCAATACAATTATGTAAATAACATTTATATATGGAAAATAAATTATATATATAGAACCTAATATTATATATTATACATAAACTTACACATGGAAGAGTTATATATATTTGTTGTATCTATACGTAACATTATAATAATTTCATAACAATAAAAATATTATATATGGACAGAGAGAGAGAGATAGATTATATCTGTATGTACATAACATTGTATATGTACAAGCGTCTATGTATATATATATATAACATATGCAAATTATTTGTACATATGTTGTTTTTATAATCTGCATATAATATATTTGTAACGTTTATAATAATTGTGCAATCTATAACATATATATATATATATATGTGTGTGTGTGTGTATGGCATTTATATGTATATTTAAATGTAACATATAAATATATATATATATATATATATAACATATATATAATTATTATACATACATAACATTATGTATGCACTAGTGTTTAATGCATGGTTTCTATTCTAATGCGTGGCATCCGTGGTTTTTGTTCTGCTGCTTTTCGTGATTTCTCTCTCTCTCTCATATATATATAATAATATATATTATTGAGTACGCTCCATTATTGTAGATTAATTAGGGATAGATATGGGGATATTTAGGTAGTTATATGTCAAATAAGTCGAAAGCAGAAATCCCATTCTACCTTAAAGTTGGAATCGACGATTCTAAGTAATTACAATTCCGGCTTTTTAAAACGCATTTAAGGATGAAAATCAAAATAAAACCTAGAATCATGATTCCATTTTGGGCTCATTTTGACATACCAAACATAGTATAACTTCTTTTTGACTGACCATATGACTCCTTTATATTGACAACCTACTAAGTTGTCACAATAATCTTAACTTTTAATCCAACCACCTCATTCAAGAAGTATGGAACTACCATACAAGCAACATATGCAATTTATAGTCCAACCTATTAATCAATTTTCAACTAACATATTACATGCAAATAGCAAACAAGCACCATAGTGCTCTTCTTTATTTCCCTAAAAGCCGATTCTTGATCACTTCACTTTCTTGTTATCCTGTAATAATAAATCAAATAATTTAATCCTAATTTATTTTAATTATTATTTTTAACAATAATTTATTCAAAATTTCTAAACTAACCTAATGAAGAATTTCCACGTTTGGTTATAGGGTGGTCAACTCCTGAGGGGATTAACTTAGGAGGGACAGTTGATTGGTGACAAGGGGGTGGTCGGTTAACTTGCTACCTATAGACCTCCTACGATTTTCTTTATCCCTTTTTATGTTATTCTAGGCCTTCAGTGTTGTGTTTATCCCATCTATTGAGATTATTGTTTATACTTCTATCATAGAATCCCAATCTTTAGATGTAAAAATTTATAAATTACTTTTAGGGTTTCTATCATATTATTGATTATTCTTTCATAAAAACTCTAATTTATAATCTAAAGGTTTTTTTCCCTATTCATTGCTCTTTAGACTTTAATTTTGCTAATTCATTATTCCTAATTATTCTAAGCTTTGATCATAAATTACAACCTCTTTGCAAATTAATCTATTTCATATAATCCTAATTTTATGAATTCTAATAGCTTTCACAAAGCTCTAATTCATCAATTACCATAACTTTACAAACTATCAATGTGTTTAGATGGATTCCTTTCCCAATCTTATGTTAATGTAAAAGAAAGTTAAGGTTAGAGGACTTACTTGTTTATGCAAGTTTTTTCCTCTTCTCCTCCTTTATATCACAATAATAACAAAAGAAACTTACTAGGGTAGTTTTATGTTAAGAGGTGTAGGCATATTTATAATAAGGGGATAAAGGAAATCCTTGTCCATGCTTATTATATATAATATTCACACATATAACAAGTCTTTATGCTCTAATAAAATGCAAATATAGCTCATGATGTCATATATTATGAAATATGTTGTAACATATAATTATGTATATAACATTCTATATCTTATATATCCTTATATAATTAAAGAATTGCCTAGATATATTATATGTTTATATGAATAAGTAGTGAAGAAGAAATCGAAAGTGTAACTATTAGTAAAATGGTGTCGAGTCTAATTTTTGAATTCCCATTCCTAATCCGATCAGACTAGACCATATGCTCATCTAATGTAGATCTTCGACTTGAGTTAGGAATTTCGTTTGATTTTTGGAGTCGCCACCCAACTGTTGTTGGGACAAATTGAATTAAGACTAAAGGAGCGGATTAGTCTTAATTTGGACTACTAGTCGTCGTTATTTTCTCTTTTCGTTTTTGTGAAAAGAGGAAAAGGGAAAACCAGAGTTTCTAAGTCCGGAGGCTAACCTATTAAAACCTTTACGGTTACCACCTAATCTCCTAAAAATTGTTCCTCTTTAGAAATGTGTTTTATTGTGTTTCTGTTACTTTTTATTATGTTTTGGAATTATTTTAAGAAAAGGATTTTTCATTCATTTTATGGGTTGACCCGAATGGGTGCCTACGTACCTGCTACTCAGGATCAAACAAGCCGTAGTTCGCTTTTCTGAAAACTTTAAGTGTGTTTGTGATTTTTAATTTTGAAATTTCTTTTGATTTATGTTCTTAACGTTTTTTGGGATTTTTTTGAAAAATTTCTAAACCTAAGCTTTAATCTGATTTTTGAAAATGATTTTTAGGGAAAAACATCAATTTTGGATTTATTTTAAGAAAAATGATTTTTCTAAGTTCTAAAACTCATTTTTATGATTTTTTTGTGATTTTTATTATTCTTCTTGATTTTTTAATGATTTTTATGATTTTTTTATGATTTTATCCTAAGTTATTATCTATCATATTTTGAAATCTAAAATTTTATTATTATTTTCCTAATATTTTTATTACTTTTCTACATTTTTCTTTTCTTTATTTTTTATTTTTTTTATATATTTTTATATTTTTTCCTTATTTATTATTTTTCTACTTTATTAAATTCTAGAAAAATCTAATTTCTACATTTTCCTATTTATTGAAAATATAAAAAAAACAAATAAATAAATAGCTAACAAATAATAAATCAATTCGGAATAAATAAACAAAAAAATTAAGTAAATTAAATAAAAAATAAAATAAAAAATCCGGAAAATCTGACTTGCCTGGATTTGGGTCGGTGCGCGGTCGGTCGAATCGGGTTGAAGCAGGTCGGGTCGGATCGGTCGGACACGGCGGCGGGGGTTGCTCGATCGCGGCGTTCCGGTGGCCTTTTGCAGCGGGTGAGATGTCGAATCCTAGCTTCTCGAGGGTACTGAATCCAATGGTGGCGATGGTTTACTCCCAGATCGCCTCCTGGTGGTGGTTCAACTCCGGTCGGTAATCGCGATTTTGGGTCTCCTCCGATGTTCTCCGATTTGCACTCTTTCCTCACTTTCTCTCAATTCTGATTCGTCCTTTGGATTCCTCCCTTCGATTCCTATTTATAGGCACTTGAAACCGAGCTGGATAAGCTCGGATTTCCTCCAATCGAAGCTAATCGGGTTTTCGATTAAAAAAACCAACTCCGATTTGTGTCAATCCATCGATTTGTTGCGATTTGATTCCAATTAGATAATGTTTATCTTATTTCCGTTGAAGATCTGTTGGATTTGTGCAAAAAATCGAATCAAAATGGCCGAAATACGAATTTTTCCTTCCGCCGGCGATCTCGAGCTCGAGGTAGGAGACGATCACGCGCCTGGCGCGTGCGCTTCCTCCAGCCAATCAGATGCTGCCACGTGTCCTGGGTAAATGAAAAATTCGCAAAATGCGGAAACTGCTTCCCCTGCGTTTCCCGAGCCCCCCTACGCACGCCTTAGGCCATGGTCCGGACCAGCTGAGCTAGCCCACTTTCCTGATTTTTCTAATTTCGCAAATTGTATATATGTAATGTGATTTTTTATTTTTTTGTATTTTTTGAAAATTCCAAATTTTTTAAAAATTGTTTATTATTTATTATTGCTATTTCTGAAATCATTTTTCAAAATCAATGTGTTTTCCTATTTATTTCTATTTTTTGAATATTTTTATTATTTATGGTAAATTAGAGAAAAATTAGAAAAAAATTGGAAATTATTGAAAATTGATTATTTTTTAGAATTATTGATTCCTAGGGCAAAAATTGGGTGTTTACAAATGGAAACAAGCAAATTGAAGATATAGGAATATAGATAGATATATCAGTGTAATGCCCCAAACTTAAAATGCTACAACCCATCATGTATCCCTACCAACTAAAGATACATTAGGGTTCTGGTAACCAAGTCTACTATCTTTATTAGTGCCTGAATTTATCTCCAACAAGAAAAAAATAACATTAAAAATGACTCCATAAGTAATAATAAATGACTCACAAACAAGTCACTCTAATCACAAGTACATAAAGAAAGAATTGGTTTCTAAATTCTATAGTACTACAACATTCATACACTTGACATAAACACTTGGAGTCTCATCTTCAAACTAATAGAGTCATACTGCAACTGACATCAAATCCTATTGGTTCTATCTTACTAGTCATCCTCATAATAATAATAAATATCGCGCTCTCCCTGTCCTAATAATATAATAGGGATCTCCATATTCATCATAAGTGGCAAACTCATCACAACTACCTATAGTTGAAAAAGAATAAAGAAGTGAGCCTAAGCCCAGTATGTAATACCACATACATAAGCACATGAACACAAAAATGAGCTCAAAAGCAAGTAATGCAGACAAGAAAATCAACTAACCACTTTGTTATCTTATTTAATGTTAGCATAATCAATAACAGAGTGCTCATGACTCCACTTACATATTTGGGATACATATATTTATATATAGTTAGATCCTAAGTTGGGAACTGTCTCCACTGGCCTTCCTAGATAGTGTCGGGAATTGCCACCATCAATCCCATGTCTCCACTTACATATTTGGGATACATATATTTATATATAGTTAGATCCTAAGTTGGGAACTGTCTCCACTAGCCTTCTTAGATAGTGTCGGGAATTGCCACCATCAATCCCAACACCCCTAGATTAACCTTAGATCATCTTCATATATGACTCCATTAGGGACAATGACACATACTAATCATTAGGGTGTCCTCTAGGGATTTACCACCTTCGGCCCTTAGATTGAGCCACATACAAACAACACATCATTTAACATTAGTTCAATAACTATTATATTTGTTTTCGTCACTAGCCTATTAAACACAAGTAGTAAGTACAATATCACATACCCGAATGAGTAGACTTTAGCAATTTTTGTTCTGAATCATGACGAACACCTAAATAAAGATATAAATGCCATCACATTAGGACCTAGAAGCTATAGTAATCTTTATTAGATTGAAAAATTCTAAGAAAAATAGAAAAAGACCCATCCTTTAGTATATGGTTAGGAACATGGCTGTGTTCTTTAGCCATGTATCCCATTGTATCAAAGCACCAAACAGTACGACCATGTTTAGGGGCGTGTAGAAGCACACAACCCTGTAGTCTGGCCATGTTCCTTATTGTATGAAGCTTCCCTTCAGCCCTTTGCATGAACATAGTCAAGTAAACGGGCGTGTACTTGCGTATGTTCCCTCTTGTTCAATTTTTCATCTTTTGCTTCTAAAACCATTCTTGATCCATTCCTACTCCTTCCTATACCCCTTATTGATTAGTGTTCCATACCTAAATCCCTTCTAATCCATCATTTATATCCATGTAACAATAATTACACCTAACTCCAACTGTAACTCAACCATGCATATATAAGGACTTTAAAGAACTAAGTTAGGGATCGCAAGACTTACTAAAAACTTGCAGAAATACAACATATTCACACAATTCAAAGGGTTTTTATAGTAAATTAACCATGACCTTTACAATTTCTAAAACGGTAATCCTCATATTAACTAGAATATCTCTACCTTATTTACCATTTAAGACTTACTAACCTTAGTCTATATTGATCTTCCTTCGGTTGGAACCTCACTTCTTAAATACTTTCTCTAATTTCAATGGATAGGATGGATGGAATTGCTAAAGATGTTTAACATAAACCAACAAGAAGGAAAAGAAAGAAGAAGAGAGAGAAGAAGGAGAAGGGGTTTGAATGTATCCTATTTTAGGGGGTAAATTTTATTATTTTTATTTTGGGGGGGGGGGGGGGGGGGGGGGGGGTGGGTGTGGGGGGTGAGGTTAGGGCAGAGGTTTAGGGATTTAAAATTCTATAAAGACCAAGTTGCTCTTCCTTATTAAAAATAATTACTTTATTACAATTACTATTTATTTATTTTATTATTATTGTTATTAACATTAATATATAACCGAGTTATTTCATCCTTTCCCTTATACAAAACTTTCATTTTTAAAAGTTACCTAATTCCTATAACAACTCTGAATACTTTTTCTCCATCTTCTCTTTCAACTCCCAAGTTGCCCTACGCTTCATTTAATTACTCCATTGAACCTTGACATAGGGAATTACTCACCTTCTCAACACTTACTATTTAGTATCCACAATCTTGATAGGTTGTTCCAGGTTTGGTTGTACATCTAAAGGTTGAAGTGTAGATTCTTGATCTGAATTTGGTACAAACTTCCTTAATATTAACATATGGAACACGTAATGCACACCTTCTAAGCTAGGTGGCAATGCCAATCTATATGCCACATTTCCAATTCTTTCCACTATCTTAAAAGGGGAAATGTATCTCGGATTTAACTTTCTTCTTAACCTAAACCTAATTACTCTCTTAGTTAGAAAGACTTTTAGTAAAACTTTATCTCCTACCTGAAATTCTAAGGAACATCACCTCTTATTTACATAACTCTTTTAGCGACTTTGAGCTGCCTATATTCATTGTTAGATTAGTTTTACTTTTTTAGTAGCTTCTTATATTAACTTTAGCACTAAAAGCTATATTTCTCGTACTTCATCCTAATAAATGGGTGATCTACACTTCCTCCCATATGACACTTCATACGAAGCCATTTGTATTGTTGCCTTATAGCTATTATTATAAGCAAATTTAACTAGTGACAAATGCTCATTCTAATTACCCTTGAATTTTAGGGTATATGCTTGTAGCATATCTTCTAAGATCTGTATAGTTCTTTTCGACTGCCCATTAGTTTGAGGGTTAAATGTTGTATTGAATTATACCTTGGTACTTAAGACTTTATGTTAGCTTTTCCAAAATCTACTCACAAATTGAGTATCCCTATTAGAAGTTATAGTTATTGGCACTCCATGTAAACTTACCATTTCCTAAATATATAACTTGACTAATAATTCCAATTTATATCTTAGGTTGACCAGTATGAAGTGGGTTAACTTTGTTAATCTATCCATTATCACCTATATTGCATCATGCTTCTCTTTGGTCTTAAGAAAGGCTATGACAAAATCCATGGTCACATGCTCCCATTTTCACTTAAGTATTAGAAGTGGCCACATCTCTCCTATCAACCTTTGATGTTCTATTTTAATTTGTTGATAGGTTGCACACCTAACAACATACTTTGTTATCTCTTGCTACATATTATTCCACCAATAGTGGGCCTTTAAATCTCTATACATCTTGGTGCTTCCTAGATGTATTGCATACCTCAAGTAATGAGCTTCCTTCAACAATTCTCTCTTCAACTTCTATCTTGCTTGTACACATAACATTGTTTCCTATATCAGAATTCTCCAGAATTAATATTAAACTCTATAGCCCTACCTTGATCTATTCGGTTCTTTATTTCGTGTATATGGGCATCTTCCACTTGAGTAACCTTGATCTTATCAATCAAAGTAGGCTGAATGTGTAAACTGGCTAAACGCACTCCTACCTCTTGAGTGAAAACTTCCAACTCCATCCTCCTTATATCCTCCAATAATCGTTTTTAACTAGTAAGTAATGTTACTACATTACCTTGTTTTTTTTTTTTTACTAAATGCATCTACTATCATGTTTACCTTTCTAGGGTAGTATTGAATTTTCACATCATAATCTTTAATCAATTCTAACCATCATGTTTACATTGTATTTAACTCCTTTTAGGTAAAGATGTATTTTAGACTCTTATGGTCAGTGAAAATATTGTATTTCTCCCCATACAGGTAATGTCTCTATAACTTGAGTGCTAACACTATTATTGCTAATTTTAAGTTATGAGTGGAGTAATTCCTTTCATTCAGTTTTATTTGACGTGATGTATGGGCTATAACTCTCTCGTCTTACATTAGAACACACCTTAACCCCTAGGTTAATGCATCATTGAAAATGATAAATTTCTTCCCACTCTAGGGGTGAAGCCAAAACTAAGGCTAAAACAAGTTTCTTCTTCAACTTTTGAAAATTGGCCTCACGTGCATCACTCCATTCAAATTTCACTCCTTTCTAAGTCAATCTAGTGAGAGCAGCTGCTATTTAGAGAATCCCTCTACAAATCTTATGTAGTACCCTATTAATCCTAAGAAGCTTCTAATTTCAATCACTGTCTTCGGCTTGGGCTAATATACTAAAACTTTTACTTTTTCTAGGTCAATCAAGATTCCATCCCTGTTTACAGCATGTCCTAGAAAGAACACTTACTCTAGTCAAAACTCACACTTCTTGAATTTTGCATATACCCTCTCAACTCACATTCTACTTAATACCAACCTCAAGTGCTTCTTATGCTTCTCTTTACTTTTAGGTTATATTAGAAAGTCGTTGATGAAGACGACTACATACTTAACTAAGAAATCCCAAAACACCCTGTTCATTAAGTCTATGAAAGCAATTGGTGTGTTTGTTAACCTAAAGGCATTACTAAGAATTTGAAATGCTTACATCGAGTTCTAAAAGTAGTCTTTTAAATATCTTCTTCCTTGATTCTTAGTTGATGATATCCTAATCTCAAGTTGATTTTTTAGAATACTTGAGCTCTCGGTAGTTAATCAAATAGATTATCGACCTTAGGGAGGGGACACTTATTTTTTATCATAACTTGGTTCAAGTCTATATAGTCTATATAAAGCTTCATATTGACATCTTTCTCTTTTACAAAAAGAACAAGCATACCCCATGGTGATATACTCGATCCAATAAAATCATTATCCTATAACTCCTCCAACAGTGACTTCAATTCCACCAACTCTGTTAGCGCCATTCTATATAGAACTTGGATAACCAATGTGTTCCCATGATGATGTCAAAGTTAGTCATCTTTAAGACCTAAAGATCAATTGGCATAACTCGCTCTTGTATCATTATCTGCACACCTTTACATATTTGATCTAATGCCTTTCCAACTCTTAAAGGTGTGCTCACATTCAGAGGATCACTTAATGATAAGATCATATTATACTTATATTTTCTTTTGGACTTATATTAAATTTATTTCAATATTATAAGAAAATATAAAGAAATGATATTTAATGGTGTTTATTGTGAAAATTCAGGTTTTGAGGACCCAAAAGTAAATTACAAGTTAATTGGAGGAGTTTTTCACAAAATTGAAGAAGCGAGCGGAGGATTGCACAGAAGGCCGCTAGCCTTAGGCCGGCCTACATTTAAGGTCGCTGGCCTTGAGCCGGCCTATATTAAACCGGCCTCAAAAAGCATTAAAGCCGCCGGCCTTAAAGCCGACCTTGAGCCGGCCTTCATTACTCCCCGGATATCCACTGCGAAAATCTCTCTAAAATCGTATCTTAATTAATTTGCTGACTCAACTCCTTATCAGATCAACCTTATCCTCCTCCTCTTTGGATCTATAAATAGGCCCCTTGTGTGAACCTTGGAAGCGTCCCTTTTTGTTTTAGAATCCTTTTGTTTTGATTCTTTGTTTAGCATCCTTTGTCTTTCTTTGAAATCATTAGAATTCCCATAGGAACTTTAGGATTTTATATTTTCTTTAATTCCTTTACATTTCATGTTATTCCAAATTTTAGTTTGAAGAAAGAAAGTTATTTTGCTGAAGTTTGCTTTCAATTGAAAAATTCGAGGAATCATTTTGGAAGATTGAAGTTCTTGAAGATTATAGCTATTGTTTCATTTACTTTATTTTCTTTTATGCCATTTATTAGTTTATTCTCGTTGTTCAATATGAATTCCATTGCACCTATTTATTTCAATTGTTTTTATGCAATTTATACTATAATGTTCTAAATCATCCTTGTGGGAAACATGATGAAGCCATAATTCAAACTAAAATGATCATTGTATTCATGTTATAGGACATATAGATATGTGGAATTTTCATATAAGAAGTCCTTCTATGAATTGTATTTTGTAATTGAAATCAATGCATAGGAATGTAAATGACTCGAAAGAGAAATTTAGGTTTTATCAAGAATTTCTAAGTAAGATTTAATAATTCATGCGGAAGCAGCGTTATTGAATTTTATTAGAAATTGACTAAGTGTTTCATGCAATATTTTTATTAAAATTTTCACTAAAGGATTAGGAGAAATTATTTTAAAGATATTAGGCAATCATATAATTGGGAAATTTATGATTGTGAATTAGAATCCTCATTTGATTTGAATTAGCGTGAGCTATTAAATTAAATTGGGGTAATGTTACTTTAAAACTTGATAAAGGATTAAGGTTTTGTTAATTTCTTATGAAAATCCATATAACTATGAGTCATTATAACATGAATGCAATATGATTAGTAGAATTAGGGTGGATTCTATTTCCCACCATCAATTCATCATTTTTCAAACACAATTCTCTTTTTGAGCATTTAGTATAATTCATTCAATTCTCATCAAATATCATTGCCTAAATAATAGTAGAAATTGATATAGGTCTATTACTTAATCAATCTTCGTGGTTCGACACTCTTCTCTCACTATATTACTTGATCCGATCCGGTACACTTGCCGGTATTTATTCACGCTCATTTTATATCTCCTTTTGCATGGATCACTTAACAGTTCAGGTTTCAAATCACACACACACATAAAAGTTTTAAAAATGCATGAATGTGTTGCATTAGTATTAAAAAGTATGAAAAGCATACTTGTAATAGTGTCTTGATCGAAGGTGTCCTAGTGCTACTATTGCTACTGCTATTAGAGGGCAAACACAAGGCCTAAGGCTCTCTACCTCGATTCAGCTATCTGAGATATGCCTGTTTAAACCTAGCCTTGTGGCTTAACTACCTACTAAACTTAGACTGGCTATAGGAATTGTAATTGCCTAACTCCTTGTAGTGCCACACTTAAAAGCCCGGTGATCATGCTATTTATAATTATAGCAAAAAGTTTGGGGAATAGCCTTCTGATTACAATTTCTGCTAACATGTCCCACTTTTCCGCATAAAAAACAAACCCCCTTTGACCAACTACACTAGCTCAACTCACGTGGCCCAAAACATCTTGAGCACTACATCCTACTCTAGCCATTAGAGGTGGTGGTAAGGTTGGAAGTGTAGGTCTCATTTGAATTAGTGATAGAGGAAAAGCCATAGGACTGGCCTGAACCATTTGAGGCCTCTTACCCCTCTCCTAAAACACAACTCCCTATGTTGGCCTTTTTCCTAGCATCACTTTTAGTCTATGGGCTAGTTGCTCCTTGGTCCTCTTCCTACTCTACTATATAAACTTGGCCTTATCTACTATCTCAGCATAAGTAGGTAATTGGAAGGATCCTACTTTATGTTGTAGGTTAGGCTTTAAGTCCCATACCAACCTACATGCTCTAGAGGCATCATTAGCTCTCACATTCTCAAGCATGAACTTGATGAAGTGATTCAATTCCACCTCATACTCCATAACTGACCAATTGCTCTACTGGCAATTATGATAGGTAGCCTCCATTTCATCCTAAATGCTACTCAAGAAATACTTCTGATAGAAGAGCTTTTTAAATCTATGCTAATCCACTAGTCCCTCTATCAACCTAGGAACTGTGGCCACCGATTAGTTGTAGACCCCTTCAGCGTATAAGAAGCATAACTCACCTTCCTCTCCTTAGGCACCCTAAAAGCTACAAAAGTTTTCTCAATTTCATCCATCCAATGTTCAACCTTAATTAGATAATCCACCTTACGGTTAAACTCCTTTACTAACCTTGCAAACTTGTACAAGCTAATTTATTCTTCATGTCTTGCTTAATCTTGTCTGAAACTTGGTTTCTACTGCTAAGCAAGCATCCCAACTAAAGTGTTAATCATTGCCAATAGGTGGGCATTTTGACTAGCTATTTTCCCCTGTCCATCCTACGGTGGTTGTTGTCAAGAGTGATGTCCATCTAGGGTGTCTTGTCTAATGCTAGAACTTGAACTTGGTCTTGAAATCCTCTTAAGCATTCTATAAAGAGACAAGGAACATGCTAGGTTGATAAGGTAATTTAGAAGGTTCAAATAAGTTAGCATATTAAAGAACTAAACAAGACATTGAAAGGTACTTATGTAAAAACATGGAGTAATCTATTTATTGCTAGACCCATAATCTACCCATTCTTTTCATACCTCACCATTCTATTGATTTATTACTTAGGTAGTCTAAGAATTCATAACCTAAGCTCTGATATCACTTAAGCGGCAACTCCCTAGACTCAAGATGCTATAACCCACCATATGTCTCTACTAGCTAAAGATACGTTAAGACTCTGGTAACCAAGTCTACTATCTCTATTAGTACTTGAATTAAACAAAATAGTATCTCTATTAATACTATCTCCAAGAAGAACAAAATAGTATTAAACAAAACTCCAAAAGTTATACCAAATGACTTACAAGTGAGTCACTCAAACCATAAGTGCATAAAAAAAGAACTGGAATATAAATCTGATAGGAATCAAAATCCAACAAAACCTATCATTAGGGCAATAACCAAAGGATTTCAAATCTTAGCAATGAGGGCCCATTTTGAGCTAATTGACCTAGGAATTATTTGTCTACTAACATTTTTTCTCTTATTCATGTGTTGTATATTCCAATAGGAACACTTATCATGCTTTACAGGGTGATGGACAAACTCACTCAGACTCAGCTTATGAGTTATCCATAGAACAACCTAAACCGGCGATGAGTTGGGCCGACGAATCCTATTGAAGAATTAGCATGTTGAAGACTATTTTTACTTGTAATTTATTTTCTTTGGACTATTTATGTTATAATTTTTTGGGACACTTTTCATTTGCTTGTAATTATGTTTTTAGGACTGGCCGCCCTAAAAGTAGCATAGTTGTAATTTTGTGAACTTTTTAACCTTAAAGGGAGCAAGTATAAATACTTGCTTAAGTAGGGTTTTTGGAGGCTAGAATTTTTCATAATACACTTCACCTTTTATGTTAGAGAATTAAGGTTCATTCTTTAGTTCAATTGCTCTTATCAATTTCAATCCTCAAGAATTAGAATTGTGGCAAGTGCAACAAGGAGAAATTATGAGTAATATCAATTTTTTTTTTTTGTGTTTCCTTTTCATCACTAGTGAGTTATATCTAAGGTTGGATTGAATGTTTCTTGGTCAGATTTGATTACATTTGTAATCAAATTATTATTGCTTAATTGATTGTTTTAAGCCTTGGTTTTAAACCTTCAATTTTAACCTCATTTAAATCATGGATCACGAAATTGGATCTTGTTGTTTTGTGTGTTAATCATGTGGGATTTCAAGTGTATTTAGTGTTGCAATTGAGGATTTCATCTTTGTAATATTGTTCCCTTGAAAACTATAACATTCGACTCATCTTACATCATAAGGGATCACACAATTTTGTTGTCCTTGAAACGATTTTTTATCTTATCATTTTGGAGTTGTTCAATTGGTTTATTTGCATGTGCTTAAACTTCTTTTTAGGAACATCATAATTTGGTATAAAAGCTGCACATACTTGGTTCATTTCAATATTGATCACGTGGTATTGTGGAATTGGTTATAGATCTTAGGAATTGACGCCATTGTTCATGTGATTGGAAGCTAGTTTGATTGACATTATCTAATTATCTTTCAAAGTGGTTTTGATTGTGCTTAATTTGGTTTTAGGCACATCATAAATGTTCAACCTTAATTAGATCATCCACCTTAGGGTTAAACTCCTTTACTAACCTTATAAACTTGTCCAAGCTGATTTATTCTTCGTATCTTGCCTAATCTTGCCTGAAACCTGGTTGCTACTGCTAAGCAAGCATCCCAACTAGAGTATTAATCATCGCCGATAGGTGGGCATTTTGACTAGCTATTTGCCCCTATCTATTTTATGGTGGCTGTTTTCAAGAGTGATGTGATGTGCTCAAAACCAAGTTCAAGCACAATCAAATGACTCAAGAAAAACAATTCTCAAGTCTCATACAAATCGGTTCAATCAACTAGGAAATTGCGTGACCCTAATGGAACTTTGATGAAATCCAATGGTTCATTATTCAATTAACTTCCACTAATGATCAATTTCACTAATCAACAATAAGAACAAGTGAATTACACGTGAAATGGATGAAAAAGAAAAGCACAAAAACCGTGATCTCAAATCCTTCCAACAATTCCAATTTACGCCAATCACTAAAGAGCATTTAATCTCAAATGAACAATCAACCTGACAAGATGATTATCCATGAATTACAATCACCAATAAGTCCAAGAAAGATTCAAATTTACCCTAAATATGACTCACTAGAGAAGAAATGAACAACAACAAAGATGAATCGATATGACTCACAATTCTCCTTTGTCGCATTCGCCAAAATTCCAATTCTTGGGTTCAAATTGATAAAAGATTTTTGGAATTAGGAAACCCTAAGCCCTCTCACGTTAAAGTGAAGTGTATAATCTACAAAATGGCCTCCTCAAACCCTATTCTAAGCAAGTATTTATACTTGCTACTCCTAGGGTTAGAAAATGGTCAAAATTACAAGTTTGCCACTTTTAAGGTGACTAGTCCTAAATGAAAATTACAAGAAAATAAAAGTTTTCCAAAATGATTACAACATAAATAGTCCATGCAAATGAAAAATATATAAAAGAAATTGGTCTTCAAGATGCCAGTCTTCTATAGGATTCATCGGCCTAACTCATTGCCGGTTCAGGTTGATCCATAGATAACCCACAAGCTGAGTCTGAGGGAGTTTGTCCATTGCCCTATAAAATATGATAAGTGTGCCTATTGGAAAACACAATACAAGAATAATAGAAAAGAGGTTAATTTATAAATAATTCCGGGGTCGATCTGCTCAAAATGGGCCCTCATCGCCAAAATTCGAATTCCTTTAGTTCTTGCCCTAATGATAGGTCTTGTCGGATTTTGATTCCTATCATCTCCTTGGGCCTAAAAAAGATTTGTCCTCAAATCTGGTAGATCAAATGCAGTAGAGACTTTTGTTTCCTCTTAGCAAGCCACCTGAAGAAATATCACTGCAGAATCCCAAAATCTGAAATACCACGGGTAGTGATTGTTTTCTCTCCTCCATTTCTAGGATGTATCTCATCTGCAACACAAATAATGCTCCATTATCCAATAAACTCGCTCCTGTATCAACCTGTTCCACTGAAACCGTTTCCTCCTTTTCTAACTCATCTGTATGTTGTTGATCCCCATGGTCTTCTAATGGTTAGCCCAACTATTCATTACCCTCTGAAACCTCTAAAGGTAAACATAACTGTCTTTGAACAGTCTGGCTCTCTGGTGGTCTGCTCATCTGACTATGATCATCAAGATCCTCTGAAGGTTAGCACATCGGTGTCTGACAAATTTTATGCTCTAAGGGTTGGCTCGTGTCACTAGAGCCCTCAAGAACCTTTGAAGGTTGGCATACCTGCGTTTGCACAATTTGGTCCTCTGAAGGTTTGATCATGTGGCTATGATCCTCAAGATTCTGTGATGGTTATTTTATCTGTCTTTGCATCTCCTGGACCTCTGATGACGACATAGGGTTTAATACTATACGTTTACCATCTTTTTTGAACGTATAAGTATTTCTATACCTATCATGTAATACCATCATGTTATACAACCATGGTCTACCAAGCAATATGTGGGATGCATACATAGGCAAAATATCACACTCAATCTCATCAAAGTATTTATCCCCTACACTGAATGGTACCCTAGCTCTTTGGGTCACATGCAAACTCCCCTGATCACTAAGCCAATGCAATGTATACGGTTCAGGATGTGGAGTAATGGTAAGTTTTAGTTTCGACACTAACGATGCTGCTACCACATTGGTACAACTACCATCATCAACTATAAGGGCACATAAATTTCCTTGTACCCTACAAGAAGTATAGAACAAGTTTTCCCTTTGTTCGTCATCCTTAGTAGTAAATGTAGTCAATGTCCGGCGCAATACATTAGCATAATGAAACATTTCACTATACATGATTGTACTCAAATCCAACAATACAATAATTATCTTCACACTTCCAAGGTTCAAGTACACAACCAAGCCACAAATGAAGTACACTCAACTACTTTCAAGTAGATAGAATTAAATTTAACAACAAGTGTTTAAGTAACTAGTTCAATTACTTTTACACTTTAATGATTTGTTTGAATTTTAAATTCCACTACTCAACCTTCCTTTTCTTGCCTTGATTTCACACTTCAAATAACCACAATGTGCAGCACCTTACACTACACACCGCCACTTATAAACAAGGCAACAACAAATCCAAATTCCACTTTAAATGCAACCTCTTCTACAAATAGTAAGAAGCAAATTCAAATTCAAATAATCATTTACTCAACTATCACACAATAACTTCTTTCAACTTAAAAATGGTGTTTGAATTTGAAATAATTTCCTTTTCTCCACACTCTTCAAATCTGGAAATGGTAAAAGACAACCACAATTCCAAAATCATCAACACTCTATTCACTCTTCTTTGCTTTCAAAATTCAAACTACAATTCCGAAATCATCAACTCTCCATTTGCTCTTCTCTCTCTTTTTTTTTTTTTTTAATTTTTCACTTTTTCCAAGTGATCACAAATGATCACAAAGAAACACTACTCTTCCTCACGGCAAGCTCAAAGACACCATGTTGCAATTCCTTCAATCAACATACACACATAACGCCACACATACATACCCTTCACTAATTTTACAAAAACACAACTCCACACATATATACCTTTTATACACGTTGCAGCACACACATACACACTCTTCCACACTTGAATTTCTCCACTTCTATACAAGTTTCAAACCGCAACTCATAACAAAAGGCAGCTTAAATTCAAATTAAAAAATGAGATCATTAATTGCAATATTCCACAAATGGTAAGGAGCCACTTTCAAATTCAAATGAACACACAATTAAACAATGACTTAATGTGTGTTTTGAAATTCAAATTGCTTCCTTAACTCACACCTCAAATCTGGGAATTCAAATATGAAAATCACAAGTAATACTCTTCACTTCCGAAAATGCAATAACATCAATCCACTTCAACAATTGAACACTATTCTTCTAGACTTCAAATTTTAACTTCCTCAAATGATGACAAATTTCATGTCCCTTTAATCAATCACGATCAACTCAAGGATTCCAAGAGTGTTCCAATCTCCAATTGTACATCCACTAATCAACAAGAGAACAAAACTCAACAATCATAACAACAAGATGCAATTTCATGCCAACAAATTTTCAAATCAAGGTGCTTCACAACAAACCCTTAAATTCCAAATCTCAATTAACAAATCCCTCCTCTTAAACCTCAAGCTCTGATACCAAAAGATGATGTGCTCAAAACCAAGTTCAAGCACAATCAAATGACTCAAGAAAAACAATTCTCAAGTCTCATACAAACCGGTTCAATCAACTAGGAAATTGTGTGACCCTAATGGAACTTTGAGGAAATCCAATGGTTCATTATTCAATTAACTTCCACTAATGATCAATTTCACTAATCAACAATAAGAACAAGTGAATTACACGTGAAATGGATGAAAAAGAAAAGCACAAAAACCGTGATCTCAAATCCTTCCAATAATTCCAATTCACGCCAATCACTAAAGAGCATTCGATCTCAAATGAACAATCAACCTTACAAGATGATTATCCACGAATTACAATCACCAATAAGTCCAAGAAAGATTCAAATCTACCCTAGATATGACTCACTAGAGAAGAAATGAACAACAACAAAGATGAATCGATATGACTCATAATTCTCCTTTGTCGCACTCATTATAATTCAATTCTTGGGTTGAAATTGATAAGAGATTTTTGTAATTAGGAAACCCTAAGCCCTCTCACGTTAAAGTGAAGTGTATAATCTGCAAAATGGCCTCCTCAAACCCTAAATACTTACTACTCCTAAGGTTAGGAAATGGTCAAAATTACAAGTTTGCCACTTTTAAGGTGGCTAGTCCTAAATGAAAATTACAAGAAAATAAAAGTGTTCCAAAATGATTACAACATAAATAGTCCATGCAAATGAAAAATATATAAAATAAATTGTTCTTCAAGATGTCGGTCTTCTATAGGATTCATCGGCCCAACTCATCGCCGGTTCAGGTCGGTTCATGGATAACCCACAAGCTGAGTCTGAGGGAGTTTGTCCATTGCCCTATAAAATATGATAAGTATGCCTGTTGAAAAACACAATACAAGAATAATAGAAAAGAGGTTAATTTATAAATAATTCCAGGGTCGATCTGCTCAAAATGGGCCCTCATCGCCAAAATTCAAATTCCTTTAATTCTTGCCTTAATGATAGGTCTTGTTGGATTTTGATTCCTATCATGATGTCCATCTGGGGTGTTTTGTCCAATGCTAGAACTTGAACTTGGTCTTGAAATCCTCCTAGGCATTCTATAAAGAGACAAGGAACATGCTAGGTTGATAAGGTAATTTAAAAGGTTCAAATAAGTTAGCATATTAAAGAACTAAACAAGACATTGAAAGGTACTTACGTAAAAACATGGAGTAATCTATTTATTGCTAGACCCATAATCTACCCATTCTTTTCATACCTCACCTTTCTATTGATTTATTAATTAGGTAGTCTAAGAATTCATAACATAAGCTCTGATATCACTTAAGCGGCAACTCCCTAGACTCAAGATGCTATAACCCACCATATGTCTCTACTAGCTAAAGATACGTTAAGACTCTGGTAACCAAGTCTACTATCTCTATTAGTACTTGAATTTATCTCCAA
Source organism: Laguncularia racemosa (assembly GCA_037954665.1). NCBI lineage: Eukaryota > Viridiplantae > Streptophyta > Magnoliopsida > Myrtales > Combretaceae > Laguncularia > Laguncularia racemosa. The sequence goes on from JBBMOL010000066.1 coordinate 489,114, forward strand.
GAAGAACAAAATAGTATTAAACAAAACTCCAAAAGTTATGCCAAATGACTTACAAGTGAGTCACTCAAACCATAAGTGCATAAAAAAAGAACTGGAATATAAATCCTACGATATTATAACATCCATACACTTAACATAAACACTTAGAGTCTCATCTCCAAACTAACAAAGTCATACTACAACTAATATCGACTTCTATTGGTCATATTCTACTAGTTATCCTCATAATAATAATAAATATCGCTACTCTCCCCATCTTGATAAAAGTAATACACATCTCCTTATTCATTGTAAGTGGCAAACTCATCATAACTACTTGCAACTAAAAAATAAATAAATAAAGGAGTGAGCCTAAGCCCTGTATGTAATACCATATACACAAATGCATAAACACAATAACAAGCAAACATGCAAGTAATGCAGACAAGGAAATCGGTTAACCACTTTACTATCTTATTTAATGTTAGAACAATAAAGTGCTCATGACTTTGCTCACACATATGGGATATATATATTTATATATAGTGATGTGCCTAAACACACTTAAAAGCACATCCAAAAGACTTAAGAATAACTATCTCAAGTCAAGGCAAAATCGGATCCAAAAATGGCACTTTTCAAATGAACCCTAATGATGAAATGATGAAATTCAAATGTCCAATGACATAATCAGAATACCACAATGAAAATGCCTTCTAAAAACACTCTAATTTCATGTAATCCACGCAAATAAAACCTTAATTTGACAAGGAGAAACCGTAACAAAACAATCCTTTTTCCAAATGGTGAAAATCACGTTATCAAGGGAAATCCTCAAGAAGAATCGGATCAATTTGATAATTCCTTCAAATAAGCATATGAATTCGTGATTAACAACTAGTAATTCTAACCAAGAAATATCTCAATTCAACCCTAGATATGACACACTAGAGAAGAAAAGAAATCACAACAAAATGAAATTGATATAACTCACAATTTCAAGATGTTGCACTCGCCACAATTTCAACTTCTTGGGATTGAAATTGATAAGAGAATTTGGAATTAGGAAAACCCTAAGCCCTCTCACGAAATGTGAAGTGTTTGTTCTGCAAAATTAGCCTCCCTAAACCCTCTCTTAAGCAAGTATTTATACTTACTACTTCTAGGGTTAAAAAGTGCTCAAAATTACAAGTTTGCCACTTTTAAGGTGGCTAGCCCTAAATGAAAATTACATGGAAATAAAAGTGTCCAAAACCTAAAATACAACCAAAATAGTTCATAAAAGAATAAATATATAAAAGAAATGGTCTTCAAGATGCCGGTCTTCTATAGGATCCATCGGCCCAGCTCATCGCCGGTTCAGGTCGGTCCATGGATAACCCACAAGCTGAGTCTGAAGGAGTTTGTCCATTGCCCTATAGAATATGATAAGTGTGCCTGTTGGAATACACAATACAACAATAATAGAAAAGAGGTTAATATATAAATAATTCCGGGGTCAATCTGCTCAAAATGGGCCTTCAACGCCAAGATTTGAAACCCTTCAGTTCTTGCCCTAATGATAGGTCTTGTCGGATTTTTATTCCTATCATATAGTTAGATCCTAAGTTGAGAATTGCCTCCACCAGCCTCTTTAAATAGTGTAGGGAACTACCATCATCAACTCCAACACCCCTAAATCTACCAAAATTATCTTAATACACGACTTCACTAGAGATAACGCCATATATTGATTATTAGAATACCCCTTAAAGATTTGCCACCTCTAACCCTTAGGCCGAGCAACATATAAATAACACATCATTTAACATTGGTTCAATAATTATTAGATTTGTTTCCATCATTAGCTTATCAAACACAAGTAGCAAGCATGGTATCACATACCTATTAAAAATAATTACTATATTACCACTATTATTATTATTATTATTATTATATTATTATTATATAACTAAGTTATTTCAAGTATAGAGGTGCTAAAAAACAAAAATATTATTGATTACATTATGTATGATGTGTTGTGGTTTACGTTTCTTATTTGCCCAACAAATAATGTTGTTTTCGAAAGATCTCATGATATTTATTTAGGTGAATAAAGTTATTATAATATTATATACATAATTATTAATAGTAGATTTTTAGAGCCCCTCAAGTAATTATGTAATTAAATATGTGATATCACTCAAACATTCGTTATGACTGCTGTTTCCAGGTTAGACTCTTAAATTAGTACTTTTTAAAACAAATTACACAAATATTGTACCCGAAATAATTATTTTTAAAATAGGTTTTAAAGGCATGAACGCGAAATTAAAAGTAAAGGCGTAAACTAGGTTTGCACCTTTAGTGCAATTGTACTGAGAATTTTTTTTTTTTTTTTACTGTGATGGAATCCTGCAAATCTATACTGGAAACCTATAAAAATTATTACAAAGTAAGACTGTAAACCTATAAAATTATTACAAAAGTAACATTGCAAACCTATAAAAGTGATACAGTAAATTTACATAGTATCATAACATATGATTTCTAACTCATAGAAAAAGAATTTGCACCAACAACCTGTAATATAAATACAAATCCTGAATTCATATGTTCATTTTTACTTCTTTTAATTTCCTCTACAAATTTCACTCTATCTCATTCCTTGAAAATTTTTGTTTTATACAGGTTTGACCTTTTTGAAGCACGTGTATGGACATTTTTTCAACAAAGTATTTCAGTATATTTTTTTAAGAAAAAATTATTTTTTTTTGCTATTATATTACTTTAGATGAATGCATAAAAAAAAGTGCAATTATGTGTACTCCACTATATTTATTGAAGTAGCAATAGTGTTAATAATTGTTAATTAGTAATTAATTAATTGTTAATGTATCATTAATTAACATTAGCAAATAAATTAGTAAAAAAAAATTAGTATTTTTTTTAATGAAATGTTTGAATTATTTGTTATGAAAATTATTGTAAAAGTAATTATTAATGATGAAGTAATTAGTCCTTAATTAGTCATTATTTAATTATTAGAAAAATAATTAGGAAAAACCTTTTTATTGATTATAATGAATTATCTTTATGTGTTATTATAATGTATTTTTGTAAAAGTAGTTGTTAAATTAAATTGCTATTAATTAACTGTTAATTAGTGATCATTAGTTGTTCATTTGTAAGTAATTAATGGTTAGAAAAATAATTAGTGAAAAATTCTATATTGATTGCAAATGTAAAATATTTGTATATTTTTGTACAATTAGTTATAAAATTAAGTCGTTATTAATGATTTGTTAATTAAAGGTGATTAGTCGTTAATATATTATTAATTAATTAATAAAAAATTTTGTATTGGTTGCAAATGTAAAATATTTGTATGGTTTTGTACAATTGCACATAAAATTAAATAGTTATTAATGATCCGTTAATTAAAAGTAATTAGTCGTTAATATGCCATTAATTAATTGTAATAAAAATAATTAGTGAAGAATTTGTGTTAGTTCTAAATGTAAAATATTTGTATGGTTTTGTACAATTAGTTATAAAATTAAGTAGTTATTGGTGATTCGTTAATTAAAGGTGATTAGTCGTTAATATATCATTAATTAATTATAATAAAATTAATTAGTGAAAAATTTTATTTTGGTTGCAAATGTAAAATATTTGTATGGTTTTGTATAATTAGTTATAAAATTAAGTAGTTATTAATTATTCATTAATTAAAGGTGATTAGTCGTTAATATGTCTTTAATTAATTGTTATAAAATTAATTAGTAAAATTTTTTGTGTTGGTTATAAATGTAAAATATTTATATATTTTTTTACAATTAGTTATAAAATTAAGTAGTTATTAATGATCTATTAATTAAAAGTGATTAGTTGTTAATATGTTATTAATTAATTATGATAAAATTAAATAGTGAAAAATTTTGTTTTGGTTGCAAATGTAAAATATTTGTATGGTTTTCTACAATTAGTTATAAAATTAAGTAGTTATTAATGATTTGTTAATTAAAGGTGATTAGTCATTAATATGTCATTAATTAATTGTTATAAAATTAATTAGTAAATTTTTTTTTGTTGGTTGTAAATGTAAAATATTTGTATATTTTTGTACAATTAGTTATAAAATTAAGTAGTTATTAACGATCCGCTAATTAAAAGTGATTCACCGTTAATATGTCATTAATTAATCATCATAAAATTAATTACTAAAAAAATTTGATATTGATTGTACATATAATATCTTTGTCTTTGTCTGTTATTGTAAAAGTAAGTGTAAACTTTAGTTGCTATTAATTAACTACCAATCAGATAGTAAATAGTCGCTAATAAGTCATTAATTAATATATCGATATTAATGGTAACATGTACTAATTTTTTTTAATATATATTCTATTTTGCATATTAGATAGAGCTCGAACCCTTCGATCATTTAGTCTTGATGTACCAGGAGGGGCATTAATCACAGGCCGTCTAAGACAGAGTGGTAAACAACCTTTCACTTGTTAATTAGTTTATATTGCATTAGGAATAGTAAAACATTTCACTTATTATCATTATAGGATCAAGAAAACCTTGTTGCTCGATAGCACGAGTTGTCACTCTGTCGCAACAAGCACACCATCCCTGTCGATTTTGGAATGGAACCATACTTTCATTTGGTTATATTCGAAGCTATGAGTCGCCTGCTATACATACCACTAGATTGGCATATGATTACAGTATTAGTGGAGCGATGGTGGCTAGAGACGTACACATTTCACATGCCAACAAAGGAGTTTACTATCACCCTACAAGATGTGGAGATCTAATTAGGACTCTCTATTGATGGTCAGGTAGTTACAGGGAGTAGTTGCTTAGATTGGGGTGCAATTTGTGAAGAATTGCTAGGGGTAAGGCTAAGGTTTAGTAGTAACGGGGGGGGGGGGGGGGGGGGGGGTGCATTAGTATGGCGTGGCTTCATGATATGTTATGGATGCTCCCACCTGATGCCGATGCTAAGCAAATCCATCGATATATGTGTGCGTACATAATGCAACTACTGGAGGGATTTATCTTTGCCGATAAATCTAGTGCCCTCATCCACACGATGTGGTTACCTTTATTGGAGCATTCCGACATTTTGGCATGGTTATATCGCCAATTTTATGTTGCATCATCGCCGTTGACACACAATATTGGAGGTTTTACCATTCTCCTATAGATATGGGCCTACGATAAATTTCCCCACATAGTACCCCTTAGCCGACACAAACTATATATAAAATCTAGATGTCCATTAGCGGCACATTGGAACATAAGAAGGGACACTCAGTATCACCCCATCCACGTTGTCGACACATATTAAGATATTTTGGACAGGTAGAACATGTCATAGATATTTCAGTAACCTTTTTTTTTTCCTTGCAATTCATCATATTGATTATTTACGATGAATATAATTTCCTATTTTTTAGGTGGAATGGGACTCATACGATGAGAATGTAATTAATCTCCTACTTGATTTTTACAAAGGTGGCATGCATATTTGGATGGCTAGGATGCCACTAATTTGTTTTCACATTGTTGAGTGGCATTTCTCGAACCAAGTGGCTAGGCAATTTAGTGGGTTCCAATATATCACAGGGGAGGATTGATATTAATTAGCCAGTCCAGTGTGAAATGTATATACAGATATGGGACGGGTGGCTTGATTAAGTAATTTACATAGAAGGCTTTAGTGGTGTGCATGGCAATTATATGCAATGGTATGGATCGATTAGCCGACGCTAGATTGGATGCATGGGGGTTGTTCTTGGATTTTTGGTAAGTAAAATTTGCATCAACACTCCGTAAGTGAATAATTACATGATCATTTCTTGTTTAATTTAAATTTTGTTCATACTTGCAAGGTAAAATGTTACGACAAATTTACTTATCGTTAGATTTGGACACGACTATAAAAATAGTTGCTCAGGGTCTTCATTTCACGCATCGCCACAAGGGGGTAACGCTGTACCCACAACCACAATAGTAGAATACCTAGAGGTAGAGGTGGAGGCACAACCGATTCCTGCGTGATGATGGACGGTGAGAAGATGACAACCTCGAAACCGAGGTGAGACACAATAAAATCCAATATAAGACCAACAGATGCCTATTGATTCCAATACAATGCATGCTAGCTCAAGACCAATTTTTAACTAATATGAGACACCACATCGGCATTTTATAAGTGGTCCTATCCCAATACCGTCAGCTCCATAGAAGAAATGCTATGGAAAACAACTTATGTACCAAGGTGAATCATTAACTCGGCCTACAAAGTGGAATCTTGTGCCTTGGCAAGCATTCGATGATACTCCCCAGCAGCATCCAACACATGAGTTTGAAGCTCTTCCAGCTCTAAGTCTAAGGCCAACCAATGCTTTTGCTTGACTAGCTAGATAATTCACTAGGGAAAGGAGATAAGATGGGATAGAAACCAATAATTTGTTATTCATTTCATATGTATTTATTCCATTGAAATAATCAAGTTGATGTACTTTTACATTTTGTAATGAATTGCTATGCATTTCGTTTAACAGATAATGTTAGCATTTGCCCGTTACACATGCAATGTATACATATACAAATTTACAACTTCGAATATGTGAAAATAAATTAACAAATGTTTAAAGAAATTAACATTTAATATAACTTCTCAATAAATTACAAAACTGTAAATTTAAATGCAAAAGATGAAGGATCCCCCATCTACAATGTCAAAATAAGGATGATGAAGTGGTTAAGTCTTCACCTAAGCTGCACAAGGGAAAAAGAGGTAGCTACTGCATAGGCATAAGAGCATAGAATTTTGCATATTTTCCACTTTTAGCGGCATATTCTATGAGCAAAGTCAACAGCATGCATTCGACCCTCTCCCCTTAACTCGTTCGCTACGCGACGACTATCAGTGAAGACTTCGAAAAGTCTATCTTGCTTACTATAGTCGATGACCCTATGGTTGCTAGCTTGTGAACTCCATCTGCCGGTTTTTTGGGTTGCATATTTGGTGAAAATTATACATTCGCCATATTCTTTAATCTCTTCATATGCTTTTGGCCGAAGTACTTCACGTAGTTGTAGATTGTCTTCTTCACCAAAGTAGTCACAGGTAACCTTTGAGCCCCTTTCAACATGGAATTATAGCTTTCAACAACGTTGGAGGTCATATACTCAAACTGATAGCAATTTTCATGAGCTAGCATCCACATATCTAATGGCATGTCGTCAAACCAGTTCAACACATCAGACTTAATAATCCCTACCTGCTTCATCACATAGTTCAACTTGCAAGATTGTGCTTGCAACCTAGTGTATGTGACCAACCTCTTGCATTACATGTTTTTATGTGCCGAGTTGAAGTTAGTTGCAAGGTGTCATAGGCAAAACTACTAAACCACAAATGGAGGGTGTTATCCATTCACTTCTTCTTCAACTATTGACTTAATGCCCGCATATTTATCTAATATGAGACTAATGGTTTCATGACCTACACGGTCGCCGACAACATATTCCTTCAATCTCCTCAAAAACCAGCCCTATGTCTCAATTGCTTCTCGATCAATCAAAGCGAATGCTAGCAAAAGTATATGATTGTTGCTATTAATGCCACAAGTAACTAGCAACTTATGAGTGTACTTTCCATACAAAAAAGTGGCATCAATGGTAACAACTGACATGAGAAATCTCCAAGCTGCAATGTAGGGCCTATATGCCTAAAATACTCACTTGAAAGTAAACACACCAGGAGTAGTTGATCTACTCCACCCCCAATCAATTTGTGTTTTAGGATTTTTATTTTCTATCGCATTAAGAAGTTTAGGTAGTTCATTGCAAGACTTCTCCCAGTTCCCATACACATGCTCAACAACTCGTTTCTTCCCCTCCTAAACCAATCTCCTACTGATTCTATAGCCAAATTCCCATTCAACAATAGAAGCCAACTCGGCTACCTTTACATCAGGATTGTCCCTAACAAGATTTACAAATCAACTAGCAAGGAGATTGCAATCCAATTGTAGGTGATCTTGACTAATTAACAGGTTATTGCATGTGTGTGGACCCTTGAATCTTGTCACTATGAACATGCTCTCTAACTTTTTCTTTCAGGCCCGTAGCCTCCATTTACAACTGCTATCTCTTCTTAAACAATAAACAAATTATAGTAATGGACTAGACTCTACAACAATGAAGTTACAATGGTTCTTTACATAGTAAGCTTTCATTTCTTAAGTTACATCTGCTTTCATTATGAATCTCATGTCCCTATAGAAATTGTCATTGCTGCTTAAACTACTGCAAATATTAGTTTACTCCTGCTCAAAATAAATGTAACCACTATCACCACCAACATTGTAGTATGGAACAGGATCTCTAACTGCCATGCTTAGTGTTTCAGCCTACTCTAGTTGATATATTATCTATCTCGAGTACGTATGTATGGTTGGAGAGTCTTCTTTAGGTACTTTATGTCTATTGTTTTCATTTTTCTCATTATTCTTATTGGAACTCTCCTCGTTATCGTTACTCTCATCCTCAACACTCATTCCTACATCGGTGTTAGTTGCAACCTCCGCTCCCAATCGAACCATGTATCGATCCTGTGTGCTTGGTCGTTGTAATATTAGAGTAACTGCTCTATCTATTTCATCTTCCTCATTGACTTCCATTAGGGTTGGAATTGAGGGTTGAAATGTCGACAACTCGAGCTGCATTTCTGTAATGTCATGTGATGAATGTAGCTAATTGCTTGTATTGAATGTTTGCCTTATGGAGGAGCCCCCCAAATCATTAGAAATTTTGATGTACAATTGTTGTATGCCACAATCTCCATATGATTCAGCTGCTTCAATGAAATTTTCAACGTCTTCGTCATCTCTAATTGCCATCAATGCATAACATGTATTGCCCCCATGAAACACATGATGCTTGTGAATTATCTCAACCCTTACTTTGATTGGTTCGATTCTGATGTTACAACATATTTTATATAAGAATTTGTTGTATTTGACATTTTTTTTTATTTTCAACTTCTTCACCGGATCCTTATCATATTTTGATCCCCTATTATCGGTTACAATATTTTCAAACGCATAGATCATCAATTTCACATAGTCAGCCATTGTTTTCCTATTCACAGTATAAATAAATTATGAGCTTTTTAAAAAAAATATGACAATTTCCAATAACAACATTGTAAAAATTTTCACAAAAAAATTTTCATATCACTTTTAATTTTAATTTTTTTCCCATTATTTCCAAACAATTTTTTTTTCTAAAAATTTCACAGATATTATTTTTTTATAATATTGTGGCTACTAATTTTTTTTCATAATTTCCGTATCATTTTATAATATTATAAAAATTATTTCACATACCAGATATTACGAATTTTCATCACAATATTTTTTTATAATAACATAGATAATATTTTTAATTTAATATTTATAAATAATATTAAAATTTTTGTCATAATAAAATATTCTCATACTAATGCAAAAATTAATATCATGTGTTGCATATTACATGATTTACATAAATTATATCTAACACACTACAAACTAACAATAAGCACTAACATTTTTTATAAAATATAATATTACGACAATATTTTCCTCAAACAAAAACATCAAACATAAAAAAAAAAAAAAACTTCAACTTTTTCTAAAAAAAAATACCACAATCAATTAATTATTAAGGAAATACTTAAATCTTGGTGTATTACTTCAAATTTCTCGTTTGCTTCCCAAAATCACTTCTTTTTCTTCCTGCAAACAAGAGGAAAGAAAAAAACAGATCGACTTTGAAGATATGGAAAATTACGATAAATTTTTTCTATTTCTGTATTTATATATTTTTTTATTTTCTCTATCGTTGTCATGTGATTTGTTTTTTTATATTGACAATGGCTATTAAAGCAAAAAAAAAAAAATGGACGATAGGATTACTTGATGTGGCAGAATTGAAGCCACATACCCAATAAGGTCCGCGCCTTCTGTTTTAATTTTTTTGTTTTACCCTAAAGTCGCAAATCGCGTTTATGATTTCAAAACCTATTTTAGGAATAATTATTTCGAGTATAATATTTATATAATTTTTTTAAAGTACTATATTTAAGAGTCTAACCTTGCTGTTTCCAATTGTATTTACCATTTCATTTAAATAAAACATGAAAGGACAAATGCATGAAGCCATTGTTGACCATGGCCAATTATTTATTTTTGCTTTTGCATTTAAATAAAACATGAAAGGACAAATGCAAGAGCCATTGTTGAATGTTGACAATGACCAATTACTTAAAATCTGCTTTTATCAACTCTTTCTATTGCTTGCGTTAAAACAGCGCAGCCAGGCGTCCAGACTTACCAACCTTTGACCTCTAACTAGGAATTTTTACATACTTCATGATCTTCCCGATTCAATAAGACCATAATCTCAGTACGTACTTAGCAGAATTCAATGAGACCAAATTTGAAGAGAAATTTCTGTATCAAGTTCTGATAAGGTAACTTCGGTAAATCCTCATTTACCATATGTCTATAAATGGTTGAATTCTTTAACATTCATTCAATTCATGTTGATTCAAAAGATTTACCAGGATTTCCATGGATAACACCGCGCAACTTCCAATTGATGGAAAGAAGGGTTCATGGTGGCTAAGAAAGGTCATGGAAGCAACGATTGTTGTTCTTATATCTATAGTGTGGTTGGCTTCTGGCTATTGGGAACTAGGAAATAAAGGAACTACCGGGGACTCAGGAATTTGTGAATTTCCTGCTATTTATAACTTCGGTGATTCAAATTCGGATACGGGCGGTAGATCAGCGGCGTTTCACCGGATTCCATCTCCCTACGGAAGCACCTTCTTTGGTCATTCTTCAGGGCGGTTGTCCGACGGGCGTGTCATAATCGACTTCATAGGTATGTAGGTAGGTATAGGTACTCCTCCCTTGTTGTTTGCTGTTGTAACAGAAAGTTTTGCTGTCCTATGCAGCTGAGAAGCTAAGTTTACCATTCTTATCTGCATATCTGGATTCTTTGCGTTCTGATTTTCGACATGGAGCAAATTTTGCAATCGGAGGCTCCACAATTCAGCCGATTGACGGCAGAGCATATGATGTGAAATTAAGTCCCATCTCTCTTGACATACAGCTCTCGCAATTCCAGCAGCTCAAGGCACGCACTGAGGAGCTTTACAAGAACAAAGGTTTCAGTATGTATATCATGAAAATGTATCTAGTTCCATTTGACTTTCTATATATTGTGCATACCATTTGACTTTCTGCTTTACTATTTGCAGTCAGTAGAAGTGGTCTTCCTAGACTAGAGGATTTCTCGGCAGCTTTATACACACTAGATATCGGCCAAAATGATCTGTTTGCTGTCTTCAGGTTGTTGACAGAGGAGCAAGTGATAGAATCACTTCCCAATGTCATAGATCGCTTTGCTTTGGCTGTTGAGGTAAGTAATCAATTCATATTGGTTATAATTCCATATCCGTGTCATGATATGCTGTGTTTACTACAATATATAACTGGGTAGATGAATTATGTATATTTACAATATGTCTTGAGATTACCCCTTATCTTACTTCAAGGAGATCATTGAATTTGTCAGTTATCTATTGCCTGGGACTCATTTCTGATTTCCTTATTGCACCAGCAACTATATGAACAAGGCGCGAGAGCATTTTGGATTCATAACACAGGACCGCTAGGCTGCTTACCTTTTCTCATTAAAAATAGGCCCCCAAAACCTGAAAATGTAGACCAACATGGCTGTATTAAGTCTTTCAATGAGATAGCACAAGAATTCAATAGGCAGCTTAAGGAAAGGATCGTCACGTCAAGAGCCAAACTAGCAGACGCAACGATTACGTACGTTGATATATACTCAGCGAAATATATGCTGATCGGCCAAGCAGAGGAGCACGGTAAGTCTTGGCGAACGTGTGTTCACGTGATGGTGATTTCTCAAAGGTGTCAGGATTATGAATTTTATCAAATATACATGTGCAGGTTTTATTGATCCACTGGGGTACTGCTGTGGGAATAAGGAAGGCGAGTTTGTGCTATGCGGGACGAAGGCGGTGGTAAATGGGGTTGAGGTGGTGGGGGATTCATGCAGAAATGCTTCAGAGTACATAAGCTGGGATGGAGGGCATTATACTGATGCTGCTAACCAGTGGGTAGCTAGCAAAATAATGGATGGTTCTTTCTCCGATCCTCCGATTCCTGTAGAAAAATCATGTCCCAAGTTCATGCAGTCCTGAGCGTTCTAGTCCTTGAAATGTTCATTTCCCAGTGAATATATTAGATCTACGCTGGGAGGAAAAATGGAAAATAACTAAAACGACTCCACTGGGGATCGAACCCAGAATCTCTGGTTCCGTAGACCAGCGCCTTATCCATTGGGCCATGGAGTCTTGTCTGGAGATGTGCACTTCAAAATATATGTGTATAATTTTCATACTCATGTTTCGTATTAGAGTTTCATGTACTCTAAATTAAAATAAGCGATATCTTTGCTTGCAATACTAAAATGCAATAAATTTTAATAGATAATATATCAGCTGCTGGTAAGTTATTGAAATAAAATAGTTATGGATGTTGAGATGTTGTAAAGGGCACGGATACTTTTTTAATATTGTCATAATGAGGACAGTTTTTATTTTTCAAATTATATATATATTTGTCAAATACGATATTATTAACACCATCTTTAATCCCAAGGGACTCTTAAATTATCACATCATTTAAGAAACTCTTTGTGCTATCTTGAATATTATTAAAAAGAGATTCTTAAGATTTATGTATATTATTGAAGAAATTCATAACATAAAATTTAAATAAAACTAACAGTAAAAAAAATATATGTATTAGTTATTAAGAATTATGAACATATTCTCGTGTAAGTAATGTTTTCAATAGATTCCAAAATTAGGGTTTTTTCTAATTATAGCTTATAGATGAGTGAACGATTTGATATAATATAATTTTATCTAGTAATATTAAATTGCAAGGAGATGGTGTCTTAAATCTTAAAATGGTTCTTTTCATTGAATGATTACATTTGCAAAACGAACAACCCAACTCCCCCATATTTAGCTTCCACACTTGACTACCCCAATTCTTAAGGATGATTATTTCCATTTGACAATTGAAAGAACTAAATTAAAGAGGGGAACAAGAACGATCCTCAGTGTATTTTCCAATAGTAAGACTTGATGAATTACTATACATCGAATTCTGTCAGAAAACAGTGTCAACTGTCATAAGCTTTAAAACATTTCTAATATATTATCTATAGTATTAAAGGATAATAACTCTCTTTCGTTTCTTAAGTATTTCTAAAACTTAGGCCTCATTCGATTTAGAAAAAATATCTTTTGGAAATCACTTTCTTCTGTTTTCATTTGCTTGTTAAGCTGAAAATGACCATTTAAGTAAAAAAAAAAAAAAAAATCCCTTTTGAGAGAAAACAACTTTCTATTAAGAAAAATCATAACATTTTCTAAGAAAATGATTTACTCTTTTTTAAGATGAAAAATTATTTTCCAAATTAGTATCCACAAGTTTTGTAATTCTCAAAAGTGAATTCTATTTGATTTTTATTGGAATGGATCTATATATTATGTTTTAAACATGAAGAGATTTTAATAGGGAAAAAAAAAAAACCTCGAAACACATGCTAAAATAATAATAAAATTAAACTATAGAGTTTGTAATAATGAATATTAAAAATTCATTTACGTGTCATAGATTTAGGTTTGTAATAAAGTATTTATGGTAATATGCTTATAGTAGTTTCTTTAGGTACGATCCATAGTCAATTTGTTGCAAGTAGTGAATAATATGATGTGACAATTTTTATGTATTATGAATTGTATTAGTAAAAGATAAGTATTTATTGTATCTATATATTCTTTTGTTCGTATATATTTTATTATATAAAATTTATCTTTAATCGGATAAATATCTATAGGGGATATAAATATTTAGATGAACACGTTGTTATATAGCTTTGGTCACTCTAACTTGACTAAGGAAAAGATATCCAAACTATATAAGTGGGTGCTCAAAAGTTAAGCAGGTACACTAAACACTATTCATTAATAGAGGATACCAAATGTTTAATATTATTGGTCCCTTATTTATATGAGTGAACATAAATAATCCTATTAAAAACATTCATATATCTTATATATGGAATATTACGCTTTGACATCACCAAAATTATTCTTGATTTAGATTATAAATAATATGGTTATTGAGTAGAACATGAAATACAGAGAGATTAGTGATGAGTTAAGAGAGGATTCATCACTCTTTGGGATTAGGGAGTCGATATCCTAAGCCACTTGATTGAAATAAGAGTGACTCCTAAGCTTGTGGTTATGGCAAATTATATTAAGTCTAATTTACTTCGGAAACTAATTAAAATAATGAAATATTGATAATATTACATGCAATGGTTTAATTATAATTACATTTGATAAAAAGATTTAATTACTTAGTAATTGGTTTATAGGGATTTGTGGGTCATAGCTCTGTATTATATTAAGTGGTTGATAGTTATTGCTAGATGATCATCTTGATCTATGTTTAGATAAACACTATCTTTATACATGAAAACCTAAAAAGTCATACATGATAGCACAATTAATAGAAACAATAATGATTGACTATAAATTTTAGTGAATGTTAAAATTTGCCAATAATTATTTCAGGATTAAAATTAATTAATTTATTCTGAAATGATAAAATTATAATCATAAGCAACGATAAATGATAGTCATTGGGCTGTTAGAGGAATAATATTAATTGAAAAATATAAAATACTTTAATCAGCCAATTTTTTTTTTTCATTGAAAAACGTTTTTCATCCATTCATTTTCTTCATATAATATGATATATTAGTTATAAGAAATAGACTAATGGAGAGTTCTTCTTATCTTGGCAGAGTTGCCTTTACATTCTTTCACTGTGACGACAAACGACAGAAAGAACAATGCATATTGCATCTAGAATTATAATCCCAATTCAAGTTACTTAATAATATGGAATTGAGATTAGTTTCCCTTATTATATGTACGACTATCGCAGAGGAACTATATTTCAAGTTTTTATAGTAATTTACAAAAGATAAAACGAATCCCAAATCTCATTTGAATGCCATTTCCAAGAAAATGTATCTTTCTTATAAACTTTATGATTTTCTTTGTCATTTTACATGCCATATGAATCATGTGATAAATTTTGTAATTTCTTTTTTTTTATTCGACTGCATTTCTCTAATTTACAAAATTTAACAATGGTATAGGAGCTCTTTATACATGTAAAATATGTTATTATTAACCTAGAATTAATTTATAGAATAGTGGTTGATAATCTTGGTATAGCATGGGATTGATTTTTTTTATTTTTTTTTTTGGCATGTTTAAGGTATGGATTTATCTGGAAAAACATGTCTATAAATTTCAGAATCGGAAGCAATTTATAAAGTAGTTTACATATCCCTTTTCAAGTTGTTCAACGTGATTGTGAGATTGGCATAGGCTGCTTTTCAAAAGTGATTTGCTTTAAATGAAAAAAAAAAAAAATAGTGAAAGTGAGAATATATTTTATTTAAATGATTGGCTCGACACAAGCCTTTTGGCTTTCCAACGCAAATGGTAGTCTTTGATTCCTCTTTGCTTTTATTTCAAAGCATTACGAAAATTATAGTTTTGGAAACTGAAAATTGAAGTCAAGCAGCCAATTCATTGAATAAAATTAATGATATATATATTCATTCAATAAAAGTTGCTTGTATTGCTTCCATAAAATATATTCGACCGAGAAGTTGTTTATGAAAATTTGATTCTAGTTAAGGATTCAATTTATGTCCAGATTTTTTTTTTCAGTTATATTTATACAACTAGAGGAGGGAGATTTGAGCATATTCTATCTAAGATAGAAAATAGTATTAATATCAATTAAGTTACAAATTTAAACAGAATTTATTTCAATATTATAATTATTATTTTGAATTAATTGGTTAATATCTTTTTTTTTTTTTTTTTGCAATTATGGACTCTATTTGCATTGTACATGATCATGGACCTAGGAATGGATGGATTTTGTCTTAATGGTTATGGATTTAATTAAATGGGGCATATGTGTCTTTCCATGGAGTTGAGCTCAAAAAATGGATATGATTTTACTGGATTTATAAAATATAATGTATTTAGACCAAAAGCCCATATTAAGAGTTCTTTTTGTACTATACTTTTTCTTCTTCTCTTTTTTCTTTTTTTCCTAAATAGGTGTTATAAAAATTTAGAAAATTTTAGTACTAGAAATGGAAGATTGAAGATCCATACTAATTCAAGATACAAAAAAGTCTAAAAGACCCCTAAGGAGTTGTATCTAAATTAATGTTTTTTAGTCATGTAATCCTCAAGTATGTGTTTAGGTTCAACTCATACTCTTTTAGTTGACCCATGATCATTGCATTGTTATTATTGTTGCTTTATTTATTTATTTATTTATTGTATACAAGTATTGTTGATTTTAGTTGACAGTATACATGTCAGATAGATGTAAATTCAAATCTACTAATTATATTAAATGAAGATTAATAATTTCCTCAACTTATAAATTGTAAAATAGTTAGGATTTTGTGTGAGTTGGTAATGGGTTTACACTAAATTACTATAATTTTAATATTTTATTATTGGGTCAATTTAAAATGAATTGTTAATTTATTAACTCGACTAAGGTTAATAATTTAATGAGCGAGTGTTGGGGTTAAAAATATAGGGTCATTTTAAAGAGTTACTAGCCTAATAGGAAATCCAAAAAATGGTATAGATTTACGATTGGCAAATTAAATGAGGCCTATCTAAGATAATATAATATGTACGTATGACTCAATTGTATTCATATTAATTTTATTTGAGATTTTGGATTTACTAGAAAACATTGCAATAGGGTTCTTTGAATCTTATGAAAGAGGCTATTAGATTTAAATAAAATAATGAGAGCTTTTATAAAGACCTTTTATAAGATAAATTATTCATAAAATATTGAAAACTCTACATTTACTTTATATTGATCTAAAATGGCAAATAATAACAACCTATCATTGTAATCTATACTTGATAAAGATAATCTTCTCATTGGACCAAATTTCCTTGAGTAGTTAAAGAAGTTAAAAATTATCCTTAGGTAAGAAAGGAAATCTTATGTCTTAGAAGAGGATGAGATCAAAGAATTGAGCAATAATGCCGCCATAGTACAATATGAGCAATATTAGAAATATATAGAGGACTCTATTGGTGTTTGGTGTCTCATGCTATTTGCAATGTCACATGAATTCTAAAAACAGCAAGAGAATATGTCTATAAAAAAAGATATATGCTCACTTGCAAGAGTTATTTCAAGATAGTGCTAGCATTGAGGGTTATATTATGTTTTGAGCCCTATTTAACTATAAGATGGCAAAAGGGAGCCAAGTTAGGTCTCTTATACTTATGATGATGGGGCACATAGAGAGACTTGAGAGCTTAGCCTACAAGTTAGAGGTCAACTTGTCCATCGATCTAATATTGTCTTCTTTGTTAGATTCCTTCTCCTACTTTGCCATGAATGTTAATATAAACAATATGGAGAGGTCTTTGACATATTTGCTTGCTATGTTGAGGACAGTAAAAAAAGGAAATGAAGTTGAAGACAAAGGCATCTCAGTAAGTTCTTTTGATTCGCAAGTCCAATAAGAGAAAAGCCAGTTAAAATAATAATTCCAAGATTAAGCAAGCAAAGAAGGGTGAGTATCCCACATTAAAGAAGGGGCAACAAAAGCCTAATTTTGATGAGAAAGAAGCAGTGTGCTTTCATTATGGCACAAAGAGCTACCGAAAGAGAAATTGCTTTTAGTTCAAGAGAAAGATGTCAAGTGAGGGTAACTTCTTCTGTATCTTTTATGATTGAATGCAATCTTTCTATTTCTTCTACATGAGTTATAGATATAAGATGTAGTTTCTATATATGTGTTGACCTATAGGGTTTAAATGAGAGTAGGAAGTTATCTAAGGGAGAAGTGAACCTATGAGTAGCTAATGGAGCTAGAGTTGTTGCTTTAGCTACAGGAATTTATACCATTTCTTTATCAAGTGGACTTGTATTGGAATTAGACAATTGTTACTACGATTCAAGTTCTACCAAGAACATAATTTCTATATTATGTTTAGATACCAAGGGATTTGTTTTCAAGTTTGGAAACAAAAGATGTTCATTTTATTTGCATGGTATCTTTTATGGTGATGGAGTATTGGTTAATGGTTTTTACATTCTTAATACTAGTAAACCTATTTTTTGCATTAAGGCTAAGGAATAGAAAACATGTGATTCAAATTTACCTTATATGTGGCATTGTAGACTTAGCCATATGAACAAGAAATGATTAGCTAAACTTCATTCTGAAGGGTATTTGGATTCATCTAAATTTAAATCCATAAATACTTATGAAACATGTTTACAAGGTAAAATGACTAAGGAACCTTTTACCAAGAAAGGTGAAAGAGCAAAAGATTTATTAGAACTCTTATACAATGATGTGTAGACCACTATCAACTTAAGAAAGAGAAGGATTCTGTTTTGGTTTTTTTTTTTTTTGTGACTTTTATTAATAATTTGAGTAAGTATGGATATATCTACTTAATGAGGCATAAGTTAGAAACTTTTGAGAAATTCAAGGAAATTAAATGTGAAGTAGAAAATCAACTTGGTAAGAAGATAAAAACACTTTGAAGTGATAGAGAGGGAGAATATATTAGCCAAAAGTTTATTGACTACCTAAAGAAGTGTGAAATAATTTCACAATTAACACATCCTAAAACATTAGAGTGGAATGGTGTTTTAGAAAGGAGGTACCACACACTAGTGGATATGGTTAGGTCAATGATGAGTGACGTGAGTCTTCTTTTAACCTTATAGGGTGACGCTTTGGAAACATCAACATATACACTCAATTAAGTTCCAACTAAAGTAGTTGATAAGACACTATATGAACTATAGTTTGGAAAGGAACCTAATTTGTCTTATCTTAAAGTTTAGGATTGCAATACTTATGTAAATAGTAGATTCACTAATACGCTTGCAGTAAAGTCCATTAAATGTATAAAGTTTTTATTGCTCGATATACAATGTTCTTAGAGAGAAAGTTTACCTCTAAAGAAAATAGTGGGAGAAGAGTAAATTTTGAAGAACTTAGAGACTTCATAAAGAAATTGGAACATGAGCAATTTGATGTAGATCATAATGGTGACATGGGCAAGAGGCTCATGCTAGTTAAGCCCACTCTCATTCTTATGCATGTGACTCCTTTACACAATCTAGTAGATACAAGTTGGGATGGCGCATAGATCACTTACTTAGGTAATGGATTAACTAGTACAACTTTAGCTTGATATTATATTGGATACTTAGGAGATTTGTATATTTAGGTGACAACATCAGAGATAGTCCTAGATGCACTATTGTCATTTTTTTTCCCTTTGTTTTAAGGATCATTTAATATAATTTTTATATTTCAACAAACTATATGAGTTACAATTGAAAATTTTCACTTCTTCTTTCAATTGTGTTTTACAACTTTCTATTCATATATTCTAGTTACTTAGTGTCTTACGTATTTTATTATTACTATGAAATTTGAAGTATGCTAAGGATTTTATTAAAGAGTATGGTTAAGGAGTTCAAAAATTATTGAGGGATTATAGTTGCTTGTATTGGTGTTTATTGTTATTATGGTTGAGCTGGAGACATTTATATATGGACATGGATTCATCTATTCGAGAGTTAGATGAGATTTTATTTTATAATTTTTTTGTTTATTTGTATGTTTTTGTAGATTATTGTAAAAATTGGATGTGGATGTAAAAGCATCATTTTAACATCTAATTCATTTTAATTTGAAATGGGTTTTCAAAACCCAATTTCAAGTGTGGTACTTTTGGTTTAGCTTTATTTTTGGGTTTTTAAAAAAATATATATAATATAAAAAATGATAGATAATGAAAAAATATATTGAGAGATTTTGTTGAGAATTATATGTTTAATAAAAATTGGAGCATTTAAATGATAAAATTTAAAAAATATTGTTGGTTCATTTTAAATTAGATAATATCACATTTATTATGTAAACTTTATTTATTTTTTAATTAATTATCTATAGTTTCAAAATGTGAATTTATTACTTGCATATTGCTTATTTTTATATTTATTTATTTATTTATTTTTGTTTTTATAATTAATTATTAATCCATGTAGATATTAAAAGTGATATAAAAAAATTTATAGATAGTAAATGATATTTTTGATAATAAAAAAAGAGAAAAAATTAATATCCTCTACCTTTTTAAATTTTCAACAAACGTTTTCAACGGCTTTTCCACCATTTATCGTTACTCAAAAATGTAATTTTATTTCTCTGGGTTTCCCCGGTAATAGAGTTGTAAAATTTGTGGATGGCTATGGCCTCTTCTTTATTTTTTTCCCCTTCTCCCTCCCTGTCCCTGATTTCGTGAACTCATCATTTTCCCCTTATCCTCCACCTTCCACTCTTTCACTAACACCTATCACTCATCACCATGCTCATCTCTCCACACTCTTCCCAAAATCTCCTCTCAAACACCATCACTGCAGCCTTCTCCAACTCTACCGCCACCACTCACTCTTCCGATTTCCCATTCTATCCCACCTCCACTGCTCCCACTCCCAAACTCCTTCCTTGCAAATGCATTTCCTCTCCCTTCCTCAAACCTCTCCCTTCCGCTGACGCTCTCCGCCGCGTTTCACACACCGTCTCCAACGACGATAGCGACGGCAACTGCACCGATCATCATCCTCGTCCTGAATTCGTGACTTCGGCCTCCGCCGTGGCATCGGCCATACGTAGGGCGTCGAATTCACCAGTGGAGTTTAGGCAGAGAATCGAGAAGGATCATAAGAGCCGTTTGGTGCTTCCAAGTCCCGATTTTCAAAGACTTTGCGTTGAACAACTTCATCTCTTCCGACGAATCGTCGAACCCGATGCTCTTCTTTCGGTTCGTACTCTTAGGTTTCCCATCCCATTGCCTTACAGCTTGAGTTTGGTGCTTGCTTGTGTGAAGTTAATATCTTTCTGGAGTGTTGACATAAAGCGAGTCTATTGAGTGGATCGAATTAAATGGGAGTAATGAATAATTTGCTCGAATTTGGACATTAAAAATAAGAAACAAATAAAATACACATTAAAATAAGATTAGAGTACGACGAACACAAAAAGAAGACACAGATAAGACATAAATAAGAACACAAACGGTTTATGAAACCACACATAAATAAGTAAAGAGAATGATAAGAATAAGACAAGTCAAAAGTTGGTACGAGTCATGAAAACAGTTGAGGTGATTGTTGATGTTCGTATTGATCTTTTATTTTTAAGAATTAGGGAAAATGAATTTCATCTGTGAAAGTAAGAATTATTTTTTGTTACTTTGAACGAATACTTTTATTTTGAGTAAACCTTGTCTTTGATTGAGTAATGTTGTTGCCTGAACTTGTTGGCAAATTCGTAGAAAACAGTGTCCGATATAAAAGACTTAATTTCTGATTTCTTTTTAGTTGAAAACTTATATGGCGGTAATGAAATTTATTGAGTAACTAGTAGCTTCTAGCGGTGAAAGGGATCCATGAGGATTGATATCTGGATCAAAAATGAGTAAGAATAGAAGAAATAGACTGAGTTACTTGAAAAAGAAATCATTTTACTTATTTTGAATATGATATTTTTCATCCAATGGAAACAAATTTTCTTCGACTACTATATTTCTTTTGCCAAGATATGCAGTATCATTTTGGTGAAACAATCTAACCATAATAGCTTCCATGTTGATCTCATGATCAGCAGGTTTGGAATTGTTTAATGCATTGGAGTGATTGAACATACCTCATTCAATGTGGACTTGCCCAATAAAAGTTTCTAGTTCTAGGGAAAATGTTTAAGAAAAGTTGAAAAATCCAATAATGATTTATTCATGGAGGTGCAGTTTGAAAAAATTTAAAGACAAATCATATGAATGTATAAAAAGAAAAAACGGGAATTAACAGGATGCAGTAAGTTGTTATGCAAACTGTTGATTCATGAATAGTAGTTGTAACAGGTTTATGTTCGGCCAGCTGGCAGTTATGTGATGGACCGTTTGGAGCTACGCCAAGTGATTTCTTATTCAGGAGAAGATGCACATAAGGCTGACATTGTCATTTTGATAGGGAATTTCAATATTCCAACAGGATTACGTGCAGCAGAAACTGCCTTGTCTAATCAACAGGTATGCTTGTTGTTACAAGCTTAGAGTTTTTCCTTTTCTCTATTCAGTCTTTATCTAGGTTTTTGGTCTCGAAATTGTCAGTTGGAATATATCACAATTGTAGGTTGAAGAAGTACCTGAATGCAGGGCTATTGTTTTTCCCATGGTGAAGCATCCATTTGTTGTCGGATTTTTGGTTGCTGAGCTCCCTATGGTGGAAGGGTGTGATCCATTGCACTGCCCTTCCCCAGACGAAGCCTATGCTTTGCCACCATGTGGAATGGATATGAAATTTGGCTTAAGGATAAGCAACTGAGAGCATACAACCTGACTGCTGAGCAAAGATCCAATGCAATCAACATATGTCGATCCCTTGCAATGGCTTATGTCATGGACCAGGTATAATGCTAGCATGCCTCATGGAGCTGTTGATATAAAAATACTGCTTTGGAAAAAGGAACAAAATTCTGCTTTACTTGTTAAAGCTTGTAAAATAACATTTATATTTGCCCTCCATCAGTAGTATTGAATTTGTTATATGGTATTTTCTTTTTTCATTTTGGTTGGTAGTGCTACTGCTTTTTGGTATATGGTGGGTTACTCTCTCATAGCTGCCATCTTATTTTATCCCTTAATTATGTGTGTTTTTTGCATTTGGTGCTTCCCATGATCAAGCCTGCTTTTGATTTAGTTAGTTTTGATTCAGTGTTTATGCATAGATTATCTTTTATGTTGGAGTAACAATTGTCATCTGCAATTTTATCCTCTATACATTTTGAAGATAGAAGCCCATGTTTATTATAAGATTGCTTAGAAAGTAGGAGAAGGGTTCTTATGCCAAGGTAATTAGATTGGTGAAGATTCATAATAGAAGTGAAGAGAATACTGTGATTTATTTCTAGCTGGCATTTTCTTGCTTAGAGTATCTTCATGGTCTTTTATGTGTTGGTGGAGGGGAACTGCTGTATTTGGACTTGCTACCTTTGAGCACACAAACCAGCCTATAAGACCCATATGTTGGCCGTAATTGGCCTGGTTTTGTACTGTCATTGTTTTTTGACCCC
The DNA here is from genome assembly GCA_037954665.1 of Laguncularia racemosa. Lineage (NCBI taxonomy): Eukaryota > Viridiplantae > Streptophyta > Magnoliopsida > Myrtales > Combretaceae > Laguncularia > Laguncularia racemosa. Next base: position 512,508 of record JBBMOL010000066.1, read on the forward strand.
TCATTTCCTTTGATAGTAATGCCTTTTTGTTTTCCATGAACACTTGATTCTAATTTATTTGTCATAACCTCATTTTGTTTCTATATGGCCTTTTGATGCATTTGAATGGTATAGCTGCTAATTCACTCTCGCTTACTCAGAAAGCCATGTTACTCCAGCAATCTACTTGGCAGAATAATATCCGAATGAGCAACCTGATTGAGCAAGTAAGATGTGCTCTCACTCAAAGAGAGGAGCTGAGTGATTTTTTATTCTTTACTAATCCTTTTTCTTGTAGATTCGTGGTCCTTTATCGAGCATACGAACTTTGAGCAAGATGCTGTCCTTGCACATGAAACGAAGTGAGGTTTGTGTATCACTTTTGTACTTGTCTATTAAAGTTAATCTTTATGCTCTATCTCTTGACATACCAGAGTAATTATGAAAATGTTCACATGTAGGTCTCTTTTGATATTGTGGAAGACATAATAGTGCAAGGTGATAGGATGGAAGATACTCTTCATCAACTCCAGGAAGCAGTTTATCTTACAAAGGTACACACGTGATGTTTCTGTGTATGTGTCCTCCTTTTAGTCCATTACTTCTGCATCACTTGTTCATTTTCTGGGTCTTTGTTGTTTATTTTTTTCCTTTAACTTTACATTTAGTTGAGAAAAATCTTCAAACTTATGTGGAATGCCAGGAAGTTTAAGATATAAATTTCATGTGGGGATGTTATGGTTGAATTTGAGAACTTGAGGTTTTGCTTAACAATGGTATTATTATCTGGTAATATTCCTTTTCTTTTACACATTTCATGAAAAACTTAATATGCTAAAGAGAAACATCTTTGCCATCATAATTAGCACAAATATTTCATGTTCTTCCTGAATAACCAAAATAATGGAAGACTTCCATCAGTAGGCAATTTCTGCTTAGCTATATTTAGTGCCTTCTGCATTAGAGGACGAAATGCTCCTTACACAGGGTGAACTTGTTTCTCCTATAAAAGGTGAAAGTCGGTTTTTGATAAAAGTGTCATCTTAATAAGTAAAGTAGGAGAATTGAAAAGCAAGAAATATTTTTTGTTTGTGCAAGTGTATTAATTATCGTCAAATCACCATCACCATCAGAGTGGCTATCATCTTCACTTCTGTTCTTGTTATTAGTAATTCAAATATTGAAAATTACTTGTGGTTTGAGAAAGCTTGTAATGCCGTGCTTTACTTTTTTCATGGCTTGACCAAAAACATAGAATGATTTAAGAAATTTCAATGAGAGTGCCACTTTTTGACCAAATGAGATCGAGTGCAGGAGTCATTATTTTACCACTCTGTTGAAGCTCTTGTCCTCTTATAGGTGCGAAGCTCTATCTTATGATATGCTCATCTTTGTCTATTCTCTGAATATGTCATTTTGTCGTGAATTGATTTGGACTTCTACATCAAGCTGTTTGTATTGAGTGTCATGCTACCCTCGTTTATGTAACTACTAGCTTTTCTGACTTACTTAAGTATAGCAGCAATTTAACATTATTTGTCCATGCTCAAATTCATTTAGACTCATGCTTCCAGATGTGTTATTGTCGGGGTGTGTGTGTGTGTGCATCTACAGACACTAATATAGCAGGAAAAAAGCAGTCAATTCACCACAATCATGTGGTTGTAAATGCAAAATCCATAGCATCATACTTCTATCAATCTCCAATCATGTAGTACCATATTTGACACGATTAGCTCTACATTTTTCTGACATGATTGCTCCATTTCCAATTGTATGTATTAATTTCAAAATTTTAAAGGTGAAATAGAATTCGACTTTGTTTGTTGTTTTGTTAAGTTTGTCTACTTGCGGGTAAACAGGATTGGCGTTCAGTTCTGGATTTGTTTCAAATATTGCTTCTGGAGTATTTGATATAGTTTTAAATCAGATATTTGGATATTTGTTTTTGTATTTAGGAATGTTTTTATTGTAGTCTTCAAGACTATATCCATTCTAATTTTACTTCCATTTTCACTTCTTAAGTTTGTAACTTATATGTGGAAGTCTATTTCGTGTAAATAAGCTAAGTCATTAGGAGACTTAGTTATTGAGCAAGCAATTATCTTTTCTTATTTCTTGCTCTTTTCCCTCTTTTATTCTCTTGCACTCCAATTCTTTACACCACCTTCTTAATCTTCATTTATATTTGTTTTTCACTCATTTTCTTCACAACATAAATCTCAGGAAAATATAATGCGGTTCAATGAAGAAACATTGAAGAAGATGCATGCATCAACATATGTCCAACCAGGTCCAGTCAGGTCAGAATTATCAGACCTGTCAAGAGAAAGACCCGAGGCCAGTAAATTTTCAACTTTTACAGCAAAGGATTTAGAATTGCCGATGCCACCTCTTGCTCTTGCACCACTACGACAACATGGAATAAGGTAGCTCTTGGCTTGGACCATGCGACTTCTATGGGAAGGATTAACGCTATTGCTTGAATTAGCCCTTGAAAGCAGTTCTTAGTTTTAAAATCTAATTTGAAGAAGCAATTATATATTTATTTATTTATTAATTATATTTTGATAGGAAGAAGAAGAAGAAAAATTTAGTAAGCATATTGGCCTTCTTTGGTTAATTCCATCGAATCCAAACTCCTCCCTCCTTATTTGTCAGAGTTCCTAATAACTAGTAGTAGAGTGGAATCAAATTTCAAAGAATTGGGAGCACCTAGTCACATTTTCTAATTTAGTCTACCCTGCATCCTCACCAAACATTCTTTCAATGGGATTAATGAGTCAAAGCCTATATGTAATCCACTTTAGAGATGCGCTTGTATGTTCTGTTAAAACTACTGTGTACATGTGATTGAAGTTCTTCCATTGCTTGCTTTAAGCCATATATAAAAAGTTCTATCAATATTTACATCACAATGAAAGAACTTGTCAAATTATTTTAGAGGATATAGCTTCTTTTCCAGTTCTTTTAAAGTATTTTGGATTATCTCAAGAAGATATGGTCTAACTTGGTTTTTAGGATTGAGTGATTACTATGGATTAATGTGATTTCATATATTGTCATCTGGCCTTTCTTGATGCTATTCTATTCTTGTCAGCCAGACCATGCAATGTTTCTGAAGTGCTGTCTGACCTTGTTGGTGCCATAAGACCGCTTGCTCACAAGCAGGAGCGTCTGGTAGAACTACAGGAACACTCAGCATCTCTACAAGTTGCCATTGAAGAACCTGCTTTGCGACAGGCTTTAAGCAACTTGATTGAGGGTGCATTACTACGCACACAAGTTGGTGGAAAAGTTGAAGTTGTCTCAATTAGGGCTCCAGCTGGTGGTTCTCTTGTTGTTATTGATGATGATGGGCCTGACATGCATTATATGGTATAACAGAAATCTTTCATGACAATATCTTGCATCATATGCCACTGTGATTCTGTTTTTTAGTCCATTTAGTAAATCCAAGGTTTGATGTGGATCCATCTGCACTTTTTGCATGCTTGAATCGTCCGTTGTTATTTGGATTCATTTGCACTTACTTCATGGTTTGAATTGTATTGAATTTTGATTCTTAGTTCAACAATCTACTGTTTAACAGTTACATAAAATTGGCATGCAGAAGTGATATGTTATGTTCATGCTTCATCAGGAAGTACTTTTAACTTCTAAAGAACATCATTGTGTTTTCAATACCTGGACACTCACAAAATCATTCTCTCAACAGCATAGACTAGGGTTATGATTGAAACACATGGTCTTTGGAGGCGCTATGGTGCACCTCAATCTACTTCTAGAACAGTCATTCAAACATAACATTGGTAGATATAATGAGTATATGTGGCCTTTACCTTGCAAGTATGAAAACACATCTGACAAGATTATGTATTGTCCATTCAAAGGAAGAACGAGGAAGTCACTTTTTATCAAGACGGATGAAAATAGGATGTATTTCTTGTGTTTGTAGGTTCAATTTGTTTAAAGCAGAATTGGAAAAGAAAGGCTGATGAGGACATTCACTCTTTACTCTTTTTTATTCCATTTTATTTAATAAGGTTTGGACGTATTAGCAAAATCTCAGTATTTGCAGTTCAAATTTGTCTTTATTTAGTATACTGGAAGTTCTTAGTGAGATGTGGTGAAAGGATCTTTGTTCCTTCCCTCTGCATTTGTGCAATTATTTGTCCTCTCACTCGATGTCAATTGTGCCTTTGATTGCAGACTCAAATGCATTCTTTGGCACCATTTGGACCAGACCTTTTATCTGAGGACATGGTTGAAGATAACATGACATGGAACTTTGTTGCTGGGCTTACTGTTGCACGTGAAATCCTAGAGAGTTATGGCTGTGTTGTCCGTGTTATATCTCCTAGGACTCTGGATGCTGCCGTTGGTGCTGGTGGAACACGCATAGAGATCTGGCTACCATCTTTTGCACAACTTTCTGATAATAGCCCATCACAAGAACTTTAGCAGAAAAGTGGGTATGTCCATATGATACGAGATCCCTCGACAAAGATTGAACAATCAACCCTTTGGGATTGCTCTCTTAGTGCTTCTGAGTTGTATTTGGGTGATTTTTGTACAGGCATTTGATTTTTTACTGCAGCTTATGCAGTGAAGAGCAGTGTAAATAGCTTGGTCTTATAGTTCAAATGGAGAATATTCACATAGTACAACGGGCAGGTGGACATACATCGGTAAGGATAGTAGCAATGGAGCTAGTTGATCTTCTGGGCTCAACTCATATATGATTGTAAGTAGGGATTTTACTTTCTCATTTGTGGACTGCGGTATTTTAGCAATATGAAACCAATTTTTTTTTTTTTTTTTCCTCAATAAGTACAATGGAGAGGAAGGGTTTAAATATGATCTGTTCTTATTTTAGAGGATAAATTACAAATACCTTTTTATGTCTCTTCCATGTAGGCTCATGCACTTACTTTTAAAGTTGAGTATTTAGATGTTCAAATCTTTTATTAAAGTGCAATTTTGCTCTCATAATGACCATTTTGCTTCTTAAAAACAATGAAAAATGAATTTAGTATTTTTTTTTAAATAATTACATTTAAGTGCAAAATTATAAAGGAGGGTCTTAAAACACTACTTATTTATTTATTTAAGATTTGTAGATCTAAACAATCAATTTTAAACATAAGGGATCTAAATCTACATGGAACAAATATAAGATGATTTATTTGCAATTTGCTCTCACTTGGCAATGTATCAATCTCAGTTTTAAGAGCATCTTTAATTTTAAGGATCTTATTTAAGATTTTTAAGTATCATATTAGTATTTTAAAAATTTCTCATTTTGAATGATTTGATCTCTAAATCTTTGAGAAGAGTTTTGAGGTATCATTTTAACACTTTCTTTTATCTTTTTTATAGGTTTTGTATTAGATTTTTTTTTTTTTTAGCTTACATGCTTAAATTCTAACTTTTACTAAAAATAATAATAACTTTAGGCAATTTTTTGGGATTTGTATGAACAACCTTAAAAGGTATAAGGATATATTTTTTATTCCTTAAAAAATCCTAAAAAGCAAATATTTGATCTTAGATTTGGTGTTAAGAAGGAGGAATGGAGATGCATAAATAAATTTTTAAGGATGTGGTCAATGGTTGCGAAAAGAGCTAAGGTATGTTCCGGTTTGCCATTTCTCGGCAAAGTAATTCGTAAAGAGGGGTTTTAGCTAAACTATTTTGGTAAATACTGTAGTAAAATTGCAGTTCTAACTTACGATTTCTTTATAAAATGAACTCGCAGCTTGAGATTGTGAGTTGACTAAAACTTGCATGTTGAACATGCAATTTCCATTGATTTCTATGCCTCGTGCTTCCCTATTCCTCGAAGTTAGGATTTAGTAAAACCTATTGTAAACACCTCATTTTTGCCCTAGGAATCAATAATTATCAATAATAACCAATTTTAAAATTTTCCTAATTTTTCCCTAATTTAGCATAAATAATAAAAATATTCAAAAAAATAAAAATAAATAAGAAAACACTTCAATTTTGAAAAATGATTTCAGGAATAGCAATAATAAATAATAAACAATTTTTACAAAATTTGGAATTTTCAAAAAATACAAAAAATAAAAAAAAATCGCATTACATATATGCAATTTGCGAATAAAAGAAAATCAGGAAAATGGGCTAGCTCAGCTGGTCCGGACCATGGGCTAAGGCGCGTGCACGAGGGCTCGGTCAGGGGTTCGAAACGCGGGGGAAGCAGTTTCCGCGTTTTGCAATTTTTCGACTTATCTAGGACACGTGGCAGCATTTGATTGGCTGGAAGAGCGCACGCGCCGGATCGTCTCCTACCTCGAGCCCGAGATCGCCGGCGGAAGGAAAAATTTGTATTTCAGCCGTTTTGATTCGATTTTTTGTACAAATCCAACAGATCTTCAACAGAAATAAGATAAACATTATCTAATTAGAATCAAATCGCAACAAATCGTTGGATGAACACAAATCGGAGTTGGTTTTTCAACCGAAAATCCAATCAGCTTCAATCGGAGGAAATCCGAGCTTATCCAACTCGGTTTCAAGTGCCTATAAATAGAGGAGGAGACAGAGAAGCCAAAACACAGATCAGAATTGAGAGAAAGAGAGAAAAGAGTGCAAATCAGAGAGCATCGGAGGAGACCCAAAACCGCGAAGTGCCGACCGGAGTTGAACCACCACCAGGAGGCGATCTGGGAGCAAACCACCACCGCCAGTCGACTCAGCATCCTCGAGAAGCTAGGATTCGACACCTCACCCACTGCAAAAAGCCACCGGAACGCCGTGAATGAGCCTTCTCCGTCGCTGTGTCCGACCGATCCGACTCGACCCGATTCGACCCGACCGACCCGACCCGCGCACCGACCCGGATCCAGGTAAGTCGGATTTTTCGGATTTTTTTTATTTAATTTAATTTATTTATTTATTTATTTATTTGTTCCGAATTAATTTATTATTTATTGTTATTGGTTTTTGTTATTTGCTTAGTTATTTATTTATTGGTTTTTGTTATTTGTTTAGTTATTAGTTATTTATTTGTTTATCTTTTCAATAAATAGAAAAAATGTAGAAATTAGTTTTTTTTAAGGATTTAATAATGTAAAATAAATAAAAATAAATAAATTAAAAGATAATAAAATGAAGAAAAATAAGAAAAATGTTAGGAAAAATAATAATAAAATTTTAGATATCAAGATAGGGTAGATAATAAACTTAGGATAAAATTTTCAATAAAATTCCCCAAAATCACAAAAATAACAAAAAATCATAAAAATCATAAAAAATCATAAAAGCTAATAAAAAATTCAAAAATTATAAAAGGATCATAAAAAAAATGAGTTTTAGCACTTAGAAAAAATCGTTTTCTTCAAATAAATAAAAAATTGATGTTTTCCTTAAAAATCATTTTTCAAAAATCAGAATTAAAGCTTAGGCTTAGGAGTTTTCAGAAAAATCCCAAAATTGGTAAGAACATAAACCAAAAGAGATTTCAAAATTAAAATTCACCAACAAACTTAAATTTTTCAGAAAAGCGAACTACGGCTTGTTTGATCCTGAGTAGCAGGTACGTAGGCACCCATTCGGGTCAACCCATAAAATGCATGAAAAATCATTTTTTCAAAATAATTCCTAAACATAATAAAAAGTAACAGTAGCACAATGAAACACATTTCTAAAGATGAACAATTTTAGGAGATTAGGAGGTAACCGCAAATGTTTTAATAGGTTAGCCTCCGGACTTAGAAACTCTGGTTTTCCCTTTTCCTCTTTTCAAAAACGAAAAGAGGAAATCACGACGACTAGTAGTCTAAATTAAGACTAATCCGCTCCTTTAGTCTTAATTCAAATATTTCCCAACAACAGTTGGGTGGCGACTCCAAAATTAAAACGAAGTTCCTAACTCAAGTCGAGGATCTAGATTAGATGAGCATAGGGTCTAGTTTAGATCGGATTAGGAATGAGAAATTCAAAAATTAGACTCGACACCTATGAAAATAAATGAACCTCTGACAAATATAAATTTTATAATTAGAAGTAATTGAACCTAGAAATAAATTTATTTTCCAAATTTTATATAAAACTAAGAACCCATCAAAAAGATAAACTTATGATAATTATGAAGTTCATCATAATACAAATCAATTCAAAAAACTAAATGATTTCATGTAGCCTTTCAAATTGTACAATCAAAATTATATATCTAAAGCAAATGAAGTTTTAAGTACATATACATCTTAGGAAAATGAAAAACAATGTATAATTACATATATATATAATCCCTTTGTTGATGTTGCCTTTGGTAATGTCTATGTACAACGGGTGTTGAACTTTCTCCAATTTGGTAAGAGTTGTTAGGTCTTTTGATGTCAAGATGGGTCTAGGTTTAAAATGGTAGCTCGTCTCCTGAAATATAGTGAGGATCTGCCTACGTGACACTCTTTCTCATAGCTTGTGTACCTAAATGTCTGTCCTTTTAAGGATTAGGTAGAGTAATGATAGACATATATGGTACATGGATACCACGTGTGTAAAACTCTATCGAATCAACACTGAAGGTAGGATTATCATAATATGGTGAAGGATGAGCTACCGATGAGTAGTGATTGAGTAAGACATCTACAAGAGGGCTAGGAGATAAATCTTGCACTACCTATTGATAATGACCCCTAACACAAGCCCCTTCTCTCCCTAGGGTCACACGAAGTGGAGGCATCTCTTGGTGATGCTCCTGATAATTTGGAGGGAATAATGTGATACCACCATGACCTTGGAGGAGATGACTACTAACAGATGCTATGGCTCGACACTCTCATAGGGAATCCATCACTTTAATGCAAGTGAAGCAATTCAACTACATAGAAAATCAAGCATGTTAATAATACAATATAGGATATATAAGAGTACAATGATATGATTAAAGCGACTTACTAGGGCATTGAACATTGCTCCCATTCAGCCAACATACCATTGTATGACACTATGGTACCAAGGATAATATATGGGATCTACCCTACCCAGCAACGTGTTGTTGAACTCTATCTGAATGATAGATAATCGACGTTGCTCCCATTACTAGATATAGATCGTATGTCTCATCCTCTAATCCTCATTGGTTTTCCCTTAGAGATCAATCCTATCGAGGGAAGGAGATGTGTCACATTATTGTGGAATCTTCTAAATCCCACTAAACTAGCTCATCACTTGGTTAAGTTGGTGCTACTCTATAATATGGAAGCATATAAGAGGTACCCTAACACACTAAATATCACTCTCTTCCTGGCAGGAAAGGGGTAGCTGCTCCAAGAGGTCCTATGTGTATGGAGTCCAACATATCCAAAAATTAAATTATTTAGTAGGTAGCAGAGAGGTAAAGTAAATAATATTGAATTAAGTAGTGCACAACTTGATCAAGTGTCTGTTAATCTAAAGCTTCTCGGTATTAAGCAAGCACATGGGTAACGACATGTGTGACGTTAAACATGGCATGCCAAAGGAGCATCATGGGGAATGTAGACCTAGTGCTGAGTTAAGGTGATGTGCGAAAATCTATCCTAGGCCTAAATCTGCAGAAGGATCGTAGCTCCTCCAATCTCCTGTGTTGATGCGATAGTCGTATGACATAAAAATGTGTATAGCAATGCTAAGCATGCTACTCTTTAGCTGTATTGCCTTAAGACATGAAAATCCTGAAGAAGTGAGAGAAACATCAAGTGGACTAGGTTAGAGGATTTATTGGCGAAGACAAGACCGCCTATAAGCTAAAGGATGTATGCTTGTGTGTAACGCATGATAGATAACTCGTCCGTGTCATCTGGTAAGCCTTTGGAGGAATTCTTACATCTTCAGGCATCCCTCGGAGATGTCATGAGGATCAGGCTTAACTCCAAGTAGGTGCTTACACTCATCTGCCTAATGCAAGTTGGTGATCTGGGTGACTACATGGCCATCAATGAGCAAGCCCAACTGCATTGCCACATCTTGTAAGGTGATTGTTAGTTCCCCATGTTATATGTGAAAGGTGTGCATTTTCGATTTCCACCTCTCCAGAAGAACTGTAATGACGTGCTAGTCCAATTGTATAAAGGCAAGCTGGGACACTCCACAAAAGTTGGCTTGTTGAAGATAAGACGTAAGGTGCTGGTTAAAGTGCAATATCTCCTTTAGGGTCTTTAAAGAAGCCTCTTGTTTACAACATGCTAACTAAGCATTATCTTGAAAATGTAGAAAATTTAGTACTTAATGTAAGGTTATGTAATGTAATGATACTGGAAACTGATAATATGCCTATCCCCTCTATATAGCCTTTGAGTGATGAGTCTCCTACAATGTAAGGAGTGATCTATTTGCTAGGCCTAGATCCATCTACATAAGAGATAACAAAAGGTTATGTCATTTTTAAAATTATACAACAAATTTTCATTGTTATCATTTTTAATCAAGAATAGAAAAACAAAGCATTATATGTTAGTAAAAATAACGATTGCTTAGAAGGTTGGACCTTGTTGTCACCTTCATTCGGGGCAGCTTTTTTTTTTATTATGCCTCTTTCTTCTATAGAAACTATAAGCATTATGTGTTGATGGCTGTCTAAGGTCCATCTCATTGTGGATGAGCTTTAATCTTGCCCTGCCCTTGCCTTGGATAAGTCCTCCATTCAGATGTATATATAGATGCTACACACCTGGCCACCTACTACTATCTCCGATAGGAGTGAAGTTAGTACGGTATACAACACTTTGGTTTGTCTAATAGTACTACTTGGCCACACACTGCATATCGTCCACATAAACATATGACATTGCGGCAAAAGCATATGAATAGGAAATTCTATTTGTTTGCCATTTGTTACATGTAAATCGATCTGTTAATAGGTTTACAGTGTGATTGTTGCCTCTTGTAATCCCAACTCCTATTCTCTTAGCACCTGTGACAATCTCAAAAACTCCACTCCCTCTATTAAAACTTATTACCAAGTGGCGAATGGCTGCTTAGCCCCATTTTTGAATTTTCTTAGTAGCCTATGGTGTAAAAACCTTCCCCTTTGTGAAAAGCTTTGCTATTCTTGTCACACCTTTGTTCCTAATAATCGACATAATTGTAAAAGATTTTCATGACCAATGCCAACACAAGTAAACACCTTGCATCCTTCAATACGTTGTTGTAGCTCTCATAGAGGTTAGTCATCATAAATGCATATCTTAGGCTCCCATTAAACGCTCGCGTCTATCTTTCTCTAGAGATACCTGTGAAGTAGATAGGTGTAGCTTCATTTCTTTTCCTCAGTTTGTCTATGTAAAATTCATACTTTTTTTCCTACGCTTAAAATCCTACTACCATTACAATTTTTTTCATTGTGGCATTCTTGAACCTCATATTGAAGTTACTAGCAATATGACAAATGCAGTACCGATGATACACAAAGGGGGGTTGCCATCCAATGTGGGGGGGGGGGGGGGGGGGTGGGGTGCCTAATGACCTCCATTATCCCTACACGAGAGTTGGATATTAGACATATCGTTTGCTTGTCACAGTGATGATCGACAGCATGTCCTTTAACAACACTAAAAATTAAGACCAAGAATCAACGGATTCTTTATTGATCAACGCAAATGCCAAAGGGACTATGTGGTTAGCACCATCTATATCACATGCGATGGGAAGCTTGTGGTCACACTTCTTGTAATAAAAAGTTCCATCAATGCTAACAATTGGCCTATAGTGCTAGAATGTCTCGACGTATGGCCTAAATGCTTAGAATACTCTTCGAAAGATCACTTCTGTTTCTATCACAGTTAGCTAACCTTCCCACTCTACATGCATGCTTAAGTTACAGATCTGGATGGCAATTAACAATTTAGGCAACTCCATGTAAGATTTATCCCAATCTTCATAAACAGTTTCAATTGCTTGCCTTTTGCCATCTCATACGCGTCTCCTTGTGACTAGATGCCCGTATGTGTCATGGATCTGTTGCTTTAGCATAGAAACCTTGACATTGGGTTCTTGCCTCACATAAACCAAGAAGCAACATACCATAAAGCTCGAGTCCAATTGAGACTAGTCTTGATTCAATAGAGGATTGATATATGTGTGTGACCCTTTGATGATGGTAATTACAAAATCTATGTCCATCCATTTTTGGCAACCTCTTCGATTTCCCTCTGAAGCACATGCCCGATGGGCACCAATGTCATCATCTTAAAAATCATTGGTTTGTTGAAGTGTGTCCCAACATTCATGTACTCTTAGCCCTGGGTGGGGGGAAGCAGCACAAGGGGGAGGCATTGCACTTTAAAAACCTATGTTTTCACCATGAGTGGGGACATTATGACCTAATTTAATGAATAACTCCCGAATGAACAATAAACCTATAACTTGAGCATATGCAACAAGGCTTTGTATGTCATCATCATCTATGGTTGGGATCAATGAATATCGTGATTGGAGATAACCAATGTTATAAATTGTCGGTTGCTTATGGAATACCTCCACTTAGATGGAGGTATGATCAATTTTAATTTTGCACATATCTTCAACAACAATTCTCTGTATCCTACATTTGTCTTTGCTATAATTTTCTTAATAGAGTCATTATCATAATATGTTTCATATTCACTAGACATTATATTCCCATGGGAAAATATCGTGAACCTAACCAAATCCTCCAACTCTACAAAATTGAGCTGAATTCTTCAAGATAGTGCAAATTCCACAAAATTATGGCAAATTTACTAAATTTGCGGTAAATTCTACGACTAGGGGAAATTTAATAATATGACCATAAATCCTACAAATTTTGGCAAGTTTAACAAACCTAGGGCTAATTCTGCAAATTGGAACAAAATTTACAAACTTAGGGCAAATTTATTGAAATTGGGGCTAATTCTACGAATTAGGGCAATTTCAATAAAATTGGAGCAAATTTTACAATTAGGGCCATTTTATTGAAATTGGGGGAAATTAAGTGAATTAGGGAAAATTTACTAACTTTGGGTTAATTTTACGAATTTGGGCAATTTCACTAAAATTAGGATTCTACAAATTAGAGCAAATTTACTAAAATTAGGATAAATTTTATGAATTGGGGTAATTTAAAAAAAATTGGGACAAATCTTACAAATTAGGGCAAATACTATAAAATCTTCACTAATTCGTATGAAATGATGTATAATTGCGAGTAAACCTTCAATCTTAACTTTTATTTATCACAAAATTAGTAATAATACATTCTATTTTATGAAGAAAAATAACAATAAAATGTACAATCATTAAATTCAATAAATGAAAGATACAATAAATTTTCACACGAAATAAATGATACTTGAATAAAGATCGGAATCATGAGTTGAAGTTGCAATACTACTATTTTCCGATAGAAAAATGTGTTTTATAAATGAAGTTTTAATAGAAATTTGAGAGAAAAGTGAGTGTTTACTATGGAGAAAATAATGTTCTGTGGTTAGCATCAGGGTTTAATTAGTGCCCAACGGAATCGCAGGTTAGGATTGTGATTTTAGTCTAGGGCAAATCATAGTTTGCTACTATGATTTACTTGAAAATGCACTGTACATTAAATGGTAAATCCTAGTGTTAAGCTACGATTTACCTTGAATTAAAATCGTATTTTGAACATACAATTTTTTTTGTTGGTCAAATTATAGTTTCAATTTGCGATTTTATCACGATATTTTCCAAATTAGTTTGGCCGAACTCTTTTTTACAAATTACTTTGTCGGGAAGCGGTAAACTGATACATATCTGGAAAAGAGCATGGGGTCGTTGGTTCACTGAATACCAGCAGGACTTCAGCTGTTTGGTGGATAGAATGTAATGTAATCGGTTTGACCCATTGGATGTTCAGTTTAGCCCAGATTTTGGACCCGACCTGTGGTTTGGACGGTGTGCTACGTGAGAGTTGTTGCAATTTTACGCCATGTTGGCATGTTACTACGACGAGAAAATAGGGTTAAACGTTGCGTTCTTTAATTCTAGAAGAGAGAAGAAAGTGATGAAATCCACTCTATAGCCGATTGTTGAAAGCGTAAAACCACGAACACGGGCTTCTAGCTTAGACAAGCTAAGAACGTGAAAAGCAAGTTTTTTCTTTCAAACCAACATACCCCCCCAAACCAAAAAAAAAAAAATGTGTTAGCATAGGGTAAGCCCGTGAGAAGCGATTGAACTCAAAAGTAAAGCCAGCATGGCAATTGCCAAGCATTAACAAAGTCAAAGGTGCTTAATGTTGAGGAATTTGAAGGTCAGGGTTAGGCATTTTTTTGGCAGATCGTAATTCCCTATTATGGGAAAGAAGAAGTCAACAAGTTAGGCTAAAAATTAATAAAATCCGCGGTTCGTGCTGGAGTATACCTTTCTCGGTCTTCTTGGCTAGAATCAAGTGTGGTTAATGCTGTGGGTGCTCAATTACTATCGGACATGGAAAAGACAAGCTCATGAACGTGCACGCATGGAGGCCTCAAGCTCGACTAAACGTAGGGGGTGAAATATATGATAGAACGGCACACATGAAATCACAGTGATCGTTGGGATTCCTCGAGCATGGTAGAAATTGTAATTCTTGAGTGAACTGCGAATTATCTTAGGCAGGAGTACCGTCGAGATAAAGCAGTGATGGGTGTCTAAAAGTTTACACATGGAGAGAACACGTTGCATCCCATCCCAAATCCTTCTTGAAATTCCAAAGGACACAGTATAATTAGGATAACCGTCGGTCGGTGGTATTGAACGGTCACAAACTGTTAGAAGTACTAATCACTACGCTATGTATCTTTTAAATTTCAAGAGTAACATTATGAGTGTCAAGTAATTATTACTTGAGGACAGATTAAAAGATGTAACGTTTATCTCGACCGCCCAGGTTTCGAAAATGGTCTAAAAATAAAACCCTCAGTTTAAGATATGGGACAAAACGAGTAACACATATTTTTATATTAATAATTTTTTCTTATGATAGTACTCTTAGAATTTAATGTACTTTTTACTCACCATCATTCTTTTTTATTATTTGTATCGTTTACCTTGTAATTCCTATCTTTATGCTCAACATTTGTCCAACCCCTTGATGTATCATGGTGGGTCTAACATAAGTCCCAGTATTTGCCTTGAGACTTTGCTTTTCCTACACATCTAATTAAGTTTCCTTTTTGGCTTCATTTAAGTTCACTTTAGGAGTAGGAGGCAGAATACGAATTAGTGAAGTCATATTTATACATGACTTGTGTCTGATTTCTTTATCAGCTATCATTTTCATACTTTTTTGTGCTCTACAAAGATCATCTCTTAAATTTCCTAATAAGACACTTCAGCCAGCAATTATTGGTCAACCAGTTTAGTGGTAGCGAATTCATTGATCTTGTCATAGATTTGTGGTGGAATCCTCCCATACATCACTTTAAATAGTATGATGAGAAGTATTGAAGCTGTGCATTCAGCCGACAATAGAATTCGATCTATAAAGACAAACTGTATGCTATAGAACACCGCGGATATTGCTTGATTCACCTGTTCAACACTTTAATCCAACCATTTGTTCTAGGATGGTAGCCTATGCGTATTTCAATATTGTCCCACTCTAATGAAAATTTTATGTTAAAAATGTAGAAATATTCTTTACATATTCTTTACTATTGTAAATATTTTCTTCCTATTTTTGTTCTTCCTATTTTTGGAACCAATTATGTTCCTGATTTGTAGCAAGGAATTGGTGATCTGTTACCTTTTTTAGTGTAGGTTTCCCATTGCTCTTCTTGTTATATATTGCTCTCCTGTTGTAATATCAAGATATATGAATAAGATATATTCATTGAAATTCTCTCATCTCTATTTTCATGTTGGTATCAGAGCGTGGTTGATCTAAATCATTGATTTGAAACGCTGTTGCGAATAAATGGATGATAAATCTGAATCTTCAAAGAACAATTATGTTCCAGTTATAGTGCAATCTGAAGGGGCGTTTAACGCTGGCATTACTTTGACTGAATCAAATTATGATGTTTGGTCACAGTTAATGGAGATGCACATTGCGGAAAGAGAAAAGCTCTCTTATATACGTGGGAAACCACCACCACCCAAAGACTCTGAAGAAGGATACGAGAAGTGGTATGCGAAAAAACAGAAAGTTAAGAGATGGTTGCTAATATCAATGACTCCTGATATTATGAAACGCTATGTTCGGTTGCCTACTGCTTATGCAATTTGGACAGCGTTGGCGAAAGCGTTCTATGATGGGAATGATGATTTGCAGATTTTTGCATTGAATCAAAAGGCCTTTGGAGCTAAGCAGAATGAAAGGTCACTTTCAGAATATTATGGTGAACTCACTGAGATTTTTCAAGAACTCGATCATCGAGACAAAGTTTTCATGAAAGATCCTGATGATGTTGAAATATACAGAAAATCCATTGAAAGATTGAGGGTGCACATATTTTTGGCTGGACTTGATGACCTCTTTGAACAAGTCCATGGAGATATTTTGCGAAAGGAGTCCATTCCCAGTCTTGAAGAATGTTATGCCTTGATCCGACGGGAGGCTAATCGGAAAATCACATTCAAAGGAGATTCTGAAACTATGGAAACTGTAGCTATGATTGCCAGAAATAAACAAAGAGGTAATCGAAGCACTAATAAATCAGCATACAAATGTACACACTGCAATGAATCTAGACATACAAAAGAACGTTGCTATGAGTTGGTGGGGTATCCAGATTGGTGGGATCATAACAAATCTCGAAAGAAGAACATAAATAAAGGTCAACCTACTGCTGCAGCTGTTGAAGCGAAAGCAACTAATGAAAGTGAACAAATGCATTCAGTGATGATAGCCGAGGCAGGTAATGGTGGTAAGTCCTTTTATGCTTCTTCACCTGTTAGTAATAACACATGGATAATTGATTCTAGTGCCACCAATTATATGACATTTGATTCTAACCAAATTGATAAAATTAAACCCTCCTCACAAAATTTTGTTACAACTGCTAATGGTGATGAAGTTCCTATTGTTGGTGAAGGATCTTTAAAAGTTACAGAATTTTTAAATTTAGATTCTGTTCTTATTGTTCCTTCCATTGGATATAACCTCTTGTCTGTTTCTCAAATTACAACGGCCTTATCTTGCATTATTGTTTTTTGGCCTACCTTTTGTTTGTTTAAGGACATCCAAACAAAACAGACGATTGGTTGTGGTACTAAGCACGGGAATTTATACTACCTGGATTTGAAAACAACAATTTCAGATAAATTACGTCAAGCTCTTGCAGTGAATGGAGGCAATTCTGCTAGCAGTCAAAATGAAATCTGGTTACAACACCGAAGATTGGGACATGCTTCTTTTGGATACTTGAAGAAACTATTTCCTAGTTTGTTTGAGAAGATTGATATTTCCAGTATGCATTGTGATGTATGTGAACTTGCAAAGAGTCATAGAACCTCTTTTTTACCAGTATTGAATAAAAGTCCATCTCCATTTATGATTATTCACTCCGATGTATGGGGACCATCTAAAATTCATACATTAGGGGGGCCTCATTGGTTTGTTACTTTTATAGATGATTGCAGTAGAATGACATGGCTGTGGTTAATGAAATCTAAGAGTGAGGTGAATATCTTATTTCAAAGGTTTTGCAGAATAATCAAGACTCAATATAATGCACAAGTTCAGATCCTCCGTAGTGATAATGGTGGTGAGTATAAAAACTTGGAGATAAAAAATTATTTAGACACACAAGGCATCTTGCATCAAACCACATGTGTTGATACGCCCCAACAGAATGGCGTAGCAGAGCGAAAAAATCGACATCTTCTTGAAGTGGTTCGTGCTCTATTAATCCAAGCTCATATGCCTTTGTCTTATTGGGGAGAAGCTTTGTGTGCTGCAGTTTACTTAATTAATAGGACTCCCTCACGAGTTCTTGATTTTCAAACACCATTACACACTTTGTGCATGACTGTGAGCTATCCACCTATATCAAGTCTTCCTCTTCGAGTGTTTGGATGTGTTGTCTTTGTACATATTCATAAGCAACAACGCCATAAACTAGCTCCTCGAGCTTTGAGATGTGTGTTCCTTGGAAATGCTATACAACAAAAAGGATACAAATGCTATCATCCTTCCACTAAACAGATGTTTTGTTACAGTAGATGCAGTTTTTCATGAGGAAAAAATGTATTTTGCTCAACCTGAATTTTAGGGGAAGAATTACCAGGAGGACATCATGACACTTGATTATGAACTTCAGGAATACTACAGGATTGATCCTATAAATGAACCTGAAAAATCTACTGCACAACCTGAAGAATTTGTTGAACAACAGTCTGAAGACGTGACTGGAGACTTGACTACTACAGAATTGCCACATGAAGATCTGGGTAGAGAAGCAATTGGAGAAAATGATGTCCCGGATGTACCACACCAATCGTCTATTTTGGATGCTTCTAACATGCAAGTTGAACCTATCCGGAAACAATTGCCTGAACGTTCCACTAGAGGTATTCCTAAACCAACTTATGAACCTTCTCTTTCCAGTAAAGTTAAATACCCCATGAATAACTATGTTTCAACTCATAATTTGTCAGAATCAAATAAGGCATTTATAAATCAATTATCTTCTGTAGTTATTCCTAACAATGAACAGGAAGCGTTAGCTGATCCGAGGTGGAAAGCAGCAATAAATGAAGAAATGGAGTCACTAAAAAAAAAATGGAACGTGGGAATTTGTTGATTGTCCACCAGGAAAGAAACCAGTAGGATGTCGTTGGGTATTCACTGTCAAATATCGAGCTGATGGTACAATTGAACGCTTTAAAGCACGATTGGTTGCTAAAGGATATACTCAAACCTATGGAGTTGATTATAAAGAGACTTTTGCTCCTGTTGCCAAAATCAACACAGTACGAGTATTGTTGTCGCTAGCAGCAAATTTGGATTGGCCTCTGCATCAGTTTGATGTGAAGAATGCTTTTTTGCATGGTGAACTAAATGAGGAGATTTATATGGAGCTTCCACCAGGATGTGCGATGCATGAAAGAATGACTGGAAAAGTGTGCAAATTAAAAAGGGCGTTATATGGATTAAAGCAGTCCCCAAGAGCATGGTTTGGAAGATTCACAAAGTCAATGATTGTTTTTGGATACCGTCAAAGTAATTCAGACCATACATTATTTCTGAAAAGAGTGGAGGATAAAGTCACAGCTCTCATTGTATATGTTGATGATATGGTTATAACTGGTAATGACCCTGATGAGGTAAAAGCTCTAAGAGAATACTTGTCAAAAGAATTTGAGATGAAGGATTTGGGCTATTTGAAATATTTCCTTGGAATAGAAGTCTCAAGATCAAAGGAAGGAATTTTCTTATCTCAAAGAAAGTATATTCTAGATTTATTGAAGGAAACAGGAATGTCAGGTTGTCAACCTGTTAATACACCAGTTGAAGAAGGATTGAAACTATGCATAGAAGAAGGTCAAATTCCTGTTGATAAAGGAAGATATCAAAGGCTTGTTGGGAGACTAATGTATTTGGCTCACACAAGACCTGATCTAGCATATGCCTTGAGTATTGTCAGCCAATTCATGCATAATCCTGGAGAGAAACATATGGAGGCAGTCATGAGAATATTGAGATACTTGAAGTTTTCACCTGGAAGAGGTATTTTGTTCAAGAAAAATGCAACTATAGAAGATATTGTTGTATATACGGATGTTGATTGGGCTGGAGCATTAGTAGATAGGAGATCTACATCTGGTTACTTTACATTCGTAGGAGGTAATCTTGTTACCTAGAGGAGCAAGAAACAACATGTGGTTTCTCGCTCAAGTGCAGAAGCTGAATATAGAGGAATTGCACTTAGATTATGTGAAGCTATATGGCTGAAATTGTTACTACAAGACCTGGGTTATCCTTTACAGCGTCCAATTCAATTGTACTGTGATAATAAGGCTGCTCGTGATATAGCTCACAATCTAGTCCAGCATGATAGAACTAAACATGTTGAAGTTGATAGATTCTTTATCAAGGAGAAGCTGGATAATAAAACTTTGGAGTTACCTCAGATACGATCAGAAGACCAATTGGCAGATGTTTTAACTAAGGCAGTAACTAGTCGTGATTTTCTGAGATGGATTGACAAGTTGGGCATACATGATATCTATGCACCAACTTGAGGGGGTGTGTAGAAATATTCTTTACATATTCTTTACCATTGTAAATATTTTCTTCCTATTTTTGTTCTTCCTATTTTTGGAACCAATTACTTTCCTGATTTGTAGCAAGGAATTGGTGATCTGTTACCTTTTTTAGTGTAGGTTTCCCATTGCTCTTCTTGTTATATATTGCTCTCCTATTGTAATCTCAAGATATATGAATAAGATATATTCATTGAAATTCTCTCATCTCTATTTTCATGTAAAAAACCATGCAGAAATGCATAGTGTCTATCTAAAACTGTATAGACTTCTAAAATTATGTAGTTG
This sequence comes from Laguncularia racemosa, assembly GCA_037954665.1. Taxonomy (NCBI): domain Eukaryota; kingdom Viridiplantae; phylum Streptophyta; class Magnoliopsida; order Myrtales; family Combretaceae; genus Laguncularia; species Laguncularia racemosa. Next base: position 532,971 of record JBBMOL010000066.1, read on the forward strand.
GCTACCACTTGGACAAACAATGGGGTTTGTTTAAAAGCAAAGTTTGTAGGTAGAGCACCTAAATGGTAACATTTTGAAAAAGGATCTATTACCATAAGATAACTACATTGTGATAATAATAATTAGAGGTATGAACAAGTTAAATTACTCGGAATTTTTAGAATTCAACTCTTAATAGTTGAGTTGAGTTTAAACTTTAGCTTTATTATATTTAGCTCGACTAGCTTATGAATTTAATTAAGCTTAAATCAAGTTTATAAATATATATATATATATATATATATTGAGTTCGAATAAAATTTAAATTATTTTAATTAGAAGATTTTTTTTTTCTTTCAATAAGTTAAACTTAAATAAACCTAATTGAATCAAACTCAAATTGAAGTTTATTACTATATCATTATGACTCAACTTATTTATAGCTTTAATAACAATATAATAATAAAATTCATACTCATATCTTTTCAAACCCTCACCGGAATCGATAAGGGCTGCAATAAACCCATGAGTGATGATGTTAAATACTTGACAAGTAGGGTACTCTTTTACAAGCTGAACCACATCTAATTTTAAGCCATGCCACACTAATATTGAAAACAAGCGCTTAAAAGTCTTTAGAAAACTACCATGACCTAGAATCAAAGTACTATAGAACTCTTAATAAGAGAGCTGTAAATGGAGAGGTTTTAATAAAGACAACTTTATATTATTAAAAACTAATCCGTATCTAATCACAAAATTAATTACCTAATTCTTACTTGATCAACTTTGTTCATCAAGGCCTTTAAAATGAAGCATTTAAAAGGTTAAAATTGTTTCAACCTTTTGTTGGAAACTTAAAGAAATATGACTATTTGGTGAAGGAATTTAATAAAATGAAACTTGGACATAATTTTTGCAGTTACTCACACATACTAGAGCATTAGTAGGCTTTGGTACCACTACAATTTTTGCAGTTACTCAATGGTGTAATTTTTAAAAACTTGAAACGATGTGTATCTCTCTTGATAGTTTGTGTAGAGCGAGGCTCTAAACAAAGGAGTAAGGCCACATGGAAGTCTCAAATGTCAATGGAATTAACAACTCCATTGGAGGATCCCTACACAAAATTGAACACACAGCTCCTATGCTCGAGTCCTAAACTTCTATTCATCTCCCTACATCTCTCTTTTGGAAACTGTATATAACAAACATTCCATGGACTTATCTACCGCTTGAACTAATTTTCCATGGCTCGGGTCGCTCAAACTAAACTAGATTCGATTATAGATGATCGAATGACTTAGAGTTCTAAGAGAAGAGTCTTTGCTCACATAAAGACCATAAACGTATACCTGTCAAAAGATTCACGTGCATGCAGTGAAAGAGTACTTCTCATCGTATCTAAATGCTAGTTTGTCTTGATGGTGTTTTTGGATGGTTGCTAAACTCATGTTCCTCTTAGCTTTATATGTTGGATCATTAATCCAACGTTGGCCTTATATGTGAAATAATTATGTGTTGCGGGCTGTCATATTAAGTTAAGCTCAATTAAAAGTGATTAATAAGATTTGGATATTTGAGTTTTAATGTATCTAATAGGATATAATCCTTTTATAATAGAGATCTTATGGGTAGTTTCTATTTTTATGATGGGCCAAAATAGAAATACCAAAAAGGTAACATATAGTTATTTATATAAATAGTGGTTATGGTTCCCAGGTCATACGTCTTTTTCTTGTCTCTTTGAATCCCACCATCAAATAGACTATAGAGGGAAAACAAAAGGGATCTCTCAAAGAAAACGTATTGATCTGGAAGGCTAACTGCATAATCTAAGAATCGTGGATCGCACTGGATTCAGGTACACTTCTGCATATTTATTGATTAATTCTTAATGATCAAACATGAAAGATCTAGGATTTTATTTGTGATGATTTTCACAAAAGGGTTAATCTAGATTCAACAATTGGTATCAGAGCCTACATTATTTGATTATTAGGAATTACTTTTGTAATTTTTTTATAAGGTGTTATTATCCCTAATTCTAGAGATTAGGGTTTAGACAAACATTAAAACATGTAAACGTTTGTCTCCATAAAAGAATTCTCAACTCTTGGATTCGATTTCTCTCGATAGAAACAACATTCCTAATCCCACTGGATGATTTTAATGTTGCCGGATTTCTTTTGTTCTCGGACAACAATTGTTACCATAAATCAGCAACAATTGGCTGCTCCAAAATCAATTGCCTTCCTTCGGACTAGAGCCCAAATCTGGCGCTTTAGACCACTCGGCCAAACCGTAGGATCTCTCCACGGTGATTTTTGCTTTTCGTGATTGTAATTCACCACGGTGAATTAAGGTTTTCTTCACGGTCCGTTTTCAAACGAATTAGGAACCGCATCAATAAACGATGCATCACGTTGCTTCCTCCATGGCCAAAATTTTCCGTATACATGATCTTGACCCATAGTTATATACGGCCGTGTGTTCAAACCGTGTAAGTTTCTGTTAGTTTTAGGCCAACATATACGGCCGTGCTTCAGCCGTGTATTCAAACCGTGTAAGTTTCTGTTAGTTTTTTAGCCCAACATACACGGTCGTGCCTTCAGCTGTGTATTCAAACTATGTAAGTTTCTATTAGTTTTTTTTAGCGCAACATATATGGTTGTGCCTTCAACCGTGTACTCAAACCGTGTAAGTTTCTATTAGTTTTTTAACCCAACATACACGGTTGTGCCTTTAACCGTGTACTCAAATATATATTCATAATCACTTATAGATTAGTATTTATGTACGCCAATTTTTCTTTTGAGCTCTAATTTTAATATATGAGTTACTGAGTCATATTTGGATATGGGTGCTTAGACCCAATAAGTTTTAGCTAAAATTAGAGTTGCCTTTGATTCGAAGTTTGATATAATTTTAAATTTGAATATTGGTATGTTTATATGTATTTTGAGATGAATTAATTGAAGCAACATACTGCCAAAGTGGTTCCTCTTGCATAAATTAATTTATTTTAAAATATAAAAGGTTGTGTGCTTGCGACTTTTGTGAATTTTTAATCGGCCTAAAGGAAGGTTAATGTTTAACAAAATTGCAAGTACACCTGTGGTAATAAACTCGTGATGATTATTTAGTTTTATATGTAAACAATAAATCGGCCCAAAGGAAGCTTTATTGTTTAATGTGTTCTTATTGTCAGTGTTTGATTACTATGCCAAGATACCACTTAGTAGTTAATGTTTTGTCCAAAAATGAAATATTAATGGGCTACTCGGTATTTTGATATGGGGTTTACCTTTATTTGAATTTATTATTATTATTTTGTTGTAAGGCTTATGTAAGCTTGTTTATTTGTTTGTTGTTCTTATTTAGCTATGCATAATCCTGCTAATATTACTGCCAACATCAATTCCATTCCTAGGCTAAATGACACTAACTTCAAGTCGTGGAAAGATAATCTATTGATAGTACTTGGAGTTATGGATCTAGACGTTGCGTTAAGGACTGATTCTCCTTTACCTCTTACTGATAAGAGTACCTCTGATGACAAGAGGGAGATGGAAAAGTGGGAAAAATCAAACCGCATGTGTATGATGATTATAAAGAAGGCCATTCTAGAAGCATTTAGAGGTATAATATCAGATAAGATAACTAAGGCTAAAGAGTTTCTTGATGAAATTGAGAAAATGTTTGCTAAGAATGAAAGGGCAGAAATAAGTACACTCCTGACAAACCTAATCTCAATGAAGTAGAAAGGCAAGGGCAATATTAGGGAGTACATCATGGAGATGTCTCATCTTACTTCCAAGCTAAGAGCACTAAAGCTAGACCTCATAGAGGACTTACTAGTGCATTTGGTTTTGATTTCTCTTTCAGCACAGTTTAGCTAGTTTAAAGTGAGCTATAATTGTCAGAAAGAGACTTGGTCTCTGAATGAGCTTATCTCACATTGTGTTCAAGAAGAGGAAAGGTTAAAGTAAGATAAGATTGAGAGTGCTCACCTAGCGTTAACCCTTAAGAATAGGAATAAGGATAATAAAAGGAAAAGGGATAAAGAAGCTGCAAATATGGTACCTCAAAAGAAACAACCAAAGAAGTCGGATGCATCAAATGGTATTGGTTGTCACTTCTGTGGAGCTGTAGGGCATTATAAGAAGCAGTGCACCAATTATTATGCTTGACATGCCAAGAAAGGTACACTTCTTAATTTGGTATGTTCTGAGATTAATTTAACTTCGGTATCCATAGACACTTGGTGGATAGATTCTGGTGCAACAACTCACATCAGTGTGTCTATGCAAGGTTGCCTACATTGCCGAAAACCAAGTGATGGCGAAAGATACATCTATGTGGGTAACGGCAAGATAGTTCAAGTTGAAGCAATTGGGAAGTTTAGATTATTATTAAAGACTGGATTTTATTTGGATCTTAATGAAACATTCATTATACCGTCATTTAGACGGAATTTGATTTCTGTTTCAGCTTTAGACAAATTTGGTTATTCTTGTTCATTTGGGAATAAGAAATTTGGTTTGTTTCATGATTCAAAATCAGTTGGATCTAGTCCTCTATCTATTTATGATAATCTTTACTTGATTAATATTATTGCTTCATTTAATGAATCCCTGCAAGTAAGTACGCGAGGTATAAAGAGAAAATTGACCAATGAAAATCCAGCTACATTATGTCACAAAAGATTAGGTCATATCTCCAAACAGAGAATGGAGAGACTTGTGTCGGATGAAATTCTAAACTCCTTGGATTTTACATATTTTGATGATTGGATTAACTGTATAAAGGGGAAACAAACCAATAAAAGGAGATTTGAAGCCAATAGAACCTTAGACGTCTTAGAACTTATACATATAGATATTTGTAGGCCATTCCCTACAGTTACTTGGAATGGTCAACAATATTTTATAACGTTTATAGACAATTTCTCACGATATGATTATCTTTATCTCATTCATGAAAAGTCACAATCCTTGGATGTGTTTAAAAAATTATAAGGCTGAAGTTGAGAACCAACTCAACAAAAGGAGTAAAAGCATTAGATTTGATCGTGGTGGTGAATACTACGGTAGATATGATGGTTCAGGTAAACAATGTCCAGGACCTTTTGCTAAATTCCTAGAGGAATGCGGTATTGTCCCACAGTACATTATGCCTGGTTCACCCACTGTGAATGGTGTTGCTGAAAGACGAAATAGAACACTTAAGGACATGGTAAGGAGTATGATTTGTCACTCCACCTTACCAGAATCACTCTAGGGAGAAGCACTTAAGACTGTAGCATATATCCTTAACAAGGTTCCAACTAAAGTAGCTAACAAAACCCCTTATGAACTTTGGATTGGAAAAAAGGCCTAGTATAAAACATTTACATGTGTGGGGATGTCCAATTAAGGCACGACCTTACAAGCCAAATGAAAAGAAACTGGACTCAAGAACAGTAAGTTGGTATTTTGTTGGGTACTCTGAAAGATCAAGGGGTTACAAGTTCTATGATCCCACAACTAAATTGATATTTGAGTCGGGAAATGCTCGGTTCTTTAAGGATGTCGAGTTTTCCGGGGGAGATATGGTTAAAGATATTGTCTTTGAAGAGGAATACGTTGATATTGCCATAGGTGTTATTGAATTTGGTCAAGATTCTAATACTGATCTTCTTCAAGACACAATAGAACAAGACAATACAGGAGATCCCATTCAAGATACTATTCCAAAAGAACAAACTCTACCACCTCAAGAACCTATGCCATTGAGGATATTCATTAGACAAAGAAGAAGTGCATTGCTAGATGACTACATCGTATTTCTTCAAGAACATGAGGTTGACATTGGAATGATGGAAGATGATCCAATCAACTTCCATCAAGCCATTGAAAGTTCTAAATCTCAGAAGTGGATGGATGCCATGAATGAAGAGATAAGGTCTATGAAAGACAATGACGTTTGGGATCTTGTCCCATTGCCAGAAGGTATGAAGCCCATTGGTTGCAAATGGATATTTAAGACCAAGAGGGATTCAAAAGGAAATGTCGAGAGGTATAAGGCTCGTCTTGTTGCAAATGGCTTTACATAGAAAGAAGGCATCGACTATAAAGAGACTTTCTCACCGGTTTCTTTGAAAGACTCTTTTAGGATTATAATGGCATTAGTGGCACAATTTGATCTTGAGTTACATCAGATGGATGTAAAGACTGCCTTCCTCAATGGTGACATTGATGAGATAATCTACATGGTACAACCAGAAAATTTTGTATCGGGAGATCTAAAGAATATGGTTTGTAAACTTAAGAAATCCATCTATGGACTTAAGCAAGCATCTCGACAATGGTATTTCAAATTTCATCAAGTAATCACTTTGCTTGGTTTTGAGACGAATTTGGTCGATGATTGTATATACCATAAGTTATGTGGGAGCAAGCATATTTTCTTGGTTTTATATGTTGATGATATATTGCTTGCCAGAAACGATATAGGCTTATTGCACAAAACCGAGAGATTTCTAGCTGAGAATTTTGAGATGAAAGATCTTGGTGACGCCTCTTTTGTGTTAGGAATACAAATACATCGAGATTGCTCTCGAGGTACTCTTAGATTATCACAAAAGAGCTATATTGAAAAGGTACTCAAAAGGTATGGCATGCAAAATTGCAAACCAAATGATACACTTGTAGCCAAGGGAGACAAATTTAGTCTTAATCATTGCCCTAAGAATGATTTTGAGGAAAAGGAAATGCAAAAGATTCCCTATGCATTAGTAGTAGGGAGTCTAATGTATGCTTAGGTTTGTACGCGTCCAGATATTGCGTACATTACAGGAATGTTGGGTAGATACTTGAGTAATCCAGGATTAGATCATTACCAAGCAGCCAAGCAGGTCTTGCAGTACTTACAGAGAACAAAAGATTACATACTTACCTATCGAAAGTTAGATCAAATTGAGATCGTTGGGTATACTGATTCCGATTTTGCTGGATGCCAAGATAGTATGAAGCTTACATCAGGCTACATATATCTGTTGGCTGGGGGAGCCATTTCTTGGAAGAGCATAAAACAATCCCTTGTTGCTTCTTCTACTATTGAAGCAGAGTTTGTAGCATGTTATGAGGCATCCAATCATGGAATATGGTTGTTGAATTTTGTCACAGGGCTGCACATTATGGATGCTATTAATAGGCTACTTAAATTATTTTGTGACAATAAGTCAGCAGTTCTATATTCTAACAACAATAGGAGCTTGACAAATCAAAGTATATAGACATCAAGTTCCTAGTTGTGAAAGAAAGAGTTCAGAGTGGACAGTTGTCTATAGAGTATATAGGAACAAACTCTATGATCGCGGATCCGCTCACTAAAGGAGTGCAACCCAAAGTGTTTCATGAGCACACTGCTCACATAGGTGTCAAGACCTTAAGTGACATTAAGTTTTAGTGGGATTTTGTTACCTTGAATGCATTTATGTCATGGACAAACTTTAATAAATTATTTTGGTTTATTATATTCTGAGAATATATTTCGTAGAAATAAAGTATCTTGTTTGCCTACACTCTGTTTTTGATTTATGGTTTGATCTCACTAAAGTTTATGGTAGACTGGTAGAAAATAGACATGTTAAGATCACATTACATGGAATTTTCTTGCTACACATCCATATCATGATCCATGTCATTCAATTATATCGGCATTGTGACTATTGATGGGTAGAGTTATGATAAATGTAATGAATACCACTTTGATCCTATGTTGATATGACTGATGGACTGGATTGGTTATAGATACATTTTGTTCATGACAGCAAATTTGAGCTCATATGGTTTTGCAAAACATAATTGTAAAGTTATACATATAGTCCAAGTGGGAGATTGTTAGATCCTTAATCCAGCATTAGCCTTATATGTGAAACAATTATGTGTTGCGAGCTGTCATATTAAGTTAAGCTCAATTAAAAGTGATAAATAAGATTTAGATATTTGAGTTTTAATGTATCTAATAGGATATGACTCTTTTATGTCTAGAGACCTTATGGGTAGTTTCTATTTTTATGATGGGATAAAATGGAAATACAAAAAAGGTAACATATAGTTATCTATATAATAGTGGTTATGGTCTCCAAGTTATACGTCCTTTTCTTGTCTTTTTGAATCCCATCATCAGATAGACTATAGAGGGAAATCAAAATGGATCTTTCAAAGAAAACGTATTGATTTGGAAGGCCAACCGCACAATCTAAGAATCGTGGATCGCAATTGATTCAAGTACGCTTCCACATATTTATTGATTAATTCTTAATAATCAAACATGAAAGATCTAGGGTTTTATTTGTGATGATTTTCACAAAAGGGTTAATCTAAATTCAACATTATAGGCTTAAAGAGAGATAGAGAGAGAGGGAGTTTTATTTCTTTCACTTAGAAATGAAAAAACTAATTCTAATGTTATCTATATTTGAAATAAATGATTGTTTCATATTCTTTTCATTCCTTGTGAAATAGTTATTATTGTGTTCTATTGTACTTAAATTACTTAATCAGTATTCTATGATAAATCCTTTTTATTGAAAATATTGAATAGTGATTCATGACCGCACCTTGATTGTTTATTGATTCTTTTTATGATTCCTTTCAAATTGAAAACCATACAACTAATAGACTACTGCTACTGCTAGACATAACCAGCTTCATCAGCTACACCATGCTTACTACCTCTATGGTAATATAAATAATAATAATATTGTAAACAATAACAATTATAACTAAATTAAAATAAAAGTTTGATACTATGTAATGAATATATAAATATATCAATGGCCTAACAAATAAAACTAAGATTATATTATGATTGAAATTCTATTATGTATCTTAAAATTAAAAACAATATATTAAATTACTATATAAGACAAAAAATATAAATATGTACAATACAAAATTATGTTAGATTATAATATTTATTTATAGTTACATATTTTTTTCATATTGTAATAATGATACATATGAAAAACCCTGGATTTCCAAATAAGGCCATTAAAATTAAAAAGGAAATTTTGAAGTTAATTAAGAGAGGAACAAAATTTAGGGTCAAAATTTTTTGAAATGACTTTTTTTGCCTTTAAAATCTTTTTTTATTGAAACTAGATAATGAACTTAAATAAAATTTTGAGGCTTTAATCAAGTGAATAAAATTATTAAAAAATTATTTGGAGTTTGTTGAAAAAGGAAAATCAAGATCTAGAGATCAATTTTGCAAAAATCACCATTTTGCCCCTAGACTCGATTTGACCAAAAATTCATGCCCAAAATCATTAGACAACACAATTTAAGTTGTTTGGAGTTATTTTAAGATATTAGGAGTAATCTCTTGAAATTTGGAGACAATTTTTCAAAAAAGAAAATGACCTTGCCTCTACATTCAATGTTATTGAATTTGACCTTGAATTAATTTAGAGAACCTAAATATAACTCTAAGACTCTAATTAGGTAAATAAAACCAATTACAAATTCATTTAAGACAATGGGAAAAGAAGATTTTGAATTTGGAAGTCAATTAGGTAAAATGACTAAAATGTCCCTAAGTTTAATTTTATTAAAGGATGGTCAAATTCTAGAGTTTCTAAGGGCAATTTGAGGAAACAAAGGAATTATTTTTACAGCTGAAAGTGGAGTGGGGAAACAATAAAATGAAAATGCCAATTATGCTAAAAATAGAGACACAAGGCACTATTTAGACAAATCCCTTAAATATAGTGGTCTCTCTTATTTTTTTCCCCTTAAACCTTAGCTAAACCTCACCTTAAACACCCCTCTTGGCTGAAACATTGCAGCAGCTCCTATCTTCATTTTCTAAAAAGATTCTCTAAGGTAAATGCCCTAAAAAACCCATTAAACTTTATCTATACCTTAAACTTTTCAATACTCATTAAACCTTATATCAATCTAGTTGTTTCCTTGTGAGATCTAGGTGAAAAATCAAGTAATGATCTTAGCTAAGGGGCTCTCAATCATGGTTCAAGGGGGAAATTAAAGCAAGTAATTTTGTAGAAAATTTTAAGATAACCTAAGCATGTAGATCTTGAGTTTTAATGTTAAACTAGTTGATTTATTGTAAGGGAATAAGTTAAAATCAAGAAAACTCCATATTGGAGCTTCAAGGCAAAAGAAATTGGATAGGCTAAGTTTGATCTCTATAAAGGTAAGTTCAATATCAAGTTTGATTGGGTTGTTTTGAGGTGATTAAGCATGATGATTTAGTATCCTGATAATTTAGTGCAATATACCCATTAGAACTTCCACCTATATTGATGATTATCGAGTGTCATTTGATGATTTAGGAGTTAATCTATGATCTAATATGCTAAATGTATTGTTGGGTGTTGGATTTGGTGATAGGAATGAAGTTTGATACGTGATAATATGTTGTATGTGTATAGGTCTTGTTATCACCACTATGATGAAGGAATTGAGATTTGATCTTGTTGTAAAATCTGATTTGGATGATAAAAGATGGTAAGTTGATGATTGAAGTATGGGTATGTAGATTTAGGAGTGGGTTGGATGATGAATTGAATGTGTATGGAAAGTTAGATGTTGAACTTGATGATATTGTTGAGTTAATGAATAAATTAGTTGATTTGGTTGATAACCCATAAATTTTCAACATGTTCACATGTTCTTGAGGTGCTTTTATGATTTTTTTTCAAATGATGAATGATGATTTGATGTGAATAATGTGATGTTAGATGTAAGTGTAAGTGATAGAAATGGAATGGAATGCTTGGAGTTACCACTTAAAGATGAATGTAAGTTTGGTGCCATTAGTATGTTGAAATTGGAATTGATTTCTTGAACATGAATATGAATTTGATGATAAAGTAACATTAATTGATAAACAGAATAGTGATTCAAGGATTTGGAAATAGTTTGGATAGAGATTTCTAAAAGTATGGTGATTACGTGTTTGGATTAAGTAGAATTGATAACTCCAATTATAAATTTGGTAGGTTAAACATGGTTCTTAGAATTTCTAACATGTTCATATTTGTTTGAAGTGGAAATTTTATATAAAATTAAAGTGACATAACGAATATAAGATATGACAAAATTAAAAGATGAAGCATGATCCTATGATTTGTGGTTAATAATGCTTGTAACGCTATTATGATTAAATTTAAATTTTTTTTAATTGATATGTTTAATTTGAGTTATTTGGGGTGTGATATAATTATTTGAAGAATAAGAGTTTTTTTTTTAATATAAAATGAGGCCTAGAAGTTAAGTTGTGTTGTAAATGAGCTAATTGGAATGAAATTGGATGTGTTGGGTATGTTTTGGAATGACAAGCCTAATGTGGTGAATATTTGGACTTAAAAGTGAAATAAAAATGATGTTTTAGACACTAAAAAAGGAAGAAAAATAAATAGGCTTTGATTTAGAGTGATTTAGATCTAAATTGGATAAAATATGGGCCTCTAAAGTTGCAAAGTCGTAACTTGATGAAATTTGGAAATTTAAGGGCCTTAAATTGAATAAAATGAGGCTTTTTTATGTTAAAATATATAGTAGATGTAATAAGGGTTCAAATGGATTTAGTTTCACTTAACTTGAGCTTAAAATAAATAAGTTATAACTCTTTAAAATTAAGGTTTTTAAAAATAACTAAATAGAATTGGACAATAGATGGCTTAATTAACTCTGCCTAAGGTGGGCTTAGTCTCAAGTTGACCTAACCATATATGCCTAAGGACCACCCTTTCACCTTCCCCATAGGTGACCCATATGATTAGACTTAATTGGATTAAATTGGCTTAATTATCTTAACTATCCTAAATGAATCAAAATGGGAATTGGCTTAGTAAAATGGACTCAAATGACTAATTGACCAAAAACCTAAAATTTAATTGGGTCCATTCTCCTCTAAGGCTTAGTAACAACCCACCTTCCAAGTCTTAATCTAACCTATAAATTCATTAGAACCTCTTAACCTAGTACTTGTAGGTAATGTTGTTATGCCATCCCCAAGATAGAGATAAGGCAAACCATATGCAAGAGCAGAACTATTTCTCCCGACAACATCATTAAGCCTTAATCTAAAGCTACCTATATAATAAAGTACATATTACACGACTAATCAATAATATAATCATACCATAAGTTCATGCTTAACAGGCAACTTCCACCCATCAAACCCTACATACAAAAACATCAATGATCACCTTAGATGAATAATCACCTAACTTACCAAACTATTTTAGCCATTAGCTCATGAACAATGCTTATATTATGATTACAATCCATAGCTAGGCTAACATAAGGCTTAATATTTACACTAGATTAGCAAAATTAAATACAATGTAACATGAAAATCTACTAAAAAGAAAAAGAAACAAAAGCTCGAATTGTTTGCCTGCTCACCAAACTCTCTCAAAATGGTCTTAATATCCTCAAAAGCCATTTTAGTCTTCAATACCTATACCTGATGTTAGTAAGACACCAATACCTCGGCTTTGTAAGAAGTAAAGTGAGAGCTAAAATAATGAATCAAAATATAACATATCAGTTACAACTTAATAGGTAATTTACACTTTAGTGCATAAAAAATTGATAATGCAAAAATCTTACCAAGGCTTTCCAATCTACCTTTAACCTAACTTTCCTATTGACATCTAAGACAATTAATAAAAAACAATCTTGGCATATGGTAGAAAACTACCCTTACTTATTTTACTTATTAACTTGTCAGGTACTTAACCAATAATTACCCTTATACTCTTATACATTATGTCAGTATCATTTTAGTGTGCCTTTCACCTACCACAAATTAATGGAGTAAACAGATCTTCCTAGGTCACTAATACTAGGTTTGTTCATTAATTGTGCCACAAACTTACCAGGTAGGTTCAAAGACCATACCACAAACTTACTAGGTAAGGAATATGACTTACTTTACTTAGGTTTCTTTGGTTAATATGCATAAACAATTATCAATCATTCAATAGTTCACTCTACATAAGAATTAGGATTCAAAGAAGCCACTTGATTCACTCAAACAAAATTTAGGCAATATAACAAGGACATTCCATTCCAAGATCAAACAAAAGCAGTTCCATTACCTAATTTCAACTTTATTTCCTTATCCAAATCAATGCAACAATCTAAGCATCAATTAGGCATAAAGCAAAAGTCCTACACCCACTTTACATGCTAGTATTACTCGTATTTATCAACATTCATCACAATGCACTAATTCATTGGAAGTAGAAATTAATTCAAAATCCTCTTGTATTTGTCACAATAAGTGGCTATAGAGGGTTCACCAGCTATCAAGTGAATGGACTGCATGTTCAACCATTCACACTGCCACTACTAATCAGGTTTAGATGGTATTCACCTAAAATTAAATCAATTTAGCCCACTAACATAGAATCTTCCACAGTTAATCTATGTGCACAAAATGACCTAAACATATTTTGATAAGTTAGAAAGTCGTTGATGTAAAACATATAAAAAGATTGTTACTATTCATCTTTAAGTCCTTTTATGTTAAGTTTAAATTATTTAAGAATTGAGCTTCTACTAGTCCTTCACATTTGATATTGATCCAATCGGTTCACATCTCCATTGTTAATTACTCCGTTCACATCTCCATTGTTAATTACTCCTTTATTATTCATTTTCAATTATTTATTTCAAGTTTAAGCAAAATTCATTATTTATCCTTTGTACAACTATATTTAGCTCAAACATGTATCAATTAATATATTACAATACTCATATTTGTATGTTTATGTTCTTATACCAACATGTACCATGGAATAGGCCCATGCAGTAGTGTCAAATATGCTTACCTTGTCGGATTGTGTCACAAATTGTGATTTGCAAGAGGGCTTCCTATGAGAGAGGAGGGTTGCTTAAGGTTACATTGTTTCAATAAAAAGGAGAAAATGGTTAGCAAGCAAGATAAGCGGGACTTTTAAACCATGGAAGTGAATTGTCCAAATTGCCCTTAGTTTTAAAACTATTTTTCCATTTATTTTTTTGGGTTTTCACATATACCCTAGAGTCTTGGCACATTGTGTGCATTACAATAAAAAAATAGTTTCATTTTCTTAGGCTAATCCATTATATGCATGAAAAATTATATCATATCGACTACAAGTTCTTTAAAACGACAAATAAAACCTCAAATCTTTTTTATTGTGCTATACTTAACTTTTTATGCTCTAGTTAGATATGATATGAGCCTTATAACTTTTCCATCAAGTTTTATTGTGATATGATTGCCATTTTTAAATTGGAATTCCTAAAAGAAAAATTCAAAATGATGAAATGTATAGATATGAAAATAGAGAAATCCAAGGTCAACCTTTAAGTTATGTATGCAAGTTTGTTGGAGCTAGTTGATCACTTGCAGTAAGCATGTTAGTCAACCTATGAGAAGTCTTGATCTAATGACATGTAGATGATTTTGTAAAAAGAGGCGTGAGAGTAAAAAAAAAAGGGGAAACTCGGTATCTCAAATGCCTGTGCATGATAGCAGATTAAACTTGGCATTCTTGATATATTTGCTTGTTTGATCTTTTGTGGAGCTATTTTAGTAGAGTTTTTATGTTTATCTTAAGCTAGTCAATGCTTAGAATCCATGGAATAAGAGGAAGAGCTTCTTATTTATAGAATTTAAAGGCTTATCCTAACCATCAAATGGCTCCCAAATGATTGACTTAGACTAAGCGCTATAGGTGGCTAATAGATGAGTTCTAAGAATCTAATGTCTATCATGAAATCCTTCTTTTTCTCCTTTAATCTTCATAGGTTTAGAAAAGCCTAAAGACTTATAAAAATTAAAGGAAGCTTATTTCCATTATGAATAAGACTAAGGCCTATTAAAGCCAAGCAAAATCCAAAAGAGTTCATGAAGGTTTTTTTTTTTAGTTTTCTTTCATGTGCAAGATAATTGAGTAAGGCCAAGAGCAAAAAATTTGATCTAGTGACCTTTGTTTCGAACCTATTAAGCTAAATCTTTCTAAAACATCATTAAATTGGATTTGGTTTCTTGGTCCTTTTGTTAACCCATTACCAATCCATGACATTAAATTATGCTAATTGCTAAAATAGCCCTCTACAAGTTACAATCACAATGCAGTACCAAAGTTGTGTCAAAGTATCACTCAAGGTCATAATTTTGTATTTTTCTTTTTTTCTCCTTATATTTTTAACTTTAAGATTATATATTCATATGAATTTGAAGACATATAAATAATTTCAAATATAACAAGAGGCTATATGATTTAATCAAATCGTATTCTTTCCTCTATCTTTTTTTTTTTTTTCCTAGCTACTATCTATAGTACAACTATTAGGAGAAAAGAGTTGAAATATATCAATCATTTCAGGAGACTAGAATTTATGCAATTAAGTTATAAAGATATTAACAACTTATTCTTTCTTAAAATATATATCAAAATGAGCTGAAAAATAACATTCACATCACTCATTCATTAATGTGTCATTATATATCCTAGATCCATAATTGTGTCAAATTAGCTTTTGTTTTCACATGTATGCAAAAGAGAAAATCATATATTTAGTCCATAACATTTGGTTGTCCACCCCACCCCCCCCTTTTTTTTTTCTATTTCAGTTCTTAACATTTGCAAAAAAAAATTAGAAACAAGTATTTTTGTTAACACACCCCTATTAGTTAGCGACATGTGGTACCCTTTGGTTGGTTCACATAATTTTTAATTAAGTAATATAATATTAATAAAATAAATTGTTAAAAATATAAAATTTTGAAAAATTATAAAATAAATTGTAGAAATTAAAAATTTTAAAAATAAAGAAAGAAAGAAAAAGTCATAAGTACCCTTTGGCCTTAAGGTGGCTAGACTGGCCACTGCTTTTAAAGTGGGTTGTGACCTACTTGAAAAAAGTGAGCCATGTGACTCATAGACAACTGCGGATGGCCACTCAAATAAAATAAAATATTGAAAACCTAATTGAGTTGAAGTTCAACTTAATCGGGTTTTCCTTGTTTTCTTTTCTTTTTTCTTTTTCTTTTTATTTGGGCAATTATGGGTGGTTGCTAGCTATCCCATAGCCTTGGGGTGGTTCAAAAAAACTTTTTCTTTTTCTTTTTGAAAATTTGAATTTTTTTGTATTTTTTAATAAATTATTTTATTAATAATATATTATTTATCAAAAAAATTATGTGGATTAATCAGATAATGCCACATGTCACAAACTAATGGAAAATTTGATAGTGTTAATGGAAGGACTTGTTTGCAATTTTAGTATTATTATTATTATTTTTTGCAAACATTGTGGACTGAAATAAAAAAAAAATTAGGACTCAATTAAAAAAAGTACCAAACAATCAGAACTAAATATATACTTTTTCCTATATAAAACTAAATTTACTGTGTTAAAGTTTGCTTTCTCAATTATGTTCTGATCAATAACAATTAGAACACACATAGGTAATGGAAATAATAATACACTCATACAAAATTTTGTTCAATATACTAATATATTCGTTGCCATTTGCTGCAACACCATTACAGTATCAAAATTGAAACGGCATTTTTTTTTTTTAATAACCATGGGATGAAACTGGAGATGGATAATCAAAATTGTACACAGTCATAAGAGTTCATATTCAGCCGCTTAATTTGATCAATAAATAAGTCTAACTATGCTCTTATTCCCCTTTCTTTTGACTATTTAGTCAAATCCGTAGCCATTGAATTTGAAATGGTTTGTAGGTTTAGTTCGGTCATCTCTACTAATAGAGGGCAAGCCAAAGGAAGAAAATCAATACAACACATTTAGTCCACATATAAAGGACATTTAAAAGGTTGGGCATGTTAGGATTTGGGTGCATGTTCAATGATAAAACAAAAAGATTTAGAATATGGTGTGTGTTTAATGACCCTCTTTTTTTCTTAGTATTTTTATTATATTATTTATTAAATATAATTAATAATATTATTTTATTAACATAAATATTATAGACCAATCATAAACAGACATAGGTTTGGCTAACTATACGGTGGTAATTGATACACAAAATTTAAAAAAAAAAGAGTGAAAATATATATATATATATAATATAATTTATCAAAATTTTTTATAAACCTATTTAGAGTGTGCTCTCTTTCTCTAAGAAAAGTTTCTACACAACACTAACCTTAGATATAGCCGCATGGTGGCTTCTACCCTTCCAGTACTCTCCTCCTCATCTACCTCCTAATATTCACAAGTTAACATGTTGCTCTTCATATATACGAATCACTCATTTAGGACATAAAAGATAGCCTGATTTGTTGCTTCTTAACTATTTTACGCTCGATTTGCCACCATAAATCCAAAATTAATTGCTCATTCATTTCTTTAAATGGAAATTGAATAAGATTATAATTTGTTAATTTTAATTTAAATGAAGGTATTTTAGGAGAAAATCAACTTAAATATTGATTTGCTATTTGTAGATTTAAATGATAAATTTTATAATAAAAATTTATTATGAAATTACTGGTCTAAAATATAATGAAATGTCATAATAGTTATTTAATAAATAATAAGGCTTTAATAGCAATAAAGTGAATAGGAGTGTAATGGGTGGTGTTGCTGATATTCGATTTGTTGGAATTTTTTCTTTTTTTTTTAGAAAATGATCAATCATTTTCATATCTTGTTTAGATTATCTGTGTTATATCCACCATGTGAAATTGTGGCCAATAATCTAGAATTAGATTTCTTATTAGATTATTTAATGTCCTTAAGGTGTGATTTATTGAATAATTCATTTCATATTGTTGTTAAGTTATCTCTATCTCCGTTTAGTTCACTTGTCTTATTAACATCTCCTTCCTTGCTTAACATAATTTTTATTTAAAATGGAACAATACACAATGTTAGAGACATCCATTAAAATAATGAAAATTTTGAAAAATAATTGTAAAATAAGATATCCGAAAAAGTTATTCCGAAAATAGGTGGTAAAAGCACAGACCTAGAATGCGTTTTTAATTGAGATAAAATTTCCCCAACTAAAGGCACGGAATGGGTCCATGCCTTCGGTTTAAATTTGTACCAAAGGCACGTACCCGGGATGTGATTTCAATAGGCGCCTTCAGTACAAATTTGTATTAAAGGTGCAACCTAAGTACACACATTAAGTATCGCGAATTTTTTTTTAAATCATTTTTTATAATTTTTAAATTTATGATTTTTTTTGCTATTCTTATGTGAAATTTAAATTTAAAAAAAATTAATTTGAGAAAATTTATTATTGGAAAGAAATTTTATGAAAAATCATATAAAGAAAATCATAAATAAATTTTATAAAAAGAATTATAAAAAAAATCTTAGAAATAATTGTTAAAAAAATGGAAAAGCGTAAATATAAAAACGAAAAAAATTATTAAAAAATGTTAATAAATTTATAAATTTCAAATAGTACTTTACATGAATCACAAATGTCGATGAAATATTTACATGTCAAATAAAATAAAATAGTATCTTATCCTCTATAGCTCCTCCTATTGAACTGTTGTGCCAGCCACGAAAAATGCATTTGTGTGCTCTTTAGTTGACCTTACATCTGGAGCAGGAGGAGCATGTGACTCGTGTTGGATGGTACTAGGAGGCATCGTCAAAGCCACAAGGAGGCACTAGACTCCAATTTGTAGCAGGGTGTAAAGATTCATTCTCATACATTGGTTGCTTACTAGTGCTTCTCTTATAGTGGAGTAGGCGGTATAGGGAAAAGACCACTAATAGAATGACGATATGGTGTAACATATGTGCTAGGCATTGAGGTCGAGCTATCATCCATCTCATTGACATTGGTAGGAGTTGTTGGTCCTATATTGGATATTTATATGCCTGAGCTCGGTTTCGGGGTCATCTACATCTCGTGATCCTATGGCTTGCAGGAATTGGCACTGATGTTGCCAAATGTCAGCAAGTTGCATCTTTAGCCTTCACCTCTCAACCAGGGCAGTGATCATATGCTAATCTAGTTGTATAAAGGGCAGGCAGATCACACCTTAGAAACCCATCGACTGCAAATATGGCTCCAACCATGGATCTATTTGAATAATGTTCTCGACACATTAAAGTGATAACTCACGGTATCGAACGATGAGTCATGATTAATCTGTAAAGAAGTGAAAGGTTGTAGCATTGGCAATGGAATATAAAGTGATCAATTTCATAAGTTACATGTGGTTTATCTCTCCATCTTAAATGGCTTATGAACATTGCCCTTCTTGTTGCATCAAAACAAATCAATCAAATGGTCTAGGCTTCATCTAAAAACCTTTTTAATAAATTGAAAATTTCTTGATTTTGTTTTAGAAATTAAGAAAATGCATAATTTTGTTGACAAATTCTAAAATTTTTAAATTGAAAAAATTTCAAATTATTAAATTCATACTTAAAATTTCTTTCAAACAATAAAAATTGATATTAACATTTCATTAATACGTATTATTTAAAATTATTTTTTAACGATTATTTAATTACAAATTTTTTTATAACAATTTAAATAATAAACCAAAATTTTACACTTAAAAATAATATGAAATTTTTAGTGTGCATAATGTTTATCTTCTTCACATGTTACATACAATAATATTTACATAAATCATGTCTAACACTACAAACCTGCAACATGTACTATTATTTTAATAAAAATAGAGAATACAAAGAATTATAGCTAAAGTTTTATAGAGTGACGAAAGTAACGTAACAGGAAAAAAAATTGATGAAAAAAATACCAAAATATAGCATAATCAAACTTTTTTGCTGAAGAATTGAGAAAATCTCTTATTAATGCTCATCAACTCCTCATAGATGTATAAGCTTTTTTTTCTTCAAAAAAAAAAAAACTTGCGTAGGAAAGAAAGAATATAAGGAGAAAGAGAGTTTGAGGGAATGTAGTTTTGTTTGTGTGGGTTTATGTAATACCGACAATTTTTTTTTATTTATTTTTATTATATATATATATATATATATATTAACATAAAAACTAAGGTCATGATTAGGATTTCATAAAAACTCAAGGGGCAAAGGGTTCTTTTACGGTTAGAGTATAAATACTCAAAGTTGACCTAGCTTTCCTCTTTTCACCCCTCAAAGTAAAAATAGTAGCAAAAAGAAAAGCACTCTCGGAACAACCCTAAGACGATTAAGAGAAATTTGTTCGATCCGATTACATGAGATAAGATTTTACCATGAAATGGTTAATGAGAATACCAAATTTAAGATTTACGTTAATTACATCACCTTGTTCATCCAGAACTCAAAATTTGAGAAAGGGCGAAACAAGAATGGAAATCAACGGCTCAAGGATACGACTTATGGAATTATTGAAGCAAGTAATCTAATCCGTGTAATTTATTTGTAATTACATGTTTTAGAGATTAAATTAAGTATAGGGATAGAGAGAATCGAGTTTAGGAGAATTTGGAATAAAGAAAATAGGGTTCGTGGAAATCGCTGAGAGATACATGGCTTCCTAACATGGTCGTGTTTCGATCGTATTGAACTGAGAAATACATGGCTTACCCACACGGTCATGTTTTGATTGTGTTGGATACAAAATCTATATTGAGAGATACACGACCTCCCAATACGGTCGTGTTTTGACCATGTTGAACCAAGAGATATTCTGTCTATTTACACGACCGTGTTCTAACTGTATTGAAGCCAAAACTCATAAAAAGACATACAACCCTTAACACGGTCGTATACCAGCCCGTGTTGAGCTACATGGCCTCCAACATGGTCGTGTTGAATAAAATATAATTTAATTACATGTCCATTTAACTTCTAATTAAGTTAATTTACATGCGACCTGGATAGCTAGTAAGACCTTAGAGAATTTAAATGATTAATATTAAGAGAGTTGAGAAATGATATCAATCTTAGAATTAGTACTAAAAAGGAATTGTTGATGTCATATAGATTTCAATTTAGCTTAAGTCCAAGACCAAGAGTACTTAAGGCTAGGATTCAAGATACGTGTAATTTGTGTATTGATTTGTGCTTGTTTAAGTTAGTTTATACATTAAAATTGATTTAATTAGAAGAATTGGCTTAAGTGTTTAAGTTGTATATTTTATGTGCTTGGCTCGGCCTAGGAGCCTGTAATGGCAAATCCCTATAGAACACCCTAATGATCCTTATGTGACATTGTCCTTAGTAGAGTTATACTTAGAAATGATCTGGGTTGAATATTGGTTTAAGAGGATTAAGTGTACATGGGTGTAGGGCCCGTAGTGGCAATTCCCATCACTAAGATTAAGTGTTTAAGTGTACATAGATGTAAGGCTTGTAGTAGCAGTTTCCATTACCAAGATTAAGTGTTTAAGTGTATTATAGGTGTAAGGCCCGTAGTGGCAGTTCCCATCACCAAGTTTAAAGATTAAGGTATCATGGGTGTGGGGCTCGTTATGGCAATTCTCATCACCAATTCTTGTTCCAATATGTTAAGTGTGTTAAGGAGGTCATGAATACCATGTTGTTACTTGTGAACATAAATTGTATCATGAAAACATTGCTTATATTTATGTAGTGCATGATGCGTGTGATACTTCTTCATGTTTGTTTATGTGTGTGTACTTATGTTATACGTACTAGGTATTAGCTCACCTTTGGGGATCATTTTTTAGATACGGGTGTTGAAGGAGATGATAATCTAGAAGATAACCAGGGTTTGGGTGAACCATAGATAGAAGAAGAAGATGATTACCATTACTATTATGGTAATTAGAAATTGAGAGATTTCTGCTAAATAAATGTAATAGATCTTATTATTTGGAGAAGGTTAATTAAGAGTTTATAGACTTTTGTTGCATTAGATGCTGAATATGGATTTATAAAATTTATTTTGAAGTTGTATGATGTATTGAATATCTTTACACAGGAATTATAGGGCAAAAAGGTATCAAAGTTAATTCAAAGCCTTAATGTATTCTTATGAGATAAGGACACGTAGCAAGCAGTAGTGCGGCTCAAGTTTCGGGGCATTACAGTTTATGTTTGTATTGTAGGTATAGTGAAGTCTTCTGTGTATAGGCATGGACATGGTCACATGTTGTGATATTGTAGTTGTAGGTTTGTAGGGAAATTGTGTCACTTTACAATTATTTTTGTAAGTTTGTAGGTATAGGTTTGCAAGAGTAAGGTGATGGACAAATGAAATTATTAGGCAATAGGAAAAGTTAGATGAAATTAATAGACGGTGAGGGATTTGATAGGAAAAAAATAGGTAGGATTAGTTACTTGAAGGCACATATGCCATCTTCACCACTTATTTTGGAAATAAATTTCTCGAGTACCCTATTTCACAATTATTTATAAAAAAAACATATTATTTTAGTGGATTTCTCCATAACATTATATCAAATAATTGGTAAAAATCTATATTAAAGAAAAAATGAATTTATATCGACAAAATCATATCACTATAATTATATCTACATCTATATTATTTAAGTGGTTGATCTTAGGTTTTGGTGTCTTTTCTACTTGTCCAATTGCCTTTTTATAACATTAATTTTTTATGTCATTCACTAATTTTAACTTTACAATCTATGCTTTTATGTTATTTCATCGGGTTACAAATGTTAATTGTTTAATTTGCCATTTACGCAAATTGGCTACTTCTATATATTGCATTTATTGCTTTTGTCATCATTATTATTGTTGTGTTTACAGTGTTATTATTATTACTAATTGTAATAATTATTATACTTATTTGCATTACATTTAGTATCTTAAATATTATGTTTATACCTTTTTTCCCCTACTTTTTGTTAACCCCTTTCTTTGTCTTATTTGCAATGATATTTCTACCATTTCAAATTGTTTCAAGAATTAGATTAGATTGCAACCTTCGTTTTCGAAATCCCCAATTTAGCTTCAATCTTATTTAGTTTTTCAATCAAATGCAGGCACTATGCAATCGATGCAAACCCCACCACGTCGATGATAGAATAGATCAACAACCCTTATCCTTTCTTTTTTTTCTAGGTTATGATAATTTTTAGGGTTTTTTTTCTTTAAATATTTGGGAGAGCAATTGGTTTAAATATTACGTTTATTCCACAATATCTATAGCTAAACTCTTTATGTAATATCTTCTATTATTTTTTTATATTTCCAAAACAGGTATTTTTGTGCAAGAGATGACATATGAACTTATCTAAAAATTAGTGGAAAAATTATTAGATTGATTGATCTTCACTTTCAAAGTAAATCGCCTACACTCTACTCTAAAGTAGATAGTAGCATTGTGTAAGAGATAAATATTCTATTTTAGAATACAGAAAGGACAAATCTAAGGTGTTAATGATCTATCCTTCTCACTTTGTCATTTTTGGGTAAATTTTGGTATATATTATATGTGAAAACTATATCTGCCGATGGCCAAACAAAAGACAAACATTGTTGTTTTTCTTTATTATTAGGTTCGTATGCTTTATGTCTTAATCCTATAAAATCATGAGATTTTGGCTGATAATGATAGGTTAAAATTATATGACTAGACTAGACCTTTATAAGCATGCTTTACATAGTTGTGATGCATCCGAGATATCGGTGAGGTTAACCATTTAGATCTTCATTATCCAGTCAGTTTTTAATAAATCTCTAAATTATGAAGTTATATAAATTCAGATTATAATCTATACATAATTATCCTATTGTCAACTTATTTTCTTTTGGAAAGGGGGAATTAATATAATAATTATTTGATGCGTTGCTCTAGCTCTTTTTCTCTTAAAACTATGGATATATGTGCTGGTTCCGTTTCTTCTAAGTAATTAAATGTGGAGTTAGGGCAGAATCAAATGACCAAAATAATTCTAAATGATCATTCCATGGGCCATGGCTGCCCCCGCTAAAAGCACCCGGACTCGTAAACACCGACTGCCCAAATCCATCGACCTTCTTCTTCCCACGAAATTTGGCAACAATACATAGTCTCAAGTCACCCAGTGTTAGCCTCTGCCCAAATGAGAAGAAAAAATAGGGAAAAAGGTCAAAATGATAAATTTACATACTGGCCCAAAAATAATAATAATATAAAACGAAAAAAAAAAAGAGAAAAATTTATTTGTATTGGAGTTAGGTCTTTTCCGTTACAATCCAACGATACAAGGAAGTCGACAGTTCTCCATATTGAAGCCTTCAAATGAGACCCAGGACATGTCAACGCGTAAGGAAAAGACCAACGTCAAATCAAAATTTCTGTTGGCCATAAAAATAGGTAAGTAAATATATACAATTTTCTATCGAATTAGGCCAAACTGCATACTTTCGTTTTATATTGCATTAATCAGTACCTCATTAATATTGCGATTCCACGTATTTAATTCGGAACCGGCCATTTCTTTCCTTTTTTTTTTTTTCTTTTTAAACAGTTCAAGATTTTAATGGATATTTAGTTATATAAATATTTTCAAAAAATAATTTGTTACTAAGTTTTTTTTTTTTTAAACAATCACTAATAGTGCTGAGCACGGTTTGATTTAATATGGTTCATTTCTCATAATCGAATCAAATATAATATTATGATTTGATTCTTTTTTTTTTTTTAATTTGAGTCTAATCTTATGATTAGGTTGTAATATTTTTAAACCTACAAAAAAAAAAGTCAGTCTACTTTAATTCACAATTCGAATAAAGAGTCTCAAAATATTTAAGAGAAATACTAATTGAGTGGACGATTTTCACATCTTATACAATCCATCAACATACTACACATTGGAAATAATTATTAAGTTATATTATGATTTAGTTAGTACTTTCGAAGTTAAACAATGTCTAAATCAACATGAGAAATATACAAGAGAATAATAAATTTTCTCTTATTTCCAAAATCCGCAAAATGCAAGCAGATTATTTAGAATAATTAGCATATTTTTATTTAGAAGTAAAAACACAGACATATTGATAAAATGAATTCATATTAGTTATAGAAAGGCATCATCATCAAATTTTCATAATTAGTATAATGATTATCACAACATTTTTTTTTCTTTTTTACGTATCATGGTTCGATTTAGTTCGGTTTGTAATTTTTTTAAATGTAAAAAATATAGTTTAAATCCAATTTACGGATCGGTTTGATTCGGTCCAGTTTAATCCGGCTCGTAGTTCGATCAATTTTTGCATTTGATGTTGTATACTTATTCATTTCTTCTCATTTTACAACAAAAGCACTAAATGAGAGACAAGATTCTTAAATCATGAAGATTTAGCAATACCGACGGCGATTACCTAAGACGTAAACTATTTTTAGTTACCGGTGCGACAAAATGTTCTAATTCATTACATCATTAGAGGGTTTTGGTGGCACTAAAATTTTGATTATGATAAAATCATCTCAAAATGCCGAACATGCGTGTTGATATTTTCGGCTAGTTATAAATGAAATAGAAGACCCGCTCGCAAGTATTAAAGATAAAAATCACAAATTTATTTTCAACAATTTAGTACTTGATTATCCACTTATAGGCAAGATGACAAGTGTGATTAGTTTTATAAAAAAAGATAATGAAATTACATAGGTTCAAAGAAAATGCAAAATGTAGATTCACGTGATACAAAATCGCATATCAATTAAATAAGGATCATTCACTTAGTATTAAATCTAAATCCAAATGAAGTTATACACTTATGAGGGAATAAGGAAGTTTGTAGTACATTTTTTAAAGTAGGGGACAATAAGAGAAGAATAACTTAGGTATATAAGGCTTAAAAGAGTAAAACCAAAATATAGTTATGTCTGTAGTATTAATTTCTATTTATTATTTTATTTTTGTATTTTCCATTTTGGGAGATTTTAAACCCAAAAGCAAATACAATATCAAGTACATAAATTATTTCTCTTATTTCCATTAAGATTTTATATACTCGAAGGAAAAACACAATTATTCATTCTTACTTTTTTATCGTCAAACATTTGTTTTAAGGCATATAAATATGGAAAAAATATAATATAAAACACAAAACAAGATATGAAGTATCTTACAAATGACACGACTTCCTACTTTTTAGGAATATTCTAATTTCATTTTCCTTTGTATTTACCATGGAAAATTCGGAAAGAATCCGATAAAAAATCCATATTAGAATATAATAGGAACTTCATTATTTTTTTTTAATTGCTAAGGATTTAGATAGAGAATATAACAACAATTGGATTGCTTCTATATATTAACAAATCCAAATGAAATCATCGGAATATTATTAATTACCTTAGTAGCTTCATGGAAATTAAAATAACGATTTCGATATGGAAATCTGAAATTCAATCGTCTCTAGTAGGAAAAAAACTTTAAATCCAATTCCTCCCATATTGGAATTTACTTTGTTTTTAAAGTTCTAAAACCTCAATACTGTCATACTCCAAGTCATATTAGAAAACCTTTTATCACGTACATAGCAATATATATATATATGTATGTATGTATTACTTTCTCCCAATATATAAACGTTTCATGGGATGTTACTTACCATCTTTAAGTTTTGTGGAAAACAAGCGGACAAGGAAAAGGAAACAAGCAAACGAAAAGCTCTAAAAAATTTTAAGCGCTCAAGCTGTTAGGAATTTGATTATTTCCTTAACTTTTGTTCGCCTGTTTCTCTTTGTTTTCATCCATACATGAAGCTCTCTTCACAAAATTAAATTGCTTTAAAGATTCAAGAATATCTCTAGAAAGACTCTTTTGTTTTTGCCAAAGTCTCCGCTCTGGATGTATTTTCTTTTCACTGTTGCTCAGGTGAGAATTTAGCGTTGTTTACGTGCCTGTATTAAAATAATATCAACAGGGTCGTCACAAAGTTTAAATATTTTTTGCTGGAAGTGAGATAAAGAATGGGTTTTTATGATTGTGAATGGGTCTTCTCTTGTAATTTCATTGGTTCATGCTTTACCAGTCATGGGGTTATATCGTTTTTTCATCGAGTTTCTTGACACGCACTGTATCGTTTTTATATTGCCAGTCAAATTCGATGCATGTGTTATAAAGTATAACGTAAAGTTGCAGCATTAGGATTTATTCCTTTATGAGTTGACTACATGCCTAGGATAATGTGATTGGTGGAGTTTTCAAAATTTATTTGTTTTTAGTATCTCGAGGAGGAAGATAATTCAATGCTTTGCATTAGGGTAGTGATTTAAGGATCTGAAGGGAATTAGAAGATGATTAAATCACAAGTATCTGGCGGTTCTTTTTTGGTTTTGGAGGATTTTAAGGACAGAATTAGGAATTAGGATGCTTGGGTTCGGCATGCGTGTTCATGGAAAAGGGACACATGGTTTTACTTGTATATGCAGACTAATTTTCGAGGAGTGATGAGAACGGAGCACATGATTCATGAATTGCTTGCTCCTTGAATCACTCGTTCGGTGTCTAATTCAAAAAAGTGGCAAAGTTTTGGTGTATAGCTAGTGTTTCGACATTTGAATATTGACTTTTAGAATTAAGTCTCCTCCCTCTACTAGTAATTTTTTTACTTTGAATCACAGCATAGTTTCTGAAGGAACTCTGAGAAGCTTCGAGTGATCCTTATAAATGTCTAGATAGAAACTGCACAGAATTTGTTCATTTGCAAGTCATTGTCATGCTTTGCATGGAACATGACGATACCGCGGCGTTCAGTCATGATCTAGCATTACTAGATGCTAGATATTCTTTGTCAAGTATTAGTTCTGCATGTATTATACTAAAAATGTGTGTCTTATGATCCCCTGAGCTTTTAATTTGAATAGTTGAATGTAAATGCCGATACACGAATTATTTTGATCATTCTGGGTTAATCTTATTCATGCAGTAAAGATTACAGATATAGACCAAGAGATAAACAACTCGATTGAAAGCGATTTTAAAGAAGCTCTTCCTTTGGTGGTAAAAGTTTACTTACCGTGATAATATGCAAGAAAAACAAATGGGAACTCTACCGCGCAGGTGTCTGAATTTTCTGACGCTTTTTTTTTTTGGGTACTGGCCAGTCTTTAGTTTTCTTCGAAACATGTTTTGTGGTCATAGTTTTGAAATTGAAAGGAAGTGGCCTGTGGTTGATGCAGTGCAGGCACCCGAAAGCCAAATGAAAGCTTAAAGATCATACTAACTACCTTTATTGGGGTGCTCTTCGGTTTCTTTGTTGGTATATGCTTTCCTACCTTGTCATTTACAAAGGTACAACTGATTCTGCTAGTATCTTTATTAACCTAGTTTATGCAATCTTGTTAATTGTTAAACTTTTGCAAATGGCAGTTCAATCTTTACTCCAGCATCCTTGCTCCTGTTGACCTCTCGAATGCTCAGATTCAACAAACAATTGGAACCCAACCAACAGCAAATGCCTTGTCCTCCGTGGCAAAAAATGAAACCCAACCGTCTCAAGCTCGGCAATTGAAGGATCCGTCACAGGTATAGCTCCCTTTTGCCAAACTTCACAAACTTGAATTCCACCTTAATGTTAACAGTTTTCTTTGTATTTAAACATAAATAATTTTGATCCCTAGTTTTAAGTACTAATGCAATTATATTCAAGTTATGATAGTGATCACTGCTTGTGTTCGTTTTAGGATTTATATATTGTCATTTGTCTTTAGCAACCATCAGTTTTACAAGCATATCAAGCTACTAGTTACTTGACATTCGCAACATTCATTCAGAAACCTAGCCTGTCAAGAGAGTCCCTTTGATGTTGCTGAAGCAATTACTACATATTTCTTGTTAGTTGGAATTCAGTATCTCAGTATCATATTTGTTGTTCATGTTTCTCAAATGTTATTGAATAACTAATGATAAATTTACTACAGGTTTGGGTTCCAACAAATCCCCGAGGTGCAGAAAGGTTACCACCAAATTTTGTTGCTGCGCAGTCAGACCTTTACCTTCACCGGTTGTGGGGTAAGCCTAGTGAGGTGTGCTTCTGCTCTTCCTTGACATCATCTGAGTCCCCCAAGACTCATAATTTTTCTTTTATTATCATGCCAAACGGTCTTGATAGAAATTTGGTGCTGTAAGTTCCTACTACATAGAAATTTCCTAGTATCTTATGCAATCTCTTTTGTTAGGCAAAAAACAATCTACAAGTATAGCTATTGAAAAGTTTCACTCTGGTAAGTCTGATGATTATGCTTTCTGTTTCTACAGGACTTGACCTCCACTCCTAAGTATCTGGTAAGCTTCGCTGTTGGCTATGCACAGAAGAACAATATTGATGCAGCATTAAAGAAGGTAATCTCTCTATACTTGTATGTATAATTGTACATGTGTGTGAATCAGGAGAGCCTCCTCATACTATGCATGGCTAATTTTGTTTCTCCTCCAGTTTTCAGACAATTTTACAATTGTTCTGTTCCATTATGATGGACACACCACTGAGTGGGACGAGTTTGAGTGGTCTAAAAGGGCTATACATGTGAGTGTTCAAAAGCAGACAAAATGGTAAGGAATATCTGTCAATTTAAAAAAGAAAGGGTTTTTTAATTTTTGAATCTTAAGGTTGAGAGTATGAATATATTTCCCTCCAGGTGGTATGCTAAACGGTTTTTACATCCTGACATTGTGGCACCTTATGATTACCTATTCATATGGGATGAAGACCTCGGAGTCGAGAATTTCAATGCTGAAGAGTAAGTTTGAGTGGCTCTTCACCTCTATGGAGCTTCCATAACTTCCGTTTTGTATTAATTGGATTCATCTTTCAGGTACATAAAGGTGGTAAAAAAGCATGGTTTGGAGATCTCACAGCCAGGGCTAGAACGTAACAGTAAGTTGACATGGGAAATGACTAAAAAGCAAGATGGTCAGGAAGTTCACAAGTAAGGAACATCAATGGTGTCATTCCTTCTAGTTGGACATAGTTTTTGGCTGTTGATTCAAGCTTGAACAATATCTTTTCCTTAAATTCCTTTGCAGAAAAATAGAACAGAAACCTGGCAGGTGCAAAGATCCTCTTGGTCCCCCATGTGCAGCGTACGTACTCAAAAACTTAGCGGCTTAATTGTTGTATTCTCAGGATAGCTTCCAACATGGGCTATGATTTGAGTAATTAATTGGGGTTTCTTTCTTTTGTTAATTCAGATTTGTTGAAATTATGGCTCCAGTTTTCTCTCGAGAAGCATGGCGCTGTGTGTGGCACATGCTCCAGGTATGCTGCTGTCAAGAAAACAGAACGACAGCTGGTGAATCATTTACATCCAAATATGATCAATTCTTTTTGTTTGATGCAGAATGACTTAGTCCATGGATGGGGGCTTGATATGAGCATGAGAAGGTGCTTTGATGTAAGTTTTCTGCTAAACTTTATCATCGTCTTTTCCTGCCATCAACCTTTCCTACGTGTCTTAAACGTTATTGTTGTGATGCAACAGGATGCACATGAGAAGATGGGAGTAGTAGACTCTCAGTGGGTTGTTCATAAATCTGTACCCTCACTCGGCAACCAGGTAAAGGGCAGTGTCCTGCTTCTTCCTGCCAACTTTCAAAATGATAGAATTGATTTCTTAGTAACACCATTGTTCCTTAAATTGATATTTGCAGGGACAGGCACAAGATGGAAAGGCGGCATGGCAAGGGGTAATTTTTGACATCCTCTGAACCATTAATTTCATAAATTTATTCCACATCTTAAATGAAAACCATAAATCTTCCCTTCCTTATATCCTGAATAGCAGTTGAGTTTTAAAATACATCCATAAATCCAAACCCGTGCTAATAAGTTGCTCTACCTTGTGTTTACCGATAACAAGATTAAGACATGAAGCAATTTTCTTTGCTTGTAACTAGGAGCTATTACACCGATTGCTTATATTCTTGTTACTATCTCACTTTTCATTCAGGTGAGAGAAAGGTGCAGAAAAGAGTGGTTTATTTTTGATGATCGGTTGAAAAAAGCAGAAGTTTCACACAAAAGGTCGATAGGAGCTGATCCCGCCAAGGAGAAATCTTGAATAAAAATTAACATACTATTGCCAACGGCAAGCGAATGTATACAGCCATTTAACCATTTTACAGTGTTTATAGTTGCTCCACAGTAATTGATAACATTTTTGCTTTGTGGAACACCATAAAATACCCATTATTGCATTCTTTCAGTGGTCAAATAATATCAAAATTGTGCATCCTCTGCTCAACTCCATCTGCCTCATCTCTCAACCTTGTCACAGTAGATTTGATGGCAGCAAGAAGTGTCATCCATCACAATTTTTTTTTTTCATTAACCTTCGTCAACTTTTACCATTAAGGTTTTACGAATTAGAGGATGTTTGTGAAAGAAAGACCAAAAGTATCATGTTGTAACTTTTAAGAACTATATATAATATGGTGTTGAGTCTAATAACATGTTTTGGCTTAAAAATTCAGATAAATACAGTGAAAAAGTAGAGAAACAAAAGAAAAGAAGATTATGGCTCGAGTTCGTACACTTCTTTCACTAATTGGTCAGCCTGGTCTCCAACTTCTTCTAAACCTCTAACCAGCCTCTTTTGGTAGTGTTGAGGTCTTCATCAAATGCTTTAGGCATGGCGCTGACCCTCTTTCGCGTCTTGATGGAGAACTCAAGTCTCGTGATGTTGCTAGCTCTTTCATGTAATGATATATTATTCTTTTAAAATAAATGGTTTACTAGGGAAAAAATTTGTATACCTGAACTCCTCTTTTCAAGGGTCGAAATTCAGTAACCTATTAGTTTGGCAATGACCTTGACAATTCTAATTCACTCGACATTGTTGATAGGTCATTGCAATCATCTCCAGTTATTCACATTCATTAGTACAATATTCATGCTACAGCATTTATATATAGGGAATCCTCTAGCATTTTGTATAAAGAAGTCGCTCTTTCTTCGAAAAACACTTTGAGAAAGGCTCGGATATATATAATATAATAGATGTATTGTCCAAGAAAAGGCCTGTACGTGTTACTTGCTACGCATCCTGGACTACTTTTATCATGCTGTGCCACTGGAAAATAAATAAATAAATAAATTTCTGTTAGCAAGTGACTTCAAAATGCTGGTTAGTAAGTTCTAAATATAAACTTCTCATTTTCAAAGGCTGATTA
This sequence comes from Laguncularia racemosa, assembly GCA_037954665.1. Lineage (NCBI taxonomy): Eukaryota > Viridiplantae > Streptophyta > Magnoliopsida > Myrtales > Combretaceae > Laguncularia > Laguncularia racemosa. Next base: position 565,057 of record JBBMOL010000066.1, read on the forward strand.
TATACTTTTATTAAAATATATATATATATATATATATGAAAAGATCAAGTGTTCATGTGATATCCGTTAACAATTATTTTAAAAAAGAAAATAGATAAGATATTATAGGTAGAATTAAGTGCGATCTTCTATTCATTTCTTGATATATTGGAAAACGAGAACTACATCCTGTCCGTTTCCTTCTCTTCATGGCTGCTTCGGACCATTGTCACTCCAAGTGAAATTTGAGCCTGTTAGCAAATCTTTGAAGGACTTGTTTCTGGGGTGACCTCTGCGAACCCACTCGGCCTTCTAGCTCCCTAATGGATGGACTGTCGCCCATTAGACTGTTTATCGCAGACAGTTTTCCCAAACCGCTATACTTTAAGGACTGCTGCTCCTCCTCGAAAATCGCCATCCTTTTCTATCTGCTACCTCTCTCCCTCCTCGTGATTCCGGACAAGGCCGGGGCATCCTCTTGGCTATGATAACCTCATTCTTCACATGCACATACACAAGATAAATGGATGGATAGATACAAGATCGATTGATCTCTAAAAATGTGAGATTATAGGTTATTTTTGGATGCTAAATCCTCTTGCTTACTTTCTTCAAGATTTACTTTTCCATACTCAAAGTACTTGAGCTGGGTAGGTTTATATAAGTAGTATGAGCATTTTTTTACTTTACTTGGACTATTGAAATAATGCAATGACTAAACTGAGCCAAAACGTACTTGAGGGGCCAGCCATCTTTCAGTTTAAAGATGACATCAAAAGTTTCTGTGGTTTGAGACCATTTTCAGACATCGCCTAATGGTTTAGGAGGATAAATGAATCTTATCCTCTGTATAGAAGCACCTAAGATTGATACATGAGATATCATCATGATTAAAATCCCAATAAGTCTGCTTAGATGGTCATGTACTATGAACAATCAAATGCAAATTAAGTAAACAATCAAATGGATGAATTAACAAAACTAAACCTAAACTCTAAACTGTGGCGCACAACTTTACTTGACACTCCATATTTACAGATTTTGCCTATGCATGTGGGTCGATGCATTGAGGTATTCAGTCATTCACTAAAGTATCTAACAATTTGGTCCAAGCAATGCGAAACTTATTTGTCTAATTAAACATCCATTCTAGTCTATATCGTCGATTCGATAAATTTGATAAAGCTCCAACCAAATATGGCAGAATTTGAATTAGTACTCTTGCCATCTCCGTGATTAATATGGTGCAAAGATAGTGCTAACTTAAATAAAGATTTACATCTCTTCTCCTTCCTGATTTGCTACGTAATACAAAAGGTTAGCTCACACCATCAATCATATTAAAGATACAAAATGCACGTTTTCACATTATTTAAATAAATTGATAGAACGTAAACACAAACCATAACACAGGATTGTCTTCATACATTGTGGCTGCAAGTATAGCTAATATAGCATCGCACTACAAAACATATATATATATATATATATATATATATAGGGAAAATCATAAATAAAACCCATAAACTTTAATTCGGCATAGATATATCCTTGAATTTTCAAATAATATTACAAACAACTCCTTAAATTTTGACAAATTGATAAATTCAGCTTAAGAAAATGCTTTGAGTTTGAAGTTTATAAGGGTGTTAATGTACACTTCAATAAATTTGAGGGGGTTATTTCTATACTAAGGTTAAAATTTAGGAAGTTACTTGTAATCTCTAAGTGCTACTTACTAATTTATCAAAATTTAGAAATTATTTGAAGTGTTACATATCCGTACCAAAGTAAAGTTTAGGAAATTGGGAAAAGTATACTTTTAATTTTAATGTTTATTTATCTTTCTAATTGAGTTTGCAATATTTATTTTTTCTTTGATTTGAGTTTTAATGTTTTCCAATGATTACAAATTAGGACCTCAATTAAATCCATTAAACTTTTCCAGCTACAAGCGACACATGACGACATTTAATTTTTCAAAATAAATAATTTAAATAAAAAATAGAATTAAATGAACATGACTTAAATAAAATAGTTTAAATTATAAAAATCATAAGTTAGAAAAAAAAAAACCCAATTACCTGAAACCAAAAATAGAAAATCTCATCTTGAGAATAAGGTGATCCAACAAATTCAAAAACCAAATCTTTACAAAAAAATTAAACCACCAAAAATTAAAAGAAAAATAATCAGATTTTTTATAATGAAAACCAAAAATCATGTGTAATTAGAGATATAAACGGGCTTGGTTTAGAATGGGTTCATTGAAACCTAAACCTATCCTAATAAAGAATTTATATGCCCAAAACCTACCTTGACCTGATAGGGTTTTTTTTTTAACCTGACCCAATTAACAAGTGACACGACCTAAACTTTGATCCGAACCTAACTCAAATGGTGATTAATTTTATTTTTTTTTATACTTCAACTTGTTTTCATATGTTATTTCTTTAATTTATTATTTATCTACTTATGATGGAAAGAAAAGAGAAATTAAATATAAATATATAAAAATAAAATAAAATGTAAAAATATACTAATTAAAAATATTTAAAAAATAAAATAAAATATACTAATTATAAATTACAATATTAATTTATTATTTTAAAAAATAGGATCGGGTTTTCCATCGGATTTTTTTTTCTTAGATCTCATAACCCGACCCTAAATCCTATAAAATTAACTATATAAGATTTTTATCGGGTTGGTTGAGACGGGTACCTTATTACGACCCATCCCAATTACATTCCTATGTGTAATGTTCAAGATATTCAAACATGACAAATGTTTCCCCAAAGCTGGAACGACTTGAAAATGTTGATTTTTTTTCCTTTAATTTTTGGTGGTTTGATTTGTTTTTCATTTTTTCTTAAAGTTTTGGTTTTTAGATTTGTTGGATTCTAGTCTTGGCTTTTGTTGTTTCAGATGTGATTTTCTTTTTAGGAATTTTTTTTATTATTTATATTGTTTTATTTAATTATTTATTTACACAAATCAAACATTGCCACATGTCATTTGTGGATGAAAAAATTAATAGCATTAACGAAATTGCTAGTTTGTAATTGTTAAAAAACGTTGATGACTCGAAGAGGGAAAAAATAATATTGAGAACTTAAAAGAAAATGTTCAAACATTAAAAACTAAAAGTGAACATTTTCTTTAAAAAAATTATTTGCATTTTTTCCTAACAAATATTATGCATTGAATACATGAAAGTCTAGAAATTTAAATGGAATTTTCATTTATAGAACACATTAAAGTTGCTCGTAGAAGCACAAGCACTTTCAATCCTAAAATCTTAATGTCTATGCTATAAGTGAATTTGGCTTAATATCAATTTCTATGAACACACTTATTTTTTGTTTATATTTACTTAGAGTAGGTTAAGAGTTTTATTCTTGTGAAGCTAATTATTTCAATTGGACACTTGTTAACTTTGAATATTTATTTGAAGAGATATATGCAATTAGTATAAATTTCATTTGGTGTACAGTAGCAACCAAGTTTTAGCATATATCTATGCTTTATTAGGTCATCCATAATTTTAGGAACTCCATTTAAAATCCTTAGATGACACATTAATATTTAAAAAAATTCTCTTATTTAAGGATTTCACCATTTTATTCTTAAATTCCTTATAAAAAGTTTCTTAACATATATTAATATAAAAAATATACACACAAACTAATACAAAAAGTAAAAATATAAAAAAAAAATTAACTTTTTAAGACCCTTATAAAAAAAACTTTAAAAAGTCAAAGAAACCAACCCCCAATACATAAAGCATGGAAAAGCTCGTCAAGAAACGTGCATTGGAGATAGCCTTATAGATATGGGGTGAAGTTGCTACATGCTAAGTTTAGGGGTGCACACATATAAATAAAAATACAAATAAAGTTTTAGTATAATTTGGAAAATTAATTGTTGGATGCAATTTTTATTCCATTACAAAAAAATAAATGGATTTTTCACTTACTTTTTGATTTTAATGTTTTCAAATTTTAAACTGAGTTCAATTTCAATAAGAGATAAATATTTATATATATTTTCAAATTGTAATGACTGCATCAAATTTTATTTATGGGATGGATGTATGTATCTGTCGGTTATAGACAAAGCCAAATTCAACCACATTCACCCTGCGTTGGTGCAAGAAAAACATGCCGAAATAGCGACTACACTCATACGTGTGACCGTGACGCCATGTGAAGCCTCGCAAGTACGCAAGCATTGAAACAGAAGCAAGCCCACCAACATCCTCCACCGATTTTTGATAAGAAGGGGAAAGAAAAATTGCAATTCCCCCACTAATTCCGAAAGCAAAACGCGGTGTGGATTTGTCTTCCTGACGTTATTGATGTAACATGTCCTATTATTTACGCGGATCAAGAAGCTTCGTCTCCCCCAAGCTGTAACTTCACCTAAATCCACCGGTCCACTTCTCATTGGCTCTCTGAAAACCCTAACCACACGTGGCCTTTCCCAACTCCATATCCCCTTCATATTGCCACACATAGTTAATTTATCTCTCTTTAGCATCATATCACAAGCTTATATATATATATATGAACCAACACTACGCATTCCTATGTGACATTCTCACCTTTCACTTCTTACTTCTTTACCACATATATATACTACTTTTACCGAGTCGTACGCTTTTCTGGGTTGCTGCAAATATGGGACTTTCTCAGTTTCCTAGTGCGGCGGATGGGTTGCTACCGTCCTTAGTCATGGGCACAGTGTACTCGGTGGCACAAGTAAAGAGCTATTTGAGGTCAGTGATTCAAGTTGTCGGTGGTGTTAGTGTTCCAGACATGGAGGAAGAAGAGTTGAATTTGGGATCTGGCTCAGGAGAAAATGGTAGGGAGAGACGGGTTTCGGTTACCCAATTCAAGGATTTATGTGGTGAAGGTGGAGGGGGTGATGGTGATGGTTGGAGCGTGACGACAGAGTGTTGTGTGTGTTTGTGTAGGTTTGAAGGGGATGAAGAAGTGAGTGAGCTGATAAATTGTAAGCATTTTTTTCATAGGGGTTGTTTGGAGAAGTGGTTTGATAACGAGCATAAAACATGTCCTTTATGTCGTTCTATTCTATGACTTGGTGGGAGCCCAAGAAAGAAAAAGAAAAGTAGTGTAGATGTGGTCTTAGAAGTAGTGGTGTTTTGTTCTGTGTAATCTTTGTCTATCCAGGGTCTTTTAAGAGATTTTAGAGTCCCAGCAGTCCCTTTTTTGCCCCCCTTTCTGCGGCCTTTTGTTTTGTTTTTCATTTTTCAAGCCGTTAGTTTGGGAGTAGTTTTTTTGGTGCTTTGTGCATGGATGGTTTGGGGAGTTTATGTGACGCTTATTGTTATTGTGTGAGACCAACTGAGTCAACAAAATAAGAACGCATGGCTTTGATTTACACGTTTCCTCTGTGGGATTTGTTTAAATCTGTCAAACTTTTCATCTCAATTGGGAAGAAAGAGTTCCCATTGGATGCATTCTTGTCTTGTCACTGAATGCTTGTTTGAATCACAGGTCTCCCACTTTCGACAAGTTCAATCCGACCTTACCACACGAATTCCATTCTGATTAAAAATTTTATTGCAGGTGAATCAAAGCATATTTAGAAACTTTGCCAGAACCAAAACGACAGATACGGCCAATTTGTTGGCTCAGGGTGGAATGATGTGCACTTATGTGGGGTATTATTATTATTATTATTTCTGTTTTTTTTTTTTTTTTTAACTTATGAGGTATTCCCATATCATTGGGATGGACTGATCCCACTCTGAGTTGAGTTTGCAGCTGAGTACTTTTATTTCATCCTACAGGTGAATTTATTGATATTCATAATAGTTTGGTTGGAGGAAATAAGAATAGAATTTGAATTCTAAAGAAATAAAGAAATAGTATTGAGAAATAATAGTTATTATTTTATTTAATTATTATAAAATGATATCAGTGATAGAAATAAATTACTCTCTTCTATATTAAGATAGTAATATTTCTTTCTTTAATTTCTATGGCGTTAGCTTTTGGAATAAAGTCTTATAAATGGAATATAGAAATATGGAGGGAAAAAAAAAAAGAGGGGTAACTATTTTTCAGTTTTAAAATCAAATTACTGAGAGTAATAGAAATAATTGCAAATCCGTGAATCAAAATACAGTTTTAATTTTATAATGGAGGAGTTAGTATTCTTTCTCCACCTTAAAACCAATCAAATATTTGCAACCATGGAGTAGAGATGAGAAGATGGGCTGCAAGGCTCTGCTGCCTACCAAGGGAAGTACAAGTACCTATATCTCTCTCACGACCAGCCCAACCCTGTCAGCCTCCAATTTTGAAGTTCCTACCTCGATTTGTTAGCCATTTTGGCAGCCTCGGCAAGAGTTCTTTAGATTGGGTTGACTAGGGTTATGTCCATACTTCTGGCCCAGAAAAAAGGTTATGTCCATACGTTTATTTCGGCCTAGGTATTTTTCTGGCCGAATAAAGTTCATCAAATAAACATGTAAGTTTAATGAGGCCATGAATTAATCAAACAAAAGATAATATTTAGGTGCTCGCATCTATCTCTCTCTCTCTCACACACATGTACAATTGGAATTATGTTATAAATGGTACTTAAACTTTGCTCAATACAATTAAACTTTTTGATATTTGTGTAAATGAATGAAGAGATATAAGAAGATAAAAATGTGGTTTTACACTTGTCATTTTTTAAGAAAAGGAATAATACATTGTCTCACATTGCTTATTTCATGGATTAATGACCTATATGTCATCTAACGATCTAGTTAATTTGGCTAAATTATCTACTTAATCATTTAATTAGTCAATCGATATAGTTTCTTTATAATTTTCAAATTTGCAAACCGATGGGTTCATCTAAAACTAACCAATTTATGAATCTTAATGGAAACCGGGAGTAGTAGCTGTATCGTCGCCTTGCAAATGAATAGTCATTAGTATCGACCATATGCCATCATTCCCTTTCAGCTTCCAATTTACGTCTACCTTCAATTAGTTGCTTTCTCTCAATTTTTGTGACCACGTTGTCCTTCATTGTTGCTGCTATTCTTAATGTTGTCATGTTCCTCCATTCAAGAAACCGAATTTCTTGATCTTCGTTGTCTAATATATCTTTTGCATAAACCTAAAGCTGCTCCTTCATTTTATTTTCATTTACATCAATTGGCTTGTACATGCCAAACATAAAAAGTGGGAAAGAATACTTATTTCATCTTGAGAGATTATCGTTTGGTTGTCATAAATTTATGATACTATACTGAATAAAATATTTTGTTTTTTTTATTTTGTTTGTATATTTTTTTTCGATTACTAAATAAAAATGATCTTAAAGTATTTGATAAAATGCTTATATTTGTACAATTCAAAATGTGATATAAAAATCAAATTTACTAAATAAAAATATAAAAATCCTTATATAGTATTTTATATATCATATTTAATATAGTTTTTTATCTATTCAAATGGTAAATATCACAAAAAATTTTGTCCAATATAATATACACTAAATATGATACAAAAGAATTGTATTATCATTTTTTTTTTAATCTATACTGTTCAATATTGTAATCCAAATATTACCTACGATTAGATGCACATATCCCCTCATTACATGTCAAACAAAAGCAATATGAATATCCTTTTCGTTGTCAATAGCACCTTCAGCATCCTCTAGACTTTCATTGCCCAATTTCTGCATATTTCTTAGTATCTTCACTAATCAGATGATCCATGGCTTCTTTGTTATCCACACTAGTATTATTTTCACCATTGCATTCATAATATCTCAATTATTAGCTTAAGTCTCAAACCCAAATCTCAAAATTTCCTATATATATTTCCAAGAACCCACTTCGTGATCACTTTCAATTCAATGGAGCCATCCAAACACACATCGATCGAGACAATATTAGAATAAGAGCCTATTTATACATGAGGTACTTCTACTCCAACAATTTAACTAATATGGCTAACACTCTACCTAATTACTTAACAATATGCCAACCAACAACTTATATAGTTTCTTTGTAATTTTCAATCTACTAATTAAATGTTAATAAAGTTATCTAATTTTATCTCTTGCACCATAAGAACAACATCGAGCACCAGAAAAAATAGAGGTTCGAGAGTATTACAAAGAATGAAAATAATGGTATATATATAGGTATGTATGTATATGTGTATGAAATGATACGTAATTCGAGTTTTCTACGAAATAAGCAAATAAAGTCTGTTAGGGTAATTATGTACTAAGTGGTACTTATAACACCAGCTAGCAAATCTCAATGAAATAAATACAACCGCAATAAAACATTGCCCTACCAAATTCAATACCTTATTACATGAACTAGTCCACATAAATTTATTCATCAAACAAGTCACTTATACATCCAACGATTCACCCGCGACACTGCACGCGTTAAAATGCTGGGAAACGTTATGACTTTATTATTAAATTACAAAGAAGTATTATATACTCTTTTCATTGCTCATTCTTTGTTGGCATGGTCTTGCTCATGAGAAACTTCCTGTGTTCCAGCTTAATGAAAGCCTCAGCTTCCTTATCAATATCCTCATCCGCAGGTTGTCCATAATTCTCATTTCCGGCTTGTGGCGGGCCGGGAGCCTCGTACTCATACTCGATCACCCGAAACCTCCTAGGGGGCGGGATCGGCGCAATAACCTGGTTGTCTTGCTTCACGTAGCCAAGAGAAGGATCATAAAGATAAACAGGAGGGTACTCTTGGAACTTGGAATATGGAACTGTCTCCATCTCCATGGGATGAACTTGGAATCGATAATCCTTCATGATCTTGTTCCTAGTAGCATTATCATGCTTGTTATGGTGAAAAGAACCCCAAAAAGACATCTACTTCAAGTTTGTTCAATGTTGTTATTTTGTGACTATGGTTGTCTTTGGAAGGTGCTCTTGTCTAGTGTGGTATTAGTACATGATGATCACCTTCAATTTATAGGCTCAATATTAACCGCTAGGGATAAATTATTCAATGGCTTCTATTTGGTTCAAAGAAGGAAGGAACCTTACTAGTTAGGAATCAAGGCAAATTCAAAAAGCTACCGCAACACATGGACGTCGTCCATCATGGATGAAATCGAATATTTGAATTTTAAATTATTTGTAACAGAATAATTGAGCTAATATCTCCATATTTTGAACCGGATCATATGAATAATTTCTTTTTATTGTAGGAGAAAGTATATTATAAGGTGTAATCTTTTGTCACGTGATGAAAAGCGGTTCTTTTTTCAATCAATCGTGCAAACGAATCTCGGCCGGACTCCAGTTCTGATTCGGGAAGGTAATATTATTCGATATTCCTATTTTGACAAATTAAACAGATGGAATAACTTTTCAAACGTTGGACATTGAGGCCAGAAGGCGGTTGGTCCAACACCTAAGCGATGATCCTCTGTATTTGCAAGGCATATATGTGGACTTGGCCAGGTAAAAATATGGGCTGAATTCTATTAATATGTTGAGGGTACCTTTTATGCAATAAAGAAGGGTAGATGTCATGCTTCCGAATCGTCAGATGTGATCAATTTCACAATATATATATTTAATATATTATCCCCACAATACTCATAAATATGAGGTTTTCTTTCTTTTCTTTTCTTTTTTTTCTCCATAAATTCATTCATAGAAATGGAAAAGCCACGGTCTATATTTTCATAAGTCATGAAATTAAATTAAGCACACTAATTTTCATACAATTAATGCACGAATCAACCATTTATTATTTTTTAGTTTAGATATCATAATACATTATAGTTTTAATGTCCCAAAACATGAGCTAACTTATAACTCCATGGTATACATATAATATACACACACACACACATACACATACACATACAATGTTGGGTGTCATGCCTCAGGTGAATATATTGTAATAGTCCTATTGTGTATATTAATGGATATTGATAGCATAGGGCCCTTAACTACTATTGTACCATTAGTATATATAAGGCTTCATAATCAGAGTAGTAGCATAAATGGAAGCAATCCACAAACCTTGAAAAATAATGCGTCATTCATTTAAGTTTGCTTGTTACATTAAACTCTAGCCTTTTAAAAATCTTTAGAATACAAATCTTAGAGTCAACTCAGTAGGTTGATCCTCACTTGCTAGCATCGGTTCTATCAAGTTAGCTTAGGTCCATAAATGCCAATAAAGAAATCTATAAGAGAATGAGTAAAAACTACATGTTTAGTAAGTTGGTAAGGGAAAAGCATGATACTTTAAGCAAGCATAATCAAGCAACACCAAATCCTTTTAGAGTGCAATGCAACAGAAAAGTGCCATTCGTATGATGTTGGCTAGTTTATTGTGAGACTAAAGAAAATAACCCCACTTTAGTTTAGGTTTCGAGGAGTTTAGCAACAATCAACACTGGCTCACCAAACTCAAGTATGTGTAATGGACCCACCTAAGGGTCCTCCCAAAACTCATTTAGGACTATCCAACCCGATAACTTTCAACCTATATGGCAACCTCCTCTTCTATCACTTAGTTTCGTAGGGATTATGACGCAGCGATGAAAGCGTACAAACACGAGACTAATTCTAAGATTGGATCTCACAAATAAATAAAGAATAATTTGAGTTTATTCCTTGTAAATCTCAATTGCGTACAATCGAGAAAGTAGAGAAAACTCTTCTCTAAATGTGTATATTTTGACAAAGATTAAAAACTAATCCTAAAATGGCCTAAAAGCTATTTATAGTCCTTAGGAAAATAATTAATAAGGAAATAAATATGTACACGTGGAAATAAATATATATATATATACGTCCGTCATTTGGTTTATACACGGCCGTGGATAAGGCCGTGTATGCTTCTGTGGATACTCCTGACACAACACACGGCCGTGCCTTCTTGCCGTGTATAAGGCCGTGTATGTTTTGTGGATATTCCTGACACAACACATGGTCGTGCCCCCTTGTCGTGTATGCGGCCGTGTATGTTTTTGTGAATTATCTCAACTCAACACACGGCCGTACCATGAACCGTGTATACGGCCATGTTTCTGTGGCGCTTCCATATACATTACACGGGCGTGCCTTGTAAAAGACATGCCCCCATCAACCGGCCACATCATTCTCTCCCACCAATGAAGAACTCAACTCCGAGTTCTCTTCTTGTGAATATGCTTTCCATGTCGTTCTGATGGGAATCAGCTAGTATCAAAGGATCAAGAGCTAAAGTTTAATGACCCGTTATATGATATGGGGGGACCGATGACTAGAGCTCGAGCCAAACGAGTCAAGGAAGCATTGAACGGATTGATCCAAGAGATTCATGAGAAGGAAGATGTTCAAGAAAGTCCTAAGGAGCACCACAAGTTTATCAACACTCTATATCAAGATGTCCATTCAAGCTACTCGGATTTAGAAGCTTCAGAATAGGAGAATAGGTGGAAATAGAATTTACGCTGCCGGCCTTGAACCGGCCTACAATTTAAGCTGCCGGCCTTTGACCGGCCTTGAGCCGGCCTAGAAATTACGCTGCCAGACTTTAAACCGTCCTTTCTTATATTACACAAATCCGACGGTTAAGATTTGTTTTAGGTTATTTTTTTTTATTTTGTGACACCTTGAGATTGTATATAAACCAGAAAAAGGGGATTATTTTTCATATATGAATTTTGATAAAATTATTGAGAGTTCTCTCTTTTGTTCTTTGTGAACAACTCCTTTGAATTTTCTTCAATCTAATGCTTGGGGAAAATCGCCTAGATAACGTAGGTTTCAATCAACAGGTGTGATTGGGGTCTCGTTCTGTTCAATTGCTTGTTCGAGACGGTCCTTGGGTATTCGATTCAATTCGATCGTTGGGGTTCTAGATTTAACATATCTAGGGTTCACATCATTTGGTATCAGAGCTTCGGATTCTTGAATCAAGTAAATCTATATCCTTTATCTTAATTGTTTCGTATCAATTAATTGTCTTTTTATTTTTGTTCTTTTAAATTCGTAATTCAAAATATATCTATATTGTCGGCTGCTGAATTCGCGGGTTCAACGTTCCGTGAAAGTCCTTTTTTTTTTTCGAATTCCTTGAAGTTGTATTGATTGTCCAATTGGTGTGTTTGATTCTGTTAAGTTCTTTCTTTTCTTCTTGCGTGGAATTATTATTTCTGTTCGGCCAGAATATTGAATTCTTCGCTGTGTCCCTGGATATTCTTGCCACGCACAAGTAAGGGCTTCACCAACTGGACCGAATTTGCTGTCCAATTCTTGCGTAGGTGCACGTTTTTTTTTTCTTTCTTTGTTCGTCCAGAATTCCAGCGTATAAATTCTATTCGTCCAGAATTCTTGCGAGGAACTTTTCTTGCGTGGAATGATTTTATTCCTTGATTTATCTTTTTTGTCCTTTGGAATCTCATTGCCATAGGATTTTTGCTTAGTTAACATACACGCCTATTGATATTGATTTGTGAATTCCTGTCCAATTCTTGCGTAGGTGGATCTTATTTGTCCTTGCTGATTCAGTTGTGATCCAATTGTTCTTGAGGATAAAAAAAAAAAAAGGAAAACCAAAAATTCATTCAAAAAAAAAAAAGAAACTAGAAATTCTTTTGGAATCCTAGTTGTGTTGCTTATCATCTTGTCCTCGTCTTGTTACTGTTCATCATGTTCTAATCCTTGTCATTGTTCTTGTTATTGTTTCCTTCATTTACTGTTGTTTTGGAATCACTTGTTTTATAGGTTGAGTTCCCTTAGCAATTATTTGGAAGAAATTATTAAGTGAGTTCTAAACAAAGAACATAAAAGAGTGAGTGAGAGGAACATTTTTACACTGAGTGAAAACACGAGTGACTTTACTCTTGTGAGTGTAAATAGGTGAGGGAGTGAATTGTGAGGCTTATATTTTGTTTTATTACTAACTCTTTTGTTGCAGCAAAATGTCTAATCAAACTCCAGTTAGTGGAGAGAAAGGAGAAGGAACTAATAAGTTGCTGTTTGAGGCCTTGTTAGGTGAGATGAAAAAGATGTTGAGAGCGTAGATGGAGCAAGTCCATGAGAGGATTGATGTGATAGAACAGAGTAAGGAACCAATGAGTAGTAATTTTAGAGGGGAGAAGCAGGATAGGGGTTCAAAAGGAGGAGTAAGGATAGATGGAGAGGATACTGATTCAAGGGAGTATAGTTACGTGAGGGAAAGGGGGAACACCCAAAGGAGAGATGGTAATGTGGGAAGCATTAAAATGAAAATACCTTTCTTCTAAGGGAAGAATGACCCAGAGCTTTACTTGGAATGGGGGCGAAAGGTTGATCATATATTTGAGTGTCATAACTACACAGAGGAGAAAAAGATTAAACTAGCAGCAATTGAGTTTACTGATTATGCGAGTGTATGGTGGGACCAGTTAGTGCGAAATAGGCGACGTTATGGAGAGAGGCCTATCAGCACATGGAATGAAATGAAAACAATCATGCAAAAGAGATTTATTCCTAATCACTATTATAGGGATTTGCATAGAAAGTTACAAGGGTTGACGCAGGGGTCCAGAAGTGTGGAGGATTATTATCAGGAGATGGAGATAGCCATGATCAGGGCTAGGGTGGAGGAGGAGGATGAAGCTACTATGGCTAGGTTCATTAATGGGCTGAATCGGGAGATCGCTGATATAGTTGATCTACAACATTTTGTAGACATTGAGGAGTTGTTGCATAAAGCAATCAAAGTTGAGAAGCAACTGAAATCTAAAGGGAGTTCTAAATCGGGAATGGCTTCTAACTCTTCATCGAAATCAAACCGGAAGAAGAACACCACTGATCCAAAACCGAAGGAGGATGTCAAGGCTAAGAACCCTATTACTTCTTTTAAAGGTAAGATTGACGCTAAACCAATTACTAGAACTCGTGAGATCAAGTGTTTCAGGTGTCAGGGTTTCGGGCATATAGCATCTCAGTGTCCCAATCAGAGAGTTATGATCGTTCGGGATGATGGCGATGTAAAGAGTGTTAGCTCTAGTGATGATAACATGCCTTCATTGGAGGACTGCAGTGATGTGGACGTTGAAGGACCTGTGAAAGGGGAATTGCTTGTTACTATGAGGGTTCTTAGTACTCAGCCTAAGGAGGAAGGTGATGAGGTGCAGCGGGAGCACATTTTCCATACCCGATGTTATGTTCTAAACAAGGTATGTAGCTTAATCATTGATAGTGGTAGCTGCACTAATGCTGTTAGTACGTTATTGGTTGAGAAGTTGAAGCTAAAAACTTTGAAGCATCAGTGATCCTACAGATTGCAGTGGTTGAATGAATGTGGGGAAGTGAAAGTGACTAAACAGGTGCTTATTTCTTTTTCTATTGGGAATTATCGCGATGAGGTGATGTGTGATGTAGTCCCCATGCAAGCTTGTCACATTTTGTTGGGTCAACCATGGCAGTTTGACAGAAAGGTGAAGTATGATGGGTACAAGAATCAATACTCTTTTGTTCTCAACAAGAGGAATGTGATTTTAACTCCCCAGAAACCATGGGAGGCTAGTGCAGATCAGGAGAGGATAGCAAGAGAATTTAGAGGAAAACACTTGAGTGTGCGAGAAGAAAACGGAAAGGAAAGAAATATTGAGAATGCAATAGAGAGAGAGAAGCAAACATTGGTGAGCAAAGAGAGAGGGGAATCAAACACACTGAGTGGAGAGGCAAGAAAAAGTGAGATTAAGAGTGCTATAGTGGCAAGACAACAGTTACTTGTACTTATGTACAAGGATGTGTATTTTTCTACTAATGACCTTAACTCATCTTTGCCAAGTGTGGTTATATCTCTTTTGCAGGAATATAATGATTTGTTTCCCGAAGAGGTGCCAAGAGGATTGCCTCCAATCAGAGCATTGAACACCAGATTGATTTCCTTCCAAGTGCTTCAATTCCAAATAGGCCAGCATACCGGGCAAATCTAGAGGAAACCAAAGAAATCCAGCGACAAGTTGATGAACTGGTGGAGAAAGGTGTCGTAAGAGAGAGCTTCAGTCCTTGTTCGGTTCCGGTCATTTTGGTTCCAAAGAAGGATGGAACATGGCAAATATGTGTCAACTGTCGAGCAATCAATAAGATCACAGTTAAGTACAGACATCCCATCCCTAGACTTGATGATATGCTTGATGAATTGCATGGTGCTTGTTTGTTTTCTAAAATTGACTTAAGGAATGGCTATTACCAGATTAGAATGAAAGAGGGGGACGAATGGAAAACTGCTTTTAAAACTAAATACGGTCTCTATGAGTGGATGGTAATGCCTTTCGGGTTAACAAACGCTCCTAGCACATTTATGAGATTAATGAATCATGTTCTTCGTGCTTTTATTAGGAAATTTTTTGTTGTGTACTTTGATGACATCTTAGTTTACAGAAAGACTTTAGATGAGCATGTTAGGCATTTAAAATGTGTCTTTACCGTTTTGAGAGAAAATAAGTTATATGCCAATTTAAGAAAATGTACCTTTTGCATGGAAACTGTGGTATTTCTTGGGTTTGTTGTAGGTGCAAATGGGATTGCTGTTGATGAGGAGAAGGTGAAAGCGATTAGGGAGTGGCCAACACCGAGGAATGCAAGTGAGGTCAGAAGCTTTCATGGATTAACAAGTTTTTACAGACGATTTGTTAAGGACTTTAGTTCTATAGCTGCTCCTTTAAACGATCTTGTCAAGAAGGATTATGAGTTCAGATGGACCGAAGAACATGAGAAGTCCTTTAACGCTTTGAAAGGTAAGTTGACTAATGCACCTTTACTTGTTCTTCCTAATTTTGAGAAGGTTTTTGAAATAGAATGCGATGCTTCCGGGAAAGGCATTGGTGGTGTTTTGATGCAGGATTCCAAACCGATCGCTTACTTTAGCGAAAAACTCAGTGGTGCTGCATTGAACTACTCGGTATATGACAAAGAGCTGTATGCTCTGGTGAGGACCTTACAGACCTGGCAACATTACATATGGCCCAAAGAATTTACCATTCATTCGGATCACGAGAGCCTCAAGTTTCTAAAACCCAAGGTAAGTTAAACAAGAGGCATGCGAAGTGGCTAGAGTTTATTGAAACATTTCCCTATGTAATCAAATACAAGCAAGGGAAAGAGAATGTGGTGGCCGATGCCCTTTCTCGAAGGTACACACTTCTAACTTCTCTGCATACTAAATTGCTTGGATTTGAACTCATTAAGGAATTGTATGCATCTGATGTTGATTTTGGCCAAATTTGGGCTGCTTGTGATGAGACTGGATATGCTGATTTTTATAAGTATGATGAATATTTATTTAAGAAAGATAAGTTGTGTGTGCCTAAAAGTTCAGTGCGTGAACTACTTGTGAGGGAAACCCATGGGGGTGGTTTAATGGGACATTTTGGTGTTAAAAAGACTTTGGATATTTTACATGAACATTTTTTCTAGCAAAAAATGAAGCATGATGTGCAAACTGTGTGTGACAAGTGCATTGCATGTAGACAGGCTAAATCCAGAGTAATGCCACAAGGAGAATACATTCCATTAACTGTACCTAATCAATCCTGGACTAATATTTCTATGGATTTTGTGTTAGGGTTACCCCGATCTCAAAGTGGCAAAGATAATATATTTGTTGTTGTCGATAGGTTTAGTAAGATGGCTCACTTCATTGCCAGTTCTAAAACTAATGATGCACAACATATTGCTGATTTGTTTTTTAGGGAGATTGTACGGTTACACGGCTTGCCTAAATCCATTGTGAGTGATAGGGATGTGAAAATTTTAAGTCATTTTTGGCGTACTTTGTGGAATAGGTTAGGCACTAAATTGTTGTTCTCTACTATAGCCCATCCTCAAACTGATGGCCAAACCGAAGTAGTCAATAGGACTCTTTTGACTTTATTGCATGCTGTAATTAATAAGAATTTGAAACAATGAGAGAAATGTTTGCCACATGTAGAGTTTGCATATAATAAAGCTGTGCATTCCACTACATCTTATTCTCTATTTGAGATTGTGTATAGGTTTAACCCTTTGACTCCTTTAGATATCCTACCATTGCCTGTCAATAAGTTTGTTGATCTTGAAGGAAAGCAAAAGGCAGAATTTGTTAGGGAATTGCATACACAGGTTCGGGCTAACATTGAGAAAAAGAATTAGCATTATGCTTGACAAGCCAATAAGGGTCGAGTGAAAACTGTCTTCCATCCAGGAGATTGGGTGTGGGTGCATTTGAGAAAGGAGAGATTTGCTGAACAACGAAAATCTAAGTTGCACCCTAGGGGAGATGGACCTTTCCGAGTGTTGGAGCGTATCAATGATAACGCTTACAAAATTGATTTACCAAGTCACTATGGTAATGTAAGCGCATCTTTTAATGTTTCTGATCTTTCTCTGTATGATGTAGGTGATTCGAGGACGAATCTTTTTTAGGACGGAGGGAATGATGGGAATCAGCTAGCATCAAAGGATCAAGAGCTAAAGTTTAATGACCCGTTATATGATATGGGGGGACCGATGACTAGAGCTGGAGCCAAACGAGTCAAGGAAGCATTGAACGGATTGATCCAAGAGATTCATGAGAGGGAAGCTGTTCAAGAAAGTCCTAAGGAGCACCACAAGTTTATCAACACTCTATATCAAGATGTCCGTTCAAGCTACTCGGATTTAGAAGCTTCAGAATAGGAGAATTGGTGGAAATAGAATTTACGCCGCCGGCCTTGAGCCGGCCTACAATTTAAGCTGCCGGCCTTTAACCGGCCTTGAGTCGGCCTAGAAATTACGCTGCCAGACTTTGAACCGTCCTTTCTTATATTACGCAAATCCGACGGTTAAGATTTGTTTTAGGTTATTTTTTTTTATTTTATGACACCTTGAGATTGTATATAAACCAGAGAAAGGGGATTATTTTTCATATATGAATTTTGATAAAATTATTGAGAGTTCTCTCTTTTGTTCTTTGTGAACAACTCCTTTGAATTTTCTTCAATCTAATGCTTGGGGAAAATCGCCTAGATAACGTAGGTTTCAATCAACAGGTGTGATTAGGGTCTCGTTCCGTTCAATTGCTTGTTCGAGACGGTCCTTGGGTATTCGATTCAATTCGATCGTTGGGTTCTAGATTTAACATATCTAGGGTTCACATCACGTTCCCTCTCTTTGAATCATCTTGATTTATCCCATTTATCTCTTCGCTTGATCATGAGTCGCACTACATCATCCACCTCACCCAGGGTAACACTTGTCATCGAATTTTCTGCTAAATTCATCTGTGCACAATCCAGATGGATTTTAGTGTTAATGGGATAATCACCTTCTATGTTGATAGGAAGCAATAGAACAATTGCACTTATTATCCCTAGCGCTTCCTTTGGGTTAGAATATAAAATTTTGGGCAAAGCATTGAACTCTACATCCTTAATCTCCTTCGTCGGTGCAATGAATCTGCTCGAATTATCTCCAATCTTCGACTCTTTAGTAACCATCATTTCCTGCTCACTATTTAAAAAAGGCTCCTCCATAATGGCTTCCTCACCAACAAAATTTTTATAGGCTTCAACTGCTTTTCCACTGCCCTCACCATCATCAATCAAAGTACTATGATCGTTAAGGGTTGAGTTTTCCTCTTGTTTGACCATCTCCTCCTTAAGAACTTTTAGAATTAAGTTTACTGGCTTAGGTGTCTGTGGAATTTTCTAAGGAAGGATTTGTTCGTAATCTAGGGGAAAGAACTCTCGTTCTAGTAAGCATTGCATCATAAACCAAGTCCTTACTGGATCTTTACCCTCAAGGCGTCTTACTCCCCGAAGTCATTCCCACCAATACAATGCATCACCCCACAAACAACTCTCCACTAACTCTATCTTCATTCCCTTAGAAATCCTCATATGGTCAAAGAATCGTTCAACGTCCTCAACCCAAACCCAAAACTCATTCAGACTCCCAGTACCATCAAACTTAGATACAACATATTTAAATTGAGAAAAGATTTCATCTTTATACCTGTAATTACATCTGTTGTACCGTCTCATGCTACTATAGCCTCTTCTCCTAGCCAGATCTTTAAAAATCTCATCTTCATCATCTGTATCATAAATAATAGAACTGATCCTTGGATCACCTTCCGGTCGTCTCCAATAAACCTACCTGCTACTGTCGGTATTGGAGCAATAGATCAGGGCTTCATGATGCTGTTCCTTTCGCTGGATTTTCTGACCCATGGTCTCCTCTACCGCCCTTCGCACTGGTTTCCCGTAACGTAGGACTTTCGCATCCCGATCTAGGTCGAGAACGTGACCGCCGTCAACATCATCGTTAGCCGACATCTTCGCAGGAAATTGCCTTGCTCTGATACCAACTGATGCAACGTAGAAAGCGTAAAACACGAGACCAATTCTAGGATTGGACCTCGCGAATAAACAAAGAATAATCTGAGTTTATTCCTTGTAAATCTCAATTGCGCACAATCGAGGAAGCAGAGAAAACTCTTCTCTAAATGTATATATTTTGACAAAGATTAAAAACTAACCCTAAAATGGCCTAAAAGCTATTTATAGTCCTTAGGGAAATAATTAATAAGGAAATAAATATGTACACGTGGAAATAAATATATATATACACATCCGTCATCTGGTTTATACATGGCCGTGTATGCTTCTGTGGATACTCCTGACACAACACACGGTCGTGCCTTCTTGCCGTATATAAGGTCGTGTATGTTTCTGTGGATATTCCTGACACAACATACGGCTGTGCCCCCTTATCGTGTATGCGGCCGTGTATGTTTCTGTGAATTATCTCGACTTAACACACGGCCGTGCCGTGAACTGTGTATACGGCCGTGTTTCTGTGGCTCTTCCATACACATTACACGGTCGTGCCTTGTAAAAGACACACCCCCATCAACCGGCCACATCAGATTAAAAGGACATCAATCGCAGTCCTTTCCTAATGGGTAGTATTTGGTGAGTAGAAAATGCAATAATGTGAGGGTACAATTCATGATCGGTTATAAGGGCCAAATATAATATTAGTCTAGTTTAGGGGATAATCAAATAGTATATATATTTCATAGCATGTAGGTCACACTAATGAGGTAGGCTTATCTATCACAAACAAAGCAATCATATACATTGCATGCGCACAAGCAACTAACTATAATCACAAGCAATAGCACAACTTATAATTGCTTGTTAACACAATAAAACCACCATGAAGCAAGCCAACTTACTTAGGTTATGGTGTGCATTAACCTTTGAGATAAATTCTAAAAAGTCTACTAAATATGTTTAAGTCAATAGTAGATATGGGGAATAATATGTGATCCCTAAGGTATTAGAATATTTATAGCAATTTCTAAAGAAGGTTCTATAATAGGTTTTATGATAGGCTCTACGTAAGATCCTACCATAATCCTTATCATGATATTTGAGTTTAGCCTAAGATAAAGCAAAGTTTTATCACTTTCTTAAGAGAGTGATAGTTTATAAAATGATATAAGGGTTGGTTAGTAAATGCAATAAGGGCATAGGTAGTACTTTTAGTATTTTCTATTGAATAGGTTTAGAAATTCTAATGTAGTAGTTATGAGTTTCTAAGTTATATTTGATGTTTTAACAGGTGAATTATTTAAATCAAATTTATTGAGTCACTTAAGATAGGGAAAATGGTAGTCATTGATAGTGGTTTTGATTTCAAAGTATGTGAGATAATAGAGTAGTATGACATGTAAAGTTAAATGAATGATATAGAAAAAAGGAAATACTAAATAAGTTCTTCAAGTTGCACATGATTGAATATACAAGAGTTAAGGTCTTATTATAGGAAATGTTAAAAGATGATCCATATTGATCATAAAATAATTGATAAATGTTAAAAAAGTTTAGTGTAGGTCATGCACGTATGCATTTTTTATAATGATAAAATGGTACTTTTGAATAGTAGTGATAGAATAATAATATAAGAAGCTTTAAATTAAACTTTTAATACAAGTTTGCATTATAACTTAGTTAAAATAGCCTACTCTTGATGAAAAACCAACGTTGGTATTTTTTTTTTAATTATTTAATTTTTAGTATTTTAGCTATTTATTGCAAAAAAAATAGGTTTAAATTGTAAAACAAATAGAGAATATTTGACCAAGGGGTAATGAAGGTTCCAAGACATCACAAATAATGTTAATTAATGTGTAAAAATACGATGACCAAAAATGGATGAGGCTTTCTAATTTTTATAGAAAATTAGGAAATTACTTAATATATAAATGAAACTTGAGAAAATTATAAAAAATACTAAACATAGGAAATTAAATCTAGGAAAATTAATGTAACTAAGTAAGGATATAAGGAACTAACAAATGTGAGGATGCAATGAAATAATAGCAAGATAATAATATATGAAAATTTTGCCCAAAACGCGATCACCACCGCAAAACACCACTTAAACCATCACCACCACCTTCACTAGAGTGTTAAACCACCTCAAGAGGAGGGAAAAGGCCCAATTTTCACTTCTTCTTATCAATTGGAGGCCAAAAACTCAAATTGGAGTGAAAAGGAGGAGGCTGGTGGTATTTATAATAGTTTAAGAGCCTTTAAAAATTATTTTTTTAATCCCATAGTGGGTGAAAAATTTTGGAAAAATTTCAGTGGCTCCTTGCATTTGACATGTGTTATATTAAAGTTTTATGATTTGGACAAGTGTGTAAATTTTGGTGAATTTTTTACTAAAAATTTAGAATATTTCAGCATATTCTGATTTTTTTAATTATTAATTAATTAATCATTTACTTTTTCTTACTTTTTTCAAAGATATTTATAATATTTTGTAATATGTTCTTGTCATGTTTGGGTGATTTGGAAATTATTTGGCCATTTAGAGTTATTTTACGAGTTATTTTATCATATTTTTGCATTATACCTTATTATTTTATTATTTAATTTAATTTTCTATTTTTTATGAAAATTATTGGTGGAGATGGTCATTATAATGGCCTATGTGCATGTAACATGAGTCTCTATCAATATTTTTACCTTACCTTTTATTATAAATTTTTATTTTTAGGGGCAACTGGTCTTTTTGTTTATCATTTCCATTTTTTCTATAGTAAAGCCATGCATATGGATTTCCTAATTTTATCTTATAGTATCTATGTTTTTTAAATTTCCTTCTTAATACAACAAGGGTTCTTATTTCACTTAATTCCTCTAATTGGTAAAATGGTTTTCCTAATTTGGGTTTTACATTTTCAAGATAGTTAGGCTAATTGCTAGGGCCTTTTGGTTATTTTAATTTGATAATTTCTTTTTAATCGGCTAAGAATTCTTTGTTGGGTCTGGATTTTTTGGAATTCATTTTAAGGTATGACATTACTAGTCAATCCTATTCTACCTATTGTAGTTGATCGTTGAACTTTTTAGTTAATGGTTTTGGATTTACTTAAGTAAACTAATGGTCCTTACATTGGGTATTTCTTAACATCCTAGAATCCAAAAACTATCCTAAATGTACCAAGATCATTTGGAAGTGCAACTCTACTTAGGACAACAACATAAAATAATCAATGGATTGCCACATCGATATCACCAGTACTCCTAGTTCATCGACCATATCTAAGAACAAGCAGTACATTATTTAAAGCTAGATAAATGTTAAATTCATTAATTTTAATCTTAACATGCATAAGTAGCAAACACAGTAATCACATACCTAAAATAGGCTTTTCAAATTGAATTTCCATTATCTTAAGTCCTGACATTATAATACAATTATTATTTGATTAGCATTTATCATAAGTCAATTAAACATTCGATTTAAATTCCCTTATCCTCTACTTGATCCTTTACTTAACCCTCTATTAACATTCTACTTACGAATCTTATCACCTCCCTTTACTTAAGCCTCTACTTAATCCTTCACATATGGATTTTACCTTCTCCCATTACTTGATTTTCTACTTAACCCTCTACTTATATATTAGGCTTTCACTCTTTCTTTGATTCTCTATACTACCCTCTACTTACATATTAGACCTTCATTCTTTACTTGACCCTCTACTTACAAATCAAACCTTCATACTTTATTTGATCCTTTACACTACCTTCTACTTATGATCAAATCCTCAAAACTATAGTTCTTGTAGATTTTCACTCAATATGGTCTCCAAACTTCAATTGCTACAAAACACACACACACACACACACTCAATTGTTTGCATCTCAACAACATTTTCCACTCACCCAAACAAACTCAACAACACAACTAACCCAAGTTTTAATCTTTCAAAATTTCTCAAATTTTAACATAAATTTCATTATCAAAGTTATGAATACTTGCTTAAATTTCTTAAAAGCAACAAGCGTAGCACCCTAACGTCTCTTAATCCATGCCCACAACCAAAAATCACTACTCTCATGTCAAACTCAAAGAAAAACACACCACACACACCAAATAATTGCTATAACTTCCTAGAAAAATGGCATTTTCTACCAATCCGTAATGAGAACCGCTAAGAACAAAAGAAAAGGAGTAAAGAAACATTGGGAATTACACTTGACTTGTGAGGTTTTGCTTCTTGCATGGTTAAAAGAAAGAAGGAGATGCAGTTGGAGTAAAGGAAGAACAAGAAATTGCAAAGAAGAGAGAGAGGAAACAAAGGAAAGAAAAAAGAAAAGAAATATTATGTTTTATAAGGAAAATTTGGTAGTAAAGATTTTCAATAAAAATTACAAAATTACCATTACCAATAGGATTTGGATCATTTTAAATATTATTGTTAATATAAAATAATAAAAAATAAATAATTTTCGAAATATTTCATTAGAGAAGGTTTAAATCAAGTTCTAATGTTAGTGGAGGTGGGTGAGAGAAAATACAAAATAGTTTTGTTAGTTTTCTTGTTTAACTTTGATTCATTTTATTTTAATAATATCATGTTAACAACATAGTTATATTAAAAAAAAAAAAAACAAATAGTCATATGGTGCCTACATATATGCTATGTTGCAATATGCATAATTAGGCAAAGTTGCCACATCTCATTGGAGATTCAAGTGGGGGAGCTCTTCTAAAATAACAACCAGCTCAAACTTGATATCTACCCAATAGTGATACCTTATAAGGTTTGGGTAGAGTTTCAAATAAATATTCTAGAATTTGTTATGTTTTAAGAAATTTTTGCATTAGGTAAATCCCTTATCAACATTCATAGAAGAGACCTTAAATTCTCTAACAAAAGTTATTTATCATACCTCTAACTCTAAGCTATCAATTCAAATTTCACACTCATTTGTTCTAAAAACTAGCGAATCCAATAGTGAATACCCTTACAATTTTACTTAGAAAATATGTTGTGTGAAATATAAAATTAAAAGAAAAGGAGATATTAGACAAAACATCCAATTATTAATAATACAATATCTCTACTAAAGTTATATTACAACTTAAGCATATAATTTAGAAAAAAATAATAAAAAAATAGTTTAGGTGTTGGACTTGTAATACCCACCCGTAAACCATGTAGGAAAAACTACCACTTCTTGTTGTTGTGTATCATAACAAAGACATTAAATTGTAACAATATAGAGACATGAAATTAAAAAAAATATATATAAGCATCTATACGACCTTTATTCCAAGGTTTGCGCATTGGAAAGGGGTATGTTTAAATAAAAAAGAGAATTTCGTTAAAAGAAGAAGCCAAAACTTATTCATTGTGGTAGATGGTAGTGATTATGTAGAAGGTTTAAATCAACTGCAAGTGTTGGCAGAGATGGGTGAGGAAAAATACAACATAGTTTTGTTAGTTTACTTGTTTAGCTTTAATTTATTTTACTTTAATGGTAACATGTCAACAACATAATTGAAAGGGGGAAAAATTAGTCGCATATATGTATGCCACAATGCAATATGCACAATGAGACAAAATTGCCACATATTGCTAAGGATGCAAGCAGCTAAGCTCTTATCGAATACTTATACAGTTCAAACTCCAATAGGGTAATACCTATAAAGTTTGAGAAGGATTTCAAGTAAAATATTAAATGGGTTTAAATCAAGTTTCAAAACAAGTTTAATAATAGATAGGCAACTCAAACCCCACTGAACATAGTCATAGGGGTAGGTGGTGGTAATTATGGGGGAGATTTGAATCAACTTCAAGTGTTGCAAATGTAAATAAGGAAGATGTAACATAGTTTTTATTAGTTTTCTTGCTTAACTTTGATTTATTTTACTTTGATAGAACATGTTAACAACAAAGGTTAGAAAAAGTATGTTAGTTGCATGGTTTTTACATGCATGCCATGTTGCATTATGCGCAATTTGGCAAAATTGCCACATATTGATAAGGATACAAGTAGATAGGCTCTGATAGGGTACTTTATCAACTCGAACTTGATATATACACAATAAGGTCTGATAGGGTCTGATAAAGGTTTTGAATAAAATATTAAAACCTCATAAGCTTAAAAACCACTAGAAAACTCAAACAAAGTCCTACATATTATCTATTATTTTATTTCACAATTTCAAATGTACAATTCAAATATTATTATCAAATATATTATTAATTTTGATAATATATAATATTATAAGAAGTTGATAATATTATTTATTTATAAATTTTAATAATTACTTTTCCTCTTTACTTAATTTAAGAATCATTAAAATATAAATTCTAAAATATTTTAGTAAAATTATATTAATTAATTGGGCAGATTTCAAACAAACAGATTATGAGTCTTTCATTAGCTTAATGGATAAGATTTCAACATTTGATAAAAAAAACCCTATATAGTTTAGAACAAGTTTTAGATTAGCATATTAGCTAACAGAATTAGCTAAAGTACCAATTTTGACAATACGGAGTTTAATTGGATCTTGAAAATGATGCTTAAAAATAATAGACGGTAATTGTAATAACATAAAATTTAATTATCAAATTTGATGTTAACTCATAACAAATCGTTGAAAGGAAAGACCCCTGTACATATTCATTTATGGCCTCTTTCACTGCTTCTTCATTAAAAAATTTATCAGACATTTATTGATATAGGTGCAGTAGATGCTCACATGACTTCCCAATCCAATAAGAAACATCCATTTGGTTCACTATTCAAGCTAAGTTACCGTTAGGAGCAAAGCTAGAGGACATGCTCCCAAGAAATTCCAATTCCAGCAGTTGCTTTGAGTACAATGACAGCATAAGCAAACCTAGAGAAGGCAAAAGGCTGTCGACATGATATGTTATTTAGTAAGAGAGAGAAGAGAGAGAGAGAAAGATATGACAGTTGGCAGTTGGCACCACACAGCAGTTGGCCTTGGTTAGGCAAAGGATGTGGGGCATGCATAATCCCGCCACCCACTTCAAATCTAATTGTGAAATAATGACTTTAATGTTTAATTGGAACAATGCCAGCTTCTCTGCCAGAGAAGCATGTAGTAGTAGTCTTTTTTACTTCTTCATTGGGCTAAAGGTTGAGCTACATCATTCATGGACTTTGTTGCTTATTATTATCATCAACTCCTTCCTCATTTTCTCCATTGGGCAATTTTAATTTATTTTTTTTATAGTTAAAGTGTTTTTTCCCTTTTCCTTGTGTTTGTAGGATACAAATTATCTTTAAAAAAATGAGGATGAGAATATTTTCATTGTATGTGTCCACATTGTAATGCTGTCAAAAACATTTCTTATAACATAAGAATACAGTGGTACCCTCTAAAGGCTCTTAAAATTACAGAGGCATTTCAAATTTCTAGATTATCAAACTTATACCCTTCATAGGTGTTTAACATAGATAATTTCTTTTCTATTTGATGTTCCAGCAGTTAATATCCTTCAAATGGGATAATAAATCAACTTTTTAAATATAATTACAATTATTAAAAAGGATTGATTTGATACTATATTGAAAATAAAAAATAAAAAAATTCCACAACCTCAAGATTTTTCAAGGGCCATAAGCTCATTATTTTAGAAGTTTCAAACTCCTGTGTAATTTAAATAGTTTTTAGTATACGTCGCCATCCGTTAATAAATCTAGGAGAGGAAAAAGAGAAACAATTATTCCCCGGCTTTAGTTCTATTCTACCAGTGAAGTAAACACGTTTGAGATTTTTATGCTCATTATTATGTTCCAAAGTGAGACAAACGCGTTTCTAAAACAAAAGGTCAAGGACACCACATCCTTGTGGAAGCAATTAGCAAACATCTATTCATGTAACGGCCAACTAAATGTAAGAAATAATAAAAGAGGGGACACCTAACATTGACTTGCCATGAATTCTGTCTACTCCAAGGTTTTCCAAGAAATGGAAGAAAAGACATCAAGGAAAAGAAAACCCTCCATATGTTAGATCTCAAGACAATCAATCCGCTAGGGTTTTGGATGATACAGAATTCACTAGAACTCACGCTTTCTAGTCTAACAATGTTTAAACACGTTTTAATCATCAAGGAGAATGACAGGATACATAGTACCTATTTCTATTTAAGTATCATAACCTAAGAGAGGTCATCCAATGTCTAATTATCACGATATAGCTGGATGGACCAAATGGCCACTCGAGATGAAACAGATTCCAGGAAGGAAGAAGAAAACATATGATGGAACAAGTGAAAGAAAAGTAGAATCGGCAATATGTTCAATCGATAGATCAAATTAGATACATGAGTCAAAAACATTGAAAGAATAGATATGGGGACACAACTCCACAACAGCAGAAAACCCGAAGTTGCCGTTGTAATTGAAAAAACATGTCATACCAATGATAAGGAAACTAAGAAAACCCTGCAACAAGCTAGCCATATGGCCCTTCCCAGAGTGGTTCTGCTCCAATTCCATCAACAGCTGAAAGCTATTTACATAACTCACCTCAAATCAAATCCAGGAATGTACCCAAAAATTCCTGTGGAGAACGGTAATTTCAGCTGGATTTCCAAGCAACATAATCAGTGACACGCCACAATCATCAATTATTCGTGACTTTTCATAAGCAGTCAGTCACCTGTGCTGCATCAGCCTGGAGAAGATCGGATAAGAGGGTTGCTCAAGTGAATCAGCCACTTTCGCTTTCTCTCACGCAATTTCCTGGCAATAGGAATTTGTACTTCTTCGCATTCTCCAGAAGATATGAAGGAAGATGTACAGCCGAGAAAGAATGTGGCACCGGTCCCATCTTTCCAATAATTTCCTTGAATGTGTACTCCTCCGGAAGCATATCAAACAAATCAGACCCCTTGCATATAACCCCTTGCACCCTTTTTGGATTTAAATAATGAGGAAATCTAACCCTATCGAAGTGACTGTAAGCCCTCATTTTAAATATGAACTCATTGATGCGGCGGAAGCAGAAGCTACAATGCCAACCGGCATCAGCCAAGATGTCATCTGTCTGCCGGTAATGAGCATACTTAGTTTTGCCAGATTGATATCTATGGACTGAAGCTCTCCAGCTGTTGTTATCCACAAGAAACTCAAAGGAGTACAAATAGTTTTTCAGCCGTAGGTGGAGAACTTGAGGTATGTCATCACACCACCGTAGGAGATTAATCGTGTGTCTGCTTGGTATCTCATCAACATCAGACATGATCAATAGATCATCATCAGTAATACCAGCGTACTTCAGAAGCTGATCCAGAGCAACTCTTTGGTATGCCTCCTCGATGAAAGGGTTCTCACCCCTCTTAAACCTCCCTCCTATGGTTCCGTATGTTAATCGAGGCTCCACAAATTTGAACTGGTCTCTGTGGCTAGCAAAAACCAGAGGCTTTGGAAATCCCGTGAAGGTTGAATTTGATTCTAGAAGCACAAACTGTGTGATGTAAGGGTATAACTCTCTCCATCTTACGGTAAGAATATCTATCTCATTGCTGAACAATACTGCATCATATACGCGTCTTGGGTACTCACGAATGCCCCAACCATGGAGCTTGCAGAGATTTGCCATGGACACATTCTCATGATAGTAATGTGGAATGTCATGGAAAGGTTTAGGTGGTGATTCCCATAACGGCCTCAGGAAGTAAGATATCTTCTGCCCATGAATGTAGATACCGAGGACACACATAGGAATTACAACAAGTAAGAAGAGAATTGTCTTCAGATCCAAGCCACGCAACATGCATCGGAGTCTTGAGAAGCTCAGAGTTCGGTCAGAGCCCTGCCAATTGAAAACATGCAAATTGAGTACAATCAGAAAAATTAAAGGAAGAAATAACATAAAAAATTTTACATAATAACATGAAGAAACAAAGAAACAACCATTCTTTCACCCCATCATAGGAAATTGCTAATTACCTAATCCATCAAAGTTTCCATGCCACAAACATAACCTTATATTTATCTCTATAAACTGCAAATTCAAGATGCCTGAACTGAAAACCTCGTATTCATGTCTTTTCTTTTTTGTTATTGTTATTATTATTTGTTTTTAAGAAAAGCAACTATGCCCACCTAAACACCTGAGAATAACAATTATTGCAAGGAAAGAAAACCATTACTGATTAAATCTGAAAAGCTACACAACCATTCACAAAGTTCTAAAATTCAAACTCGTAAATCGATATAAATCCTGTAACCGCAAGTATCGAGATACCCGCCAAAAATCACTTTTTAACTCCACAAACTTATGTTACCAAGAAAATAAGATCCAAGATGCTTCTGGATAGATCTAAACGTGCATTGTTGTCTAAGTATGCAAGATGAAGCAAAACCCAAAAAAAAAACCCAAAGCTCCATGCTCAAACAATGCAGCAAAGGCTTGAAAATTGCAGCATCTAAGCACATCAATATGAAAAGAACCCAAATTTACACTGTAAATTGCATGACTTCAAAAACAGATTCAACATCAGATTTCGAATGTACAGATCAATGAAGTTTTCCACAACTTAGTAAAGCATCAAACAAGATGTAGAAATAGAAACTAAGGAAGAAAAGAAGTATACCTGGCCACAAAAGTCCTCACATATATCATCGGTCTTCTTAGAGCAGTAATGGCCACCACTTTCATTCATCATCCACCACATTTTTTCTCCTTCCTTCAAAAAACTCTGATACATCACACTTTTTTCCAGATTTAGCCTTAGAAAGTACCAGATCAAACTCCAAAACTTCAATCCAAAACCCACCCAAAGATCCACTCCCTCACTTCTCCAAAACCCACTTCTGAAAAATCTAAACTTTAACCGCCTTTCCCCTAAAATAGCCTACAAAATCTCGAGAACTCAATATGGGTATCCCGTTAAAGCAATATACAGGAGAATCTCCAAGCTTTCCAAAATAATAACAATAAAAAAAGGAGGGCTCTGATTCCAAATAAAGAATAAAAGAATATTGAACAAACAAAAGGAAAACTAAAAATCAAATAATTGCGGCTCTTTGTTAATGGGTGTCAGTCCTAAACATCAATTGTGTTTCCCTTCTATATATAAAGTCTGGGACTAAAAACATCAAAAAGTATAGAGCCGTTTGTTTCTCTTTTTCTCTTATGTGACCGTGTCTTGTTTTACGTTTTTTCCTTCTCGCGTGTCGCCTTTTTATAAAATCAAGGGATAAGAAAACGCGAAATAGTTCAATTACGTTAATGTCCTAGTAGTGCACATAGGATTAAGCACAAGGAGGAGGGCAGTTTGGTCAATCAATAAACAAGGGAACCGTTTCGATCTTTTGGCTGGGTCCACACGCGTCCTCTTGACTGGCTCAAGACAACCTATCTGTCGTGTAGCTTGATATAATTTCTTTAAGTTTAATAATGATTATCTATTTTATAAAATAATTTTTATAAAAAGTTAAAATTTTATTTTTCGATCAATTCCCAATTACTGTATATATTACAATTGTTATTGTTAGCAGAGAAAAGCATTGAATGCAATTTATTTTTTAAAAAATGGATATTTATATTATTAAGTTATAATTATTAAAGGATATTAATTTTTTATATATTCGAAAGTTAAAAAAAAAAGTTTGATTAAAAACCATAAGCTATAATGGAAGCTTACGTGGTGGACCAGGAAATATAGAATTTCCATACGGCCGTTTCTGAGAAAGTTTCTGATATTTCCAAGTTAAGCAGGATGTGTCTTGTAAGGTCTTCGGAAGCAGACACGTGGGTTGGCATTTGCCACTTGTCGTTTCGCTAGGAGGCTATCACACGAGAGAACTCTTCAATTGCTTATCTCCTTACCCCATAAGAAATCGAATTATAAGAGATAAATAACCAACATTGTTATTTATAAAATAATCCCCACAAGGAAGGCTGGTACATGTGCTGCAGTCTCTATTACTTGTTTTAGCTACCTATAATTTTATAAAAATTAGGTGAGAGGATTTCAATATTTGATCGAACGAGTTTTATAAAAAATTGTATCTATTTAAATATATTATTAAAAATAGATTCTTTTAATTTTTTAAAAATATTGTTATATGTAATTAATGATTGGGATTATACGAGAGATGATGGCATCATAATGACATTATAAGGTATTTTAATAATTTAGATAATTTCAAATGTTAATTTGTAAATTGAGAAAAATTAAAAGAAAAAAAAAGGTTTAAAAACCTATCCTTTATCCTATAGGGTTATATAAAATGTGTTAAAAACTCATCTGATAACTTTATAGATTCTCGAAATCCATTTGAACTCACCTAATGAGAAACATTTGTTAAATAAATTAAAATTCATATTTCTATGGAAAAATAAATGAGAAAATTACAAGTGAATGAATCAACATTTTGATTTAAGTTTAAATAAATGATCAAATTTTCGAGTAATTAAAATAGAATATCAATATTATGTTAAGTAGTTCAAATAAAGGATTCTATTATGATGCCATTGTTACATTGTCATATTAAGTTAACATAGCATATTTATAGAACAATGACATGATCCTCTATATTTAACAGTATAATGATAATTTGTTTTAACTACTTAAAAATTTGATTATCAACTTTAATCACTTATATAGTATTTGGTTGCCATTATTTTATCATATTGTAGTAGATAAAATCTTCAGGTCTTTTATTTGGTTTGTGTATTAAAACATATCACTAGATTAAAAGACCTTAAGGTATTAGACAAAATAAAATAAAAAAAAATTGTATCATATGCTAATAGTACAAAAATTTATTTTACAAAACAAAATAAGCATATTTTTAAATATTAAAAAATAATCCTATGATATTATCATTCTTTTTACTATTGTATTCCTGTAAAAACTTTTTCTATGAGTTTTCATGTTGAAGCAAAAAATAATTCTCTATCATTATCAAAATTCGTATCTTATACTACGCATTCCAAATGTGATACATGAGATTTGTACTGTACTGTTCTCCTTATACAATATTGTTTAATTCTACTTATTTAATCTAGTTCTCCTAACCAAATACTATCTTAGTATAACAATAATTCTCTATTTTTACCACTTGAAAGTTTAATCTGCTATTTGAATTTAATCCTAAATATGGATTTCTATACTTGTAATTTTTCCAAAAATAAATATTCTTGAAAGCTAAAAGTCTTATTTATTAAAATAAAGTAAATCAACTTAAATCTTACTAACCATCAAGTAATTAACCATATATATATATATATAAATAAATTATACACACACTATAAGTTTGAATAAAATCTAACAACATATAATAACATCAAATATTAAATAGGTTAGAGTAGGAGTTCTTAATCAAATTTGAGTCCCCTATCAAGTATTGGTATTCTCACAAAATCCAATTCAAACCTACCGGGTTAATCATATAAGAAAATAGCCTTTCAAGTTATTATTGGATTTAATCAAATTAGGTATCCTATAAGAATGAACTTGCTTGCATCTCCAATTCTTACTAAGGAATGGTACTAATATACTAGTTATGCTATAATACCTTGTCCTCTATATTATTTATCCACAAGTTCTTTTGATAGGGAAAAAGAAAAATGAAGCATGTCATTTTGGTTCAGTTAATTAGCATTATATTTACCCTTACAACGTACTCCTCTTTTACAAGATCATATGGAAACAAAAGTGAAGATTTTCTTTGATATATATTCTTAAAAATATTAATGTTGATTAAAAGTTTTAGTAAAAGATGAATCAATGTATAGTTTATAGTGTATCTATATTAGTTGTTTTTTTCATTTTAAGGTCTTTATTAAGTGTTTGTTCAAAGAGATATGAGTTTTAGAAAATCATCTTAATAGACTTTTGACAAACATATATAATCATTTTAAAACAAATGCAATAAGAAAGTGTGAAAATGGATAAAAGTAAGCCCTCTATAGTATTTTCTCCACATATATATATATATATATATATATATATATTATTTGCCAACATATCTATAATATTAAAACGTAGAAAATGGTTCAAAGCATCACACCTAGATTCCTTTAATTACCCTTCAAATTATAGGTATACCTCTTATTGAAATGCCCTAAAACCATAAAGCCTAATTAAATATATAAATATGTTATAACATGTAAGGAAAATATATTAATGGATTAATAAAGTCCACAATAAAAAGGATAATTAAAACAATTCAATATATAGTCTTTCAAAACAAATAAATTACGTATATAGAATGGATTTGATTCAATTCCTCCTCTCCCCCAACAATATAAACTTATGTATATTTAAATATGTAAAAAAATTATAATGCAAACTATTAATGGTATGTTTGGTATGCAGAAATAAATTCGAAATGAAATCACGATTCCGAGTTTTTCCTTGTTTCCTATATTTAGATGCGCTTTTAAAAGTCGGAATCGTTATTTCTTGAAATAATCGATTTCGCCTTTAAGAGGGAACTTAATTTCGCCTTTAAGACAAATCGCGATTCCATTCTGGTTTCTTTAATGATCATTAATTGAAATTACTTATTTAATCTTTAATTATATTTTATATTTAATAATGAAGAATAATTTTGATAAATACTGTTTTACATACATTCCATTCCATGTACATTTCCAAACACACAAAGGGATTTATCATTCTAGTTACGATTCCATTCTAATCAATTCCATTCCATATCATTCTTACATACTAAACATGACATATGAAAGACCAATTTTCCTTAACTCCTCTCCTTTAGCTAAGGCCTTCACTCTTTGAACATAAAAAGTGATAGATATCTTTGTTTAGTAGCTTTTATAAAGGTCAATATGTGCAAAAGTTTAAAGAAGAGAATTTTGAAAGTGAAAATTAAAAAAGGAAAAGGTAAGAAATTTATAGTAGAAGGATGAGTGCTCACATGTCAAGAGAGCAATCTACTATGAGAAGCATTCCCTTTAAGAAGGAACTTGCTGAGGTTAAAGTACTATAGCTTTCTATAGTGAAAATGGTTGTGGTGGTTAGCCAGAATTAGCCATAAAGGAGTCATGAGTGACCTTAGTTAAAGTTATCATCACTTGGGTCGATCGCAAACAATTGAAGCTTTGAAATGAGTAACCAAAATATATTAACCCAATGTAATCTTCCTTATGGATACAAAGAATGGTAATCACTATGTGGACTTTATAAGAAGAAGGTTACATTTTGATGAAGCAATATATGTTGAATGTGAAGTTCTTTCTAGTGATTATTGATGTCTTATCCCATATGATTTTGAAAGTATCTTCTACTAGAAGGTTAAAAGGGAAAAAAAGAAATTATCTTAAGCTAACTCATTTGTTCTCTCCTAATAATCCTTTTATTATAATGAAAATGTAACAATTCTTATCAATTTGGAGACAACTCTTGTAGGCTATTATAGAGCCTCTAGATAAACAATAAACTTTCAAAATTCAAGCATTCTTTTCAACCGGAATGTGGAAGATTTAAATTGTGAATCTTTATGTCAAATCTTATTAATTCCTTCCTTAAATCACCTAGGATACAATATGGGGCTAGAAAGGTTTTACCAACATATATAATGTTTGTTTCTAGCTTCCCTAAGAAGTTATGTGCTAATGTAGAATCTATGATCTTGCATTTTTATATGGGGGTGATAGTGAATCACAAAAGATACATTTGATAAAATGATCTCATCTTGTGACATAAAAAAAGCCTGGAGGGTTGAGTTTTCAGGAACTTGAGCACTTCAATGAAGTACTTATAGGAAAATGAGCATAGAGAATTGTTAATAAACCAAATCTTTTGTGGGTTAAAGTGCTAAGAAGCATTTACTTCCCCAATGGAGATGTTGAAATATGAAAAGAGGTGGTGGAGCATCCTAGTTATGGCGAGTACTTTGATTAGGAAAGATGTCCTTATAAAGAGTTTTTATGGCAAGTCAAAGATGGTGAGAATATTAATGTATGGAATAATTATTCGTGGATACCATCCTTTACCTGTATAAAACCTTTCCATTTTGATGGTTGTAAAGCATATCTTAGCTTGAAAGTTTGAGATCTAGTAATCCATGAAGATAAATGCTAGGATGAAGACAAGTTGCTATCTTTTTTGGGATATCGAACACGGATCAAATCCATACAATTCTACAAATTCTAGTAGATAGGCATGATAGAATAATATGGGCCCTAAAGGTGGATGGAAAATACTTTGTTAAATCAAGTTATTATAATTTGATGAAAGATCCACTTGTTAGTAGCTAAAATCAAGCTTCCACAACCATTTTTTCCACTAACATAATTTGGAACTCATTTGGAGTGCAAATTCTATGCCTAAAGTGAAGCACCATTGTGGAGATCATGTAGTAAATTTCTCAACACAAACGAAAACAAATTCAAAAGGAAATTGGAGATTTGATGTGGTTCAATTGAAATTGTGGAACAACTAATTTTAAATTGCTATTAGTTGTGATTGGTTTTGCTCAAAATACTAGAGTTGTGGGTCGAAGTGAATATCTCTTCATAGTCTGTATGTTGGCTTATGGATGTATGGGAAAACATAAAGAACATGTTTAGGATATTCAAGAATTTCCTTTTATATTTAGATTAGTTTGGTATGTATGGAAACATAGATGTCACTACTTGTTCCGTAGCAAAAACCCAAATCATAGAAGTGTTGTAATGTTGATAAGAGCCTCTATGATAGGGATCAAGGAACACTTGTATTCTAGAGCACAAGGTTTACAAAATTTAGTCAATATAATATTGACTAGTGTAGTTAATGATGATGAATGATGTATCATTGATGAGTTTGAAATGCACTTCAAAGAACATAGTGATAAAATGTTAGTTGTTGCAAAGTTTCCCAATCATATCAATGAAGAGAGACTTGTTATGGAACATTCTTTGGGCTTGGAAAATGAAAATGTGAAAATTGGTAACAGTATAATGTAAAGGAATCTATAGCAATTGAATCTATTGGAACCATTTAGTCAGTTTAAGCTTAAACCATTTAACTAGTTAGTTTCTAGGAAACAGAATACTTTGCTAGACTAATTGTAGGACTAGTTGCAACACCGTCCGATTGGTCAATTTAGTAGCTACGCATAGAATGTTCTATGAAACTAGCCAAGGAACTTGTCCCAAGACCAGTCGGTTGGTTTAAGTTAGATTTGCATAGATGGAAAAACACTATTTTCTTTCTTTTTTTTCAACCATTTAATCATTTTTTCTTATTATTTTATTATCAATTTATTCAAGTTTACCCTAGATATAAATAGTTTGAGTCTTGAGAACCCTTACTGATTCTAATACAAGAATTGTGATGAACAAACTACTTGTCGATCTTATATGTCATATCGAGAGAGATGAGTGCAATATAAATTTCCTTGGTGCATAATATCCACAAAATGGTTGTACATATCCAATTATATAAAATCCAAATCTTCAATCTCTAATTTTCCATTGAAAATTTTGTGAATTTTTTTATCAAATTGTTGCGGTTCGCTAGTTGTCAATCTAAGGTGCACCAATCAATCTTAGAATTCAATAACTTTGTTGCTAAGGTGTCTTTATCCTTCCTAGACATCAAATAAATCCAAGCATTGGTTCTTAAACTACACCAAGTGAAGGCTAAATCAAAATAAATAGCAATGGTGTGTGGAATGAAGTGATTATAGGGTTGGAGTTTATGCAATTGCATGGGACCATGAAGGAAAGATGTTAACCGGAGTGAGTTTGAGTTTAGAAACAAATTAAACTTTGTTGTTAGAGAGAAAAGCTTCATTAGGTATTATATGTCACATGCATATGTGAGCGGCAAATAAGTATCAATAAAGTTTAAATACATGATAACGATGGTAAGTAGTTTCTAGAATAATTACCATCTATATAGCCATGTGCTCATATTCTATTGGTATTTACCCACAACTTGTATACGTACATGGTGGTTAATACTCATTGAATCTTCATTTGTTGTTAGAAGCCTATGCAATGTAAAAAGGCTTACTATTTGCAAAAGACAACAAGTGGAAGCATATTATTCTAGAAACTAACTATTCCATTGTCTAAGATAACATCTAAGGAAAAGGGAGAAGAATTAGATTTTATACCTATTCTTGATGCAATTTCTCTTCTTATGTTTTCATTTGATAGTTGTTCCTTTGCTTAATTAGTAGAAAAGTAAACATATGTGCTAATTGAGTTGTATCCTAAGTCAAAAAAGGGATGAGCAAAGAGGATATGACTTACTTAAAGCCTATTCATAGTTCTATAAATGAAACCATGTGCTTCCTCATACAAATTACTCTAACAAGACTTATTTTGTTGCAAAGGAGAGAAAGAGTATGGTTATGCACCATTAGATATCTAATATGAACTTTGAACTTTAAATTCTGAGGAATAATCATAATAAAAATAATTTCAAACCATAAGTACTAAAATTGGAAATCCATGAATTTGATCAACTCAAAACCCTAAAAAGGGTTTAGGATCAAGAATTCTTTTCATTGAGCATAAGAAAGAGAAATTTTAGCCTTATGAAAATAATTCATTTAAGAAATCTTCTCTTTAGGATGTGGAAAGTCAAACCAAAGGAAAGATTTCAAGAAACAATAATGAAAAAATGTACATTTTGCTTAAAAAGATAGATTAGGGTTTTAAGCCCTAAAAGAATTGGAGTTACCTTTAAGATTTAATAATAGTTCCAAAAAAAATGTCCTAGTTTATCTAGCTATAAGGTCTAAGGAAACTGTATTTAACTAATATAAGTACAAAACGTACAAAACTAGAGAAAGTTATTGCAGTTTCATTACAAGCCAATATCATTGAACTCAATTAACTTAACTTAAATTCAATTATCCACTTTTATTTTCAATTGACCTAATTAGGGAATGACTAGCTATGGTATAGGTACTTATAAGGTCTAATACTTATGCTTTTGGACTTGAAGAATGAAGAGCATAGAAGCAGGCCTTGTATGTTTATACTATGGTATCGATATGTGGTGGACTAGTATACCCTCCATGTTTAAGGTGTGACACTTATCTTACAAACAATTAAAAATTAATTCAGCAAACTAGTAAATTTTCTTTAATTTAATGATTTTTTACTTTTATATAGATTATGTTCTCCACTTTAAGTAGGGAACTAAATTCCAACAAATTAGAGTGTGGAAATTGGAGAGGTTTTCAACTTTATTGGAAGTTTTTATTATTAATATAAATTATATTTGATTTCTTTTATTTTAGACACATGTATTATGAGCGCATTCCATTTAGTAATTCTATATTAACATGTGAATAGATTCATATATTGAGTACTATTAGTGATTGTATTGTATAAGTATTAGAAATAAATGCATTGTTATTATCAAAATTATTTACTAGGTACAAAATAAGTCTTATGAATTTTCAACACATGATTTAATTTTGAAAAGAAGAAAAAGAAGAAGTTGCATTTAAGTTCACAAGCCACTTCCAAATGCACTCAAACATTTAGCAAAAGGTTTCGAAAATATCTATAATATAATTTACATAAATAGAAATCAAAATTATGAAATACAATTTATACTCTTGATGCGTGTTGACCATCTTCTCATTGAATAATATATATATTCATTAGGAGGTGAAATAAAAGACACCTCGTGGTGTTTTGTGCATCTTCGCTTCCTTCACCCGTCCAAAAAAATTGACGTCAGTCATAATTGTGTTAGGTTTTAGTCTATTAGGGAATTACGGTTCGCATAAGACTAAGAGAACTCCATTGAATTGAACCTTCACCGTCGATCCCCAATCCCAAAAAGCACGCCAAAAAGAAATAATTGAATAACATTTTTTTCATTTGACCTTTCTAATTTATGGTTTAATGAGTTACAGTAAATAAGAGATTCAAACTTTGCTTTCTACCTATTACTTTAAACTATAATATTGAGAGCACACTGGTTTCAAGGTGACTTTAGAGAGTTACACGTTAGGTTTTAGGCTCCGAGTCATTATAATCTATATTTACATACTGATTTTTTCTACCTTATCCATCTTATATACTTACTTAATCCTCCTATCTTATAAACTCTAATATTTATTGACGAACTACTCTATCATATAAGGTTCAATGAGATTTATGAGAGTTCAATAGGTCTTGATACTCGCTTTTATAGATGATCTATTGAGCAACTTAACTAATCCATGAGTTTTTAATTAAAATACACCACACCATGAAAGGATCTTCAGTATGTTATCGTTTAAAATGGAGCAATAGCTATATATTCAAGACATTTGTACTGTATTCTCGTAATTAACTCCGAGTATCACCGTTTTGGCTTCATCAAAACTTGATTATTTATACATAACCCTGATGATGAAGTATTAAATATTAAAATACATAGCAAAAAGCTACTTGACGTAGGTTAAGAGAGTGATCATCATGTGTTAAAGTACTACTTAACCATATTTCTGTTTTTTCGTTTTTGGTAACCTGATATAATAATAAACCTAGCAAGATAGCGCAATCTCACAAAGTCAAACGCCTTGCCTCGTAATCATGATTAATATTTGCCACTAGTACTACGTTGTATGTTTTACGTAAAATCGCTTATTCAAAATGATTCTGAGACAACTTGGATGGTGTTGAATCCTTCCAACCTGTGATGGAATTTGTAAACATGACACTGATTCAACTGAAGAATAATTAAATTGAAGATGACGTTTGGAGACCAGTTCAGAGTCGTCTTCTTGTATCCCTATCATATTGATTAGCTAGACCTCAGTTTGTAGAATTAGAATGGGTCCAAAGTCGAGGGTCATGGTGCATTTAAGAGAGCTTGCTTGACTCAAGAAAAGTTAGTCATGTCATGCCACCAATAATGCTGTGTTAGGCATAGAATCTACCAAGAGTTGATTGAAGAAATATATGAACTATTCATGCTGTTTTAACTTTATATATCTATTTTTTTTTTCCAGCTATATAATATCAGTTTCTGTTACTTATTTCCGATTATATAATTTGAATTTTTATACATTTTCACTTTGCATATTTATGTTATTATTTTCTTTTCACTTATGTAAACACACTAGTTAAAACTATGTTAATCCTGTTATGTTTACGCATTTTCTATTAGACTCTTCCTTCTTTAAAGGAATATACAGACCTTTCACATTCTTTTATTTTATATACCTATGCTTTTTATTCAGCCATATGGTGTTTATTTATTTTTCATACTTATGCTATTTGTTTTCTTAATTATATAACTTAAGTTTTTGCACCTTTTCACTTAGTGTACTTGTGTTGTTGTTGCTATTATTATTATTATTATTTCCTTGTATTGTAAACACTAATTAAAATGATATTTTTCATATTTTCTTTTAGACTCTTATTATTATTTTTCCATGGAGGTAATGGAGTTGAGGTTATGTAAGTTAAGAAAAAAAAAAGATGCAAAATGAAAAGGCAAAGAAACTTAGATCATCTAATAGTAGGTATGGCATTTTATCAAGTATTTCTCATCCTTAAAAAAATATATGTTTCAATAATTAATTATGATTCAAAACATCAACCGTTGAACTGGTTTTTGATGATTGAAAAATTTCCAACCAAAACGTATGGCTTCATTTAATGATTATTTTGACTGGAGGGATCAACTGAAGTGAACCGAGTTGTCACACCCTTTTAACAATGGCACCATTCTCAACTCTCGACAAAAACAATCACACAATAAGGATTGGAGAGGGAGATAATGCTTGACTCAACATAATAATATGGACACCGATATACGATCATTTATATGGATATAGAGACTCCACATATAAT
The DNA here is from genome assembly GCA_037954665.1 of Laguncularia racemosa. Classification (NCBI taxonomy): domain Eukaryota; kingdom Viridiplantae; phylum Streptophyta; class Magnoliopsida; order Myrtales; family Combretaceae; genus Laguncularia; species Laguncularia racemosa. The sequence continues at coordinate 606,154 of JBBMOL010000066.1, forward strand.
ATATTTTAACAAAATTATATAGATGAACGTAAAACCCTCACAATATACAGCCAATCTGAGTATGGTTAAAATCGTCATAATTATATTTACGAGCAGTTAATTATTTGTGATTTGTAATTATTGATAACATGCATTCTACAATAGATAACACATTAACATGATTTACACAATTTTAGAAAGAAGGAGATTGTCGATAAGTCGCTTTTGTTAAAGGTTATCGTGTAATTTGAATGTGATATAATGTTTATTTGCCTTTTTCTTTCTTTTTTTTTTTTTTGTTAAACTGCAAATACACCTTTTATATTTCATGTTATGTTCATTTAGCCTTTTTTATCTTTAAAGTTGAACAATTAGATATCTAAATATTTAAAAATAGTTTTTTTTTTTTTTTGTCCCTTATATCATCCTTTTGCCCTTTAAAAATAAGAAAAAGTGTTTTTAATATTTTCAGTTATTTTATCCTATAGCAATACAGTAAAATAAGATTTAAAAGTATATTTTATTTTTAATAATTTAGAGTTTAAATACTCAATTTTAAAGATAATGATTCTAGACAAGCATTTGTAAGAGAATATATTTTAAAAACAAAGAAAGGTAAAAGATTAAACCTTCTAAATATTAATAAGTAAATTAGAGTATCTATTTATCTTTTCTACCTTGGCGGAGTTTTGGAATAAAAATATTTTGAATGGATAATTTTTTTTTTTTTCAATATCATGTAACGTATCCATTAAAGATTTAAAACAAGATAAAATGGTTGGATAAAAAAAAAAGCACATTAGGAAGAAGAATGAAAAGTCGAGCGTTGACATCCATATCAAGAAAGACCAAGTAATCTCAAAAACACGGATTGGATTATTTCCTCGACAAATCGAGGCCGTTTCTCGTCACTGGATGGGCACATCCGCGCCTGACCGGTTGATTTATCGATTCCTTCGTAAGACAAAAGAGAGACCACCATACCATACCATGATTAGTCAAGATGATGTCTTGGCAACAACGACACAATCAAATAAAATAAGAAAACAGAACTACTATTGGTGCCACCTGCGAAGGGAGGGCTTACCATCAACTTCCCACCGTGAACCTTGTTTCGTGTCCCGTAATATGAAATTGTTCGAAGGATTTTCATGCGAGATTGAGTTTCTTGATAGTGATGTTTATTCATAATAATGCTAGGATTACGGTAACCCTTTTTGAAATTATGTCTACACCCTAAAGCCTAATTCCAAAGGTTTCTACTTTGAGTGCCGTTTCAGATATTATCTATATTATTAAATCTAAACTCAATATAGCAAAGAAAGTCAACGAACTTCAATGAAATAAATAATTGAGAGGTGCAGTCTTCCCTCCTTCATCCGCCAGCTACCTCCACGGCTCCACAACCACACAAGCCTACCAACGTTATACCAACTTGCCACCCCGGACCACACGGTCCTCTCCCTCTTTCTCTCTCTCTCTCTCTCTCTCTCGATCTTCTTGTCAACTGTGGAGGTGATTAATTACACACCCTTCCCTCTCACTTGCAGAGAAAGAGAGTGAGAAATTCTGTATTTCTTGAAATCTTGACAAATCAACTATGTGATTGGAATAGAGCAAACATAAAGTTAAGGAATACGAAAGAGGCGGAGATAAGGATTCCTATAATATTTTGTTTATGTAATTTTTAGTAGAATATGATATTTCTAAATTTTAAAATTGTGTGGTAAATTTTTCCAACAAGTATACATATTGTATTCATTTTTACTATAATATTGGAATGAGCCATTTCTATCTCATTGACCTTAGCTTATAATGAATTATCTACTATCCAATCAGACTCTAGTGTTGTGACTTGTTTAAAAATTTATAGTACTTAAGAAAAACTTGACTGATGCCAAAGTTTGAGTAAGAAGTAGAATTAAAGTTGATTAGATAGCAAATAGTTCATTATAAGTTAAAGTCACCAAGAAGACTCATATAACTAATACAAATGTCTCACCTCAATGTGATGGTAAAAGGGATTGAATTACATATTTTTTCTAGAAATTTATTATACTTATTTTTAAAATTAAAAGTACTTTATGATGTCGATATTGGCATCACCAGAACATTAAAGGACTTGTCGTCTTCATCTCCCTTTAATTTTTGAACTTTATATTCCTCTTCATTCAAATTATATGCTTCAATATCTCATGATTTCAAGAAGGTCAAGACCATGATTATTGCAATATAACACATAGGAGTAACATTACATAAATAAAGATAAATGGTGATTGCAATATGAGTTATAGAGATACTTGCAAAATGATGCAGTGTGAAGTGATAATACAAAATATGAGGAAATAATAAACTTATAATATTTAATAATGATCAATAATACTCTGTCTATTACAATGCTTATATGGTATTTATAAACTTAAAACCCTAAAATTAATAAGAAAACTAAATGAAAGAAAACATGACACCAAAATAACTTTCCCAAACCTAATGAGGAAATAAAATAAAATAGGAAAGGAAATAGAAAAATAGCTTCCCTAAATGTAATAAACAAAATAAAATGAAAAAGTAAATAGAATATTAACTTTCCTAAATAGGCTAAGATTCTTTAACAATTTTAATACTTTGGCACATGCTAATATGAGTTAATTTGGCTTATCTACGAGCTTCAAAAATAGCTTATGACTTTTAGGAACCTGACTAGCAATGTTTTTGAACAATTTCTTACTTCCAACTTTCAAATATATTCAATGAACTTCTAATTCCGACTGCCCTTGCCTTTGATATCATTTCTTATGCTTCTAATATTGATGACCCAATTGTTACATATATTATAAATCTAACTCACCCACTAACCCATGTCATAAAAAATTATAATATGTGGAAAATGTTGACTCTAGTAATGATGCTATTATATATATTTTAATGACTTTGTCGTAGTCCTATATTATCTTTTCACATAATTGTAACTATAGTATGTTTTTACCTAGACTCACATTCTCGTTTATTTGTGATATTAAAATAATGATATAAATTACAAAGAAATTTCATTGTACTTCAATAAGATAACCCAAGTAATAGGTTGTATTTTTTTTTATATTTTATGCAATATATATGTCTTTTATGTTAGGCAACCAATGTATGAAGTAAGGATGGGGTTACCAAGACTAGAAAATGGATGAAATGAAGGAAAGAGAAAAAGTAAAAATGTAAACAATTAAAAAAAAATTCTTACATTGAGTTCTTAGATCAACCTAAGGGAAAACATGGAAATTAAGAAAAAAATTTACCCAAATTGGTTCACAAGTCATAAAACCGTAACCTAGATTTTGTAACCTTGGCAATTCTTAAGAATTGCCATTAAAATCAAGGCCTCTAAGTTGAGTTAGGGTTTTATGATTAGAGCTCTGCAAATGAGTTATGGCACACAAGTCAGTCCGTTTAATCCACTTAAAAAATGGGATAAGGTTGAAATTTTCAATCCATTTTAAAAGTCGACTAAATAAGCCTAGTCCATTTAACCTACAGGCAAAGTAGGTCAACCTGTTCAACTCTTGGGCTGACCCATCAATCTAAGGACAAAAAAAAAAGTGGCATAACTTATCCTAACCATATGTTACATTCACAATATAATACTAAGTCACTAATTCATTTTACTTTTAAATTTAATATAATAAATTACAAAACTTAAGCCATATATCATCATTCACCATCATATTTCTTACTCTTCTTTCTTACTTTTTTATCTTAGTCTTTTCATCTTACTTGTTGATTCTATCTTTTAATCTTTCCATCATTTTATAATATTCATATTATAAAGATGTTATAATTATAATATTTATATTATGATACAAAGTATTAAGTTAATTCATCATATTGTTGTATAAACGATATAAGGTTATTATGGATTTTATATTTTGTATAATTTTAAATGAAAAAAAAATATTGTTAATGAGTTGTAGGTTAGCCTATATGACCCACTAAAATATATAAATCGATTAAATGAGTTATATTGGCCCACTTAACCCACTAAAATATATATATATGGGTTAAATGAGCTTACTTAATAGGCTAACCCATTTAACCTACTAACTCATGTAGTTAAGTTAAGGCCAACAAATTCTAATCAATTTGTTAAATGGATCGTCATAGGTTGACCAGTTTAATTTGCAAGTCAAAGTAAGCTACGCTAAGTTGGCCTGTTTAACCCACTTGTATACCTCTACTCGTGACCAACTATACCCCTACAATATAGTCTCTCTCTTCTCGAGATAAAGGTACTATGAGTTTCTAAATTTTCAACTTTTAAGAATTTAGTATGTAAACTCTTACTTTTTATAATATAATATTTGTGCTTTTAATTTTGTTGCAATTTTGTGTTAATACTTTTAATTTAATTAGCAATTTGGTGTCTAAATGTTTACTAAAAATACAACCAAATTAAAAGTACATATACTAAATTCTCAAAGAAAAAAAATTATATACTAAATTCTCAAAGAAAAAAAATTAAATACTAAATTATTAAAAATTAAAAATACAGACATTTATGATGCATTAAGCATTTATCTCCTTCCTTTCCCTATCGACGTCTATATTGCACTTTGTTTTGATTTAAAACAAACCGTGAAATTGGAATGCATGCCAGCTTAAACAGTAAACCTAACCCCATTTTAGAGTTTCTCATTTCATATATCTTCTCTATTCGTAGCCTTTTCTCTTTTCTCTTTTTAACTTTCTCTTAGTCTAGATTTAGCATCAAACGTCACACAAAATACAACATTAATGGCATTGTTTTACTATTTTTTTTTTTCATTTTTCCTCCTTTAATTATTTTATCATTTTTATTTACTTTCTCACTTGCTTTAAATTTAAATTTCTCATTTTCCTTTTTATATTCTCATATTTCAGCGATGTGAGCATCCCGTGCTCAATTTAAAAAATTGACAGAACCGGTATATTCACATGTTCTCACTGATGGCTGCTATAATTTATACATCCTTGCAAGGTGAATCTAATTTAGAGGGTTCATGTAGACGGTTTTCAAACTTATTACATTATAATACATAATTTTGAAAATTATTATTATTATTATTATTATTCTGAAGTTTTATTTTGTGATAATATCTTTTCAATATTGTCTTGAGGTCTTTAACATTTCCTAAAATGCTACAATTTTTATTATTCTTACGTGTCTTTACATGATATTATGCCCCATTGTTTTACAAATAATAAAACAGACAGTTGTTCCGGCCATTTTCAAGTTTGATGGCCAAACGTGATGGAGACAGGGGATACACGGCCGTGCTATAAATGATGGGGACTGGGAACACGGCGGACACACGGCCGTGCATATAGACCGTGTATCCAATTCAGAGCCACAGACGTATACACGGCTTCCTCACACGGCTAGGAGACAACCGTGCTTCGCGATCGTGTCCTCAGACAGAATTCCACAGAAGTATACACGGCCCCACACATGGCCGTGTATCGTGACCGTGTATAACGATCGAGTATCCCACAGAGGCTGACATGGTTCCGGGCACGGCTTGGGACATGGCTTGCGGAACTTTCACAGAATCATACACGGCTTAGAGGCACGGCCGTGTATGAGACCGTGTACTAGGCTTATCACTTGCCCAGAAGTATACACGGCCTGGAGGCACGGCCGTGTATGCGACAATTTATAGGCGTGTATTTTATTATTTATTTTCACGTGTACGCTTAGATTTTCCCCTTTTAGATATTTTACGGGGCCATATAAATACTCTTTTGTCAGATAGATTAGGGTTACGTTTTAATATACATTTGAATACACTTTGAGAGAGAGTTTTCTCCAATTATCGGGTTGTGCGCAACCTAATTTGCATCAAAGCGTGTGTCTTTGTTGTGTGAAACCAATCCAATTTCGGATTCGTTTCGTTTTAGCTTCCGCGCTGCGTCAGTTTGGTATCAGAGCAAGGTTATTTCCTGCGGAGATGTCGGCTAACGACGGTGTTGATGGCGGTCGTGTTCTTGACGGTGTTCAAGATACGAGGTTTCAAGGGAACCATCAATGGGTTCCTAGGGCAGAGTTCGACGCAATGCATCAGAAGGTCGGGCGTATGGAACGGCGCCTTGATGAACTGATCGAGCGTTTCGATGCTCTGGTGGTTGACCCCAATAGGGTTGGAGGCGCTGGCAGAAATCCACCACGTGCGGTGGAAGAATTCGGGGGACGCGTGATCCGACCTGTCGTTGAGAACAGGTGGGGGCGTGTGGAGAGTGAAGAGTCCAGCGAAGAGAGTGACGATACGTACGAAAGTAGACCGCAGCGAGGACGTGGTGGAAGAGGCGGTGGTCATCGGATGGCTCCTCATGGAAACTATCCTAGAGAAGTTGATCACAGGAGGAACCGTGGGGGTTATGATCACGGGGATGGCGGAGACTACCGGTTGAAGGTTGATATTCCTTGGTTCGATGGCAGTCTCAACATCGAAGGCGTCCTGGATTGGTTGGCGGAAGTGGACCGGTTCTTCGACTACATGGAAATTCCCGAGGATCGTCGGGTAAGGCTGGTGGCGTGCAGGTTGAAGAGTGGTGCTTCGGCATGGTGGGAGAGATTGCAAAGTAGGAGGCAGCGGGAAGGAAGGCACCCGGTAAGGTCATGGTATCGCATGAAGCAGCTGCTACAACATGACTTCCTCCCGCCGGATTACGAGCAGATATTGTTCCAACAATATCAGCGGTGCCGCCAAGGACAACGTTCCGTGCATGAGTATACGGCGAAGTTCATGAGGCTGGCAGAACGGAATGATTTGAGGGAAAGCGAGGGTCAGCAAGTTGCGAGGTATGTAGAAAGGCTAAAATTACAAATCAAAGATAAGATTGGGGTGACGATGGTGAGAACCCTCGTTGAAGCAAAGAACTTGGCTCTCCGAGCCGAGCTTGTGTTGCAGGAGCAAGGGAATAGATACGGGGGAGGACGGAAAGGGTATGTAGGCGAAGCTACAGGTGGTGGTAGCCGACCGACACTTGAGAAAAGTCGAGTTACACCATATAAACCAACGGAGGACATGTCTAGGAGGGAGGAGAAAAGTGAGGGGAAGAAGCCGATGGAGCCGAAAGGAGTTCAAAGACAGAACAATCCTTATGCCAAACCCATATTGGGCAAGTGTTTCTGATGCAACCAACCGGGTCATCGATCAAACGAATGCCCAGCGAGGAAGAGCGTCAACATCCTCGATAGGGAAGATGATGAGGAAATTTGCTGTGAGCCCGATGGAGAGGGAGAGTACTATGAGGAAGAAGAAGAAGCAGCGGAGCCATCATATGTAATTCGGCGTTTGATACTCACTCCAAAACAGGAAGAGTTCATGCAAAGGCACCAATTGTTTCGCACACGGTGTACGATCATGGGGAAGCTATTTGAGTTGATTGTAGACAGCGGCAGTTGCGAGAACATCGTAGGAAAGGAGGTTGTAACACAACTGCAGCTACCCGTTGAGAAGCACCCGAATCCTTATACTATTGGTTGGATCAAGGCCGCCGAGAAAATTGAAGTTAAGGAGAGATGCAGGGTACCTTTCTCAATAGGGAAGTACTGGGATGAAGCATTCTGCGACATTGTAGACATAGATGCTTGCCACATCTTGTTTGGGAGGCCATGGCAGTTTGACGTGGACGCGCAACATGTGGGCAAAGAAAATGTCTACTGGTTAGAGAAGGAGGGTGTGAAGTACACCTTATTACCATTGAAGAGGGAAGGACGTGCTAAAGGGAAGAAGGTTGAGAGTCGCTCATTCTTAACTGTCACTCAATCCGAGAAGGAAGTGATGGACGACTTGAGGGAATCGCGGGTAGTACACGCCCTCATTGTGAAAGGAGTGACTGAAGGAGGGGAAGAACTTGATAGAGAAGTGCCAGGGGCGGTGAAGGATCTTCTTGAAGAGTTCAAGGAAGTGATCCCAGACGACCTACCCGAGGGACTACCTCCTTTGAGGGATATTCAACACCTGATTGACCTGGTGCCCGGGGCTAGTCTCCCAAACCTCCCGCATTACAGAATGAGTCCTAAGGAAGCCGGGATTCTCCAGGAGAAGGTCCAAGAGCTTTTGGACAAAGGTTTCATCCGGGATAGCCTAAGCCCATGTGCGGTTCCGGCATTGTTAACTCCCAAGAAAGATAGGAGTTGGAGGATGTGTGTTGATAGCCGAGCTATCAACAAGATTACCATAGGGTATAAATTCCCTATACCCCGCATTAAGGATATGTTGGACCGCTTGAGTGGCGCTACTATTTTCTCCAAGATAGACTTACGGAGTGGATATCACCAGATTCGAATCCGTCCTGGAGACGAGTGGAAAACGGCGTTTAAGACCAAGGAGGGGCTGTATGAGTGGCTAGTGATGCCATTTGGGCTGAGTAACGCACCGAGCACCTTCATGAGAGTAATGAACCAGGTATTGAAACCTTTCAATGGTCGTTTTCTTGTAGTGTACTTTGATGATATTCTGATATACAGTAAATCCGAAGAAGAACACTTAGAACATCTAAGGTGTGTGTTATCTACATTAAAGGCGAATAAGTTGTTCGCCAATCTTAAAAAGTGCACCTTTATGTCAAGACGACTGTTGTTCCTGGGGTTTGTTGTTAGTAGTGAGGGAGTGATGGTAGATGACGAGAAGGTAAAAGCAATTAGGGAATGGCCTGTTCCAAGAACCGTAACGGAATTGAGAAGCTTCCTCGGCTTAGCCAGTTTCTACAGAAGGTTCATTAGGCATTTTAGTACTATTGCTGTACCCTTGACCGAATGCCTAAAGAAGGGAAAGTTCCAATGGGGCGAAGAATCTAACTTGAGCTTCATGAACCTGAAGCAGAGATTGTGTAGCGCGCCTGTACTAGCTCTACCAGACTTTGAAAAATTGTTCGAAGTGGATTGCGATGCTAGTGGGGTCGGAGTAGGTGCAGTACTATCACAGGAGAAGAGACCGATAGCCTTTTACAATGAGAAGCTGTGCGAAGCAAGGAGGACTTGGTCTACCTATGATAAGGAGTTCTACGTCGTGGTAAGGGCCCTTAAAGTGTGGGAACACTACCTGGTTGGGAAAGAGTTTGTTTTGTATTCGGATTGTGGGGCTCTTAAACATTTGAGTGGTCAGACCCGAATTAGTAAGGATATGCACGCCGGGTGGATTGAGTTTTTGCAGAGGTTTCCTTTCAGGTTGATGCACAAGTCAGGTGTGCAAAACAAAGTCGCGGACGCCCTGAGTAGAAGAGCGAATGTCCTGCTTACTTTGAGTACAGACATTGTCGGCTTTGAAAAGCTAAAGGAACTGTACGAGAATGATGGCGACTTTAAGGACACTTGGATTAAGTGTGCCAACAGGGAACCGTGTGACGATTACCATATACATGAGGGATATTTGATGAAAGGGAACCAGTTGTGCATTCCCGAATCTTCTTTGCGGGAAAAGCTTATCAAGGACTTGCATGGTGGAGGATTGGCGGGACATATGGGTAGAGATAAGACATTAGCTGCAGTTACCGCCAGATACTTTTGGCCTCGGTTGAGGAGGGATGTGTACCGGATTGTGGAAAGGTGCTACATTTGTCAAGTGTCTAAGGGGCAATCCCAAAACACTGGTTTATACACTCCTCTCCCCGTGCCTTCAAACATTTGGGAGGATTTGTCGATGGACTTCATACTGGGTTTGCCTTGTACCCAACGAGGTGCTGACTCTGTGTTTGTTGTAGTTGACAGGTTCTCCAAGATGGCTCATTTCATCCCATGCAGGAAGACCGCCGACGCACGGGCTATTGCACGGTTGTTCTTCAAGGAAGTGGTGCGGCTGCATGGAGTCCCAAAGTCTATCACATCAGATAGGGATAGCAAATTCCTTAGTCACTTTTGGAAGACCCTCTGGTTTATGTTTGACTCCTCCCTGAATTACAGCAGCACCGCTCATCCTCAAACCGACGGGCAAACCGAGGTGACTAACAGAACCCTCGGAAACCTCATCAGAAGCATCTGCAGTGAGAAACCGGGACAGTGGGATCAAGCATTGGCTCAAGCCGAATTCGCTTACAACAGTTCTGTCCACCGAACTATTGGAAGGTCTCCATTCTCGGTGGTATACACAAAAACACCACAACATGCGCTAGACTTGCTCAAATTACCCAAGGACATGGTGGGCGATGTAGCAGCTAAACATATGGCAGAGCAACACCAAGCCACTACTGAAGAAGTTAAGCGAAAGATAGAGGAATCCAACACACAGTACAAAGGGAATGCAGATAAGCATAGACGGCAGAAGCTCTTTGCAGTTGGCGATCAGGTAATGGTTTACCTTCGGAAGGAGCGATTCCCTGTAGGAAAGTATGGGAAACTTCAACCCAGGAAGTACGGTCCCTATGAAGTTGTACGCAAGATCAATGACAACGCATATGTTGTACAACTCCCGAAAGATATGAATATATCTTGCACTTTCAATGTAGCGGACTTGTCACCTTTTCATGCCGATGATACTCCTCTATATCCGGATGAGAACTCGGGGTCAAGTTCTCCATTGGTGGGGGAGAATGATGGAGACAGGGGACATACGGCCGTGCTATAAATGATGGGGACAGGGGACACACGGCCTGGACACACGGCCGTGCATATAGACCGTGTATCCAATTCAGAGCCACAGACGTATACACGGCTTCCTCACACGGCTAGGAGACAACCGTGCTTCGCGACCGTGTCCTCAGACAGAATTCCACAGAAGTATACACGGCCCCACACATGGCCGTGTATCGTGACCATGTATAACGATCGAGTATCCCACAGAGGCTGACATGGTTCCGGGCACGGCTTGGGACACGACTTGCGGAACTTTCACAGAATCATACACGGCTTAGAGGCACGGCCGTGTATGAGACCGTGTACTAGGCTTATCACTTGCCCAGAAGTATACACGGCCTGGAGGCACGGCCGTGTATGCGACAATTTATAGGCGTGTATTTTATTATTTATTTTCACGTGTACGCTTAGATTTTTCCCTTTTAGATATTTTACGGGGCCATATAAATACTCTTTTGTCAGCTAGATTAGGGTTACGTTTTAATATATATTTGAATACACTTTGAGAGAGAGTTTTCTCCAATTATCGGGTTGTGCGCAACCTAATTTGCATCAAAGCATGTGTCTTTGTTGTGTGAAACCAATCCAATTTCGGATTCGTTTCGTTTTAGCTTCCGCGCTGCGTCAAAACGCCTTTTCAAAAACAAAAGTTACCATCGCTAAACCCCCGACATTTCCCTTTGTTGAAACGTCATGCTTGCTTCTTTTTACGTTTCATTCTCATAACCATATCTCATGGCTTTTCATCGTCGATTACGTAAATGATCTTGCATTTTTTGCTTAAATCATATCATTAGTCTTATTGCATTAAGTTCTAATGCTTTTTATAAATCGAGCCAATACAAATCATATTAAAATTAAGGTACATATTTTTTTCTATGATATGCAAATTATGTTCACATCATTGCCTATGAATTCAAATCAAACTTTCGTTTGTCTCAAAATGTTCAAGTCATAGCTCCGAGTCTGGTTTTTTGTTTTATATGAAGTTTTATATTTGCACCATTTTCATGTGTACAGCCACTTCTGTAAAAGAACTTTGAATAACTTCTTCTTCTTCTTCTTCTTTTTCCCAAAAGAACATAAGACTTTACTTGCTTCTATTATTAAGTTGAGTGTCTTTTTGGTTTTCAATACATCATATGCAAATTTTAGCAAAGTAATTCTTATCTAGATTGATCACCGGCCAAACATGTTCGTATCCAATTTGATCATACAGCCATAAGTAATTCACCCATTTTGAGAAAATAATCGTTAAATTTTATGAAATTCAATTCACTATCCAAGGAAACTAAAAATCCTTTTTGTTGTTGAAAGTATTAAATCTACCAGAAGGAAGATGGATGCATGGTTTCTCCTTTTTGTTTGGGCGTTAGATAAAATTGAAAGAAAGGAGTTAAACTGCCCTAGAAACATTTGCTAAAGGTTATGTCCCTTTGTACTCTTTTGTACTTTCTAATGAAAATGTGATATTATTGCTTCTTATAGTATTTTTGAAATGAATGTCTCCTTAATAAACCGTTCAGTAAAATAATTGAAGCCCAAGATGTGGGTATGCTATTTCATTTCAACTCGATTAAAATCTCTTAACTAATTATTTAAATAAACAATTTATTTACAAATGAAAGTAGTAGCGTGCCAGTAATAAGAGGTTAATAACTATTTACTTTAAAAAATTTATGTACTCGTAGGTGTCATCATGGAAGAAACTATAGGCATTTTCTCAGTAAGCAAATAAATAAATGATACATAGAATGCTAAACACAGATAATTCCGCCATTGAGCTGCAAGTTAAAGTGCAACAAATAAAAACATTGTGGCGCTGTGTCATTCAGGGCCTTTTTATTGAGAACCTAATGCTTAGGATATGGTGCAACAAGTTAAGGACAAGACTAAACTTGAACTAAACACGTAACTAAAGTCATAGGCTATCAATATTGCATATTGCTTTCTAGAAGCATACTACAAAACACTTTAAGTTATCCATTGTACTAAAAACGTATATTTACATATAATCCCACAAACTTAGTCCTAAATTTACAAAACATAACACGTTGGTTTTTTATACAACTACGATAAAACGAAAGCCTGCTTAACAATTCCTCACCAATTTTATAATCCACCAAAAATGAGCAAATATCATGGCCGATGGTATACCAAAATCAGCATAAATCTTAGGTTGATGGCTTAAATATGTAAATCTAAGGTTTTAGTTGAGGCAATCATGTGGATTGCCACTTGAGTCCCGCACTACAAGTAATCTTAGAAGAATAACACATGAATAGCATTTGAAGAGAGGACCTAGGATTGAGTGGTTAGGAGGAGGAACAAGTAGTCTCACTGGCTTAAACATATTTGTGACAAATCAGGGAGTTATTGAGTATCAACGTCACCATTCTTGATCAAATATTTGTGTTCTTTGTTTAAGTTATATTTTGATCTTTAAGAGCAAAGGTTCACAAGATTACACTATTTCTTTTATCTCTAAAGCTTCTCAATCAAATGAGGAGACATGATTAGGTATTTATAAACTCTTAAGTTAAATGACATCCATCATATTATGTTGATGATCGACGGACATGATTAAGCTTACTAATTCCAGGTTATTTTCATGCTTGCAATGAGCCCAAGGCTCTAGTAGCCTACCTTATTGAGTGTGTGAGCCTGTCTAAGAAAGATTGAGAGCAAATGGATCAATTCAATGATTCTAGCCAATTTTCCTTAAGTCATTCCAATTACAAACTGAATTTCTTAGATCCTATCACTTAAACCAAAGAGTCAAGCCCAAATTAATAGCAAATCAATAATGAATTAATAGTGAGCTTAGCCCAATATAAAATTAACCCCTCTACAAAATAACAATATACAAGTCACAAGGACTTCTCAAACTCATTTAGCTAATAGTCATTCAAGCATCACATGTGTGCTTTTTCACTAGACACTAGCCACAAATTTAGCCAAATTGATTCAAGCATTGAGCCATAAACTTAATTGGGCCAACTATAAGAGTCATACCATAAATTGAACCAAGAGGCCTCTAAGGCAATCATAAACTTAACCAAGCTAACTACAATAGTCATTTGCTGCAAATTTTTTGAATAATGAGAGGGATTTGATTTGATTAAGTAAATTTATTTAAGCACTTAAATCACCACATTCATCAAAGATCCTAAAGCCTACTAATATTTGCACTTCAAGATTTAATACATGCCACATGTAAGTGCATATGCAATATGATATATTACATCAAGACATAAGTATTGTTAGGGGTGACCAAATAACCCCATTGGAATCTTTACCATGCTTTACCATGCTTAATTGGGTAGATTCCGAGTAGGAACAAACCTAGAATCATATAGTTAGGGGGCTAAACTTACCCTTTTTTTCTTTAGCAAGTACATTCCAATATTATTTAATAGTACTTAAATAGAAAGAAAAAATTTAAAATTTTAAGAAAATAATCAAGAAAACTATTATATTTTTTAATGAATGATATTTAATATTATTAATTATTATGGGAAAAAATAAAAAAAAAATACTATTTGAGTAACATAAAGTAAATGCAATTTTGAAAAAGTAAAATAGTTCTTATAAGATTTGAACCTAAAACCTTATATTAATGAAATCGTATATTTAACCACTTAATCATCTACAATAATTTATTAATTTTTTCTTTTCAAATATATATATATATATATAATATAGCTTTTCTTTCTTAATAAATTTTGACAATTAATATGTAATGCCCCAAAACCTGAAACGCCACAGCCCGCCACGAGGCATTACTATATAGCAACATGCTAAACCTCTAAAACTTTATACAAATTCAAACTTGTTTATCTCTGCTTACATTCTTACCATTATAAACTTAATAAAAGAAACAAATGACTCTCAGGTGAGTCACTCAAAATTCTCATTATTTAAACCAATACAAATAATCCCAAATTAAAAATCAAAGTAAACATTTATCCTCTTCTAATAATTCACATAACTAACAGTCATGTACTATCCCATATTCTCAAATTCACAATTTAATTTCTAACAAGGAATTTCTCAATGACTTTCTCATTATTCCTCATCAACATAGTAGTAGTGCTCTCTTCCATATTCATCCATAAAACATCTCACTAAATTCCCATTCTTGTCATAATCTACATGCACATCATTTTCACTTGCAACTGAGAATTAAAAAAAAAAAAAAATGAGCCTAAGCCTAGTACGTGAGTACTACACAGACATGTGTGTAACACACAACATTAATTCCACTTACATATATGCAATAATACTATACAACACACCAATTCATCAAGTTATTTATCTTCATTAATCAACATACAACAAAAGCTATTCATGACCCTAATTCATATACAATATTTACAAACACACATATATATAACCCTAAATGGGAACTGCCATTACTATCTCTATCTAATCTTAATCTACCTCAGATTATTTTAATACACGGCTCCACTAGGAACAACGTGGCATACCAATCATCGAAGTACTCCTTAGGGATCTACCACTATGGGTCATTAGGCCGAGCCAGGCACGTGTAACATATACCATTAAGTTCGTATAACATTTAAAATTCATTAACACTACCTAAAATCATTAAACAACTATCTAGCAATCACAACTAGCAAAACAAGGTAAACATGTACTTGGAAAGATGTTCCTACTATAATCCTCTGTGTCTCTAAAGAAATGAAGTAAACTTGTTAAATTACAAAGAACTATGCTTAGTGATAGAGCCATTTTATACTCAATCTTTATAATATAAATTGTGTTAAATTATTATTGATTTTATAAAAATCATAAGGAAATGATACTTTAATTCTATCATCGTGATAAATCAGGTTAAATGGAGTCAATGATGCTAATTCAAGTATTTTAGAGAAGTCATCTACAACTTGGATCAAGACAAGAAATTACACCACCGTAGGAAGCACGGTTTGAGGCACGGCCAAGTTTCAAACCGTGTTACACACTGGACAAGAAGGCGAAAATGAGGACTTTGAACAGAGAGAGACACGGCTTAAGGCACGGCCGTGGTAGAACCCGTGGGAGAAACCGTGCTTGAAGCCGTGGTGGAAGCCAGGACCAAGGAGAAGAAAGTGTGGAACATCAACCAGATGAAGGCACGGCTTGAAATCTAGCCGTGGGTGTAACCGTGGTACACACTGGACACGGATGAAGACTTGAAGATTATGTACCGATGAAGGCACGGCTTGAAATCTTGCCGTGTGTCGAACCGTGGTTCACACTGGGCGTGGATGAAGACTTGAAGAATATGCACAGAGGATGGCACGGTTTGATCCACGGCCGTGTGTTGAGGCGTGCCAGGCAGACGAATCTTCACTTCTCGAAATCTACTTGGAAAAGGAAAGATATTTTCGTATCTTGCTAGCAAAAGATCACATGCTACCCCCTAACAATATAAATAGAACCAACCCTAGAGGGTTAGGACAACTTTTGAACTTTTGAATCTTTGGATCTTGAAGAACCTTGGATCGTCTTGGAGGCAGAGCAAGCAACCGGGTTCATTATGTTTCTATCTTTTATTTTCGTTTTATTGATGAACATGTGTAGCTAAGCTACTTTTCTAGCCAAAGGGTCATAGATGTTTAATTCTCCATGAATTGTGAGGCCTAATTGACTTGTATTTATTCTATTCTTTGCTTTCGGGTATTCATATATCTTCTGATCGTTTTGTCATTATTATCTTTGTTGATTGGTATGAATAGAGCTCTTCTACTCAATTAGCAAGTTAATATATTGTCAACTAGCACGTCAAATCCGTAATTGTTTGATTGTTCTAGTCTTAGTGACGCAATAACATGTTTGGTTATAAAAGAGATGATCGAATTCATGTTATGGAGGTGTGTGATCATGTTTAAATAGGTTATCTTATAATCTACTGGCATGAATTGGTGGTCTCTCTAGATCTTAATGCTATTGATAGATTAAATCCTAAGCGCTTGTCTAAGGGTTGTTTAATCAATAAGAGAAATAATTCAAAGCGCTTGTCCGAGGTTATCGAGGAAGTAAGGAGAGATAGGTTGTTAGAGCTTGTTAATAACCATAACCAATTTATCTAGAACAAGAATAGAGAACATTTGCATCGATGATCAATTCCTAGAATTAAACCATCTTGATTCCTTTAGCTAGGCTTTTACCAATATCTGATTTTCTTACCTTGTTTTACTTTATTTGATTCACAAACAAAACCCCCCATTTTCCTTTTTCTTATTGTTCTCTTTGAATAGAAATATCTTTACCAATCCCTGTGGATTCGACCCTACTCACCACTATATGCAAATCATATAATTGTCTAGGAGTAGGTTTTATTTTTGTTGGATTCGACACCCATCAAATTTTGGCGCCGCTGCCGAGGATTGGTGTTAAATTTATTTCTATTCTTGTATGACTCGTTCTTCTCAGATAGGTGAACTAATTTATAATCCGGAGATTGAGAAGACTCTAAAGAGACTACGACAAGAAGCTAGATCATCCACTAGACCGAACTTAGTATCGGACTTGTCTAATTCTGAAAAAGAGGACGGCATGGCAAATCTCGAGAGAACCTTAAGGGAGTTGGCTGCACCGGATGTGAATCAACAACCACTTTGTATTCACTACCCCGAACTAGCCGTAGAATTCGAATTGAAATTTGGGTTGATACATCTACTACCTACATTTCATGGTCTTGAGAATGAAGATCCCCATAAGCATTTGAAAGAGTTCCATATAGTGTGTTCTAGTATGAGGCCGCAAGGAATAACCGACGATCAAATCAAGCTACGCGCTTTTCCATTTTCTCTAAGTACTAAAGCTAAAGATTGGTTGTTTTATTTGCCTCCAGGTTCTATAACCACATGGACTGATATGGTGAGACTCTTCTTGGATAAATTCTTCCCCGCATCCAGAGCCGCTGGTATAAGAAGAGAAATTTGTGGTATAAAACAAAGGGACACCGAGACTCTTCATGAGTATTGGGAGAGGTTCAAGCAATTGTGTGCAAGCTGCCCACAACATGGGATATCCGAACAACTCCTCATCCAATATCTCTACGAAGGCCTACTTCCGATGGAAAGAAAGATGATGGATGCTGCAAGTGGAGGCGCCATAGTAAACAAAACTCCTGGTCAAGCTAGGGAATTGATCTCCATTATGGCTGCTAATTCACAACAATTTGGGTATAGGCACGATACGTCTTCAAGGAAGGTAAATGAGGTAAGTGTGTCTAACCTTGAACATCAAATTTCTAATCTTACCTCCCTTGTGCAGCAGCTAGCTCTTGGAAATACCCAACTGGTGAAAGCTTGTGGAATTTGTGCTGCTCCTAGTCATCCGACCGACATGTGTCCCACATTGCAAGATGACAACCATGAACACGCCAATGCTGTAGGCGGATTCCCAGGACAGCCACAAAGGAAATATGATCCCTATTCAAACACTTACAATCCCGGATGGAGGGATCACCCTAACTTCAGATATGGCAATAAACCACAAAACTTCCAACAATTCCAACCCAAGCCATCAAACCAAGTATCACAGGCTCCTTCCACTTCAGGTATGTCCCTTGAGGAAATTGTTAAATCACTTGCCGTTAATACAAAACAATTTCAGGATGAGACAAAGCAAAGCATCCACAACCTGGAAAATCAGGTAAGTCAACTTGCTTCAGCTATCAATAGGTTAGAAACTCAAGGTAAGTTACCTTCTCAAACTATTACAAACCCGAAGCAAAGCGTTAATGCAATTACCTTGAGAAGTGGAACAGAATTGCAGGGATCAAATAAGAAAGGAAATTCGTCTAATCTTGAGGAAGAGACCAAGAAAGAGACTTCGACTCCGAGCCAGCAGGGCGACCAGATTAGCAAGTCTCTAGATAAGCCATCGAAGGTCACATTGATACCACCTCCTTTTCCCTCCAGATTAGCGAAATCCAAGAAGGAAGCGAAAGAAAAAGAGATTCTGGAAACGTTTCGTAAAGTCGAGGTAAATATTCCTTTACTTGATGCAATTAAGCAAATACCTCGCTATGCTAGATTCCTCAAGGACTTGTGCACAAACAAAAGGAAGCTGAAAGGCAATGAAAAGATTAGTGTGAGTGAAAATGTTTCAGCTATTATTCAAAAGAAGCTCCCTCCTAAATGCGAGGATCCAGGTATGTTTACTATTCCTTGCAAAATAGGTAATCTTGGAATCGCTAAAGCCATGTGTGATCTAGGAGCTTCTATCAATGTCATGCCATTGTCTGTTTATCAACGTTTAAATGTTAGTCCTTTAAAGGAAACGGGTATTATTGTTCAACTTGCTGATAGGTCCAATGTTTATCCTGAGGGAGTTCTAGAGGATGTTTTAGTTCAAGTCAATGGGTTGGTTTTTCCTGCTGATTTTTATGTGCTTGACATGGACGATAGTGATTCTCATACTTCATCACCGATATTATTAGGGCGACCATTCCTTAAAACTTCTAAAACGAAAATCGATGTAAATGATGGCACCCTCACTATGGAATTTGATGGTGAAGTGATTAGATTTAACATTTATGATGCCATGAAACACCCTAACGATATCTCTCCTGTTTTTGTTGCGGATGTTATTAACCCATCTCCTGTTTTTGTTGCAGATATTATTAACCCATCACCTCAGGCACCAAGGCTGGAATCCAAATCCTTATCCGAATATTTAGCCAGGAACATCTAGCCAAAGATGTTAAAGAAAGGCACTTCATGGGAGGCAACCCATGTAAAAAAAAAAAAGTTTTGTTTTGCATTAGTTTTGGTTTGTTTTAGTTTTGTTTTGTTTTAGTTTAGTTTGTTTTGATTTTAGTGTAGTCTTGAACTCTTTGGATCGGCTGCAGCAAGGATACATATCATTAGATGACACTTTCCAGAGCTTAAAGGGAGCACTCCAATACCAGGGAAGTACCAATATTTCCTTTCTCTTATTCTCTAATGTCCTTTGTGTTGTTAATTCCTCTTCAATTGTGCTGAATTAGGAATAGTGAGGACATTGTTCAAGCTAAGTGTGGGGGAGAGGATAATAAAACATAGATAATAGAGAACTAACTTATACTCTGAATGTTTGTCCTTAAGCAATTTTAAGCCAAAGTTTTTCAAAATTATCATGAAATCTAGAGATTGTACTAAATGTTGTAATAAGCATCTACAAAATGTAAAATTGACTTGTTCAAATGCTTTACTCACCCACTGCTGTGATTAGAATACATGGTTAAAATTAAGTAGTGAAATCTTTAAGAAACAAATTTACCTTGTATTTAGCTTTAGAATTGGAAGTCTAAGAGTAAGTTGAGTCCCTAAGTGAAAAATAAACAAGTTTACTTCTAGGTTATATTAGCTACTGTATACTCTTTGAAGTTGTTTGTAAAGCAATCATAACACTTAAAAAAAAAAAAAAGAATCAAGCATAGCCATTACTCCAATGATTCAACTAATTGAGTTAAGAGTATTCAAACTTGAATGTTAGAGTGAGGAAGAGTCCGTAGGGGTATCTCAAAACCCGGTCACTTGATTGATGAGCTCGGGATGTTGCCGACTCAATGAACTCACTATAACGATTAGGGCGAAAAAGGCAAAAGTTCATGAAAAGAAGCGGGCAAAAACCCGTCAAAATAGATGCTTGAATAAATCAAAAGAACATGAATGTGAACATTCATTGAATAAAACAAAGATGTATAAAAGGGAGAATATCTAGCAAAGAGCTTATACTATATGCTTTTACTTTATACTGCAAGGATTATATGTTTGCTAATATCCAATGAAGTTTAATTGGGTGTTTTTCTTTAGTAGATTAAGTATTTACTTTTGGAATAAAAATTCTTTTGCTAAATATGAGGATTAAAGTTTGTTTTGTTTAGATTAGCTATTGAATTTTGTCCATAGTAATATGATCACAGGAAACCAATTGGGTTGAAGTAGTAGACATTAAATTACAAGTCATGAATTACAAATGAATAGATGCTTGGAATGATGAAAAGAAAGTTTGTATAATCTATGATAGATTTCTCAATTGATTTGATGCAATTG
The DNA here is from genome assembly GCA_037954665.1 of Laguncularia racemosa. Classification (NCBI taxonomy): domain Eukaryota; kingdom Viridiplantae; phylum Streptophyta; class Magnoliopsida; order Myrtales; family Combretaceae; genus Laguncularia; species Laguncularia racemosa. The sequence goes on from JBBMOL010000066.1 coordinate 626,788, forward strand.
CTTGAGGACAAGCAAGAGTTTAAGTGTGGGGGAATTTGATAGAGCCATTTTATACTCAATCTTTATAGTATAAATTGTGTTAAATTATTATTGATTTTATAGAAATCATAAGGAAATGGTACTTTAATTCTATCATCGTGATAAATCAGGTTAAATGGAGTCAAGGATGCTAATTCAAGTATTTTAGAGAAGTCATCTACAACTTAGATCAAGACAAGAAATTACACCACCGTAGGAAGCACGGTTTGAGGCACGGCCAAGTTTCAAACCGTGTTACACACTGGACAAGAAGGCGAAAATGAGGACTTTGAACAGAGAGAGACACGGCTTAAGGCACGGCCATGGTAGAACCCGTGGGAGAAACCGTGCTTGAAGCCGTGGTGGAAGCCAGGACCGAGGAGAAGAAAGTGTGGAACATCAACCAGATGAAGGCACGGCTTGAAATCTAGCCGTAGGTGTAACCGTGGTACACACTGGACACGGATGAAGACTTGAAGATTATGTACTGATGAAGGCACGGCTTGAAATCTTGCCGTGTGTCGAACCGTGGTTCACACTGGGCGTGGATGAAGACTTGAAGAATATGCACAGAGGATGGCACGGCTTGATCCACGGCCGTGTGTTGAGGCGTGCCAGGCAGATGAATCTTCACTTCTCGAAATCTACTTGGAAAAGGAAAAATATTTTCGTATCTTGCTAGCAAAAGATCACATGCTACCCCCTAACAATATAAATAGAACCAACCCTAGAGGGTTAGGACAACTTTTGAACTTTTGAATCTTTGGATCTTGAAGAACCTTGGATCGTCTTGGAGGCAGAGCAAGCAACCGGGTTCATTATGTTTCTATCTTTTATTTTCGTTTTATTGATGAACATGTGTAGCTAAGCTACTTTTCTAGCCAAAGGGTCATAGATGTTTAATTCTCCATGAATTGTGAGGCCTAATTGACTTGTATTTATTCTATTCTTTGCTTTCGGGTATTCATATATCTTCTGATCGTTTTGTCATTATTATCTTTGTTGATTGGTATGAATAGAGCTCTTCTACTCAATTAGCAAGTTAATATATTGTCAACTAGCACGTCAAATCCGTAATTGTTTGATTGTTCTAGTCTTAGTGACGCAATAACATGTTTGGTTATAAAAGAGATGATCGAATTCATGTTATGGAGGTGTGTGATCATGTTTAAATAGGTTATCTTATAATCTACTGGCATGAATTGGTGGTCTCTCTAGATCTTAATGCTATTGATAGATTAAATCCTAAGCGCTTGTCTAAGGGTTGTTTAATCAATAAGAGAAATAATTCAAAGCGCTTGTCCGAGGTTATCGAGGAAGTAAGGAGAGATAGGTTGTTAGAGCTTGTTAATAACCATAACCAATTTATCTAGAACAAGAATAGAGAACATTTGCATCGATGATCAATTTCTAGAATTAAACCATCTTGATTCCTTTAGCTAGGCTTTTACCAATATCTGATTTTCTTACCTTGTTTTACTTTATTTGATTCACAAACAAAACCCCCCATTTTCCTTTTTCTTATTGTTCTCTTTGAATAGAAATATCTTTACCAATCCCTGTGGATTCGACCCTACTCACCACTATATGCAAATCATATAATTGTCTAGGAGTAGGTTTTATTTTTGTTGGATTCGACACCCATCACTTAGTTCTAATTTACAAGTAATTTGGGTTTACTAGTTGATTTGGTATATCTTAATTGTATAATTCCCTTCCTCGAGGTATTGTTATGCTTAACTTGTAATTTAGAATTTAAATAAGTTGAAATAGAATCAAATAGGATGTGTTCCTAAACAACACGATCGTGGAAGAGGCCGTGTAGAGGTGTATGGGCTAAAGCATAGTTGTGCTGAAGGCTGTGTATCTTTTTGTGGAAAATGTCATTTTAACACACTCAGGTACACGATCATGCTTGTAATTGTGTACCTTACTGTTCCCTTTCGCATTTCTACACAGACATGTACTTGACCATGTACAATATTGTTCATCACAAACCCTCAATTTCCTTCTCCAATTTGTTCTTAATCTTAATTTCTATGATTCTCATCCTAATTTACTAATGTATTCAATAATTCTAATGCAAAAATTGGAGTCTAGTGCACCTACTTAATTCGAATTACTGTCAGAATTCTTCAATTCATTTGATCTCTCGCTTGTTCCAACTCGTCCTTTGATCCGATCTCTATTAAAATACCAAAATCACTTTATACGTATATGTTCATCATCATAACTAAGTGCATTGATGACTCAAATGCTTACCTATTGGATTAGCCTTATGATTATCCCTTAGGTCACCTATTTTCTCTATAAGGTCCCTCTCTTTTTAAGTTTCTATGGTGCGCAGATGAGGGAAAAAAGAGAAACCCTAGGTTAGCGTGGCTTTTATAGTCCAACTAGGAAAAGACCAATTTGCCCCTAGCTAAAAATCTTATTTACTTGATTGCCTTCAATTATATATTATATTATTATTATTTAATAATTATGAATATGTGTATATAGATATTTGAACTGTATATTACATAATATATTCTTGAACTTAAGGGGTCTAAGACTCCTATCGACTCATCTCGATCCACAAATTGTATAGGTTTCTTGATACCTTATATTCACTTTATAAAAACTGTTAACTCATAATATTAAATATAATACGATATTATATTTCTATCTTACTTGATTGAGTAAGTTTCAAGTTAAAATTGTTTTATGTTTTGTTTATTTTATTTTATTATGTTTATGTTTTTCATTAGATGTTCTTATATATATAAAATTATTTTAATGGGTTCAATGTTGTTATTTATTTTATATAATTGTATATAAGTAGGACATCATAACTTATCCATTTTGTACATATTTATCCCTAACTATAGAAAGAATCACATTCACAACCTTCACATTCATAGGGTAATATGCCAAAGCAATCCTATGAATAATTATGATTACATTTTAAATGCTATCGTTTAAAGTATGGCTCGACAAAATTGCGAAGTTGGATAAAAGTAGAGTAGACAAGAAGGGTGAACTCATCGATACATCTTTGTGTTATTTTCTTTTGCTTATTGTCTTCGTAGAAGTTACTGTTACTATTTTTTACACTACACTTACATTAATTAACAAAAAAAAAAAGAGAGCGAAAGGGTTTTAAAATCCATGAAAATCTATTTAACTTCTCCCAGATTTTACAGGGTTTTTGTTCAACTTTCAATAGTTAATGGGAAATAACATTTATTGGCAAAAACAAAAAGGGAAATAATATATATATATATATATATATAAGCGGTTCAATCGATTTAGTGTGTGGAAAGAAGAGTTCCCAATTTTCAGGAATTTTCAGCTCAAAGTCAAGTCAACACGCGTTATATTACAATAAAGGCATTGTAAGTTGTAACCAACAACTTTGCTTGGAATTTTGCTAAGCAACACGTGTTTGCTCAATGGCAAATTTAACATAAAAAAAAGCTTTTCTTTCTACGTCCCTTTCCTGTCAATTCGTTGATTCCGTCAACTTGGAAGCAATGCAGAATAAGCAGGGAAAAGCTGATTGTGAAAATGTGTGATTTTCTGATTCTAATTATTAATCGGCTAAATTATTTATTGGCGACACGTTGGCTGAGAAAAAACAAAAAAGACATGCTTTACTTCCACAAAACAATTATAATTGATTTGATATGGATGGTTAACTCTAATGGTAAACGTTAATATAAATGAAAAAAAAAAAAAACCCATTGGAATCTTTACCATGCTTAATTGGATAGATTCCGAGTAGGAATGAACCTAGAATCATATAGTTAGGGGGCTAAACTTACCCTTTTTTTCTTTAGCAAGTACATTCTAATATTATTTAATAGTACTTAAATAGAAAGAACAAATTTAAAATTTTAAGAAAATAATCAAGAAAACTATTATATTTTTTAATGAATGATATTTAATATTATTAATTATTATGGGAAAAAATAAAAAAAATACTATTTGAGTAACATAAAGTAAATGCAATTTTGAAAAAGTAAAATAGTTCTTATAAGATTTGTACCTAAAACCTTATATTAATGAAATCGTATATTTAACCACTTAATCATCTACAATAATTTATTAAATTTTTCTTTTCAAATATTTATATATATATATAATATAGCTTTTCTTTCTTAATAAATTTTGACAATTAATATGTAATACCCCAAAACCTGAAACGCCACAGCCCGCCACGAGGCATTACCATATAGCAACATACTAAACCTCTAAAACTTTATACAAATTCAAACTTGTTTATCTCTGCTTACATTCTTACAATTATAAACTTAATAAAAGAAACAAATGACTCTCAGGTGTGTCACTCAAAATTCTCATTATTTAAACTAACACAAATAATCCCAAATTAAAAATCAAAGTAAACATTTATCCTCTTCTAATAATTCACATAACTAACAGTCATGTACTATCCCATATTCTCAAATTCATAATTTAATTTCTAACAAGGAATTTCTCAATGAATTTCTAAGAATATAATATAAACAAGAATATGAGACATGATGATACATGATACGAAAATATGATTATAATATAAATAAGTATAAATTTATTATAATTTAATTACTTGTAATTTCTATTCAATTTGTATATTCTTTATACTAATAAAAATTTAAAATAAACTAAAAATAAAAATACAAACATAGTCTGTTAACATGAATTATCAATATTCTACCGTCATCTAATAATAAATGGCCAAAGACAACCGAAAAATATGATAAATGTCTCAAAGACAAGATACTTCATTATTTAAACAAATAATGTCATAAATTAAATATACCAAATTAGATGGAGCATAAGATAATAGCATCTCTAACTCTAGTAAAAAAACAGTAAAATGAATCAGTTGAGTAATTTATTAACAAAATGAATGGCCTCTTGTAGAGAAAAATGAAGTGCATAGCTCCAAGCAACTTCATACAGGTCTTGATGTTTTTCAGGGGGGCATCAGGCATGTCGACACCTTTGGCGTGGTACGGTGACAAGGAAAGAGAGAACAATGGGCTGTCCTGTCAAAGATGGAAGCCGGCAGCCGACAGCCGACTTGTGCGACGACACGTTGCGCTCCACTAAATGAGTTGTCTTGCGTGCAAGCGATAGATGTACAGATAGTGATTATTGTTGGGACTTCTTGTGTGATTCTCCTTTGTTCAACGGAGATATTTACATGTATTCATGGGTTGATAAAATAAAAGAGATTGAAAAAAAAAAAAAAAAGTTATCCTAAGTGAGAATCTGCATGAACTAAGCTGAGTATGTAAAAAATAAAGCATGTTTGGTATTTTGATTGTGTATGTATTCATTTTTGTAGAAAATGTTTTTAAAATTTTTCATGTATTTCATTCAAGCCCCCATTGCTTAAATTTAAATATATATCCTATTTTAAATTGTTTTATTTATGTGCAAAAGCATAAGACATATGATCAATTATAAACATAGGGAAACTTGTGCTGTAGAACTTGGTAGATAATAGAAGAATAGGAATAAACTCTTTTTTGGATAAATAAAATAAAAAGGGAAAGAGGGAGTGGGCTAGAGTTTAAAGACGCCATTAGGTTAAGGCTTGCGTGTGTAAAAATCTGGAGTTTTTGCACAGCCCACAAAAAGGACCAAGTTGTGGGCTCTTACATGACAAGTCGCAGATTAAACTAGGCTTGTCCAAGCCAACGACCTGCTTCATCGGCCTTCTGCTCCGTGAAGTTCATATAGGCCTGTGTGGTTTACCTGGACATCGAGCTTAAAATCAAGGCCCAAGTGTACGATTATCATCTTGCCATTACAATACAAGCTAGTAGCATCTGGACATGTAGCGAGGATAGAATTATTATACCACGACGTCCTCAACACAATGTCTGAAACCCTTAGAGCTCAAAAAATGGCTGTCTTCCGGCCCACTCTATAAAGTGTTCAACTGTTCATAGCGTTTGGGCATCTAGAGGTTGGCACATCGAATCCAGAATTGTAGGGTCATGAGTCGAAGATACCCGAAATTGTGTGGCCAGCTCATTGGAATTGGAGTGAATCCTTTTTTTTTTTATATTTTCCAATTTTTTTTAATGTTTTAATTTTCTTTTTCAATTCCCCTTAATTCTTTCTCTAGTATAATTCTTCATCTTAAAATTTATAAATAAAAAATTAAATTATTATACTAATTATTAATCACTATTTATTGTAATATAATTATTTTTACGTTCAAAAATGTTATAATTTAAATATACATGTTTTGTAGTTATAATCAACAAAAGCCTTACACACAAGAGAAAGAAGTCACCCTAGAATTTTACTAATATTAAATGAAATCATATAAATATCATATATATGAACACAAAACCTTACCTATGTTAATACAGGGACATAAAACCTTACCTGTGTTGTAAGCGGATCATATTTCTAAATAATTGAAATAAATAGAAAAATACTACTCCCTTTTCATAATCATGATTTTTACTTTTTTATTAATTTCATTTGTTGGCATCTTTTTGTTTATCATTATATTCACATTCACTTATTCTAATTCTTTTTCTTTCTCTCTTTTTTTTTTTTTTTCAATTCACAAGTCGGAACCTCCATGGACCCGTGGAATCTATAGCTCCTATATAGTTCATGACCCATGAGTTTGAGTCACGATTGTGGGCTTAATCATGATGTCAACCTAAATCACGATAGTGTCTATTTAAAGGTAAGATGTGTTTTTTTGGTATTAAGCTCCCCTACCTATGTACCGTGATGCATATGCAAAAAATAAATAAATAAAACGGAATAATTACACTTATAAACTATAAAATATCTAACAATTAATATAGTAAAAATTAGTTTAGAAAATATGCTATCATAAAAAAACGTGCCAATAAAATTAACGTAAGATACATATATTAATTGAGGAAATTTATACATAATAAAGTATGGCTTGTCCATATAAAATGGGAAATTGTATAATAAGAGTTTGACTTTAATAATATACACTAAATACTTAATATAAATAAAAAACCATATAAAGATGGGAAGTCACGGAATGGATATTAACCTTATTATTAATTATTCTCACCTATTATGAGGTTTCTTTAATATCCTTTATTCATTTATGCTTTCATCAAGTGATACATGCTCATAAATCATACAATAATAGTTTGACTTTAATAATATACTTAGGGAAAGCACTAAATATTTAATAAAATATATTCACTTTCAAATGAAAAATAAACTATAACATTTATATTACTATAAACATAACAAATGTTGATAAATATTTCTTATTTTATTATATCATAATGCTATAAATTTTTTAAATTTTCTATAAAAAAACTTTTCAGCCATAATAAAATTTAAGGAAAATTACAAAAACATTACTTGTATTTTTGCTCTTTTGCAAAGAGATGATATGAGTTAACTTTTTTTTTTGACAAACGGTTGATCCGAGTTTCATAAAAAAGCATTAATATTAATATATATATATATATATATACACGTGTCAGTATCTAATTAGTATAAAATAATTAATATAATAAAATATTAATATAAAATAAATTTGAATAAGAAAATTAAAAAAAATGGAAAAAAAATTCAAGCCGTTTTCTAGCCACTTCAAGGTTAGGGGACAACCCACCATGGTAGGTAGGTCTTGCGACCCCTTAAAATTAAAAGGAAAAATCACTTGAAAAACGCGTCAGGTCACAATCAGGTTGTGCAACCTAATGGGGTTTTTACACGATTTTTCTTTTTTTTTCGAGCCACCCTAAGGCTAAGGGGTAGCTAGCAGAGGGCCTCTAATTTGTTTTTCAATTTTTTGCTTTTTTTTTTTAATTTTCTTGTTCAAATTTATTTTATAGTATTGTTTATTATATTAATTATTTTCCACCAATAGGTTGTTGACATATATCCCTCTATCTCTCTATAATAATAACAATAATAATAATACTTTTTATGAAACTTGAGTTATCTGTTTATCAAAAAATTAACTTAGGTCACCTCTTTACAAATGGGCGAAAACACAAGTAATGTTTTTGTATTTAACCCTAAAATTTAATTATTTTCAATAGGACAAACTATGTTTATTATACGTGTAATAAAGCATATATGGAGTGATTATGAAAGTGTTATAACTAAAAAAATAAAAGAAATTGAAATGTGCATAGTCATTGTTTCTCTCATATACTTTATCATATCATAATCTTTTTAAGACCTACTATAAAACCTGAAATGGTTGTATAATATTTTTAATTTGAAAAGAATGTATATTTGCATCCATCTCTATAATTTTATAATTATTGAAATATCTATAGTTATAAAATATAATTTATCTTCACGTGCATCCTAATAATATTATATCATGGCTTTAGGATAATATATTCATTGTACATATTTTTTTCAATTTAAGAGAAAAGTTTGTTAAGCTGAGATAACATTACTAATTTTATAAAATTATGTGTTCAATAATTTATTAAATAATGTGCATAAGCAATGCTTGGCTTTTAAAGAATTACTATTTTTTTTTTATCACAATGTTATCTATACATTTGAAATATAGATCTTTAAGAAATGTGAAATTCTTCCAACGTCACTCACTCGATTCATTACATTTATATTGGTTCTACTTAATTTTGATCTTAGCATATGTTCTTTCTAATTCTTATGCAAGTAAAAATATGTTATTCTTAAACAACATCTTGGAATTATTTATTGAACTATAAATCAATTGGCATTTTATTTTTGTACGAACAACACAAAGAAAGTGTATCAATGATGAATGCTTCAAAATATGGTCGATAATATTATCACTCCCACTTAAGAGAATGTTAAGAAAAAAAAAAAAAGACATTGTTTTTCTAGTATCAAAAAGAGAAATGGAGAGTGAAACAATTTACAATTTACATCATGGTAGATCTAAAAAATAATAGAATGATAGTGCAAGTGAATATAAACATACTTAAAATGATGAAATTGGAAGCTCTAAGATTTGTTTTTAAAAAAGAAGCAGCTTTTATTTGGTAATCTCTCCTCCAGTATATTTGTGAGAGAAAAAATAGGAGTTACTTTATTTAGGTAACCACTAATCCACCATCGTATGAGATATAAAATAAGAGATTAGGTGAAATTTTCCATTTTATCCTTAAATATATTTAAGTTACGTAATTGTGATACATACTTTAATTACTTTTTTAAATGATTCCTAGATATAATAAAGTAACTAGTGGATTTGGAGTATAAATTTTGTGTTTTGACCTAATAATATAGATATTACAAAGGGCATTTTAGGCAAATGAAAAAATATATCAAAACCTAAAGTCAATTGCTTAAATAATATAGATAAATATTATTTGATGCCATGAGCAAATTTATTTTCCAAAATAATAATCATCTTTCAAATATTGAAAAAAAAAATAAAAGATTTTATTTCAGAAATAATGTAGAATAAACTTTATAGCAATGATAGAAAAAATTAAACATTTTCAAAAGTGAATTATCAATTTAGGTTCTCCTTATATAACTTTAAGTACATACATCAACAAATACAAAAGTATTGAGTGATAAGATTCATCTGGTGCTATCATACCTTAGCAAAAAACGCTAAATCAATTTTAAATTTTTATGCCATAATCTATCCAATATCACTTAATCTTTGCAAAAATAAAAATAAATAAATGAAAATAATTGTATGCAATAGTTAAATTTAGAACACAACATTGCAACCATTCCATCTCCCTGTAATTCATATATTGGTTGTATAGTGAAAATCAATTAATCCTCTAGTATGCTTCTATAAGATAATTGACACATGAACATTTTGAAAATGAAACATAATATGAAATTAAGACATATAACTCATGCTTAAAGCACTTAATAAGGCAATATATTAATTACAAAAATAAGATAAGTAAGAATTGTATATATCTTTTAATTCATTCTAACTTTTTTTAGACCCATTAATATCTTTATTAAAAAAGAGTACCTTTAAATTTAATGCATATAAATTTAGTTATTATTGTAAAAATAGCCATTTTCCATATTTGATGAATTAAAGCAATTGACATTTATAACCCAAATAAAATATAATATAAAACATATATTGTAAGATAACAAATAATAAATGGCATAAATATTAATATATTACAAAGGCTATTTTGGACAAATGAAAAAAGACATCAAAACCTAAGGTCAATTGCTTAAATAATATAGATATAGATATATACGCCTACACTCATGCGAATGAAAATTTGCAGTGTCAAGAATACTGTAACCATATTGTGCTAACTTATTAAACTAGACCACATGTAAAGTTCAATTTAAAGATGGAGATATGAAGAGAAAACAGAAAATTGATTATAAAATATTGTATGCCCACGACATATTTTAATAGGTCGATACAACATAATTACAGCAAATCTTGGTACAACAAATTTTCATCACACTCATGCATATATATATAAGTCATAATTGAAAACAAATGAAATTCCTAATAATGAAAATGAAAAATTTCCCTAATACTTAACATAAGATATATACAAATCTTAAACTCAGTGTAAACCCTATAAATAGGATCTTAAGTTGCTCTTTCACAATATATTTTAGTAAAGAAGCACTTGCTATGATAATAGATAAGAGCACCACCCCAAGGTCTTGATGTATTTCTAGGTAAGGACTTAAAACTATGACTCTTTTTAGTTACAATTACAGTTCCTCTAAAGTTTAGGAACAATTGATCTAAACTAAAAGTTGAAGTTAGATCCCTGATTTAAAACTAAAGCCAAATGCTAAAGCCCTAATATTTGGTTGTGCTAAACCTAAAATAAAAACGCCAATTGTAAATTTGATTTTAATTCCTATTGTAAATTCACAATTAAACAAGTTTTATGAAGAAAGCCATAATTTGGATCTATTTATGAAGTTAGAAAATTAATAACTTAAAAGATTTAGCCTTTCATTTAAAATTAAATCAAGACCAAACTATAATAGCTGAAACATAAGTTATTAACATGGTAGGATTTAGAACACTTATGACGTGGACAAGTTAAGATTATAAGTAATGGAACAATTCAACCATTAGAAGCAAAAGAATGAAAGGAATAAAAAATATTCAAAGAAATAGTAAAATTTGGAAGCTAGGATTTAGGGCAAGTCAGGTTTTGAAATGGTTAGAAGTTGTTTTATCTAAAGAAGAGGTTTGACTTCAGATACTCAATTTTGAAGCTTGATACCTTTTTTTCTTCTAAAGAGTTATAAAGTCTATAATATGTTAATAAAAACTTATTTGAGTATACTTTTAGCTAATATAAATTGCTTCGCCATTTGGGTTTATTTCCAATGTCAAATTCACACATATTTATAGCTTACTAGAGTGTTAAAGAATTTTGTTTTAATTGGAAAAGTCTATTTTGATTGATTTAATTTTCTATTACATTTTATTTAGCTTTCTTAATAATTTTGGGGTTTCTAGTTTATAAATATTTTATTTTATCATATTTTGTGTTATCATTTTACGTTACATCAACTTAATTAGGAGTCATAAAAATCTAAAATTTGTAAAATATCTTAAAAAAGAGAATTAGTTAATTTTAAACCCTAAATTTTGTATAGAAGCTCTATAGGATCACAAATCAATACCTGATATCCGAATTTAGGTGAGAAAATATATCGAAAGTGGAAAAGGGAGATAAAACCAGTAAAAAACCCGTGGGTAGTCGACAACTTATCTAACATTTTGCTTGGTGGTCAATCAAATTGACCACATTTCTATCCAAAGCCACTTTTACCCCTTCTCAAATATTATGATAAAATAAAATAAGATATAAAAATAAAATAGTACATATTTATCGAGTTTATTAATTTTTTTTGTAATTTTCAAGTTATAGGAGTCATTAAACAAAGTTTGCAAGCGCTAATGGCTAACACTACAAATCAAGTATGGACTAATTTACTGTGCTTATTTAGTTGTTTATGTTAGGTTTTATATAAATGAATAAATTATATTTGGCTTAAGCTGGGTTTGATAACTAGTAAGGATAGGATGGTAGATTGGACAGTCATTACCGATGGGACACATGGCCGGATGAAGTGGCTTGTTCTTAGGTATAAAGGCTGTTAACCGTTTCAGATAAGCAAATCGTTGCCGTGATAGACTTTTAGCTAACATTGATGGAAACAATTGATGTGAAATTGTTGATGGGTAATAATAGTAGCATAGGACACTACTATAGATGTGGGCAATAAATTAGATTGCCAATGCCGATATGAGTGGTAAATCCAATAATGTGATTTGTTTTTTTTTTCGATTTTGGACTCTTGAACTCTCGAGATTCATAACTTTGGTTCAAGACGCTAGGTTATAGTAAACGATTGATAATTGGAAATGTGCTCCACTTGATTGTCTTGTTGCACTTAGTTAATAATTTTAGGCCACATGCATTGTATGTGTATGTAGAATTTTTATATGTTAGGATTTGTTGCTCATCTATTATGAGACTTGTCTTTAAACATGATGCACGGCAAACTACTTAGTTAATACTTTTAGGCCACATGCATTGTATGTGTATGTAGAATTTTTATATGTTAGGATTTGTTGCTCATCTATTATGAGACTTGTCTTTAAACATGATGCACGGCAAACCACTCCTAGTTTAGGACATAGCAATTTATATTTACATTGAAAAGGAAAACAAAATAATTTTATCTTTTAATTAACCTAAAAAATTAACTAATCTAGTCTTTATATACAATATTACAATATTACTAATCTAGAGTCAAATTATTATAGCATTGTTATAATAAAGTTTACTCGTGAACTATATATTGTTACTGATTTGTGCTACAATTGATAGAGTACAATATATGTTCAAATTATAAAAGAAAAAAAAAAGTCACTTTATCTTCCGTAAGCTTCAAAACTAAGGGGTAACTATTCCTTTTTTTTAAAAAAAAAAAATTCCTTTAAATGAAATAGTGTAAATGAGAAAGAAAATTTTTGTTGTAATTATAAATACCCAGATCAATGAAATTAATGATTAGATAATATAACGTAAAGCTAAAGTCAAGAGAGGAATTTCTATAAAGCATAGGGAGCAAAATAAACTTTTCCTTACAGGTGTATATAAGCTCCAATTTAATCCGGTATCCCTTTCTTTTGTTAATTTACATAGTAACTAATAAAGAACTCTTTGGAGTCTTTAAAACCTAAAGGCAACCTAATGAACCATAGGAACGAATACGAGTAAATTAGGTGAAAGTTTAATGAATCAATGCTTATTATATTCGAAGAATGAAAATTTAATCACATTAAATCATCTTGTTCATCTAGAATTTGAATCAAAGAATGGGACATAACAAGCACAAAAACAACAGACCAAGGATTCAATTCACAAAAAAATTAGAAGTAAGTATACTAATCTATGTAATCTAATTAAAAATTCCATATTTTAGGGTTAATTTAAATCTAGGAGCAATAGATTTTGAATTAAGATAAATTAATAAGAGAGAAATTAGCGTTTGAAAAGATGTACTGAGAGATATACAACCTCTCAACACCGCCATATTTTGACCATGTTAAACCTAGATTTCATAGATAAATACACGATCACCCAACACTTAAATAGTTAGTAAGACCTTAGATAACCTAATAGATTAAGAGACATTCAGGGATTATACTATTCTTAGACTAATACTAAGAAGAATGTATTGATATTATACAGATTCAGCTTAAGTTTAAGACTAAACGTGCTTAAGGCTATGATTTAAGGTATATGTAACTTATGTGTTGTTTTTTGTTTATTTAAGTTAGTATAATTATTGAAATTGATTAAGTTGAATGATTTGGCTTAAGTGTTTAAGTTGTTGTTGTTATTGTATGTATGTGCTTAGCTCGGCTTAGGGCCCGTAGTGGTAGATCTCTAGGGAGCAACCCAATGATCCTTATGTGATGTTGTCCTTAGTGGAGTCTTACATGAAAATGATCTAAGTTGAATGTTGGATTAAGTGGTATAAGTGTATTATGGGTATAGGGCTCGTAGTGGTAGTTTCCATCACCAACTTTAAGTGGATTAAGTGTATCATGGGTGTGGGGCCTATATTAGTAGTTCTCATCACCAAGTTTAAGTAGATTAAGTATTCATGAGTATGGGGCTCGTAATGGCAATTCTTATCACCGAGTTTAAATAGCTTAAGAGATCATGGATATGGGGCTTGTAATAACAGTTCCCATCACCAATTCATGTTTCAATTTGTTAAGTGTGTTAAGAGGTCACGAATACCCTTTTGTTACTTGTGAACTTAAATTGTATCATAAAACAATTGCCTGTATTTAAGTATTACATAATGCATATGATATATGTTCATGTTTGTGCAAGTGTGTGTAATTATGTTATACGTATTGAACATTAGCTCACTTTTCAAGGAATATATTTTTAGATGTAGGTACTAAAGGTATTGATAATCTAAGAGGAAATTTGAGAGTGAATGAATCAGAAAGGGGGGAAGAAGACGATTATCACTACTATTATGACAAGTAAAACTTGGGAGAATTTTATTATCTGATTATAATGAATAGAACTTTCTAGAGAATATTTAATTAGTGTTTTTAGACTTCTACTACATTAAATGTTGAATATAAATTCATGAAATTGGTTTTGGAGTTTGTGGGATGAATTGAATATTTTTATACAAGAATTACATAATGAAGTAATATCAAAGTAGATTAGAGTCTTAATGTGTTCTTGTATGATAAGGACACGTGGTAAACAATAACGCGACCTAAGTTTTAGGGCGTTATATTAGTATATAAAGTTAATAAATTAACTCTCTTTTTTTTTAAGTTAATAATGTATAGTTATACTCAAATCATAACATTGCATCCCATGTTATACGATAATTTTATATTTTTATGCATTCATACTGTGGATACGTTAGTGCCGATTTAATTAAACCGGGTGGGTAAAGGCTAGACAAGGATAAGGTTGGAAGAAAAAAGACAAGGGCTGCATGGTATGGTCGTGTGTTCTTGGTGTGCATGGGAGGGTTTAGTTCTATTGATTCAATGTCTGTTTCCTTACCAACTGGCCATGTGGCACCTCTTGGGTTTCCACATACAAACAAAGCCAGAACCCATCTTCACATTATATGCGGGAAATGCTTTTCGATGCATAGCGTTTTTGTGGCTGAGCCGATTTCTTCTTCTTCTTCTTCTTCCTTACGGGTCTCCGTGTTTGTGTCGTGTCCGTTTTCACTGTCCATTTGATATTTGAAGTTAACATAACAAGTCAAACAAAACACATGGGCTAATGGGGCTCCCTATATGCCAACGTTTTGCTGACACAGACGCCTTAACCCCACCTCACATCATTTTCAGAAAAATTTCGCACCTTGACATTATGCAAAGGGCGATGTATGAGACAAGATTACTGCAATGGGAACCAAAGATAAGAGAAGTTTGTGTGACCAACCAATTTGTAATGCTTCGCTGTATATGTCTGAACTGAATTCATGATGTTTCATTGAAAATTACAAATCTGAAGGTAGGTATGAAAATGGAAACAAGAGAAAGTAGTCTCAACGACTTGGACTGAATCATGGAACTTTTATGTCCAATAGAGATAGTTTATACTACCGTTATAAACTCTTGTGATTATATGAATATCCTAAACTTTTCAACATTACTATACATTTTACTCTATCCTCTTCTTAGGGATGTAAGGTATTGTAATATTTACAATTGTTGGTTATGATATTGCAATTACTCAAACGTGAAACCAAAAAAAAAATCCAAGAAGAAAAACATGCAACAAAGAGATCATGCTTATGCGAACCCAAACAGTGTGAATAATCTTTTGGCATTATCCTTTTAAATTTTTCTTTTTTTGGGTAATAAAGAGACACAACCATAGAATAATTAGCTACTTTTAGGCACACAAATCGTCCTAGGATACCCATTTATTAGTTAAGAATAGTTTACGCTATAAATAATCTCAATAATTATTTTTAGTAAGATTTAAATTTAAAACCTTATACTAGTTATCACGAGAGAATCTTGCATATCAATTATTAGACCAATCTCCTATGAGTTATCTTTTTGAATTTCTTTGAGATTCTATGCCAAAATAGTAATCTGATAAGTGTTCAGCTTACAAAAGTCAGGATGCTTGTAGTTTTAAAAGTTAATCCGGAAATTATTTATGTAATGTATCCTTAAAGTTTCTAATGATAGGATTTCTCTCCTGGCACTCAATAGCCAATACACTTCAATATAATTTAAAGCATATTCAGCGTCA
Organism: Laguncularia racemosa; assembly: GCA_037954665.1. Lineage (NCBI taxonomy): Eukaryota > Viridiplantae > Streptophyta > Magnoliopsida > Myrtales > Combretaceae > Laguncularia > Laguncularia racemosa. The sequence continues at coordinate 643,080 of JBBMOL010000066.1, forward strand.
AAAGTTCAAGTACGTTCTGCGTATTTAGTCTTTGCAAGACTAAAAAACATCGTCCCGGAAGGGTTGTCCCTACAAATGTATTAAGGTTTTGGATGATTAATTCTACTCTTGGAATTCAATTTCTTATAACCTTTTAATGAGTGTTTTATAAAACTTTAAGGTAGGATGGTAAGGAATACAAGTGATTTTAAGCCTTTTCAAACTTAATATTTGATATATATATATATATATATATATATATTTATTTATTTATTTATTTATCTCGCTTTCTCATTATTGGAAAAAGATTTATTATAAATAAAATATTAAATAGAACAAAAAATTTAACACTTCAACTAACATGGCAACATTCCATTAGCTGCTAATCCAATCACCTATTGCTATATACAATAAACATTCAAGTATACTTCATATTTTTGTTTTTAATTGTTTCATTTATTCGTGGAAGCACATGAGATCCGAATGCTTTCTATAAACAGAGGAAACTTGTGATATTAACCGTGGATTTATCATGGTAGCTAATAGAAGACTAGGAAGGCGGGAGTGTAAGAAGCCATTAGCCATTAGACTCTTAGTATAGAACTCTGGAATTTTTTCACAGCCCACAAAAGAACAATTTCGGGCTCATGCATGTCACAGATTGATCAGTTCCTTGGGGGAAACTTCACAGTGGTCTACGTAGTTTACTTACATATTGAGCTTAAAATCAAGGCCCAAATGAAGAATTTTCATGCTTTGGGCTACGGTTGTGTAATTGACAAGGATAATATTGTTAAAATAGTATTTGCCATTACAAGTTAGCATCTGGGCTTGTAGAAATAATAGAATTATACCACAACCATGAGTCCGAAATCCACGACTCAAAAATAAGGTCTATTGTTTTCGGCTTCATTTGCCTAAATAGACCCCTTATATATATAATGCCTTATCGTTGAAATCCCCAAATCCTTAAAAAGAACTATTCTTGATCCCTTAATAACCATTTTGCTTGTAAAAATGATTTTAGTTTTTCTTTAATTATTTTATATAATGCCAAAATAGTAAAATAAGGTAAAAAAAAAAAAAACAATTTCAAAGGTTTTGAAGATTTAAATACTCGGTTTTAAAGATAAAAAGCTTAAAAGCATATGAAGCAAAAAAATAGGGAGTGTATATGCAACTTATCCTAACATTTCGCCATGTAGAGGTAAGGTGGGCATTTTCTGTATTAAATATCAAGGTTGAGTGAGTAACCTTGTTGTACTTATGTTATATAATATTCTATCCAATTGAATAGATTTTAGATATGTATTAAAAGTTATAAGATAGGTTCCAAGTACAATTTTCTAGAGCTTGCTCTCACATGGTGGGGTATTGATATAACATTTTAATATCCTATACTTACTCTCTAACTTATACTTTAAAATTTACAAAGTACAAGTTTTAAAATATCCTATACATACCTTATACAAATTATTAAATAATAATAATGAATATAAAAAATTATTAATATTTATACCTTCTAAGTTTTACCATAAAGTAAAAAAGAAATAATATATTAGCTATAGCTTAAGGTCATCATTTATAAGAAACCTTAAAAATTTTCCTATATCATTTTCTTTACCTCTTTAGTCTTTCTTATCTTAGTTCTATGAAACTATTTTCTGTCTCTATCATCTCATTTCTTTCTTATTACTAGCCCTACATTTGCTCTTATTTTTTTTTAATCAAATATTGTATTTTTAAACTTATTGTAATGGATTTGGTATTATATATTTTCTATAAGTAAACTAAAGTTTTTTATAGATTTAAAGTCTATATAGATGGAGCATGTAACTTCTTCATGAGCATATTATTTTGTCACTTTTTTTTTTTTGTAATTTTACATTTGTTGAGGACGTTGCATGAGGTGAATTTTGTAATGTCACTTTTTTAAATTGTGAAGAGTGTTCATTCATATGATTTAAATGAATAGATTGTATGGAAACATTGACAAGTTTAAGTTATTGAACATTTACCTCAAATTTTTAATATTATAAAAATATAATAGAAAAATTTATAAATTCTAGAGGACACCCTAAACCCTCTATGTTCTGTAGGATGAAAGCCGTGATTACATGGAAGGATATGGATAAGGCTTTATACCCTATCTACTCTATACCCATTAGTAAAACTAAAAGGTAAGGTTTAGGTTTTAATGTATAGTTATGGTTTTGCATTAGGGATGGAACTTCAAATTTTAATTTGAAATTTGTTGTTTCCAAGTTTTACAAGAATTGTAATTCTAACTAAAAAGAGTTTTAATTATAAGACCTTACATGAAAATCCATGAAGACATTGGGGTGGTGATCTTATTTCCTATGACAATAAATAGTTCTTTTATAGGACTAAATTATTAAAGAGGGCTTAAGTACTATTTATAGCATTAATAAGTTAAGATTTTTTTCCATCTTAGGCCAATTTCAGGTGTCATTTAATTTTTCATTTTTCTTATTTGGAGTCACAATTACTTTCATTTTATGACTTATGCGTGTGTGTGCCTATATATATAATATAATATAATATAATATTGTAGAGAGCTATCTTGATAATTGTGTTTTGGCCAAGTTGATACCATGGATCGGTTTGTTAAGTTAGTGATAGGGTTTAAGAAGTTGAGCTCACTTAGGGCTATCTTAAGATAATTGATCTAGCTTGGTAGGCTTAAAACAAGGGTCACTCATTTGATATTTCTACTTTCAACCTTGCTTGATTGTCTCATATGTGAGAAGTAGACTTAGAAAAGGTCATTCTGAGTTCATTAGGTCTTCTTTGGCATTAATAGGCCTTAATAGGACTTATATTAAAAGATAGACTCTTTTATATAAGAAATTAGCTAAGCCTTTTATAAGTTTAAGAAGGCTTGGGCTCAAGCCTAGCTTAGCCTAAGTCCAAAGCCCATGCATTATATAAGAAATGGAGGTTTTAATCTGGATCATCAATCATTAGGAATCAATTTAACAACTCATCCTCTTTGTCTTTCTCAACATCATCTAATAATCAAGATGAATGGTTAAAATCTATAAATATCAAAATCCTTCTCCTCATTTGCATCATTCTTAGTATTGGCAAGCTTCACATGAACACCTTTACTCTATTAGAATAGCTCCATAGAAGAACAAATATTAGAATTCTCAAGACAAGTTAAGAACACTATATTCGACCTATTGTCACACACACACTTTGAGAATTTGAGCTTGTATGTTTTTCCTCTCATGCCTCTCTTTAGCATCAGCTCTATACGTGTCATTAGATCAACACATCTTTAAGGTTAATTGGCATGCCTGCTATACATAAACAACCATCTACAATAACCCCCTATATAAATATAATATAATGCATTTATTTATTTGTTTTTTACTATGGTTACAAGTTTATACTTCTTTCATATATTTATACATAACCAATGGTTTCTATATGAAGAATAGATATCAAGAGTGTTTGTTGCTACACTAATTATAATTCATCATATTACAATAATCTAAAGGTGATATGTTAACTACAGTTCATCAACATTTATATGATACTAGGAATGAACGAATACAAGGTATATAAGTATGAGGCTCTACTAATACTTAGTCTATAGGTGCAAAGTTCTAAATTTTGAAATAGGAACTTATCCTATAAAATCTCATATACACCTTAGAAATTGTACCTTATAGGTACCTTGTGAAATTTATATATTTTTCTATCATATTTTTATAATATTAAAATTTTGAGGTAAATTTTCATTAGTTTGAATTTGTCAATGTTTCAATAACATGTTATCATTTAAATCACATAAAGGTTCATGAGTTTAGAAAAGTGACATTACAAAATCTATCTCACATAACATTTCAAACAAAAGTGATATTATAAAACAGAAATAATAGAACAACACATACATGAAGAATGCACACCTTCTACTCATGTAGACCTCATAATCTATTAGTTCAATTTACTTTCTTAAAATATATAATACCGAATCCATAATCATGAGTTTATAAGTACAACATTCAATGAAAAATATAACAGTAATGGTAATATTAGTAGTAAGAAAGAAATGAGACAAGCGAGGTAGAAAGTAGAAACATAAAAATAAGATAAGGGAGAGGGTAGAAGATTTGAAATAGGAACTTTATTAGGGTTTCTTTCATATATATATATATATATTTGTAGAACTTGGAAAGTAGAAATATAATATTGTCTTATATTTATTATTTTTATTTAATAAATTTTATGGAATTGATATATGTTATTATGGAATCTATACCCTACATGCCTTATAATAAAGTTTCTAGAGTTCATATAAGGTATGGAGATGGTGTATCCATACTTTAACTTATGAGAGCAAGTTTAAAAAAATTATACTAAAACTTGTTTTGTGATATGTAATATTCATTCGAAAGCTATTTAATTAAGTAAAGTATTGTAAGGTATAGGGTACAACATGGTTGTTTGCTCACTCTAGTACTAAATCTAGAACAAAATGCGCATTTAACAATCTAAAGTCAATTTCTAGAATAAATTGATAACTAAACGAGTTTTAGGAGAAAAGAAGACATTTTTAGGATTTAAATAAAAAAATTTAAAAAATAGTTTTTTTATTCAAATTAGATAAAAAAAGAATCTAATTTTGATAATTGAAAACGTAAATAATTGATAGAAAATAATTTAAAACACTCAACTTGGAGCTCTAAGAATCTAAATTTATAAAATAACTTTAAAAAAGGTATAATTAACTTTAAGCTCTAATTTTTAAAATGGTTGTATAGGATTAAAAGTTAGGCCTTATATCCAAACTCAAGTGAAAATATAAATAAAAAAAAATATCAAGCCACACCCAAAAGATCTCAATGGTTTGCTATCTAGCTATGTGATCAACCATAATTTGCTGCTATTATCAAATTTACTCTTTTTTCCTAAAAAACAATAAGTAAATGATAAGGATATATATATAATGATTTGAATATTTTCATAATTTAAAAATTGAATAAGGAAATATTTTATTTATATAATGAAAAATTAAATATTTAATCTTTTATTATATAAACATTTTACATCGTGGATACATTATCGTGTATTAGGTTAAACTGGGAAATGACTAGACAGGAAAAGACCAGGAGATAAGGTTGGAAGAAAAGCAAAGGGTGCACGTGTGCCCTTGGTGCATGGGTGGGTTAGTTCAATTCCATCAGCTTTTATGTTCCCTTAACGACTGGCCATGTGGCACCAATTGGGCTTCCATATACAAACAAAGCCAGAATCCATCTGCCCATTATATGCAGGAAATGCTTTTCCATGCGTAACGTTTTGTGGCTGATCTGACTTCTTCTTCTTTATGGGTCCGAGTGTCGTGTCCATTTCTCTGCCCATTTGAAGTTACATTTACATGTCAAACAAAACATATGGGCTAATGAGGCTTCTCATGTCAACGTTTTGTGAGACACACGCACGCTTTAGTTCGCTATCAAAATGGAGCCCAGTTTTAATCCATTATCACCTTGAAATTATGTATAGGGTGTTGTATGATTCAAGATTGCCATGCAAACCAATGATAGAGAGAAGATTGTGTAGCCAGCCAATTTATGATGCTTCGTTGAAATAAAATACATATCTAAAAATATTTTTCAAATTTTTGTAATTAATTATTTAAAATCTTAATATATTAATTTATTATTTAAACTTTGCCCATTTTATAATTACCTACTTAAGCTTTGCTTATTTTTATAATTAATTACCTAAACTTTATGTATTTTTATTATTAATTACCTCGTCCATATACTATGAATTACTTCAAAAAATTTATAGGTAGTAGGTTGATATTTTTTTTAAACTTTAGATAATTAATTATAAAAATGGATAAAATTCAAATACTAAAAGTAGCATTTATCCAGAATAAGTATAGAATTTGAAACCAAAGAAAGAAGTTGGAGTAAATTGGATTGAATCATAATACTTTGCGTCTAACATAAAGTGTGAAGTAAGACAGTCGTTTACCCATTCTATTGTAGATGAATCGACTTTAATTTGTAGAGAAAGGTAAATTACTTGGAAAAAAGATAACCCAACTTAATAAATACTAGACACATACCCATGATATGTTTGTTTAAAATAAAATAAATCAAACGTAACATATGCTAATAGTAAAAACATTTATAAAAGTTAAAAATCTTTATAGCTTTAAAAAATATGGAGAGTGGATATATATGAAAGTACAAATTGTTAAATGAAGAAATTTTAGTGCGCCATTAACTTTAAACAATTTTTGATATAAAAAACATATTTCTAATTTGAAGCCGTAATTAAAGGAATGTATTCATAAAAAAAGTTGAATTTGTAAGAGATGTGATATTATAACAAGTCTCTTGCGCTTTAATATCACAGGTAGATAAATGAAATGCAAAAATTAAAAGCTCAAAAAACAATAATCTTTCCCATTCTAAGTTTATTCACTAACTAGACTAATTTGGTATAAAAAGACATTATTAATACAATCGATAGTACCAATTAACTTAAAAAAAGGTAACCTATCTGTTTAATAAAAGCTAGTTTGAAGTTTCAGTTTATATAATCATGAACTTTTGATATCATTTGGATATCCCAACATTTTATAATTGTACACTACACTCCTCTGGTTAATGATGTAGGTATCTATATTGTTGGTTATGGTATTACTATTACTCAATGGTGAAACCCAAAAGATCCAAAAAGAAATGTATATATATAAATCATGTTCATCTAAGATCACGTTTAATGTGTAAAAATTCTTTTTGCATTGTTCTTTTCTTTTATTTGAATTTTTCTATATTAAGTAGTAATCATGCCAAAGTAAATAAATGGTTGCAAATTGCAGGACGGTACTACTTTTTGAAAGGATAAGTGTACAACCAACAATAAAAGTTAGATGTTGGTTATTTTAATAGTTTGTGGAGATGGTTGGGGCAATTTATCCTTGAAGTTTTTAACAATAGTGTTTTACTCCTTTCTTTTTCCAGGCATGGACTACTCTTGAGTATGACTTAAAGCATGTTTAGTGTCAAAAGCTCAAGTTATGTTTCTGCAGATTTAGTACTGCAAGACATAAAAAGGCACCAACTTGGAAGGGTTGTCCCCTCAAATGCATATAGGTCTTGTATGGTTGATTCTTTTAATGGAATTTGAATTCTTTTATGGAGAGTTGTATAAAAATTTAAGGTATGGTGATTAAAAAAAAAACTGTTGATTTCAAGCCTTTCGATTCTTGATATTTGACTTCTATCTTCCTCTAGAACAACTGGCAGCATAGATATTTTATCTTAGGGCTAACACCAACTTTGGAAGTTCTGCAATCTGCATTTTCTAGCCATAGAGTTGCTCTGGAATTAGAATATCGGATATTCATTCACTAGCTATGAGCAATAAAAACTATACATTAGTGGTGGATTATAAGAAATTATTGTAATTGTCAATTTATACTAAATCTATGGCACAAGTTTTTTTTTTTTTTTTCATTGTAGTTATAACTTGTTACTTTTCAAAATTTACAACATAAAAAACTATCACAAAATACATTTTGCTGCTTTACAATGCTTATTACTTGACGGTTTAAAAGTATTGGGCATATAATGGTAATACATTACATTTTATGATGCTTTTTATTTTGTAAATTTTATAATGTGTCCATAATATACAAGTCATTTCTACAATATGAAAAAAATTATTGTAGTACATTAGTATTTATTAAAATAGAAAGCTAAATATAATATTTAATATCTTAACTTTGCTCATTTTTATAATTAATTATCTAAAATTTTAAAGCGTCAATTTATTATCTAAACTTCATCTATTTTTGTAATTAATTACTTAAACTTTACTCTTTCCTACAATCAACTATTTGAATTTTACTCATTTTTACAATTAATTGCCCTATTCAAATATTATAAATAACCTCAAAAAGTTTGTAAATAATAAATTGAAACTTTTAAATCTTAAATAGTTAATTATAAAAATGGATGAAATTCAAATATCAAATGTGACATTAGCCCAAAATATAAAATTACTACTCTAAATTGAAAATTTTAGTATTTGCTCAAAAACCACTCTTAATTTTTAGTCTCTATTACTCATTTTTCTTGTAGTGATTAACTTCCTCAATAAGGGAAAAAGATAAAAATGTTTTCTTTTGTTGATTTATAAAAAAATTGTTACAATACATTAATATTTACAAAAATAGTTTATTATAGATCGATAATTGTAATAATTACTTAAAAGGTGTCGATAATTTACGATCTTTATTGCTCAATTTTCTTGCTGCGATTAATTTACTCAATATGAAAAAGGAAAAGGAAACTTAGAAAAAGAAAAAGATGGAAGATGCTATACTCTTTTAAAATGAATGCCATCTTGTAATCATAGAGGATATTGAGATAAACATTCCATATCATCTGAGTATCTCCATCCTCTTCTTTATCTTACATATAAAAAAAAGTTGACTACTGTTTTTTTTTTTTTTTTTTTTTTCACAAGATTGATGAGATCTTTATCATTACTTTCCTCCTTTTGCCTCTTTAGAATTATGCTTTCACAGGTTTCTCGTACTATGTTATCAGGAGCAACGTTGTCGTCTGGAAACAAAAGTTGAAAATTCGAATGAAGGAAAGGAAGGGCACAAAATAATAATAATAATAATAATGATGCAGGCATATCTACTCGAGTGCAATAATCTTCTTTTTGCCGGCTCTTTTTTTTTTTTTTTTTTCAGCTGGAAGTAACAAAACATGAAGCGTGGAAGTTCTGAAATGTGAATTCTTGGATTCTTGAATCCTATATTTCTTTTATTTACTTCACCATTTCTATGTAATATACACTTATATTCTAATCATTATTATTAGGCATAATTCAAGGTTTGATCTGGACATATTGGAGGGTCAAGGGTTGAGGGATCAAACCAGGGTCTATAAAAAAAATAAAAAAATAAGTTTTATTTTAATTATAAGACAAAATAAATATAAAATTACACAATTAAATTCATAATTGAATTAAATCCATCTATTAGCCATTAAATAAATACAAAATATGAACCTTGAATGATATATAAGTTTACATAATTGACAAATAGATCAAATCCAAATTATTTAAACTACAAATTATCAAACTTAAAACCACAAACTTAAATGAAAGTTCAAATTTTAATTAATGTAATTATGATCATCATTTGATTCAATGTTTTGCTTTATTGTGATTTTACGTTTTTTTTTTTTTTTGGGTGCATTCCTATCCTTTTGACATGATCGGGTCAATTATAAGACGGGCCTCTACGAAGAATTGGCCGGGTTTGATCGATTCCAGATTAACCTGATTGAACTGGCTAGGCCAATCTAAGTTTGACATTCATGATTCCAATATGTTTCAATTAATGAAATTCATATTCTTTAATAAAAAATAAAAAAATAAAAAAAGCATATCCTTAAATTAAAAAATTAATATAGTTACAAGTAAATATATCACAGTAAATCAAAATTTAAGTAGTCTTTTATAGTATGATATGATCTATGCAATAAACACTTTCTTTTCTTCAAATTCAATTTGTAATTTCTGGCAGTTATTCCACTGGGCAGATTCAATGGATACTTCTACTAATTTTCTAGAACTTTCTTTGAATCTTAATTTAAAATAATTAAACCCCCAAGCTATGTGTGAGTTGATTTAAATTATATTCATATTAATGAAAATATTAAATTATTTAAATTTTTACTATAATTAACATATCAACTTGTAAATTGTTTTAAATATAGTATGAAAGGCTCCTATTTAATTTTATCAATATATATTACTTACATATTATTGTGATTCTATATGACTAATGGTATTTCTACTTATATGAAATGATATATGATTGAGAAAGAGTTGCAATTCGAATTGAGAAAGTGCAATATTATATACTAAGAGTTGTAGTATTTTGAAGTGAATAGTACAAAAGTTGCAAATTTTCTAAATGATTTCTTGCTTAAAAGAAAAGAATGTTGATGATGAAATGATATTTGTAAATACAAATTATAGATTACCAAAACATATTACTATAAAAATGTATTTTGGTACAAATATAGTAAAACTTTAAAAGTTATATATATATATATATATATTAAGAGCTTTGAAATCCTATGACTAAATGTCTATATATGTATAATTTTGATTTTATTTTTTTAAGATGCACGACCCTTTTTCAAATGATGGAACTTTTAGCATGATTGCAGCCTTTGGATAATTTAATCAAAACAAAACAACACTACTCTTTTCATTCAAGATATTTCACTCTTGTATTTCCATATTTTTTGTTCTAAATGCTTTGTATTAGAAAAGGGGAATTCGATTCTAGAGCTGGTGAGGCTGTATGTCTCGGTAACTCATGTACATGCAAAGCATATCAAGATTTCAATAAAAATACATGTATTATAATAGAATTTATAAATCAACAATTCAATGATGATGTAAAGGAAATAAACCCAAAAGAAGAAGATGAAGACTTGAAGAAGCCAGAAGACATGTTTGAGCTAGAAGATGAAAATGGGATTTCAAAAAGAAGTAAGGAGAATCCAGCTAAACAGGAAGTATCACTCCTTTATAATTCTAACAGGCAGGAGGAGAATCAAGGGGAAGCTAGAGGTTCTTTAGACAATTCAAACAAAAGTAAGGAGATAGAGGGAGAATCTACTCATCCAAGAGATGATTATGGTCATTTCCCTTCATATCCTTCTTCTATAGGAAGTATTTATAACTTATATTCTTTGAGATATAAATTTGTTAATTATCATGGATTGACTCAAGTAATTGGAAATCTAGAGGTAGAGTTAAAACCAACTCAAAGATTAAGGAAATAGAGACTCAATTTGCTCTTCTATCCAAGGTAGAACAAAAGCTTAATCAACCGGGCTCAAAAAGATGAAAGTTGGCTAGAAGCCATGCAAGATAAGCTTAGACAATTCAAAACATATAATATTCCTAAAAGTAAATCTATAACCGATATGAAATTAGTTTTTAAGAAAAAATTAAATGAAAACGTGGAAGTTTGTTGAAATATAGTTAGGCAAGTGGCTCAAAGGTACATGCAAGAAGAGTGAATAAACTATGTGAGACTAAGGATGTTAATGGGCTGGGTTTAGGACGAGTTAATTGAAACTTACACTCGGCTTGGTAAGGAAGGAAAGTCTTAGAACCCGACTTGGCCCGGCATGGGATTTTTGTAGCAAACCTTAACCTACTACACTTGGAAAAATCAATACCCAAACCCGACCTGAAAATGGATTAAATCATAGATAGACGTCACAGATCGAGATAGAAAGAGAGAATGAGGTGAGGGTGGGTAAGTTAAAGCAAAGTAACTGTGGAGGTGGAGGATGAGGAATAGGGAAACGCAATCGTAAAGCAAAGCCTACAGGCTATGGTGAGTCGAGGTCACAAGTAGGAGTACCATCGAGAGTAGGATGAGATGAGTGGATGAGGATGATTGACGACTGGATGAGGAGTGGGCAGTTGAGTGACTTCAGCCAACGATGCGATGATGATGAGTAGATGATCGGAAGTTTGGAACAGGCAAACTGCAATTAGATGAGGAATTGAGGATTAAGGGTCGAATGGTCGTTTGGTCGATGTTTCGTCTCAAGGAGTGGTTCGAGTAGAGTGGAGACGACTGAAGACTGCACATTGCACTAGAGCTGGAGTTAGATAGGACTTAGGAGTCACGGCGTCGGCGTCACGGGACTTGCACTGCACTTGTGAGTTGTGTGATTCGCACCTGCTTGGCTAGTGGCTACAACTACCTCTACCCTACGACTCTACTTTGCACGGCTATGCCTCTGCCTAGATTGGAGAATGGAGATGACAAATTGATAAGACATTGTTGTTGATAGTGATAGACATATTTGACAATCGACTTCTTTTCTTGTTAATATAATATGTATAAGTATATGTAATATGTTAGGTCCAAGCATCCAGCGGTTTGGGTTTGGGTCAACCTTGTGAGAAAAATTGAAAAAAATTAAAAAATAATAAAATCAAACATATAAATTATAAATTTTAATTTTAATTTGTTATTAAAAAAATAAACGGGTCAGGTCGGGTTTCCCATCGGGTTTTTTCTAAATTCCATAACTCGATCCTATACCTTATTGAGTTTTATTCCATATTCAAAAACTCAATCCTAAACCCTATAGGGCTTTTATCAGGTCGATCGGGCAGATACCCTATTACGATCTACCCCAGTTACATCCCTAGGTGAGACTTATGCTCCCATGGTTAAACTATAAGCTATTAAACATTTGTTAGTACTGGATTGTTGCAAACACTTCAAACTTTTTTAAATGGACACAAAAAGTGTATTTTTGAATGGTTATATATAAAAAAGAAATTTATGTAAAGCAACCCTTGATTTTGAAAATGAAGCTAACCCTAACTATATTCATAAGTTGAATAAAATTTTATATGGTTTGAAACAAGTTTCTTGATCTTGGTATGAATGATTAAGCAAATTCTATATGATTAGTGGTTTTGCAAGAGATGCAACATGAAAGATTAACTCTTTTGAAATTATGCATCTTTTCTTAAAAAAATCATCTAGTAGCCATACAAAATTGTAATCTATGATATTTTGCATATAATTAAATAATAGTATTAGTCTAATATTTATAACAAGTTTTCGATACATATTATTACTATATTTATTGTGATTATACTTTTAAATAAATTTATTATTTTTACTCGGTATATCCTAAACTAATATTCGCGTATATCACATGGTTTGATCTACTTGTCAATTCTGAAACTTACTACTAATCATCCTAAAGAAAATAGCAAGTGGAGATGGATGAAGGGACACTTGAGCACATGTCATCATCAAGGATTAGGTTTATCATAAACATAAACATGTAAAAAAGTGGTATTCCTCTTATTTTAGCGACCATACTCTTCTCAACTTTATTAAAGTAGATTTGAACTCCCACCATACTAAAGGAGTGGGGTCAAATCAAATCTTTACAATCATTTCTCGATGCATATGAAGAATATGCAATTACGTTAAACCCATGAAAAGAGTGGATTTCGCAACCGACGGTCAATGATATCATTGCTTCTTTTGTCTTGGCAGGTTGTCAATGGCCATTGATTATTACCAATGACAGCACACAGACAATTTCGTGCATTGTGAAGAAAACTCTCGGTAAAATCCTCTTCTCTACGCTGCAGATCGTGAAAAAGAAATAATACAGTGGTTGCAGGGGCAACATGAACATCTCGAGTGTGGGCAATTTAGAGGGAATGAATTGATTCTTAAAAAAGAAAATGAAAATAATTCACTTTTAATTGTATTAAAATTATAATATTTTCTTAATAACAATAAATATTAATTTACGGATCATATTACAATTTTAGTATAATGAACGTTTATATAAAAGATAGGCATAAAAGAAAATAAGGTTCAATTTGTATAACTTGTCAGTCTTAAAATAAATCCTTCTTCTTTTAGCTGCTGCCAATACCAAACCATTAAAACAAATCAAATTACGCTTAACTTACTATTTAATCGCCGCTGCAGCATACTTATCTCTCACACACTCAAAATTATGAGATTAGGCGTATCATTATAATCGACCTCCACATATGTCTTCTAGACTCTTCCTTGTCAAGTAGTCATGAGACCTCTTGATGATTACAACTCAAGCCTACTTACAACTTGTTTATGGAGAATAAAAGACAAATGCTTTTAGACACGAGAACGAAAACAACGGCAGCACAATACAAGAATGATTGGTATGTTAAATAATTATTAACAATTAGGGTTGGGAATGAATTGAATCGAAATAATACAGTATTAAGTTTGAATTTGACTATAATTCAAAATTTCAAAGTTTAAATAGTTTATTTTAAACTTGATCAAGCTTATAATACACTGGTGGTAATTTGGTCTTTCATCAAAACCGAAACATAACTTCTCAAGTACACTCATTTGTCGTTACTTCACTATTTGCATGTTTATTTTGAGGGAATAATTATTCTTTTCCTCTTATTTTATATAAAATTGCTCTTATGGTATTCAATCGAATTTTAAACACAAAATAAATTCTTGATAAATTGCTATTAATTAAAATATTGAATAGTAATTCATGTCCCAAATTCATGAATTGATATTCAATTATTCATTTATTATCTTTACCATAAAATGCCATATTCTTATAAATTATCTTGAGTCTATATTGGTTAAGAAAAGTAAGAAAGATAGGGATTTTAAGGATATAATGGATAATTTATATGTTATTCTTTTTTATTTATTATTCATTTTTATGTCAATTAAACAAAGTAATAAATATGTAATAGTTATTCCATATCAATTCAATTTCTATTGAACTTCAATTTAATCTTTTTTATTCCATTTGATGAAATGAATAAGCTATACAAGTGCTCAATTTTACCTTCAAAAATATGATTTTGAAATAACATCCGGCAATGAAATGAACTCCTACTTTGTAACATAGGCTAGTGAGAACAACACTATATTTATAGAAATTGAAACTAATTATTAGATTATGATAATCTTATTTTAAGTGAAGGTATCAAAATCAAATGTTCAATAAATGAAAACTACTTAAGCTAAATTACCATGAAAATCACTAAGGGAGATAAATACACTAAATGAGAAGTGTTAGATTGTGACTATGTTGTTATTTGGTAAATGGACTTATGTTGTTAAGATATATTAAAATTAGTTAATCGGTTTTTATTTAAATTTATGATCTTACTTCTCTTTCAAGTCACTAAAGTCCTAATTATAGAAAAAACACTCATTTTGAGTGATATCTCCATAATTATCAAACTAGTAGTCAATAATTTCTCTCACAAATTAGACTACACTAGTTAGAATTAACATTCTTGCATATGTTTATGTCATAGTAATAATCACTAATTGCATTAAGAGCGCAAAACCTAATAAGTCAACTAAAAACTGCATGTATTTATGTTAAAAGTAAATTAGCTCTAGTTTGAATTCATCCAAACTATTGATTCCCATTTGCACATGGTTATTAAAATCTCGATTCATTTCCTATAATTCTACGATTTTATAAGAATTTCCCTAGTTAAATTCTATATAAATTCCTTTTTGATTAAAATTGAGTAGAATTTCAATTTAAATCCTTAGAATCGATAGAATCCCAATTTTTGAGAGATTCTATAATTCGATGTATTTTAGAGTTTTTTAACCTAATAAATTAATACTCTTACTTATTGAGCTTTTAAACTAACTCATTACACATTTTCCTTATATTTTTTAGCCTCTAGTCACGATTCAACATAGGAAAGTATATACGCATTCAAATTTTTATCTCTTTTTCTCCCATTCAAACACCACAACCTTAGCTTTTTTCCACTTCTTTTTTCATCGTGACTTCAAATATAGGATCTTTTCGCCATTGAGATGAGAGAAATGGTGATAGTTTCGATGGTGTCAAGACCACTGATGATTTATTTTAGTTATATATTTTTATTATAATGATTTATGTTGCAAATCGGCTCATATGTTGTAATTTCATGTATTTGCATAATAATTTATACTTAACTATTTGTATTAAACTTATATTGTGACTATAATTTATGATTGATATTATTATTCCACCGTATATTGTTAGTTTTTTATTTATTATTATAAGTATATTTAAAGTTTTTTAAAACTAATTTACATAAGTTGTAAAATCTTTCGATTATGTGAACTAATTTTATAGACCCCCTTTTAGATTTTGACAACCATTTTGCATTTTTCCAGTTTTATTTTTAACCATGGAAAACGTTGCTGGACGTCCAATTATTTCATAAATGGTGAATTTTGGATAGTTGAAATTTTAATTGATTAAAAGTTAACATATAATAGATTCATAAATCCATAAAAACCATCAAGCATACATAAATTCCAAAAAAAAGAAAAAAAAATCTAATTTAGCTCATGTCACAAAAAAAAAAAAAAAGAATAGTACAATAACAAATAAGGAATCATCTACAAGTGAAAAACAAGGAAAAGAAGAAACCTAAGTGGATTTTAAGCTCTATTCCATCTTATAATCCGTCTTCCCAAAGTAATCTTGGTGATTCTTGACTCTGTTATGGCCTCTGGATAAAGTATGGCATCTTTATAACCACTGCGGATTCGATGACTTCTTTCGAAAATCATGTGGGGTGTTGGAATGAAGTATGCATTTTATGTGATCCAGCGTTTTGATACTTAGTTTGAAAGCCATGCATGGCGTTGGAATGAAGTAAGACCGAAATGTTGCTCTGTTTATTAAGTAATTTATATATCTTTGACATGTATCATCTTCTAATTTATCCATAATTGAATATATTTAATTATAAAGTGCAATAAAAACTAATAATAAATAAAAATAAAAAAGAAAACAAGAAAAAAGCTTACAAAAAAAATTGTGCTTAGCCATCTTGATCGGCTATCTCAAAACCAATTAGAAGCTACAAAAATTCTATTTTTATAAAAGTTGAAAATATTAAGAATTTAAATAAAAAGAGTAAAATGTTAAGAATTTAAATAAAAAAGAAAAATATTATAGACTAAATGTGTATTTTTCTCTAATTATTAAAATCATATATCTACTTAAATAACATATTTCTTTAAGTATTCGCATACTTATAAGTTTACATATGTATATAAATCTTACTTTTGTGCTTTGATAGGCTATAAACGGTATTATATGTTATGCATATATTATTATACGTTAAGTATTCACATGAAGTGTACATGTGTATTATATATAATATGTTAAAATGGTGCATTATGTACGCTTACATATATTAACTAACCCTTTTAATATCATATAAAAAAGATGGAAAAACATATTGTTAGTTCTTAATATTTATTTATTTTTTTATTTCAATTTTGAATATTTTTTTTACTTGAATTCTCAAAGTTTTTAAAACTTTACCAAAAAAAAAAAATGACTTCTATTAAATTCATAAAGTTTTCTATTCATTTGTGACACATATTAACTTTAAATTAGTTTATAATAATTAAATTAATAAAATAATAATATTAAATATATTTATTTATATCATATAATAAAAATATTATTAAATATATAATCATATAATATAATAAAAATAATAAAAAAATATAATAATAATAATTAAAATTAGAAAATGGGTTAAAAAAATTTATATATACCCTTACCACCTTAGCCAATTAGTTCAAAACTAATTGGAAGTTAATACATGTTTAGATGAGTAGAAAAGTTAAAGTATTTAATGGAAATTATATTTTTGTAAGGTTTTCAAAATATTGAAGGCTCAAATAAAAAAAAATTAATAACTTAAACAAAAAAGTAATAAACGTTGAAAACTAAAAGTATACTTTTCTTTAAAAAAAAGTTATATTATTTTACAATATTAAGATAAGGTCTTTTTATTCTAATTGAAATACTTTATATCCATAAATTTCAATAAAATAATGTAATAAATTAATAAATAAGGGAATAAAAACATATAATAACTGATTATATTAAAGATACACCATATCTATATGTAATGGAGATCTTAATAGAATAGATAATATAATAGGAAACAAATAAAAATATGTTTCTTAAGAAAAATATTCCCTAGATTTGAACCCAGTTTCCATAAATAAGACCATAGTCATCTCTCGCAATTCACTCCAGTGTCTATAAACATTTGTCTTATGTCCTTTCTCAATTGGAAATCCCAAGTATTCTTGTAATGAATGAGACTCTTTAATATCCAACATTTGCACAATGGAGATTTTTATCAGCTTGTTTTTGTTGGGGGAAAACATGATACTTGACTTACTGAAATTTATTTTGGGGCCAAACCAAGCTTTAAATTGTTCTAGGGTTGATTTTATGGAAGATGCATATCCATGATAAACTTTTGACAAGAGGGTAGTTTTATCTACGAGTAGAAGATGAGATAGAGAAATATTTGTACCTTTAAATCTAATTGGCTTCCAATCTCCTATTAATATTCTTGATCGAGTAATTCTATTGAGAAATTCCACAACTAGAATGAAGATATAAGGAAATGAAGGATCTCTTTATCAAATACTCGACTTGGGGACAAAGATTCGAGAGTTGTACCATTGAATATTACTTTAATTGATGATGTTGAGATACAATTGACAATGAGTTTTATCCATTCTAAAGAAAAATCTTGATTTTGTCAAAAGCTTTTTCCAAATCTATTTTGATTATCATCCATCCCTTCTTCCCTTTTTTCTTGCATAGGTTGTGCTGTACTTCTCTCATGAGAACTATAGGATTTGAAGCCTTTCTTCCTAAAACAAAGCTTGCTTGCATAGAGCATATCGAAGTATCGAAGAAAGGGCAAATCTTGTTTATTGAACAGAATTGAGTAAGCTGTCTAGCGCCCAACTTTTTTAGGATAAGCACTAATAGGGTCCGATTCATACCTTTAAGTATACTTTGTGGTCCTGAAAAACTTTATGCATGGTGATTACTGCAAGTCAATATTCTCTAAAGAAAAGGGTGTGTAATCCATCTTTCCTAGGAGCCTTCCAAGAATCTATACTATGCAATGCTTGAATCATTTGTTTTGTTTATAACGGTTTTGTGACGTGTCTAATTTTGAGAAAATTCTAAAGTGTAGTAACTTAAAAGTGATTACATAGTATAATTATGATATATTATCATAAATTATAGTATATAAAATCTATTAATAATATAAATAAAACTATTAGCAATTTTCATATTTAAACGATTATATTCTAGAATTCCCCTCAAAAAAATTTTATCACAAGAGAGCCCCTTATAAGAAATAGATATAGTTGGCTCTCACTAAAGAAAAGGTTTGAAGGAATTGATCTCTAAAAAGAACTTCGACATTTCTATAATCCAATTACCTTTTGGTCAATTTCTTTTCCAACCAAAAAAAAGAAAAGAAAAAACCCTTTTGGTCTTGTAGTGTTGAGATTTTATTTTTTCGCCTCCTAGCAATGACCAAGAAATGATAGTACCCAATATTTTTTTCCCATCTTTTATCCACTTAGCTCGAGATTTGGTTTTGCCAAGAATTTCTTCCCTTTCAAATAGGATGTGAAGGTAGTTGCGTATGGAATTTTCCATATTTAGGAGGAAAGTACTTAGCCTCCCACAAAGAGTTCTTTCAATTCTAGCCAGCCTTCCTAAAGTCGTCTTTTTTCTGCAGAAGTATTATACTAAAGACATCTTTATTCCAAGTTCTAGCAGCCTCTTAAATATTTATAGTCGCAGCTACAAAGGATGCATTGTTAATTCACACTCTTTTAACTAGGTCTTTGAATGTGGGGTAGGAAAGCCACATTGGTTGACACTTGAAGGGTTTGGGAAGTTCTGGAGTTGGCGTACTAAAGTGTGTGTGAAGGAATGATGAACAATGGTCGGATAGCCATTAAACTATCATACATATTTGAACTTTTGCCCAACTATTTTCTCGTAAATTTGTCTAGAAAAATACTCGCGCATTATTGTGGTTCCTAAAATCAAATAACTACTTTTATGTGTTCATAACAATTAGAATTGGTATTATTCATATATCAATATTTTATTATACCATAGTATAACCCTTTGTTCTATATATACACATCGCATTATTGGGTGCCCAGTGCCCCTACGGCATGCTACAAGTTTAAAATGGAAATTTCTCAAACTTTCCAACATTATAAATTTTATAAAAACAAATGCATGAAAAGGCAAGGAGTTTCTTTATCTTATATTTTAACAAATTGCCTAAGATACCGGTTGACTTTTCAATAACACATGGATATCATTAATTATTGTTATCATATTCTTGTGGCGATGAAAAATCAAACAAAATAACCAATAATTTAATAATTTATCATAATATATGGGTATTAGTAGTTATTGTTATCATCTTTCGTTCTAGTTGTGTATATAATTAATCAAAATTACCTTTTCTTTTATTTTCTTTCTGTCCTAACGTATTTTTGCCTTTTTCTTCTTTCCCCTTTTTACTCCTAACCTATCCCCCTCATTTCCTAAATTCCTTTACTTTCTTTTCTTATCCTCTTTTTTCCTCTCATGTAGGTGCTTGTCACAATTCTTGATGTCCTAAAATCTATTCTTCATAGACTAGTATATACATATATATATATATATATATATATATATAATTTTAGATTTGATTAAATATTAGATGCTCACTATTACATATTAGATTAGATTATTTGATTTTCGTTTCTTTTTTTTTTTTAAATAAAGGACATGATTTTTTCTCGCCAACCAAGAAGATCAAAGGCGCAAAATTTTTGAAGGGGCCCTCTTAATAGAGCTAGAGCAGAATAATGATAACATAAGATATTTCTCTGAAATCATATCAAGTGTCAATAAAGGGCATGATAATAATCATTGGCTAAATTGTAATCATACGATAAAAGCATCTCATGTCATGCCCCTTTTAACTCGCAGACAATAACAACCCAAAAGCACAACCAATCTGTAATGTCTCTCTCAGCCCGCCTCTCCATTCTTTGCACGCGAATCTTTGACAAATAGACTAGTATTGTATGTTACTTGGGGAACCAATGGTGTCATTTCCAATCACTAATTTCAAATTAAGCAACTGTTTTTTCCAAGCTGTTGGCTTTAATCTTTGACTATGTTCCTCCATAAATTTCACCATTATTCTCCGTAGTATCCTTAATTAGTATAGCGATTTTCACGTCTAATGACTACATTTCAATGAGGAAACCATATGTTGGATAGAATATTCTGACCATATCATCATGCAATTCAAATCCAAGAATGATTCGTCTCAACATGAGAATTGCTCTTATAGTACGAAATAATTAGGTGAAACCCGTACTATGCATGATTTATTGGTTTAAAGTATGCATTCAAATGAATAAAAACAATAGATTCAAATTACTTAAAAGAATATACTGATTAATATATCAATAATATATGTCTATAATTATTTTTATGCAGGTGTAAATACTATTATTATTATTATATATAAATTAAATTACATTTTGTAGCTTTAAACAACAATTGTTAGTATTTTCACATTTATAAAAAAATAATATGCCATTTAAAAATTGATACTACCCATCAGATGATGAGAATTATATCTTTTTGTCAAATCATGCAAACTTGATTCTTTTCATAAGTGCCAACTTGTATAAAGGATAGGTCTCTTGGACACCACTAAAATAAAAATATTGTTTACAGCCAAAAGATAAGGTGTGCGTGATAAAACAAAAATTTGTGAAGGATCAAAAGATACCACAAAAGAAAGTTATCGATAATTAATGCTTTTAGAATTACATATGTAGCAAATTCTTAGTGCATGGAGTTTGTTCTTATCATCATGTATATGCAGGTCAATCATCAATGCTTTTGCATAGTGAAAGATTATTATGGTGCGTATGATGTAATTGACACTATGCACGACGTGGATGTGTTACCGCTGTGGGAACACAAGAAAGACAAAAGGTGATAGAAAGGACGAAACATGCATGTCTAAGCTAACAATAATTCTCAATATCAATTTTCAATGGGATGATCTATTCTAAGGATCGACATCAAATTACAAAGACCTAAAGATTACGAATATCACTTTTACTCAATATTTGTTTACATATGTGCTGCTGAGTCAATATGCAATGCCCTTCAGAAGGTGCTACAAATAAATTTCTAAGATAAAGTGAAATGTTGTCGGAGCATCGCAGCTTTAACAACAGTTCAGTAAGTGTCCGATATAAATTTATTATTACAAATTATAGAGCACACAATAACAAGAGACAAGTAGGTTCAATTATATATATATATATATATATATATATTATAATATCACATATAAATTTATTATTACAAACCAGTACACTAGTATAATAGGATAAATACAACCGTTCTCAAAACTAATTGGAGTAACACTTCACAATTGAGTCTCTTAGGATTACATGATACTCTCTCCTGTTCTACCCAATACGCATGATTGCATGTACATAGAGTTGCAAGAAGCCCAACTCGTAGCACTTGAGATACGAAGTTATTAGGCAATAAGTAACAACAAAACAAGAAGCTGCAGTAGCACACAATTCCAGGCTGATCAAACATGGTTTGAACTGGTTGCATAGAGGGATTGGCGATTGGCTACCATCCTTGGCAATCGACTTCCTCTTGCCCTAGCTTTCCTTTTGTCACATCTTTAAATACTAGTTCTATTTCGAGGCAGATTTCAATAAAACTTCCACCATTACTAGAAATTGCACATAATTCTATACGACTATATCCTCAAGCTTCACATACTTTCAACTCCTTAGTTTTGGTCTATCCAACTTCTCGCCTCTAGGCTATCCATTACACCACATTAACTCACTATCCCCAACATCCGATACCCATATCACATAATTTATTTAATCCTAAAACTGTGCCTAACTATGAACTTTAGCGCCATTGATACTTCTTCATTCAATACCAAAGCCAATATACACTTGAGTTATCCTTAACTGCTCTATACAATTAGTCAAAATATCGCTGTCATACACAATGTAATGTCGATAACTCAACTACAACAACTTGTTCCATTAAATTCCACATAGCCTTAATGTCACACTTCAACTCAATAAACTGATATTCACAATAAAGATAACAATAATCACAATACACATAAATATAAGCATATATGCGGCATTAAATATAGTAAACAGTGAGTTTAGAGATTCAACTTGGGGTTTATTGTAGCTAATATGGAAGACTCATAACATAAATACCCAAAATCCACTATGTTTAAGCGTGAATCCACTGCCTAAAGTATTGGAATCTCTAAAATCTACTATACATCTAAGATATCTTGTCCTTAAAGCTAAAAATTATAAAGAAATGTAAAATCTAAGCTAGATAATGAAAATACAATAAAATTAGCAAATACGCATTTCTATAAACATCCATAACTACTCTCTTCTAATCTATTTTATGGCTAGAGAAGAAAATGTGTCTTTTATAAAAGACGCCTATTGTCCAGATGATTAATGTATCATACAGTTGGGAGACATGTGATATGCACTAGGGTTTAGCATGTGGCACATTTTGCTAAAACCCTCAATGGGGGTTTTTTTCCTACCATCTTGATAGTGACATAACAGTAGGAAAGAGACTCGTCTCGATAAGTATTTTACATCTAGCATCCAATTGGTGGTTCTTAAAGGTATTCGGTCGACTCTTCATTTGCTCTACCATCCGGATGGTGGTTATTCTACAGTCCAACAGGTAGTTCTTGAACCTATTCCTTCTTCACTTCCTTTAGCTATCAATTGGAATGGGCTAACATTTGAATGGTAGCCTTGAACCTAGACAATGAAGCAAAAAAATGCTGAGTTGATAGAAATAGTATGTAATTGCACTAGGATTGATCTAAAACTTATGTTGATCAATTATGTAAAACCCGAAAATTTAGCAAAAATATAATACCAAATTAGTTGATAAATTATATTAAAGTCTTACATATAATCTTTATAATTTTAAATTAAAAATAATAATAATTTAAGAAGCAACTTGTGTAAATTTTTGGAATACATGGTAAAATAAATTAAAACCATAGGTTTATGATAGTTAAAATGAAAATTTCAAGCAAATATTTATACTAGAAATAATTCATTTAGCTTCGCCGTAAAATTTCATGACAAAACACTAAATTACTAATCTTAAGTAAATTATCACGTGAGACGAACAAACTCGAAAAATCTAAAAATTTATCTTATATAAAAGGAGAGCAAACTAACTTACCTAGTCACTGTTTAGATGTCCTAAGTCGAATAAGAGAGAGAGATAGAGTGAAACAAAAAAGAAGAATAGGAAAAGGAAACTGAAGGGAAAAGAAAAGGAAAACGTGAAGAAAAAAATTCGTAGAATGTATGTATGACATCTATATCACAATTCGGGATTACCTATGCAATCTTTGAGGTGAGCCCTACAAAACTAGACTAGACTTATGTAGGAAAAATCTTACTTTTAGAACTTAAATATATATTTAATATGTATGGAAAAATAGATTGTTAGCTTAGAAAATAGCAAAACTTCTTGAAATATACTAAATAGGATAATATTAGTAATTTTGTAAGTAATAATATTATTTTCTTGTATTTTAGGAGAAGATTTTGATCTCATGTATTTACCTAAAGACTATTACGAGCCGCAAAAAAGTGAAATCAAAGTGAGTAGGAACTAAATGATATATTGTTGTCTGTGTCATGTGTATTGTTGTTTGTGCCTATATATATATATTAGTTATTGTAATATCGTGTGAAATATCATGGAATACAAAATTTGAGTGCTCTATTTGGATGGTATTCATGGTTCGTTTATGATCGTGGGCGTGCGTTTGTATATATATATGTTTCTGTTATTGGAAAATGGCTTATGGTGGAGTGCTTTATATTTGTGTGTGTGGCCATGCTCCACTTTATGCATGTATGTGTGATCATTAGGAAAGTGAGTGTGTATGTGTTTTGACTTGTTGAAATGGTGTAAAGGCTAGTGTAATGTGTGCATGTTGGCTGGTGATTGTGTGTTCATGTTGCCAGTGTAGGCACATTTGAAGCGTGTGTGGAGCTATGAAAGTTTACTATTGTGGCTGTACAAGTAGGGGAGTGTGTGTGCACATGTATGGGAATGTGTTGCTGCTTGGGTGCTAGCTAGGAAGTGTGTGAGGATGTGTATTGCTGTAAGAGTGTGTGGGGAGGTGTGTTGGTGCTGTGTGCACAATGTGTGTTGTGTGCACAATGTGTGTTGTGTGCATATTGTTGGAGTGTGCTACAGTGGTGTGTGTAGGGGAGTGTGTGCTTTGTCTGTGTTGTGTCCTACTATCATGTGTGGTGTGTGCGTGTTGAGTGCTATGGTTGTGTGTGTGTGTGTGGTGTGACCATATGTGTTGCATGCAATGTGTGATCGTATGTGTTGTGTGCTGGGTGTTGCGCATGTGTATGGGTGTACTGTTGTTGGTGTGAGTGTACCGGAAGTGTGCAATGTAAGGTGTGCTGCTGTTGTGGGTGCTAAGTAGTATGTGTGGGATTGTGTGTTGCTACATGCGTATGGTGTGTGTGTGTGTGTTGTTTGCTGCTGTGAGTGGTTGTGCTATGTGTGCATGGGTATGCAATGTGTATGTGTTGGGGGTGTAGTGCTTGTGTGAATGGGCATATAGTGCATGTGTGTTAGGCGTGTTGTGTGTGTCGTAGATGGACTGCTGTGTATGTGCTACGGAATGTACTACAACATGTGTGTGTAGGGAAGTGCGGCTGTAGTGTGAGTGGAGAAAAAAAAAACATTCGGCTAAAGGAAAGGATATATATATGTATATATTTATGAATTAACTATTTAAGGATGAAAGAGAGATAAAGTGTGATTATTTGAATTCAAGTAAAATTTGAAACTTTTATGATTTGTCTCTTATGAACTGTGAATACTATTCCATGATTTTAAACGATTGATACTTTTAGTATTATTCATTGATATGACTATGTCTTGCATTATCACCCGGAAATAATAAATTATTATTATGAATTAAATAAAAAATTAGACATGCATTATACAAGACATTGTATGGTGTTGAAAGTCATCACTGCTATAGGGCACACCGGAAGTAATCAGGTAAGATTACTATTCCACCATTGGCGAACTAAGTTACTAGGGGATCGTCGTGCTTTTGACAGTTTTGAGTTTGGTTTGTTCTTGAGGGTGCGTGTGCTTGGTGTACTAAATTACACCTAGAGTTTAAGGGAATTAATTTAAAAGGCAATTTTTAATAAAGATATAAGATGGAAATAAATGGAATGTGAGACTTGGGCATTGATGGTAATGATATGAATCCACAACCCAAGGTCAAGGAGGGTGTAAACCTTAAACTTTACACTGGTTTCCGAAAGACCGCGTGCGATATTATATTGCATATGATTGTCCATGCATAGCATATGATTGAGAACTTGCATGAATTATTTGTGTATGTGTAGTATTGGGAGTATTGCACTCCTATATGACTCGGCAATACAGCTCATCCTACTATAGATTGTATGATGCAAGTCACGATTATGTGAACTTATTGGGTAGATGTTGTACTAAAGTAAGTAAACTTTGTTGCAAAATTTCTAGGATGAGAAGTAAGGTTGTGAGTTAGAATGATCTCCTTCTGTAGATTCGTGTAAACACTGGTGGATAGATAATTGTAAATATTTTAAACCGAGTTAGTGAAATCTTTAGTTTGTATTATTATGGGACCTAGATGAGGCCTGCTTCTAAAATACAGTTGTACTTTATTCCGATGAATACGAAATAGTTAGAATGAAATAGTGAAATGCTAGAAGCATTCAATTTTGTCAATTATTGTATTTTAACAGGTTAGTTGATCTTGTATTGAGACGCTTCACGGTTTCTATTAAGGGTTCAGTAACTATGACAGGTTATCATGAATAGGGTACCATGCGGGGCGTGACAAATTATATGTGATTTTAAGATTAATCAAGTGCATTTGTATATGATTTTCTATTCCAATAATATATAATTAGTAGAGAATTAGGTAGGATAAATGATGTAATTGTACACACTTATCAGTCATCATTTCCCTAATTTTTTTAACTTAGCTTTTTCTTTTCTTTTCTTTTCTTTTTCTTTTCTTTTTTTGGATAGTCATCACCTATTATGTCTTGTCTCAACTACCTGCAAAAACTAAAAATTATCTATTTTTTGAAATATAGATAAGCTTGGGTATACTATAATTCAATCTCGTAAGATTACTTTTATTCACTTGATTTTTACAGAGCTTCTTTTTCTTATAAAAATAATATTTTTCAGTATGACCTAATTTATTAGAAAAGAAACAAGCATATGGTCTTTGATAATCATGCCTCATATTTTTTATGTAGTACCTTTAGCCATAAGTAGGACATCTTCTAGGTTGAGTAGAGTACCTTTTATATTGCTCAATAGATATTTTTCCTTACATAATAGATTTTCCTTTTACTAAAATAATCTTATTTTCAACCAAGTAACTTTGCAATTACAAAAACTATTTTTTGTTGGAAAATTTGAACTTTCATCCTTTTCAAAACCCAAGCCATTTTTGGAGTTGATAACTCTTTGACTTGTAAGAAGCATCTTAAGCTTTTTATCACTTTCATTGAATTTGTTAAACGTGCTTCTAATTGATTGAGAGAGATCATCAACCCTTCTTTTCAAAATTTTGATATATTCTTTTAAACTAAGGTTTTCATCTGATAAGACCTCATCACTAGATTTCAAAACACCATTTTCGTTTGCCAAAAGTACATTTGTTCAATCTAATGCTTCTTCTCCATTTTTCAAGGCTTTGTTTTTGTTGTCTAGTTTTGATATCTTGGTGTGAGATTTTTAAAGAGCACTTAAAAGCTTTTCAATTTTAGCATACACATCATTAGGTACATCTACGTAATTAGTGTCAGAGTTAGAGTATGCCTTAAATTTTATCATCAAGCAAAAATTTGACTCTTTTCTTTTGTCTTTTCTTCTTTGATTTCTTCTAGTCAGCATGACATCATAAGCTTTCTAAAAGATTTTATGGACCTTTTTCGCGGTCTAAAAAATCAGGTCCCTATGCCCATGAATTGGCTCTATTTAGTTACTCCAGGATTTATAATGTGTTTCAAGTCATGGTTCTTAAGAAAGCCTATGGCTCTACTACTCCATTGTAGGAGTTACCCTTGGATGCTATATAGAGTCATCCTTTAGTCACTCCTCTCGGTATTTTCAATACTAGGGTGATTTCTACAAGTGGTCATAGGTTTTGCAAGCTCTTGTTTAGTGGTGTGGTTTGGTCCTTGAAGATACAAGTTAGAAGGATTGAGATATGTTTCAATGGACTTATCTAAACTTTGACCTTATAGATAAGGTTATTTTTAAATAGTGGGAGGAAAATGTTATGGCTAAGATTCCTAGTAACAAGAACATGCCTAAATGGCATAATGATTTTGTCATGAATAGAGTGAAAATATAGTTTACTTTATAGCTTAAAAGTGTAATGTGTAGTTACATGCGTAAACTAGATTTATATATGATAGATTGTAACTGAAATGGTCAAATGTAATGGACACAACAATCTTCTAGGCAAGAAATAATTGCCACTCTTGTAATAATTAGAGTAAGAAAGAAGAAAATAAAATGGTGAAAATTAGTTTATATTCTTGAAAATATCTAGTGTCTCCCCTTCTTTCTTTCTTCCTTCTTAAAGTGTAGCTAGCTAGCTCAAAATAGGCACAAATATCACAATTATACCTTTGTCAATTACATGAGAATAAAGTGTCTCTACCATTTATATAGATAAAGAGAGATAAACACATAAATACAAGAGAATAAAGAGGATTAGGGCCTCATTAGTTACCTTGACAATGAACCCTAAAAGAGGGAGAAATATGCATTGAATAATATAAGGATATAGAGAGTTTAGCTTAAGGTAGTGTTTAGTTACTGGTATTGAATAGTATAAAAAGTACTAGATAGTATAAAACAAGAAAAACTGGATAAGAAAATTTTTTGTACCACGCTTGATATGTTCAGTACTGGACAAAGATTTTTGTGTTATCCATTGTTTAAAATTGCGAAGTACTGCATTGAATATAGTAATTTTGACAATTATACCCTTTTTAATGATATCATGGTTATTTATACATATTTGATATTATTATAAGAAAATACTATTTAAAGAGATTATTTAATTCATGCAATACTATGAATTATATAAAATAATTTGTGTAAATCCATTGATTGAAAAAAATTAATAATTCATATTATAAATTACAATAATTTGTGTTATATTTAATAATATAACACATTGTAAATATTATATTTGTAATTTTTTAAAAATTATCGTAAAAAATTATAAATTATATTTAATAACCATAATGTTAATTATATTAATATTACAAAAAATTAATATATATTACATTACAATTATTTGCTTTAATTTTAATTAAATTATAATACTTTGATGCATTTTGCAAATTCTAATAATAAATAAATTAAATCAATGTCCTCATTATAATGGGCAATAATATAGGAACTAATTTTAACAAAGTAGCATCATCATCAAAATAAAGTTCAACACTCTAAATAAGCTATCAATATGATTAATACATACCAAATATGGTCACATGATTGGCATTTAAATAGAACATATACATCAAAGGTGCTTTTAATAGAGTCAATCATAACCATTACAAAATTAAAAAAAAAAAAAGTTTGATGTGAGAACAAGCCAATGAAAGAAGTCTCAGTTACGCAAATACTCCAAACACTTTTAAAATCAACCAATAATACGCCTAACTAATGCTAGCCTCTATACCCCTTAGAGCCTCCAAAAAAACTTTTCATACTGTGGATTTGTCGTCATTTGCATAAGAGCATCTAACTCTTCATTTTCTGATAATCCTAAAGTTTTCAACTCTGCAATGACATCATCTCTTAGAGGATTAGTAATTTTCCCAGCAAGTAAAGCAAAATCACTCCTAACATCACTTATGCTCTTTTGAAATGTAGATATAAATTCAACAGCATATTCCACCATGGGAAGCTTGCGAGTTAGTTGAACAGATGGATCACGTGAAGCATAGCTAGAGGCTTCAATAGACTGTGGCACTTGATTTGACTCCATCTCTTCTTCAAAAGTATCTTTACCCTCATTTTGTAACTCGTTCGTCACATCTGTAGGTGTCTCAAGCCTTTTGCCATTTGCTCTATCCTTTCCAAAAATACCTTGTAGTCTTTTAAACTCTTTAAACTCCCTGTTGGCATGATTACCAACCTTTTGATGTTTCTACATATTAATAGGAATAATTATTATAACAACAAAGAATTAACTTAAAAAAATGAGTATACTTCAAAATAAAGATTATGTTAACTATACCTCCATATATTCGGCAAGAACTTTTTCACTGCCAACTATAACACATTTCTTAGCGTCGTCCTAACCAAATCCACTAGTATTCATCATATCAACAACCTCCGCCAGCTTGATTGACCACATCTTCATTTTGTTAACAATTTGTTTGACATTGAGATTGATTTCTGAAATGTATTTTTTCATCCTTTTTAAAGCTTCTTCATGAGCCCCATTCTTAAAAGTGCCATTTTCTCCTTTGTATCCTTCAACAACTAACTCCTTCAACACCACCAATAAAGTTTCTTCCTCAACTTGGCTCCTAGTATACCTAGATTTTTTATCCCTATTGTCTATGACTGTAAATCCATCCATATTGTAAGTAAAAAAGAAAATAATTAAAATGTAAGTCATGCATACAAATAGTGGATAAAAAATTTCAATTTACATCACAAAATAAAATTCAAAATTCAACAACCAAATGATTTCGGTAATACATAACTAACGAAAATTTAATAGTGACAATATTCCAACATACATAATTAAAGAGAGTATAACAATTAAGTGACATTTTAGTTCCTATGACGTGCCCTCCATTCATCATAGATCTCTTGTGCTAAATTATTTCTCATATGAGTCCATTCCTCTGTAGTTTCTATCGTTTCGATTGTATCAATTCCGTTTTCTCCAATAGGAACTTCATCACCTTCTATTATAGCATGCTCCAATGAGTCTAGTGGCATGTACATTCGAATAAAGTTGTGTAGTAAACAACAAGCTAATATCATTCAACATTGTATTTTTATGAGATAAAATGATGGACTCCTTAGAATACTCCATCATTTCTGTAAAATTCCAAAGCATCTCTTTATGATATTTCTTGCCCTTGCATGTTTATAGTTAACTAATTCCTCAAGATTTTGAGGCCTACATTGACTTGTAGCCTACTCTTGAATGTGATAACGCCTAACTCTAAAAGAGGAAAGAAAGCCTGGTGCATTGGAATATCCACTATCCACTAGATAATATGAACCTGTAAAGAAATGAAACCCCATAAATTTACATGAAAGTTCGTTATTGAAAAGATAAAATGCAAGACAATTTCTTTTTTTAAAGTGCATACCGGGTGCAACTCTCAAACCATTAGATCGAATAACTGTATCACATAATACTCTAGAATCTGATGCAGACCTTTCCTAGCTTGCTAATATGTAGATAAATTTCATGTCACGATCACATACACCTATGAAATTCGTTGCAAGATGTCCTTGCCTTGTTCGATACCTAGGTCTATCTGCAACTGGTGTTGTCATTGCAATGTAGCTACCATCTAATGCTCCTAGATAACCCTAATATGTTCCAAAACAAACAAATAAAAAATCGATAATGTATTATAAGTAATCATGACCATTTTGGACAAACTCAAGTAAAAAAAAAAAACTATTACCTTAAACTATTTCTACCGTTCATCATTGCAATCTTGTGGTACTGGATTGGGTTTTGCAAGTAACATATCTTCTAACCTTAAGGTAGCAGCTAACACTTGATGGCAATTTCTACTAACAGTCTCACTTGATCTATGAAATCTCACTTGAATACTCCTATTCTTTGTATGATGCGCAAAGATGTTAACAAAAATAGCAACTTGTTCTTCAATCGTTGCTCTTCCATTATAATCCATTCCCCCTCGTATCCTAAGGAGTTCACAAAGATGTGCAAAACTATTCCTATACATCCTTAATTCCCATAAACAATTCATATCACTTCCATTAATAAGTGAATCAATCACCTCTCGACGTGTTTCATACCTAGCCAATGCTCGCTCATTCAATACTCCCCTCTCTATCCTTCTATTCAAAACAAAATTCATATAATAAAAACCAGCAACAACCATTATAAGCATATTGATATAAACTCTCCATCTAAGAAGGTAAATCGAAATTCCATGATGATCCATGATCTATATGACATATCGAAGAAAAGCAATATGAGTGTAACGTTGAACAACAACATCCACATTAAAATACAACACTCTTAGAGTATAACATCAAGTTTAGGCAAAAACATTATGTAGATAGCATATATATTGTATATGAAACCATACAACCCATTCTAATTTTGTTAGGGTTGGCATAAAGAATCACACCTAACTATTAGAGTACTAGTAGCAATTGTAACTTGTTCCTCACTAGTACCTGCACACACAAAGTCACTCATTTGAGAAATTTTTCATGATATCGAAGAACCACCACTAACAACACCAATAGCCTTGGTGGCATCATCATCTACTGCAAGCAACATGAAACCAAACACAACACAAACACTAGTAACATGGGAGGAAGAGGGAGAGATAAAGCAATTGTCGCTCAGTATAAAACAAATGCTGCGCTTATGGCTTCTTCGAGGAAGAGGGAGAGATAAAAAATGCTTAAGACGCAAACTCTACTTTGTGATATGCTTCTTCGAGTTGCCCCCTTAGGAATTGCAATTAATGCAATTCACTCATTGCAACTCATAATGAGGGAGTCAATCCACTACATGGAGGAGGACAGTAGTTCTAAAGCTCTTGTATATACTTAGCAAAAGGATGTAGAGATGTAGAAGATAGATGAACTAAGTTTGATTGCATGTGAAATGGTTAAACTAATTGAAATAGTGACAACTCTCATATTTGGAGTGAATTTAGATGGTCATATTAATGGATGGAATGCAAAAATTCCTGAATTGACAAGTCTGAAGGTTAAGGAAGCTATGGGGAAATCCCTTCTTGAAGAGCTTGTTCATGACGACTCACGTGAAGCAATTGAAGATGTGTAATAAAAAAGTTTGAGAGGTATTCAGTTTTGTCTATGAATGCTCAATAATCTTTTTTATCCCTTTCATCTAAATCCTCAATTATTTCAAATATGAAAACCTGCATATTAGCTATTTTTGTACATATTCTTGTCAACACACAACTGAATGCATGACACAAAACTCTAATTTTACCTAGCATTCAGTCCACTATATACATTTCTTCCCTAATTTTTTCCCTGAGGCTCAACCCAAGGTTTATCAGCAGCTTCGATGTTAGAATAAATTTTAGGTTTACAATTAGCTGATGTAATAGGACTTTCTGCTTAAAACCATAAAAAATGAAAGAGCTTTAAAGATGTTTCAACGAATTCCTAGATGCATTGACAGTTTAGGGTTTTTATTTAATGTACTTAATGCTTCAAATGTGAGATGAAGAACGGTACATGAGCTCAAAGCAGAGACACCACCAACAACACAGAGCAAGTGAGGAAGACACAAAAGCAAGCAAGGGAGACACAAGGTAAGCAGACAAACCTAACGGCGACCTGTGGTGTGAAGACGTTGACAACTGAACGATGATTGATATTGGGAAGAAGTCCACAACTAGAGCGGTAAGGAGGAATCGTGGTGGCATATTGGAAAGAAAGGATTTCTTGTTTTCTAATGTAAGGGAAAGAAATGAACAGATATTTAGGAAAATTTGAAAAAAATCCAGTTTTTGTCCAATACCATAAATTTTGTACTGAATTTCATATGATACAAAATTTAGCCATTTTATTTAGTATCTTATTTCTTTTTTATCTAATACTTGAATCATTTTTATCAACCAAACGCAAGACAAAAATAATTGTCTAATCAAATACTACATTTTTCATGTAACCAAACGTTACCTAAGGTTAGATATAATTTAACTTGTGCAATCTAAGCTTCTAAAGTTAGTGCATTGGTTAATGGGTCTAGGTCAGACTAAGGGGTCTAATATTGGTACTCTCGTCTATAGTTGGTAGTACAAGATTTAGCGTTTTTGCTTGGGGGAATAGTCCTATCCATACTAATGCAAATGATGTGGTCCATGAAGTCTAGCAGGCAAACACATGAATCAATCCAAATTTTAAATATAACAATTTATATATCAATGCAAACAACTTAGGAGAAGATCGAAATTATTGGCTTGAATTAGGCCCTTAACTCCTATACACATCATTCTCGTTAGATTCAAGGCTCATCAACTTTAAAATCTCCATCTGTTATTTTTATTTTCTTTATTTGGTTGGTATTACAAAAAGAAAATAGAAAAAAATAAAATTAGTATTTGATAAAAAATAATAATGGACAATTTTATAATTTTCTTTCCATTTCAATTCATTTTCACTCATTTACTTTCATTTGGAAAGATAAAAAAAAAATGACTTAAAAGTAAAAATATTTTCACTAATTACACTCTTACCCATTTTTAATCAAGTTGCTAAATGTAATATTTCCTATCATTTTCTTCTATCTCCTTTCATTTCCAGCCGCCTGTAACTATCCAAACATAGCGTAAAGCTACGCCAAGTAATTATTAATGCAAATGTTCATCAAATGAGAGTATGACTCGTGTATTCGAAAAGTAGAGCCTCAAAATTAATGGCCGGGACGCAAATATAGGCTAGGCGGGCCACATTATCTCAGCCGACAGTAATATGTATAGTGACCCGATTGCCCTCTTGTGATGCCACTCGAACTGGCCGCTGTGAACGGATAGCATTCAATACGAGACGTCCTCATCGTATTGAAGTACGGTATTTGAAGTAACCGGGACTGCTTGGTGTCATCACCGTCCTCATCGTATAAACCTTAAACACCAACCCCACCCCCGTCTTTTTGGTAGAATTAAATTAATTCATATACAATTTAAGTAAATCATTCAAATCCTTTTTATTTTTTTCTCTCTTTTCTTTTCTTTTTTAATTTTATTATTATTATTATTATTTACACCATGTAAGTCTTTTCATTTGTATCTTAAACTCCTATTTTCCAATTCACCCTACCATAGTAATGATAAGATATTATAAAAAAAAATAAATCCAAATGATAATTTTAAAGCAGAAACAAATCAAATATGGATCAAAAGTTGCCCTAACATCATATTGCAAATAAATATAGATGGTAAAAGGTCATATATGAGAGCCCAAATAGATAGGATAAAGTATTTCATGTGTTTGTGCTTTCGATTTTAGGTACTTAAATACTTAAAATTTTATTTTTGATAATTTAATATCTATACTGTTAAAAATTGTTCATTTAAGTATTTTTGTTACACATGTTTCTTAGCGGACATTAATTTTACTAACTTATTAACTATTATGGGTGAGTGGTAATCCTATTATACAAAGTATTTACTTATACTTTACTTGATTAAGTAAATTTCAAATGGATATTAAAAGTCATAGAATAAATTTTGAGTATAGTTTTTTTTGGAATCTATTCCTATAGGATAGGAAGCAGATACGAGATCTTGCTATCCTATACCTACCATAAAATCTGTATTATAAAATATATAGAATATAGATTTAAGGTGTTAAAAGGTAAGATATAATTCTAAAAATTGAAAATATATAAATTGTAAAGTAGGGTATGGTAGGGCCTCACTCACCTTGTATCCACTTATCCCTAATAGCACCTATTAAATTTTTACATGCGGTACCTTTTGATTGGCTCATGTAATTATTTTAAATAAATAATTTAATATTAATATACAAAATTTTAAAAATATATAAACAATTTTAGAAAAAAAATTGCTAAAAAAAACAAAAATGGTAGAAAAAAAAGAAAAAAAAAGCTCCAACTATAACAATTAATTTCATAAAATATTAAAATTACATATTATTAAAAAATTTTGAAAATGCAAATGGAAAAAAGAAGGCCTTTGACCACCTCTTTGCATTAGGGTGGTTGGAATGGCCACATTATGGGTGGTGGGTTATGACCCATAACTTGAAATGGGCCAATTTGACCCACCATTGGTGAGGAGGTGGCTACCTACTACAAGCTATTTTCTTAAAAAAAAAAAGAAGAAGGAAAAAAACCAATAAATACCTAATCGGGTTACATGATCGAATTAGTATTTTATTGTATATCTTATTTAAAAAAATGAGGGGGGATAGGGGAGGTAGGAGGGGGGGTGGCCGCCTATCAACCTAATTGGATTGTGGTGGTGGGTGGCCATACCCTTGCTAGTGATGGGTTGAACAACCCACTTCAAGTCATGGGTTGATACTCATAATGTGGTTGTCTTGGCTACCTCAAGGCTAGAAGGTAGTTGGAAGGGCTTTTTTTTTTTTTTTTTAATTTGTAGATTTTTTTTTTGCATTTTCTTTATTTTTTTAATTTAATGAATTTTTCATTTTTAATAATTATTTTAAATAATACATAGTTATAATTTTTAATGAAATTAATTATTATATTTGGAGTTTATTGTTTTTTTTTTATTTTCTTCCATTTTTCTTTTCTTTTAAATTTTAATTTTTTTAATTCTTTATATTTTTTATTAATTTTATTTAATTATTTATTTAAAATAATTATGTAAACCAATCGAAGGGTACCACATGTAAAAAATTTAATATGTGGCTATTTGCATTAATAAAATTAATGTTCATTAAGAAGCATTAATGAAGATACTTGAGCGAGCAGTCTATAAAAGTATAGGCTTTAAATTGCCAAAAAAGAAAATTTAGGTACTTGATTGTCCAAAATTGAAAGTATAGATACTAAAATGCCTTTATCCCCAAATAGACACTTCAACTATCGGTCAAATAGTAGTGGTTCGAAGCTTTGGGGGGGAAAAAATGTAAAAAGAATCTTTGCAATAGCAAAATACATTTTTTTTTTAATATTGCAAATGTTAATAAGTATCTCGACTATTAAAAAAATAAAATAAAATTTGCTTCAATGAGATAAAAACTGTTGCATATGCTAACGACGAGAGTTAATAAGTTCTATTGGTATAGGAGTTCTTACCTGTATTATATCATGTACATGTATAGATTATTATTAACTTTTTTTTTGGGCCAAACTATAGATTATTAAAATTTAAAATTGAAACCTATATTGTAACCATTTGAAATCATCTGAAACTTATGATATTAAACTCTCCTAAAAATATATTATAATAGATAAACTATATGTAATAATAGAAGAAGGGGAATAAAGAGGGGACTCCTTAAAACATTTGACTTTCCACAGAACGAAAAATTTTCAAAGCACGTAAGCAAATATTTAAGATGCCATTAACTGACCAACTCTTCAGTTGTTATACCTCACGATTTGCATAAGACGTCCATTATATATAAACTGTCTAAAAAGGAAATCAATTAATGGACACAATAATACAAGAAGGCTTTCATATATAAACACACACACAAACACTAACTTACTCAAAGGCTTCAATTGTCTACCACATTCTATGCGCCCCTAAGGATGCCTATCATCAAATGAAAATACAAAACAAAAAGAGTATTAAGTGTCTCTATCCGTAAAGTAGATTGGTAACTACTCTCTAGGTGTACAAAGTCATACAACCTCCTTGAATTATAGCAAAATTTTTGTAGCTAACTCATAGTCAACACCCGACCACAGAGCTAATCATGTATGGATTGATGGTAGACGAACCTTCATAATGATGACAGCTATCTCCTGAAAATAGAAACTATGTGGGTGCCAGCACAGAGCACACTAACAACTTGAGTTTGCGGAAACTAACACCGAATGCTACATAAGAACACCGATTTCTCAATAATATTAAATGCAATACATGTGCAGCCATATGACATTCCCACATCATTTTTTGTTTTATTTGAAGCTACAGAAAATAACAGCACTCTAGACTGAGTCTTAGTGGTTGTTCAACCCTAAGTCATGCAAAGGGTGGCCCTAAGACTTCTATTCTTCGTAGAGGCCCTACTTGCCCATGAGACATTTTAAGCTCTTTCCACCTAAAATAAACTTCTTTTACTGAAGTTAATGAAAATAACTTCAAACGCTACCTTGGACCCGCTACTGACCAAAGATTGAAAACAGTTAAAAAAATGTCAGCACCAATGGGAAGGATTAACTTTTACTATAAGTACTAATATTTGGAAAACCTGAAAAATTCTAAGTTTCACAACTTAGAGTTCAAAGTTATAATATTACCGGATAAAATTATCATTTTGAATAATAAAAGTGATCTAGAGAGTGTGGCTTAATGTAGATTTTAATTAAGAATAATATGATTTTGAAAAATTTCAAGCTCAACAGATATTTATGTCCTTATTCAAATTATTCCATTTTTAGGGTTGATTGCTTTAACCATTTTTAGATTAATTTTCAGAACCTAAATCTTGATAGGGTATACAATAAAATTAGAAAATTGAAAAAAAAAAAAAAAAACTTTCTGCAGGTAGTGGCTAGCACTCACCCCCTTCTTTTGATTTTATTTTTGATGGTATT
Organism: Laguncularia racemosa; assembly: GCA_037954665.1. Taxonomy (NCBI): domain Eukaryota; kingdom Viridiplantae; phylum Streptophyta; class Magnoliopsida; order Myrtales; family Combretaceae; genus Laguncularia; species Laguncularia racemosa. Next base: position 681,234 of record JBBMOL010000066.1, read on the forward strand.
GAACGATGACGTACACCTTAGGTGGATCTCCTTACTAATGAAGGCGGATGACCACCCATCTCCTCAAGTTGATTGGACATGAGGTTTGCTTTCTTATTTTGTTAGTGTAATTCAATTTCATTACTATGATGTGGCAAGTATGAATTGGTTTGGCTTTTCTTTTAGACAATTTTCGATGTAGAAATAACTGGATGAATGTTTGATGTTTATTTCGATGAGAAAACATACATGTCTAAGTCTATGCACTTACTGGATGAATTATATACAGGGTCATCATGGAAGTAGTTAACGGGAGTATTGATTTTAGCAACTCACAGTGCATTTAAGCATTGAATTGGTATTTGGAAAGTATAGCTCGTAAGTTGGAAAAACGGCTACACATTTTCGATGTTAAATTTCCATGGTATTAGGTATTAAACGAGCAAGTGATGAAGTAACAGTCACTTTCAGCTTTCTCGTTCGATGCTCGACAATAATATCCCCTGGGAAGAAAATCTCTACTTTCAACACCCTGTGGGGCTCTATGTTCCTTGTGAAGAAAACCATCCACCCACCTTCTGCACACATGGCAAAAGTACTACCAGTCATTGGTCACTCTTTCTCCATGTCGAAGAAAAAGGACTAATCTTGAACTGTGTTTCTTCATGAAATCTCATGTTTCGACGTTCTTCCCGGAGGAAAAAAGTTCGGAAAACACATAAAAATTGTCCATCATCTTTCGCAACTTATTTTTTTGAGTAATTCATCTTTTAAATTTTCTATGAAGTACATTAATTATTTTTTAGGTAACATTGGAAAAAAGTCCCTCCGTTATATCAGTAAATTTTTCTATTAAAGTCTTATGATGGATTTTTTTTTTTTTTTTTGGGGGGGGGGGGGGGAGCTTTCACACAAAATATCAATCCATCGAACTGGTGTTATGGGTACAAGCGGGGATTTAAATGAAATCATCAATAATGTGGCGAGAAGACCATTTCTAGGTTTTTGGAAATGCTGAGGATTTTAACTATGAACTCAAAAGGTATATATATATATATAACAGTGAATGCCTTGAAAAGTGTATTCGTATACTTTTGCGAAAAATTATTCATTATTGCGTAGAGACAATTCTTTTAAATTCTTTACTTCGGTATAGAATTCTGCTTGGTGGCTGTCATTGTGGATTTAGTTGTACATCATAAGTGTTAGGGACATGTTGTAATGGAGCGAGGCCATATAAAATATTTGGTTATATTCTAATTGACAGTCATTATAAGGAAAAACAACAATAAGCACACGTTAATTGTAGTTTATACATTGATTTTGTAATTACTGTTTTTTTTACCCCATTGTAGCAATAGTTTTCATATTAGCATTACCCAAAAAGTAGTTTTTTATATTGCAATTCATACGCAAGCAACCGATGGATTTGCAACGCTTTTGAGAAACGATAGAAATCTGCACCTAAATTATGATTCACTTCAGCGGACAACATCTTTTTATTAGGATATTACATCCAAGTTATAAAATCCTTAAATTGAAACACACTTACTATGATTGTTTTAATTCCTCCTTTTATACACAAATCTTCAATGTCTTACAATCTTCAATTTTATAAGAAAAACCAAGATAAGGATACTTTTAGAATTTACAATATAAGACCACTGCAAAATATACATCACTAGTTATTTGGCACTTATAAATTCTATTAATTTACTAGTGATTTAAATGTGCTAGGTATATTACAATAGAAAGATTATTTTTATAGCCATTTTTATATTATAAATTTTAACATGTGTTCCTATATATATATATAGTTAAATTGGTTGTCCACGTGAACTATCCTACTTACACAGGTCTAAATAAAGGTTTGAATAAGATAAAAAAATACCCTCATCGTATATTTGATGTATGCTAAGGGAATTTATAACCTGGGATATGAGATTGACGATGAACCTAGAAGGTGCATTACAGCTGGATTGGACGGATGATTTTTTTCCCTATGGATTGGACATATTGAAGTCTCCTTACATCAACACATTAAAAAATATACAGTATCCAAACTAACCTCCAATTTTCAATATATGCATGTATGTGTGTATAACATGGTATAATCTATGATATAAATGAAAAAAAAAAAGTGATTTATGTTTATTCATTTTGTCATTTCATTTAAGTGTATACGTGTGTCTGTGCGTGTATGACTACCGAGATGCGGCGATTTTATTGTATAATTTTAAACATAGTAGGAACATGGAAGGTTCTAGTGTCCTACTTAATACAATCCCCAAATTATGTATAAGAATATAAGTAAATATTACATTTACTACTTGAACTTTATATATATTCACAATTAAATACTTGAAGTTTTATAGTATCGATTTGCTACTTGAACTTTAACTATTTTTATAATTAATTATTTAAAATTTATCAATTTTTTCAATTACCGTATAAACTTTATTATTTTTAAATTTTTTTTACCCTATCTAGATATTATAAATGATATAAGGCAAATAAAACTATCAAATTTTATAATATAGTGAATTGAATATGGATATCATCCAATAAAGATTACAAGTACTAATACTAACCTATATCTTATTATCTAATTGATAAATTGTAAAGATTAATTAATCTAAAAACTACAACTAATTATTATTTACTAAACTAAATACTCAATTGAAATAAAGAAGAATAAAACATATTACAATTAATTTCAAGATGATAAGACAAGTATTTAGATTTTGCTTCTCCTAAGATTTATTATATGACATTAACAAAAATTATTCAATTTTATCTTTAATTTCATTGACCGAAAGAATTCTTAAATTAGATTAATAACTTTCTCAAGTTTATCAATCTTAGTATAAAAAAATACTTATTTGAATATCTTCATAATAGCATATTTTTAAGATTGCATTAAGAATAATGAATTTTCTAAAAAACAATTGAATCAATTCCGGAAGAATCATGCAACTTATCTCTAATATTACATAAATTCCTTTTAATCATGTTAGATTTAATTACATATCAGATTTCTCAATTATATGCATAGTATCAAATTATTAGAATAATACTATAGAAACATTAATTTAAATAAAATCAAGAACACATTGAATTAAGAAACTAAAGATTTCATTGAAATAGCAATAAAACCAATCGCATAATAATCATAAGATCCATAAATCTAGATACTAATAAGTTTAAGCTCTAATCATAGTGAAATCAAAATTCTTTAATGATGAAAAAGCAAGCAACGTTAAAGAATTTCAAAGAAAAACCCTAATCTTAAAGTAAACGAATGTACTCTTCTCTGCTCTCAAAAGAACCCTAAAACCTATAAAAACACCTTCTCAAAGTTCCAAAGTTGGTTTCCTTGTTTCCTTTATATAGTAGGTATCTAAAACTCCATTTTAATGCTAACATGCTGTTTAATACAGTCATATTTTGGGTCATGTTAAAATTGATGAACAAAAGATTTCTAAAAATTAGAATTTACAGTTGACATGGTCTAGATATGGTTATGTCCAAAGGCCGTGTCTCAGTCATGCTTCAAAATAATTATTTTTGAAAGATACATAACCAATTGACATGGTTGTGTCTCGCCCCCATGTAACTTATGTAATTTATTTTTCCTAACTTTTGTTTTAACACGATTCTAGCATGGTTATGTCAGCTGGCCGTGTTTGTCTTTAAAAGTTCATAATTTTTTCTATTTAGCTCCAAATTAAGTAAAATTTGATTTCTTTTCTTTCTTTTTAATTCAATAATTCATCGAAAGTTTAAAATCAAAATATTACTCAAGTTAAAAATAAAAATCCTTAAAAAACACATCAAAATTAGGAAAAAATAATTTAATTCTCACTTAATATATATATATATATATATATATATCTAATTATGTATCTATCAATAAATGATATTGAAAATTTGGAAGTAATAAACTGACACTTTTAAACTTTATATAGTTAATTGTAAAAATGAACAAAATTTAAATACTAAATGTGATGTTCATCCTAAGAACATTCATATGCCATACTACATGTATGTGTAAACAATTATAGGAAACTTTTGAGCTAGCAGAAACTAATTGAAGGAAGTTGAAGAAAATAGATAAATAATTGAGGCAAATTGAGCTCTTAAATTACCTTGGACATGAGTTGAAGCTATCAACCCGATTTCATAACTAATTGGTGGGGTGTGTACGAATAATTCAAGGAACTTCTATATAGACTTTATTTATATACTTCTTTTTTTTCTTCTGATTGAATACAATACAAAAAAAGAAAAAAAAAGTGGAATTGGATGGATTCTTATGTAATGAAAAAATATTCAATTTTGAATTGAATATAGAGTAGGATGGGAAATCAATAAAAGAAGGGGGTTAGAAAGACTTATTAGATACCTAAGTCATGGTATTTAATAAGTTCTATCTACCACTGGATTTGAACCAATGACTCCTACTGTATGAAAGTAATACTCTAATGATCGAGTTAAGTAGGTCATTCATCATTACAAAGAGATACAAGAGTAACTCATCCCATCATCACAAATAGTTATATTAATGTGGATACAAATATGGTCAACATAGATAGGACCCATTAGTTATCTTATTAGGTGGAGGCAATAAATACAAATGACTCAACATCATGAAAACCAAATATAAATGTTCTATTAATCATCAAATCTCGATAACAACACAATAAAACTGTCTCATAATGGGTTCATTATCTATATCAACCATCAATAGTTCTGTCTACTACAAATGTCCACATACAATCACATTTCACACCACCATCGCCACCCTTTGATCATATTCATTTTAGATTCTTGACCCATCATAACCTTGGTTCCACCCTATCAAGTTTTGATAACTAGCATATTTAGAATGAGGTGGCATCAACATCTAGCAACTATTACTAGCCACTTCATCTTGAATTTTTGACTCACAATACACAATGAACACCTAGTTTTTGACTAGCCTATCTAGATATTGGCCTCAGTGCAAATACAAATAGTAGACAACAATCAAGGTCCAATAAGGATGTTAGCCTTTGTCCTAGCTTCTAAATTAGCAGTCTTGAATCCTAAGTCTCTTAGCTTTGCTCCATGTATGTAGCCCACTCTACCAAGCTTTCTATGATGCAGTTCAAAGCTCCTTATAGTTCCCAATGGTAACTCTTCTCTTTCGCTCTTGTGTAGATTTACGACTCCATGAGCACCCCATTTATTTTGGTGATAGGTGTAGGCATGATTTGGTTTTATTCGATTTTTCCTTTGAACCAAACTAAATAACAAAAATGCAATTTAGTTTTTTATTACTTCAAATCCAACTATACAATTTGGTTTTGAAATTTTTTCGAAACATAAAATTTTGGTTTAATTTACGAATTAAACTATATTTTGTTTTTTAAGATGATATATTTGTTTAACATATAATCTCATATGAACAATATTAAATTCATTTAAGAATAACATACATTAATGTCATATAAGAAATTAACAAAGTTAATACTTAAGCAACTACAAAATTTCAAATGTTTAATATAATTAATTTAGTCCTCAAATAATCATATTGTATAAATTTTGAGTTAACATATATATATTTATTAACTTATAGTTATAAAATTTAAATAAATATACTTTTCAATAAATTTAAATTAATATTTTTTATTTTAAATTAATTAATTAATTTATATATTTTTTAATAACAAGGGCTTCGCTATATGTATTTGTGCACGTGATTAGATCCCACGCGAAAATTAACGGGGAAGAATTCTTGTAATGGAGCTTCGTTGCAGCACTTATCATGAGGTGAGCTTGCCATTGCGAACATTTATTTATTTATTTTTGTTATGCAGTCTTACTGTTTGAGACTTACAGAAGTCAGGGATGTGACTTTTGCAGAGTTTGGATCTTTGAGACTCTGTAAATGAAAAAGAAATAATGTGGCGTGTTAAGATTAGCGGTACTATGACATTTTTTAATAAATATTTTGTAAATATTATATTAAAAAATTATTTTAAAAATAGATTGTTAAGATATATACAATACAAAAAAAAAAAAAAAATTACACCAAAAACATTGGTGGCGCACATTTAGTGTAATTTTTTTTTGAAAGCACAGATGCCACAAACACTTTCAGTAAAAAAAAAAATTATATTGAAAACACGGATATCATCTACAATTTCAATACAAATTTATGAAGACTCGGACTGCATTCGTACATTCAAAACCTATTTTTAAAATAATTATTTTTAATATAATATTTATGAAATACTTTTAAAAAATTATCATATTTAAGAATATTACCTTACGATTAGCTCATTGTTATGTTTTTTATACTCTCTATATTTTTAGTTTAGCCTGTAAATCGTGTATTAGCTTCCTCTCTCGTTCTCCTACTCTCTCATCTTCTTCTCCCCTTTGTATCCTCCCTGTCCAGGCCATGATAATTCCCTAAATTTTACTTTTTTTTTTAAAAAAAAAATTCACTCTTCTCATTTGTAATCTCGATTTTCTTTTCATTTTAGATTTTTAAATTTGTCTTAATGTCATAATGGTATGTGGCTTTGACACAGCGTGGAAAGCGTAAACAACACGAGGCCAATTCTAGGATTCTAGGATTGGTCTCACGAACAAGCAAAGAATAATTCTGAGTTATTCTTTGAAAAACCTCAATTGCGCACAATCGAGAAAACAAAGAAAACTATCATCTAAAAGTGTATATTTCACAAGAAGAATCAAAACTAACCCTAGAATGGCCTAAAGGCTATTTATAGTCCTTAGGGAAATAACTAACAAGGAAAAAAAATATGTACACGTGGAAATAAATTTACATATACACGTCTGTCGTCTGGATTATACATGGCCGTGTATAAGGCCGTGTAAGTTTCTGTAGATTTTCTTGACACAACACACGGCCGTGCCTCCTTTTCGTGTATGTGGCCGTGTATGTTTCTGAGAATCATGCTAGTACAACACACAGTCGTGCCTTCTGGCCGTGTATCAGATCGTGTATATTTCTGGGAGCTTCCAAACACATTACACGATCGTGTCTTGTAAAAGACACGCCCAATCAACCCGTGTCAGCTACGATGCCCGCATAATTCTCTCCCGCCAATGAAGAACTCGACCCCGAGTTCTCTTCAGGATATAATGGTGTGTCATCAGGGTGGAAGAGAGATAAATCTACTACATTGAAAGTGCTCGAAATGTTCATATTGTCTGGGAGCTGGACAATATACACGTTGTCGTTGATCTTGCGCACTACTTCATATGGGCCATATTTCTTTGGTTGTAGTTTCCCATATCTACCCGCAAGGAAACGTTCTTTCCAAAGATAAACCATCACCTGATCACCCACTTCAAACAGTTTCTTCCGCTTATGTTTATCAGCAGCCCCCTTATACCTGGTATTAGCTTCTTCAATTTTCCGTCTGACTTTCGCTGTGGTGGCTTGGCATTGTTCAGCCATATGCTTAGCAGCGATGTCACCCACTACACCCTTGGGTAACTTGATCAGATCCAGCGCATGTTGTGGTGTTTTGGTGTACACTACCGAGAATGATGATCTTCCAATAGTTCTATGGACAGAACTATTGTAGGCGAACTTATCTTGAGCCAATGCTTGATCCCACTGATACGAACCACGCCAACCCATGACGAAACCCAATACCAATACGTTCGGAAATTCGTTGCCTAAGACGCTCAAACACCTAAAGTGGAAACCGCGACCCGTTGTCTATAAGTGAGACAAGAACCTTGGTATAAAATGAAGACGCCACAATCGGGATGAAAGACCGATTGATAAGTCGAGATGAACGCCACGGAAAATCAGTCCGATAAGTTCGATTTAGTTCTTGAAGAACCAAGAGAGGTGCCTCTCAAAAGTGTTTAATGTTCAAAGATGTAAGCTGTTCATTGTTTTAAACCCTAGGAGCTTTTATACTAGGGTTACAATTCGTGTAAAACAAGTCCAAAACGATGTAGTTTAGATAAGTGGCATAAAAACGCGAAAACAGAACAAGCTGGCCGGCAGGGGATACACAGCCGTGTACACGACCGTGTACTTTGGCCGTGTACCTTTCTGTGCAACTTCTGGCAACATACACGGCCGTGTACACGACCGTGTACTTTGGCCGTGTACTTTTCTGTGCACATTCCGGCCACATACACGACCGTGTACTTCTGGTCGTGTACCTTCCTGGGGATTTGCTTGACTCAATACACAGCCGTGCCTTTTAGCCGTGTGTCTGGCCGTGTATGATTCTGTGCAATCTTGAGATTCCTACACAGCCGTGCCTTTAAAATACACGCCCTCTTCATCCTGTGTCCAGTATAACTTGTACAAAAGCAAGGGTCTTCCCATGGTTGTTCCAATCCGTTCCAACTTCATGATTGCTCCAATCCTTTCCGGCTTCATGGATAACTTTTATCAACCCGTTAAGTGCTTCCTTGAATCGTTTTGCTCGATTTCTTGTGATCGGTCCAGGCGGCACTTCAAGAGGATCCACATTTCTTCTTCCGGCTTGGCACTCATCATGGATCTCATCATTCCCCTCCTCTTGAAAAGGATTTGTCCTCAAATCATTGCCTGCATCAAAGGGACTTAGATCAGTAACATTAAATGTGACACTTATTGGATACTCACCTGATAAATCTTTCTCGTATGCATTATCATTGATGCGCTCAAGAATTTGAATTGGTCCATCGCCTCTAAGCTTCAACTTGGATTTCCTCTGCAATGGAAACCTCTCCTTGCGAAAATGCACCCAAACCCAATCTCCAGGCTGAAAAATCTTGGGTCTCCTATCCTTGTTCACCCTTGAAGCAACCCTGGCATTTTGTTTTACAATCCTACTCTTTACCTGTGCATGTAGCTTTCTCACGAAGTCTGCCTTAGAATCAGCATCAAAACTCACAAACTTGTTAAGTGGCAATGACAATAAATAATTAGGATTTAGTGAGTTAAAACCAAACACAATCTCAAATGGTGAACAATGAATAATGCTATTTAAAGCCCTATTACATGCAAACTCCACAAATGGTAGGCAATCCTTCCAAGTCCTAATGTTCTTCTCTATGATTGCTCCTAACAATTGAATTAAAGTCCTGTTAACCACCTCAATTTGCCCATCAGTTTGTGGGTGACAGATAATCGAAAACATTCGTTTAATTCCCAACTTTTCCCACAATACTCTCCAGAAATGACTAAAAAATTTCTCACCTCGATCACTAACAATGCTTCTAGGTATACCATGCGGACGCACTACGTTTCTAAAGAACAAATCAACAATGTGTATAGCATCATCCGTTTTATGACAAGGAATGAAATGAACCATTTTAGAAATCCTATCCACAATCACAAAAATAGAATCTTGACCATGCCTAGGCCTAGATAATCCTAACACAAAATCTATGGACATATCTATCTAAGGCTCATGAGGAATGACACTATACTCATATAACTAATCTAAGAAGTCATCTAAGCAAGGAATAGGATGACGATACTTTACCGTAATGTTGTTGATGGCACTGCAGTCAACACACAGTCTCCCTGTCCCATTCTTCTTAGGCACCAAAATCACAGGCACTGCACATGGACTCATGCCTTCTCTCATGTATCCCTTCTCCATTAATTCATCGACCTGCCTTTGGAGTTCCTTCGGAAAGACATTTTCAAAGTCCTGCACATGAGACACAATCACACTAGGTAAAGAGTTAGATAATTTGTTAGTAGTCAAACATGTTTCCTTAAAAACCAGAAACAACATAGGTTGCCTCTTCACTAATGCTCTCCTTACTACACTCGCTCTTGCCACACAACTCTCTTTTTGCAAGGCTGCCCTCTCCTTTTCACTCACCACCAAAGTTGATCCCCCTTCAACTTGGCCTCTCACACTCTTTCCAGCCTTCCTCTCCTTTTCCTTTTGATCCTGACTTTTATATTCCTTTTTCTTCTCATTGTCTTTTGCTCTCTCACTCTCACTCTGCTTTTCACTCACCTTGTGTTTTGCAAATGACTGTTATAGCTGCAACTGGTCCTCATACACCTGCTTAGGTGTTAACGGTTTAAGATTAAAGCTCTTCCCTTGGTGAACAAGCGTATACTTGTTAGAAAAGCCATCATGCACAACCTTCCTATCAAATTGCCATGGTCTCCCCAACAACACATGACATGCTTGCATTGGCACTACATCACATAACACCTCATCCTCATACCTACCAATGCGAAACCCAATCAAGGCTTGCTTACTCACCTTAGTCTCACCACTATCATTCAACCACTGCAATTTATATGGATTAGGGTGTCTAACAGTTTTGAGCCCCAGCCTCTCAACAATAAAATTACTCACTACATTGGTGCAACTTCCCCCATCAATAATCAAACTACAAATGTGATCTCCTAGATAACATCTAGTATGAAATATATTCTCCCTTTACACCTCCTCTTCTTCCTTCACCTGCACATTCAAAGCTCTCTTCACTACTGCCACTAGCCTTCCCATTGCAGGCTCCTCATCATCACTAGCATCCTCTAATGGAGGCATATCCTCTTCTTCACTATCCCCCTTAGTCTCATACTCTCCATCATCACACAAAATCATCATACGCCTATTTGGACATTGACTAGCAATATGGCCTCTACCTTGACATTTAAAACATCTAATGTCACGATTTCTAGAAGTAGAAGATTCAAGGTTACCTTGATTACCAGGAGTAGAACCCGCTTGCCTCAGCTCCCCTTTTGGTTTGGTGGGTAAAGGCTTTTCTTCCTTCTTCCATTGATTATTCTTCCAAGTGGATGAACCATTACCCTGTTGCAATCGTGCATTACTACTACCTCTCCTCTTGTGCTGGTTCTCAACTTTTAGCCATGTGGACCATATCCTCCAATTCTACATAATGCTGCAATTCAACAACATTTTGGATTTCTCTATTCAACCCCGCAAGAAATCTAGCCATTGTAGCCTCTCTATCCTCCTCTACATTCACCCTAATCATAGTGACTTCCATTTCCTTGAAATACTCATCTACACTCCGGCTTCCCTACCTAAGAGTTTGCAACTTGTTGTGCAATTCATGATAGTAATACGCAGGTACAAACCGCTTCTTCATCACTCTTTTCATCTCTTCCCAAGACTCAATAGGTGGCACACCACTCCTTCTCCTATTCAACATTAGTTGATCCCACCACACTATAGCATAATTTGAAAATTCAATGGCAGCAAGTTTTACCTTCTTTCTCCCACTATAGTTGTGACAATCAAATACCATCTCCACCTTTTTCTCCCACTCTAAGTACGCCTCAGGATCATTCTTCCCTTGGAAAGGAGGAATCTTCATCTTTATGCTACTCAATTGATCATCCTCTCTATTCCTATCTCCTCTATCTTCCCAATCCCTAGTTCCTCTATTCCGACCACTATATCCTCTATAACTCCCGACAGAAGGCTCATCAAAATCATCATTCGACATTTCATCTCCACCCCTCGGTACTCTCCTAGAACGACTCTCCCGCTTACGCCCTTGGAATACGTTTATGGATTGCTCTAGTCTTTGCTCCACCGTCTCATGAATTTGTTCCATTCCTTCTTGGAACATCCTCTTCATTTCTCTCCTCAACGCCTCAATTACTAACCTAGCATCAAACCTTCCCCTCTCACCTTCAGGAGAATGTTGTCTCGACATAGTCCCTACAGAAAAGATTAGTACTAACACAAATATATATATATAATTAAACCTCACGATACACTCCCTTACGTGTTTCGCTCAAATGACGATATCACACAGTCACTTGTGTATTCTCACAAATAATGATGATATCAACTCGCCAATTTCCTCTTCTCAATTCTCTTGGAACTAACCCGAACTACACCAATTTCCTTCCGTAGAATTCAAAACAACTCTAGGGTTCGTAAATTTTCCTCTATTTTTTTTATCCGATTTTTTTTTTTGTCTCTGTTTTGCTTTTGATCACGTTTTTCTTTTCTTTTCTTTTCTCTTCTTTTTTTTTTTTGTCGTGATTTTTACTCTCTTTTTTTTAACAATCTCCTAGGCGATATTACACTATTAAAATACAATCAATACTACGAAATTGAATACGATAATTGATATGAACGATTGGAGTTAGGGTTTTTGATATTACTTTCCTCAACCGAACTTGATGTTTTGACAAACCTAAGCTCTGATACTAAACTGATACGAACCACGCCAACCCGTGATGAAACCCAATACAAATACGTTCGGAAATTCATTGCCTAAGACGCCCAAACACCTAAAGTGGAAACCGCGACCCGTTGTCTATAAGTGAGACAAGAACCTTGGTATAAAATGAAGACGCCACAATCGGGATGAAAGACCGATTGATAAGTCGGGATGAACGCCACAGAAAATCAGTCCGATAAGTTCGATTTAGTTCTTGAAGAACCAAGAGAGGTGCCTCTTAAAAGTGTTTAATGTTCAATGATGTAAGTTGTTTATTGTTCTAAACCCTAGGAGCTTTTATACTAGGGTTACAATTCGTGTAAAACAAGTCCAAAACGATGTAGTTTAGATAAGTGGCAGAACAAGCTGGCCGGCAGGGGATACACGGCCGTGTACATGACTGTGTACTTTGGCCGTGTACCTTTCTGTGCAACTTCTGGCAACATACACGGCCGTGTACACGATCGTGTACTTTGGCCGTGTACTTTTCTGTGCACATTCCAGCCACATACATGACCGTGTACTTCTGGTCGTGTACCTTCCTAGGGATTTGCTTGACTCAATACACGGCCGTGCCTTTTAGCCGTGTGTCTGGCCGTGTATGATTCTGTGCAATCTTGAGATTCCTACACGGTCATGCCTTTAAAATACACTCCATCTTCATCCCGTGTCCAGTATAACTTGTACAAAAGCAAGGGTCTTCCTATGGTTGTTCCAATCCGTTCCAACTTCATGATTGCTCCAATCCTTTCCGGCTTCATGGACAACCTTTATCAACCCGTTAAGTGCTTCCTTGAATCGTTTTGCTCGATTTCTTGTGATCGGTCCAGGCGGCATTTCAAGAGGATCTACATTTCTTCTTCCGGCTTGGCACTCATCATGGATCTCATCACCCACTGCCTTGGCTTCTCACGACAGATGCTTCTAATGAGGTTCCCGAGAGTCCAGTTGGTTACTTCTGTCTGACGATTGGTTGGAGGGTGAGTTGTACTGCTGTAATTCAGGGATAAGTCAAACATGTACCAAAGAGTCCTCCAAAAGTGGCTGAGGAACTTGCTATCTCTATCGGAGGTGATGGACTTTGGAACACCATGTAGACGCACCACTTCCTTAAAGAATAGTTGTGCGATGGCCCTTGCATCAGCGGTCTTCTTGTAGGGAATAAAGTGCGCAATCTTGAAAAACCTGTCAACTACAACAAAAACAGAGTCAGCACCTCGTTGGATACGAGGCAAACCAAGTACAAAGTCCATCGACAGGTCCTCCCAAATGTTCGCCGGCACGGGGAGAGGGGTATATAGGTCGGTGCTTTGGGACTGCCCTTTCGACACTTGGCAGATATAACATCTTTCCACAATTCTATAAACATCCCTCCGTAACTGAGGCCAGAAGTACCTCTCGGCAACTGCAGCTAAGGTCTTGTCTCTGCCCAGATGTCCTGCTAATCCACCACTGTGCAGGTCTCGAATAAGTTTCTCTCGTAAAGACGACTCAGGAATGCACAACTGATTCCCTTTCATCAAGTATCCATTGTGAACATGGTAGTCGTCACAAGGCTCCCTATGGGCACACTTACTCCATGTCTCTTTAAAATCTCCATCCCCCTCGTACAACTCCTTTAGCCTTTCAAACCCGACGATTTCCGCACTTAGAGTAAGTAGTACATCGGCTCTTCTACTTAGGGCGTCTGCCACTTTGTTTTGCACACCCGACTTGTGCATAAATATGAAAGGAAATCTTTGTAAGAACTCAATCCACCTTGCATGCATGTCCCTACTTATCCGAGTCTGGCTGTTCAGGTGTTTTAAAGCCCCACAATCCGAGTACAAGATGAACTCCTTTCCAACCAAATAATGTTCCTACACTTTTAGCGCTCTTACTACGGCATGGAACTCCTTATCATATATAGACCAACTCCTCCTGGCTTCACACAATTTCTTGCTATAGAATGCTATTGGTCTTTTCTCCTGTGACAACACCGTACCGACGCCAACTCCACTGGCGTCACAATCCACCTCAAATAACTTGTCAAAATCCAGTAGCGCTAATATAGGGGCGCTACACAATCGTCTCTTCAGGTCTACAAAACTCGCTTCAGCTTCTTCGCCCCATCGAAATTTCCCTTTCTTCAACCATTTAGTTAAGGGAGCAACGACTGTATTGAAGTGTTTAATGAACCTCTTGTAGAAGCTAGCCAAGCCGAGAAAACTTCTCAACTCAGTGACCGCTTTTGGGGTAGGTCACTCTCTGATCACTTTCACTTTCTCATCATCCACCATCAGCCCCTTACTGTTGACTATGAACCCAATGAACAATAGTCGCCTTGACAGAAATGTGCATTTCTTTAAATTGGCGTACAGTTTATTCTCTTTCAACACAGACATAACACACCTCAAATGTTCAAGGTGTTCTTCCTCAGATTTACTGAACACCAAGATATCATCAAAATACACTACAATGAAGCGACCATTAAAGGGTTTTAGTACCTGGTTCATCACTCGCATGAAAGTTCTTGGTACGTTACTGATACCAAACGGCATCACCAACCATTCATACAGCCCCTCTTTTGTTTTGAACGCCGTCTTCCATTCATCTCTAGGGCGGATCCGAATCTGGTGGTATCCACTCCTCAGATCTATCTTGGAGAAGATAGTGGCTCCGCTCAACCTGTCCAACATATCCTCCAAGCATGGTATGGGAAACTTGTATCCTATTGTGATCTTATTAATAGCCCTGCTATCAACAAACATCCTCCAGCTCCCATCTTTCTTGGGAGTCAATAACGCTGGGACCGCACACGGGCTCAGGCTGTCCCGGATACCCCTTGTCCAATAGCTCTTGGACCTTATCTTGCAGAATTTCAGTTTCCTTAGGGCTCATCCTATAGTGTGGTAAATTTGGGAGACTTGCTCCAGGCACCAAGTCTATCTGATGTTGGATGTCCCTCAAAGGCGGTAGACCCTCAAGTAGGTCATCAGGAGCCACCTCCTTATACTCTTCCAGTAAATTTTTTACTGCTTCAGGTATTTCCACACTAGCTCCATTTTCTCCAGCCGCCACATCTTTTACTATTAGAGCATGGACTACCCATGACTCCTTTAAATCTTCAACCAAGTCTTTCTCCGATTGGGTGATGGTTAAGAAAGAACGACTTTCTGCCTTCTTCTCCTTCGAGCGTCCTTCCTTCTTCAGTGGCAACAATGTATACCTCACACCCCCTTTCTCGAACCTGTACACGTTCTCCTTTCCCGTGTGTTGTGCGTTCACATCAAACTGCCATGGCCTACCAAATAAGATATGACAGGCATCCATGTCCACAATGTCACAAAAGACCTCATCGCGGTACTTCCCTATTGAGAATGGTACCCTACATCTTTCCTTCACCTCGATCCTCTCTACAGCTTTGATCCATCCTATAGTGTATGGATTTGGGTGTTTTTCGATAGGTAGCTGCAACTGCTTCACAACTTCACTTCCTATGATATTTTCACAACTTCCATTATCTACTATCAGTTCAAACAGCTTCCTACCAATAGTACACCTCGTGCGAAACAACTGGTGTCATTGCGTGATCTCTTCTTGTTTCGGGGTTAGCATCATTCGCCTAATCACATAGGTTGGTTCTGCCACCTCTTCCTCCTCCTTATAGTACTCATCCTCTCCATCAGGTTCACAGTATATCTCATCTTCATCCCCTCTATCAAGAATGTTAACACTTCTCCTAGCAGGACATTCATTTGACTTATGAACAGGTTGATTACATCGAAAACACTTACCCAAGATAGGCTTAGCATATGGGTTACTCTGCCTCTGGGTTCCCCTAAGCTCCATCGGTCACTTTCCCTCAAACTTTTCTTCTTTCTTGGTGCTGTCCTCACTAGGTTTGTGTGCAGCACCTTTGTTTTTCTCAAATCCCAACTTACTACTGTTGCCTACAGCATCACTAACATACCCCCTTCTTCCACCTCCATACCTACTACTCTGCTCCTGCAACATCAATTCATCTTGGAGGGCCAAGTTCTTCGCTTCAACCAGGTTCCTCACCATTGTGACCCCTATTTTATCCTTGATCTGGAGCTTCAGGCCTTCTACGTATCGTGCTACTTGCTGGCTTTCACTCTCCCTTAAGTCATTTCGTTCGGCCAATCTCATGAACTCGGTGGTATATTCGTGCACTGATCGCTACCCCTGACGGCACCACTGATATTGTTGGAACAATATCTGCTCATAGTTCGGAGGGAGAAAATCCGGTTGCAACAACTGTTTCATGCGATACCACGTTCTCACCGGATGCTTACCCTCTCTTTGCCTCCTGTTTTGCAGCCTCTCCCACCATGTCGAGGCTCCACTCTTCAATTTACATGCCACCAATCTCACCCGGCGGTCTTCCAGAATTTCCATGTAGTCAAAAAACCGATCCACTTCGGCAATCCAATCTAGGAAGCCTTCGATATTAAGGCTGCTGTCAAACTACGGGATGTCGACCTTCAGGCGGTAATCTCCCCCGTCTCCATGATCATACTCGCAACGGTTTCTTCGGTAATCACCGTCCCTATGATTGTTTCCATACTGAATCGGCCGATAGCCACCACCGTTACCACCGTGCCCTCGCTGTGGTCTACCTCCATATGGGCCTTTGTATTCATCGCTAGAGTCTTCATCCTCCACCCGTCCTTACTTGTTCTCGACAACAGGTCGGACCATTTGTCCACCGTAGACATCAGATGTCCGCGGCGGATTCCTACCAACACCCCCAACCCTATTGGGGTCTACTGCTATGGCGTTGAAACGCTCGATCAGTTCATCAAGGCGTTGTTCCATACGCCCCACCTTCTGATGCATAGCGTCAAACTTCGCCCTTGGAACCCATTGATGGGCTCCTTGTGATCTCGCATCTTGAACACCGTCAAGAACATGACCGCCATCATTGCCTTAATGAGTTGACATCTCCGCAGGAAATTGCCTTGCTCTGATACCAACTAATGCAGCGCAGAAAGCGTAAACAACATGAGGCCAATTCTAGGATTGGTCTTACGAATAAGTAAAGAATAATTATGAGTTATTTCTTGAAAAACCTCAATTGCGCACAATCGAGAAAACAGAGAAAACTATCCTCTAAAAGTGTATATTTCACAAGAAGAATCAAAACTAACCCTAGAATGGCCTAAAGGCTATTTATAGTCCTTAGGGAAATAACTAACAAGGAAAAAAATATGTACACGTGGGAATAAATTTACATATACACGTCCGTCGTTTGGATTATACACGGCTGTGTATAAGGCCGTGTAGGTTTCTATGGACACTCCTGATACAACACACGGCCGCGCCTTCTGACCGTGTGTCAGGCCGTGTAAGTTTCTGTGGATTTTCCTGACACAACACACGACCGTGCCTCCTTATCGTGTATGTTTCTGAGAATCATGCTAGTACAACACACGGCCGTGCCTTCTGGCCGTATATCAGACCGTGTATGTTTCTAGGAGCTTCCAAACACATTACACGGTCGTGTATTGTAAAAGACACGCCCAATCAACCCGTGTCAGCTACGATGCCCGCATCAGGCTTTCTCAAATATTGTGTGGATATATTTTTAGTTTTTACTATTTTTATGGTATATGTATCATGCTCTAAAGGTAGGCTAGTCGAAATGTGACAACCACCATATATACCAAGGATACGTAAGGCTTCTAAACATATTATACATTGTATTTTAATATCAAAATGGAAAGTACAAATGTTATAAAATAATACTCAAGTCGTAGTACATATAGTCTCATACATTACAAAGTAACCCTAATCCTTAAAAAAGATAATGCCACATAGAACTTACTTTCCACTCAACGAATGGTCACATATTCTCTTCCCCTTTCTCATCCCATCATTTCTTTGCTTTGCCCTTCCTGTGCATGCAATTTGTAAACCAATGAGTCTTATTGATTCGTGAGATTTATTTCTCCTTATTATTATCAATAACTCCAAACACAACAAGGTTATCAAATATTAGTATATTATCAATATAAATGTAAAACATCACATATAAGTCTTTTAGTAATAAATGTAAAGTTAACGATATAAGCCCCTCTCTAACCCAATTTAGAGATAGCCATCCAATACTTAGGTCTCAATTCTAAGTTGGCAATCCAATCTTCATAGTCACTAGCTTGCTAGATTCTTTCATTGACATGACATCCCCACAATCAATTTACTACCCTAAAAAGAAGCAAGCATGGGCTATACCTACCCCTTGCCATGACTATCAAGAAGCGCTAAGAGGCCATTAGTATATATAATAATGCAATGCATGATAGATATATATTTAGATTTTTAGTCATCTTAAAGTGTTTATTCGGATAAAGATGACCATACAATATAAATAACAAAAAAATCACAATGGCCCATCAATTCAACATTATAGCAAAACAATAGGCAAATAATAATAAGTCATTTGATAATCATTGATCCATATTTTACTTGTTGAAATACCCTTCTGGTAGTTTATCTAAATCTATATAATCACCTGTAGACAAAAATAATCTAGTCAATATAACTTTTCAATATCCTATTTTGTGCCGAAAGTAAATATGTTGCCTTATTCTTTAGGATTATCAATACAGAGGTTCAAATCTATTTGTCAAGAATTTTCAAGATTGAATATATATTATAATTGTGTTTGTAAGTTCATATCTTGTGGTTAGTAAGTATAAATTTGTGAAAGTGAAATTATATTATGGACTTTATTACTTACTCAATATCATATGCATCATACAATAGTAAAAATAATCAAAACGTCAAAATTTTCAAAATCAGAAGTCATGATAAGTATGTTAAAAGATGCAAATAGACATTCATTAGCCTCTTTTATGAAAAATGGTATAAAATTACATATAGTAATAATTATATTGAAAATTCGTAATAAGATAAGGTTAAATATAATACGAAAATTTCAAATTTGTGAATTTCAAGAATTAACTTCACAAATTTCAAATTAAAATAATAAATAGACCCTAGAAAAAGCTTGAAGTTGAAAGGACTTCATTTGGATAGTCTAATGCCTCACTCAAAATACATATTGAACTAGTTGTTCTTCGGTTTCATACAAAATTTGAAAAATTAGTAATCTATATAAAAAATTGACTTGATAAATATGAAGTTAAATACGAAATATACATACTTATAATTTTTTATAATTTTTAGAAGTCGCTCGGTATTTTTCTTGAATTTTCTCTCTCCATATGTGACAGGGCTATGGCAGTCAGCGGCAGAGGCGACGGCAACCAGTGGTGGTGGTGTGTCGGCAGAAGAGGGTGATGGCCAAGGTTGCTCTAGTTTCGTGATTTTACCAGTTGTGTAGCTATTTTTACAGTACATTAGGGCTATTCATAGATTTATTATTATTATTTTATTATAAAAATGTATTGAGATCTATTCACGTGTTGCCACGTGTCGCCCAGTGTTCATGAGCTGTGAATGCCTATCCTTAGCCTAATTTGCTACTCCCTTTATAAGTTTTATTATTTTTATTCATTATCTTTTATTATTATTTATATTGTTATTATTGTAATATTATATTAATATTTACTTTTCCACTGAATGTTACTGCCAGCGCCTGATTTGTCATTCTAATCCACCGAACGGCATGTTAAATTTCCAACTTCTAGAGTAAGTTCACACTGTTTTATTATTATTATTTAATAGTATAATGTAATATAATTAATTAAGAAAATAACATATGAAAGTATTTTGAAATTAAATTCAAATAAAAAATTAAATTTTTAAATGATTAAAATAAAAGATAAACGTTATATAGATAATGTAAATAGATGATTAAACTTTTAATTATTTAAAATAGATAATTAATCTTATAATAAGTAGTTTAAATAGAGTATTAAAACTATGAAAAAATCAGGATTTTAATTTTTTATTTAAATTACTTATCACAACATTAAATATATATATTAATAATTTTTTATTTAAATCACTTATTATAATATTGATCATTTATTTTAACTACTTGAAAGTTTAATCTTCTACTTAATCTTGATCTTAAACGTTGATCATTTTAGGTGTAACTTTCCCATAATTGATTGTATATTAAGTGAATATTTTCATATTGGTACAATGTGTGTAATTTTTTATGTATGATTTTTGCTAGATTCATTACACAATAGGGTCTTAAAAATAAGTTAAGGTGGTGTATAACTTCATGATATACCTTGAATCTTAATTTATTGCTTATGAGGTAGTTAAGGTTGACCCGGTAAAGTATGGACTTTTGTTTATAAGCGATATATTGAAAAATTTACTTCATTTTGAAAATTTAATTTCGGTGGATATTTCTTCTAACTTTTGGGATAACGTGTCGAAAACTAGTGTTGATCGAAGAAAATTTTTAGTAGTCCTAAATTTAAGGCAAACGGTCCAAATTGGGGGTTTTGTCTAACTTCATGCTTATCTAATCTTTCGTGTCTTAGGCTAAAATTGAGGCTGATAGGCACTATATTTAGCTTTTGATTTTATGCACTCCTATCTATAGAGTGGCTTATTACAGCATGTAAAATTAGAAAAATGATGGCATAATTTTGCGAAGAATGTGAATAAGTTTGTTCGAATTGTTGCCTTTGTTCAATCTTTTTTCCATATATATTTTATTAGAATAAGTGTATTGTTTTTTTTTTTCATTTTGTAGTATTTAGAAAATTCATAGAAATTTACAAAAATGAGTGCTCTTAAATATTATATATTTTTTAAAAAAATTTGCGAAATAGAATACCTAAAAAAGTGATTCAAAAATAGGTTTCAAAGATACGGATCCGGAATGCGCTTTAAGTTTTGTTAAATTTTTGCAAAACTAAAGGTTTACTAAAGGCGTGGAAGTGCCTTTAGCGCAATTTTTTTAAATTATTATTGGATTTTTTTTTATCAAAATTTATGTAAAGAAAAATAATTTTTCTCAAATAATTTTTTTTTTGTTTTAAAAAAATTAAAAGTTTATATAAAGAATAATAAAAAAACAAAATAATTTTGTTGGTGCATAACAATGGACGCAGTGTGCTATGGAGTGGAGTCCAATGAATCAATAAATTATTTATGAAAATTAACATTGTCTAATGGATTTCTTAACATTGTCCAATAAATTTGCCAATTATTAAATAAGTTTACAAACAACTGTATAAGAAAATGTAAAAGCGTAGAGCCAAACTCCATGAAAGAAATAAAAATGTCAACAAACAACTGTGAAATAATTTAATACAAAATGTTAAGAAATTACAACATCCATGAAAGATCTCCTTTCTATTGCGTTGAAACAGAGTGAATGAAATGGTCGAGGCTTCATTTAATCTACATAAGGAAAACAAAAAATGTAGCATCATATAGGTAATGATTTGATAGCATACATGTTTAAGGGTAAGCTAAGATTCAGCTAATAATGTGTATGATTATTTATTATGTACCATTATCTAGTCAACGTGGGCATATTCTTCTATTATGGCCTTTCCCTCAGTAAAGTCCGCACGTGATCTTATTTGGATACTCTCTAATATTCATCTCTATGTGGTATCTTTTTCGTCTTGTTTTCCTCTTTTTCCGTGCAAGTTTTGGTCTTAGATAGAGTAACGAAAATTGTACCGGCTCCCAATTGAGTTCGTCACTTATGGGCATGAAGTGCATCTTATATGTGAGCTTTTTATGTGTTCACCTATACCAATCTAGTACAGATGCCAAAATATCGAGCTTGAGTGAAGCAGCTATTGCATAGGTGTGAGAGCATGGGATTTGGTATATTTGCCATTTTTGGCAAGTGCATGAGCTACAAGCAAACTCAATAGTGTGCATTTAACTCCCTCTCCTCAACCCACTTGTTACACAACCACTACTAGTGAGCACTTAAAAAATTTTATGCTACTTACTGTAGTCAATGACCCTATGGTTATTAGCACATGAACTCTATCTATCTATTTTTTCGGAGGTATATTTGGTGAAAATTCTATGATTTGCCATATTTTTTAGCGCCTTGGAATGCTTCTTCACAAAGTATCCTACGCAATTATAGAAAGTCTTCTTTACCAAAGTTGTCAGGGGTAACCCTCGAGCTCCTTTCAAGACCGAATTATAGCTTTTAACAATGTTGAACATCATATACCCAAAGCAATAGCAACCGTTATGAGCTAAGGTCCACATATCCATCGACACATTGTCAAAACATTCTAGGCATCAAGCTTAATAGTCCTCACCTTGTCCATTAAATAGTTCATCTTTCGAGCTTGTGTTCACAACCCAGTATATGTAACAAACTTCTTGCATTACATATTTTTGTGTGCTATGTTGACGTTACTCGTGATGTGTCTTAAATAATACCGCCACACGGTGAATGGAAGGCTCCATCCATTAGCTCAAGCATCAACTGCCGACTTGATACCAAGGTGTCTGTTTGATATGAGGCAAATGGCTTTACAACTTTCATGGTTGCCAATCACATGCTCCTTCAATTTCCTAAAAAACCAGTCCTATGTTTCAACTGTCTATTGATCTATAAGAGCAAATGCTAGTGAAAGTATATGATTTTCCCCATCGATGTCATAAGCAATTAACAACTTGTGCATGTACTTCCCATACATGAAAGTTCCATCTATGGTAACAATTGATCTAAGGAATCTTCATACTACAATACACGACCCAAATGCTTATAAAACCCACTTAAGGATCGACATCCTGAGAGTGGTTGATTTTCTTTACCCCTAATCTACTCGTATTCCGGGATTTGTATTTTGTATGGCATTTAAAAGCTTAGGGAGTTCATTATAAGACTTCTCTCAATTCCTGTGCACATGCTCAATAGCCTATTTCCTACCATCCCAAGGCCATCTCCTACTTATCCTATAACCAAATTCCTATTCGACAATAGAAACGAGCTCAGTAAACTTCATATTAGGATTGTCTTTGATAAGATTTACAAGCTAGCCTACAAGAAGATTGCAATCCAACTATGGGTGATCCTGACTTATTATCGGGTTGATGCATATGTGTGGACCCTCGAATCTAGTAACTACGAACAACCTCTTTAAGTTCTTCTTTCGGGCTCGAAGCTTCTACTTACAACTCTTCTCAAACAAAAAATAGACCAAAGTAACAAATTAGATTCTACGATAGTGAAATTACAATAGTTCTTCACATGGTAAGCCTTAACTACCTGAACCACATCTGCCTTAGTTCTAAATCTCATGCCCTTATAGAACTTGTCACTATTGCTTAAACCACTACACATTGCATTTTGCTCATGCTCAAAATAGATGTAACCGTCATCACTTCCAAAGTTGTAGTAGGGAACAAGATCTTTAATTGCCATACTAGGTGGTTTAGCCTGCCTTAACTAATATATTACTTGTGTCGAGTATGTAGGTACAATTGGAGGATCCTCTTCAGATATATCATCTCAATTGTTTTTACTTTCCTCATCTTTCTCCTCAAAACTCTCCTCATAATTGGAACTCTCCTCCTCAATACTCATTTCAACATTGGTGTCTATTGTAGTTTCTGCTCCTAAACGAACCATATAGGGATCATGTATGTCTTGTTGTTGTAACATTAGAGTAACTGCTTTGTCTACTTTATCTTCCCCAATCAACGGTGCCTCTTCAATGAGGGTTGGAATAAATGTTGACAGCTTAAGAGGCATTTCTTCCATGTTATGTGAAAAATGCGATTGCTCACTTTCTTGGAATGTTTGCCATTCTGAGGGACCCCCTAAATTTTAGGAAATTTTGACGTGTAACTTTTGTATACCATGATCTCCAAAGGATTTAGCCGTTTTAATGAAGTTTCGAACATCATCATCATCTCTAATTGCCATCAAGGCATATGATGTACTGCTCCCATGGAAAATAAGATGTTTGTGAATTATCTTAATCCCCATTTTGGTTGAATTGACTCCAATACTCCGGCATATTCTATATAAGAATTCAGTATAATTCATATTCTTCTTCATTTTCAACTTTTTAACTGGATCTCTATCATATTCTGACCCTCAATTATCAGCCACAATACTTTCAACTGCAAATATCATCAATTTCACATAATCACTCATTGTTTTCCTATCCACAATATATATAAATTATCAACTATTCCATAAAGAATAAGTGATATCGGTATTTTAAAATTTAAATATCCATGTTCTGTAAAAATTATGTTACAACTTAAATTTTTTTCCAAAATTTTGTCAAAAAGAAAATGACAAGTTTAAATATCCAGGTTATGTAAAAATTATTTTACAAAAAATTTGAAAAATTACAAATTTTTGATCAGTTTTATTTTATTTCCAAATTTCGCAACAAAAAGATGGAAAATTTAGATAACAATACTGTAAAAAAAAAATATTTTACAAAAATTAGAAATTTTTATTTCAAATTTAATTGTAACAATATATATAATAAACAAAAATTTGATAGTTAAAAATAAAATGAAATTATTCATCAATATAATGTTCATCTTGTTCCTATAGTAATGCAAAAATTAACTACCACATATTACATATTACAAGATCTACATAAATCATATCTAACATAATATAAACTAACAACAAGCAGTAATATTTATGAAAAAAATAATATTATGGCAATAATTTTCTCAAATATTGGAAATAAACATAGTAACAAAAAAAATTCAACTTTTTGTCAAAATATATACCAGAACATAAATTAATCAAGTTTTTTTATTGAGAAAATGGTAGATCTCAACTTACTCGTTCAAATCCCAACCTTTTGGATTTGTACAGGAACTTCTTCTTCTTCTTGTGAATGAGAGGAAAAAAAAAAATGAAGAGATGGAGTTTGTAAAAGGTAAAATGAAAATAAATTTCTCCTATTTATGCATTTGTAGTATTAATTTAATATATTGTAGTGTCCGTGACTTTACACAAGCATAGGTTTGCATTTTTTTTTTCAGGTTTGCAAGTTGTAGAGTTGTAGTGCACATGTGGATGATGAATCTTCGATGAAAAAAATTCGATGGTGGGATTAGTTGTATGGGAATGAGTTGGTGTGCATTGAAGGTGCATGAATGGTTTGTGCCTTTGATACAAATTCCACTAAAGGCACAGACTTTGTCCATACCTTCAGTTTTGCAAAAATTAGTAGAACTGAATACGAGTTTCAGGTCAATGCTTTTGCAACCTATTTTTGTAATAATTTTTTTTAGTGCGCTATTTCACAATTTTTTTAAATATTGTTTAAGAGCATTCCTCAATTTATGAATATGTAGAAAGATGTGTGAAAATGACATAATCATAAATTTTGTTGACTTAAATACTTTTTTGCTCATGCTTTATAATTTGCCATAATTTTTCTAATTTAAGATTAGTTTTGAAAAATTATGATTTTATATGAAAATACAATTAATTTAGAAAATGACCAATAGGTGTGTGCATTACATGAGTAAGGACATGTAGTAAATTTTCCAAAATTTCCTTTAATTTCAACTAAATTTTCACCATTTTGGAATTTTTCAAAACATTAGGACTTTTTTTATTTAAAAAAAGTTCTTGTTCATTAAAGAAATACAAAATTCTTAAAACAATTGAAAAGTGCCAAAATTCATTTTATAAATTTTTTTTAGCATGTCTGGAAATTTATTAATGATTTTTGCAATTTACTATTAATCTTGGTCATTATGAATTGTATTGTGAAAAATTATAAATATTATTTCAAATTATGGAAAATTGAAAAAGATTAAGAATGTGAAAGAAATTATTTTTGCAAAATAGCATAAGAAGTTGGCATGTTGTAAATATTGTAAATTTTCAATTATATATTCTTCATTTTGAATAATTTGTTGTAGTTATTTGTTATTTATCTTAAATTTATGTTGATGTTGTGTTTAAAATATTGAAAAAAAATTTATAGCATGGAAATATTTAAAATTTTCAAAATGAAATCTTTTCGTTTTATTTTAGTGTGTCAAGCAAAAATAATGCATCTTCTTGTCTTCATGGTGAAGTTTATTTAAATATCATTATAAAAAGAGATAGCTATAAACACTCTATTTTTTTGACCATTTAAGATGTAATTGAAAAACATAATAATGATAAATTCAATGAATAAATTAAAATAATTAACAAAAAAAAAACTTAATCCATGTGATTATATTGACAATTGACATAATTGACCATCACAACCAGCTACCTAAATGCTTTCCCTATAAATAGTGAAAATCTCCCCATTTGACACATAATTTTCTTATATAAAAATTCATGATAGATACAACTCACAAAAGTTTTCACAACATACAATTTATATTATACTTTATTTCACTCACTTTCACCCCACACCACACTCTCCTTGTATACATTACACATATACATATTTTCATTTTCCTTTGCTCTTCACATTTACATTACGAAGCACTCCTTGGAGTCCTATCACCAAGTAGTCTTTCATCTAAGGTTGGCAATTTGTGTTAACTTATCATGTCTCATATCTGTGTTTAAATAAGTTTGTATCTTAGAAACCTTAACCTGTTTAATAAATGGTTTTGTGTCTAGGTTGGACTCATTTATTGATTATAAAGTTGTAAATAAATCTATAAAATAATTATAAATATATAAGAAAAAAGGGCAATCGATAAATTAATATTTTCCAATAAAAATTGCATTATCTTAACACTTAAAATATAAATTACAATTGAATAAGAGTTTAACAAAATAAAGTCTTATCAAATATAATTAATGTAAACACTGATTGGCTACATAGTATTATAAAATTAAGTTGAATTATAGCCCAATAGACTATTACTATTTGTGGTATACCATAATCTGTATGTAAGTATACTATATATAATGTGTACACTGATATATATAATATATGTATATACATTATACATTTGCTATATGTATGCTACATTTGTTATGTAGATCTATGCTATATTTATATATATTATATATAATCTATATGTTATCTACACATTACATACACACACAAACATGTTATATAGAAATATATATATATATATATATATATATATATATATGTTTGATGGTTATATAATCTATACATATGTTAACATAATTATCATATATTTATTACATATAAATAATATATATGTTATATGTATTATTTAATATTTTAGTATAAAACATACATGTATGTATGTATATGTTACATATATTTCTTATATATAAATATGTATATAGATCATATTTTTTTTTATATATGTGTGTGTGTTATTTTGATATTATATAATCAATATATATGCCATATATATTATTTTTTATTTTAGTATTAAATGGGTTCACTTATTGAACCCATAATTTATTTATAAGATTTGTTTATAAACAAGTTTATGAATAGGTTTTGTAGGGTTGAACTTGAATCTGAACATAAATTTTATCATGTTTAAACAAGTCTAACCTATTTATATCTTGTGTCAATTTTTTTTTTCATATATAAACTTATTTATAACCATATTATGTTATATTCGGATTCCGAATTGTATTCTAAATCATCAACCTTACACCTCCATGTATATCATTCACACGTTGCTTGTTTACAAGAGCAAATGGATGAATAGATACTGTTATGTTAATGATTGGCTTGTTCTTCTTATTTACTTGTATTTTTAATTAATTTTTCTCCTTGATAATGAAATTGATACAAATAATTTTTTAAAAAGTATAGATTTTAATTTTTTTTTGCAAATGTTGGATTTTCAAAGTAAATTGAAAAAGCTAGATATTTTCGAATTAACTAGGAGGGAAAGATGGAAGGGAGTCCAAGAAAAAAAAAAAGAAACTATGTTTTTTCTAAAAGAAATAATATAAAATTTTGATTTTTTTTTGAATATTAAAGACTTTTTTTTTGAAAAAAGTAAAAACTGTTTTTAGATAAATGGTGAATATGTTATTTCAAAAAATAAAGACTTATTTTCTAGATAATTAATAAAATTGAAGGTTTTGAAAATGAAATCTATTAATACTAAGTCTTTCATAAATAATAGATGGTACTTTTTCATATAAATAGTGAAATTGGATTTCTTTTAGAATATAAAAAATAGAAGATCTTGGAAAATGACAACAATAAAATATAATATTTAAAATATATATTATGAATTTTTCAAAATTAATTTTTAAAATAGATTTTCTTGGAGATTATGAAAACTAACTATGGATTTTTTTTTTTGAAATTTTGTAGATCAAATATTAAAATTAATATTTGAAAATCATTGAAAATAATTTTCTTTTAAGCCATTGGAATCAATTCCTTTTTTAATTAATAATATTCATTTATTAAAATTATGAAAATTATTCTTTTTCTTGAATAGTGAAATTAATTAATTTTCAGACATTAGAAAAGGAAATATGAAAATTAAATTTTTATTGAAAATATAGAAACCTAAATTAAGAAAAACTATAAAATTATGTTTATGGAATAATTAAATATGTTTTTTTTTAATTTAACTCAAAATTAGAAATTTTTTAAAAAGTGAAAAATAAATTTGAGAAACACCTCTCTCTCTCACTCTTTTTTTTTTTTTCTTTTTTTGAGAATATATGAAATTTGAACTTTTGTTTAGAGAAATGTAAATGATAAAATTAACGTAAAAGAATGGTTTGAAAATTGTTGGAGGATTAAAGGCTTGATTCTCATAGGGTATGTTGGCATCTATATGAAGAGCAGCCTTAGTTAAATAAAGGAATATTTTCCTCTTTTTTTTTTTTGTTGAATTAATAAAATATTGTTTTTCTTTTATTGTGTCTTCAATAGAATAAATCCCGAAAGAAGATTTTTTTTTTTTTATAGTTATTTATAGCTTTAAACTTGAAGTCGGTTATTAATTTTTAGTTTTTCAAAAAATCATTGATTATTATTAATGTTAATCCTGCCACTCAATTTTTAACGGCTTTTTGTTTCCAAGTTTTTGTTTTTTTGTTGATTCCAATTTTTTATCTTAAAATAAGAATTATTTTCTCTAATATTTGTCAAGTACTTTATATATATTAAGTCTAAAGCATCTAATGCAAACTTAGATTAAAGAAAAATATAAGTTTGAAAAAATGGCACTCGATAAACAGCTCTTTGTACCTCTTAGGATACTTTACCTTCATGTGGCCTCCTACTTGTAGCGATAATAAATACTCCTGAGGCCTATAGATTTTCCTTTAGAATTGTAATTGCCACTACCTTTGATCTTTAGAAAGTAGACCGTGCGCGTCCTCGTTGCTCG
Organism: Laguncularia racemosa; assembly: GCA_037954665.1. Taxonomy (NCBI): domain Eukaryota; kingdom Viridiplantae; phylum Streptophyta; class Magnoliopsida; order Myrtales; family Combretaceae; genus Laguncularia; species Laguncularia racemosa. The sequence continues at coordinate 710,634 of JBBMOL010000066.1, forward strand.
AAGATCACATCTCATGATCTAATTAGTTCCTGCGCAACAAATTGTTGTGAGCCACATCTATCCGCAAATTATCCTTACCATAGATTATAGTCTCTTTAAATCCCTGGAATGAAGATGATAAAGAGCATAATAGACTCATTGTCTGGTCTTTGGTCTCATCCTTTAACGTTAATATCTTTTAAATTGTTAATTAGAGATATAAAATCCAAAATGTGCTATCTTATGATGACTCATTTAAAGCAAAAAGAATCTGTGCTTCAATACTAGTCAGTTCATAAGAGATTTGGTTATGTTCCACTGTCCAATTTTCTCCTAATCCTACATCTGTCTTCATTTTTAGTATTTCCTACAGTGCATTATTTATTAGAATTAGCTGCATCCTTGTCAGTCTTCTCATCAAGGGCCATCTACTCATCATTCTTGATGAATTTTGGTTGTCAATCCACAGCCATTTGCAAGCTTAACTGCATCAAAGCCCCTCACATTAGCACTGGCCACAACTCTACAATTTGTGCAACCATCAAAATTCTAAATATTATACTTAGAGGCTATCTCTTCAATGCGTATATCATAATTCTCAAGATCCTTAATCTCTCATAACCTTGCTCTAATACCAATTTGTTAAGACGTGAATCTGGATTGTTGGTTATTGATGACACAATATACAATTATAATAAAAGTAATTAACAAAAAAAGAAACATATAAAATACGTGGAAAACTCTAGATAAAAATGTAAGACTTAATCAATAAACTATAGCATAACAATAATAATAATAATATATTTTCACAACCTCTAATTGTTCAAGTTCCTTAACAAGTTCATGGGTTCTTGCTCTCTCACAAACTATCCAACATACATAATAGTATATATATATAGTATGTAGAGAAGATCCCAGCCCTAATCAATAGAATAGGGAGTAACTTAGACAACAATAAAACACGCAGACAAAAAAAAAAAAAAAAAAAGGATGGAAACCTCGGTTGACCTTTTACCTATTCTTCTGTTTATGCTAAATAGCCTACGTTTTGTACAAATTTAAGATACATACTCAAGATAGATGAACATAATAGTATATATAGTATGTAGGGAAGATCTAAACCCTTATCGATAGAATAGGGAGTAACTTAGACAGCAATAAAACACACAAGAAAAAAAAAAAGAAAAAAGAAAATGGATGGAAACCTCGGTCGACCTTTTACCTATTCTTTTATCTATTTATGCTAAATAACCCAAGTCTTATACAAATTTAAGATACATACTCAAGATAGATGATGCGATGCTATATTCGCTCCGTGGAGGATTTACATGTAAAGGAAATTAGAAAGCGCATGTATCGCATTCCAAGGGAAGAAACATTTAGGTTCTAGTAGATAAGAATCAAAATCTTCAAAGAAAGTTGCTCTTTATGATTGGACCTAATTAAATGTCGTTGAATAATTGGGGTTTCACACAACGTTCATTAATCATGATACTGACTTGTTGTATATATATCTAGCCGATGTTTTCGTCAATACGCCAATAATCAATAAATGTTCCCTTGAATAATATTATTGTACTCAGATATTATTGAAATACATGAAGAAGTGGGTCCAAAATTGCTTCTCGCTCCAAATTCCAAATTGAGATTGTTATATATATTTTAAATCGTGAAATTTTCTATCAAAAAGCTAAATTTATTGGCAACTGTTCCATCTACCGGCGACAGGGAGGAGGATAGAAGAGATCCAACTGTTTCTTGTCCATCCGAATAATATACAGTACCTATTCGATTAATTTAACTTCCACTCATTTCAATAAAGGTATCCTTCAGACTTTTTTTTTTTTTTTTTTTTGCTATTTAGTATAAATGCTAAATATTAAAATTATTAAATGTTATCGTGACAATCTTAAAATGCTACCAAATTAGTGACTTGACAACTAATAGTAGCATGGAAAGTTTACAATTGATGACGGGTGGTGATTATTCACGAATTATGTCAATAAAGACAAAGAAAACGGTTTACATACTTTAAAAGAGTAATATTAATATTTTGAGTTTTCCATTAACATTTTCCATGGCTAGCAATCGCTACTATTAATAGCTGGATATTTGTATATCATCACCTTCCATTGTTACTACTACTATTGGTATCTATAATATCTTAAAAACTTATTACAATAATATTTAATAATCAGTAAATTTTGATTGTAGCATATATTAAAAAAGACACGGAAAATGTACCTTAGTTTGTCTTAGGAGTTTATCATTTATACAAATTATTCTGTAACGCCTAAAAACTCGGGCCGCGCTACTGTTCGTCACGTGTCCTTATCTTACAAGAACACATTAAGGCCATGAAACAACTTTGATACTTTTTAACTTGTAACATCTATAATAAAAGCATTTCATACATCTTCAAAGTTTTAAATAATAACTAAAACCATATCAAACGCCTAATGCAACGGAAGTATTTAAATACCAAATATAACAATTCTCAATAAATACTATCTATTACAGTTAAACATCATAATTCTTCCTAAAAGTTAACCACCATAATAATAATGGTACTCTTCGTCTTCCTTTCTCTGTGGTTCAACTAAGCCCAAGTCTTCTTCTACGTTTTTATCTCTTTCAACATTTGCATCTAAAAATGATTCCCCGAAAGGTGAGTTAATGCCTAGTACGTATAACACAAACACATACGCATGAGCAAGCATAAACGAGTATCACACATATCATGCAAAACTTAAATACAGACAATCATTTCTTAATATAATTTTATGTCCACAAGCAAACAATAGGGTACTCATAACCCCCTTAACACACTTAACACATTGGAGCATGTCTTGGTGATGGGAACTGCCACTACGAGCCCTACATCCATGTCCACTTAAACACTTAAACTTAGTGATAAGAACTGCCATTACAGGCCCTACACCCATATACACTTAATCACTTGAACTTGATGATGGGGACTGCTACCATGGGCCCTACACCTATGTACACTTAAACACTTGAATATCATCTAACCTAAATCATTTCTAAGCACGACTCCATTAGGGACAACGTCACACAAGGATCATTAGGATGCTCTCCAAGGATCTATCACTACGGGCCCCTAGACCGAGCCAAGCACATTCAACATATCACTTAAATACTTAAACCAAGATGTTCACTTAATCAATTTCAAATACATATACTAACTTAAACAAACACAAAACAGCACACAAGTTACATGTATCTTGAATCCTAGCCTTAAGCACTTCTCGATCTTGGACTTAACCTAATTGGAAATCTATACAATCAACAAGTTCTTCTTAGTATTCAATATAAGATCAATATCATTTTCTTATTTCTCTTAATCCTATTTATTAAATTTCCCTAGGGCTTTACTAATTATCTAGGTTGTATGGAAATTAGTTTAAAATGAAGTTAAATGAATATATAATTATGTTATACTTTATTCAACATGGTCATGTTGGGGACTGTGTTGCTCAACACGGGCTAAAGCACGATTGTGTTAGGGGTCGTGTATTTCTCAGTGAAAAACTTAGTTTCAACACGGTTTAAACACGATCGTATTAGGAAGCTGTGTTGCACTTGCTTAACACGGTCGGAATACGATCGTGTTGAGTGACCGTGTATCTCTCGGTACACCTTTCCATTTCAACATGATCAAAACACGATCGTGTTAGGAGGCCATGTATCTCTCTATGCACCTTTCTTTTTCAATACGGTTCGAAACACGACCGTGTTGGGAGGTCGTGTTACCTTTGAAAATTCCATGAACCCTAATTCTGTTACTTCAATTCCTCTAAAACCCAATCATTTCTATTCCTAAGCTTAATCATATTTCTAAAATTTGTAATTGTATTTAAATTACATAATTTGTATACTTAATTCAATTTCCTTTCGAGTTGAACTTTTAAACCTTTTGGGTCTTTTTCCCGTTACACCCTTCTTGTTCTTTGAATCCTGATATGCACATTATACCGATGCATTAAAAATCTACTAACCGAATTCGAAACTTGTATAGGATTTTCTTACCTTTCGTCTTTAGAGTTCTTGACCAGAGTATCTCCTCCTTTTCCTGCTTGTCACTGTATGGTTTCTGATAGAGTGAAAAGAAGAGATCTAAGGTTATTATAGAATATTTATACTTTACTTATGAATTGACCAATCTGCTCATCGAACTTTTATCAAATTCCATCTTCTTCTTTAGTTCTTTATGATAATATCAATTATATAATTAAATAGATAGTTAAAAAAAATTCATGTATTACATATTTACATGCGAAGATCTATATGCCCCTTTAATTTGTCGCACCCCCCACATTTCTTGTGAATCAAACTGACAAATATTGGGTAGCCCAGTTTGTAGATTCTTTTGAAGCATGAGATGTCAAGGTCTCCATTTGCACAAGAACCAACTCTTCATGAAAAGGAAGAAGGGAAAAAGAGAAGGGAATAATATTAAAGTGGTCATTGAGCACTCAAGAGCCCAGCCAAAACTCCACCATACGTGAAAACTGTAAAAGATACAAGGACCCACTTAGGGTCCCAGCTCTAGGGCAAGAAAATACTAGGATGGTCGGGTAGGGTCCACACCTGTCGGTTGGCCACCCCGTTGGGTGGCACAGAGGAGGACCAGAAACCATTTTTACACTACCTTTTCTATGTATGGTGGACATCAATGTGTACATGCCCACCAAAGTCTTCTAGTCGTTACCTGTGTGTATCACCACTCACGACTACCTCAATTTACCTCTCATTTTGCGACTTAATTACGGAATTTGCCATTTGCATGCGGGTCTGGGTGGACACTGATCGAGCCAAGACGAATTAGGGTCTTTCTCCAATGTGGGCATTGATTGAGCCAACACGATCTGCTTTGGACACTGATCAATCATGCATATAAATTGGTACTATCCATCTTCCCAGACTTGCCTCGAGTGGTCTATCATTTCGGTCCATATGTACAGCCACGAGAGTTTATTAGAACATGATGACACGATTGAATAGACTAGAGCCCTAATGTAAGAGGTTTAACACCAATTATTTCTTCGTACGATAAACTCAGTTATATCAGCTTTAGGTTTTTCCACCATAAAATGATTTCTCTTATTTTGTGTCTCAAGCTAACGTATGTTTCACTTCAATTAAATTTCATTGCGACGAAAATGGAGTTGGTACGCCCAATTAGGCAAAAAATGTTTAAAAGTTAGGTCACGGTTTGCATAAGGAGGCGTGTGTACGTAGTAGAACTATACCATCATTTGGTGTTGCATTTTGCAGAGGAAATTTTTTGGCAAAAATCAAAAAACGTTTTTGTAAATTCCAAAACCTACAATCTGTGCAGCATGGAAAGCGATGATAGTACTCTCGTTTCGATCGATGAGACGACCAGAAGAACTCCTGTGGATCGAAATTATGCTGCCATCACCACAACTTGGAGCATAAGAGCCGCCCGTGCGATCTTCTCTAAAATTTCACACTCGCACAGCTATGAATACACTCTCGCGATCTTGTGCTAGCAACATTAGCTTACCAGTTTTAGTATTTGTGCTCAACATATGAGTTAGTATTTTTGGATTAGTGGCAGACATAGAATCATGCGATTGTAGGAGCCGAACTTACTTTACGTAAATTAATATTAGAATTATTTATTAAAAAAAATGGTTTGATAAACAAATAATAACACAAGAGAATTTATTTAGTTAATTATAATTTTATGATAAATGAAATTTAATATTATTAATTATTATAAATAAAAATTAAATAAAAGGATAAAAAAAAATGTTATTTAAACAATCACAAAAATAAAAAAGCATCTTGGAAAAAGAAAAAAAATACTCTTTATGAGATTTAAACACATAACCATAAACCTTTAAGTTCAAATACTTAAACCACTCAACCATATCAATTATCTTATTAATAGTTAGTCTTTAAAATATATATACATACATATTTATTTCTCTTTTTTAATTAACGTTAAATAATTAATTTTTCCGATTTCTAAGAGAGCGGCCCCTTTAGATGCATCCATGCTTCGGAAGAAAGGCAAAATCTAAACTAATTATGAGAAATAGAGAACACAATCAAGATATACCCAAGGGAGGAAACCTATATTTCTGCTTTTTTTTTTCCTTTTTTATTTCCTACTTTTGGCTCAAAGTTTGTAGCTTTGTCACAAAAGTTAGCTTTTATTTCAGAAACAAATTAATGAAATATTATATTGTTATAAACGTAAGTTTTTCAATATAATATATTATTTATTGGAAGCTCGATATTCAAGTTACAAGATATAACAAGACATATTGATATATTAATATACTGGAAATATATTAATGATGTGGGGGAGTGTTTTATGTTGATTTTAAATGGAGAATTATATATATATATATATATATTTACCATGCACAAAATATATAAAGTATAGAAGGTAATCACTAACATTGTTGATGATGTAATATATAGCTTAATAAAATAAATGGATCCTTAACTTTTTGTAACTCTTAGAAAAATTGAATATATGTTTTGATATATAGGATTTCGAAGCAACTAGGAGCCAAAGTAACAAATTGGCTTGAGTGTTGTTTCAAGTTAGTGGGATCAATACTTCAATGCGTTTTGTAAGTACTGTGTCAAAGGACTTGGAGATTGAAGTGTATACTTGCTTTGGATTCTAAGTACTTTTGGATGTGCCCATGTGATGCATGTATATAGACACTCAAATACGCTAATTTGGTATCTAAGCTACATCTGTTCTTGTACTATTGTGAATTTATTACTACTTTGAATTATTTGCAAAATTGGTTTATCAACCTTATTACAGATAAAATTGAACTTAAATGAAAACCCTAAGATGACATGCATTACAACCCATTAAGGGTGCATTTTGGACTCTTTCAACCAAATACTAACTTTTTAGAGAGATGAAATGTCATCTGTTCCTACCCTCAAGGTCGAACTAAGTGGCAAGAAAGGAGGTCATGATGAGGTTGGAAACTTGTTTGAAGAGGTTTTTAGAAGGAGCCACATCTTTGTTGCACAAGCTTGGATTTTATTAGAGTAAGGTTGACTTCTTTAATCTCATGTTGTCTTGGTTGATGGTGTGCAAATGGCAATTGTTTTGTTGAATTGCACATAATTACATGATTAATAACCTTGTTTGAAATTTTTATGTTCATCCTGTTATTGAGTAGTAATTACTCACATCCCTATAGACTTCTTTGTCAGTTCCAAGTAATCATGTTGCATTCCACGCATCCATAGGTGTGTGGCTAGATATCAATGGGGATTAGTGTGAAAAGTAGCTATAGATAGCTTTTTTCTTTTTGTTTAATTTGTTACTTGAGTTAGTGGGGATTTCACCTAACAGCCCTATTTAGTTTGTATTTAAGGGTTGTAATAAGACAAACTTTTCTTTTATGAGTATTATGAATAAAACTCTATGTAAATATATGTTTTGTTATATAAGATGTTTTATAATTGGTGAAACTAGGCTCCAAAGTAGTTGATCAGTCGTATGTGCTTTGTGTATATTAGGCCTATGAGTTGAAGTTGTTGGGGGGGTGGGTGTGGGGTGTTACGGTTTGGTTTCATTTGACTTTCTCTCTAAACCAAAACAAACCATAAAGTTTTGATTTTATTTGATTTAGTTTACATATTGAACTATATTTTATTATTTAACAAAGTATATTTGCTTGATATGTAATATCATATGACAAGTACTAGATTAATTTAATAGTAATATGCATTAATATCATATTGGTGAAGTCAACAGTCATGTACTAAAAAATTTTGGATGCGTATTGATAGCTTCTTTTATTCTCGAAATTAGTAAATGGTATAAATTTTGAGTCAACTTATACATATATAGTATTTGATAAGTTATGGTAATGAAATTTAATACATACACATTTCAATAGATAGAAACTAAAAATTCTTATAAGTATTATGTTATAATGAAATATTTTTTTTTTTAAGTCATAAGTAAAATTTTACTACTTTTTTTTTTTTTAAAAAAAAAGTTTGGTTCGAGCATATCCCTCTAAACTAACTATAAGTTTTTGGTTTGGTTTGGTTTGGATAAAAATATTTTCCAAACCAAATTGAAAAAAAAACATGTTTTTTATTTGGTTCAATCTGATTTGCGAATTGGTTCAGTTTAATTATTTTTTTTTCTACCCTTAATGAGCCGTATCCTGTATTCTATTATGTTGGAGCAAGTTCCTAAAATTGAAATTGGAACTTGCGTATGATTAGAAGGATATAAGTCAAAATAAATAAAGGAAAATGGGAAATTATAGTTTCTTTCCTAGTTTTTTGGATTTGACATACATAAGATTAGGCAAAAAAAAAAGAAAAATTCATGTAGAAGCAAAATATGGATATATGAGAAAATGTAAGGAGAAAAATAAGATAAAATGTTTGACTTGGACCTAATACTTTTTTTTGGCCCAAAACTACATGGTACATAACTGATGGGGAATGAGAGCTCGAACCTGTTATATCTCTAAGAGAGAATGGTTTTTTTTTTTTTTCTTTTTGGGGGGGGGGGGGGGGTCTTAACAGTTACATGACTCAAGTCTCTACATGGACCAATGTAGTTCTTTGAAAGTGCTAATGGTAGAGTGGCATATGCTTTTATTATCTACATGTATTGGTTTAGTGGTGTATGTCTGATTTTTATTTTTCATGAGTAAGCTTAACTCCTTCTCTTTGTAGGAATCTTTTGAAGGTATGCTTGCTATAGAGTTTGAAAATACCGAGGATTCAAAGAGCTTGAGGAAGTATGTCTACATTTGAAATGTTTTGTCTACAAAACAATTTTGGGTTATTCTGATGCTCACTTGGTTTACTTTAATATTGTCTAAAGTTCATTTGAAATGTCTTTTCCCTCAAATGTATGGGCTCATAAGTTATTGTACATCATTATGGTGCAGTAACTGCATGTGCACAAGTTTGAATTGAATGGTTTTTTTTTTTTTTTTTTATGTTCTTTAGTAATCTATTGCCAACTTTACATCATATGTGCTTCTTTAATATTCATGTCATCTAAAGATAAAGTCCATTTATGACCTGGTTGGAGTGAACTTGGTGATCCAGCTTATATCTTAATCTTTTGGCCAAAACAGAAGGCAAATGTATATTGCTAATATAACTCTATTGTGTAAGAGTTTCTCCATAGGCAAATGATTGAATACTTTTTCTCTAATATTCTAACAATAGATAATCTTTTAATATATATATCAAAAGGAAAGGAAGATTCCCTAAAAGTTGAAAACATTTTTTTTCCTTATTTGATATTTTTATCTTATAACATTTTTTGTGGTACTTTTGTTTGAATTACTTACAGTTTTTGAATGTTTTGTTGGGTAGGAATAAGTGAAAATGAAAAGAAATGGAAGGAAAAGGAGGATTTTAATGTTTGGTAACTAGAACTAATGGAAATTGAAGAAAATAAGTGAAAAACATTTCAATTTTGAAGCCCATTTAACCTCTTAAGAATTGGAGAGAAATCAATTGAAATGGAAGAAAATTAAGGGAATATTACTAAAGCACTTTTTATAACAATATTTAATAAAATAAGATAAGGATCATTTTATTAAATCACAGTTTGTTTCTCTATAACTCCTTTTTGCACTATCAAGTCGACAAAGAAAATAGAAATATTTATCACTATTTCTATAGTCCCTTCGTTCTTGTAAAGGGGTTTTGGACTAGGCCCATGGTGTCTTCGTACTTTAGGTGCATAAGGAAGCTCATGCAAGTAGAAAACATGAGTTAAAGGGCACTAGGGGTTGCTCTAGTATGACCACTCTAATGTTCAAGTTGGTGAGGGTTTAGAGAGTAGAGAGAGCATAGTAACAACTAGGGAGTAAATATTAGAGTTTGGGGTTTAAGAGTGCATATTCTTTACCTGCCATTGCGTGTAAGTAATTGTAGGCCACTGTTATTGGCTAGAAATCACTATCTTGTAGTTCTCTGATTTGGTAGGGGTAAATGCGCTTGTGGGAAACAAAATGTTGTCACTTAGTTCTCATAAGAGGGTTTTAGGCTAAGCTCAAAGTGTCTTTGTGTTATGAGAGTAAAGGGAAGACTGCATGAGTAATAGATGTGAGTTTGGGAGGGGGAAAGGGGGTGGTAGAGGTTTCTCCAGCATGATTACTTCGATACTTAAGTTAGTAAGAGTTTAGTGAGTAAAGAGAACATAGCAACAGCCAGAGAGTAAGGTTTAGGTTTTATGAGTGCATATCATTTATTACTTGTTGCATGGGAGATTTTACAGGCCAAGGTGGTGCAAATTGATTTGCTAGTAGCCACTATCCCATTGTCCTTTGATTTGGCATGGGTATATGCACTAATGGGGAGCATGCATTGTAGAAAGGACAATGAGAATCATGACTACCGTTAAGTGAATGCCACCTATCCCATGGTTCCTATTGTTTATATGTAGGAGCAACCTTCATGGGTTTGCCTTAGGCTTGGAGGCTCAGTAGGGGAAATAAGCGAGAAGTAATCTGCTTACTATATTCATAAATACTTTTTTTTTTTTCATTTCTCTTCTATTAAAGTTGGGAAATATGATGTTAAATTGTTAGGGAAATTTATAAAATCAAAGAATAATTTTAAATTTTAACTTTTAGTCTAGTTAAAATAAGGGTTAATAATGTACTTATTGAATATCAATGCAAGGTCAAATTAAGAAAATGTCAAATTGGAAGTTTTGACATACCATGCATTGCTTGGTGCCTTTCAGGGTGGGTAGTAGATGTCACATGATAGGCTTTACTTCTAAAATTTTGGAACCTATTCTTAAAAAGTAAAATATATATAATCTGACACCACTCCAAAATCTATATTAAAACTTCTATCATGCTTATACTATAAGTTTCGGTTTTAGAGTTTTATACACTTTATGAGTATATATAGGATACCTTGCACCTTATATACAATAACATTGGTAAAGACAATTAAATCTAACACATGTTTATAATGATATAGTATATCATTGGTCATAAACATGGAAAAAATAAAAGAAAAAGAGATTTGCTTGTTGACATACCCCAGTGGATTCGAGGTCCAGCCGGCAAGATGCAAGAAAAAGATTAGCTGTCTTCAAGCTTATATACAAGGAAAAGAGAGATGCACGAAATTTTTTTTTTCTAAAAAAAGGCAGCCGCTTCATGATTCTATGTGATGCAAACACTCTATTAGATCTAGCGACTCTCCAGCTTAATTTGTAGGTGATGTGGGGTTACCCGGATTAATTAGTCTCTTTCTTTTTTTTTTTTTTTTAAATTAGACCTAATATCGTATGATATTAAACAACATTATTTGGGTTAAACAGCATTAATTAACTCTACGTAAATGGATAAATATGTAGGCGCAAAACTCAAAGCTATTTCATGCTTGTTCATATCATATGCTCATCCTCCACTCGTACGTTGTTTTCTCTTTTAGATCAAATGGTGAGGACCCACATGAGTCCGTCAATCTCCCTACTCATTGATGCCATTAATCAAACTCTCCCCAAAATAAAAAGATGATAGTTTGTGAAGAATCCTATGTTGAAGATGACTTTCAACTGCCATTTTTGAACACTTTAGCCTTTCATTTAATTTAAATTCATGACCACGTAGCCTCGTGGACCGACTTACCTGCTGTGTCCACATCGTACCTGCAAACAAATTTACTACTATATATTATGTGATGCAAATCGTTAATATTGCTCCGTTGACATTTGCTAAAATCTCAATGAAATATAATTTTTACGTTTTTCTAAGTCCGATGTAGCATAATAGTACATACCATAATACATAATTTTCTTTATTTTATTATAAATCTTTAAATAGTTAAAAGGAATAGATACCATCAATCTACTTTAGAGTGTAAGTGATGCAAATAAAACATGTGTTTAATTTCATCAGACAATGCATGTGTTACGAATCAGTGTTGGTTAGATAATTACGTCAATCTCCTTCCATTCATAGGAAAAAAAATGGTGGCAACAGCTGTTTTGTCTGTAAATTTTTCCTTTTTTCGTTAACAAAATCTTGTACTATTTTTTTTTTTTCGGTGCTTCCCACATAACACGAGTATTAGCAGTCTATGTCTTTGTATATTTAGTAAAAATGAAGGGCAAACCTTATGACTGAAATTGTAACTTTCAAAAATCGAAACTACACCACATTTTATTATTCCTTCTAGGAACATTTTACTTTTTTTTTTTTTTATGTACTCTCTGTCTTTTCAAAGGAAAAGGGAAAAGGTAAAGAAAACACAAAGCATATTTTAATTTTATCAATCTTCTTTGTATTGAAGGTCTAAATTTTATATTTTTTAAGACGACCCTTTAGGGGGCACTAACAGTAATTAGAGGTGTACGTTGTTGCGTATAAAATAGTGTTTGACTAAAATAATAATACTTGGAAGTTTGGGTTGTACAGTGAATTAATGGTGTCGCAATGATGAGAGTGAGGGACACAAAGTGGGCGTCCCCTTTTGAATAGCACGCTGGCATAAGCATTCTTATTGGCATTGTTATGTACTATCTCATGAGCATGAGTTAGCTAATGCTAAGCCATTTGGTAGTTATCTTGGGCTATTGATAGGTTAGAAAATGAAAAAAAAAAAAAAAACTGTGGTTTTTAATGGATATTACATACTTTACGGAAAAAATAAATATTTAAAAAGCTGTAACTTTTTTTGTTTTTTAAAAGTTAATGGATACTCATGAGAATACCCTATTAATATTTTTCTTAAAATAATTTGAATTGTTAAAAAGAAAAACTACTTCACAGTTGCCATTTCCTTTTCAAGTCAGGACTTTGCAATGAATGATTGGCAGTTTCTGTTTCTAGGGAGCATAAAAAATCTTTCATTTCAGGTGGTAATCTTTGTACTCTTCTTTACTATATAATTTACAATACTAATACTTCTTTTCTACTTCAGGTAATTCCTTTTCCTTGTCTACAATTTTTATTTTTATTATTTATTTATTTTTGGCATTGGTCTCATTTGTATACCTGTGCCAGAGCACTAGCTAAAGTTGTGTTGTTCTTTACCTTTGCTTTTTTAGATTAACATAGCTTTGGTGGGATATAGAGATAGAGAGTGCATGGATCTTGATAAGATTTGGAATCTTCTGCTGTCCAGTCACTAATTTTTTTTTTTTTCGAGTAAATTATATAGAGAAGCAGCACTTTGATTCTTTGTTTGCATGTCCAAATCACATGGGGTATAGAATTGGACAGAGATGACATGGACCTAAGGAGAGAATTTTGATCTCTTGGGTTCCTGTCACTTACCTGAACACCATTTAAGCAACCAAATCCTTTATGAAACTTGGACAGCAATACACTATTAGTATCCATCCCACAATATCTCATCAATTAATGAAGAAAAATTCACAGTTCCTCCAAGATATTACTATCTTTGGTAGTGTTGAAAGAGCAAATGGGTGATCTTTGACTCTGTTTTGATATGCAGAGCAAATCTTTTCATTGGCTGGAGAAGCTGTTTTCGTCTCCTCGAACACTAGAAAACAAGCTTGGGTCTTTCCAAGAGCTTAAGTCATCTTCTTGAGAGTGTTGTAGCATCTGATGATCAAGTAATTCAAGAAGAGAATTGAAGGTACCGCGAAAATGAAGTTTATGAAACTTGGATCCAAGCCGGACACTTTCTACACAACTGACGCAGCGAGGTGATTTTGCTGAATCTTTCTTTCTTTCCTTCTTTCTCTGAATGAGACTAGCTTTCAGTAAAATGGTTGATGGTAATTTTTCTTTTCTGGTTTTAATTTTTGTGAACTTAGGTCGGTCTCCACTGGAGTATACTGTGATCTCATAATTCAAGTCAAGGGAAGCGTATATTCGCTCCATAAGGTAACAATCTCAAGAGCATATCCAGGATTTGTCGCGGAAGTAATTTTTAATTTTTTTTAATTCAAAGTGGATTTGTTGATTTATGTCAAAACAGTTTCCTATTCTTCCCAAGTGCCTAAAACTACAAAGATTCTGTTGCGAATCCCCGGAGTCCTCCCAACATCAAATTATTCAGCTTCCTGATTTTCCCGGAGGAGTTGAGGCTTTTGAATTATGTGCCAAGTTCTGCTATGGCATCACCATCACTCTCAGCGCTTACAACATCGTTGCAGCTCGGTGTGCGGCCGAATACCTCCAGATGACTGAGGACGTCGAGAAGGGGAACTTGATATACAAGATTGAAGTCTTCTTCAATTCCTGTATTCTCCATGGATGGAAGGATTCAATCATCACATTACAAAGCACTATAGCATTTCCTTTGTGGTCAGAAGATCTAGGCATAACCAGCCGGTGCATTGATGCCATCGCATCCAAAGTCCTAACAAATCCATCCAAGGTGAGCCTGTCTCACAGCCACTCGCGCCGTGTTAGGGACGATGTTTCTTGTAATGGTGCTGAGAGCCAGAGGCATAGGTTAGTATCAAAGGGTTGGTGGGCCGAAGATTTGGCTGAGTTGAGCATAGACCTGTATTTGAGAACGATGATTGCAATAAAATCTGGTGGGAAAATTCCCTTGAGCTTAATTGGAGATGCCTTGAGAATCTATGCAGCGAGATGGCTACCAAACATATCAAGAACTGCAAATGTGAAAAAACAGGCGGGATCCGAGTCCGATTCGGATTCCAATGATGAAATTGCTTCAAAACATAGGATTTTGTTAGAATCAATAATAAGCTTGCTTCCAACGGAAAAAGGTGCTGCTTCTTGCAGTTTCCTGCTAAAGCTCCTCAAGGCAGCAAATATTCTCAATGCTTCACCTTCCTCCAAGATGGAATTGGCAAGAAGGGTCGCACTTCAGCTAGAGGACGCAAGTGTCAATGATCTGTTAATCCCTTCTATATCGGATGCAACGGAGACATTATACGATGTAGACATTGTCATGACCATCCTAGAGCTTTTTATGTTACAGGGTCAGAGTCCACCAACTAGCCCTCCTAGATCCAAGCTTGGTTTTGAGAGGAGGAGGTCGCGCTCTGCTGAGAATATCGACATCGATTTTCAAGAGAGTAGGAGGTCCTCTTCGGCTTCCCATAGCTCGAAACTGAAGGTTGCAAAGATCGTAGATAATTATCTACAAGAGATTGCTCACGACGCGAATTTTACTCTTTCAAAGTTCATAGCCCTGGCAGAAACCATACCGGATTTCGCAAGGACCGATCACGATGATCTTTACCAAGCAATTGACATTTATCTCAAGGTAATTTTGAGAATCATTGGCTTTAAGTTTACAAACGATATCTCTTCATTTTTCGTTAAGTTTCGTGGTTAAGTTTTAGGTAGCGAGTCACCTCCACAATTAGATGACCAACTTTCTTGACCTTTTTTACCTTCTTTGGTTTAACAATATATTGGTGGTTAGAAATAGGCTTGGACCAATATTGACTCTGTGCCTGACAAATTTTGAGCAAGAATTTTAAGCTAATATACAGATATTTAGCACGGATGGCCTTTATATTCTTCCTGATAATCTCTGAGTCGTTAAGGGCTAGGGAAAAAAAAAAATTACATATTGCAGCTACTGTAGTCACACAGTTCAATTTTTGAATTTTCTATGTCAAAGGATAGACATTAGTTAGGTGGTTTTGTACCTTCAAGTAGATGATTTAACAATAGTACACCAACACTATCACCATCAGCAATTATGTTGTTAGATCTGCATATCTCTAGCTAAAAAAAAGTCCTAGTAAGACCCCCCCCAGTGTCCTTTCTTGTTGGTTTATTGAGGGTTGAATGATCATAAGATTGGTAAATCTTAGAATTGAAGAGTTAATTAAAATTTTCATGTGATAAACTAGGCACACCCGGATCTCAATAAAAGCGAAAGGAAACGGCTATGTCGAATACTAGACTGCAAAAAACTATCCATGGAGGCCTGTATGCACGCAGCGCAAAATGAAAAGTTGCCCTTAAGGGTTGTGGTGCAAGTCCTCTTCTTTGAGCAAGCACGGGCGGCGATGGGTGGCGGTAAAATGACCGAACTCCCAAGCAACATTAAAGCACTTCTTGCCTCTCATGGTATTGATTCGTCTAGGCCTCCACCACCCTTAAGCACAACCACTAGCATTCCTGCAGAAGACCAGTGGAGTGTCTCAGGCCTAAAATCTCCAAAGTCAAGAATCTCGACACTGAAGATGAAATTGGCTGAAGATGATGATTTGGATGATAATGACGTGCACCAAGATGCCCTTGGAAGGAGCTCGAGGCTAAGAGCTTTCTGTGCTATACCCGGCCGGCCGAAAAAAATGTTCAGTAAGTTTTGGTCCAACAATAGAACTGCTGGTAGTGAGAAAAATTGAGTGAATTTTGTCCTACTGATATGGTAACTCATACTTTGATGTTCTTTTTCTTTTCTTTTTTTTTTTTTTATTATTGCCAAGGAAAATGTCATGTAAGTTTTAGGAGTCAAAACTCAGAAAGAATCTACCTCAATGTGTATCATTAATGTTAAACGCAATCTTATTAAAATAAGTGGCAAGATTTTCCAGAACCTGATAGGAAATTTCCTTATGAATCATTTTTCAGTGGAACATAGAATAGGGCTCATAAGTATTTAGTTGTATATTACTATACTGGGGACCAAATATTATTGTACTTGCCCATAGATCTAGAATACCTGTTTTCTTGTCTTTTTCTTGCAACTGGTTCATAAAAGAAAACATAAATATATATATGTATGTATTATTGATCTTCCTTGGAGAAGACAGTGCGTTGCTGTGATGCTGGAACTGCCACCTGATTGAAGATTTTCTCTTTTTGTCATATAGATAGGCTTTCTTTTCAGTTATCAGTTGTTTTCAAACTGGACTTGGAACTTCTTTTTGTGTTAAATAATTGGTGTTCTGGCAAATTGGCATCACGCTTGGTTCAATTATTTTTACCAACGCTGTTGACATTTGCTCTTCAGCAGTTACATGCACATCTCAGCTACGATTGACTAAAGTGCAAGGGTCGCACATACAAGTTGTAAGAATAACAAGAATAGTGGTACCTTTTAAAATTATTTAAATTTTATAAAGGTTTCGAAAATTTTAAATTACCGCATTTACAGCCGTTGGTAAATGTAAACATAAGAAAACATTTCTTTTAATATAATTAGTATTCAATTTATTACCTAATTTGACCCATATTAATTGATGAAATATTAATCCTCAAAACCAAAAATGATGAATGGGGCTAAAAAAAAATAACTACAATTAAATATTTATGTAGAAGTTTAATCTAGTATAGCTTTTGAGGAAAAGTTTTGGTTGTCAATGTATTTTAAGGGGTATAGTATAGGTCTAGTATCTTAGAAATTTGGGATTTTTATGTGATTTTGATAGTACTAAGAAATGTGACTGTAATTTATCTATAAGAAAACTTGAGCTATCAAGTGTTGAAGTTATCTCCGGTATTCAGACTACAATGCTCAACTCAAATAAATGCTTATGAAATAGAAACGGCAAGGAGTAAGAGTGTTTGGGAGTTTTCAATCCCTTAAGGAGTAATTACCTATTTATAATGAGGGTGTTGTGAGATATTCATGATAAATGAATTTTTTTTAAAAGAATATGAATACTTATTTAATAAATAAATAGTGAAGTGTATTTTAAAAATTAGATGTATTTTTTATATTTATCTTAACTATCTATAAACATATTAATATGACATTTTAAGAGGACGGTCAAACTAAGGCTTAGGGCCCAAGGATGAATGGTCTAACAACAATTTGAATCACACTTTCGCAATATTATGGCTTATGCAAGAATGTATTTACAATTTGCTGTTGATCTTATTCATATTAAATTAACTGTTTGGTATCCTAAATACGGTAAGAAAGCATAATTTTTTATGTGTATCATTAGATTAAAAAAAAAAAACAATTGGAATTTAGAGAGGCCCACACGTGCTCTTTTTTTACCACCCAACCCTCACCACCCCTGCTTATCGAAATCTATTCAAAAAGGAAGAAAATTGGTTTGTTTTTGTACATGATCATTTAGATCGAGATAGATGCCGCTAAAAGGAAAAGCAATATGGCTTGATCCAAGAAACAGAAAGGGATCCCAGCTGATGTCAATAACGTAATTGAAAATTTACTGGGGTTAAAGAAGTTACCAAAGAAGAGATTTAAAGGGGACAATAGAATCTTGAAAGCGGATGCTTCAAAATGACAATTGTTAAATACCGACAGAGATTCACTGTACGTAATTATAGAAACCATCATTATGAAGAGCATGAGCGATCATACCATGTTAAGGCTCTGATTTAGGATTTCGGAGTGAAACGAGGACCAAGATCAGGAATGCACGCCTTACTAAAGCAATGATCACTACCCAAAAAAAAAAAAAAAAAAAACCAAAACCAGTATGGGTGGTCTGACACGAATTAATCATAATAATTATTTGACGCCTTAAAAGGACGAAGTGATCAAACGTTCATAAATTGAACAACCTTTCAAGAATTGTAAAGCCTCAACCAATCGGTCGTGCTGACTGAGAGTGAGAGGAAACAAAAAAATCACATCAACCTCTTCAACGAGCAAACTATCACAACAGTTTCAAAAGCTGATACATTATAAAATGCAAGGGGAGTATGAAGACATTGTGAGGAAGACTCAAATAGTCATGATGATTGAGAGGAAAAAGAGTAATTAAATTATATATAATACAGCAGCAACAACAACAACAATACATAGCATTGGCCACTCCAACGAGCAAACCAACACCATGGTTTGCTTAAAGAGTAACTTTCTATGTTCTATTTCTACTCCAACCAAACCCAAACGTGTACGCTAACTCATAAAACTTCAACTGTGAAGGGGAAAAAAAAAATTGTAGGAAAGCGGTAGCCAAAAATTATAAAGGGATGAAAACAACATAAAGATATGAATAATTATAGATAAACATGAAAATGTTTAAAGATATGTAATCTAAACAATAATGATATTAAATATGGTACGTAACATTATTAGATTGGATTTATTGTAATAACTTCACACAATAACTGGTTTCTTTACAAAGTTATACCTACAATATCTTGATAGAGTCACACAAACAACATTTAATAAAATTACACTATTAAAACAAGTAAAGACATGACACTTATTCTCCAAAAATAACTTGTTTGTAAATCTCAGCCTCATCCACAAAGTGATCGCAAACTTATAAATTTATAAACTAAATAAAACCTAAAATTCTATGAAACAAGTTCTTAACAATACTAAAAACTAGGAAGTAAAATATTAAAGTAAATAAAAGATTGTCTTAATAAGATAATTAATGTAAAAGGCCATTGGATCAATGAAAAATAATTAAGCTAGACCAAAATTTGCATAACTTCCCAAGGTGGTAGAACATAGGGTTCATTTGCTCTATCACATGGCTCACCTAGTCGATCACATTAAAGGCCTAATCAATTGGTCCTTAAGTCTTGTCTTGTCTACATCATCCCCTCTCTTAAGAAGATTCAATCTCGAATCTCTAAAATTTGCACACAAATCAAACACTAGTTTGTAGCAACTAAGCCCAAATAAAAAAAATACAATTGCTCTTCATAATCCCCACTAATTCTTCCATGCTTGAGGAAGTGGTGTAGTGTTTATTTTAGCCTTTCATAATGCATGTGATCTCTCCTTTTCCTCTTGTCAAAATCACCACATATTCCTTTAGACATTTCAAAGCCCTATGATGAAATTCTAAAATAAACCTACATTGTTTAAATTAATATTATTCTTTTCAATTTTCAAAAAGTTATTATGAGTTTATATAACAATTGACTCAATAGGGCTTGAAGATTCAATAGTAAGTGAAAATGATAATATTTCACAAAAATCCTCTTAAGGAATATGGCCAAATGGTTATATATACCTCTTTGAATTCCTTTGATGCATTACTTTGTGTGTTTTCATTTTCAGACTTAGTATTAGCAGAGTTGTGTACCATGTCATTAGACTTTATAACTAAGAAGTGACTTAGTCTTTTCACCAGCAGCACTATATGATCAATTTGCTCATGTGGGACTTGTTTTATAATTGCCACATGGTTTTTCTAACCAACGAATGACCTAGTAGCTTATAAGGTGTCAAGGCGATGTTCACGATTTTTGACTTGATGATTGATTGCAACAATCTTAGTCACAACTTTACCCATATTAGGAATAAACTCCTTGTAAAGATCTATGTTAATATATTCCTTAGTATCTGACATTTTGTATGAAATGAAGGAAAATTTTGTCTAGTCTAAGGAAGGATTGTTAGTTAAAGTTTCTAAAAAGGATATCATAGTGGTTTTGATACCAATTTGATGTAGAATAGCAACAATGGAGAATCATAAAGAGGATGAAAATGACATAAACATATCAATAGTTGTGGAAAAAAAAAAGGTAATCAACTAGAAAACATAACCTAAACAATAATTATGTTAAATTTTCAACAAATCACTACAAAATAAAATAATATATGTGCTTTATTTAATAAAATAAACTTTATATCCTAGAAAGATATGTCTAGTACAGTCACACTATTGGATTCAATTTATTGTTATAACTTGCTCCATAATGAGTTTTCTTATCAAAACCACATAGACAAGTTCTTGATAGAGTCACACCACTAAGATTTTGATGGAGTCACATCATTAATATAAGGAAGAAAGGCATCACACTTATTCTAATAAAATAACTTGTTTGTAATATCTTAATGTTATTCCAACAATGAGTATAAGTTTGTCTATTTATGGACTCAATAAAGTGAAGTATTCTAAGAAACAAATTCTTGAGGAAACTAAAAACTAGGAAATGAAATGTTAAAGGAAATAAAAGATGATATCGTTAAGAAAACCAATAAGATAGGCAATAAGACTAAAGAAAAACAGTCAAATTGGATGAAACTTTGCAAAATTGCCAAGACCTGTGTAAGTAGGTTAAACAAGTTGATTTGGTTAGGCCTACTTTGGCCTACAAGTTACACGGGTTAAATAGGTCAATCCATTTCTAGTTGTTCACTAAATGGGCCACTATTTGTTAGACCAACCTAGCTTATGTAGGCTAGAAGGTTAAATAAACCTACCCACCAACCTAGCCTATTTAATTCATTTATGCATTTTGCTAGGTTAGATGAGCTAACCTAGTTAACTCATTTATACATTCTAGTGGGTTACATGGGCTATGATATAAGAATCCAACCAGTGGTCCCATCACTCAAGCTAGGGTGCATGGACTTGAAAACCTTACATAGAGGATGCTGACCAATCAACCAGTCATAAATGAGGACTTCTTTATGCACGGTTTTGACTTCCTCCATCTATTGAGCTGCTTTAAGTCATTCATTATCATCTGAGTCGAGGAGGTACCAAACAACATAGCCTAGAATGCCAAGATGACTCGCCCCCAGGACTCAAATAGCTCAAACCGACTCATTTTGATGTCCTTTGACTAGTTTAGAGCCTTAACATACCACTCTCCAACTAACTCAACTTGGAGCCATCTCTTGTTGGCTCGACAAGGTACCTAACTTGCCTAGTACAAGTTTTCTTCTTCCACCAAGGATGCAACCAATGTCGAAAACAACACATGTCCTTAATACTTGATTGGTGCATGTGTTTTTAGAATATTCCCTTTTTGTTCCTTTACAATTTTATCCTTTTTGTAATAGTATAGAAGAATATTTTTGTATGTATTATTTTGGACTTTCTCCTATTAGCTATGTAACCCTAGGAACTTACTATAAATAGTTCCCTAAATGTAAGCCATCATCATCTAATATTGAATATTGAGAAACTTTCCTTCTATTTGCAAGTTTTTAGCTCCCAAATACTTCACTCTTATCAATCCCTTCAGCAAGGATTGTGGTAAGTACCTTAAACTATTACTTATGCATCATATCAAGTAATAATGTAGGTCATGTAGTGCTTTGTTGGCATATAATATCCATCAAGTAGCTCATGAAATTTGCTAAAACCCTCACTAAACCCCCTTTTCACCCTCTCTTTGATATTTTGAAGAACTACTTGTGTTTTAACTTTTCATTTTTGTCTTAGTAATACTTAGCTCCTAAACACATTAGGTTAGCCCACTAACCCACTAATAATACATTCTATTTTTTTTTTTCAAACTAGAAAAGAAAAGGAGAAACAAATCACTTGCCTAAACAGTAATTGTGTCATTGTTAATAATAAAATCAACATTTAATTCATAGGTTCATGACTTGTTATTCATAATTAGATTTGATATATTATAGTAAAACTAATTTTTTAGATTATATTTCAAAAGAACCAATGTCAAAAGAAACGAAATTTCATATTATATTTTAAAAAGAATTAGTTGTAAAATAAATAAATATCAAACTTCATCTTTACTGAATGAAAAACTCAATTAGTTGTAGAAGAATCAAATTTTCATATTATATTACAAAAGAATCTATCATTAGAAAAAAAGAGAGTGATTTTTATATTATAATCCAAACATAAAACAGAATATCAAATTGCATTTTAGGTATTTTTCCCTACCAAATGCAATGAAACAAAAAGGGTTAATATCATATTTAGTACCTAAACTTTGCTCATTTTTGCAATCAATTACTTGAAGTTTCAATGTGTCAATTCACTATTTGAACTTTGCTCATTTTTGCAATTGATTACTTGAACCTTCCCAATTTTTTCAATTAACTACCCGTTTAGGTATTATAAATGATTATGAAAAGTTTATAATTTAGTAAATTGACACATTTAAACTTTAAGTAATTAATTGCAAATATGAATAAAGTTGAGATACCAAATTTGCCATTTACCAAAACAAAAATAAATAAAAGTGATTACATTACAACTATACCTACACTGCATAATGAAACAAAATCACAATTCACAAACTCAACTCTACAAGAGAGTTTTATTTATATAGAGAGAGAAAGTAACTTAGTTTACATTTTTACAGTTGCATTTAAGTTGGTTTGGTCATGAAATAAGAATTTTTTATTTTTCTTTTCTTTTTTTAGTGCAACACAATAAATGAAGCTTGAAAACTAATAAAAATTCCATCTTCCATTGCTTTTCATTGCTTTTGTTGCAAAAGATTGAATTTTTATATGGCTAGTGCATCTAGGTATCTCATAATACCTTCCACAATAGTTTAATTTTTATTTCATTTTAATTGCAATGAAATTTATTCCAAATAATCAACATGTGTATGTATGGACTATCAACTTCTATGGTGGTATGCTTAACACTTTGCTATGCCCTCTTTATTTTTATTTTTATTTCCTTTTCCTTTTTTTCTTTTTTGGATTGGAGGGCTAACGCAAACCATAATGGTCAACTCACTTAGATTTATAGGTTAAATGAACAAGATTCATTTGGCTTACTTTTGGGTAAATGTCACATTTGATATCTCAACTTTAATTTTTATAATTAACTATGTGAAGTTTTAAAGTGTTAATTTATTACCTAAACTTTGCCTATTTTTATAATTAGCTACCTAAATTTTTCTCCTTTTTACGATCAATTACCTAAACTTTATTTATTTTTGCAATTAAGTACTTCTTCTAGGATTATAAATGATATAAAAAAGTTTGTAAGTAGTAAAATTAATATTTTTAAACTTCAGATAGTTAATTGTAAAAATGGATAAAGTCTAAGTGTCAAATGTAACACTAAGTTACTTACTTTTAAAATGGGTTGGAAAATCTAACTCTGACATATTTTTTAAGTGGTTAAACAAGTTAGCCTATGAGCCTTGACTCATTTGAACAACTTCAAAACTGCTTAAGGCAATCAACTAAAAGGCTTAACTGAGGGATTCACTAGGTTAACCATATGGCCCTCTCAGTCAACCATGTTAATGGTTTAGTGAATCTGTCCTTCAAGTCTCCTTTAGTCTTAAAAGAGAGAGAGAGAAGATAATTTTGTTTTCAGTCAAAGTGTTAACCTCATACCTTCAATCTTAATTGTTATTTTTTTTACTTGAACAACAATTGATAAAGTTCCAATGGATATGCACTAAATAACTATAGTAGAGTTAAAAATAAGCAAACATTGACAGGGAGTTGCAACCTCAAGGACCGACATATGAGTCCAAAGAATGAGGGAATTTTTATCGATTCTTATAGTGGTAATACCACCAGTCAAACTCCATCTAATATTACATCGTTGAAGCTTAGCAATGAGCCTAAGATTCTTTAGAGAGCAAGTACTATACAACTTCCCCAAGTGACAACAATTGACTGTTGGACCTTTCTACTACTTTTCTCTCATAAGGAAGATTTGTGAAGATATCTATATGTTTATATTGTATCATTATGCCGCTTGTATTTATGTGATTTGTTCATGTGTCAATAGTTGATTAGGTAATGTGTCATTTTTGTAAAATAGTTAGTATGTAGTGTAAAATAGCCTTTGTATTCATCAATAGTTAGTTTTAAAACAAAATTATATTTTTTTTTGTTATGTCAAAGTTCTTTACTTAGAAAGCTTATACTATGGTTCTTTTAGTTCTTGTTTTCTATTCTTGGATCCAATCAAATCAAATGACGATGATCAGAGTAATCTAATTCACTTCACTTGTCATGGTATCAAAGCATGGTCGGTAAGATCTAACATCTTGTGTCTAGTTTTTTTTTTTTTTTGGTTTCATTATTGTCTTTCAATTGTTGAAAATGATAATTAGTTAGGAGTAATGAATGAGTGATAGATTGATCAGTTTGTTTCTGATCTATTATACATATCAAATTTCGATAGTCCTAATATAGTGATAGGAAATATCATCTTTAATGGCATGAATTTTTTAGCTTAGAATAGATTTGTTAAGATGGGATTAGGTGTGAAACTTAAATTAGGTTTTATTGATGGTAATATTCCTAAGTCGAATGAAAATTTACCGGACCTAATTAAATGAATTAGATGTGATTACATGGTCTGTTGTTGGATTTTAAATTCTATGATGCCAAAATACTCATAGAATTATCTCTATACACAATCGATTTATAAATTGTGGACTAAAGTTAGTGAACAATTTGGAAAAGGGAATGGTTCGTTAATTTTTCAATTATAACATGAATTAAGCAATCTAAAGAAAATGAACTAGACTATAAGAGTTTATTATAATAGATTGAAACGTTGTTGGATTGAGTTACAAGTTGTGTACCCTTATCCTTCTTATGAATGTAGGTGTATGGAATATTGTACATGTTTGAAAGAGAGAGTGATTGTGTTTGAATCACAAAGTTGAGATATTCAGCTTCTAATAGGTCTTAGTGAGGGATATGAAACTATTAGGAATCAGATTCTCTCTATGGATCCCTTTCCTACAATTAACAAGGCTTACTATCTTGTTTAACAAGTAGAAAAGCAAAAGCAATTGACTGTCGCTAGGTCACATGAAGTTGACATTACTGCTTTGAATTATAAGAAGATAGAATATAACAGAGGGAATTTTGACAAATGGAAAGGAAAAGGTTTTAATATAAGAAAATTGATGTGTAAACATTGCAAAGGGGAAGGTCATAACATTGAGAATTTTTTCCAATTAATAGGTTATCTCGATTGGTATAAAAGGAAAAAGGTTGGATGAAATCAAGATATAAATTGGCTGCTAACTGTGCTATTGATAAATCTACTCCACTTGATGGGTCGACTGATGAAAATACTAATTTTACCTCAAGTTCTTGTAACTTCTCTGAAATAAGATTGATGAATTCCAAAATTATTTAATCACTTTGCCAAGAAATGATGAAGACGATGAAGGAAAAGCAATTTTCTAATGTTGCAAAGGTAAAAGTAGCCATGAATTGTGCAGGTACTTTAACTTTATTTTCTTCTTTTAATGCTATGAATAATAATATTAGTTCATAGGTAGTAGATATAGGTGCCACAAATTATATGACACCTTTCCAAGCCATTTTATTAAACATACATACTTTATCACACCTAATTTCTATAAAATTTCCTAATGGAACCATTAAAAGTGTTTAACTTGCTGGTTTAATCGTTATCAACTCATCCTTAATACTACATACTGTACTTTTTGCTCTTAAGTTTAAGCACGATTTGCTATTTGTACATCATGCATTAGTTGAAAATCATCTTATTGCAACCATTGATTCTTCATCCTTACATTTTCAGAACCATCACAGTAACCAAGTTGTAGCATCAACTAAAGCCCCATGGGCCATACATTTTAGAATCCAAAGCTACTAAGAGTTCTAGTTCTATTAAATCTAGTTATTTTTATTCTTGTTTTGTTGTTCATCCTTTTCCTTCTAGTAATCTAGATATGTTCCATTTGTTACATAATAAGATGAGACATTCATCTATGTAAAAAATGAAACATTCAAATTCTTCCAAACAATTTACTCTTGATAAATTTGTTTGTGAGACTTACTCGAAGGCCAAAATACAAGGGTTTCCCTTTAATAGAAATGATGATCATGCCTTTAATGCATCTCATTTGTTACACATAGATACTTAGGGTCCTTATTCTATTAATTCCATATCTAGTATAAGATATTTTATTACCATTCTTGATGATCATGCTTGTTGTACTTAGATTTATTTACTTAGTAATAGGTCTCAAGTTATATTAGTTTTAGATAGGTTTTTCAAGATGATTAAAACACAATTCTTGGTTGATCCCAAACTGATCATATATGATAATGGATCTGAGTTTCTATCTCATGCATGTCAAACCATGTTTCATGACTTAAGAATCATACATAAATTCACTATGACATATACACCCCAACAAAATGGTCATGTTGAAAGGAAACACAAACATTTACTTGAAACTACTAGAGCTTTAAAAATCTATGCAAATCTACCAAAACAATTTTAAGGGGAATATATACTTACAGTCACTTATCTCATGAGCCTAATACTCATGTCCAAGCTAGGATGGAAAACTCCTTATGAGATGTTGTTTAAAACCAAACCTTCTTATGATCATTTGAGAACTATGGGATGCTTGTGCTTTCCATTAATACACCAGACAGAGACAAATTTGATCCTAGAGGAATCAAATATATATTCCTTGGTTATGCACGTAGTCGCAAGGGATATAAAGTATATGACATGTTTTCACATAAAATTTTGCTTAGTCGAGATGTTGTTTTTCATGAAGAAGTATTCCTTTTAAAAATAAGTCTGGTTCTATTCCTCCCAATTCAAATTCTTCACATGATCTTTCCTTTAATCCTCAATCTCGATCTTTTCCATCACTTGCATCAGATCATTTTTCTTTATCATCTATTCCTATTTCTAACCAACACTCTTATCGTTCGAATTTTAATGTCCAACATTCTAAACAAATTTCTTTAAACCCTTCTGTGTTAGTTTTGTAGGTCTAGTCAAGAACATATAATTCCAAATTGGCTTAATGATTATGTACATTCTATACAGGTAAGCTTGGCTGATTCTCATTCAACCTACTCTAATAGTTCATATCCATTCTTTTTACCACATACATTTTCTCATTTTCCTTCTGATTACATTGCATCTTTGGCATAAGTATTAGCTTCTCATGAACTATATTGTTATTTACAAGCATCTAGAAGTAGAGAATGGGTTGAAGCAATGCATAAAGAACTTGAGGCTTTAGAATTGCATGATACATGGAAGGTAATTGAATTGCCACAAGGAAAGAAGTCGATTTGAACAAAATGGGTTTATAAACTTAAATATAAACCTAATGGCATTGTTGAATGATTTAAAGCTAGATTAGTAACTAAAGGTTATACTTAACAAGAAGGGATTAACTATCATAACACTTTCTCCCCAAGATAAGGGCATATTCTACTCATATTTTATTGTGTGAGTCATGTTAAATTCTTACTAATATTGTGGAAATTATAAGGAAATGGTACTTAATTATGTTTATTGTGCTATTTAGGTCTTTAAGAGCTTAGAATGCAAACATGAGTAATTTAGAGGAGTTTTAAGCACTTGAGAGAATGCTGAACAAAGGAGGTAAGCTACTCATTAACTT
Organism: Laguncularia racemosa; assembly: GCA_037954665.1. Classification (NCBI taxonomy): domain Eukaryota; kingdom Viridiplantae; phylum Streptophyta; class Magnoliopsida; order Myrtales; family Combretaceae; genus Laguncularia; species Laguncularia racemosa. The sequence continues at coordinate 738,614 of JBBMOL010000066.1, forward strand.
ACACCGTCGGCTTTGAAGGTCGACCTTCAACAGCATAATTTAAGCTAGCTAAATGAAGAAGCAATTAGGTTGATACTGTTAAGGAAAAGCCACTAGCTTACATGTGTAAGCTGCTAGCTTACAAAGAAAGGCCATCGGCCTTGATTGTTGGCTTACAATTAAAAGGCCGTTGGCCTTGATGCCAGCTTTGAGAGCAATCTTATACTTTTCCACAAGCCTTCCTTGGTTTTGATATAAATACTCATTATGTTAATGATTGGAGCGTTTTTCTTTATCTTTTTTCTTTTGGGCATGTTGATGACCTAGAGAGAGTTTTTGAGAGAATTGTGTCTCTGAAACAACATTTTTACTCGATTGAGTTCATTAGAATCATCAAGGAAAAGATTTTTCTTTGAAGGAGTTATTAAGTTTATATTTGGGTATTATTCTTCTATTGAATTGGTGATCTCCAAACTTTTATTTTTTATGCAATTCAATAATTTTATTTCACTCCTAAATATGAATTCTATTGTAATGACTCCTTTGATTTGTGATTGTGTCATCAATTCCATGATGTTCTAAATTTTTTTATGGGAAAATGATGAAACCCTAGAATAACTAAAATGAAGATTGTAGTCATATTATAAGATTAATAGGTATGTGGAAAATTCCTATTGCAAATCCTATACTATAAATTCTTATTTCTTGTTTGAATTAGGTTTATAGGAATTTTAATGACTCAGAAGGGAAAGTAGGATTCAATAGGATTGCTTAATTAAGGTTGAATAAGAAATATAGAGGCAGTATTATTTTCATCTAATTGGAAATTGTCTTGGAGATTAATGCGATATTTCTATTTAATTTCTCACTAAGGAATTAGGAGAAATTAAGTTAGGATATTAGTTAACTATAGAATTGAAAGATTTATAGTTTAATAATATAATCCCCTGTTAATTTGTCTAGCAGAAGCTAATAAATTGATTTTAGGGCTTTAAGTTTTTAAAACTTAGGAAAGGATTAAAAGGCTCTCGCAAATTCACATGGATGTCTACATAGCTAAGAGTTATTATAATATGATGGCAATCTAATTAGTGAAACCAGGGTGGATTCTGTTTCCCACTCTCAACTGATATATTTTTATAACAATTCCCTCTTATTCTTAGTGATAATCAGGTTAATTAGATTAATTTGTAATTAACCAGTTAATTCTCTTGATTATATTATCGAAATAATAGTAAAATCTAATATAGATCTACTAATTAATCAATACTAATGGATCAACACTCTACTAACTGAAATATTACTTGATTTCACCTAGTACACTTACTGGTATAATTCGCTTTTATAAACATATATATTGTAGCGGATTAAGTTTTTGACTTCGTTATCGAGGATGAACTTAATATTAGACCACCTTCAATTTTATTATTAATTTAGGTGCATTTTACTTCGTGTGTTTGTCTTTTGTTCTCTTTGTAGGTATTTATGCGTAGGAGTAGACGTGTTGAATTTCTACACTAAATCTTGAGATAGAACGCACCTTACACCAATTGAGGAGAGAGAACAAAAGAAGGGAAGAAATGCAGGTAGTTGAGATGGCAAACAACAACAACAATTAGATTTTGGGTGCTACTAGAGCACTTCGAGACTATACAATACTTATTGTTGCAAGTTCTACAATTAGGGTACCTACTATTTAAGCCAATAATTTCGAATTGAAGTTAGCACTCATTCAGATGGTTTAGACAAATTAGTTTAAAGGATATCTAAATGAGAGTCCTGATGAGCATATTACAAGATTTTTCCAATATTGTAACACAATGAAGATGAACAATGTCACGCCTAACGTAATCAAATTACAACCTTTTCCTTTCTCACTAAGGGATAAAGCTAGAGCATGATTCAATTCACTACCATAAGAGTCCACCACCTGGCCCAATCTCTCATCTAAGTTTCTAAGGAGATTTTTCTCACCATCCAGGATTACACATCACCAATTTCACCAAGTTTAGTGGTGAATCACTATATGAGGTGTGCGAGAGGTTTAAGGAGGCAATTAGAAAATGCCCACATCACGAATTGCTGGATAATCTTCTAATTGAGATTTTCTATCTCAGTTTGGATAAGACATTGAGATCTTTAGTAGATGCTACATCTAGAGGTGCATTAATGGGTAAAAACTATGATGAAGCCAGTGCTTTGATAGAAGAAATGGTTTCCAATGCACATAATTGGCAGAATGAGAGAAGTAAGTCAAGAGTGGCATCGGTTAGTGACATGGACATAATGTTAACTCAAATTGCATCTCTCATCACTCAGGTAAGTAAACTCATTTCAACACAATCCGTTAATACTAAGCAAGTTGCTTTTTGTGAGTTATGTTCAATACCACATTCAATTATTGAGTGCCTAGCTAGAAATTCCTAAATTCATCTAATAGAGAGCAAGTGAACTATGTCAACAATTTTCAGTGGGGTAATTAAGGACCCTATTCAAACACTTACAATCCAAGGTGGCATAATCATCCAAATTTCTCATGGAGAAATGAGAATAATGCTCTTAAACCACCACTTGAATTCCAAAAGCAAGGAGTTGCTCATAATGCTCTACCTCAGCAAAATCAACTTAGAATGGAAGAGTTCATGTTGAACTATATGCAAAAGATTGACACCATGTTACAGAATCAGCAAGCCACTATTCAAAATTTAGAGAATTAGGTAAGTGAGATTTCTCAACAGTTGAGTAATAGACCATCGGGGTCTTTGTCAAGCAACATTGAGGAAAACCCCAAAGGTGTCAATGCTATAATGTTAAGAAATGGTAAGGAACTAGAGATAGTTGATAGAAAAGTTCAAAACCAAAAGTAGAGTTCAGAGAAAGACAAAATGTAATTGAAGGTAGAGGAGCCAAAGCAGAAAACCTCAGAGGTGAAACCATATGTTCCTCATGTCCCCTTCTTAGGAAGATTGAAACAACAGTAACTGGATGCCCAAATTAGTAAGCTCTTAGAGGTTTTTAAGAAGCTGCAAATTAACATTCCATTTGAAAAAGCACTCTAACAAAATTTCATATGCTAGATTCATGAAGGATTTGCTTACCAAAAAGAGGAAAATTGATGGGAGTGAGCTTATGATGCTTACATGAGAGTGTTCTATGATCCTATAGAAGGACATATATAACCTACTAAGGAAACAAAGAGGTCAAGGGAGTTTCACAGTTCCTTGCACTATAGGAAATTTTCATTTTGAAAAAGTCCTCATTAATTTTGGTGCAATTATAAATTTAATACCTTTATCTACTTTTAGGAAACTTGGACTTAGAGGGTATAGGGAAACTCATGTTACCTTGTAACTTGTTGACAAGAGCATCAAATATCTAAGAGGTATAGTCGAGAATGTCTTCATGAAGGTAGATAAATTCATATTTCCAACTGATTTCATAGTCTTGGAAATGGAAGAGGATCGAGAGGTGCCCATGATCTTAGGTACTATTCCTTGCAATAGGTAAAGCAGTAATAGATGTGGAACAAGGTAAGCTTACTTTAAGAGTTATGTATGATTGGATAACTTTTGATGTTTATGATGCCACAAAGAAATTTGATGATTATAAATCTTGTAATACCATTGGTATTATTGATGAGCTTACCTCTAAGTTTGTCAAAGAGATGACAAGTATGGATACAATGGAATCGGTTCTTAAGGATCTAGATGATTGGAGTGATGACGATGAGCCTAAGGAAGAATCTGTGGAACAAGTGTTAGAAATCAAGGCTCGATACTATGAGGAGATGGGTACTAGTGAAACAAAACCAATGCCATCTTTGGCACAACCACCAGCATTAGAACTTAAACCATTGCTTAGCTATTTAAAATATGTTTATCTTGAAAGGATGATACTTTGCCAATAATCATCTCTTCTTCTTTAATAGGTGATAAGGAGGAACAACTCCTGGGCGTGTTAAGAGAGCATAAGGAGGCAATAAGGTAAACCATTGCAGATATCAAAGGTATCAGTCCTCTGATTTGCACTCACAAGATACTTTTGGAAGTTGAGTGCAAACCTATAGTACAACCACAAGGAAGACTTAACCTAACTCTCAAGGAGGTGGTAAAGAAAGAAGTGCTTAAACTGTTGGATGCAAGTATTTTCTATCCTATCTCTGATAGTATATGGGTTAGTCCTGTTTAGGTAGTGCATAAAAAGGGTGGTTTGACTATAGTAAAGAATGAGGCTAATGAATTAATCCCTACTCATACTGTAATTGGGTGGAGAGTTTGTATAGATTATAGGAAATTAAATGATGCTACCCGTAAAGACCATTTCCCCCTTCCCTTCATAGATCAGATGCTAGAAAAACTCGTAGGGCATGACTATTATTGTTTTTTAGATGGTTATTCTGGTTATAATTAGATTCACATAGCACTCAAGGAGTAAGAGAAAACCACATTTACTTGTCCCTATGGCACTTTTGCCTTTAGAAGAATGCCCTTTTGGTCTTTGTAATGCACCTACCACTTTCCAGAGGTGTATGGTGTCTATATTTTTTGACATGTTAGAAAATTTCTTTAAAATATTTATAGATGGCTTTTTTATCTTTACAAAGTCATTTAAATAATGTCTGATAAATTTAAGTTATGTACTTAAAAGATGTAAAGAGACTAATCTGCTTTTGAACTGGGAGAAATGCCATTTTATTGTAAGAGAGGGAATAGTCTTAGGCTACATGGTGTCAAGGAAAGGGATTGAGGTTGATAAGGCAAAAGTGGAGATAATAGAGAAGTTACCACCCCCACACTTTAGTAAAAGGAGTTAGGAGCTTCCTAGGACATGTTGGCTTCTACAGGAGGTTTATCAAGGACTTTTCTAAAATCTCTAGATCCCTTTGTAATTTACTTGAAAAAGATTTTGTTTTTGTTTTTGATGATAGTTGCTTGCAGATATTCAATTTATTAAAGGGTAAGCTCACTTCTACACCAGTGATCGTTACGCCTGATTGGGAGCTTTCGTTCGAGCTTATGTGTGATGCCAACGACTACGCTGTAGGAGCTGTACTTAGGTAAAGGAAAGGTAAGTTATTTCGTGTAATATACCATGTTAATAGAACTTTGAATGGGGCCTAGAGAAACTATGGCACAGCTGAAAAAGAGCTTTTAGCAGTTATATTTGCATGTGACAAGTTTTGGCCTTATTTGAAAGGTTCTAAGATCATAATATACATAAACCATGCTGCTCTTAAGTATTGGTTTGCTAAAGTTGATGGTAACCCTAGGTTAATTCGCTAGATTTTATTATTGCAAGAATTTGACATAGAAATTAAAGATAAAAGGGGAATTGAAAATGTAGTGGCTGATTATTTATCCCATTTGGAATCTGATTGTTTAGATCCATCCATTAATGAAAAGTTCCCTAATGAGCAGTTGCATGTAGTAGATATTTAAGGATTACCTTGGTATGCTGATATAGTCAATTACTTGGTTAGCAAAATCATACCATATGTTTTGTCATATCACCAGAAAAAGAAAATTTACATGATGTGAAATACAATTTTTGGGACAAACCATATCTGTTTAAATGTTATGCTGACCAAGTAATTAGACGTTGTGTGCCTGAAACTGAGCAGCTTAGCATAATACAACATTATCATTATAAGAAAGCAAGAGGTCACTTTGGTGTGGAAAGAACTGCAGCTAAGATTTTATCTTGTAGATTTTATTGGCCTAAATTGTTTAATGATTGTTGGAATTACATTATGACTTGTGCTCAATGTAAAGGATTGACAATATTTCTAGGAGACATGAATTACCATAGAATAACATTCTTGTAATTGAGCTTTTTGATGTGTGGGGAATAGACTTTATGGGTCATTTTCCCTCATCTTTTTCAAACAAATATATTCCTGTGACTGTCAATTATGTTTTAAAATGGGTAGAAGTAGTTGCTTTACAAGCTAATGACAGCAAAGTTGTAATTAGATTTTTGAAAAAGAACATATTTTCAAGATTTGAGATACCTAAAGCTATCATAAGTGATGGGAGATCACATTTTTGCAATAGGTAGTTTGAAAAATTATTATTAAAATATGGAATTACTCATAAAATTGCCACCCCTTATCATCTAGAAACTTGTGGACGGGTTAAGGCTTCTAATAGGAAAATAAAGCATATCTTAGAGAAAACTGTCAATGCATCTAGGAAAGATTAGTCTTTAAAACTTGATAATGTATTGGGGTCTTATATAATAGCTTTTAAAACCCCTATAGGCATGTCCCCATACAAGATTGTTTATGGTAAATTATGTCACCTACCAGTATATCTTGAGCATAAGGCATACTAGGCCATAAAACACCTTAATTTTGATTTCCAAGTTACAGGTGAAAAGAGGTTGCTCTAGCTGAATCAGATGGGTGAAGAAGTATATGAAAATGCTAAGATATACAAGAAGCAGGTGAAGTGATGGCACGGTAAAAACATCTTAAGGTGAGAGTTTAGGCTTAAGTAGGAAGTTCTATTATACAACTCTCAATTGAAGTTATTTCCAAGTAAGTTGAGATCTCGATGGTCTAGACCATTTATTATTGCTAATGTTTTTCCTTATGGTGTAGTTGAGTTGAAGGCAGAAGATAACTATACTTTTAATGTAAATGGTGATCTTCTCAAGAATTACTATGAAGGAGAAAACATTGATAGTGTTGCTACTATTGTAGATCTAACAAATCTGCTTTAAAATACTGTAGAAGTCGATTTAGCAACTATAAACTAAGCCTTTTATGGGAAGCAGCCCATGCTTAACAATAAGATAATTTTGTTTTGTTTTGTTTATGTTTTTTTTTAAAAAGCCTAAAAAAAGGTTTTAAAAATTAGGCCACCAGCTTTTAGGTGGCTTCAAAAAAAAAAAATTAGTTAGGCCGCTAGCTTTTAGGTGACCTTGAAAAATTAAAAAAGAAAACCTTAATATATTTAAGCCACCTGCTTTTAGGCGGCATTCTTTCACGAATCTCTTCCCAAGAATCAAAGCTGGTCTTTCAACGCCATCGACCTTTGGGTGTTTTCTTTTCTTCTCAGATTTTTTTTTTTTATTTTGTCCTTTTATTTTCAAAGCCGATGGTGTACGCCGACGGCGTACAGTTTGTAATAGTCGACGTATGTATTGTTGAAGATTTCTTTTTTTTTTCTCTTCAATCTGTTCTCTCCCTCTCCTCTCGTGATATCTATTACCTAGATCCCCTGCTTCACACTGTCACTTTCTTTTACACTTTCGCTCACACTCCTTCGCACTTCATCAAGGCATCGTCTTTCAGCTTTAATCAACATCCATTATGCCACCTAGAAAACTCTAGCCTTAAAAGAAGAAACAAAAATCTATAGGAGAATCTTCTTCCGACAGTTAACCCAGTAATCTCCTCTCCGATAAAGAGTATGCCAAAGAGAGAAAGAAACAATTGCTAAAGAAAAGTTTCATCAACCATTAGTATTTAGATTAGGAGCTCTTACGGCATTATAGGATAGAGGAGAAAATTTAGCAGCTGGTGATGGATAAAACATGGATCCGACTTTTTGAAATAAAAGAACCAGGCTTTAAGAATGTCACAATAGAGTTTTTGTCTACAATGCAGATAGATCATGAGGAAAATTATTCCACTATGAACTTTTAAGCATATAGACAGGTTCATGAGATCAAGCTTAAACATTTTGGATATTTTTTAGGACTCTATGACAAAGATGAAGAGGCTGTGGAGGACCCACCTAATTCTTAGCCCAAGAATATGAATGCTGTAACCTTTTGGTTCCAAATGATATAACTTAGGAGGGATGATTTTGTACCATCCAAATCTCTTGCCACTACTTTCGCATATATGGAGCACAAGTTGCTCCATCACCTTCTAGCTCACACCATGTGCTATAAGAAAACTAGTCACAGTAAGGTGACAAGTTTTGATATGTTCTATCTTTATAGCATTATCTTGGGCTACAAAATTGATCTAGGGGTAGAAGTAGCAAATTTTATTTCCAAGCAAGTGGAAGATACAAGAACAAGGGTCATTCTTTATGGAGGCTATATCACAGCATTGCTGAAAGGAATGCACATTTTTTAGTAACTTGAAGGGGATGAGATAATAGAGTGTAAAAAGAACTCCTCTGGACCATTTAGGAGTTGGCGGCTATCTAAGATAGCTACTTGAATTATTTTAGAAGATTGTGTGGAGACTTAGGAAATCCCCCCTACTATGTGAGCTTCCACATCCTATTCTGCTCTTTCTGATAGCACTTATGAGAAGTTGAGGAAGGAAATTAAGGGCGTCAAGCATGAACTCAAGGGAGTTAAGAAGGAGTTTCAGCAAGAGTGGAAAAAGAACAAGAAATTCAAGACCACATTGTTCAGCATGTTCAAATCCACCATTTCTTACATGAATCCAACAATTGTAGAGGATTTACATTATGAAACTTCTTTAGAGGGGAGATCAGAAGATGAAGACGATGACCACAATAGCTAAGAGCAAGAGAGCTAGACTCCCTATTAGCTCTCCTTCCTTTTATTTTTCTTGTTTTTATTTGATTACTATTGGTCTATACTTTTTAAGCACCCACTTATTGGGTAAACTCTTGATTTTTTTTGCTCTTTAATTCTATGGTTAGGTTTTGTTTTTACTGTTTTTATTTTTTCTATGCAGTTAGGGTAGATGCTTTCTGCTAACTCTCTCTATTGCTATACTAGTTGGAACTCCAATTGCATCAATCCTTTTAAACACTAGGGAAGTATCGGTTTTCCTTTTTCTTTTAAATTCATTATCTTTTATTCCCTTGTAATTATGTTGAATTAGAAGCAGTGATGACACTGTTCATTTTAAGTGTACGGAAGGGATAATAGGAAAGTTGAGTATGAATTGTTGATGTCTAAATTGATGAATCAAGTACATATTTATGACATCTTAGCCTTTATTACCCATACTTCAAACTCATGCTTTGTCTTTAATTGTTATCTAGCAACTTTTAGGCCAATTTTTTTTTTTTCAAAATTTTCAAGCAATCTGGAGATTGTACCAAAAAAAAAAAAAGAAGAAGAGTGAATTTAACTTGATTTGGTGTCATACTCACCTACTTTTGTGACTAGATTACTTATTTGAAATTATGTAGTGAAATCTTTAAGGAACAAACCTACCTTGTGTTTAGTTTTTAATTTTAAAATTTGACAGTAAGTCGAGTCCTTAAGTAGAAAAACAAGCAGGTCTACTTCTTAGTGAATTTAGCTTATATATCTTCTCTTGAGTTTCTTTAAAAATATTTTAATACCTAGTGAAAGAGGTAGAAGAAACTTTACTTAGTGATCCTTTATAAAAAGAGTCTTTATTCACATTAGTATTCAAAAAAGAAAAAGAAAAAAGCAAGCATAGCCTTTACTCCAATGATTCAGGCAATTGAATTAAAGAGTATCCAATCTTGAATGTTACTATGAGGAAGAATCCATAGGGGTCCCTTCAAAACCTAGTCACTTAGGTGATAAGCTTGGGATGTGTAGACTCAATGAACTCATCATAGCGAGAAGGGTGGAAAGACTAAAGTTCACTACCTGAACTTGAATTTTTTTTTTTTTTTTTTGAATACAAATCAACAATTGAAATAAGACTAGTAATAAAAAGAGAGAAATTCTAGGGAAATAGTGGATACCATATGCTTTCACTATTTGTTACCTTGTGTAGTGAAGTGATTAAGGGGATTGATTATATGCTTATTAATAGCTATTGAAGTTTAAATGAGTTTTTTTCCTTATTAGACTGAGTATTTATTTTTGAAATAGAATTCTAATGCTAAACACTAGGATTAAAAGTTTGTTTTGTTTAGATAAGTTGTAAAATTTCAACTATAGTACTCTAGTTACATATTCTAGTATGGTTATAGCTATAGGCACCAAAATTTTAAGTATTTTGTTAATAGAATTTTTTGTATTCTCAATGACGGAATCTTCATTGATTTTATGTATTTTGCTTGAGGACAAGCAAAATTTCAAGTATGGGGAAGTTGATAAGGGCATACTCTACTCACATTTCATTGTGCGATTCATGTTAAATTCTTACTAATATTGCGAAAATTCTAACGAAATGGTACTTAATTATGCTAATTGTGCTATTTCAGGTCCTTAAGAGCTTAGAGTGCAAACATGAGTAATTTAGAGGAGTTTTAAGCACTTGAAGGAATGTCGGACAAAGGAGGCAAGCCACTCATTAACTTACATCACCGACTTTGAAGGCTAGCCTTCAATAACATAATTTAGGTTGGCTAAGTGAAGAAGCAATTAGGTTGATACTGTCAAGGAAAAGCAGCCAGCCTACATGTGTAAGCCACCAACCTACATGTGTAAGCCACTAGCTTACAAGGAAAGGCCGTTAGCCTTGATGCTGGCTTTGAGAGCCAGCTTATACTTTTCTACAAGCCTTCCTTTGGTTTTGATATAAATACTCCTTATGTTAATGATTAAGGAGTTCTTCTTTACCTTTTTCTTTTAGGCATTTTGATGACTTAGAGAGAGTTTTTGAGAGAATTGTGTCTCTAGAACAACATTTTTGCTCAATTGAGTTCATTAGAATCATTAAGGAAAAGATTGTTCTTTGAAGAAGTTGTTGAGTTTGTATTTGAGTTTATTCTTCTATTGAATTGGTGATCTCCGAACTTTTAATTTTTATGCAGTTCAATATTTTTATTTCACTCCCAAATGTGAAATCTATTACAATGACTCCTATGATTTGTGATTATGTCATCAATTCCATAATGTTCTAATTTATTTTTTTTTTGTGGGAAAATGATGAAACCTTAGAATAATTAAGATGAAGATTGTAGTCATATTATAGGATTAATAGGTATGTGGAAAATTCATATTGCAAATTCTATATTATAAATCTTTATTTCTTGTTTAAATTAGGTTTATAGGAATTTTAATGACTCAGAAGGGAAATTAGGGTTTAATAGGATTTCTTAATTAAGGTTGAATAAGAAATGCAAAAGCAATTTTATTTTCATCTAATTAGAAATTATCTTGGAGATTAATGCAATATTTCTATTTAATTTCCCACTAAGGAATTAGGAGAAATTAGGGATATTAGTCAACTATAGAATTGAATGATTTATAGTTGAATAATAGAATCCTCTGTTAATTTGTCTAGCAGAAGCTAATAAATTGATTTTGGGGTTTTAAGTTTTTAAAACTTGGGAAAGGATTAAAAGGCTTGCACAAATTCATATGAATGTCCACATAGCTAAGAGTTATTATAATATGATGGCAATCTGATTAGTGAAACTAGGGTGGATTCTGTTTCCCACTCTCAATTGATATATTCTTACAACAATTCTCCTCTTGTTATTAGTGATAATCTAGGTTAATTAGATTAATCAGTAATTAATTAGTTAATTTTGTCAATTATATTTCCTAAATAATAATATAATCTGATATAGGTCTAATAATTAATTAATCCTCATGGATCAACACTCTACTCATTGAAATATTACTTGATCTAACCCAATACACTTGCTGGTATAATTCGCTTTTATAAACATATATATTGTAGCCAATCACCCCAATAGCCAAATTGGCAACTATCCGCATTCTCATTGCAATGGCTACTACTCACAATTGGCCACTTCATCAGATTCATATTAACAATGCTTTTCTTCATGGTTATTTAGATGAGGAAATTTATATGGTCTTACCTCCAAGATATACAAAAGCTAGTCCTCAGTAAGTCTATAAGTTGAAATGATCTTTATATGCACTTCAATAAGCCTCTAAATAGTGGAACATTGAACTTATATAGTTTTTTATCTGAAAAGGCCTTACTCAATCAACAAGTGATCATTCCTTGTTCACATAATAGACTTCTAACAGTTTTCTGGTGGTTCTTTTGTATGTTAACAATATGTCAATTACAGGGACATGTGATGAAAGCATTTCTACTTTAAAACAATAATTGCATGATGCTTTTACTATAAAGGACTTGGGTTTGGCTAGATTTTTCCTTGGCATTGAAATATTTTGAATAGAGGGTGGTATTATGTTGAACCAACGCAAATTTATTCTTAATATCTTGATCGATATGGGATTAATAGCATGTAAACCGATTTCTTTACCTTTGCCCTGTAGTGTTGTTCTTAATAAAGAAATACAGGATATAATAGCAAATTCAACTATGTATTTTAGAGTTGTTAGGCAAATTTTATATTTGACATTAACAAGGCCCGACATTTCCTATGTTGTACATCAACTTAGTAAAATTTTATCATGCCCTTGTGAGCCTAATTTTTAAGAACTATTCATTTGTTTCGTTATCTTAAGGGTACAACAACTTATGGATTGTTTTAGTCTTCCTAAAATCCATTAGCTTGGCTTTTCTGATGTGGATTGGGGATCATCCATTGTTGATAGAAAGTCACTTACAAGTTATTGCATCATGCTTGGTAATGCATTGATATCTTAAAAATCTAAGAAACAAAGTATAGTTAGTACTTCCACTACTCGAGCAGAATATAAGAGTATGGCTAGTACAACTAAACAGCTATTGTGGACATATCTTGTGATATTTATGTGTCCCTATTCCTTCTCCTATCCATTTATTTTGTGATAATAAATCTGCCATGTTAATTGCCAACAATCCTTGTTTGCATGTTCGAAACCAAGCACATTGATATAGATGCTCATTTCATTTGTCATCATGTTTTCTGTGGTTTTCTTTATCCAATTCATGTTTCTTCTACTAATTAGTTGACCGATCTTCTCACCAAATTACCCTTGTTTGCTCAACTTTAGCATATGTGTTCCAAGTTGGGTCTTCAAGAGGCTCTAACTTGAGGGAGAGATGTGAAGATATGTATATGTTCATGTTGTATCATTATGCCACTTGTATTTATATGATTTGTCCATGTGTAAATAGTTGATTAAGCCATGTGTCATTTTTGTTAAACAACTAGTATGTAATATAAATAGCCTTTGTATTCATCAGTAGTTAAATAGTTTTAAAACAAAATTACATATTTTTTTATGTCAAAGCTCTTTGCTTGGAAAGCTTATACTATAGTTTTCCAATTCTTGTTCTTTGTTCTTGGATCCAATCAGATCAAATGATGATGATAAAAATAATCCGATTTACTTCAATTCACAAGATTCAATAGCTACTTTGGAAGCTTGTCTAAGATCACCAATTTGACTTGCTCCTGCTATTGGAAATTAGAATGAATACCATAGTAGCCTATGCCTTCTCCTATTCTACTCCACATGATGGACAAAGAGAAGTTTATCATCATGCCACAAGATGATAATAATCTTATGCCTGTGTTTCAGAAAAAAGTATTTTTTTGAGAAATGTTTTCTCTATTTTCTCCTATTTATTATACTGAAAACAGACTTTTACGCAAAATAGCATTTTCTCTTATAAGGTAAAACCATTTTATACTAAAGGAAAATCATGATATCTTCTTAAAAAACAATGGTCCCTTTTGAAAATCGAATGTCATTTTCCAAATTAGCCCTTATAAAAATTCTAACTCTAACAAAATGATATCTATATTATTTTTATCATAATTGATTTGTAAATTATATTTAAAAAGTTATTAAATTCAACTAAAGAGGTTGCAGTAATATATATTATCAAATCATATTTATTTATACTTTTACTTTTAAATAAAATGTTTGAAACAATATATTTATAATAACATCTTATATTAATTTATATTGGTAAAACTATGAGTTACATAATATTTGCAAATCAAATACTAGATTTTTTTTTTTCAATATGTTTTTGTAAATACAACCAAACACATTAAAACATATTACTTTCAGAAAAATAATATTACGAGAAAAAAATTTGCACTAATAAGTGGTTTTCCTTCAAACAAACAGGGCTTTACTATCGTCCTGCACCATCAATCACTATGGGAACTCCACATGAGTACTCCAAGGTCATGCTATATACTAGGATTGTGCTTTCTAATGAAACTGTTAGTGGGTTGCAATAGTTGTATGGAAACTATTGTAGACGTTTAGTAAGAAATTAGGATATTGATAGCCAATATTAGTGATTAACCTAATTTGAGATGATTTCTTGTGTTGATATTGAGACTTAGGTATTAATGGATCTATTGTTTTAATATTGTACCCGGGTTTGCTTATACCTGTTGCTCCCTATTAGATAACCCGATAACCGATGTTGTGTATGTCTATTAGTTGTGGTGATGAATTTTGTAAACTTAAGATAGCATATAGTTTTGGACGTGGTAAATTAATTAATTCTTGGGCTACATAGCTCATTTACCTAATACTTGTTTAACAACGCACTTCAAGTAATAAAAGACATTGCAGAAGAAAACTGGAGTGCGTAGGATCTCAAGCCTTGCACGTCCTTACAAGTAGCAAGATCACGCAGGAGACCATCACGCCCTTTGGTTCAAGATGTGACAAATGAAATATTTTGCATTATGGATTTAGTAGGTGATTGTCGTTAAAATTTCAAGTGTTGCGACATCTACTTTTCAATCAATTGGAAAAGTTGATTGCAGTTTGCGAGATGGTGTTGAGTTTGAGTTTTCCTATGCAGGAGTTTTAAGCCGTAATTACAAAACTGAACAATACAGAAAAACGAACAGTATTACAAGTAATTTTTTAAGCAACAAATCTAGGTAATGCTATGCAATCAGAAGATACATAAAGCATCACTAATAGCATATATCGCAGAAGCATTAATCTATATATATGCTCATTTTCTCCGCAACGTTGTGGCCGCATTATTGCTCTTTAATTACAAGGTATTAAGAATCCTGGGTGGAAGCAGAATCTACGCTTTTGGCTCGTTGAAGTGAAGGGGTGCGGTGAAGCCTGCACCTGAACGAACCCGCATGTGTGGTTGGAGAGCAGAGGCAATTGCTCTTGGTCATACTTAGCTGTCTTGTGAGACCAGGCGTGCCAGGACTCGTTCCTGGCGCACTTGATGCTGCCGTTGCTTCAGTCAGGGTGGTCAATTTGTAGTTCTCGGATGTGATTTTCACCTTCAGATTATTATTTGTCATCTTCACATCTTGATTCTCCATCAAAAGTATGTGTTCCTTATCCTTAAGCCCCTGGAAATTTTACCATTATTAAATTTATATATCGTAAAATAAAATAAACATATATTTATGACATGGAAAAGCAGAAAAACGAGCTTACTATTTTTAATTGCTTGTAAATGAAAGGAAGGAGCTATAGAGATTGGAAAACCTGTGAAGACTGAATGAATGGTAGATTGAACTAAAAAGGATAAGGAAGAAAAATATGGTCATGGGTCTTGATTTAAAATGGCAATGCTGGGCACTTGGACGAGTCATGATATCTAAAATCTCTCTCTCTTTCTTTTGCTTTATCTTTTCTGTCACGGGAGTAATGATAATTCCATTAACATTTTACCTACATTTATCACTTTTCTTGTTTCTTAATGCTTCAACTACTCATGATAATGAAACTGCCATCATAAGACAATATCCATTAGCTGTCTCCTCCTTTTATAAAATAAACAGTTAGATGATCCATCATCAGAGAAAGAAAGAAAGAGAGAGAATGGTCTCTCAAGAAAAGAAGCAAAAGTCTCCATGGGACCTATTCACTATCATGGCGGAGGTTTTCCTTAGCGTATGGCAAACAAATTACGAAGAATACTCATTCTATCACTTGATTTTTATATGTGTTTCCTTAATGAATGCCTCTAGAACTTTGGTTAAGGGTTTAATAAAGATTTTTTTTTTTTTTTTTTGCATTTCAACATTAATTGTATTCTTCAAAAAAAATAAATACATGTAAAGATGATTTTTTTTTTTTGAATATTTGAAATTGTATCCACCTATTCTATGTTGTAGGTACTCACGTGTATCTTAATCTCATCATTTTCGACAACTAGATTTTATAAATAGTCTGACCCAATCCTTGATGTTGCACATATTGGTTGCTATCGTACAAATAGATATTTATAAAATGAAGTGAAAAATATATGCACCTCGGAAAACGTGCCGGCTATGTGTTATGTTGGTGATAAATAATATATATATATTTTACACATAACAGCTTTCTTTTCATATATATATATATATATATATTATGCAGGTAATCCATGTGGATCTCTTTTTTTGGATAATCTTTTTAATGGAGAAAACTAATGACGTACGTCCAGGACATAAAAAAAAGGGAGGGATTTTGAAGGTCATCATGTCCCAACTGTGTACAATTGATCCAGCCTCAACGATCCAAGTGAAAGGACGTAAACAACCCTGCATGTCCAAATTATGGATAGTTTCGTCAGATGTCTCCGCCTACATCTATTTGACTTTTGACAAATATGGATCGATGGCTGTACCTGCAGTTGGATTCTTGCCTTGAATCATAAAGAGCAGAGAGACACCAAAATAAATAAATAAATAAAATTAGGATACAGTCGGGGATAAAAAGGTAGGTAATACAATTTCCCTAATAAAGAAATTTTCTTTTCTAATTTTATTTTCATAAGAATTGTTTCCTGCCAAAATTATAAAAATTATTTTTTATTATTTACAAGTGAAATTGCCAAGCACCTAATGTTCGAAGACTTTACGTAACTCAATTTTTTTTTTTTGAAAAAAAAGTAGATTTATAGTGACTAAAGCATGGTAACATGTGTAAAGATAGCGTGTAGTCACTAACTTAGTAAGGAGTTTTTTTTTTTATAATTTTAATTTTCTTAAGGATTGTTCCTTGCAAATAATATAAAAATTATATTTTATTATTTACAAGTAAAATTGCCAAACATGTGATGTTTGAAAACTTAACATAATTGAAATATACATATATAAGGTTAAGGTTGGAAATACATGCCAAATTGGTCAGTCCACATTGACTCGCATCAACTCGCGAGTTGAAGCGGGCCAACCCACATTAGCCTGCACCTTATGCGAGCCAAAAAAAAAAAGCCCAACCCACCCTGAGGGCTAATGTGGGCTAAGCAAGTCAGCCCGCAATAGCACAATTTAGCCCCAACTTCCCCTCTCTCTTTCTTAGCAACATTACCACTTCCTTTTCTTTCACAAACCCTAATCTCTTCTTCTTGCTCATTTTCATCCTCTTCTTCCCTCACTTGATATAATGAATCAGCTTCCAAAACTTTCTTCTTACTCTTACCCCTCCTATTGCTGTCATCTTCAACAAAGAGATCGAAGAGAGAGCTTCGACCTTGGATGTCGCATGACTTGTGATGGGGCTCCTTGATGGAGAGAATGGTAAGGGGAGACCAGACTGGGGTGGAGTGGCAAGTGGGAGGTTGGGATCGCCAGATCAAGGATGACAAGTGACTAATGAAACAACAATAACAACGACTATAGTAGACGAGGAAGATGACTAGAGTGATGCCAGTCGATCTATGGATTGGGACTAGATGAGGAGGATGATTGTAGGGGACAAGGATGTCGTTTGGGTGGAGATGGAGTGATCTGTGGTCCTGGATCTTGGTGGCCTCGTAAGTGGATGTCGATGTGTAAGTTTGAGTCTGATTGTGTGATGTATGTGAGCTTGCCTATGTGTGTAGTGTAAGTCTGGTATGCGACCGTGACTGTGAGTTGTGTCATGCGTTGTCTTGTCTTTATTGTTTATTCTCAATTTTTTTTTAATTTGGTGGGCTAAGTGGGCCAACTTACTTTGCAAGGCAAGCCAAAAGCCTGCAATTCATGCAGGCTAATTTTTTTGTTTGGCCTAACCAACAAAAAATTGTGGGTTGGGTAGGCTAGCCCATCGAGCCCGCCCTACATTCTTAGCCCTATATATATTTAAAAAAGAAAAAGGGCAATACTACAACAACCGAGGCACTAGGATACGTATAAAGGCAGCACAATTAGGCTGTATGTGGTAGGTCTTGGTTAGTGTGAAGGCTAACCAAACTTTCCACAACAACTTGATCGCTGCACCATATGTCAAGCAGCAATTAGGTTGCTATGGAAAGTCTAGCTAACTTTCATGCTAATCGATGATTGTTATAGAATTATAAAGTAAGGCTAGGAAAAAAAAATCACAAATCAAGTCGCACTAAACCAAACCAAATAGAAAATTAAGTTTAAATATATTTTTTTAGATTCAAAACAATTATAAATCAACCAAATTATTATGGTTTTTTGTTCAAAAAGTTATAAATTGAAGCGAACTAAACTAAATTGTGAGAAGTAAAAAAAAAAAAAAGAGTAAAAATTTAGAGAATGTATAATCAAGTTTCTCCACTTATTGGGATTTCAGCAAGTAACTTACTATTTTTTATTTCATATATTTTTTATTAATTGATATATAAATTAGAATTACCAAGAGAGAGACAATAGAGCATCCTTAAATATATGAAATAGATATTGAAGGTAATGAGTGAGATTAGAGAAATGATAATCAATTATATTTTTATCATGTCTAGTTATAATTTTTCATGAATATATATATCGAAAAAAATTAACAGCACAAATAATAATTTTGAATTGTATACTCAACTCGATAATTTATTTTTTTAACTTAAAAAAAATGAGACAAATCTTATGGTGAGGTTCGATTAAAAAAATAGAAAAGAACCATAATATATGATTCAGTTTAGTTTAGAAAGCAAATCATAGTGAATAGAACTGTGTTCACCCCTATTGTAGATTGACAAACTTTAATTAAATAAATAAAATAAAAGATTGAATTAGTACTTGGGGCTAAGAGTTGCACTTATATACATGTGTGTATGTATATGTATATGCTTCTTCATTTTTGTTGTCATATTTCATCACTTTATTCTTAGGTTTTGTTTAATTTTTAATTGTTTGATTTTTTTCCCTATTGAAGTGAAAATAATCAAATGTTATTTGTGTGTGTGTGTGTGTGTGTTTTGTATTTAACAAATGTTATATTTTGTCTCACCAAATTGACAAACAAGTAAGTTGTTATTTTCTTTATATTTAATTGGTTGTACATGTTTGTTGCATGTTGTTGGTTTTTTTTTTTTTTGGGTGGGTGGGGGTGGTGTGGGAAGAAAATGTCCACCATGCGTTTTGCTTATGAGTATATTTGAAGTCATTATGCGCAAAATACGTATAGCATCTTATTATATGTAAATGCAATATTACTTTTAAATTTAGCATTTAGAAAATATAATTGGACTTTCAACTTATATATAACTATTTGTCATAAATTTTCAAAAAAAAAAATCTAAAAAATATGGTTGTATATTGTCAAGTATAATTTTTAATTATTTTCCTTAATTTTAATTTATATTAATCCTACCCATTTTATATAAATTACTCAACTAAATTAAGAAAAATTAATTTTAAAAGGAGTCATCACCAATTTAAGTTATGAAATAACAATAAGTTAAGGTCAATTTGGTATATTAACCTTAACTAGCTACTAGTCTATAAATTTTTCTAAGAAAATATTTAACCAAAGATTTTGGATTCAATGGGCTAACCTATTAAAACCTAAACGGTTACTATGTAAAATTTTCAAGAATTTTTACTAAAAGGTTTTTATATTCCTATTTTATATTTTGCATGTATTTTCATCATCATCATCATCATTATTATTATTATTATTATTATTATTATTATTATTATTATTATGTGTTTATGCTAATTTTTTCTTAAAAAACCTAAATTTTTTATTTTATTATAGTTGCTCCAAAAATGCCTATGTACCTGCTAATCGAAATCAAATCATTTACAGCTCGCTTTTCTTTTAAAAAATCTTAGTTTGTTAATTGATTTTATTTAATGAAAAACATCAGGTTTGCATGTTTAATCAAATTAAGTTTTTATTAAGAAAATACCTAAGTGACCTAGGTTGTTATGTGATAAAAAAAAAAAAAACCTTAAGATAACTTAATTTTGGAAAAAGCATTATATTAGATTTTATTTAATGAAAAAATTTATGACAAAACCCTAAAATGCTATATTTTGATTAAAAAAGAAAAAAGAAAGCTCTTTTTTTTTTTTCTCTTATTTTATCATTTTTATATTTATTTTCTTTTATTATTTTTTTTGTTTTTATTCCTAAAATCCATATTTATACCAAAAATTTTATTATATTTTATTTTATTTCTTAATTATATATATTTTATTATTATTATTATTATTTATTTTATTATTATTTATTTTATTATTATCATTCTTTTATTCTTAAAATTCTTATTTATACTAAAGATTTTTATTATTTTATTTAATTTTAACTTGTTTATTTTTATATTTTTTTGCTAAAAATCATTCATCATTAAGTGACAGTATACATCACAACAACTTGACGAGTACTCATTCTTATTTAAAAGGCAAAATGACTAAAATAAAGCTTTATGTTGTGTTTCCATATTGTCATTTTTATCATCATTCATTTTTTACTATTCTTAAATTGTTTAATTTTATTTTAAATTAATTAATAGCTAGATAAATAGCCCCTAAAAAAATAAAATGTAAAAAGATGTACTAACCAGGTGCAGGTCAGCTCTATGAGCTACGAGTTAGTTTCTCAAATCGGATTGCAAGTTAGGTGAGTTAGCTTCCCTTTTGTAGGTCAGGTTCGGGTTAGATCACGGGTTAGGTGCAGTGAAGAATGGTGATTGAGGCCTTCATTGGCAGTGCTTCAATAGATATTGAAAGCGGTTGAGAGTGGTTTCCTAGGTTTTCGAGTGTGTAAAACTTGAATCCAATTGTGTTTTCGTGTGAAAGAGATCTTAGGATGGTGGTCGAAAGGGTTATAGAGGGGTGTTTATGGTGGTTCCCGATTCTGCGAGGTGGGGAGGAACTAGGATTAAAGGCTAGGTTTTTGTAAAACTAGAGGCTACAGAGGTTCTATTGGCACTTAGATGAAGGTTCATGGTGGTGTGTGGGTAGAGCATTCCTAAGGATAAGGTGGTGGCCGATGAGTATGGGTCTCGGGTAGAAAACTTTAAACTAGTTCCTATAAGTGCTCTTTTTCTATGATTTTTTAGGTCTTTTTTGGTTTCTAGTGTCCTATTGTATTTATAGGCACCGTTAACGAGCTTAGAGGACTTCAAATGGCACCAAATTGGATTTGGGATAGAAACATGTAACACCCCCTGATTTGGTTTGATTCATTTTTTATTTTTTAGTTAAAATTCATTTTTATCTTGTGATGTTTATCAAATTTTTAATTAAATATTGATAGATTTGCATTAAAAATCAAGTTGAAGTGGTTAGATTCATCCTCATCTCTTTTTTGATTCTTGACTGGAGGAAGAAGATGATTACGTGCAAGGTATGTGATATCATCCAACCAATCATATGCTGCTAAGTGGCAGCTGGGTTGTAAAAAAAATGAAAACGACACAAAGTGCCTCATGCAAGATTTAAACTCATGACCATTCACCACGTACCAAGTCCTAGGCAAGCACACGGACCAACTAGGCTCTTTATTTTCTCAATTTTTTATTGCAATCAAATTGCATTTTAGTTAATTTCTTGAGCCGATTCTCACATAATTGAAGTTCCTGAGTTTGATTTATTGACCCTCTTTTACTAGTTTTTTTCTTAAAAAATAATATATAGATTTTTATTTTTATATTATTTATTATTTTATTATTCATTTATCTTTTTTTCTTCGCCATTTTATTCAAATCTATTTTTTTACTTTGTAAACCTGGCTTTGTTTTAGTTAATCTAAATGGGGGCAAAAATAAGGTGTTCACATATATGAAGCAAATATATAAATAAATAGGAAAATCTATAAACGTGTAATTTTTCAAATGTCAATATTTTTTCCTAAAATATATGAACAATTTTTTTTTCTAGAAAATTTGACAGTTAGTTTATAAAATATTTGAATAAAGTAGAATTTTTTTTATTAAATATGCAAGTTGTCCTTGTATTATTATATATATATATATAAGCAAACATAAGCATTTTTGTGAAGAAAATAAAAAAATAATAGAAGAGATTTGAAAATCTATTATCTTTTATATGAAATGGTAAATTGCACAAACATCCTTTATAAACTTTTAAAATTACATGACCTTCCTACTTTGACATGGGAAAGGGCTGGGTTAAATTGGCCACCTAGCCAAGGACTTGCCAATTTAGGTGGGCCTATAGAGGTTTTGCCATGGAACTTACCTAAACTAGCAATTCATCCTACCCGTAGAAAAAAAAAAAGTAAATAGCAAAAGGAGAAAACCTACCAAAGTCAAAAGAAATACATGTGAAAAGGGCAAAAGGAAATGAATCACATATGAGCAAAGTACTGTTGAGCTTTGAATAGTCAATAAAACACATAGAGAAAGGACAAAAGCACAAGAGACAATATTGAAGAAAGTCTTCATTTGCATATTTGCTAGAATATAAAAGTGAGAAAAAGAGATGAAGGAGAGAATAAATGCAAAGATGTGACTAGACTTAGACAGATGAATTGATGAACATTTGAACATTTTGTCTTTTTACTTTTCAAGCATTTAGAAGTTTTAAATACAAACTTCAATAGGAAAAATTTGAATGTTTCAGTAAAGAGTGTATATATTTGGTCTTTGCAAAATTTCCTTAACATTATAACACTCATTCTCTTCTTCAATCTGTGCTCCCATCTACTTAACTCTCCAATTTCTCATTTTGCAAATACGCTTACAAATTTTTTGCTTCACATCTTCATTTCATTTAGATGACACTTGGTTTTGTTATCTAATTTTATTTTTTATATACATTTTATTGCCTTCTACAAAGTGTAGGTTTTTTTTTTTCTATAATGACATATTCAAAACATATTTTTTATTGTATCAATTCTATTTTCTTGTAAGAAAAAAAATTTGGCAAGTTTCTATCGTAGATTATCTTTTAGTAAGAAGGGGGGTTTTAGAAAAGATGGTAGGGAAAAATCTATTCAATATGAGTAGAAGCAATTTTTTGACGTGGAAGATTATGGCCTCAACGACTTTACCAATGAGCATTAGAGGATTTAATGATGCCTCCTCCTGGATTTAAGCACATGACCCCCATTGGACAAAGTGAAAAGCTTCTACGAGAGGGCAATGAGGAATAGGAAGAAGAGGAAGTGTTAGAGAAAGAAATACCAACTCACATACATAACAAACCTGGTTACAATGGTAAACCACCTATATCATTTAAATATAACATATTTACTAAATATTTTTACAAAATTGCAGGTGCATATGGCAATACTTATAGATATTATAACTACTGTTAGTCAAATTACGTATGGAAAAGGGGGATGATTACAGGAAGTTAAATAGGTACTTGTGATTGAAAGACCCAACAGAGTTTGGTATAGATAAGTTGTAGTAATAATTTTTCAAGTCATAAGGCCTATTACGATATTCTACTAAGAGACAAAAATTTGCCCTAATAGAATACTTAGAAAAATGCCACATATCATGGAGTCATGGATCTTCTATGCATCACTTGGAATACAAACGGGAAGCTGTTAATCCTAACATAGAAAATTTTGAGCAAAAAATAATGCAAGGTGACAATTTAAAATTTTATCACACTAGTAAACGTGAATTAGCTACTAAATTTAATTCTCTTTATACATAAGTTTCTATATGTTTAAACACAAAGACCAACCCTTGATAGGATAATTTTTATATGGGAATAATATATCATTGAATAGATGAGACATAACAATTACAAAAAAAAAAAAAAAAGAGTAATAGCTGTTAAGATATTTAACAAATGTCAGTCAACACAAAATATTTTTCAAATAATAAGTATTATGTTAGGTGAATATTCTTTAACAAAAAAAAGGTTTTTTCAATTGCTTTTGATAATGTAGCCACAAATGTAGCATCCATTGATGAACTTTAAGCATTATACCATCCTACTTTAGGTGGAATATTTTTTTTACATATGATGTACTTGCCATATTTTAAAATTTCTTGTTAATAATATTTTGAATTGTTTAGATTTTAAGATGTCCCTTATAAGATATGTAGTTATGCATTTAACTAAGTATCCATTTGTAAATAAGGCATAGAGGAAATTTTGCATTGATAATAGAATGCGATAAAAAAAATATAGAAAAGGCGTTAAGCATAGGTGAAATTCAACTTATCAACTTTTGCAAAGTATAGTCTCATATAAAGATATGTTGTATTCTTTTGCTACAATAAACATCTCAAACATTCCATGGCACCTTAGTGATTGGGATATATGCATCAAATTGCTAAATGTTCTTAGAGTTTTCCATGAGTGTATTTTAACATTTTCTTAAGTTTATTAGTCTAGTGTTCACTTTTTCCTAATAAATGCCATAAACATGATATTAGTGCTACTTGACGCTTAGAACGACCCATTTCTTCAAGTAATTATTAATGAAATGGTTGCAAAATGGTTACAATATTATAGATAAATTCCAGCTATTTATCTTGTTACTTCTATCTTAGATTCATGTTATAAGAAAGATATGCTTATAAAATATCCCAATCTATATCGTCAAATTATTGATACATTTTCTAACATAGGAGATACTTATGTATTACTATGGGACAAGAAGTATGATGGGTGACTCAAGTAACAGAAGACTTATTTTCCATTTTTTTTAATTATAGATGGTTGTCAAGTTCCAGCTACTCCCTCATCATCCCCTACCTCAAATGCTGCCATGTTTAGCTAAATCCTCCCTATGCAACAAATGGTGGTACAGAAGTTGTAGAGGCACTAAACTTGTGGGGTTTAATATATGAAACTTAACCACTATTTGAACACTAAAATTGATTTTAAGGATAGTAGTATCACGAACTTTAATATCTTAGAGTGGTGGAGAAGGCATAAGAAGACTTATCCGATTCACTCTCAAATAACTCACCAAATTCATGTTGCTCCTACATTAATAGTAGTTGTTGAACAAGAGTGAGCTTTATGTTACAACAATGGTGATCAAATCTAATGCCTGTTAATGTTGAAGTGTTGGCTTACATGGAAAATTGGTCTAAAGTGAGAAGTAGAATATAAAATTCATATAAGACATTTAGTGAAGAAGATAAATACTTCAATGACTTTGTCCCATTAGGTAGAAGCTCAGTTGACTCAACTTTAGATCTCACGTAAGATGCAACTAGTTGAATAATATTTATTTTTATTATGCAATCTAGCATAGGAAAAATTAATTTGTAAGGATAGTATTATTTCTTTATTTATATTTGTTATTACTTATAAGGTTTAAGTATCATGTATAAGAGGTAAAGCCATGTCCCTCTCTACTTCTATAATCTGTTTAATTAATTAGTAAAATTTAGGGCGTCGGTGTATGGGGTTTACCACTAACTAATAAAGCTACCGTTGTTTTTTAGGTACGGTGAAATAGGAGAATAATATATTGTTAATATTTTCACAATTAAAAATTGTAAATGGTAATATAATAATTTATGTTAAAAAAATAGGAATTGCAATGTAACCGAATTGATTCATTGTTTTTTTTTTTAAAGTCTAGCCTTACTTTTTTTTCAAAACCTAGCACTTAGATCTCTTGAAATTAATATGGGGCCCACTTTTTATTGTCTTGACAACCTATGTGGACATTCTTGCCAATGTGTACACAAAAATGGGGAAAGATAAATGCACATCAAATTTTTATGCTAACATGGCAAATTAGACTCTTTTTTTTTATCAATGACTAGAAATAATATTGTTAAGAGCTAATCCGATTATGTTTGGAAAAACCAAAATAAATAAAGAACCTGACCCACCTTTAACAAAAGAAAAAATCATCTATTCCTTGACATAGATGAACCTTCTACTACTAGGTATCTTGCTTATAGACTTTAAATTGCTAGCTGGTAGAATGATATCATGTACAATGTAACTTATGCATACATGGATTTGAAATTTGATATAATATAGATGAAATTCACTACTATATATTCTGGGTGATAAATAAGGCAATGCACCATCCTCACTAATGAATCATTTTTTGCCTATAGTCAATGCTACATGACCCAACTTGCACCCTTCAATAAATACTAACTACATAATTAGCCATGGTACTTGATAGACTTGCTATAATAAATACTTGGTCTTGTGCTTCATCACTAAATAGGCTCATCTTATTTGCTATCTTTACACTCTGTTCCTAATAATAGACACCCCTATGAGTTAATGGTTACGAACGAAAATTGTGGACCACCAAGATGGGTCACAACTCATGTTGGAACCAGCGGTTCCACAGTTTTGTGGTGAGTCTACCTACTAGAATCATGGAACCGCTAATTCTAAACTGAGAAATATTTTAAAAAACAAAAAACAAAAAAGTCAACTCAAGTAACATTCACATGGGAGAAGAGAAAGAACATGCACATGTTGCATTTGCTTTAGTAGAGAATATATTCTATAAGAAAAGCCAAAAGGACATTGATTGGCTTGACATTATGAATTGAATGGCCAACTCCAACAAATGAAGAAAACATGGCAAACATGAGGAAATCCACATGAGAATACAATGCATTGTGAATTGAAATTGAAAAACACAAGGACATTCAGAAAGTAGAGAAGTTAGAAGGAATTGAAATTATTGTACTAAGGCAGTGAATCCAAATTGAAAACAAGAGATGCTCCATGCAAATCCAAATTGAAATATCATAGTTGAACATTTTATAACATTTACATTTCGCAATATAAAAGGCAATGAAAATGAAGGAAAACAGAAGATAACTTAGAAAAAAACTCTCTTCCTCTTTGTATTCAATATTTGCCTTTACATTTCGTAATCCAGTGCTCTCTACTTGTTTAAGTTTTCATTGTCACTGTCATGCTATGTTTTCTTTTTAGGCTCTTCCACTAGAAATCATTGTTTTCATATAACTAAAATATTTTTCTGACTTTAATTACTTAACACTATTTGTATCACTAGCTTATTTTGTTTTATATAAAATGGCTAGCTTTTTTCACTATGTTACTAGTTCTAGCTTTAGCAAAAAGTTCAACAGCAAAAAAGATAAAGGTAAGGGGAAAGCAGTGGAAAAGCTACAACAATATATCCATAAAGTGGATAATGATTTTGAATGTTACAATTTTAATGACAACAAGGCTGGTCAATTTAATTTAAATCAACCTACTCCATTGCTTAGTTTTGAACATATAGTACCATTACAATCATGGTATGGTCTATAGAATATTCAAGATGCAGAAACACAATCCCTAGAAGAGGAAATGGAAGAAGAAGGAGCTGGTGGAAGTCAACAAACAGGTTTGCCCCCTAAACCCTATAAATATGAAATTTTTACTAAACATTATCATAAAGTGATAGGTGAAGATGATAAAATTCAAGGGTTTTATAACTACTACAATGCAACTTACGTATGGAAAAAAGGAGATGAATATGACACATTCACCTAACACATAAGGTCTAAACACTCAACAGAGTACGAGTTGGAAAAATCACAACAAATCTAGACTAGGTACTCTATATCGAACCCAACATCATTATTTCAATGTAGTGTTGAGAAGCAAAAACAAGATTTAGTCCAAATGATGGTAAATATACATCTTCCATTTAGTATAGGGGCTAATCTAGTCTAAATGAGGTGTGAACAAAGAGGTCTAAACCTTGGTGCACATGTATTTTCTTCATCAACCATGCATAGAGATATTGTTAAACAATACCATTTTGGAAAATAACTTAAAGTTAAGTTTAGTACCTTAGATACATAGGCGCCCGTATGTGCTGATATATGGACAAAAGAGTGGCAATGAAATTCATATATGGAAATAACCACACACTGGACAAATGAATCATTGATACTATATAAAATACTTTTATCACTTTGCAAATTTAATGAGTGACATACCACTCAAAATATTTTTAGGAAAATTAGTCTTATTTTAGATGAATATTGTTTGACAAAGAAAATATTTTCTATTGGTTTTGAGAATGCAACAACTAACATTACATCAATTCCAGAATTGCAAAATCTTTGCCAACCATGCATTGTTGACATCTTTTTTCACATTAGATGTGCATGTCACATATTAAATTTATACATCAAAGATGGTATGATAGCTTGGGATTTTGAATTGTCTCCTATTAAAATGGTTATTGATTTTATATTAGATAACCCTTTCATAAATAAAGCGTAGTGAAAATTTTCTAAAGATAATCAACTAAGATCTAAAAAATTTAAATAGGATGTAAGATATAGATAGAATTCAACAAATCAACTTTTACAAAATATGATTCCTTATAAAGATGCACTATATAGTTTTGCAATGATATATATATATATATATATATATATATATATATCAAATATTCCATTACATCCTAATAATTGAGATGCTTGTCAAAGGTTATTAGATATACTTAAAGTTTTTTATATTAGTACAAAAACTTTTTTCCAAGTGTTCTTTTTTTTTTTTTTTTACTTTGGAAGTGCAAAACATAATAACAATACCATAGGGAGCTAGATATGACATGCTTATGCACACTTGTGTAAATGAAATGGTTGTAATATTACATAGAGATGCTTACTATTTATCTTTTTGCTTCTATATTGGACCTTTGCTACAAAATTGAGAGCTTACTTGATATTTTAACTCAAAAGGCATACTTGATAAGCGTACATCAAGTTGTTAGAGACGTCACAAAGGTAACGAATGAGTTATTTTCTACTTTCTCTCTTATTTATGGTGATCAAGTTCCAGTAAGTTCCTCTCCCCACTTGCAAAGGATGAAGTACACAAACAAGCTTATTGCTTCCAGATGATATTTTCACTAAAAGATATAAAAAACATAGGGGTGATGAGGGGAGTGAATCTTATACGGAACTTGACAATTATCTAGCAACTACATTTGAGTTTGATGACAATGTAGATGTTCACAAATTCGATATATTGAATTGGAGGAGAAGGCATGTGAATAATTATCCAATCCTATCTCATATGGCACAACAAGTGTTAGCGGCTTTGGCTTCCACTATTACTCTTAAGCAAGCATTTAGCTTAGTGGATTTACAATTGGAAGACTGGAGACATAATCTATTGTACTAAAAAGGAATTATAATAAGGTGTTGGTGTAAAAAGAGAAATCATTTCCTCAATTTGACTAGAAACTTTTCTTTTGTTAAAGGTGGGTCAAGTTCTTTTTTTTTTTTTTTTTTCAAAACAAAATTTGGTCAGTTTTTCACAATAAAATCTAGCCATTGATGGAAAAATCAATCTAATTGTCAACATAAAAATTTGACATGGTATTTATCTTCTTTTTGTGTGTGTGTGTACATGTCAACAAGATTGTCCACATGAGTTGTTAAGATATTAAAAAGTGGATTTCATATTAATTCAGGGGTTTGCAATTCTAGGTGTTCGGTTTTAAAAAAGTAGGGGAGCGATGTAATTTTAAAAATTTATAAAGTGTCCGAATAATTTACCTTGTATAAAATGCAAAAATTAATAGAAAAATTATAATAATTTTATTATCTTTTTTTTTTTTTGAATTTTTCAAAATATCTTGGAAAAATTAGGCTTTTTTACTGAAAATTTTCCAAAAATAAATGATATTTCCATGTTCGGGTTATTTGTTATAGCTATTTTATTATCCTTTTTGTTGGACTCCATTATGTGTATGATGTATATGTATTATATACTCGATGGATGGTTTCATATTTTATTTTAATATATTTCCATTTTTATTTAGTGGTTACTTATTTAATTTAAATATTAATACTATCTTTATGTATTTTCACTATTGATATATTAATTTAGCAAAAAAAATGAAAAAATAACAAATACAGGATTCAAAAAATAAATAAATAAAATAATAGTAACAAATGACCACGCAACGAACCATCGCCGTATGGTACAATAACCAGTAAATATTTATCGGTTACCCTTTCATGGCAATAAATAACCGATAAAATCAACCAGCAACTTTCTTTCTTCGGGGCCGGTTTTGTGATTAACAAGCGAAATATTTGCAAAATCCAACTAACTTCTTTGGCCGGATAATGGGAAATCTATGCCAATTTACTCTTAAGAGAAATTTAGGAAAGAAAATTACTATGAATATAAATAAATTATATATAAAAAGAAAAAGAAATGAGCAAATCTACATTAGGAATATTATATGGAAAAAATATATATATATGAAAACGAATTGATCTAATCTCAATTTTTCTTTTTCCTGTTTTAATTCTCTTATTTATATCGTTAAATAAAAGATAAGTAGTTTTTTTAATTATCTATTTTTAACAACTCCTTTTATTACAAGTATGATATATATATATATATAAAATAGCTTTATATATGAATCTTAATATGAAAGCACTTTTCTATATATTACATTTTCATTAGAGGGAACCATTAAGATTGGTAGTCGAAATTACTATCTACCTTTTAACTCTTGTCTTTGTTATGGCCACTCATCCGTTTGTTTGCGGCTTGTCCTCTATGCATGTTACTAGAGCAACTTTCAACTTGGTCTCTTAACAAATGTGTGCCGATGTTCAGTCTTTGACTACACTTGCACAAGCCATCGCATTTGGTTGGAATTCTTAAGCCTGTACCATGGCATTAAACATAAATGTGAACAATGCTTGCGTCGTTTAATAAACCAAAATTTAGTGAATAATGTACACTTCAAATCAATATCTCGATTTCCCGGTACTCGTTTGCTCGAAGGACTCGTAGAACATGTTATAAATATGGTCTTGTGCCGAGTCAACGTTTACATGCGTTTTCTCTTTATGATTTATTCTTGGTTCTGATCAAACCTTTGTTGCCTGTTTTGTTTTTCAAATTGTAATTATGTGCCCAGCAAATCTTGGATCTTTCCTATATTATCAAGCCTGCTAAACTAGCCGCATGAGGTCCACATTTCACTGTCGCCACATGTCTAAGATAAACCTCACGATCCTCGACGTGAGGTTTCAACCCACTGAGGGAATCCATGCTTTACTCATTAGCCTTGTTATGATATAAAGTAGTGGCTGCAAAATACTCCTTAATGTTTGTGAGTCGAAGGCGATGAGTCGGTAGATAGACGAGTGTTGCATTATGCGCTGGGCCATGTATCGAGTGATATGGTGCCATGATAGCACAAGATTCGCTGGGAAAAATGCAGATAAAGTGTTTGGATTTGTGCTAAAGATGGATTTGGATTTGTCAAGGGTACTTTTCAGGATCCGGATCTATAAATTACTATCATTTTTAGGCTTTCATTTATCTACTCATTATTGCCCTTAATATATATATATATATATATACTTAAAATATACTTATATTCTCCAAAAAGAATCTATTTTCAGGTAAGTATATAGAACTTACTCAATTAACAAGTTTTAATCTTAATAGCAGATCTACATTACCGTTGTGAATATATATGTTACACTCAAATATTTTGTGGAATCAATTACTTACTAATCAACTCATTTGAAAAAGATAGCAAGCTCTACTTGATTTCAAAATTTGTAAAAGAAGATTTAATAAACTTATATTATTTATGTAAAAAAAGACTTGAATTTGTCGGATGTACATCTAAAAGCCTAGATTTGTACTGTGTATGTAAAAGGACTTCGATTTGTTTAGATATACTTAAGGGCCCTCGGAGAGGAAAAAAAAGAAAAAGGAATGATAATAATACTCTACATGTTTAGATGAGTAACATGCAAGCATTAATAATATTTAACGGCTTGAGGGGAAACTTGTCTTGTTGACATCAGCAAATTTAATGCCGATACATACTGTGTCGAATGGTAGTGAGGACAGATTATGGATGCCATAAAATGAGAACATGGATCCTTAAATGCATGTTTAACAATTATAGGTCTTTTTTTTTTCTTTTACATAAATAATACAAATTTTAACCCATTTTTTGCATTTTTTTTATACATATTATCAAAATATGATCATATTAACGAGTGTCTTGTAGTGTTTATTAAGAATTTAAAAGAAATTTTTTTCTACATTTCTCAATATAGTTAATTAAAAAGTAAGTACATAAAAAAACAAAAAGTTTATTTATTTGATATATTAAAAAATACCCATAAAGTATCATTTAAAATAATCCTCAATAGCGTATATCATATCTTATGTACTACTATATATGTCATGCTATGCATATGTGGAAGTAGGAGAGTGGCCATACGATCTGTTATAGTATATGGGTAGAATTTAGGAGTTAAAATATGATAAGCTTCGACCAAATTTAGTTAAAGGATAGCCGATCTAAACCCATGCCAGTTAGTAGTTACATGCCCACAATAACTAAAAATTTTCAATTTTTCACCCGACCCCGGTCGGCTTATTTCTTGCAATTTGCATCGTCGGCATCCCAAACTAGAGGGCTTATTTACGATATCACTCAAGGGCCTTCTTGAATCGGATCCATGCATCATCGTTGCCCAGTTCACAAAGAAACCCCTTTAAATTCTATGTCCAAGGCCGAGATGATACAACCTGGGCTTCAACTAGACGATTGAAAGCAAAATGCCTATTGCAATGGGCCCATAGCCATTGATGATGTACTCCTAGTGGTCTTATTTGAATGAATTTGTTTATTAATTCTGTATTTGGATTTAAAACTCTTGATTATTAAATCCCCTTTAAGTTTTAATTCAGGGAAATTAGTATTATTGTCTCTTACCATATAAATCAATTTTCCTTCTTTGTCACAAACAATAAGGAAAAAAGAAAAAATGATTTATTAAACGTCTTTGGTTTATGTTTGTGGAGTCAATGATTTTTTTTTCCCCTTAATTTCAAAGTTAGGGGACATTGAATAAATTGGGAAGTTGGGTAAAAGACTCTAAAACGATATTTCACTTTGATAGAAGTTTAGTTTGTAGAAGTTTATTAAAGTTGGCAATTTGATACTCGGTTGCCGAACGTGACTATAGAATTATAAATTAATGTGCATAAATAAAACAATGTAAGAAATTACAATAAAATAAAATCAAAATATCAATTTTAGCCCACTATGAAATATGGGATTGAAAGTATTGTAACCAAGTGATATTTTTAAGGATAGGATATTTATGGTAAATATAACAAATATATCACCGAATAGGATAATTCATAAGTTGAATATATGAATTGCTATTCAATATTTTAGATAGTAACAACTTATTAGAAATTATTAGTTGATATTTAAAATTTAAGTAAATATCATAATCACAACTTTATATAAAATAAGAGGAAAATGAATAGATATTTGCCTCAAGTGAACTTGTATTAAATGTCCCTAAATTTAACTACCAACTTGCTAAAAATTAAGATTTGCAACATATATAGTTAATTTTATAATCCTTTTCTAGCGCATTCTCTCTTGATTATCGCCTCATCCACTTTGATTTTAGCTATAGTAAGTGTTGCACTCTTAACTTACTTTTTAATATACATATAAGACATACCTTATTTAGTCACAAACTTCTTTAGTAAAATTACTTGGTTTTGTTAATAAAAATTGATTGAATTTATTAATTATTATTTTAACTTAGTTACAACATGCTCTACATTAACCTTAGAGAACAATTATGCCATAAAGATTCATTTAAGTTAGACTTAAAGTCTAAACAAATGGTGTAATTTCTTCAACTATTTCGTCTTCATCGAATCGATTTATGCATTTGGCCTCTAAATAAAAAGTTATCTTTGCAAGTATTTTCATATTTTTAATATAGTTTTTGTTATAAGATTTAACAAATTAAGGATAATTTTAAAACATTTTTCTTTTTTTTTTTCAAATGTAAAATTGATAATTATGATGTATTGATTTAAACTTTATTATCAATAAAGGTTCCACTTAGATAATCTTAAACGAATGGTTAGATTGTTGAGCTATTATGTTTATATAGACTTATCCATACGTTTAGTATAGAAATAGAAAGCATTCGTCATAAGCATGTTTATACTATATAATGTAATTTCCATTATAAGATTTAGCAAACTAAAGATAATACTAAAAATATGTTTTTCATATAAAGATTTGATAGTTATTAATCTATTTATTTTAGAATTTTTTAATCACAAGTTTGATTAGTGGAATCATTATTCTATTTCAATCATATTCTTTATAAAATATTTAGTCCCATATTTGGTTGTATTTTGTGCAACACTAACTAAGAATTCCTATTTTGTAAAATAAAGAATAACGATTTCTTTCAAAAGATTAAGTAATAGCAATTCCAACTCTTATTGTTATTTTTTTCACTAAAATAATCTTATCATAATTATATTACCCGTATATTTAATTTGTACATAAATATTTTATATATATAATATTTATATATTATATTCACATACATTGTATGTTCAAACCATATATACATATATGCTCATATTTACATTATATGTTATATATATATTAATGTATATGTTATATCGTATGTTTAACTTATATGTTATGTCTACATATTATTATATATAATATTATAGTTCGTATATATACATATTAATTATAAATATATTGTAATATATTTATTTATTTATTGTGTATATCAATACGTAGAATATATTGAAATGATGTATATAAATAAATATTCGTATATGTAATGCATGCATATGCTATACTATACATATATAATATTTATATATTATACTTACATATGTTATAGTGTAGATATGTGTATATATAGATACTCATATATATATATATTATATGTATATTAACATATGTGTTATGCAAGATGTTTAAGTTATATATACATACGGACATATTTATTGTATACATTAGTATATATTTATATTTATATTAGTATTATGAAATATATACTAATATATTTATGTACTATATGTATACATTAGTATACATATTTATATATATTTATTATATATATCAGTACATGTAACATATTGATATGAAATATATCAATAAATATCCGTACATGTAATACATATATAAATGTTATACATATATAACATTTATATATTATACTTACATACATTGTATGTACATATACATATATACACATATATACATTATATGTCTATTTACATGTGTTATAATGTACGTTTATATTATAGCTTATAAAATATATATACATATACATGTTTACTTACATGTACATGCATATATAAAAACAAATGTATTCGTCTATACATACACATACATATATGTAGACATACATGATTAAATACATACATAATACACGTATTTATAATAAGATTACATACATTATATGCACATATATGTATATATTATACAATTTATCATAACTTTTATATCATTTGGTGAAATATATAGATAATATATTTCTATTCTAATAATTTAATTAAATGTATATATTTGCATATACTTTGTAAATTCTTTTTTTTTCCCTAATAATACGAAATTTATGATAAGTTG
This sequence comes from Laguncularia racemosa, assembly GCA_037954665.1. NCBI lineage: Eukaryota > Viridiplantae > Streptophyta > Magnoliopsida > Myrtales > Combretaceae > Laguncularia > Laguncularia racemosa. Next base: position 773,861 of record JBBMOL010000066.1, read on the forward strand.
TATAAAATGATATTCAAATACTTTTATTAATTATCAATCTTTTTTCTTTAAAATTATTCTATTAACCAAATAAAGAAATAATGATTATTTTATATAAAAAATAACCATTTAAGTTTAATTTCAACTTAATTCTATTGTAAAAAAATTATAATTCTATTTTCATGAAAAGTAACCAAACAGAAATGGGTTCCATCCATACAAAATATACAGTTATCAATGAATTAGATTATAGCTTTAGATTTTGAAATATAATTAATAAAACAAGTTATTTTTTGGTCTGAAATTTTCAGACGGAAATTTGTTTGAATCCCTACACAAAACTCGATGCATTATCATGAATCACTAGTCCTAGGTTCATTTGATCTCCGGCCTTTTTAATTTATTTAACAACATTTCAAATCAGGACCAAGTCACTAAGTTGTCAAAATAGATTGCAACTTTGTTGAGAGCTCTGGCTTCTTCAACCTAAGCTACTAGTGTACTTCGATACGGGTTTCCTTTTCTTTCCTTGGCAACGGGCCTTGTTTGGACAGCTACAGAATAAGCTTAACACACGTGCGTTTCCACGTATGTGAACAAGCAACCGATCGGCAGCAGAACTTGTGTATGGCAAATACCAGCAGCTATATGTGGGTGGGTCCATTCATCCTTCTTCGTGGTGTTCGTCAACATTAAATGTTGCATTAAATCAGTATTAAAGTAAATTACAAAAAACATTTTTAATATTTACTTTAAATGTAGTCTTTTTTGTTTCTTTTTCTTTTTAATAAATTGTGCATTCAAATCTTCAAAAAAAAAAAAAAAAACTTTTAATCTCCTATTGTACCATTTTTTTTCTTTTGATGAAATACATAAAATAACATTAAAATAAAAAAGCATAAAATCAATAAAAAAATGATCATGTGGGAATCTTTTTTATTATTTATTATTTTTTATTATTTTAAGATTGTAGGGTTTGAAAAGCTCCATCTTAAAAATATTTTAAAGATAAGGAGCTAAATGAATGCAAGATAAATATAAATAGGTGTATTTACACTTTATTGTAATGTAATTAATTATATATAATGTTATATAAAACGTAGGATCAATTTATTTTGTGCTCCATTCATAAAGATGTTAAAGTCATAGGATCATAAGCATATACTTCCACTAAAATGAAGATATTAGCAGCTTATTGATGAGTATTTGGCCAAGCATTTAAGACACATTATATACTTCTGGTATACCATGTTTCCATAGGTTGGTTGGTCTAACTCCCAAGCTATCTATATGTATCATAAAAAAGAAAACACGATTAGCTTAAATTATAGGAGCCCGTCCGGAACTCTAATATTAGGGAGTATAAAGCTCCCCTAATTGCAAGCAATGCCATTTTTGGGAAAGCTTTTTTTATGGCAATGCTGCACCAAATGGTTTTTTTAGCTCATACACTTACGAAATGACTTAAATTAATTGGGGATAAGAATAATTTTGGTGTATGTACTTTCGAATTTGAATAATTTAGTATATAAATTTTTTATTTTTTTAATAATTCAATACCTAATAGAAATAATAAATCAGATTTTATTTCAAAATACAGATACTAGGCTATAAAAAAATAAAATTTTAAACATTAAATTATTTAAATTAAAAAATACACGCACTAAAATTACCTTTATTCCAATTAACGATGTAATTGCTGTTCCTACGCGCTATACTTTCCTTATGCAATAGGTTTTTTAAATATCGAAAAGGATGAAAGCAGGGTAGGATACTGTAATTTTATACATGATGTTGATATCTTTTCTTTTCGGAAAAACCTCAAGAAATTGTATTCAAGTGATAATTTGAAATTGTTGACTATTGGAATAGGAAATGATGTTATACGCTTCTAATCTTTACGCAAAGTATAAAATACTTAGTTACACTAGAGAAGGAAGTTAATCAACAATTTACAACTACTCCTAGTTTAACAAGAACCTTAAAAAAAATAAAAAATTGTTGGACATCTTGTAGTGTTAAATTTTCTAGGTTGAAAAACCTTGGCTTCAAATGGCATCCTCTAATTCTAGTGCTCCTTGATCTCGCTTGATCCGACATGGCTGACAACCGTGAAATCTCTGTCTTTCAAGAGCCTTTCTTTGATCCGTCATCTTCAATTCCCTTGCAGTAACTTAGTGTTCCTTACCGGAGCCAACCCTTCTTTCTTTGGTTCGCCATAGCACTGTTATCCTAACTCTCATTGGCACTAGCTTGGTGTTTTGTGGCCACATTTCATCGTGACATTTCTGCATTATACCCTACCAAATGCCACATCTCTATCAAATGCCTTTAAATACTACATGCGGTAATAATTTGTGCAGTATTTGAAATTTAAAACTTTTTATTGTATCTATATAAAGTATTTTGTCAGTGGAACGGTTTCCCATGTTTCATTAATGACCTGTATTGATCTAAGCTCTTGTCTGTCCTTTCCCTTCTCTCCTCTTCCATCTCAACCGTTACCTTGGAAGTCTTATGGTTGATTTGCAAAGTCCCCCGTCATCATTGCTTTTTCTGACCATATAATAGGATGGAATCTTCTCTTCTTAACATTTTTTGTGTTACTTCCACCCCTAAAGGCTCCCTCTAATTCTTCACAGATCATCTCATCTCCGCTTCATTCTCTCTTCACCACATTGGGTTATCATTTCTCTCTCGCTCACATCTATAAGAGCTCCTATTATAGTTAAGAATGAATGTCATATGATCAATGGTCATTCATTATCTTTCATATCTATCACTCTGAAATCAACAAGATAATTGAAATGGCCAACTCTTACAATCACATCCGAAAGCACTTTTTAGAGTGTCTTAATAGACTTGTCAGCAATATATACTTAACCTCTTGTAGTCCTTCCTCCAAACCTAACTCTCTTATAACCTCATTAGACATCAAGTTATATGATGTACCTAAATCCTTGTAAACTCTGGAAAAATATCTCTTTTGAATAGTGCATTAAAGTATAAATTGTTCTAGATCTTCTAATCTTGGAGATATGAACAAACATCATCTAGGATCATCCTTCTTTTCAGGTTCTTCCATTTGCTCATTGTGAACTTCTATTGGTTCAAACAAGTCACTTTACTCATTTACCATGCCATCATCTTTCAAATCATCCTCTCATCTCTATCAAACTCACCATTATTAGCTGAAATTCCATCAACTTCTATTTCTTCATTAGGAGCTTCTTCTTTGATCTCTTCCTCCTTAACTTGCTTCTCTTCCTTTGAAGGAGCATTCTCCACCTCTTGCATAAGCTTCCATCCATCATTTCAAACTCAATCTCTAATTCCTTATCACTATACAGGTATTCATATTCAAAATTTTCTACCTGATTAAATTCTTTGTCAACTACATTGGCCTCCTTCTCCTTACTATAAGAGGTTTTTTCTTGATCTCTAAGGTTACACTTAATATTACTTGGTAGTGATCTTGATGGCCTCTTGAAAAGGTTTTCACTAATCTACCCTATCATTCTCTCAAGGTTTTAGACTGTGGCATCCTATCAAAACATCTTCACTGTTGGCATGAAATATTCATAGTAATCCTTAGAATCATGGAAATTAAAGATTTAGATTAGCAAATATAGTAATATTGTATATAATAGTTGTACTTTCTTTTTTTATATATATGCCTGTAAATTATAAAAGATGTGTATCTCCGGTATAAAGATATATAGATGAAATAAAGGAAATAGTTTTTTTGATCACTCACATCATACTTTTGTTATAAAATTTCTCATTAAATCCTCCATACCCTCTTCTCTTTATCTAAGTGGTGGTGGTGAAGGTAATTGGCACATGCCAGGTTAGCCACATGAACCATTAAAACCTTCATTAAAGTTCCCAACTTAGTTTCTACCCCATAATAAATTTGGATGATCTCTTTAACTAAGGTTATATGTATTGGAATCAATAGTTTCTTTGTTCCTGGTTGAAATTATCAACTGCATTCACATTCTCCATCATATTCTCATAGGAAGGGGTAAATAGGTCCCATAGTTGACACATGATACTACTTTGTCCTCATCTACACCAATTACAGTTTTCAATGGGCTGGCTATCATGCCTTGCCCAATCTCTCATGATGACTTCCTTAATTGTGCTATTTAGGTAGTTAGTGATGCTACTCATTTCCTCAACTATTCCAATTCATCACTACATTGCATATAAGCTACCCATCTTGTGTTCACTCTCTCATTTTGCCATCGATGGCCATGCATAAACATTTGTCCCAATAATTTCCATAGGAAGTTGCATCTGCCATTGTCATTAACTAATAGCCTTGTCTAATGTAGAAAATGTTTACTTGACTCTACATCAATAATTCATTGTAGGGGAACTTTCTTAATATTTTTTTAAATCTCTCCCATGCCTCAAATAGTGATTCCCCATCCAATTGCCTAAACAATGCAATCTTATTTCTTAGTTTGGTGGTCTTACTTGGAGGGAAGAACTAGGACAAGAATTGCTGAGCCAACTAATCCTAAGTGTTAATAGAGTTTGGTGGTTGTGCAATTAACCAACTTCTTGCTTTGTCCTTAATGAGAAAGGAAACAAGTGCAATCTAACAACTTGTTTAGACACCCCATTAGCTTTCAAAGTTGAAACAATTTATAGAAAATTTTGTTAGTGTTCATGAGGGCCTCCAAAAGGTGTGCCATGATTAAGTTATACCATCTATATTAAAGCTGATTTTAGTTTTAAAAAATTGGCTTGAATTGTTGGCCATGTAATAAGGAGTTCAACTCCATTCATGTTAAGGATAAAATAATCCCATAAAGCTCAGTGTTTTCCATTTCCTCTATTTGCATTCCCATTTCCTCCATGTAAATTATTTTCATTCATCCCTTGGTTTCCATTTTCATTATAACTTCCACCATTTCCATTGTTCAATTTGTCTTCTATGTTCTTCATTTCTCTTTCTTGCAAAACTCTTCTCCTAGCTCTCAACTTGAAAATTTCTACGCAAGCAAAGTAAACTAACACCTATATTTCCCAACAAAAACAATCCTAAAATCTACCCCTTGTAATCTAACCAAACCACCACAACTACAACTTGTAAACAAGCATAACTACCTAATAGATAGTATAATCCTAGTTCAACCTTAGGGTGACTAGGGATAACTAGTTCAACATAACTTTTAAGCATGAAAGTTTCAATCTTTATCAAGAGAATCAACTCACAAAGCAACACACTTCATCCAATAGCTCAAGTATTACAAAATACAAGTAAAGTTCAAAATATTAATTACCAACAAGCACTAAAAGCTAAAGAAAAGTATTAAACTACTTTAATAAGTTAAAAACATAAATAAATGCCTAGGATTAAAGTACTCAGCTGGTCTAGTATTAGTTAAATTGGCATTTCTTCCCCTGCAATGGTGGTAAAAACTAATATACACTGGTAACACTAATAAAATTGAGTTGATTTTGAAAATGATTTTTACCTAATGTACCTAATTGACCAATGATTAGGACATATGTTGTAATAAAACTACTAAGAATCCAACAGGTCGATCTTTCAAGGAAGAAATAAAGCAATAACTAAGTATCAAACTATGCTTTTACTACTCTAATTCAGGCTAGCAGATAACACGTTTTGGCAATTATAGAGATAAAGCAAACTATACTAATTAACAAGAAACCAATAATCATAAAAGTGTAAGTTTGGTGTATCATATTCTCTTGTTTCCAATGCAATGGATGTAACAAGGTTAAATTAGGTAGTGTTTAAATGGATTTTGGCCAAAGTCACTAGAACTCATCCTCAATCAAGGGTGATGACATTTTTCTATAGAAAATTTCTTGGTCAAAGGCAAAAATACTATTAGACTTGTTAGACATTTAACTATTACCACCAATTAAATACTTTAGTTGAAAATATAGGTTAAATATGGTCAAGTTAACCCTTATTTTTGATCACATAAAGTATGTGTGTTCAAGTGTTTTTGGCAAAACTTGATATCTCTCATAATTTAAAAATGCCTTAATTACTCTAACAAATATCTTACACCAATCAAGGCTATTAAATACTCTCATTTGCAATCACCTAAGGGTCAGCCATGATTTAAACAAACTTATGAGAGCAATTAAACCAAAACTTCATTCAAACATAAACCCATTTAACAAATATACATCACCCATGCATTTTCTATCATCAACAACACATCAAACCCACTAAAATCTTTCTATCCACACATTTTTAACATAATGAAAATAGGAAAAAAACTCAAATTTAACTAAAAACATCATTAAGATAAAGTTTAGAGGTCACCAAGTGTTGAAACAAGGAGAACAATGCAATTATGTTGTAATCTTCACTTCCAAATGCATTTCCAAGTTTCAAAATAGCAAGAAATTACTCAAACTATACTAAATTAATCTTAATCTATACTAAATCCTAAGAAAATTATAGAGAAGACTCACTAAAACCTTAATTAAAGTGGTTACCTTATTATATTCATTCATTTCTATAGACTTCATAATCAATTCGTACCTTAATCACTACATATTAAGTGAAATGATGTGTTTTTGATGAAAAACCTTAGCTAGGTTTTAAGTTGCTAACCGATCGATAGCTCCTAAAGATCGGTCGATAAGAGAGAGGCTCATCTTTATGAGAATTTATGATTTTTCCATCCTTTGCTTACAATCAATTAGTGGAGGAAATCGTGTGTCTTGATGCCCTAGGGCATATCGATTGAATAGTAGGTTCACTACCGAGTGGTCAGTAGGATTAATACCTTGAATCCCCTATTTTACTTCCTCAATTCTAATCCGATATAGGTTATCATTTAAAGGTTAACCCCCTTGCACCTTCACATAACACTAAAAATTAACATTTTTCATATGAAAATGTAATGTTTTTCATCATTTTAGCAATTTTAACATGATTGATCTATTTTGTGCATAATTATCACTTTCAACTTATAATTAACGAAAATAGCTAAAAAATTAGGTACAAATGATACTTTTAGGTTGGATAAAATTGTGAAATTTTACATGTTATCATTTTCTTTGCTAATTCATAAAACCCATAAAATGCCTATCTTTCGAAGTGTCTAGCGGTTATTTCCTTGGACTCAGTTGGTGGAATCCCTTGCCTACTTGATAGGCCTAGTGACCTTCCTCTTAGGAACATCATAACCCAAATTTCAAAAGATCTCACAATCTCTTCCAATACCAATGGCGTAGATCAATCAAGTCATAAAATGAAGATGTGTACCAATTCACCATCATTTTCTTTTAAAGCCTTAGACAACCTGACAATGCTCTCTATACCTAGAGATGAACCCTCAAATTAATCTATTGCCTTGTACTTGTCACTTGTCACAACCTGTATCATGGATAAGAACATTAGACAACCATTACAACCTATCCCTTCTACCTAAATAAATTAGAAATGTTTAGTAAAAGATGACAACTAACCTATGTAATTTGATCAAATGGAGAAAAGGGAGTTGTAAGAGGCAAAGGGGTTATAAGTAATACGTGGATTTGGTGTATAACATTTCTAATCCTTCTAATGGGCTAAATAAGAAGTAAAACAATGAATGATCTATGGGAGCAGCATCACCTTGTTTAATGAAGTTTCTACTTTGCTTAAGTGACTTAGATCGAAAAGAGAAGGGGATGATCAAGAGGAGGGAAGCTACCCAACAAAGAAGAGAAAAGAATAATCAATATTGAAAAAATTAGTGGGGCATTCATAGAAAAGAAATTATAGGAAAACTTCAATTTAAGGAGCAATAAAGTGTGCAAATTGGTGGTGGTGTATGTGATGTAATTAGTGAAAGAAGAAAGTGATAATGGGCTGTAGGTGGATGTTTCTATAAGTAGTCTTAATGTTATAGGGGGTGGTGGTTAGCCTCCAATAGCCACACAAGAGCCACGAAATTTTCGATATCGGAACCATCAAAGGTTAGAGTTAAAGCTATACAAATAAGTTAGGTTTAATGGGTTGGTCTATTTAACCTGCTTTTCAAGCACATTAAGGTTGAAATTGTTTAAAAAGTGAGTTGATATTGACTGACTTGTTTAATCCATGGGTTATTAATGGGCTTCAAGATCTAATTGCGATAACACAACGTCAATGGATGAATCGATTACACAAAGTCTACAAAATGGCAAGAACCCCTAATCCTTATAAACCCTAAATGGCGTGTTCAAGAACACATATAAACAATTCCAATTACATACTAGATATGACACACTAGAAATAATTGAAAACAACTTAAGAATGATTGATATAACTCACAATAATCCTTAAGCCAAACTCGCCACAATTTCAAAATGAAATTGATAATAGTGAAATGCGTGAAGAGGAAGTTCTCACATGGCACAAAGTCTGATTTCTAATGTTTGAAAAGTTCCTTATAAATCTTACTTTACAAGTATTTATACTTGATCTAAATAAGAAAAAATTAATCAAAAGAAAATACAAATGAAAGCATCATATGTGGCTGGTTTCTTTCACCTCCATGGAGCAATGTAGGACCAGTTTTTCTTTTGATAAATATGTAAATGAAATAAAGGTCGGTTCCACTTGTCTTTGTAGGTTTAATTTGGTTCATAATAGACCGTGATCTAATCATAAACCAATTGCCATTGTGCTTGGTCGTCTTTTTGCAAAACTGATAAAATGTACCTGCTAAAATGTAAAAACAATTATTATAAGATAAATAAAGATAAAATGTGGATGTCTTGGCTCATTCGTTCAAATAGGCTTCTTACCACTGGATCTAGAAGTTTGATTCCCATCAATTATCGTAAGTTAATTTGTCACAAGTCAAATTGACCTACCAATTCGCAATAAAAAAATAAAATCTGTACATAAATAAATAAATTCTAAACTCTCTCTCTCTCTCTCTCTTTTTTAATCTTTGTCTCTCTCTCTTTTCTCTACTCTCGTCTCGTCTCTTCCATTCCTTTTAATCTTTCTCTCTTATACCCTTGTCTCTTCTCTCCCTTACACTCACATCTCTCTCATCTCAGTCATCTCTTCTCTCCTTTACACTCTGTCTTAGAAGAAAAGAATTATATCTTTATCATTTTAACAAAATGAAGATGAGAGATAAGAGAACAATGCACAAGAGGAGCAATCAAAGAAGCTTTTTTGAAGAAATAGAAACCTAATCGGGAACCTTAAACATACAACTAGAAAAAGAAGAAGAATCATGTTTCCATGTATGTTTACGAGGAAACTAGACAGCAACTCCCTTGCCATGTTGGAAAGAAAAACTATTTTCTTCCTCGATTTTATGGTTTTGACTACGTTGGTGCATGTTTTTATATAATATATATAGTTCGTTTTAGGTTGTTAAGTTTCATAGTATTTTTTGGTTTTAATAGTGTTTTGTTTAATATGTATCTTGTTCTTTAAATACGATTGCAGTGATGCAAAAATATAGCTTTTTATTTGTAGTAACAATGGTGTGTGACTTTTTAGAACCTTTTACTATATTTTTATATGTATTTTTGGGAAACTATGGCACTTTTTCCTCATCTCATGGCTGTTTGGTGTTATCATTATTATTTTTATTTTTTTAGAGAAGAACAAATATAACGTTTATGTTCGTTTTCCAAAAAGTGAAAGGAAGAACATTTATTATCCAGAATAATCGGTTGCCCTTTAGATTGTGTAACTGATCCTGAACAATTTGGCCGTATATAAATTTTATGCTATTGACAAAATCAAAATTTATTATTACCATTAAACCCAAAGCTTTTATATGAAAATTACACCATTGGAATAAACGACAGTATCAACACGAATTTATATCAGCATTTTCAAACTCATTGTTGGGAACTTATACCGGCAAACTTTTGGTTGCCGTATGTTGTTTGTGATATAAAACTTTAATGTATAAGAGTTCATTTAGATTGTACTTTAATTTAGGATTGTGAGATGGATTTTACTTTTTATTATTTTGGTTTAAATAAATGAGTTAGCTCGTTTAACTCACTATCCGGTGGTAAAATAGTTCGACTTAAAATTTTTAGAACGTTTATTAAATAGATTGGATCAAGTTGGCTTATTTAACAATTTTGCACATGTTAGGGCTTCCCAAAATAGTTTGGAATTCAAAGGGTTGCTGAATAAATTTAATTCGTCATTTTTTTTTTATGGAGACAAAAAATGCTAAGAATAAAATTGAGAGGTTGAGAAATAGGATGTGTTACAGGGGGCATTTCTATCTTCAAAGGAGAGGAATTACCAGTGGCGGAATATGATAGTGTGCACACTTGAGTAGTCGAGTAGAATTTTCATTTGATTGATACAATAGTGCAATATTATGATAGTAGTATGTTGGTAGAATCATATGGATACGTTCCCATACTGATTTTACAGAAGAAGTGTGTTGTGGAATGTATTTAGGCAAAAGCCAGAGGATATTAGAGAACCCTAGATGTGTATTAGTGCTTTTAATGTAATTATTGAAGAGCATGAAAAATCAGGTGGTAATAAAAAGGAGGCCAGATTGTTAGGGGGCTTTAGATCCATGATATTTAATACTAAATTGCAAGATTTGGGTTTAAGGGCTCTAAGCACAAATCATTTAATTGGCATTTTGATGTGGTGCTAATGAAGGAATGATTAGACAACGGTTTGGGGTCTATGGGATCGATTGAAAAATTCTCGCATTTCCCAATATTTTACTAGCTAGCCAGGGGGTTTGATCATGTGGCTCTCATTGGGAAATTGATGGTAGACAAAGTAAGGGAGCTTGGTGTTTTTGTTTTGAGAATATGTGACTGTCGGATGAGATTTGTAATGAAGCGATTGGAAGAATTGGAGTGATGAGATTATGCACCAACTTACGTTTTTCCAAGACATGGAGGGAAATCTTGATAACGAAGAGGAAAGAGACCTATTTAATATACTTGATTTGCTGTTGGAAAGAGAGGAGCAATATTAGCATCCACGTTCACGGGTGAATTGGTTGAAATATGGGGATGAGAATATTGCTTTTTTTTCACTAAACTATCTTGAGCTAGAGGTAAAGAAACAAAGTTCTAAGACTTATGAGTGAGTCAAGACAATGGATTGAAGCTGAACATCAAATAGCGGCTGAATTTAATGGCTACTTCACCAACTTATTTAATTCTAATGGGAGGAGGGATTGGAGAAATTGCTTGGAATGGGTGGATGCAACTGTACCGGTGGAAGTAACTGAAGTACTATGCTGCCCAGTTACTGCAGAAGAGATTAAAAGTGCGGTATTTCAATTGGGTGGCTTAAGGGCACCCGGCCTTGATGGCTTTTCTAATGTGTTTTACTAGAAGCATTAGGATGTTGTGGGTCCTCCGGTCATAAAGGCAGTTAACCAATTTTTGCATCACTACCTTTCCTTTTGCTCTTAATTAGAAGGAATCGACAAAAGTATTGATGATAACAAAAAGAATTGTGTTATTGTTAATATTTTTATTTAGTGTGCATATTATTATTAGGAAATAGGTTTTCACTATTAACATGAATAAAGGATTATTGAAAACTTAGCTATAAGAGGATAATTACATGGACAATATATTTCGAGAGATGGTTTGGAAACAAGTGAAATAAATTGAAAGTAAAGGATGAATAGGAACTTATAGACAAAATTAGAAGTAACAATCAAAGTTGGAGGTATCATAATTGGAATGAACTCATTTTTAGAATCAAAAGCTATAAGAACCTAGTCTAAAATAAGAATCTCGGTAGAACCAATCAGAATTTGAAGCAATTATTGGAGTCTGGCTATTAGAAGTTGAAATCAATACAATATTTCATTTTCAAACACAAGCAAAGATTAGACATTAAGTTTTTATCACAAGAGACTATAAGTTAGACAAATTGGATTCAAGGCCTACCTCCACTAGTTGAATATATTTAGGTAATATATTTGACTCAATCCATTAAAGTTAGATTTAAACATCATAGGAATTTTATTTTATGCAAATCGATTGAAGCTCAAGTATAAACCTTAAAGGAAAGTGAGTCATTACTACAACAATATAAAAAGCAAGATTACATGATATTTACAAGATAATCATGAATTAATACACTGATATTTATCATAGTCAAACATTTCCTGTTGTCTATCAAGAACAAAAGAATCAAAGTGAGGTGTGCAAATTATCAAGTCTTTTTAGGATAAAATTGGAGAATTAAAGTCATATAAGAAGAACATTATGATAGCACTAATCTAGCTAGAAATAAAGGTGCAATTACTTTTCTGGTTGGATGTACCACTAAGCTAGGTGTGGTAGGTTGAGATTATGTGGTAAGGTGATTGTGGACCATATGGATCTAATATGTTCCCAAGTCTGGAAGTAGTATAATGCAAGATTTCATGTTTGTTTTTGGGCTTAAGAAGAGTGATTTTTGTTATAAACTGTCTACTATTGTACCAAGCTTTAAAGGGGAAGGCTAACACTTTACATTAGGCATCTATCCCTTATTTTCTACAAACCCAACTGACGCAGCGAGGAAAGCGTAAACCGAGACCAATTCTAGGATTGGAACTCTAGAATCAACAAAGAAGAATCAGAGTTGATTCTTGGATAAAATCAATTGCGCACTGTCGAGTCTAATTTTTGAATTCCCGTTCCTAATCCGATCTAGACTAAACTCTATGCTCATCTAATGTAGATCCTCGACTTGAGTTAGGAATTTCGTTTGATTTTTGGAGTCGCCACCCAACTGTTATTGGGAAATATTGAATTAAGACTAAAGGAGCGGATTAGTCTTAATTTAGACCACTAGTTGTCGTTATTTCCTCTTTTTTTTGTGAAAAAGGAAAAGGGAAAACCAGAGTTTCTAAGTTCGAAGGCTAACCTATTAAAACCTTTACGGTTACCACCTAATCTCCTGAAATTGTTCCTCTTTAGAAATGTATTTTTATTGTGTTTCTGTTACTTTTTATTATGTTTTTAATTATTTCAAGAAAATGATTTTTCATTAATTTTTATGGGTTGACCCGAATGGGTGCCTATATACTTGCTATTCAAGATCAAACAAGCCGTAGTTCGCTTTTCTGAAAACTTTAAGTTTGTTTGTGAATTTTAATTTTGAAATCTCTTTTACTTTATGTTCTTACCATTTTTGGGATTTTTTTCTAAAAAATTATAAGTCTAAGTTTTAATCTAATTTTGAAAATGATTTTTAGGGAAAAACATCAATTTTGGATTTATTTGAAGAAAAGGATTTTTCTAAGTGCTAAAACTCATTTTTTATGATTCTTTTATAATTTTTGAATTTTTTATGATTTTTATGATTTTTTTTATTTTTATGATTTTTTAATGATTTTTGTGAAAAATTTTATCTTAAGTTAATATCTATCCTATTTTGAAATCTAAAATTTTATTATTATTTTTCCTAATATTTTTTATTATTTTTCTACATTTTATTATTTTTTAATTTTTTTTTATCTATCTATTTATTATTATTTTTCTCATTTATTATTTTTCTACATTATTAAATTCTAGAAAAATCTAATTTCTACATTTTCCTATTTATTAAAAATAAAACATAAACAAATAAATAAATAAATAAATAACTAAATAACAAATAATAAATAAATTAATTAATTCAGAATAAATAAATAAACAAATTAATTAAATAAATAAAAATCCGGAAAATCCGACTTACCTGGATGCGGGTCGGTACGCGGGTCAGGTCGAATCGGTCGGACACGGCGGCGGAGGAGGCTCGTTCACGGCGTTCGGGTGGCCTTTTGTAGCGGGTGAGGTGTCGAATCCTAGCTTCTCGAGGGTGCTGAATCCAATAGTGGTGGTGGTTCACTCCCAGATCGGCTCCTGGTGATGGTTTAGCTCTGGTCGGTGCTCGCGGTTTTGGATACTTCTCCGACGCTCTCCGATTTGCACTCTTTCCTCACTTTCTCTCAATTGTGATTCGTGTTTTGGCTTCCTCTACTCCTCCTCTATTTATAGGCGTTCGGAAACCCTCTTGGATAAGCTCAAATCGGCCGATTTGGATAAATCTGAATTTCTTCCGTTTTTAGATTTGATTTTATCCCGGTGATTTGATGTTGATCTCTTGTTTTTCTTTGATTTATCTTATGGATTCGGCTCTATCTTGACAATAATCTAGAAGATTTGAAAAAAAATGATCGATTCCACCTTCGTCGGACTTGCTCCGGCTTCTCCTCGCGTCTGTCCGGGTGAGGAAGACGATCACGCGCAACACGCCTGATTTTCTTCGGCCAATCACGCGTTGCCACGTGGCAGCTCCAAGCGAAAGGAAAGAAAAATTTTTGCTGAGCGCACACGGGGGGATTCGAACTCGCGACCTCTAGCCTTCACACGCTCCCTATACGCATGCACGAGCCAGCTAAGCTGGCCCAATTTCTCGATTTTCTTTATATCGCAAATTGCATATATGCAATGCGATTTTTTTCATTTTTTGTACTTTTTTTGAAATTTCAAAAATTTATAAAAATTATTCATCCCTTATTATTACTATTTCTAAAATCATTTTTCAAAATTGATGTGTTTTCCTATTTATTTTTATTTTTTAAATATATTTTTATTATTTTTGCTAAATTAGAGGAAAATTGGAAAAAATTGGAAATTATTGAAAATTGATTATTTTTTATTATTATTGATTCTTAGGGCAAAAATGGGGTGTTTACAACTGCCTCTCTTTGTAGTAAAGTTTGAAAAACTTAACTACAAAGACAAAAAAAGAAGACGCCATTTTTGGCCTCTTAAATAGATAACATGATCCTAACAATTTAGAGTAATGTTCCTTCCCAAAAAGTGCTTTATGGGCTTACTAATTGGCGATAGGACATATCTCAAGTGTAGGAATGTATGAGGAATGATAATAGGAAGCGTCTTTATCAGACTTGTAACCTTTGGAAAGAAAATTTACTCAGGAAGCGCCCTTATGAGCTGGCCCTGTCAATAGAAGCATCTTGCTAGACTAGCAACTGTTTGGAAGAATATTTCCGAAAAGTGCCCTAAGAGCTGACTAATCGGGAGAATTTAGGAAAGTGCCCCTCATGGGTTGACTAACCTTGAATTGAATACCTCAAAAAGTGCCCCCTATGGGCTAACCTTGAGGTAGATTTTTAGGAAAGTGCCTCCTATGGGCTGACTAACCTTTGATGGGATTGTCTCAAAAAGTGCCCCTATGGGCTAACAATGAGAACAGATTTTTAGGAAAGTGCCCCCTATGGGCTGACTAACCTGGAATTGAATTTGCCTAAAAAAATGCCCCCTATGGGCCGACCACGAGGACAAAGTTTTAGGAAAGTGCCCCTTATGGGCTGACTAACCTGGAATTGAATTTGCCTCAAAAAGTGCCCCCCTATGGGCTGACCATGAGGACAAAGTTTTAGGAAAGTGCCCCCTATGGGCTGACTAACCTGGAATTGAATTGTCTCAAAAAGTGCCCCCCATGGCTAACCATGAGAACAAAGTTTTAGGAAAGTGCCCCTATGGCTGACTAACCTGGAATTGAATTTGCCTCAAAAAGTGCCCCTTATGGGCTGACTATGAGGACAAAGTTTTAGGAAAGTGCCCCCTATGGGCTGACTAACATGGAATTGAATTTGCCTCAAAAAGTGCCCTCTATGGGCTGACCATGAGGACAAAGTTTTAGGAAAGTGCCCTCTATGGGCTGACTAACCTGGAATTGAATTGTCTCAAAAAGTGCCCCTATGGGCTAACCATGAGAACAAAGTTTTAGGAAAGTGCCCCCTATGGGATGACTAACCTAGAGTTGAATTGTCTCAAAAAGTGCCCCATATGGGCTAACCATGAGAACAAAGTTTTAGGAAAGTGCCCCCTATGGGCTGACTAACCTGGAATTGAATTTGTCTCAAAAAGTGCCCCCTATGGGCTGACCATGAGAACAAAGTTTTAGGAAAGTGCCCCCTATGGGCTGACTAACCTGGGGTTGAATTTTCTCAAAAAGTTCCTCCTATGGGCTAACCATGAGAACAAAGTTTTAGGAAAGTGCCCCCTATGGGCTGACTAACCTGGAGTTGAATTTGCCTCAAAAAGTGCCCCCTATGAGCTAACCATGAGGACAAAGTTTTAGGAAAGTGCCCCCTATAGGCTGACTAACCTAATATAAAAATGATATCTAGAAAGGTGCCTTTATAGACTGACCTTGGAAGAGATCTAGGGAAGTGCCCCTTTTTGGGCTGATTACCCTATTAAGGGGAATGTTTAGACAAATGCCCCATTATGGGCTGACTCATTTTGTGCTTTTGAATATGCTTTCTACAGCCTGAACTAAATGATGTGATGATATGATGATAGTTATTTATTTTAATATGCTTGCCAGTTTATCGTGGATAGCATCCAAACAACCGAACCTTCGTGCTGGTTTGCTTCTGCTTCATTTCTTCTTATCTTGATACGGGGTTGAAAATTTCGATATGCTCCCTTTCTTTATGCGCAAGGCTCTTTTGATGGTAATGTTATCCTAATAATGCGCTCAGTTTTAATGCTCAAAAGCAGATAGAATTATATCACAAACTATATTAAGATTCATTATCATTTTAGCATTTATCTTTCATTGGTGATATGGTGGGTAATGTGTTTAGGAATATTTGTTGTGATGAGAATTGATTGTTGATCATTCAGGGATATTAACTTTGCTTGTAAAAAGTAAAAATTTGACTCGACGAAATTTATATCGAACATTGGCTTTCATAAACATTGGCAAAATTTCAATTTCCTTGCCTAAGGATAGTACATCTTTACAGCATCTGTGTTAATGGGGTCTCTCAATTCTGGACCATCCATTTGAGTTAATATCAAAGCACCTCCTGATAAAACCTTTTTCACCACATAAGGGCCTTCATAGTTTGGGGTAAATTTCCCTCTGGAGTCTTGAGCATTCGGGAGAACCTTCCTTAACACCAGATCCCCCTCTTTAAAGTATCGAGGTCTCATCTTCTTGTTAAATGCTTAGGCCATTCTTTGTTGGTAACACTGGCCATGACATAATGCGGTAAGTCTTCTTTCATCAATCGGATTCAGCTGATCAAGCCTCTTCTTTACCCAGTCTGATTCGGCTAACTGAGTTTCTGATAAAATTCTAAATGATGGTATCTCAACTTCAACTGGTAGCATTGCTTCAGTACCATATACCAATGAATATGGGGTAGCTCCAGTAGATGTTCTTATTGAAGTCTTATAAGCCATGAGAGCAAACAGTAACATTTCATGCCAATCTTTGTAAGTTGTTGTCATTTTCTCGATGATCTTTTTGATATTTTTGTTAGCTGCTTCTATTGCCCCGTTCATTTGAGGTCGGTAGGGAGTTGAATTTCTGTGGTTTATGTGAAATTGCTGACATAAACCTGTCATCGATTTATTGTTAAGATTGGTACCGTTGTCGGGATGATAGACTCAGGAACTCCGTATCGGGCTATTATGTCCCTTTTTAAGAAGCGGACTATTACTCCTTTGGTGACATTGGTGTATGATGAAACTTCTTCCCATTTGGTGAAGTAATCAATCGCTACTAGTATAAATCTATGGCCGTTGGATGCTGTCGGAGTGATAGGGCCAATTATGTCGATTCCCCACATGGAGAATGGCCATGGTGCTGATAACAAGTGTAGCTCGTTGGGCGGAGCATTGATCCGGTTTGCGTAGACTTGACACAGATGACAGTGCTTGACATATTTTATGCAATCTGATTCCATGGTCAACCAATAATATCCTAACCTCATGATTTTTCGGGCTAACATGTAGCCATTCATATGAGGTCCACATACTCCTTCATGTACTTCTTTCATCAGTTCGCATGCTTCATCTTTGTCCACACATCTCAACAGGGTGGTATCAGATGATCTCTTGTAAAGTATAGACCCACTTAATAGGAAATGGCTTGCTAACCTTCTGAGTGTTCTTTGGTCATTCTTGCTAGCCATTTCGGGGTATTTACCTTCTTGGAGAAAGGTCTTGATATCGTGATACCAGGGTTTGTTATCTTGTATCTTTTCCATTGTTAAACAGTAGGCAGGCCGACTTTCGATGTCTATTTTCATCGGTTGAACTTCGGCTCCTCCTGTTATCTGGATCATAGATGCTAGTGTGGCTAATGCATCTGCGAACTGATTTTGAGTTCTCGGGATGTATGTGAAAGTGATTGCCTTGAATTCCTCAATTAGCTCTGTCAAGTGTTGATGATATGGTACCAGTTTGGGGTCTTTAGTCTTGTATTCCCCTCTTGTCTATAGTATGATGAGCGACGAATCCCCGTATACCTCTAATTCGCGGATTCCCATTTGGCAGGCCATTTTGAGGCCAAGAATACATGCTTCATATTCTGCGATATTATTGGTATAGGGAAATGTAAGTCTCGTCGCTGCAGGGAATTGAGTGCCATCCGGGGATATCAATACTGCTCCAACCCCACAACCGAATACGTTGGCGGCTCCATCAAAAAACAATTTCCATTTCAAGTTCTTCTCTATCCCAAAGTCTTCTACTGGCATATTTTCCAATGTCAATATATTCTCATATGGAAATTAGGCCTGTAGTTCTTGGGAATCTGTCTCGACAGGGTGTTCCGCCAACTAGTTGGCTAAGGCTTGCCCTTTCATCGAGTGCTGATTTATGTATGTGATGTCGAACTCGGATAGGAGCATTTGCCACTTAGAGATTCTCCCTATCAAGGCTGGTTTCTCTGCCAAGTATTTCAAGGGATCATGTCTTGTCAGCAGTTCAATATGGTAGTAAAGGGTGTATTGCCTTAGTCGATGCCTGACCCAAATTAAAGCACAACACGTCTTCTCCACCTCTGAGTACCTCTGTTCCCTATCTGTGAACTTTTTGCTCAGATAATATATGGAACGCTCTCTTCCCTCGTCATCTTTCTGCCCCAGCACACATCCCATGGATTCAGGGAGTATAGTGAGGTATAAGAATAAGGGCTTTCCTTGTTTCGGGACTATCAAGACCGGGGGTTTTGTAAGATAGTCTTTGATTGTTTCGAATGCCTCTTCGCATTCGTCGTCCCATTCTATTGTGGTGTTCTTCTTCAACAGACGGAATAATGGCCGGCATTTGTCGATGAGCTGTGAGATAAAACGAGCTATGTAATTTAATCTTCCCAATAAGCTTCTTACTTCTTTAACGGAGCGTGGGGAAGGTAATTCTAATATGGACTTTACCTTGTCAGGGTCGATTTTAATGCCCTCCTGACTTAAGACAAACCCTAACAATTTCCCCGTTGTGACCCCGAAAGTACATTTTTCTGGGTTTAACTTGAGCTGGAATTTTCTCAGTCGTTTAAACAATTTCCTCAGGATATCTATATGGCTTTCTCCTTCTTTGGATTTGGCTATCATGTCGTCGACATATACTTCAACCTCTCGATGCATCATATCGTGAAGTATAGCGACCATGGCTCTCTGATACGTTGCCCCGACGTTTTTTAAACCGAAGGGCATGACTTTGTAACAGAAAGTTCCCCATGTTGTGATGAAAGTTGTTTTGGTTTTATCTTCTTCAACCATTTTTATTTGATTATATCCTGAGAAATCGTCCATGAATGAGAAGAGATGGTTTCCCGCGGTGTTGTCTACTAGAACATCAATATGAGGTAGGGGGAAGTTATCCTTTGGCGTGGCTTGGTTTAAGTCTCGAAAGTCTACACATACGCGTACTTTTCCGTTCTTTTTCATGACGGGGACTATATTTGCTACCCACTCTAGGTAGTCGGATACTTCAATGAACCCTACTTCTAGCAGTTTCTTAACTTCTTCTTTGATTTTCAGTAAGATGTTAGGCCTAA
Source organism: Laguncularia racemosa (assembly GCA_037954665.1). NCBI lineage: Eukaryota > Viridiplantae > Streptophyta > Magnoliopsida > Myrtales > Combretaceae > Laguncularia > Laguncularia racemosa. The sequence goes on from JBBMOL010000066.1 coordinate 793,650, forward strand.
ATCTTCTCAGTTTTTGTTTTTTAGGTTTGACATCTTCCCTTATGGGAAGCCTGTGAACTACTATTGATTGGTCTAGCCTTGGCATGTCACCATATGACCAGGCAAACACATCTGCATATTCTATTAATAGCTCGGTTATCTCACGTTTTTATTCGGCACTCAAACTGGTCCCGATTTTGAGGTTCTTAGGGTTTTCCATGCTTCCTAGATTTACTGTCTCCATAGGCTCGTCGCTCGAGATTCCGCTTTGTTCATGTTTTAGCCAATTTTCTTGTATTATTTCGTGGTCTAAGATATCGCCTTCAACAACTGACCCAGCAGCGTTGGAAACGATATCAGCGTTTTTACTTTCTACCTGTGCGAAATATCCCTGATGTTCGATGGTAGGAGATCTAAGTAACATAAAAATGAAAGCATATATATATATATATATATATAAAAAAAAACTGTGACTGAATTTGATAAAGAGTCTCAATAAAATTTGTTTAATAATTTTTCTCTACTTTTGAGCTAACTTAGCGCTACTGATAGGATAACAAAACCAATTGTTCAGAGCCGGATGCTGGTTGGACGTGCGGGGGGTTGATTTCCCTTTGCTGTCGTCCTCTTCATTTATCCGCAGCTCTTGAATGATGTTTGCCTTTCGAAAAGATTGTTGGAGAGGTGGGATGCACATCTGGGTGTCGATCAGCTTCTCCTTTACTCTGCCTTTGACACCTTTTGCTTGCGCTTCTTCCCTGGCTGTAGGAACGTAGTCAGTGTTAGTCTTATTGCAGTTGTCGCTGTTTGCCATTTTGGTCTTTGAGCGGGTAATGAATCGGGCTTCTGGGAGGGTTCGGTTGTTTGGAAGCTATTTTGATACCTGGATTCGCATTTTGTTTTTATTTTAGTGTCATGAATGCAAGAATGATATGCATGTGTCACGCGGATGCTAAAAGTAAAAGGGTTGACAACTGATTGACAATGTAATATTGAAACTTTACTTTTATTAATATTGAGAATTTTTGGAGCTCGATACTCAAAGAAAACAAATAAAAGATTACAATGATAATCTATTTCTTAGCTCTCTTGGTCTTCTATTGTGGAGACTCAGGCTTCTAATTCTTCAACCCTGGCTTTGGTCTTGAGTGGGGGTGATCTCGCGTGGCCTAATGAAGAAAGTTGCGGGCTCTATTTCTCATAGGTGGAGCATAGTCCGTACCAAAGGCAAATTCACCTCTATCTTTGTCAGTGAGAGGATGGAACCGATCTTTTGCTGAATGAAGGCCTGCTCCTCTGGGTTGTACAAGGTAAACCAATGGTCCAGTACCAATTTTGGGTCCAAAGGTTTGTACACTCGAATTTCTTTGCGGAGGAGATGGTCGACTGCGGTGTTAGCCATCTATTTACAACAAGAAATCGCCTAATTACAAACAAGACTATGAAAGCATTACAGGGAAATAAATTCGAACTCCATGAACAAAATAACAAACCATTACATTTGTCATCAATTGTCAACCCCTCATGATGTTATGTATGCAAGTAGGTTGGTTCTAACTGGTTCCCGAGCTCTATGACCTCCCGCATTCTTGGAGAAATAGATCTCAGGCCATATCGAAGCATAGGGTGGGGTAGCCTAATCGGTCCCGAACGGTGAATCAACTCACTTCGCCCGAAACCTACACAATAGCTCCCCGTCTTAGGTTTCTAGGACGGTCCGGGTTCGACCGCATCTATTCACACAAACATATGCATGCAAACCCCCATAGAAAACTAAAAATCTAACTAATCCCTGCAAAGTTAGTAACAGAGTAATAATTGAAACACATTTCTTAAAGAGAACAATTTGAAAAGATTCAGGTGGCTAGCCTACTAGCATGGGTCCCCAGCGGAGTCGCCATCCTGTCGAGTCTAATTTTTGAATTCCTATTCCTAATCCAATATAGACTAGACCCTATGCTCATCTAATGTAGATCCTCGACTTGAGTTAGGAATTTCGTTTGATTTTTGGAGTCGCCACCCAACTGTTGTTGGGAAATATTGAATTAAGACTAAAGGAGCGGATTAGTCTTAATTTGGACCAAACTAGTCGTCGTTATTTCCTCTTTTTTTGTGAAAAAGGAAAAGGGAAAACCAGAGTTTCTAAGTTCGGAGGCTGACCTATTAAAACCTTTACGGTTACCACATAATCTCCTGAAATTGTTCCTCTTTAGAAATGTGTTTTTATTGTGTTTCTGTTACTTTTTATTATGTTTTTGAATTATTTCAAGAAAATGATTTTTCATTAATTTTTATGGGTTGACTCGAATGGGTGCCTACGTACCTGCTATTCAGGATCAAACAAGCCGTAGTTCGCTTTTCTAAAAACTTTAAGTTTGTTTGTGAATTTTAATTTTGAAATCTCTTTTGCTTTATGTTCTTACCATTTTTGGGATTTTTTTCTAAAAAATTCTAAGCCTAAGCTTTAATCTGATTTTGAAAATGATTTTTAGGGAAAAACATCAATTTTGGATTTATTTGAAGAAAAGGATTTTTCTAAGTGCTAAAACTCATTTTTTATGATTCTTTTATAATTTTTGAATTTTTTATGATTTTTATGATTTTTTTATTTTTATGATTTTCTTGATTTTTTTATGATTTTTATGATTTTTGTGAAAATTTTTATCTTATATTAATATCTATCCTATTTTGAAATCTAAAATTTTATTGTTATTTTTCCTAATATTTTTTATTATTTTTCTACATTTTATTATTATTTTTTTATCTATCTATTATTATTATTTTTCTACATTATTAAATTCTAGAAAAATCTAATTTCTACATTTTCCTATTTATTAAAAATAAAACATAAACAAATAAATAAATAAATAAATAACTAAATAACAATTAATTAATTAATTAATTAATTCGAAATAAATAAATAAACAAAATTAATTAAATAAATAAAAATCCGGAAAATCCGACTTACCTGGATCCGGGTCGGTACGCGGGTTGGGTCGAAATCGGGTCGGGTCGAATCGGTCGGACACGGCGGCGGAGGAGGCTCGTTCACGGCGTTCGGGCGGCCTTTTGTAGCGGGTGAGGTGTCGAATCCTAGCTTCTCGAGGGTGCTGAATCCAATGGTGGCGGTGGTTCACTCCCAGATCGGCTCCTGGTGATGGTTTAGCTCCGGTCGGTGCTCGCGGTTTTGGATCCTTCTCCGATGCTCTCCGATTTGCACTCTTTCCTCACTTTCTCTCAATTGTGATTCGTGTTTTGGCTTCCTCTACTCCTCCTCTATTTATAGGCGTCCGGAAACCCTCTTGGATAAGCTCAAATCGGCCGATTTGGATAAATCTGAATTTCTTCCGTTTTTAGATTTGATTTTATCCCGGCGATTTGATGTTGATCTCTTGTTTTTCTTTGATTTATCTTATGGATTCGGCTTTATCTTGACAATAATCTAGAAGATTTGAAAAAAAAAATGATCGATTCCACCTTCGTCGGACTTGCTCCGGCTTCTCCTCGCGTCTGTCCGGGTGAGGAAGACGATCACGCGCAACACGCGTGATTTTCTTCGGCCAATCACGCGCTGCCACGTGGCAGCTCCAAGCGAAAGGAAAGAAAAATTTTTGCCGAGCGCACGCGGGGGGATTCGAACTCGCGACCTCCAGCCTTCACACGTTCCCTATACGTACGTACGAGCCAGCTGAGCTGGCCCAATTTCTCGATTTTCTTTATATCGCAAATTACATATATGCAATGCGATTTTTTCATTTTTTGTATTTTTTTTTGAAATTTCAAAAATTTATAAAAATTATTCATCCTTTATTATTACTATTTTTGAAATCATTTTTCAAAATTGATGTGTTTTCCTATTTATTTTTATTTTTTTGAATATATTTTTATTATTTTTGCTAAATTAGAGAAAAATTGGAAAAAATTGAAAAAAATTGGAAATTATTGAAAATTGATTATTTTTTATTATTATTGATTCCTAGGGCAAAAATGGGGTGTTTACACGCACAATTGAAAATTACAGAGAAAATCGTCTCTCAAATGTGTTTGAATGAATTTTAAAACATAATCCTAAAATATCATAATAACGGTATATATACTACTCTGTAAAAATACATAAGAAAGGAAATATAAACGTACACGTGGAAATAAATATTAATATACATGTCTATTCTCTGTCGTATACATGGCCGTGCCTTAAGCCGTGTATGCTTCTGGGAATATGTCTGACGTAATACACGGCCGTGTCCCTGGTCATGCCTTTGGCCGTGTCTGCTTCTTGGGAGATCCTAACAAAACACACGGCCGTGCCTTAAGCCATATAAGAGGCCGTGTGCGTTTCTAGGAGTCATCTAGGTTCCTCACATGGTCGTGCTCCTGACCGTGTATGCAACCGTGTTCGTTTCTGGAAGTTCCCTGACATGTTACACGGCCGTGTATCCACCTGTGTATCAACCCGTGCCTCAACCTGTGTCCGCCACGATGTCCGCATCATTCTCTCTTACCAATGAAGAACTTGACCCCGAGTTCTCGTCTAGATAAAGGGGTTCGTCATCCACATAGAATGGGGACAAGTCAGCTACATTGAAGGTCTTGGAGAATTTTATGCTTTTCGGGAGCCCAACCACGTAAGCGTTGTCATTGATCTTGGCGATAATATCGTAAGGCCCATATTTCTTCGGTTGCCACTTGCTATACGTTCCCACGAGAAAGTGTTCTTTCCTTAAAAACACCATCACTTGATCTCCCACCCCGAACAGTTTCTTCCTCCGATGTTTATTGGCGGCTTTCTTATACTGCTCATTCACCTTCTCAATTTACTCCTTCACGTTAGATGCCACCGTGTGGTACTGTTCCGCTAGGTGTTTAGCAGCAACATTGGTCTCAACACCCTTGGGTAAAGAAGCTAAATCTAAGGCGTGAGAAGGCGCCTTGGTATAGACCACTGAAAAAAATTCTTTATCATACATGGACCATTTTCTCCTGGCTTCGTAGAGCTTCTCACTATAGAAGGCCACGGGCCTCTTCTCTTGAGAGAGCACAGCGCCAATACCTACGCCACTAGCATCACAGTCGACTTCGAATAGTTTGTCGAAGTCCTGTAAGGCCAACATCGGCGCACTACATAATCTCTCTTTGAGCACCGCGAATCCCGATTCAGCTTCCCTATCCCAATGAAACTTTCCTTTCTTCAGGCACTCAGTCAATGGGGCAGCAACCGTGCTAAAATGCCGTATGAAACGCCTATAGAATCCTGCCAACCCTAGAAAACTCCTCAACTCGGTAATGGTCTTGGGCGTTGGCCAATCTCTAATGGCTCTCACCTTATCCTCATCCATTGTGATACCCTCACCACTCACTATGAAGTCTAAGAACAGCAGCCTCGGTGACATAAATACACACTTCTTGAGATTAGTATAGAGCTTATTCTCTTTCAGTACCGTCAAAACATCCTTCAAGTGCACTAGATGTTCATCCCGAGTCTTGCTATATATTAGGATATCATCAAACTATACAACAATGAACCGACCTATAAATGATTTAAGTACCTGGTTCATCACGCGCATGAAGGTACTCGGTGCATTGCTGAGGCCAAATGGCATAACCAACCATTCGTACAACCCCTCCTTTGTCTTGAAGGCGGTCTTCCACTCATCCCCAAGTCTGACCCGAATTTGATGATACCCACTTCTGAGATCTACTTTGGAGAAGAGAACCGCTCCACTCAACCGGTCCAACATATCCTCAATGCGAGGTATTGGGAATTTATACCCAACTGTGATCTTGTTGATCGCCCGGTTGTCCACACACACCTCCAACTCCCATCCTTCTTGGGCGTCAATAGTGCCGGTACGGCACAAGGACTCATGCTATCTCGGATGAATCCTTTGTCTAGTAAGTCCTGTACCTTCTCATGTAAGACCTTCGTTTCTTTGGGACTCATCGATAGTGAGGGAGGTTAGGAAGGCTAGTTCCAGGCACCAAGTCGATGTGGTGCTGGATGTCTTGCAATGGAGGCAGTCCTTCCGGTAAGTCTTCCGGTACTACCTCTCTAAATTCCTCTAATAACCCTCTCACTTCCTCCGGAGCCTCTACACTATCTATGTCCTCTCCCACATTCTTCACCACGAGAGCATGCATCAAATGAGACTCCTTAATATCCTCGGTCATTTCCTTCTCTGACTGAGTGATTGTCAGAAAGGATTTTCCTTCGGCTCTCTAGGTCTTGGGACGCTTATTCGTCAATGGTAATAGTGTATATTTCACCTCCTCCTTCTCCAACCTATATTTGTTTACTTTCCCGGCATGTTGGGCATCCACGTCAAATTGCCAAGGCCGTCCGAATAACAAATGACAAGCGTCCATATCGACGATGTCGTAGTATATCTCATCCCGATACTTGCCTATCGAAAAGGGGACTCGACACCTCTCTTTCACCTTGATTCGTTCTGCTGCTTTAATCCATCCGATGGTGTAAGGACTCGGATGTTTCTCTATTGGTAGCTGGAGTCTCTTCACAACCTCCTTTCCGATGATGTTCTCGCAGCTCCCACTATCAACAATTAGGTCAAACACTCTCCCACCAATCGTGCACCTAGTGCGGAATAGCTGGTGCCGTTGTGAACTACCCTCTTGTTTCCGTGCTAGCATCATCCTCCTAATTACATAGTTAGGCTCCACCGCATCATCAACCTCCTCATAGTAATCATCATCACCATCTGGCTCACAACACACCTCCTCCTCCTCTTCCCTTTCGACAATGTTTACAGCTCGTTGATTCGGGCATTCATTGGATCGATGTCTCGGCTGATTACATCTATAGCACTTTCCCAATATCGGCTTGGTATATGGGTTATTTTGCCTTAGGGCTTCTTTGCTCTCAAGTGGCCTCTTCCCCTTAGCTTTATCTTCTTTCTTTTCTATGCTTCCCATTAGCTTTTCAACAACTCCTCTAGGCCTTTCACCAATCACCCTGCTACTTCTGCCGAGATTTTCATAAGCATAGTTTCTTTTACATCCTCCTAACCTTGCACTCTGCTCTTGGATCATCATTTCAGCTCGGAGGGCCAAATTCTTGGCTTCATTAACGGTTTTGAACACTGTCACCCCTATTTTGTCTCTAATTTGGGGTTTCAACCTGTCTACAAACCGTGCCACCTGTTGACCCTCAGTCTCCCTCAGATCATTCCTTTCCGCTAACCTCATGAATTCAGCGGTGTACTCATGCACCGTCCTCTACCCTTGACGGCACTATTGATACTGTTGGAAAAGGATTTGCTCGTAGTCGGGTGGTAGGAAATCTCTTTGCAACAGATTTCTCATGCGGTACCATGTCCTAATAGGCTGCTTTCCTTCCCTCTGCCTACTGTTCTGCAATCGATCCCACCATGCAGACGCCCCGCCTTTCAACCTACAGGTAGCTAACCTTACCCTCCTATCCTCAGGAATCTCCATATAATCGAAGAATCTATTGACTTCCGCAAGCCAGTCCAAAAATTCCTCTATATTGAGATTACTAGTAAAAGAAGGAATGTCTACCTTAAGATGGAAGTCACCGCCATCGGCATGATCGAATCCCTGGTGGTTTCGTCGATATCCGCCACCGTACTCCTGATCAATTCGGTCATCCACCCCGCGGTACCTACCACCACTAGCGCCACCTCTTCTCGGTGGTTGTCCCCTCCTCTACAAAAATTCATCCTCTTCCTCAAAGGAGCTTTCATCACGCCTTCGGTTCCATTGATTTCTGGCAGCAAGTTCATTGATAGGACCGCCGCGAGCGACTGCTACTCCCGGTCGATTCCCAACAACACCCCTATTCCCGTTGTGGCCCATCACCAGTGTCGAGATGTGCCTCCAGGTCTTCCAGATGCTGTTCTGCATGTCCAAGCCGTTGTTCCATGGTTTCGACCACCATCCTTGGAGCCCATTGATTGACTCCTTGGACTTCTACATCCCGATCAAGGCCGAGAACGCAATCGCCATCAACACCATCGTTAGCCGACATCTCCTCAGGAATTTGCCTTGCTCTGATACCAACTGACGCAGCGAGGAAAGTGTAAACCGAGACCAATTCTAGGATTGGAACTCTAGAATCAACAAAGAAGAATCAGAGTTGATTCTTGGATAAAGTCAATTGCGCACAATTGAAAATTACAGAGAAAATCGTCTCTCAAATGTGTTTGAATGATTTTTAAAACGTAACCCTAAAATATCCTAACAATGGTATATATACTACTCTGTAAAAATACATAAAAAAGGAAATATAAACTTACACGTGGAAATAAATATTAATATACACGTCTATTCTCTATCGTATACACGGTCGTGCCTCAAGTTGTATATGCTTATGGGAATATGTCTGACGTAATACACGGCCGTGTCCCTGGCCGTGCCTTTGGCCGTGTCTGCTTTTGGGGAGATCCTGACAGAACACACGGCCGTGCTTCAAGCCGTGTACGTTTCTGGGAGTCATCCAGGTTCCTCACACGGCCGTGCTCCTGACCGTGTATGCAATCGTGTTTGTTTCTGGAAGTTCCCTGACATGTTACACGGCCATGTATCCACTCGTGTATCAACCCGTACCTCAACCTGTGTCCGCCACGATGTCCGCATCACCAACGCATTTTCGAATCTCTAGAAAGTTTAAGTTTTAGTTTATGCTATGTCAAGAGAACAATAAATCAAGCTATAGATTGGGTAACTTCTAAATTGAGGAAAATGTATCCTTATAATTGATGGTTTAACACCCTGATTCTTTCTTCGGAAACTACTTGAAATAGATTTCTCTAGTTTTAGTATGATGTTTGAGAAATAATAATATCCATCTTTCTTGTTGGGGGAAACAAAAAAAGTTTGTTTATGATCTTTGCAAGAAGAGCAAAAACCCTAGCCGATAAATAAGACATTGGCACATTTTTAGATTGATAAATAAATGTATCTTCATAGCTATTAGAAAACTTTAATATAATTAATCAAGAATTATTGTTTACCTTAATTTTAGGGTTGTGATGCATCCATATCATCAGGTGTTACTACAGATTTTACTAGTGAGAAAACTACATCTTAATGAAAAATTTGTAAGGTCATGTTTATCGTAAGTATCCTAGCCCACTTTTTTAAGCATAAAGAACTTTTGTTGGGTTTTTTGAGCAATATTGTAAGTTTATTATCTAATACAAGTTTCTTTGATAAGAAACCATATGTGTGTGTGTGTGTGTTTTTTTTTTTTCAAGTGTGTTACTAGGATTAATAAAAATATTAAAAAATTGTGTTAATAAGAAATTTTTATGAAAGAGTTGGAGATAAAATAGTAAATTCTTTTTAAAAAATAGATATTAGTGCATTATCTAAAAATTTGAAATGTGTCCTTTAAACATGGTAAGAAGGATTTGCGGTGGTGGATGACATCAAGACACAACTTACGAATCAATATCTTGGAATTGCTTGTTGTACGGATATTGTAGTAATTACAGCATGATTTTGTCGTTAACTGCAGGATCCAAACTATTACTTAATCTATATATACTGCCTCTAAATATATAAACTATCTCTAAATATAGACATGATTGCTATTATAAAAATATTTTTTTTCCCTTTTTATCATATCCATCATTTTACTGAATACGAAGGTTATGAAAAGCCCACATATTTGGAATAAAAATAATTGGATCAAATTTTTCACTGGGAATTTCTAAAATAAAAAATTTTACTTTCTCAGAATTTGCTTCCCGGCCAAATCTAACTTTGGAACGAGAAGGAATGTTTTCGGTCACGACATGTTGTCTATGTGAATCCAATCATAAGCGTTTGTTTGAAATGAATAATGACTTAATAATTGCTTAGATTGCTTTGTGGGACTAAAACATTCAAACATTATAGTTATAACAACCTTACTATGATATCTCAAGCAATAATTGAAAATAGATATTTTCTTATTGACAACATATTTGAATAAGAACGAAAATGTTCGTAATTTTCATATTTCCATTTCGCATCAGATTTAAACCAAGATTGGTTTGGAAATAGGGTAGACTCTACATAATTTATTTATTTTAACTGTTATAACAACTAAACTTTAAAAACATGTCTAATTTTGTCAATACCATGAGCTTCCAATGTCAGTCCAGCTAAAAATCTTTAGTGGTATATACTATGCATCTTTTCTTCCATGTACATATACACATATAGAGTATATTAATATATACATATATGTATATAGCAATATATGATATGTAGTCATCTTCAAATGATATTCTTAATTGTAAAATAGTTATTTTAGTTTGAACAGTTATAGTATAGAATCATGCATGCAAGTCATGTCATACCGTTGTTACATGTCATATGTACTTGTACATAATCTCATACGAAATTATATGCAGAAAGATATCATGGACAATAATAACCATACGATACATAAGTATAGATGATACTTTAAGTCATGTTATGTATAGCAAATATATTTATTTTTTTCAGTCTTTTTTATTAAAATTCCATCAAACCCAAGCATATTGATCAATCGCGTCGTTTGGATCTGAGTTCAAGAAAAAACTACTTTTCCGCAAATAATATATATGGATTTGGATCTACTGAAATAAATTTATAAATTAAATGTTAAGATTCTTTAAACAATATTATGCTGTTATTTTTTTAATTAAAATCTCAATAATTCATTATAAGGGATAAATTTATGAAAATTTAGCAAAAATAACTTTAGAAGATCCACTTGACCCAATTTATGGTTATGCTCATGGCTGATCTATTTTTCTTTTTTCTTTTTTCTTTTTCCACTGTTCTATCCTTTTATCTTTGATTGGATCATCTCATAGAAGCACCCGAATCAGATGGAGATGGATTGTTTGGGTCTACTTAAAGGGAGAAGAAATTGATAGAATGAGTAATTTAATATCCCTAGGACATATATTTGCACAATTTTTTTTTAAAAAAAGAAAAGAAAAGAAAACATCAATTTCTCTTTTACCTGCATTCATTTTGCATTTCCTTTTCCTTTTCATTTTGACGACAAAAAGCGCCAAAGCTAAAAGTAAGTAGGAGCATGTGATATTTCTGATCAGAAATTAAAACTATCACTCTTTTTGAAGTTCCAAGGTCAACTCCTCCACATTGAAATACCTTCAAACATTTGAAAGCTACTTTTATGATCCTGCTCAGTTTTAGAAAAAATAAAAGCAACTCATTCATGTGATATCATTATTATTATTATTATTATTGTTCTCCCCCGAACAAATCTGCAGAGCATCACGAGGTCATCAGTTAGTAAGCAACATATGTTTTATTTAATTGAATTCGATTATAATAAGTAATACATTGATGAAGTTGCAATTCATATCGTCACCAGCTCAAAAACCCTAAAATAGCAAACATAATAAGAAGTAACATATGTAAAATTTCCGGTAACTATTATTTGAAGGGTGCTGCCGAAATTCTATTTCCAGACAGTCCCTTGCAAATTAAGGAGTGTAATATGGTCAAGCATCTTGATCTCGAGCGGCAAAGCAGCTATAATATGTGGGTGTTGCAATCTATCATCCAACGTTGGGCCCTGCAACGTAGGAAAAGGAACAAAACCACCGTAGTCCTGCAACTGACGCAGCGAGAAAAACGTAAAACCGAAACCAATTCTAGGATTAGAACTCAAGAATAAACAAAGACGAATCAGAGTCTATTCGGGAATTAACTCAATTGCGCACAATTGAAGATTAAAAGAAAACCGTCTCTCGTAATGTGTTTCAATGATATAATAAAACGTAACCCTAAAATTTTCTGACCAAGGTATCTATATACTTCCTCGTAAAATATCTAAAAGGGGAGAATATAAACTTACACGTGGAAATAAATAATAATACGCACGTCTATTCCCTATCGTATACACGGCCGTGCCTCTAGGCCGTGTATGTTTCTGGGTATGTGACGAGCGCAGTACACGGCCGTGTCCCTGGCCGTACCCGAACCCGTGTATGCTTTTGTGAGAGTCCTGATAGAACACACAGCCGTGTCTTTAGCCGTGCCTGTACCCGTGTGTCAACTTATGTTCTCCACGATGTCCGCATCATTCTCTCCCACCAATTGAGAACTCGACCCCGAGTTCGCTTCTGGATAAAGGGGCTCGTCATCCTCGTAGAATGGGGACAAATCAGCCACGTTGAAGGTCTTGGAGATTCTCATGCTTTCCGGGAGTCCAACCACATAGGCGTTGTCATTGATCTTGGTGACGATATTGTAAGGCCTATATTTCTTCGGCTGCCACTTGCTATATGTTCCCACGGGAAAGCGTTCTTTCCTTAAGAACACCATCACTGGATCTCCCACCTCGAACAACTTCTTCTTCCTATGTTTGTCGGCGGCTTTCTTATATTGCTCATTTACTTTCTCAATTTGTTCCTTTACTTCCGACGCCACTGTGTGGTACTGTTCTGCCAAGTGCTTTGCCGCCACATTGGTCTCCACACCTTTGGGTAAGGAAACTAGGTCCAAAGCGTGAGAAGGTGCCTTGGTATAGACCACTGAAAAAAGTTGATCTGCCGGTAGTTCTGTGGATAGAGTTATTGTAGGCGAACTCTGCTTGAGACAATGCCAGGTCCCATTGCTTTGGCTTCTCACCACAAATACTTCTTATCAGATTTCCAAGGGTCCTGTTCGTCACTTCGGTTTGCCCATCGGTTTGGGAGTGGGCTGTGCTGCTGAAGTTAAGAGACGAGTTGAACATGTACCAAAGCGTTCTCCAGAAATGGCTAAGGAATCGGGTGTCCCTATCAGAAGTGATGGACTTGGGAACTCCATGTAATCTGACCACCTCCTTAAAGAATATTTTGGCCACGTTCTGGGCATTCGCCGTCTTCCTACATGGGATGAAGTGAGCCATCTTGGAAAACCTGTCCACAACTACAAAAACAGTGTTAGCACCTCGTTGGGTACGAGGCAAACCTAATACAAAATCTATGGATAGATCTTCCTAGATATTCTCAGGTACGGGTAACGGAGTGTACAGCCCCGTATTCTGAGAGTGTCCCTTTGATGTCTGACAGATGTAGCATCGTTGCACTATCCGACTTACATCCCTTCTCAACTGAGGCCAATGGTATCTTGCAGCCACTGCTGCCAGTGTTTTGTCCTGCCCCAAATGGCCGGCTAATCCCCCTCCATGGAGATCTCTAATCACCTTCTCTCTCAAGGAAGATGCAGGGATGCACAGTTGGTTCCCCCTCATCAAATAACCCTCCAGAATGTAATAACTGTCATTGGGTTCCTTATTGGTGCATTTTCTCCAGGTAACTCCGAAATCTTCATCCGTCTCATACAGTTCCTTCAACTTCTCAAATCTAACCACCTCAGCTCTCATAGTCACTAGCAGATCCGCTCTTCGGCTTAATGCGTCGGCCACCTTGTTCTGAACCCCAGATTTATGCATAAGGCGAAACGGGAACTTCTGCAAAAACTGTATCCATCTAGCGTGCATGTTTTTGCAAATGTGGGTCTGATCGCTCAGGTGTTTCAAGGCGACACAATCTGAATATAAGACAAACTCTTTGCCAACCAAATAATGTTCCCACATTCTCAAGGCTCTAACCACGGAATAAAATTCTTTGTCGTACGTGGACCATTTTCTCCTGGCCTCGCAGAGTTTCTTACTATAGAAAGCGACAGGCCTCTTCTCTTGAGAGAGTACCGCACCAATACCTACACCACTGGCATCACAGTTAACTTCGAATAGTTTGTCGAAGTCCGGTAAGGCCAGCACCGGCGCACTACATAGTCTCTCTTTGAGCACTGCGAATCCCGACTCAGCTTCCCCATCCTAGTGAAACTTTCCTTCCTTTAAGCACTCAGTCAAGGGAGCCGCCACCGTGCTAAAGTGCCGTATAAAACGCCTGTAGAATCCCGCTAACCCCACGAAACTTCTCAACTCGGTGATGGTCTTGGGTGTAGGCCAATCCCTAATGGCTCACACCTTATCCTCATCCACCGTGATCCCTTCTCCACTCACTATGAATCCTAAGAACAACAACCTCGGTGACATGAATACACATTTCTTGAGATTAGCATAAAGCTTATTCTCTTTCAGTACCGTCAAAACATCCTTCAAGTGCACTAGATGTTCCTCCCGAGTCTTGCTATATATTAGGATATCATCAAAATATATAACAATGAACTGACCTATAAACGATTTAAGTACCTGATTCATCACGCGCATGAAGGTACTCGGTGCATTGCTGAGTTCGAATGGCATAACCATCCATTCGTACAACCCCTCTTTCGTCTTGAAGGCGGTCTTCCACTCATCCCCAGGTCTGACCCGAATTTGATGGCACCCGCTTCTAAGATCTATCTTGGAGAATACTACTGCCCTACTCAACCGATCCAACATGTCCTCAATGCGAGGTATTGGGAATTTATACCCAATTGTGATCTTGTTGATCGCCCAGCTGTCCACGCATATCCTCCAACTCCCATCCTCCTTAGGCGTTAGTAGTGCTGGTACGGCACATGGACTCATGCTATCTCGAATGAATCCTTTGTTGAGTAAGTCCTGGACCTTCTCTTGTAAGATTTCCGTTTCTTTGGGACTCATTTGGTAGGGAGGAAGGTTAGGAAGACTAGCTCCAGGCACCAAGTCAATGTGATGCTGGATGTCTTGTAATGGAGGTAGTCCCTCTGGTAAGTCTTCCGGAACTACTTCTCTAAATTCCTCTAGTAATTCCTTCACTTCCTCCGGAGTCTCTGCGTTACTCATGTCCTCTCCCGCATTCTTCACTACTAGAGCATGCATTAAGCGGGACTCCTTAATGTTCTCGATCATCTCCCTTTCCGATTGAGTGATCGTAAGAAAATATTTTCCTTCCACCTTCTAGGTTTTGGGTCGCTTATCCGATAATGGCAATAGCGTATACTTCACTTCCTCCTTCTCCAACCTATATTTGTTCTCCTTCCCGGCATTTTGGGCATCTACATCAAATTGCCAAGGCCGTCCGAACAACAAATGACAAGCGTCTATATCGACGATGTCGCAGTATACCTCATCTCGATATTTGCCTATCGAAAAAGGAACTCGACACCTCTCTTTCACCTCTATTAGCTCAACCGCTTTGATCCATCCGATGGTGTAAGGACTCGGATGTTTCTCTATCGGTAATTGGAGTTTCTTCACGACCTCCTTTCTGATGATGTTCTCACAATTCCCACTGTCGACAATTAGGTTAAACACTCTCCCACCAATCGTGCACCTAGTGCGAAACAATTGGTGTCGCTGTGAACTATCCTCTTGTTTCGGTGCTAATATCATCCTTCTAATTACATAATTAGGCTCTACCACATCGTCAACCTCTTCATAGTACTCTTCGTCACCGTCGGGCTCACAACACACTTCTTCCTCCTCTTCCCTTTCGACAATGTTTACAGTTCGTCGATTTGGGCACTCATTTGATCGATGTCCCGGCTGATTACATCTATAGCATTTTCCCAATATTAGCTTGACATATGGATTGTTTTGCCTTGGGGCTTCTTTACTCTCCACTAGTCTCTTTCCTTCCGCCTTGTCTTCTTTCCTGTCCATACTTCTCATTGGTTTTTCAACCACTCCTCTAGGTCTCTCACCAATCACCCTACTACTGTTACCGGGATTGTCGTAAGTGTAAGTTCTTTTACCTCCTCCAAACCTTACGCTCTGCTCTTGTATCATCATTTCAGCCCGGAGGGCTAAGTTCTTGGCTTCATTCACGGTTCTGAACACCGTTACTCCTATCTTATCTCTAACCTGAGGCTTCAACCCGTCTACAAACCGTGCCACCTGTTGACCCTCAGTCTCCCTCAGATCATTCCTCTCCGCTAACCTCATGAATTTAGCGGTGTACTCATGCACCGTCCTCTGCCTTTGTCGGCACCGTTGATACTATTGGAAAAGAATTTGCTCGTAGTCGGGTGGCAAGAAGTCTCTCTACAACAGATTTCTCATGCAGTACCATGTTCTAATAGGTTGCCGCCCTTCCCTTTGTCTACGGTGCTGCAACCGATCCCACTATGCAGACACCCCGCCTTTCAATCTACAAGCAACCACTCTTACCCTTCTATCCTCAGGAACCTTCATATAATCAAAGAACCTATCGACCTCTACCAACCAATCCAAAAATTCCTCTATATTGAAATTTCCATTAAAAGAAGGAATATCTACCTTAAGAAGGAAGTCTCCGCCTTCAGCATGGTCGAACCCCTGGTGGTTTCGTCGATAACCACCACCATACGCTTGATCATTTCGGTCATCCACTCCACGATACCTACCGCCACCAACAACACCACCCCTTCTCGGTGGTTGTTCCCTCCTCTGCATAAATCCCTCATCTTCTTCAGAAGAGCTTTCATCAATTCTCCGATTCCATTGATTTCCGGCAACAAATTCATTGATAGGGTCGCCACGAGCAACTGCTACCCTTGGTCGATTCCCAACAACGCCCCTATGACCGTTGTGGTCCATCACCATGGTGTCGAACCGCGCCACCAGATCCTCCAGGCGTTGTTCTACACGCCCAAGCCTCTGCTCCATGGTTTCAACCACTGCCCTCGGAGCCCATTGATTGACTCCTTAGACTTCCGCATCCCAATCAAGGTCGAGAACGCGACCGCCATCGACACCATCGTTAGCCGACATCTCCGTAGGAAGTTGCCTTGCTCTGATACCAACTGACGCAGCGAGGAAAACGTAAAACCGAGACCAATTCTAGGATTGGAACTCAAGAATAAATAAAGACGAATCAGAGTCTATTTGGGAATTAACTCAATTGCGCACAATTGAAGATTAAGAGAAAACCGTCTCTCGTAATGTGTTTCAATGATATAATAAAACGTAACCCTAAAATGTTCTGACCAAGGTATCTATATACTTCCCCGTAAAATATCTAAAAGGGGAGAATATAAACGTACACGTGGAAATAAATAATAATACGCACGTCTATTCCCTATCGTATACACGGCCGTGCCTCTAGGTCGTGTATGTTTCTGGGCATGTGACGAGCGCAGTACACGGCCGTATCCCTGGCCGTGCCCGAACCCGTGTATGCTTCTGTGAGAGTCCTGATAGAACACACGGCTGTGTCTCTGGCCATGCCTGTACCCGTGTGTCAACCTGTATCCTCCACGATGTCCGCATCAGCAACTCATTCATACCTTTAGGATTTTGAGGCTGCTCCAAAGATACTTCCGGAAAATCATATACGACACCGAAATGATTGTTTCCATGGTCCTCGATATCATTTGCATTGTTAAATGGAGGGTCTTGGGAAGCTGACACGTGTCGGTCACAGTGATCTTCAGATGACGAGGGTTTTGGGAAAAATCCTTGAATGACTTCCTCCAGCAACCCCAAGTTAGAAGACTCTTCCGGAAAAAAAATCTTTATAGCGTCATCTAACTCCCTTTTTATGCTAAAAGAAGTCTCACTGGAAAGATCATGAGTGGCATTAGAAGAGAGCGAATTATCCAATCCTGATCCTAGAGAAACCAAAGAACCACAATTGTTAGCACAATTGTTGAAATGATTATTACAGGAGGGATTCGAGTTTTGGCACTGGTGATTACTATGATAAGTAGTAGGATCAAAGAAAGGTAGTGCTGTTGATTGCAACAGCTCGTAGATAGGCATGTTGGATGAAGAATTGTTATTGAGAAAGTCGCTAAGGAGGAACATGTTGTGGGGAGGAGAAGAAGAAGAGGAAGAAGTAGAATGGGGACTCTTCCTCTGCAGTAAAAGACCAGGGTAAGAAATAGTAGTACTATAGTGATGCTGATCGGAATAGTTGCCATAGCAATAGTGATTGGAGTAGCTACCATAAATGGAGGAGTGAGACTGAACAAGAGAAAGAATATCTTCAGTAAAATGGAGGTGAGAATGGAGCAAGGGCTCGGAGTTATTAGGGTACACAAAGATGGCATAGGCTTTGATACCGCGCATGGCACGTGCAGCAAAATCATAAGCATATGCAACCTCCTCGGCAGTGTCAAAGGTGCCAAGCCACCGACGTTCCTTGGACTGGGGGTCTCTTATCTTTGCCACAGAGCGCCCTCAGGGACGGCACCTCACATCACGGTACCTCATGGTTGTGCTCGGAGGTATGGAGTGCTTAGTGAGAGATGTTTCGGTGGGGGTGGTTCTATCGTTAAATGAACATTTTCTTTGAGTTGTAGCGTCGGGCTCCTGGAAGTTCTTGAACGCTGGAAGTGCGCTGTCCATGGGATGCTTTAAGAGGATTTCAGGCAAGTTTTTCTGCTATGTTTTCTTCTTCGTTTTTCTTTGGGATTGAGGGGTCGGCACCTGGCTAAGGTTGAGGAAAGGGCGCATTAATAGTCGAAGATTACAGGACTGGAAGGTCTCTCTAAAACTTGAACTCCTCATCAGTATATCTACGTCGTCGTAGATATAGGGCCCACTATTTCACCGTATGTTGGTGTTACCGGTGCATGCATGACCAGGGACAATTCATACATTTTGGATTCTTATCGCATGATTTTCGAATTCTGAGTGATGCAATCAACCAATTGGAAAAAGGTATAACATGATTTTTTTTTAGGGTGCAGCAAAAATTGCGGGAAAGACGCAAATTCGGCTCCCTAAACAAATCACCGTACGCAGGAGGACAAACAATCTTATCACCCCCTTCCTATTGAGGGATAGACAAGAGAAATTATGCTTGAAGTAAAACAAAAAAGAGCCCAAAAGATACATAAATAATTCTAACCTATCAACTAAGAAAATGAAAATTATTAACTAATCTTAATGAATCTATCTAACTAAAACATTATAAAAGTTGATAGCATATTATCTAAACTAAGCATCATAATAAATAAACAGAACAAATAAAAGATATACATATTAAAAAATTTAAATCGAATAGAAATTGGGATTGCCTGGTTTATCCCCACAAGCGCGCTAGTTTATCACCCAAGACCACTGAATCCACCCAAGTTTGCTAGTTGTTTGTGCAAGCCCGTCAGTTGACTACTCAAGGCTACTAGTTGCTTGCCTGGATCAAATATTAATATTATAAACCTTAATTTAAATCCCCCTTGTCTCTAAATTGGCAAATTAGAGTTTTAGCGCTTGCGCCATTTCCTTCCACGTGGGAAAAAAAAAACAATCCTTGATTTATAACAGTATGTTTGTAAGAGGGAAAACAACTTATACATCAATCTGGCATGTGACAATTGAATAATCTTGATATGTGGTAAACTGTAAACCTAAAGCCTTATCAATTGGCTCGCAAGTTGATTTCTCAATCTGCTCCATATTAAAATCTTTTCTTTTTAGGGACTTTCATGAACTAAGGAATTTTGCATGGTAAAATCCTTTATTTTCCCTTCCATTATCTCCATTTCAAAGTTTGTCAAGCCCTAAAATAAAATCTTGGAAATTTATGATTTGGGGCAAGTGATAGTAATAAGATCGATTTAGGGGAGGGATCTTCTTGTTAGCTTAAGAGGCGACAAAGTCCGAGTAAGTGAGTTTCTCACCCCTAATAGTTGGGTTCTTTAAGATCTTCGGTTAATTTTGATCTTTTGGAAGGTTTTATTAGTACGTTGTTGAGTTATGCAGGGTGTGCGCATGTTACAATTGCTGTTTTACTAAGATCTATCTGGAGGTAAGATTGTTTAACCCTTGTCTTGTTGTTGGCTATGAAAAGGGGCTTAGGGTGAGTAAATCATATTTTGTTTTTGAAAAAGGTATTATGACAGTTTAAGCTTGATCTAGTATGGTGGATTGAATATGGAAAAGTTTCGGAACAATAGATATAGTTGTTGTTAGAATTGATTTTATTATGGTGATGCCATCAAAGGTGTTTCTTTAGAAAAGTTATTGTTCTTCATGTTTGCATATGGAGGGATTATTTAGTATTTTTATGCGATATGAGATCAAGGGAGGCCGATGTTTGTTGATTTTTTTTTTCTTATTTTAAAATCCTCAAGGGGTCGGTCAAACAGTCTTAAAGATTCTTATCAACCGATCAACCGACTAGGTTTAAGGCCATTGATTATGCACCTAAAAAAAGTATATACAATAATAATAATAATATATGTAAATGTAGGGATGGTTAAAAAAGCTAATTGATTCATGAATCAAAACATGAATTAGGTTCGAACCATCTTTTTAGGTTTGAAAAAAATTATAAACCAAATCAAATAGTTTTTTTTTTTTTAAGGTTTGAAAAAATTACGAATTGAATTGAATCATGATAAGTAAATAAAAAGAAAATAGTAATAAAAATCTAAAGAATATATGAATATAAAAGATGATTCCATATTACTCACTCAATTCCTCCTATTATTTGTTTTTTATCAAGTAATGTACTATTTTTTTATTGACTAACATAGAAACCATAATTACCTTAAGAGATAATAAAATCTCCTTAAATATATCAAATGGGTATAGAAGAGGGTAAATAATATTGGAGAAATAATAATAAATTAATTTTTTATATTAAGTATATTTTTCTATGACTTATTGATTTGTATATAGAACAAAATTAGTAATACATATAAAAATGGTTTGCACAATGAACCAAACCAAATTGAATCTTTTTTTAATTTAGGTTAAAAAAAATTTATAAACTGAACTGTATAATTTGGTTTGATTTAGGAAAAAAAATCGTAATATTTGTTTCAATTTAATTCAAGGGACAAACCGTACTGAGCTGAATTGTGCCTACCTCCATGTAAATATATATAGGAGTGAGTAAATAACTAAGTGATAACCATACATGTGAGCACAAATAAGTAGATTAGCAAATAATAAAGATAATAACAACAAATAATAATAATAATGATAATATCTATTTATGTATAAATATATATAAGCAAATGAATAACTAAATAAATAATAACACATGTATGCAATGTTATATATATATATATTGATATTATAAGCAACTGATAATAACAATATAAAAATGAGTGAGTAAACATTAATAATGATAATAAGTAAATGAATAAATGAGTAGTATATAAGTACTTATACACACACATATATATGTAAATAATAATAATAATAATGAATAATTGATAGTAGTGACAATTAAAAGAATAAATATATAATAATAAGTAAATAAATAGATAAGGAAATGTGTGAGTAACTAAAAAGAATGAAAGAATTGGATAAACAATCCTAGACTTTAGATAGTGAGGAATAGGTAGGTTAAACCATAGTTATAGGTTCAATCTATAATGTATTAGGAATGTGACAATGATTTATATTGAGAAATAGGAATTAAGAATCCATAATTGGTGGTTTGAGAGAGTGACTCAAGCATGTGATTACCATGGTTGTTGTTTATGCATATTAGGTTAGAAGTAAAGTGAACTAAACTAAAGTAGAACCGTTAAATTATATTTGTTGTCTATCACGTATTCTACCTGCCACGTCACATTTATGGTCCAAGTGCTTAACTACCATATTATTTTAGTATTTTGAATCACATCCCAAAAGCTTAGTCTAAGGTGTCGCCCTTTGGATTGGGTGACCATATACAATCAGTATTACAGAAACTTAGGCTAAATTTAAGTATTAATTCATTTTAGTTATCTTATATCTAACACGTAGCATGCAACTATTTAGTACTTGTAATCAATGAGCCATTGCCAACAATTGATTAGAAGATTCCTCTAGCTCAATTAAATATTCATATGAAATTATGAACATAACTATCATCAATTAGTATTTGTGTAAATTAAATTAATTTGATTAAATATACTTACCAATTCATTTAACATAGTTTGCAAATAAGTATCACCCTTTAGGCTAATGAGCCCATTTAATATATCTAAGTAAGCCCACTATTTTAACCCAGTTATAATTTCTTAATTAATTAATTAGTAATTTGGCTTGTTAATTAAGAAGCCTAACTTGTTTATTATGTGTATTATGATTTTTGAGTCAAAAAATTATAAGCTAAGCCTATATTATTCATCAAGCCCACAAACACATTTTGGAAGTGATTACTATATTCATAAAGATCAAACACACTCTTAGAACAATCTTGATACAAAGCTTTAATCTTTTGTTGGATGAAGATAGTTTTGATTTTGATAAAATACTTTGTGGAATTCTAATCTTGAAGTAAATCTTTATATAGAAAAGTGTAGCTAAAATTTCATTCAAAAAAGTGTTCTTGATGATTTTAAATGAAGAAATTGGATCAAACTTGAATTTCATGAAAAATAGTTTGAATATTATGAACACAAGAACACATTTGAAGACATTCAAATACAACTTGATGGGTCAAGTAGTGAGTCAACCCACTTAAATAACTTTTATCATTAAATCAATCATCATAATGGATCAAATATACCAAAAGATGAACATTCAACCAGGAATTTTCCATATTCATGAACCTCATTACACAACATTCAAGTTCCATTAACAATTTAACATTGATTAACAAAATTTCCAAAATTTGTTTTCCTTGCACATGCTTTGCTAAATCAAGCACAACTCAATTACTTCAATTCCAAATCATATGAAAAAAAAAACCAATTGATTTCTAACTCATCCCTCTAACAATGTCTTAAAAATTTTTCAGATTTTATATAGATTAAAGATCCCTAAACTATTGGAACTTTTCAGTTATGAATTATAACTTCGAAATGCCATAGCTGGCTCATTTTAACTATGAATCACTTCAAATCAAAGCCAAAACTTTCTAAATCTCACCCCCTTTTCAAATCAACACTTAAACTTCATTTTTATATTAGATTATCATCTCATATTCTCATATTATTTCAAAAAAAAAAAGAAAAAAGAAAATTCAAACTTCAATTCATCTATGCTTTCTCATTTCTTCATTAATCATTATCATTCTAATTGCTTACCTTTTATTATCATTCCTAAATCAATTTCCATTAACTATCACTTATTCTAAATCATCAAAACATTATTTTTAATATCCTAAACACTCATTTAACATTACTTAATTTGGCCATAGCAAGAATCATATCCAAATTACCAACTTTCTTTTAATAGCATATTCCAATTAACCATACCCCTTACTAAAATATCAATTACACATTTCTTATCATCAATTCACCAAAATTAATCAAGAACACACTCAAACCCATACCTATCATCACATCAAGCACAATCTCTCCATAATCAACAATTCAAAAATTCCAAATGCTTAACCACATCCATTACAACACCAATCAATTAACCAATTATCATTAAATCATCATATTCCAATAAAATAAAAATTCACAATGCACACTTGCATATCATACTCCATATATACGTACACTTATACCCATTTCCACTTCAGTTATTCATCATTCACACTCTGAACTTCAAATTAAATAAATAATTAAATACTTAAATGACCCCTTAGCTCTTGAAATCTTCTAATATCACTTCGACTTCAAGATATTACACTTTCAACACCAAATTCACCTTTATAAATCCAAAATTACTAATTAACATCTTTATAAAACTTATGAATCGATTGGTACTTTACAATATATCTTAATCTCAAATACTATTACATTGCTTACTTGAAGTTCCACACTAAAAAGAAAACAACAACACTTCCACCTTACAAAATAACAATTAAACACCCAAGCCAATACGCCAAACTAAAGATTGATAAATTCCAAACAAATTATCTAAAATCAAAGCTTAAATTCTTACCCTTACCACAATTGATTTTTGGCTAAACTAGCAAAATGAGTTCTACCACTTGATTCTTCTACTTCTTATTTCAATTTATTGCGTAATTTCACAATTAACCTGACATTAGACCATTAGAGTTTCCAAATTAAAATTCACCAAAATTTTTTCTTAGTAAAATGCATACCAAATGTGGTATAAGAGAGTTATACTATCCTATTTTTCTTGTTTTGTACTATTTTGTACTTCAATTCAAACACTAGCTAAAAGTATATAAAGGAAAATTGTAAAAAGCGGGACAAAAAAAAAAATCAGTTAATTGTCAAACTTATTAGTTGGCAGTTAGATAATCATTTAGGTTACCAATCAAATCGGTTTGACGGTTCAAAACTTAGTAGGTTGTTTCTCAAATCTTAAGAATAAATAAATTAGTAAAAAGAATATTTGTAAAGGGAGTGCATTGACTAAACGTAAATGTAAAATTTTTTATTTCTCTCTTGCTCACTTTCAAATTCTCAATTTTCTTAGAGAGTATCTTGGCAGAATTACGAGTGACACAAAATTACTAAAACAAATACTATATCAACTTTAGCTTTAAATTGATATTAATATATAATATATGTCTATCATAACAAATATATCAAAATTGAATATATTTATTGGCATATCATATTTCAAATTATATACTAGCCTATTACTTTTTATAATTTCTTCGACTATCAAACGCATTATAACTTCCACATAGTCATGGGTGCTTTCCATTATATGTTTGCGGTTAAGAGCGGAAGCTATTAAGATATCTAGGTAAATTGCAAAAAAGAACAAAGCCAACACCAAGTTTTTATATTCTATACATGATCTATAGTGTTAAAGTGGAAAACCACTTTTGGTATCTTACATAATTATACCATCTAAACATATTGAATTAATCGACCTAACATATGCAGTATTTCTTATAATTACCCACAACTTCCAATACCATGTGTTTTGATCTTATTTTACATTCGACCGCTTTCTTTAACTACTTCATCCATTACATCGTACATAATAATTTTCTCTACATTTTTCTCATATACTAACTTTTTTATGGAAGTTTGATACCAAAAAAGGTCCTCAATATAATAGATGAATCATAAATCAATTCACTACAAGAATTTTTATAATTGGTAATATTTGCAAATTTGTAAACGTTACCAATTCAAATATGATTTAGTAATGTTTATTAAACGTTATAAAATATATATATTAATAATGTTTATAAATAAATTTAAAAAATATCTAGATATAATTTGATTTGTACAATTTTTAAAAAATAAATATAGTCAATCCTACTAAGCATTTTTTACTCATACTAAAAAAATAAAATCAAGTTCAAAGTAAGGAAAAAAAATTAGCACAATAAAAAAAAATTGGTTATTCTGCTTTAGTTGGTCTCTCTTTTTGTTATCTCTCTCTCATTCTTGCAATAGGAGGAAACCCTCTTCCATTTTTTGAAACCCCTATCGAGTCTAATTTGAAAATTTTATATTGTTTCCTAATTTGATTCATATTAAATCTTATACTCATCCAATATAAATCTTTGACTTGAACAAGGAATTTTATTATTTATTTGGAGTCACCAACCAATTGGAGTTGGGAAAAATGATTGAATTAGAATTAATTAAGCGGATTAATTCTAATCTAGATAACTAGTCGATGAAATCTCCCATTTTTATTTTTAGAAAAGAAAAAAAAGAAGAAAGAAAAACCAGAAATTCTTGACTCAGGGACTATCTTATTAAAACCCTAAAGTTACCACCTTATCTTTCTGAAATCTAAATCATGTTCTGATACTTTTTTTTTCATAAAAACGAAGATATTAAAAAATGATATAACAATTACACTAATAATGATTTGAGAAATGATTTTTTATTCTTTTTAGAGTTATCCCATAAAGGTGCCTACGTACCCGTTATTCTGGAGTTAAACAGGTCGTAGTTCACTTTTTATGAAAGCTTTAATGGATTTTTTTTTATTTTAATTATGAAAACATGCTGGATTTACGTTTATTATTATTTTAAATTTTTTTCAAAAAAATTCTAAGTCTAAGTTTTATTATTATTTTTTTAAGAAAAACTAAAACCTCTAAAAAGAATTAATTATATTTTTTCTTATGAAAAGAAGTTTTCTAAGTGATAAAAATATTTCTTATTTTTTTATTAATTTAATTGTTTTATTTTTTATAATTACCTATTAATAGACAGATATATTTATTTTTTAGAAAACTCTAAACCTAATTATAATTAATTTTTTTTATTTTTATAATAGTAAATGAATAAATGAATAAATAAAATAATAATTAGAAAAAAAAAAAAGAATCCGGCTAACCTGGATATGGGTTGTAGTTTGGATCGATTACGCAGGTCAGATTGATCAGAGACTCCTCATTGGCGACGTTCCGGTGGCTTTCGAAGGCGATTGAGGGCTGCTTCTAGACTTTCTAAGGGTGGGCAATCCAACTGTGGTTGTGGTTTCCTTCAAGATCCTCTCTAGGTGGTGCTTCGAAGCTCGGTGGTTGGTCACGGTTGGGAAGAGCTCCGGAGAAGCTTCAAACTCTTTTATTTTCTCTCCTTTATCTCTTCTGATCCGTGATCTAATTTCCCCAAGTCATGCTCTATTTATTGGCATCAGAAATTGAGCTGGATAAGCTCGAATTTCCTTCCAATAAGCACTAATCGTATCTTTGGTTGAAACCCAAATCTGATTTTCTCTAGATTCATTTAAATCTTTGATTTTGTTACAATTTGTGTTAATTGGATGATGTTTATCTTATTTTTGTTAAAGATTTATTGGATTTGTGCAAAAAAATTATATCAAAACGATTAGATTCTGTTTTTTCCTACAGCCAACGACCGATTTGGATGGAAGTTGAAGATGATCACGCACCCGGCGCGTGCGCTCCCTCTGTCCAATCACAAGCTGACACATGTCCTGGGCAAAGAAAAAAAATTGCAAAACGTGAATTGCTTCCCTCGCATTTCGAACCCCTGATCGAGCACCCCCCCTCATGCGCAAGGCCAATGCCCTGACTAGCTGGGCTAGCCCAATTCTCATACTTATTTTACACTCATATTATACATAAGCGTGGTGATTTTTATTAATTTTATATTATTTTGAAATTATAAAAATTTGTAAAAATTATTTAATCTCTTTTATTATTATTTCTACCATTATCTTCTAAAATTGGGATGTTTTTCCTATTTATTTTATTTTTTGTTTTATTTTTGCAAAATAGAAGGAAAATTGAAAAAATGAAAAATTAAACATTATTTGTGATTAAGGAGCAAAAATTGGGTGTTTACAGCTGTCTCTCTTTGTAGTAAAGTTGAAAAACTTAATAACAAAGATGACAAAAACACCATTTTTGGCCGATAGACTAAGTGGATAATGCCATAAGTTAGCTGGTTATCTGAATTTGGTTTTAGTAGGAAAAATACTCTATGAGCTAATGATCCCACGAATGCTTTGTGATG
Organism: Laguncularia racemosa; assembly: GCA_037954665.1. Classification (NCBI taxonomy): domain Eukaryota; kingdom Viridiplantae; phylum Streptophyta; class Magnoliopsida; order Myrtales; family Combretaceae; genus Laguncularia; species Laguncularia racemosa. The sequence goes on from JBBMOL010000066.1 coordinate 820,791, forward strand.
ATTAATACTGCTTAAGGAGTGATCTTAAACAATCTAACAACTTGGAGTAAGATATCATTTAGAAAAGTGCTCTAATCGACGATAGGAAACATTCCAGAGATTGTTTAAGAATGTGTTATTGTGAGTGAACTAACTGATAATAGGAAGCGTTTTACAAGACTAGCGGCTGTAAAGAAGAGATTGTTTATGGAAGCGCTCTTATGAGCTGGCCACTTGATAACAAAAAGTGTCTTGCTAGACTAACAACTATTGCAGAAGAAATATTATAGAAGAGTGCTCTTACAAGTTGACTAATTGATGGGTGTCGAATCTAACAAAAATAAAAACCTACTCCTAGACAATGATATGATTTGCGTATAGTAGTGAGTAGGGTCGTATCCACAGGGATTGGTTAAATATACTTCTATTCAAAGCGAATAAAGAGGAAAAGAAAAATGGGGGGGGGGGTTGTTTGTGAATCGAAATAATATTGAAACAAGATAACAAAATCGAATATTGATAAAAGCCTAGCCAAAGGAATCAAGATAGTTTAATTCGAGGAATTGATCATCGATGCAAATGTTTTCTATTCTTATTTCTAGATAAACTGGTTATAGTTATTAACAAGCTCTAACAACCTATCTCTCCTTACTTCTTCGATAACCAGAACAAGCTCTTTGATTACTTCTCTTATCGATTAGACAACCCTAAACAAGCTCTTAGGATTTAATCTATCAATAGCATTAAAAACAAGAGAGACCACCAATTCATGCCAGTAGATTATAAGATAACCTATTTAAACAAGATCATACATCTCCATAACATGAATTCGATCATCTTTTTTATAATTAAACATGTTATCGTGTCACCGAGACTAGAACTATCAAACAATTATGGATTTGACGTGCTAGTTGACAATATATTAACTTGCTAATTGAGTAGAAGAGCTCTAATTCATACCAATCAACAAAGATAATAATGACAAGACGTTTAGAAGATATATGAATATCCAAAAACAAAGAATAGATTAAATACAAATCAATTAGATCTCACAATTCGTGGAGAATCAAACTTCTATGACCCTTTGGCTAGAAAAACTACTTAGCTACACATGTTCATCATAAAAACGAAAATTAAAAATAAAAACATAACAAGCCTCTGTTCCCGGCTGCCTGCTCTGCCTCCTTCTTTCCTTCTTGTCTCTAAGATGATCCAAGATTCCCCTTTAACCCTCTAGGATTAGTTCTATTTATATTGTTAAAGGGATGGCAGGTGATCTTTTGCTAGCAAGATACGAAAATATCTTTCCTTTTTCAAGTAAATCTCGAGAAGAAAATAAACATCTGCCTGGCACGCCCTACAACACGGCCGTAGGTCAAGTCGTGCCTTCCTCTGTGTATAATTCACATATTATCTTCCGTGTCCAGTGTGTACCACGGCTTCAACCACGGCCAGATCCCAAGCCGTGTCATCCTCTGGTCGAAGTTCCACAATTTCTCCTTCTTATTTAGTATATAGCACGACTTCATCAAGCTTCCACCACAGCTACCACCACGGTTTCCACCACGGCCGTGTCACAAGCCGTGTCTCTCTCCTTCTCATGCAGTGTGTAGCACGGTTTGCACCATAGCCGTATCTCAAACCGTGCCTCTTTCTAGATAGATACACGGCCGTGTACTTCAACCGTGTAGTTTCTTGTGGCTTTAAAACTAAGTACACGGCCGTATACTTCAACTACACGCCCATGTACTTTCCTCCGGCAGTGTAAATCCTTGTCTTTAATCCAAGTTGTAGATGACTTCTCTAATTTACTTGAATTAGCACCCTTGACTCCATTTAACCTGATTTATCACCATCATAGAATTAAGTACCATTTCCTTATGATTTCTATAAAATCTATAATAAATTAACACACTTCATACTATAAAGATTGAGTATAAAATGGCTCTATCACTAATCGATGATAGGAAGTGTCTCATTTAGACTTGTAATCTTAAAAGGAAATTATCTAGAAAAGTGCTCTTATGAGCTAACTAATCAATGATAGGAAGCGTCATATTTAGATTCACAATCCTAAAAGGAAATTATTTAGGAAAGTGCTCTATTGAACTGACTAATCGATGATAGGAAGCGTCTCATTTAGACTCGCAATCCTAAAAGGAAATTATCTAGAAAAGTGCTCTCATAAGCTGACTAATCGATAATGGGAAGTGTTTCATTTGGACTGGCAACCCTAAAAGGAAATTATCTAGAAAAATGCTCTTATGAGCTGACTAATCGATGATAAGAAGCATCTCATTTAAACTCACAATCCTAAAAAAGACATTATCTAGAAAAGTGCTCTTATGAGTTGACTAATCGATGATAGGAAGCGTCTCATTTAAACTCACAATCTTAAAAGACAATTATCTAGAAAAGTGCTCTTATGAGCTGACTAATCGATGATTAAAAAGCATCTCATTATATTAGCAATTGTAATAGGTTGATATTTAGGAAAGAGCCCCATTGTGGGCTAACTTTAAAGGATTGCATCTAGGAAAGAGCCCCAATTGTAGTCTTCTTTATGCCCTCGTTGGTAATTGACCATAGCCACTTCGAAAAAGTGCCCTACAAATTAATTGTCTCTATGTCTATTTTATGTAACTCCTGATGGAGAGAAAGTTCGAGTGTAACCCTTAGGATTGGAGAGAGTTGGAAGGTTTTGTGTTTCAAAGCTAAATAACCATATGAGGAGTCCTTTTAAAGTGTATGGGGTCTTTCAAGTTAAGAGTAGGTTATAGAGGTCTTTGGTTTTATGTTTAGAGTAAGTGACTATGAGCTTTGGGTTGAGCTAACCATTTAAAAGCAACTTTTAGGACCTTGAAAGGATCTCTTATTGTTAGCAACTCTTCAATTTTCTTGGCTTTGTTCTTTTCTTTATTGTTATTATTTTTTAGTAAATATGCAAACAAGATTCTCACACGAATGCAAAAGGAGCCAGCATTTGATTAATGATATAATACTGAAATTTTATTAATACTTGGAGTTCAATACTTTGAAAAGAAATGAAACAATACTGGTCTATCTTTCTTATTCCTAAACTTCTTCTTCTTTGGCTGCATAGGCGTTGGTTCTCCATCGACGATGGCTTTTAATGCTCTAACTCTTGCTTGAGTCTTCCCCAGTTGAGCTTCCAAGGCTTTGTTTCTCTGGTTAGCCTCCTTTAATCTACATTTCCAGACGTCCTTTTTGTAGTCTGCAGTCTCAAAGTGAACTTCCATCCAAGCTCTGACCTGTTCCATGTAGGTTTTCAATTCTGGACCTATATTGTTTAGAGCAATTTGAGTGACATCCAGGACTTGACACACCCTTTCTCCAGTCTAGTATAGTTGGTGGATCACGAAATCTCTTGTGGCTCAATGTTTGCCCACTTCACCATCCAATTCTTCGAGGTCTATATTGGGGCTCTCAATTCGGGCTTCCCATAAGGTTTTGACCTCTATCAGCTTAGTGATCTTTTTAGCTACCAATAGACTCAGATCTTGGTATTTGAACGTGATTCTTTCCAATGATGGCCTATAAACTATGTCTTGGATAGTACCAAATTGACGGACCACTGAATTCGAATGATAACCCATGCACTCATTGATACTAATCAATGGAACAGCCTAAAGGTTCTTGCATGTTAGAATGACCTTATTGTAGCAGCTCCACCTAGCAGTCCAGAAGATGTTGTTGGCATTGAAACCTTTGAGTACTTCTACCCAACTGTAGCTGGTAAGATCATTGGGCAGCATCATCTTCTCTATGCAAGAATCTACAAGGTCTACCTGCTGGGTTAAGGACTTCCTGACTATGTTCAACCTGAAACATTTGAGATGCCTCACAAACTAGATCAGGATTAGGTTAATGTTTGAGTGAAGGATTCCATGGCCCTTATTCTTTACAAAATTCAGGTTCTGAATTTGTTTAGCCAGTAGAGTTAGGATATAAGACTTCCCTTCTAAGAATTGAGCCACTAGCTCTATAACTTTATAGTGGATATGAAAGATCCCAGTAGGGAAGAGTATGGTTGCAAATGCTGTCAGGATGAAAGCATAAACCCGTCTTTGCTTGTAACTCTTGGGATCTCCACACAAGATGTCCCTCCTGGTTCCATCATCACACCTAGCTATGAACTAGGCTTCTAGTTCGTCCATTTGGAGGCAATATCCATTGCTGTTTCCTAATGCCCGGTTGATCACTGTCTTGCGAATGCCTAGGAGTTTACTAAAAATACCAGCCAGCCTAGCTTCGAGATCTAGCACATATACCCCGTTGGTAAGTGATGGGGCCTACAGAAGTTGGGTATATTCTTCCAAAGTCGATGTAATCTCATGTGGCCCAATAAAGAAAGTTATAGGCTTAATTTCCCGTAGGTGCAAGACAACCCAAATCATTGGTAGGTTGATTTCCATCTTCATTAATGATAGAATTGGCCCTTTCTTTCCCTAGATGAAGGCCTATTCCTCAAGGTCGTACAAAGTGAACCAATGGTCTAGTATCGGTTTTGGATCTAAAGGTTTACAGACTCGGATTTCCTTATGGAGGAGACGATCGATTGTGGTACTAGCCATCTATCAGGATTACAACAGAAATTTCTAATTACATATGAAATCTTTTATAAAGTATCATTGATTCTCTTATAGGTAAATGTATTTGAACTCCAGAAAATGAACACAGGAATTATATCATTAATCATTTGCTAGCTCATAACTTCATGTATGCAGATGGGTAGGTTCTAACAGGTCCCCAAGCTCTATGGCTTCCTGCATTCTCGAAGAAATGGATCCTAAGACATATCGAAGCATTGGGCGGGGTAGCTTAATAAGCCCTGAATGGTGATCATATCACTTCACCTGGAACCTACACAATGGCCCCTCGTCCTAAGGTCCTAAGACGACTTGGGTTTGACTGTATCTACTCACACGATCACATGCATGTAGACTCAACAGTAGTAAAAATAAACCTTAAACCTCATTAAATCCTTGAAAGGTTAGTATCAATAATATTCTATAGTGTAATAGTTAAAAGATATATAGAAATGGTCATTTCAAAAGGTTCAGGTGGCTAGCCTACTGTAGCTCCCCAGCGGAGTTGCCATCCTGTTGGGTTTAATTTCAAAATTTTATATTGTTTCGCTAATTCTATTCATATTAGATCCTATGCTCATCCACTATAAATCATCGACTTGAATTAGGAATTTTATTATTTATTTGGAGTTGCCGCCCAACTGGAGTTGGGAAAAATTATTGAATTAGAATTAATTGAGTAGATTAATTCTAATTTAGACAATTAGTCCATGAAATCTCTTCTCTTTATTTTTAGAAAAGAAAAAAAAGAAGAAGAAAGAAAAATCAGAGATTCTTGACTTGGGGGCTATCTTATTAAAATCCTAAAGTTACCACCTTATTTTTTTGAAATCTAAGTCATGTTCTGATACCTTTTTTTTTTCATAAAAAAGAAGATATTAAAAAATGATATAACAATTACACTAATAATGATTTGGGAAATGATTTTTTATTCTTTTTAGAGTTACCCCATAAGGGTACCTATGTACCTGCTATTCGGGATCAAATAGGCCATAGTTCACTTTTTATAAAAGCTTTAGTAGATTGTTTTGATTTTAATTATGAAAAAAATGTTAGATTTACGTTTATTATTATTTAAATTTTTTTCAAAAAAATTCTAGGTCTAAGCTTTATTATTATTTTTTTAAGAAAAACTAAAACCTCTAAAAAAATAATTATATATTTTTTTATGAAAAGAAGTTTTCTAAGTGATAAAAATATTTATTAGTTTTTTTATTAATTGTCTATTAATAGACACATATATTTAGTTTTTAAAAAAATCTAAACCTAATTTTAATTAATTTTTTTATAATAGTAAATGAATAAATAAAATAATAATTAGAAGAAAAAAAAAGGATTAAACTAACCTGGATATGGGTTGTGGTTTAGGTCAGTCATGCGGGTCGGGTCGGGTTTGCAAGTCGAATCAATCGGAGACTCCTCGTCGGCGGTATTCCGGTGGTTTTCGAAGGTGATTGAGGGCTACTTCTAGATTTTGTGAGGGTAGGCAATCCAACTGTGGCAGTGGTTTCCTTCAAGATCCTCTCCTGGTGGTGGTTGGGAGCTCGGTGGTTGGTCGTGGTTGGGAAGAGCTTCGGTGAAGCTTCAAACTCTCTTATTTTCTCTGATTTCTCTCTTTTGATCCGTGATCTAGCTTCCCTACGTCATGCTCTATTTATAGGCACCGAAAATCAAGTTGGATAAGCTCAGATTTCCCTCCGATAGGCACAAATCGTATCTTCGGTTGAAAACCAAATTCGATTTGCTCTAAATTCGTTTAAATCTTTGATTGTGTTACGATTTGTGTTAATTAGATGATGTTTATCTTATTTTTGTTAAAGATTTGTTGGATTTGTATAAAAAATTTGTATCAAAACGGCCAAATTCCATTTTTTCCCGCGGCCGGCGACTGGTTCGGATGGAGGTTAAAGACGATCATGTGCCTGGTGCATGCAGTCCCTTCGTCCAATCATAAGCTGACAAGTGTCCTGGACGAAGAGAAAAAAATTGCAAAACGAAGATTACTTCCCCCGTGTTTCGAACCCTTGACCAAGCAACACCCCCCAATGTGCGCACGTGCGCAAGGCCGAAGCCCAAACTAACTGGGCTAGCATAATTCTCAGATTTATTTTACACGCATATTATACATAAGTGTGGTGATTTTTATTAATTTTATATTATTTTAAAATTCTAAAAATTTATAAAAATTATTTAACCTCTTTTATTATTATTTCTACCATTATCTTCCAAAATTAGGATGTTTTTTCTATTTATTTTATTTTTTTAATATTTTTTCATTTATTTTTGAAAAATAGAAGGAAATTTGAAAAAATAAAAAATTAAACATTATTTGTGATTAAGAAGCAAAAATGGGGTGTTTACAACCCCTGTTCCCACCATAACACATAATAAAGCCCTCGTCGTCTTCTTAAAACAGTGGCCTGTGCGCAAAGCCCTCTCCAGCAACTTGGAAATGGTGAACATGAACAAAAAGCTCCTAAAATTTTGAACCCCCACCTCTAAAAGTAACCACCTAGGATTCTTAAAAACAAACCCTAGAATTCAAGGTTTAATTTTGCAATGGACCTCAAACCTTCCACCCCCTGTCTTTATCTAAGACCTTCATGACCCCCCCTCTCTCTCTCTCTCTCAGCTGTTAGTGACTTCTTTGTACTTCCAGCGTAGCAAGTATGTCTCCCATTCCCCCCACCTCTCTCTCTCTCTCTCAAATGCATTTGATTGCAGATGTACCAATTGTGCAACATTTCATCATTGATGAATGCCATTATTTTGGTACGTCCTCTCTTTAACCATCCTAATAGCATGAAACGTCTACTTAGAATCACTTACTTATAGTGCTTTAGCTTGTACCTGTATTGGGTATTGTTTGATTCTACCTAATTTATGTTGCTTTAATTGATTTTCATTTCTAGCAGTGAAATTGACCCAATTTTTTCATTTTGTTTTGGCTCATGATTTTTTCCTCATCAATTCATTTTCACGAGAAATTAAACATTATGAAAAAAATTTGTAATTTCAGAAATTTCTTTTAGGTGTTGTTTCATGGCCTTTGGTTTTGTAGAAAAATGTTGTGGGATTGTTCCAACAACTCTCCAATTGAACTTGCGTTTGCATTATTCCTTATTGTAAGGATAGTCTAGTAATTTCTCCTACAATAGGGTTACACACCTTAATCCTTGCATATTTATACTCTTTATAAAGCTAATCATGATAAATCTCATAGTTATTGTATTGGATTGGCCTTTTAGACATTTTTTTGTTCATGCTATAGATTGTTTGCCTCAAACTTTTTTATTAGAAGATTGGCATGTTCTTACTTCGTTAGTAGATCCCTCTTGGTTGTGGCTTTCAACTACTTTTGTTTTTTCTTGTTTCATTTTATGTATGCTAGAGAACGGTTTCGCTATATCTTCCTATGTTGTCCCTCTCGTGCACTTTGTGGTGTAAGCGATACGATCATGTTGTCATTGTAGGAAATTACATCTTTACAATCTAACCGTTGATGGACTAGTACATTGTTATATTTTGTGAGACCTTGAGAGCCATATAAAAATCTTGCTTCGACGTTTCTGCATCTTTGTAATATTTTAGGTAGAGTCAATTTGGAAATGAAAGGCCATTTTTATGTACAAAGTAACATCAGCATGCTTATGCTATTAAGATTCATTTGATTTAGAGTACTGTATATTTCATCCCTTTTCTATTTCTCTTATATCTTTTTGAAGAAGAATCGATAAAATCTTATGCTACATTTGATGTTATTCATTGGGAGGAGTAATCAAACCTGCTTTTATGTTTTGGATTTAGTCACAAAGACAATCTCTTCTAATAAAGTAAGGACACATACATCTTGTCCTCCATAAACTACATTATACGGGAGCCATGTACATGGTTGTTGCCTTTTGAATGTTAAAGTTTTGCATTTGCTGCCTTTGGTTCTTTATTTATCATCCACTCATAAAGTTAAACTTTTACTTCGATGGGATTTTAGTGGGCTCTTAATATATTAAAGAAACCTATTGTCACCATTAATTGGTTATACCAATGTCGAAATGAGCATCGAATTGTCCCCTAGGACTTGTATAAAGTTCTCCTCTTCTCAAGTTTGACAATATGTGTCACTGGGATTCCTGCAGATGCAACCACTTCAGAAAATTGGGTTGATAAATTTGAATGCTGTCCTTGATGTTAATTTGACGTAGCGTGAAAGTGTAAGGTAAACAAGAAATCAATTCACCGGTTGATTTCTAACACACAAGTTGCAGGATGCAAGCTTTATTAGAGAAAACCTCTAAATATTTGGTGTAAAATTAATAGAAATAAGACTTCATCCTTAAAGAAACCCTAGGAAGGTATATATAGTCCCACAAAAATTACATGGAAAAATAAATAAAAAAGGAAAATCGTGAAACTAAAGGCTGGCAATGAAGGCCGGCCTAAGGCTGGTGGCTTATGTGTGAAAGCCAGCCAAAGGCCGGATGTTAAAGTGTATCCGGCCAACCTTCGAAGCCGGCTCAAGGCCGCCGGCGTTGGAGGGAAAGTCGACGGCATTGAAGTCTATCGCAGCTTCTTAGCCCGTTTCTCCTTCTCCCGCTTCCCCAAGTAGTCTTCGGCTATTCGGTCCGCATCATTCTCCCCCACCAGAGAAGAACCCGACCCCGAGTTCTCTTCAGGATACAATGGTGTGTCATCTGGATGGAAGAGAGATAAATCTGCTACATTGAAAGTGCACGAAATGTTCATATCATCTAGGAGCTTCACGACATACGCATTGTCATTGATCTTGCGCACCACTTCATAAAGACCATACTTCTTTGGCTGTAATTTCCCATACCTACTCATAGGGAAACGTTCTTTCCGAAGATATACCATTACCTGGTCGCCAACTTCAAACAGCTTCTTCCTCCTATGTTTATTAGCAGCCCCTTTATACTTGGCATTAGCTTCTTCAATCTTCCTTCCGACCTCTTCTATGATGGCTTGGCACTGCTCAGCCATATTTTTAGTAGCGATGTTACCTTCCACTCTCTTGGGTAACTTGATCAAATTCAACGCATGTTGTGGCATTTTGGTATACACTACCAAAGACGGTGACCTTCCAATAGTTCTATGGATAGAACTATTATAGGCGAACTCAGCTTGAGCCAACGCTTGATCCCACTGCCCTGGCTTCTCACGGAAAATGCTTTTAATTAAATTCCCGAGGGTCCAGTTGGTCACCTTTGTCTGTCTGTCAGTTTGAGGGTGAGCTATACTGCTAAAATTAAGGGATAAGTAAAACATGTACCATAGGGTCCTCCAAAAGTAACTAAGAAACTTGCTATCTTTGTCGGAGGTGATGGACTTTGGAACACCATGTAAACGCACCACTTCCTTAAAGAATAGTCGTGCAATGGCCTGTGCGTCAGTGGTTTTCCTGCAAGGGATAAAGTGCGCCATCTTGGAGAACCTATCAACTACAGCAAACACAAAGTTAGGACCTCATTGGGTACGAGGCAAACCAAGTACAAAATCCATCGATAGATCCTCCCAAATGTTCTCAGGCACTGGTAGAGGAGTATATAAGCTAGCGTTCTGGGACTGCCCCTTCGACACTTGGCAGATATAGCACCTCTCCATAATCCTATAAACATCTCTCCTTAGCCTAGGCCAAAAGTACCTCTCGGTAACTGCAGCCAAGGTCTTGTCTCTACCCAGATGTCTTGCTAACCCACCACCATGCAAGTCTCGAATAAGTTTCTCCCTTAATGAAGACTCAGGAATACACAACTGATTCCCTTTCATTAAATATCCTTCATGAATATGATAATCATCACAAGGCTTCCTGTTGGCACACTTACTCCACATTTCCTTGAAATCTCCACCCCCCTCGTATGAATCCTTCAACCTACCGAAACCGACAACCTCCACACTCAGAGTGAGTAGTACATCGGCCCTCCTACTTAAAACATTAGCCACTCTGTTCTGCACACCAGACTTGTGCATCAATCTAAAGGGGAATCTCTGTAAGAACTCAATCCACCTCACATGCATATCTTTACTTATCCTAGTTTGACTGCTCAAGTGTTTTAAAACCCCACAATCCGAATATAGTATGAACTCCTTCCTGACTAAATAATGTTCCCAAACTTTTAGAGCTCTTACAATGGCATAGAACTCCTTATCATAGGTCGACTAACTCCTCCTGGCCTCCCACAGCTTCTCGATATAAAAGGCTATTGGCCTCTTCTCCTGCGACAACACTGCACCAATCCCAACTCCACTGGCATCACAATCCACTTCAAACAACCTGTCAAAATCAAGTAACACTAATACAGGGGCACTACATAACCGCTTTTTTAGGTCTACAAAGCTAGCTTCAGCCTCTTTACCCCATCGAAATTTTCCTTTCTTTAAACATTCAGTCAGTAGAGCAGCGACTGTACTGAAATGTCTAATAATCCTCCTATAAAAACTGGCCAGGCCCAAAAAACTCCTCAGCTCAGTGGCCTCTTTTGGAGTAGGCCATTCCCTGATCACCTTCACTTTCTCATCATCTACCATCACCCTCTCACTGCTAACTACGAACCCAAGAAACAATAGTCGCCTCGATAAAAATATGCATTTCTTCAAATTAGCATACAATTTATTTTCTTTTAACACAGACATAACACACTTCAAATGTTCAAGGTGTTCTTCCTCAGACTTACTGAACACCAGGATATCATCAAAATACACTACAACGAAGCGACCGTTAAAGGGTTTCAGTACTTGGTTCATCACATGCATGAAGGTGCTTGGCGCGTTGCTATGACCAAACGGCATCACTAACCACTCATACAACCCCTCTTTGGTTTTGAATGCCGTCTTCCATTCATCTCCAGGGCGGATTCGAATTTGATGGTAACCGCTCCTCAGATCTATGTTGGAGAAGATAGTAGCCCCGCTCAACCTATCCAACATGTCCTCCAGGCGTAGTATGGGGAATTTGTAACCTATGGCGATCTTGTTGATAGCCCTGCTATCAACACACATTCTCCAACTCCCATCTTTCTTAGAAGTTAGTAGTGTAGGTACCGCACACGGGCTCAGGCTATCTCGAATAAATCATTTGTCCAATAGCTTTTAGACCTTCTCTTGAAGGATTTCAGTCTCCTTGGGGCTCATCCTATAGTATGGCAAATTGGGGAGACTTGCCCTAGGCACCAGATCTATTTAATGCTGGATATCCCTTAAAGGCGATAGACCCTCAGGTAGGTCATCAGGAGCTACCTCTCTATATTCCTCCAGCAAACTCTTCATGGCATCAGGAACTTCCACACTCACCTCATCTCCTCCACCCGTAACATTCTTCACTATTAAAGCGTAAACCACTTGTGATTCCTTTAAATCATCTACTAAGTCCTTCCCTGACTGGGTGATAGTCAAGAATGAATGGCTCCCCACTCTCTTCTCCCTCGAACGACCCTCCTTCCTTAATGGCAACAATGTATACTTCACACCTCCCTTTTCCAACCTGTACATGTTCTCCTTTCCATCGTGTTGTGCATTCACATCGAACTACCATGGTCTGCCAAATAGGACATGACATGCATCCATGTCCACAATGTCGCAGAAGGCCTCATCATGGTACTTCCCTATTGAGAACGGTACCCTACACCTTTCCTGCACCTCGATCTTCTCTGCAGCTTTGATCCACCCTATGGTGTATGGATTTGGGTGTTTTTCGACAGGTAGCTACAATTGCTTAACAACCTCACTCCCAATAATATTTTCGCAGCTTCCACTATCTACTATCAAATCGAACACCTTCCCTCCAATGGTACACCTAGTGCGAAACAACTGGTGTCGTTGGGTAATCTCCTCTTGCTTCGGTGTCAACATCATTCGCCTAATCACATAGGCCGATTCTACCACTTCTTCCTCCTCCTCATAATAATCATCCTCCCCATCAGGCTCATAGCATACCTCATCTTCGTCTCCTCTATCGATAATATTAACACTTTTCCTAGCAGGGCACTCGTTCGACCTATGGCCAGGTTAATTACAACGAAAGCACTTTCCCAAAATCGGCTTGGCATATGGGTTGCTTTGTTTCTGGGTCCCCCTAGGCTCAATAGGTTTCTTCCCCTCGCTTTTGTCTTCCTTCTTGGTGTTTTCTTCACTAGGCTTGTTTACAACACCTTTGTTCTTCTCAATCCCTATCTTACTACTACTGCCAACGACATCATTGACAAAACCCTTTCTTCAACCTCCGTACCTACTATATTGCTCCTGCAACATCAATTCAGCCCATAGGGCCATGTTCTTCGCTTCTATTAAGTTCCTCACCACTATGACCCCTATTTTATCTATAATCTGGTGCTTTAGACTTTCTACGTACCGTGCGACTTGTTGGCCTTCACTCTCCCTCAAGTCATTCCGTTCGGCCAATCTCATGAACTTCGCGGTATATTCGTGCACGGATCTCTGTCCTTGATGACACCGTTGATATTGTTGGAACAATATCTGCTCATAGTCTGGAGGGAGGAAATCGCGTTGTAATAGTTGTTTCATGAGATACCAAGTCCTCACTGGATGTCTACCCTCTCTCTATCTTCTGTTCTGTAGCCTTTCCCACCATGCCGAGGCTCCACCCTTCAGTCTACATGCCACTAATCTAACCCGGCGGTCTTCAGGAATCTCCATGTAATCGAAGAATCGATCAACTTCGGCAATCCAATCCAGAAAACCTTTGACGTTAAGACTGCCATCAAAACATGGGATGTCGACCTTCAGAAGGTAATCTCTCCCATCTCCTTGATCACACCCATAATAATTTCTCCGATATCCACCACCATCCCTCTGGTTGTTCCCATATTGATTTTGGCGATAACCACCATCGTCACCACCTTGTCCTCGTTGTTGTCTACCTCCATATAAGATCTCGTATTCATTGCCAGAATCATCATATTCTACCCTTCCCCACCTGTTTTCGATAATAGGTTGAACGATCTGGCCACCATAGATATCAGTTGCCTGCAGCTGACTTCTACCAACACCCCCAGCCCTATTGGGATTTATTGCAATAGCGTCGAAATGCTCGATCAACTCATCAAGGCACCGTTCCATACACTCGATCTTTTGATTCATAGCGTCAAACTCCGCCCTCGGAACCCACTGATTGGCTCTTTGTGATCTCGCATCTTGAACACCGTCAAGAACACGATCGTCGTCTTCACCCTGATTGGTTGACATCTTCGCAGGAATTCGCCTAGCTCTGATACCAGTCTAACGCAGCGTGAAAGTGTAAGGTAAACAAGAAATCAATTCACCGGTTGATTTCTAACACACAAGTTGTAGGATACAAGCTTTATTGGAGAAAACCTCTCAATATTTGGTGTAAAATTAATAGAAATAAGAATTCCTCCTCAAGGAAACCCTAGGAAGGTATATATAGTCCCACAAAATTACATGGAAAAATAAATAAAAGAGGAAAATCGCGAAACTAAAGGCTGGCAATGAAGGCCGGCCTAAGGCCAGCGGCTTATGTGTGAAAGCCGGCCAAAGGCCGGTTGTTGAAGTGTGTCCAGCCAACCTTCGAAGTTGGCTTAAGGCCGGCGGCGTTGGAGGGAAAGCCGGCGGTGTTGAAGTCTACCGTAGCTTCTTAGCTCGTTTCTCCTTCTCCCGCTTCCCCAAGTAGTCTTCGGCTATTTGGTCCGCATCATAATTATTCAATAATGACTTGCCTTCATATTTCAAATAAATGGAAAGAGATGCAAAAGCTTATTGTTCAAAATGGGGGGAAGTATTCTCCATAATTAACCAAGAAGTGCACACATTTAATTTCAGAGATATCCTTTGCTTCCTTCGGGAACAGTATAGAAGGAAAGATTATAACCCATGCTTTTTCAATTTGATGTTTGCATTCTCAATATTTATGGCTTTAAAGATGGATATTACTATTTTGTATCTTGTAAATGAGTCTACCCTGGCTTTACTACTACAACATTGGTATTTCAATTTTCGTAATCATTGTTAGCGCATTATGGGATTAAAATGTTTACTATTGGTAGAAGTATGATGATAAGAGTTCCTCCTTTAACCACTTTCAGATGCACATGCTATTTTCTTTGCATCTGTACACGACAATTTTGCTTTCACTATACATGTTCACCTCTTAAACCTGAGCAATATGCATGCTTGTTGTCCCAATCCAAATCAGGTCTTATGTTTGTCTTCAACATGAGGACCATGTTATATATTCTCTATTATATGATAGTTTTGCCCTTAACAGTCAGAAAGCTCCAGAAGGTGAAAAGTTCAAAGTTGCTAAAAGATGGGTTCACATTTATATTGTCACTCACAAGTGGTTTGATCAGTCGATCTCAAGGAGGGGTAATTTTTATTCAAAATCGCACTTTACATATGTCAAAATCTATTTGTTGAACAACATTTTTTTTTCTGTGCTTCATTGCTAATTAAGTTATTTAATATCAATTCTCTCTTCTTTGTTGATTAGCATGTCTCAATGAGTCATCCTATCCAGTCCAGGCTGGCTCAGTACTACCAACAAAAGCTTCAAGTGGTTGCTTTTCAGGGCAGTAAAGCCAAGACAAGGTTGTCAGAAGTTCACAATCTGTCTCTTTGGTGGTTGGAGATCTAAATTTGTCAGCTATTCGAGCTGCTGAGAGTGCTGATACAGAGTTGGAAGCTACTCTCTCACAAAATATTTCCACAATGCTTTCTAATCCCCACGTCTTTGCTGAGGATGGAGATAGTAAAATGATGATTGAGCATCCAAGCAATGAAATGAATCACAATGGTTCTGTTGCTGCAGATTCCCAGACAGAAGAGGATGACCTTTATCTGGGAGAGTGTAGGTTGCTTTTCATTGGTTTTGAAGCATCTGAATTACATTAACTTGTTAATTTGGTGCATAAAGGAGGGGGATCTCGGTATACTACATCAAATGAAAAATTGACACACATTATAGTTGGGTCTCCATCAGAAATGTGAGTCTTGTTACTACAAGTGAGGTTTCTTATTGAATATTTCTAGACTTCCTTTGGTGCTTGGCAATTGCTTTGTCAAGATAGTTGGACTGTCTTTAGCAGATACCATTACCACATAATTTGACCGCCCTTGCAGGACCTTTAAATTGTGTTCTAATTTATGAATTATCCTGAAATTCTTAATGATCTTTGACATCAAAGTTTAAGCTATTGCCTTATTATCATGTAATATTAGGGAGAAAAAGGAAGTCAGAGGCCTTGCAGCTCTAGGTGTAATCCATGTCGTCAGGAGTAGTTGGCTTGAAGATTGTGACCGTAAAAAGAGAGAGCTTCCTGTTTTGCATAAGCACATTGCTTATGATTTACTTCTATCAAAAGGTTTGCGAATTTTCCTAAAGGAAAAATCCAATATATGTTTTTCCTATGTTGAAATATGTCAAATCCACTAAAGCACTTGGCAGGACTACCTACACAGTGTCAATTGGATTTAATTAGTACATGAATCTTGAAGGGTGGTTTATGTTTCTAAATTTATTTAGTCCAATTATGATTGTGTCCCTTTAGTATCACTTTAAAAAAAAAAAAAAATTCTGTCACAGGACCATTGCATTTATATAGGTGGTCTTTCTTGTTAGCATATTATGGACAGGTTTTGTATTTTCCAACAAAGGAGCTTCTGGAGCCATAATGGGAATGAATCAATGTAAAAATGTTACTCATCAGTCCTATGTTCCTTCTTCTTGTGCGGTGGAGAATGTTGATATTGGGGTTGTTTCCCTAGCCAAAAATGAGGAGAAACCCTTTGTTAGCATCGATGGCAGTAACGATGTGGTAGCAACAGCAAGTTCATCCCAACAAAACCGACGCTCTTCTTGTAATGATGAAAACAAAGTCCATAGCAACATGCAAAGTGACTACAATGCCGAAGACAAGAAGGGCTCAATATTTAAGGGAAGAAAGTTTTGCTTTTCTGAAACTTTTCCTGAAGACAGGGTAAGATATTTTGGGAATGACATATTCTTCTTTTTCTGGAAGTACTATGACTTAATTGTTATATTAATTTGCATTGCCTCCAAAATGGTGGCCATATGAGCATTATGATTCTTATATAAGGTTAGCAGTTGAAGTTTGACTTACCATCATCAGGAGTATTGTGCTTGAAAGAGCCAAATAGTTGGGTGACTTGTGAACTAGTTTAATTTAGTTAAAAAGTGTAAACTTTGGTTTTTCTCTAAAGCTTGAATTGGATTCAACTATATTATGTTCTTCCTTCATACAAAAGCTTTATGGATTTGGGGTTTGAAATGAGGGAGGTGAAAGCTATCTTTGAATTTTTTATGCTTTGTGATATTATACTGGAAAAAGAAAAAAAAATCTAAAATGACATATAACTTATAAAAATGGGATATTGAAAATTCAATTAGAATAAGCTTCTTTTTGTTAAGGTCAATTGTAGTACTTGGTGAGAATTTATTTTCAGCAGAAATTTTGACGATGTCCAGTAGGCTCATGATGTTTGGCCCAAAATTGAAAATTGGAGGACGAGTAGCTAACCATCATGGCATCTATCCTAAAAAATTGAATGGAAAGCTAACTCCTTTCAGGAGTAAGTTACTTTAAGCAAGATGCATGAAATGATGGAGTTGTGGCTATAACAACCTTGCATGGTGCCACATTGGATTGAAAACCTACAGTCTAAATGTTGATGACATATGACAGTCCTTTATTAATATACAATACTAGAATTTGCATTCCATTTTAGTTGGACTCTGATTATCACAAACCATTTACATTGTTGTCACTATTGAGGGTGTAAGAATCAATTGCACATGAAGCACGTATAGTCATAAAGCTATGGTGCTTTAAAGTATATAGAGCCACTAACTTAGCTGCTGCTTCTACTACTTGATTCCCACACCACAAGAAGCACCGTTCTCATCCCATGTAAACTGATGCATCCTCAATTTCCAATATCATGTTGAGCAGTCTCAAAAGTTTATTGGAACTTGATATTAGAGACAAATCTCTCAAAAGAAAAATTCTATTTTATTCTTCACTTTTTTCATACAATGTTGGTTAGCCTTTATACACAAAAAAACCTAGCATAAATTAGGAAACTACCCTCCATTAGATCCCATGAATTTGGGGTCCTTTTTATTGTATTTTTCATTTTTTAAGTTTTATGCAAGAATAGAGTAATGTAAGATGGCTACAGGTAGACAATATGGGGATTTATTCATTGAGGAAAATGATATGCTAGGGTATATGTCTTACCTTCTTACTTTAATTTGTTGCAGGGCTATTGAGCATCCCACTTACTCTACCCTCACAAAGCCTTTGTGTGAACTATCCTCACTTATTCCTCTACAAGTGCTTGCACCAAAAAAGAAACTTAGAGTATGTACAACCTTCTTACTTTCTTCACTTGTTTAGTTGGATTGGCATTGCATAGTCTTAAAAAGAATGGGCTTTGACCTTTGAAATTCATGAAATGGATGTTTCAAAGTACAAAAGGAAACCTGATGGTTTGAAGTATAGATTGCATAATGTATGCTCTAGGACTCATAGACCATAGTAGGTAATCTTCTAATATATACAATTGTTGTGGTTTGAACAAAAACAAAAACAAAAATCCCGATAAACAATGAGCTTAACATAGATTGTGTTCAAAATGGAGTGCACATTTCTGTCAATCGAAAAGGAACATAGGCCAAGGCATCTAAATTCCTTTTATGCCAAGTATAGTTGATGGTAGTAGGCAATGTTAATTTCCATTTAACAAATGAAGCCCTTTTGGGGTTAGTGAGAGACTACAGGTTAGTGGAATCTTTATGCCCAATACTCCAGTTCAAGTAGTCAATTATTTGGGACTCCCCAAGGATTGAGGACTGCCATTCAAAGCCTTTGCACAGTAAACCCAGTAGACAAAGTGCAGAGGGCAACCGACTTCCTTAGATTTTAACCTCTAGATATTGGCTAAGAAGGAACATGAAATGAACATGTGGTGGTATGAAACTGGGTATGAACTTGCAAAGACAACAAATGTTTGTTCCCTAAGACTAGCCCTCCTTGATAGCATAATTTTAACTGGGTTTACTTCCAATCTTGGTTATTCAGTAAATAAAGCTAATCTCTCCTTGATAACGTGAATGGAAATACTGATGGCCTTTAAGAAGATGATTATTTCATTAGCAAAGTTGAGGTGGGGATATGACTCTTTTTGATATCTCTAATAAAGCTCTAAATTCTCATTTTGTCGCCTTCTTCTGAGAAAGGGGAGAGCACCTCTATGGAGAGAACAAAGAGGAGGGGTTGAAGGAAGGGGAAAGAGGGGAGGGTGGAGGGGGGTGAACTACCTATGGTGAGTGCCACAAGATGCCCCGAAAAAGCCTTGAACTCACCATTGATGTTAATGGAGAACTTTTAAGAATTATAAAATAATTCCGATCCCCTTTCTATTTTTTAAAATAAAAATATGTTAATATTTTGCATAAATTATTCAAGGGATTCACTTGATCCTTTTGTTATCAATGTCTAAACTCTTTGGATGGTGCAGATGGTGTGGAAATTGCTCCCTATTGGTGAATACAAACTTTTTTGTATAGATATTTTTAGTTGATCATCTCTATTGAGGTTTAGTTCATATTATTGATGGCATTGTTTAGAAATTGTTCCAATCCTTGATATTTTCTATTGCAGGTTTATTGTATGGTTGCATATACATTGCAACCTCACTTTGTGGCAACTGGAACAAATATTGGTGTTATTCTCTTCGAGTTTGATCCTAGGTCTCTTCTAGCTATTGCCCCTCTCCTAACACCTTCTGAAAGTAGGGAGCATTTTGTAGTCTATGTAATGGAGTGGGAACTGAAGTTACTAAACTTTCAGTTGTCCACAACAACAAATCCTTCTTTAGGCAATAATGCCTCATTATCTGAAACAGGAAGGTCTAAGGGAGACTCACCTGAATTGTTAAATGTCAAGTAGATCAAAAAGTACATCAGTACACCTGTTCCACATGATTCATACCCAGTTCTTTCTATTAGCAGTTTTGGGAAGTAAGTATTCCTAACTTATACTATAAAACTTGCATCTAATGCTAGTGTATATGAGCTACGGCCAATGTACTCCCATTTTAAGTCAATCATGCAACTACATAGGGTTATTTAATGTGGGAAGTAGGGAACATTTTGTATTCTTGTGTCTCTGGCCGTGTCTCGCAAGATTTCATCTTTGAATTTGTATTATTAATTCTAACTTTTGTTTTTTTTTAATAGTATTGTAAGGTAACTAAATCCACAACAATAGGTAAAATCATTACTTCCATTGGATTTAGTTAACTTACCAATTTTAATCATAAAGATTTAGTTAACTTACAATCTTATTGTTTTGGATGATGTTGACATTTCTATTATTTAAGAAGTAATGATATTTGCAACTGATGTAATCTTCTATTTTCCATATATAGTACTATATCTCTCTATTTCCATAAGATTAGTTTTTTATTAGTTTTTTATCTTTTTGTAGCTGAATAGTGTATTTTAAGTTTTGCAAAGGTTTCTTTCGGACTTCTCACCTAATTCAGGTAAATTATTAAACATTACAATCATGTTTAATGCATCGTTATATTAATTAAGTTATCTTACTCCTTTTATACGTTTATGTGATAGAATCTCCAAGCAATGGGGAGTTTATTATGCCTTCTAGAATTCCCCCTAATCGTCATGATGATAGTGAAAGTAGCAAAGAGGATAGCTTGTGAAAGGGAGTTTATTTTGGTTCTAACCTTTTTGGAGAAGGTGATGAAAGTGGGGAAGAAAGTAATTTGTGAATGATTGTTTATTTTGTTAGTGACTTTTTGATAGATGATAATTAGACTGAGCAATAGAATAGTTAGTTTATGAATTACAGTTTATTGTATGGTTACTTTTTTGAAGTTAATTATCAATTTAGGCAACAGTAGGCTATCAATAGAGAGTTTATTTTACTATTAAATTCTATAAAATTTAGATAATATTGTTTAGGATATGTTAATGTCTACTTTTGTAAAGTGTAGTGGATGATGGAAGTGGAGAATTATAAGCATATATGCAAATGTCTACTTTTTTCACCTTTATTATTTTATTGCATACTATTTTATTATAGGTTTAAGTTGTTACATTTATAAATAGACTTATCTTATTATTATAACAATCATTTATTGTGATGTCTAAACATTACCAAAAACATTTTAGTCACACTTAAACATTACTAAATATTACTTATTTGGGGCATTTAAACGTTACAAAAAAATGCTTATTAGTAATGTTTAAACCTTTTTTTTTGTGACGTTTAAACGTTACTAAAAAAATAAATTTTAGTTAACAATTTTGGTGTCAAATTATATACTTTTAGTAATGTTCAAATGTTACAAAAATTCACTTATTGGTAACGTTTAAACATTACTATTATCAATTTATTGGTATCATTTACCTTTTAAATGCCACCAAATACTTTCCATAACAAACTTTTAGTAATGTCTATTTGTAACATATAATAAATGTTATTAAATCTCTTCTATAAAGTTTCTTTAATTTTGGGTGACGTTTATTAAACGTTAGGAAATATCAAAATTCTTATAGTGATTACTTATCCAATCACTAACACATAATTTTGTTTGATTGATATGATTATTATCTGATGAAATTTGTGATAAGAATCCCTTAATGCGAAGTCTCTATCGCTTTGCCTTTCGTGTATATGCTTTTTCTTTTGGTTAAAAATGGAAGCATATATCATGGAACAAGATAAGAGAGATCGAAGTTGAATATTTGTTAGGTTAGAGGTATCTAGGTGGTTCACATAGTTTCACTTTCAGAAGGATTAGTGGTTTGCTCCAAGCTTAGATCATGAATCAATTGGACTTGATTTGGTGTTCCGATTATATTTAAGTAGATAGAGAGGAAGAGAGAGTGAAAGAAAGAGTAAAGAGATGACACACAAGAAGAAGAAGAAGAAGAAGAAAGCAAAACATGATAATTTAATTACAATTTACAAGCATAGAGATAAAGAGTGAGAGATGAAGGAGATTGTAAAAATATAAGAAAAAACAAGTATTAAAAGATCACGTTTTTCCATTTTTCAGAGTCCATGGGTTGTAATGTCAACACACACATAGAGAAAGAGGAGAGAAGGGATGTAGTTAAGAGAGACTACAAGGCAAAGGCGCTCTAGCAAAAACAACCCAATTTTTTAAAGTCATTTAAGTTGATTAAAAAAAATTCTCAAGAAGACAATTAAAGGCATCATTTTAAGGTTTAAAAGCAAATTTAGAGGTAATTTTTAAAAATTTAGGAGTGGAAATTTCAAAATGACTATTTTACCTTTAAGCTCAACTTATCAAGACTAATTCAAAAAGAAGATGAAAACCCCAAACCATAAAGAAAAGATATTAAGTAAAAACGAAGTCCCCAAGTTAAGTTAGAAAGTAACTTAAAGGATTAATTAAAATAAAGTTCTCTAGGTTAGCTTAGAAGTAACTTAAAAGGTAGAGCCAAATTCCACAAAATGACCATTATTTTTGCCCTTTACTTGAAACCCACTTAAGGAAAAGTCTTCAAAACCTAACAAGGAGTATTAGAATGACAAATTTTTTATTTAAGGTGAAATTCCAAGTTTTAAGGTAAATTTCTCAAAAATGACAAAAATACCCTGTACTTGATTTCACCAAGGAATGCCAATAATTAGGTTTGGATAATTATTGGGAGTATTAGACATTTAATAAGCTCAATTAGAGTTTAATTTGATGATTAGGAGAATTAAAAATTCTAAGTAAACTAAATGAGTGACACATGTCAACATAAGGGAAAAATGCATCAAGATAAGATAAGTGGTCGCCTTCATCGTCCTAGGGTTTTGTGAAACTCTCCTCTTAAAGCCCCAAACCTACCTCTACACCCCTTTGCCTCTGTCATCCATTTTCTAGAACATTTCTAAGGTTAAACCCTAAACCCCTCTTTAAAACCTTAACCCTTAAGCTTAAATCTAATTAATTAGCTTCATCACCTTACTAATTCTTGTTAGTTCATATGTTTTGCTAGGTATAGAAGATGAAGGGAGGCTTGAAGAGGCTCCATTAATCTTGGACGGGAGCTCCTTGAAGTGGGTAAGTAAGATTCTTTGAGTTAAAGTATATTTTAAGACTTTAATCTTTAGTTTAAGTATTAACTAGTGCCTTACATGCTAGAGTTTCATTTGGAGTCTTGAAGAGACCCCTACTTGGAGTATAGTTCAAGATTTCAATTAAGGTAAGATCACAAACTAAACTAAAATGGGTGTTTTATAATGTTTAGGTTTGATTTAATATATTACTTAAATGGTAAATGAAGTTGTAAGTTGTTTAGTGTATCACCCTAAGTTGATTGTCACTTTTAAGAAGAATCTAAGGTGTCTTTTGATGATGAAAAATGATGAATGATTAGTGGACATGTTTATTTGTATGTTAGATGATAGATTCAAAGGATTAGATATGAGTTTAGGGCCAAATGTTGCACATTCAACCCATTTCCAAGTTCACAACCACCTCACCATATATTGTTGATGATTTTCATGCTTTAATTTGTGTTTTGTATGTTTTGGAATGATCAAATGATGTTATGTGAATTAATTTGTATGATAGATGATGATTTGGAAGTTAAACGACGCATGTGTGTTGACTAAAAGAGCTAATCTTGTAAGAGTAATGACCTTTAATGTTTGATGAGCATTTTGACTAGAATTAATGGAAATTTTCAGCACATATTTGATTATGATTGAGCTGTGAATTAATATGTTGATATGCATAATGGATTATTTTAGTTGGACTTAGGGTTAAAAGACATTAATTTTAGCATATAATGCATGTATAATAAAATAGAGCCTTAAAATTACTATATTGATGCATATGTGTTTGAATAAAGTTGAAATGAACATGACTCCAAAATTTTCCAGCTTGTTAAAATGATTTTGATGTGATGAAGGTGTTTGAGTCAGTATATTAGATGTAATTAGGGCTTAGATGATGATAACAGTGTTATATGATGTTTATACAATAATTAGATGTATAAAAGTGTTGATTCTGGGTCTAATCTTGACAAATTGATTTAATTCCACATTTTCCAGATTTTTCTAGATTTTTGAAAATATTTTATCAATATAAATGATGTTTAATTTAGTTGGATTAATAGATTTAAGTTGCTTAATGAAGCATGCACCACAAAATATGTGAAATTCCCTTGATTTTGAGGCTAAATAGCAAGATTTCAATGATTTGAGAAAAATGATGAACTTTAAATTCATGTTATTAGCCAAAAACCCACTTTGATGCATTTTAATCCCACAAATTCATTAAGAAGGTGTTTTTCCAAGTGATTTTAACCAAATGTGCTTCCAAATAGATTTTTTGCTATAGAATTCAAATCCATCATTATTTTCTTTAAATTTATATCACATAAGAACCTGAATTGAAGATTAAAAATTGAATCAAAACTTGATAGAAAATGTGTTTGATCTCTTAGGACTAGGTCTCATGTGTGAAAAGGTGCTTATGATGTAAATTTTCAAAATTTATGAAAATGACATGGAAAGTGACTAATAGTGATAATAAATAAAATAAAAGATAAAATAATATATTAATTGAGATGGGCCAAGGATGGTCTAACCTAAACTGGCCTACTTAATTCTAGCCCAAGAATCAACAAATAATGATCCTCATGGTCGATTAACAAGATTTCTTTTATAAAACTTCCAAATTAAATTTATTAGCTTAATTAACTTGATTTTTTTATTAATTCGGTAAATAAATCACAATTAAACTTAATTAATTCAAACAAGCTCAATGAACTCAATTTCCAAAAATGATTGGGCCTATTTCCCTTTTATGGCCCATAACCTAAATAAGTCTTAATAATATAAAATACCTTTAACCGACATTACACTAATGAGCCCAAAACCAATTAAGAACCTTAAATGAACTTAATTAGGTATAATAAGGTGTTTAGGTTTAAGTAATAGCTATTAGGATTTAATGAACCTAAATTAAACATAATGGGTCTCAACAGACTTAAAATGGAAATAACATATAAGAAATAGCTCAAATGGGCTTCAATTAGGCATAATGAATTATGTGAGCCTAAGAAATAATTATTATAACATAATGAGCCTATATCACACAAATTAGGTACAATAAACCTTAGTAGGCTTAAAATGGACATAATGGGTCAAAATAACTTAAATGAGCCTAAGTTGGATACGAAGATGCAAAATGGGTCTAAATGAATTAAATAGGCTTATACTAAATAGATTGGACCTAAAAAACTAAAATGGGCTTAAGAAAATTAAGTGGACTTATATTAAATAAATTGTACCTAAATAAATTAGTATGATAGTGAATAAATTGAATTAGGTGATAAACCGTAATGGGCTTATTTAGGCTAAATAAATTAAATGCATCTATAGGTTTAATCCCACTCAAAATGATTAAGTCTATTTCTTTTCTTAAGCCCATAACTCACATGGGCTTAGGGTAAAAATATTAAGACATGAGCTTTAAATAGTATAGTGAACCTATTGGATCTAAATTGGCTAAATAATTAATTTAGATAGTTAAGTTAGTCAATTGATTTGATTGAGTTAATTAACTTAATAGATTAATAATAGACTTAATTAATCAATAATTATTTTAGTGGGTCTAGTTTCAAAATTAATTCCACTTTCCTTAAAGGTTCAATACCGTAATTGGGCCTTTATATATATATATATAGACTTAGGAAGTAATAAGAAACTTGGAACTAAAATAAGCCAAAACTTAATGGGCTTGACCTTAGAAGGTTAAGCATTAGAGAAGCGCTAGGAGTCCTAGCAACCCAAAACTTGGGAATTATTTAAGCTTACCAATAATTTGGGGAAGGAACAAGATGGAAGCACTTAGATTTGTTAAGGACAGGATTAGAACAAAGTTAAAAAATTGGAAGAGAAGTATTTTTTCTAGCGTAAGTAGGGAGTTCCTGATAAAATCTGTTGCCAATGCGATCCCAAACTACTCAATGAGCCATTTTAAATTCCTAACAAAATGGTCTAAAAAAAGTTAATTCTTTGATTACACAGTATTGGTGGGGTCAAGCAAATGATGAGAGGAAAATTCATTAGCTAAACTAGGATAAGTTATCTCTTCCAAAATCAAAGGGTGGACTGGGGTTCAAGGACTTAAACGACTTCAATTCGGCCTTCCTAATGAAACTTGCTTGGAGAGTTTACTCCAACCCGAATGCCTTTTGGGTCCGGGTCCTGAAAAGCATTTACTTTCCTCACAATTCTTTTTTGCAAGTTAGTAGACGATCCAAGACTCTTGGGAGTAGGCAAGTATCCTCCACGGTAGAGACAAACTATTGGAGGGAACCATATGGCAAGTAGAAAATGGCTCAAGAATTAGAGCAACCTCAAATGGATTCCTAACTTAAGCAGCCATCGAGCATCCTTCAAAACGGGGATAATGCATCAAGATCTAAGGGTCTCTGATCTCATTGATGAAGAAACGAGAACTTAGAGAGGTTGGAAGTTAAGTCAATACTTTGAGTTAGACATATTCAAAGCCGTTTTAAGGATACCCCTGTCAATTGTCTTAATGAACGATAGTCTCATATGGTCGCTCGATAAGACAAGAATTTGCACAGTACGAATTGCCTACAACTTCATCAGGTGTGGCTTGCACTAAGTCGGCTTAGGCACATCATCATCACACTAGGTAGAAAAATCCACTTGGTCCTAGGTATGGTCATGTCCTTGCCTTCCAAAAGTGAAGTTATTCATATGGAAAGCTTTAAATAATGTTGTAGCCACTCAAAGTAACCTTATGGAAAGACACATAACGAATGATATGTGCTATAGTTTCTGTTCATGTAAAGAGACTATAGAGCATGCTGTTTTGTGCTGTCCGTGAATGAAACCAGTGCGGTTTGCCTCCTTGGGTATCCACATAGAGGCGGATAAACTAACCACCTTAGATGTATGGATGAAGTTTTCTTTGGATAGAGCGACAGTTAGTAAGAAGGAATCTTTGGATTTGTTTGTCAAGATATGCAGGGTTACGTGGAATATTTGGAAGGCAAGGGGTGATGCCATATTCAACACCAAAACTCCCAATGTTGGCTCGTTAGTGGATTGCTGCAGAAAGGCATCATTGGAAATAGCAAGTACCAGCTTTGGCAATATGAATCCTGCACATCAGGAGCCTATTCAAACTGAAGCAGACAAGTCACACATCTCCGAATCCCTGCTACCATCCCACAACATATCATGCTCTAACTCTCATGCAGGTCATATTGATGATTACACGGCATCCCAAGACAGCTCCAGCCGCTGCTCTAGCTCCATTCCAATGGCTAGTCAGAACAGCAGAACAGCAACCACCTGCGACCAAAATGAAAGGCAACGGCAGCAAGAACTAACGGAGTCGAGCAACCACACAAGTGCAACAGACTTTGAAGAGCAACTGCAAAATAACGGGGAAGAAGCCAGGAATAACAGATAAAACTCAATGGAGCATGCATCGAACAACAGAGGCAAAAGTTCAAGAATATCGAATAACTTCTCACATCAACACAGCAGCAAGTTTCAGACGAGATGGACAGCCCCATAGGTTGATTGGATAAAAATAAATACAGATGTTGCTTGGGATGCCTTTTCCAATGAAGATGCAACGGGATTTGTGGCTAGAAACCACCAAGGATTTTTGTGTGGGGGTGGTTCAGGACAGTGTGTTTCTGACTCGCCGGAGAGTGTGGAGTTTTTAGCTGTAGTAGACGCAGCAAGATGTGCGCTTTGAAGAGGTTGGAAGTTTGTTATCTTTGAACTTGATTGTGCCTCTCTTTTCAATGCTATTACTAGTCCATCTAATAGTCCTTGGAAGTTACGTACTTTTCTGTATGATTTGGGAAATTTACTACCTAGCTTTGAATCTGTCATGTTCAAGCCCATCAAGAGGGAAGCCAATAGAGTTACTGATTGAGCTACTACTCGCACATGTATTCAACAATGTCCCAATGACTGGTTGATTAACCCCCTACTGATTTAGATCTAATTTTCATGCTTGATTGTTGTCATGTTTGTGATTCTCTTATTTGTAAGGAGCTAACTGATGTATTCAACTCGCTTAAATTTTAATATCAATTTCCTTTTCGGCCAAAAAGAAAAAAAGAAAAAGGTCATTCACTTTGGGACCTGTTCCAAGCAGCCAGCTTCCACAATGCTCTTAAGGTTTTTTGCTAGTGACGATATTATTAATTACATGATACATCCAATGATAGACCGTGATGGTTGTCAAACGGGACAACATCTAGGTAAAATTATTGGTCTTAAATTGATTATGGAAGACCACGTGATTTTTTTGGGTTATCGAGGCATCTCCATCCCACTTCTCATACCAAACTCGAAATCAAATACCTGCTTTCTTAGAGTTTCGAGGAATAAAAAGAAACTCAAAAAAGTAATTCAAATTTATTATTTTTTTAAATAAGTTTCACTTAAGAATTTTTTTTTCAATGACTTAGGATGGTACTTAAGGTCTCTCATCAAAAACCTAAGGATGGAGGATAAAGTGAAAAGATTTAAAAAAAAAAAAAACTTTTTTAAAATAATGATGCAACAGCTAAAAATCTTAAATGAAGTACTTAGGATTAGAGATGTCCTCATAGAGATGCTTATGTTCATCTTCTCTGCTTATGTTAAACAACTAGATTTCTTCTATTGTTTCAAGTATAACCAGCCTTTTAACTAGGAAAAAAACAAAACACAGAAGAACAACTTAAAAATTATAACTAAAACAACTGAAAAAGTCTAAAAAATTAGAATAACCAACTTAAAATAGAAATCTAAAATGTTCATCTAGTCTTATTGAAAAGACCTAAGGGTTAGAGAGATTGTAATACCTTGAAATTTGGAACATCACAACCCGCCATATGTTACTACTACCAAGCGACATGCTAAGGCTCTAAAACTCCATTATACTTCAAACCTATTTATATACATTATCCATCATACTACTATAACAATAATCAAAGAATGACTCACAAGTGAGTCAATTCAAATGTCATTATTTCACAACAAAATCTCAAGCTGTAATTTGTCACTATAACTTCAATTTAACCATAAAACATTTATTTACAAATGATAATAATTCTTGTTACTCTTTTTCCACATAGTAATAGTGTTCTCTTCTCATCTCATCCATGTAATGTCCCACTAAGTTTCCATTCTCATCATACTCTAGTTCTTCATCATTTTCACCTACAACTAAAAAAAAATGTAGAAAGGAGGCTGAGCCTAAGCTCAGTACTTGAGTGCCACACCCACATGTGCATAACACACTACATTAATATCACATGTATGTATGCAGCATTTATTCTTAACACATTCACAATTCAATTCACAAATCAACACCAACAATGAATTATAACACATGGGGATACTCATGACCTCGGTACACATAACATTTGTCCTAATGGAAACTGCCACTACAAGCCCCATCTAACCTTTATGGAAATTGCCACTACGGGCCACATCTAACCCTAATCTATCTCAGATTATTTCAATACATGACTCTGATCATTGAGGTGCCCCTTAGGGATCTGCCACTGTGGGCTCCTAAGCCGAGCTAAACACAAGTAACATAGCTCATTCCATTCACATACTCGGAATCCTAGCCTTAAGCACTTCTTGTCCTAAACTTAAGTTAAGTTGATATCTGTATAATCATCAACACATTAATCTTAATACTAATCTAACATAATATAACTCTCTTAATTCCCCTTAATCTATTAGGTTATCTAAGGTTATACTAATTGTCTCAATTGTGTGGAACTTGGTTAATTAAAAAGATAATTTGATATATATTGGTAATGTTCATTACTTAACACGGCCATGTTGAAGGTCGTGTTGCTCAACACAGGCTAGTATATGACCATGTTAGGGGTCGTGTATCTTTCGATGAGATTTGGCTTCAACACTGTTAGAACATGACTACATTGGGAGGTTGTGTTTCTCTTAATTCAACACGGTCGAAACATGATACGCTCAGAAAAATAAAAGCGCAATAGCAGCAAGTGCACTAATAATATCAAGTAATAGAGTGGTGAAAAGTAAGGTTGTCGATCCCTCAAGGAACCAATAAAGTACTAGACCTGTGGCAATTCTTATCAATATCTAGGTGATTAAAAAGGGGTTTTGAAATGTCTAAGCTAAAAATTTAACTTAAAGCAAACAAGGAGAATTTTATGAAGAATCTATCAATTATGAACGAGGGAAATTAGAATTCACCCTAGATTTGTTAATCAAACTGCTACCATGTTATATCAACTAGTGGTTATAATGTTATTCAAGTGAGTTTAGAAAATCCTTTTTAGGGAAGTTAACATTAAATCAATTAGTCAGCTTCCGCGTCTCCAATTAACCAAGGAATCAAAATTTTGTTCATACACCTCCCGATGCTACAAACAACTAATGCCCTAAATCAATTAACCCTAATCCCTTAGTGATTAATTAACAAGAAACATTGCATTGTGCCCTCTATAAACTCTAATTAAACCAATTATCACAACTCCCGTATTGACAATCAGTCTAATTAAGAATTCCTAATAAATCCTAATCAACTCCTATATCAAAAAGGATTTCTAACAATTATAATCAAAGACTAATTATAATTGAAATAAAAGGAATTGCAATCATGAATAATCCTAATAATTCCTAATCATATAACATGGCTACAATTATCCTTTTAATATTCTAGGGTTTCATCCAATTTCCTAAGGAAAAGACTTAGCAATTCATGGAGATAAAGACATGATTATGATTCAAGGAGATTCGTGCAAAAGAAATCATATTCAATGGTTGGATCAAATACTTGAATTGCATATAAGAGATAAAGTTTAGAAATCACCAATTCAACAATACAAATAAGACCTTAATTGCAAGGAACTCCACAAATCCTTCACAAAGTATGATAATCTCCACCAAAATCACAAATTTTTCTCTAAGATTTGATCTCCACAATTCTTCCTTAAAACTAGGTTAAAACTACTTTAAGAACAAGAAAAAATGACCAAAGATCCCCTACAAATCGACCTAAGACCTATATATATGCAAGGGAAGGCGAGGAGATGTAATTAAAACAAGACCAGCCAAAGGCCGGCAGCCTTCATTTAAGTTGGCCATAAAGGCCGACGGTGTTGCATGGAAAGCCGGCCATAAAGGCCAGCGGCTTAAAATGTCATTTTGCCGGCCTAAATGGCTAGCAGAGCTCTAAAGTAGGCTGGCCTTTTAAAGGCCGGCAGCCTTGATTTTTCCTTTGCCATCCTTTAATCTTTTCATACTTCAATTTGTATGCAATCTCTCCAAATTGATTAAGTTTTGAACTCAAAGTCCTCTAACATTTGAAATGTAAAAATAAACATGATTAAGTACCATTTCCTTGTGATTTCTCTAAAATCCATAATGAATACTTGCAAATTGCTTAATGAATTATGATTAAAATATGCCTTTATCAAAACACGACCATGTTGGGAGATTGTGTATCTCTCGGCATAACTTTTAGACTTAACATGAGGGTAGCACGATCGTGTTGGATGGTTGTGTATCTCTTGGTACATTTTGATAAATCAACACAAGAGCAACACAACCGTGTTGGATGGTCGTGTATCATTCGGTATGTCATTTGAACCCTAATTTTTTTCTACCTTTATTCATTTTCAAATCCTAAGTTTAAGTGAATCTAAAAATATGAATTATAATCCCTTACTTGATCTGAATTTCGCTTGAACTTCCAAATTCAACCACTCTCATGCTCATACAATCTACCCTTAAAATCAACTCCTATAAACAACCCAGTTAAATCCATGATCTTTAATTCCATTGTTATAATATATCTAGGTTATAAAATGAAAATCATTACCTTTTGCTCTATCGCGCTACCTCCTTGGATTACTCTAGGTTTTCTTGAAGAGTCTCTCTCTCCCTTTCTCTCTTTTTGTGTCTCTAGGCTGTTATTGTGAAAATGTGCAAAAAAGAAAAGAGCCATAAGTTCGTTTGCTTACATATAGTCTCGCTAGGAAAAGACAAAACTGCCCCTTATCCTACATGTTCATTTACGACCATGCCACTCATTATATTTTTACACATATTTGTTTATTTATAAATAAAAATAATGTGCATTACAGAGATATATAGAAATTGTGAAACTGGAGAGAATTTGTATTGCCATTAGTGAAAAAGGTGAAATTTGGTTATGTTGGTCCCATATGTCTTTGTGGTGATGGTTATTTTTATGGAGGATAGTAGACGAAGCATAGGTTAAAAAATGTCCACTTTCATCTAGGGTTTTAGAAAAATTAAAGGCTAGGATAAAAGGAATTTTCACATTCATTCCACCTTGTTAAGGGATAAGCATTCTAAAGCTCTTTTTAACGGAGTATAGCACATGAGATTAAAAATAGGATTTTATCACAAACTATTGATTTTGCGAATACCCGGTGTGTGATCTTCAAATATCAACTAATTATATGAATTCCTAGATATTTAGCATTCAAATATGACAATTTTATGAATTTGAGAATTTATGAGAAAAATAAAGCAAAGATGGCTCAAAATTTCGATAATATTCAATAGCCTCCCTATTCAATGACCTAAAGCATACAAGTAATAGCAGGCACAAAGCAGTTAAAAATAGAATGCAAAAATTTTCCAAAAATAGAAACACACAAAACTGCTAAAAATAGAAATTCCTAAAACTTAAGGACATGTAGCAAATTAAAAGACAAATACAATCCCACAAACGAAACTCAAATAAAAGTGTCTATAAAAAGTTATAAGTAATATAAAAATTACCAAAAATAGCAAATTCAACCATTTAAGGGATTAAGCGAAGGACTTTGCCCTGGAAATAGCCTAACTCAACACCAAAGGTTCTGATTTTTTTGAATTATCTCATTTCCTTTAAAATAAGGTCCAAAAATTAAAAAATCGCAACTGACCCATTTTTATCCCATTTCACTATGTACTTGTTTGCTAATACCTTCACCTCATCATCTTCCCCAGTGTAGACAGAATTTACCCTCGAATTGCCTTCGTTTGAACTATCTCTAGTGTAGGGAATAAGATGCTTCACATTAAATACATCTACAATTCTAACGTGGCTAAGTAGCTTCAATTTGTATGCATCCGAGTTGATCTTCTCTATGATCTCCACTAGCCCAATCTTTCTAGTTGATAATTTGTTGTACTCACTAGCAAAAAACCTATACTTAGTAAAGATAACCTAAAGTGAAAGGTGGAAATTGGAATGGAATGGAAGATAGAAGTGAGAAGATGAAATCTGGAAATCTTGAAATCTTGTGCCCGTCGTCCGTGTCTTTCCTCCCGCCACTACGCCGATGTTAGTCCCATCGGCCATCGTCTTCTCCTCGTCTACTTTGCCTATGCGAATGTGATTAAAGTGTGTCGACAAAGTCTTTAGCTATTGTCTGCAAGGAGTCATCTCGAGTCGCCTGTGGCTGTCTTTGTCTACGTAAGCGTGTGTCGTACAGGATTTTTTTTTTTCAGGTCAGTGACCCAACCTGCACTAGCGCGAACTTATCCGCCTCGCCCCACAAGCCATGTAGGCGAGGGCCAAAATGCCCTGCGGCTTATGCCGGCTAAAATTTTTTGCCTTCCCCATAATTTTTTGCGAGCTCCACTTGTAAACTCGTGGACCTGCCCTGCAATTACCAGCTCTAGCAAAAATGCCTAAAAGTTATCATATTATGTGTACACTTATAATACAAAAAACCATCTTTTAAGTCAAAGGTTATAAAACTCTAATTAAATTTCATTTATTCATAATACATATAATTAATTATTATATAAAAATAACTAAGGAGATCGATAATCCACAGCTCACTGAAACCACAAACAATCTGTATTCCCTACTAAATTGTAAAATTGGGTAGTCATAACTCTAAAGAATTCTAGGCTTAGGTAAGTTCAAAGGAAAATAGATTTTGAAAAGAAGGCAAGTATAAGTTTCAAAATTTCTTGTCACTCTATCAATGTCTAGACTAACAATTACCCTATCCTATACTTATTCATTGATATCCAAGTCCAAAACTCTCATCACTTGATTTCTAGCCCATTTCCGACTTCAACTTAACCTATATAGCACCTTACCTCTTAAGGTCTATTCTTTTGCATACCAGTACCTAAGTGATAGTACGTTATGTCATCCCCAAGTTGAGAATAAGGTTAACTGGAACTAAGCATAGATTGACATTAACAAATATTACATCCTTATATATAATAGCACAGAAGCATCTTTTACATATATAATATTAAGGCATTATATTGCCCAAGTCTAATAAAAAAATAAAATATTGCAAAAACCGATCAAAGTAATTAAATATTTAATTATATTATAGAAGTTGATTTTTGCTCTCTTAATCCCCACCTTAAGCCTATGCTCCAATATTGACTCCATCTTCATAACCTGAGGTTAGAATAAAACTAATCCCTCAACATCAAGCCAAGTGAGCAAAACAACAAGTAATAATAGGAAATCATATTACACATAACCAAGCACAATCCATTATAATATATAAAAGATGATTATGGATACAATGATATGCCATGCTAATGGACATGACATATACTATCCAATATTCTAATTGAGCAAATAATGAGCATACCTTAAGCGGCTCTTGAGAAAATATGAGCTGCACTTAATGGCTCCCTAGCATAATATGAGCAACATTTGGTGACTCCCAAGCATAATATATGAGTAGCACTTGACAGCTCTTGAGCAAATATATGAACACCCTGAGGCAACTCCTGAGCAATAAATGAGTAGCACTTAGTAAGTCTAAAATCGAGCATGCAAATCTATATGCTAAAAATTGAACTTTCATAATTAAAATACAACCTATATGTCCTTTATTCAAATTGAGTTTTTAAATATGACCCTTAGGTCCATTTCGTCAACCAAGCATTTCCAAATGACTCTTAGATCCTTTAGTCAAAACTAAGCTTCATGGCCCTTGAGCCATTTTCATGCCTTGCTATGAATGCACATGATGTGATAAATAGTATCCAAGCATATAAGTAGAGGCATGACTGCAATTCCACAATTCAATCAACCAATCTCCATATTAAACATATTTGTGTCATAGTAACTACTGTCGACAAACCATGTCTATAAGTAGTCAAAAAATATATATGATTTCAATCACGATATCACAACATACTAAGTCAAGCAACGATATAAATAATTTAGATTAAAGAGTCAAGCGGTTTACTTAAGTAAAGTCATGGTGACTCTACAAGAATGCGAGTAATCGTTTTATTTTACGACCACTACACTCAAGCATAGAAAGATAAGGGGGGTGGGTGCTCACTTAAACCATTGCTTATACTTAACAAAATCCTTGAATACTGATGCCTACCAATTGTTTCAAAATCACCTATATTAGTTAGAAGATACTTCAAGTTGTTTAAATTTTGTTGTAGTGGAAAAGAGTCTATAATACCTTCTAAATCATCATTTGGGTTGCTAAAATTTCTAATTAGATGGACAAATCCTCAAACTAGTTTAATTCGAAATTTTATTAGAGTTTCTTTTCCCTTAAATTTATTTGTTGATTTTGTGGTAAAAATTACTATTTCTAATATATTAAATTAAAAGATAATATTCAATTTAATAGTGTTGTATGATATATAGTTATTATAGCAATGGCTTATATAAGATAAGAATTATATCATAATGAGGTATGTCGAGTCTAATTTGTTATTTTTCATTTATGTTCCTAATCCGATTTACATTAGATCATATGCTCATCCAACATAAATCTTCGACTTAAACTAGGAATTTTATTATTTATTTAAAGTTGCCATCCAACTGAAGTTGAGAAAAATTATTAAATTAGAAATAATTAAACGAATTAATTCTAATTTGGACAAGTAGTCGATGAATCTCTTTTTATTTTTATAAATTAAAAAAGAAGAAAGTAAAACTAGAGATTCACGGATTTCCATGTGGCAAGCCATTTTGAGGCCAAGGATGTACGCCTCATATTCTGTGATATTATTAGCATATAGAAACGTGAGTCTTGTCACTAAAGGGAATTATGTTCCTTCTGGTGATATTAACACTGCCCCGATCTCACAACCGAATACATTAGTAGCTCCGTCAAAGAACATCTTCCATTTAGGGCTTTGTTCTATCCCATAGTCTTCTATTGGTTCACCCTCCGCTGTTAATATATTTTCATCAGGGAATTAGGCTTGTGATTATCGAGGATCTCCCTTAATTGGGTGTTCTGCCAACTAATCGGCTAAAGATTACCCTTTAATCGAATTTTGATTTATATATGTGATATCAAATTCTGATAAGAGCATTTGCCATTTGGATATTCTCCCTAACAAAACAGGCTTCTTCGCCAAGTACTTTAGGGGATCGTGTCTTATTAGCAACTCAATGGGGTAATAAAGGGTGTATTGCCTTAGCAAAATCTATTTTATTTCAAAGTACCTTTGTTCTCTGTCTGTAAACTTGTTGCTTAGATAGTATATGGAACGTTCTCTCCCCTCTTCATCTTTTTGCCCCAAAATGCACCCCATGGATTCAGGGAGTCTTGTGAGGTATAAGAATAAGGGCTTTCCTTGCTTTGGAACTATCAAGACAGGGGGATTGGTGAGATAGTCTTTGATCATTCTGAATGCTTCTTCGCGGGGGATTGGTGAGAAAGTCTTTGATCATTCTGAATGCTTCTTCGCATTCATCATCCTATTCTACCGTAGCATTCTTTTTTAATAGACAGAATAGTGGGCAGCATTTGTCTATGAGCTGTGAGATGAAACGGGCTATGTAATTCAACCTTCCCAGCAAACCTCTCACCTCTTTGATAGTGCGTGGAGAGCATAGTTTCAACATGGCCTTTACTTTGTCAGGGTCAATTTTGATACCTTCTCGGCTTATGACAAACCCTAACAACTTGCTTGTTGTGACCCCAAAAGTACACTTTTCAGGATTTAACTTGAGCTGAAACTTTCTCAACCGCTTGAACAATTTCTTCAGGATAACTGCATGGCTTTCTTCTCCTTTAGACTTGGCTATCATATCGTCAATGTATACTTTAACTTCTCGATGCATCATGTCATGAAGTATCGCGACCATAGTTCTCTGATACATTGCCCCAGTGTTCTTCAAACCGAAGGGCATTACTTTGTAACAGAAAATTCCCCATATTGTGATAAAGGTTATTTTAATTTTATCTTCTTTAACCATTTTTATCTAATTATATTTTGAGAAACCATCCATAAATGAAAAAAGATGATTCCCTACGGTATTATCTACTAAGACATCGACGTGAGGTAGAGGAAAATTATCTTAGGTGTAGCTTGATTTATGTCTCGTACACACACTTGCACTTTCCCATTCTTCTTTAGAATGGGGACTATATTTGCTACCTATTCTAGGTAGTCCGATACCTCAATGAATCCCACTTCTAATAGTTTTTTTACTTCCCCTTTGATCTTAAGTAAGATGTCAGGCCTAAACCTCCTTAGCTTTTGTTTTTTAAGTTTGACGTCTTCTCTCGTGGGAAGTTTGTGAACTACTATTGACTAGTCAAGCCCTAGTATGTCACTATATGATCAGGCAAATACATCTGCATATTCAATCAACAGTTCGGTTATCTCATGCTTTTGCTCGTCACTCAAATTGGCCCCAATTTTGAGGTTTTTGGGTTCTTCAATGCTTCCTAGATTTACTATCTCCATTTAGTCATCAATTGAGATTTTACTTTGTTCATATTTTTGCCAATTTTCTTGTATTATTCCATGGTCAAGGACATCGCTTCCAAAGGCTGACCTAGCAATGTCAAAAACGATATCGATGTTTTCATTACTTACTTGCACGAAATGTCCTTGACGTTCGACAGTAGGGAATCTATAGGTAAAGTGAAGCAAGAACATGTATGTATAAGCAAAAGAAATAAGTTGCAATTTATTGAATCCGAAGAATAATAATCACAACGGAAATTTGTTTAATAATTGTTCCTATCCTTGAGCTGACCCAGTGCTATCAATAAGATAATAGAACCAATTGTTAAGAGTTAGATGCAGATTAGACATGCGAGAAGCTGAGCCTTTATTGTTGATGTCAGTTTTGCTTATCCTTGACTCTTAAACGATAGTTGCTTACATGAATGATTGTTGGAGGGGTAAAAAATGCATTTGGGTATTGCTTAGCTTCTCTTTCCTTCTACCTCTAATGCCTCTTTCTTGTGCCTCTTTCTAGGATGTAGGAATGTACCCTAGTCCAAACGTCCCTTGCTGTCCCCCCTTAAACCGATGGCCCTCCTTACTTGTCACCATACTCACTTCATTGAATATTTGGAGCCCAAAATCTTCAGAACTGTCTTCCCTGATGTAAGGTATAGCGGTCTCTTTATAGATAGCATAGTCCTGCTATCCCAATACAATGATGATCTGTCCATTTGCTATGAACTTGACCTTATGATGTAAGCTCGAGGGTATGGCTCCAATGGTATGTATTCACGGCCTTCCCAATAGGAAATTGAAGGATCTTGGAATGTCGAGGACTTAAAAAGAGATGTGGAATACCTGTAGACCAATTTCCACTAGCAAGTTGATTTCCCCCTCTATCTCTCTCTTGGACCCATCGAAAGCCTTAACCACTGTCGAGTTTAGCTTGATGTTGCTTGCATTGACCCCCAGCAGGTCTAGGGTGGCTAAAGGGCATACGTTGAGAGAAGACCCGTTGTCTATGAGTACTCTGGAGATAATTGTGTCATTGCATTTCACCACTATAAACAATGGTTTCGTGTGTTGGTCTCCATCTTCTCCTAGCTCTTCGGGAGAGAAAGATATATGATCCATGGTGAAGATTGAATCTGCCAAATGGCTCAATTTCTCTGTTATGATGCCCTTTGGTACCTTGGTCTGTTTGAGTACTTTGAAAAGTGTTTCTCTATAGGGCTCAAATGTTGTAAGGAAGCCTATAAGTGATATATGGGCTGAAACCTTGTTAAGCTGTTCCATGATTTTGTATTCACTTGCCTTGACCTTCTTTATAAATGTAGAGAGCCCCTCTTCTTCCTCTCTCTCCACCGCGGTATTAAGCTCTTCAGTTGAGATCTTGTACTTGGGGTCATAAACTCTCCCAAAGTGGGTAATTCTTCCTATAATAGGAGGTCTTTCATGCTCAAGGGCCTAATAGTCGAAAGGCGCTACCTCATACCTCTCTGAAAGTATTAGGATATTGAATACATATCACTTTTTTAGGATTTTCACCCCAGTAACTTATCCCTCGTAGAATTTTATGACTATCGGCTTTTGGTTCGATTTGATCATGTTTATGCACTCCTCTTTTCCCCTTGGTAGGTTGTCTTCTTTTTCAAACTCGGGCCTCCATCCACTAAGTGGCCCATATTTGGTTGGGGTGAAAGAGTAATTCACTAGATACTCAAACCTTCCATGTGATTCGCCTAGGGTACTAATTGTTGGGTCTCCAGCTAACCACCTCCTCTTGATCTATGATTTAGAAGTTTTATCTGAGACTTGGTGTGAGTAACTTTCTTGTTGTGCTACTATCTTCTCTTATTTTGGGGACTCTTTTGATTTGGAGTCCGTCTCTTCGAATGTAATCATATTGATGGTAGACTTATAGTTAAGCAGTGGATTAGTGTTGACATTGGGTGTTGATGCATTGACAAAGTCCAACTACACTATTCTAGCATCAATCAGATCTTAAATCTTATTTCAGAGCCTCTAGTATCTAGTATCGCACTTAAGACTTGGGTTAAAATTCCTTAGCTTATACCGGTCACTTAGAATCTCAAAGCTGATCAAATTATCTGCTTGCAGTCGAGCAAAGACCTAGCTGAGTGGGATCAGTATTGGAGTGAATTGTCTTGTAACCTTGGTAACCTGGGTATAATTCATTGGTGATTGTTGGATTGGGGCATTCACTATTTGAAATGTTACATGGGACCTAACCTTGTCAACTCTACCAAAATTAGTCATGCTGATAGAGGCTTCCTTGGCTTTGTTACCTCCTACAGGCCTCTAAGATGATGTGATTCTAGAATAGTCGACCATTTGGAGTCTCTTAGATGTGATGGCTTTCTCAATTCGACACCCAGCTACCACTACTTTAGTGAAACTGGATACGTCTAGCCTACTAGATGTGAGAAGTAAGTCTTCTCCAGAGTGTTCACAAAGATGAATGTTAACTCTTTTTCAGAGATTGGGGTTGTTACCCTAGCGGCTTGAGCTATCCAACGCTGGGCATACTCCTTAAAGGATTCAGTGTGTTTCTTTCGGAGGCTTCCTAAATCCATTACCGAAGGGGCAACCTCGATATTGAATTTGTGTTGGTCATAAAATGCTCGAGCGGGTCTTTCCCAGGTGTTGACTTGGCTTAAGTCCAAGTGTGCATACCAAACGAGGGCAGGGCCTGTGAGGCTATCTTGGAAGGTCTAGACCATGAGTTGGTCATGTTGGGCATATTTGCTCATCTTCCATACGTACAACCTTGTATGCATCTTGGGTCATCCAGTGCCATATATTTTTCAAACTCTAGGGTCTTGAACTTCTCTGGGTAAGCTTCATCCCCATATACTGGTAGGCTGGCGATTCTTGCCTACTTAAAGCTATCAAGCCCTTCTAACGTCTTTATCTTGTTAGCCAGTTGTTAGAAAAGCTTTCTCTCCATCTCCTTTTGCCTATCTTCCATTTCCCCTTTTATATCGTCCAAGATTGGACCAAGGTTGACTCTTAGTTCATACTCGAATGCTGGGTTGAGGTGGGAATTGATCTCCTCATACTCTAGAGGTTGATCCTCTACTGCATTCCCTTTTCTAGCCCCTAAACGCTCTTCCTGAGTTGATTGGGTGGTGTGAAGGAGGCTGATACTCTCAGTCAAGAGGTAGACTTGTATAGCCAATTGTTGGACCATTTATTCTAGGGATGCGATCTTTGGGTTCGAGGTGGTATCAGCGCTGGTGTTATTGCAGTTGTCGCTATTATTGCTAGTGTTTGCCATTTTGGTCTTAGAGCGGGTGTAGATTGGGCTCCTTGGAGGGCTCGATTGTTTGGGAGCTATCTTTGACACTTGGATACGCATTTTTTAGTTTGATGCATGTATGTAAATATGATGCATGTATCACACAGATGCTTGGAAAAAAAAAGGGGGCCAACAATTGATTAATGATATAATACTGAAACTTTATTTTTATTAATATTGGGAACTTAGAGTCCGATACTTAAAGCATAAAAAGGAAAAAAAAAATAAAATGCTAATCTAGTTCCTAGTTCTCTTCTTCTTTAGTTGCGTGGATGAGGATTTTCCGCTAGTGATGGCTTCCAATTCTTTGACTCCAGCTTGGGTCTTCTCCAGATAAGCTTATAAGGCCTTATTCCTTTTATTAGACTCTTTGAACCTTCCCTTCAAACATCCTTTTTGTAGTCTGCAACTTTAAAGTATACTTCCATCCAAGCCCTTACTTATTCCAAGTAGGTTCTCAGTTTTGGACCCACATTCTTTGGCATGGGTTGAGTGACATCTGGGGCTCGGTATACCCTTTCTCTCGTCTGATATAGTTGGTGGATCACGAAATCTCTAGTGGCTCGATGCTTGCCTACTTCACCATCTAGGTCTCCAAAGTATATGTTAGGACTCTCAATCCGGGTTTCCTATAGGGCTTTGACCTCTACTAGCTTAGCAAACTTCTTAGCTACCAACAAGCTTGGATCCTGGTATTCAAATGTGATTCCCTCCGATGATGGCCTGTAAACTATATCTTGGATAGTACTAAACTGGTGGACCATCGAGTTTGGATGATAACTTATGCTTGATATCGATTAGAGGAACAACCTGGAGGTTTTTGCAAGTGAGGATGACTTTATTACAGCAACTCCATCTAGCAATCTAGAGGATGTCATTAGCACTGAAGCCCTTGACTACTTTTACCCAATAATGGCTAGTAAGATTGTCAGGTAACTTTATCTTCTCTATGCAGGAATCCATGAGGTTTACTTATGGGCTAGCGATTTTCGGACTATGTTTAACCTGAAAAATTTGAGGTAGCTTACAAACCATATTAGGATGATGTTAATGTTCGAGCGGAGAATTCCATGACCCTTCTTTTTAATGAAATTCAGGTTCCGGATCTATTCAGCTAGTAAGGCCGGGATATAAGACTTCCCTTCTAGAAATTGGGCCACCAGTTCTGCAACCTTGTAGTGGATGTGAAAGATCCTGGTAGAGAAGAGTATGGTTACAAGTGCTGTCAGGATAAAAGCGTACACCCTTCTCTGTTTGTGGCTCTTGGGATCCCTACATAATATATCCTTTCTATTCCCATCATCATTCTAGGCTATAAACCAAGCTTCTGATTCGTCCATTCGAAGGCAGTATCCGTTGCAATTTGCCAAAGCCTGGTTCATTGTTGTCTTGCGAATACCTAGAAGTCTACTAAAAATACCAGCCGACCTAGCCTTAAGATCTGGCACATATATCCCGTTGGTAAATGATGGGGCCTGCAAAAGTTAGGTATATTCTTCCAGG
Source organism: Laguncularia racemosa (assembly GCA_037954665.1). Taxonomy (NCBI): domain Eukaryota; kingdom Viridiplantae; phylum Streptophyta; class Magnoliopsida; order Myrtales; family Combretaceae; genus Laguncularia; species Laguncularia racemosa. Next base: position 862,976 of record JBBMOL010000066.1, read on the forward strand.
GTTGGTGTAATCTCATGCCGACCAATAAAGAAAGCTACAGGCTTGATTTCCTAGAGATGTGAGATAACCCGAATCAATGGTAGGTTTATTTCCATCTTCATTATTGACAAAATGGGCCTTAGCTTTTCTTGGATGAAGGCCAATTCCTCGGGGTCATATAAAGTGAACCAGTGGTCCAGTACCAATTTTAGATCTAGAGATTTGCAAACCCAAATTTCCTTACGGAGGAGGAGGTTGACTGTGGGACTAGCCATCTATTACAATAGAAATTTCTAATTACACAAAATTTTTACAAAGTACAAATGGTATGTATCTTATCTCTAGAAAAGGAATGAAAGAATTACATCATTAATCAATTGTCGGCCTATGCCTTCATGTATGCAGATAGGTGGGTTCTAACAAGCCCCTAAGCTCTATGGCCTCCCGCATCCTCAAAAAAATGGATCTCAGGCCATATTGAAGCATTAGGTGGGGTAGCCTAATCAGCCCCGAACGGTGATTATATCACTTCATCCGAGACCTACACAATGACCCCCTATCTTAGGGTCCTAAGATAACCTGGGTTTAACCATATCTAATCACATGATTACATGCATGTAAACTCAACAGTAGTAAATAAATTGTTAACTTCACTAAATCCCTGAAAGGTTAATATCAATAATATCTCGCAGTATAACAGTCCAAAGACATCTGGAAATGGTGATTTCAGAAGGTTTAGGTAGCTAACCTACTAAGTTCTCCAGTGGAGTTGCCATCCTATCGAGTCTAATTTTTAATTTTTCATTTATGTTCCTAATCCAATTTACATTAGATCCTATGCTCATCTAACATAAATCATCGAATTGAACTAAGAATTTTATCATTTATTTGGAGTTACCACCCAACTGAAGTTGAGAAAAATTATTAAATTAGAACTAATTGAGTGAATTAATTCTAATTTAGACAACTAGTCGACGAAATCTCCTCTTTTTATTTTTATAAATGAAAAAAGAAGAAAGGAAAACTAGAGATTCTCAACTCAGGGGCTAACCTATAAAAACCCTAAAGTTACCACCTTATCCTTTTAAAACTTAGACCATATTCTGATATATTTTCTTTATTATTATTTTATTTCATTTTTATTTTTATTATTTTATTTTCTTTTATTTTGGATACATATTAAAAGAAGGGATATTAAAACAATTCATACTAATTTGGAAAATGATTTTTTATTTCTTTTTAGAGTTGCCCCATAAGGGTACCTACGTACCTGTTATTCAAGATCAAACAAGCCGTAATTCACTTTTTATAAAAAGCTTTAGTAGGTTTGTTAATTTTAATTATGAAAACACCACAGGTTTAAATTCATTATCATTTTTCAAAACTTTAGAAAAAACTTAAGCCTAAGCTTTAAAAATTTCTTTTCTAAAAAATTTTGATTTAAGAAAAACCAATTTTGGATTTATTTTTAAAAGAAATTTTTCTAAGTGACAAAAATAATTCATTATTTTTTATCCCTATTATTAATCTACTTTTGTTTAACCCTAATTTTTATTTTTTTATTTTGTATTTCTATTATTTATTATTATTTATTTTAAATATTTTTCAATATTTTTTATCATTTTTTTTTATTTACATCTTTATTATTTTTATATTAAATTAAACATATCTATCCCCCAAAAAAAAACCTAATTAAAATCCTAACATCATTATTTTATTATTTCTATTTTTAAGATTATAAATTTCTAATGAAATAAATATCTAAATAAAATATAAATAAATACGGATAAATAATAAATAAAATAAGAAATAAGAAAATAAAATTAAAAAAATTGGAAAACCGACTTGCTTAGTTACGAGTCATGGATCGTGGGTCAGGTTGGATTACAACGGGTTAGATCACGACGGTTGGAGGGTTTTCGACAGCGGTTTTTTGGCAATCCTTCTCGTTGATTAGCAAGTGTTTCTAAGCTTTCCAAAGGTGGGGAAGCTAATGGTGGTGGTGGATTTTATCCAAAAGACCTCCAAGTGGTGGTTCGAAGCTTGGTCTGTAGGCGCGACAAGGGATGAACTTCGGTGAGCTTTAAAACCTTATGTTTACTCTCTTTTTTTCTCTTCTGATTTGTGATTTGGCTTCCCCCCATCGTACTGTATTTGTAAGCATCGAAAATCGAGCTAGATAAGCTTGGATTTCCTCCAATTGAGACAAATCAAATCTTCGGTTAAAAACCCATCTCCAATTTGCTTAGATTTGTGTAAATCTTTGATTTTGTTACAATTTTATTCTAATTGGATGATGTTTATCTTTTTTTAGTTAAAGATTTAGTGGATTTGTGCAAAAAAAAATCACATCAAAATGGTCGGATTTAGATTTTCCCACAACCGGCAACTATTTCGGATGGAGGTTGAAGACGATCACGCACCCGACGCATGCATTCCCTCCATCCAATCAAGTGCTGACACGTGTCCTAGGAAATAAAAAACATTGCAAAGCACAAATTGCTTTTCCTACCCTTTTTTAGAATTTCCTCTTCATCATTTTTCTTTTTCTCTTTAAAGATTGCTTCTCTTTCCACATTAGACATCCATTTAGGAATATCTTTTCTTGAATGATGGGAATTTTTCCAATAACCTAGATGGCTACAGAACTTGATTTGGATGATGATCCAAATCACTCATATTTACTTTTGTTTCTTTTTTATCTAATAACTATTTGAGTGATAAACTTATAGGTACAATGATATTTCTCCATCGAATTCCAAATGACTCTCATTGTTGATCACTTAGGGACATCATTAGATTCTCATCCAATGGTCTGCTGTAATCAACATCGCCTCAATGTATTAGCTCTTTGAGGATTCTTATTACTTTACATTTGTAATTATTTCTTTGGATTATTTATGTGTAAGTTTTTGGGACACTTTCATTTTCTTGTAATTGTATTTTAGGACCAGCCACCTTAAAGTTCATAGTTGTAATTTTATGGACTTTTTAACCCTAAAGAAAGCAAGTATAAATACTTGCTTAAATAGGGTTTTGAGGGACTTTTTGATAAATTTTTAGAAAAAAAAAACACTTCACGTGTTGAGGGTTAGGGTTTCCTAATTCCAAAATTGCTCTTATCAATTTCAATCCCAAAATTGAGATTGTGGCAAGTGGCCTTCAAGTGAATTTGTGAGTAATATCAAGTTCTCTTTAATGTAGTTTCCTTTTCATCACTAGTGAGTTATATCTAGGGTTGAATTAGATAGTTCTTAGTTAGATTTGATTGCGTTTGTAATCATTTCATTATGTTATAAGATTGATTGGTTTTAGCACTTATTATTACCATCAATTTTTGCTTGATTTTGAACCATGGATTAGTTTTGTTAGGAAAGTGGATCATGACTTTGTTCTTGTTGTTTTTGTGTAATAATCTCATGGGATTTTTAAGTGTGTTTAGTGTTTTCAATTGAGGATTTCATCATTGTGATTTTCATCATTTCAATCTTGTTCATGTGGTGTTATGGAATTGGTTACAAGCATTGAGGATTTAACACCATTTGGAAGCTAATTTGATTGACATTGTCTAATTGTCTTTCAAATTGGTTTTGCATGTGCTTAGACTTGGTTTTAGGCACATCATCGAATGCCTATGATCCATGTATACTGTGTAATCTCCAGAGAACCAAACTTTTCTCTAAACATGTATGTTCATATGATAAAGAATCTCTTCAATAATTTTCTTGATAGAAAATCTAGTATAATCCTTTTTTGGAAACCTTATCCTCTTCTCTTTTAAAAGAAACATGATCAAATTTCCATAAGGTCTCTTCCCTTTATTCTCAAACAAATTCTTCAAAATTTTGTTAACTAGATCTACACTCTTCCCTTTAGTAATTCCTAATATAATTTTTGCCTCATCTATTGAAATGTATGTCGTACTTCCAATTCTAAGCAAAACACATAACTAACCATCTTGTGCAACATCCAAACTAACAAAGAAAATTGAATAACAAGTATATCCTTTCTTGACTCAATTTCAAAACCATTATTCAGATATTGAAATAACTCTAACCCATTCATTTTTAGTATATCTTCATCATCATTTTCATTCTTGAGCTTTAAAGAATGAATTAGGTCATTTTTAGTAGTTTCAACTGCCTAATCACACATATTTGATTTTAACCTATCTTTTCTTCTTAAATCTAAATTTTTACAAAATTCTACAATTGCTTTTCCACATACAATATACCTCAAATTACATAGTTTCCAACATCCTATTTTATCAACACCTCATTAACATGGAAACCATTCTTAATAAAAAATTCAGAGTTCAAAGACATGCAATCTGTAACGCCCTAAACCCAAGCCGCGCTACTTCTCACCACATATCCTTATCTCATAAGAACACGTTAAGGCTCTGAATTGACTTTGATAGATTTTAACCTATAACTACTATATAAAAACATTCCATACATCCCCAAAATTCAAATAATCTCAAAAACCATATCAAACATATAACGCAACGAAAGTCTTTAAACGCCATCCCTCAAAAAGGTATTGTCTAATATAGTCAAATAACATAATCTTCCTAAATTCTAATCACCATAATAGTAATGGTAATCTTCGCCTCCCTCTCTCTGTAGTTCACCCGAACCCAAGTTATCTTCTAAGTTCTCATCTCCCTCAACACCTACATCTAAAAAAATGTTTCCTAAAGGGTAAGTTAATACCTAGTACATATAACACAAACACACACACATGAATAATCATAAACAAAGGTCATACACATTATGTAGTACTTAAATATAGACAACCATTTTATATGATAATTATGTCCACAAGCAGCAAAAGGGTACTCATGACCCCCTTAACACACTTAACACATTGGAACATGATTTGGTGATGGGAATTACCACTACGGGCCCCACACCCATGTACACTTAAACTTGGTGATGGGAACTGCCATTACGCCCCCATACCCATGTTCACTTAAACCACTTAATCCTAATGATGGGAACTGCCACTACAAGCCCCACACCCATGTCCACCTAAACCTCTTAAACCGAAATTCAACCCAGATCATTTCTAAGCATGGCTCCACTAGGGACAATGTTACACAATGATCATTAGGGTGCTCCCTAGGGATCTGCCACTACGGGCCCTTAGGCTAAGCTAAGCATATACATCATACAACTTAAACACTTAAGCCAAATCATTCAACTTAATCAATTTCAGCATATATACTAACTTAAGAAAACATAAAACAACACACAAGTTACACGTACCTTGAATCTTACCCTTAAGCACTTCCCGGTCTTAGACTTAATCTAAATGGAAATTTGTATAAACAACAAGTTCTTCTTAGTACTTAATCTAAGATCAATATCAATCTCTTAATTCTCTTAATCCTATTTATTTAATTTCTCTAAGGCCTTACTAGCTATCTAGGTTGTGTGGAAATTAGTTTAATTTGAAGTTAAATGAATATATAATTATGTTATACTTTATTCAACACAGCCATGTTGGGGACTGTGTCACTTAACATGGGCTGAAGCACGACCGTACTAAGGGTCGTGTATCTTTCGATATAAAGTTTAGCTTCAACACGGTTGGAACACAACCGTGTTGGGAGGTCATGTTCTTCTTAATTCAACACGGTTAAAATATGGCTGTGTTAAGAGGTTGTGTTACCCTTGGCTCAACATGGTTGAAACACGATCGTGTTACGAGGCTATGTATCTCTTAGTGCATCTTTTGAGTTCAACATGATCAAGACACAACCGTGTTGATAGATCATATTACCCACAGCAAATTCCATGATCCCTAATTCTTTTACTTTGAATTCTCCTAAATCCAATCCTCTTTATTCCTAAGCTCAATTATATCTCTAAAACATGTAAATGCATCTAAATTACAGAATCTCTGCACTTACATCAAAATTACACAAGTTGTATCCTTAAGCCATTAATTCCCATTCTCCTATTGTCCTTTCTCAAACTTCGACTTCTATATAAACAAAGTAATGTAACCAATTCAAATTACCCATTCACCATAAAAATTATTATATAAAAACCCTTACCTCTCGTACTTGAAATTAGGTCGCACCCTCTCTTTTTGTCATCCTAAGGTTTATTCAAAGAGCGTTTGTCCTTTGTCTACTATTTTATTGTGAGGGAGTGAAAAGGAGGAAACGTTAGGTCATTTAGGTTAAATACTCCCCGTCATGAAATATCCAAATTGCCCTTTTAATTTTCTAAAATTCCATCTTCGGCCTTAGCTCTTTGTGATAATACATATATTAAATAAATCGTTAAATAAAATTTTCAAGTATTACATTCTCCCCCCTCCCCCCTTATAAGAACTTTGGTCCTCGAAAGTACTTGATTCTAGAAGCGTTTTTTATACTTCTTCCTCATTTCTACTTCCAGCTCCCACATCGCTTCCTTTTTTGTTTGGTTTGTCCATTATACTTTAACATAAGGGATTGTTTTCTGCCTTAATACATGTTCTTTAGTGTCCAGAATTCTTATTAGCCTTTCCAAAGACATCAAGTTTGGCCGCACATTCAGTGGTTCCAAAGCCACCATTTGATCAGGGTCGAGTACATATTTCCTTAGCATGGGTACATGGAATACATCATGTACCTAGGCTAAATTCAGTGGAAGAGCTAAATTGTAAGCCACTATGCCTATTTTTTCCAAAATCGCAAACAAACCTATATATCTTGGGTTTAGCTTTCCCTTCAACTCGAATCCGATCACTCCCTTTGTTGGAGAAATCCTCCATAATACCTTATCTCCCACTTGAAATTCCAAAAGGCGTCTTCTCTTGTATACATAGATCTTTTGTCGAGATTGGGCCGTCTGTATTCTCTGCCTGATTAGTTTCACCTTGTCAACTACTTCTTATACTAACTCCAGCCCCATCATCTATCTTTCTCCCACTTTATCCCAATGTAGTGGGGATCTAGACCTTCTTCCATAAAGAGCTTCATATGGTGCCATCTTAATGGTTGCTTGGTAACTATTATTATAGGCAAACCTCACTAGAGGTATATGCTCATTCCAATTTCCTCTAAAGTCTAGTACATATGCCCTGAGTAAATCTTCCAGTATTTGTATAGTCCTTTAAGACTAACCATTTGTCTGTGGGTAGAATGTTGTACTGAACTGCAGTTTGATGCCTAATGCCTTGTGTAGGCTGCTCCATAAGCTACTCACAAACCTTGTGCCTCTATCAAAAGTGATTGTCACTAGCACTCCATGCAGTCTGACTATCTCCTATATGTATATCTAAGTCAATTTCTCCGATTTATATCCTACTCTAATAGGTATAAAATGAGCAGACCTAGTCAATCTGTCCACTATAACCTAAACTGCATCCTGCTTCTCCTAGGTATTTGGGAGGGCTGTAACAAATTCTATTGTCACATGCTCCCATTTCTACTCCGGTACTGAAAGAAGCTGTAATTCTCCAACTAGTCTCTGATGTTCTATTCTAATCTGTTGGCATGTGAGGCATCTGACTACATATTTTGCTATTTTCTCTCTTCATGTTTCTCTAACAATAACTGGTCTTCATGTCCTTGTACATTTTGGTACTTTAGGATGTATTGTGTAGGCGGAGTGATGTGCCTCTTCCATTATCTCTCTCTTCAATTCTACATCTCTTGGCACACATAGTCTCATTTTGTACCTCAAGGTCCCTTCTGCATCTAAGTTGAATTTCGGTGCCTTGCCTTGTTCCATTCTGCTCTTGATCTCTTGAATATCCTTATCTTCCTTCTAACCCGATTTAATTTTTTCCATTATGGTTGGCTGAATCCTTAAGGTAGCCATTTTTGCTCCCACTTCTTGTGATAAAATTTCTAGCTCCAATTTGTGCATATCTTCTAATAACTCCTTTTGTGAAGTGATGAGAGTGGCTACATTGCCCTGTTTCCTTCTGCTAAGGGTGTCTACCAGTACATTAGCTTTTCCTAAATGGTATTGTATCTCCAAGTCGTAATCCTTAATTAACTCCAACCATCCCCTCTATCTCCTATTCAACTTTTTCTGCGTAAATATGTACTTTAGGCTTCTATAGTCAATGAAGATTTTGCACCTTTCTCTATATATGTAATGTCTCCATAGCTTCAAAGCTAGTACTTCAACTACCAATTCTAAGTCATGAGTTGGGTAGTTCTTTTCATACTGCTTCAGTTGTCAAGATGCATAAGCTTTTACCTGACTACCTTACATCAATACATACCCTAACCCTTGAACTGAGGCATCACTATATACTATAAATTCTTCTCCACTCTTGGGTAAAGTCAAAACTAGAATCGACACCAATTTCTCTTTGAGCATTTGAAAGCTGGCTTCACATCTATCATCCCATTCGAATTTCACATTCTTCTTTGTCAATCCGGTGAGAGGAGTTGTTATTTTGAAAAACCTTTCTACAAATCTCCTATAGTAGTATGCTAAATCTAGGAAACTTCTTACCTCTATAACTATTTTCGATCCATGCCAATCTACTATCACTTTCACCTTTTCTAGGTCCACAAATATCCTATCCCTATTAACCACATGACCAAAAAAGACTACTTATTTCAACGAAAATTCACATTTACTAAATTTGGCATACAACTTCTCATCTTGTAACTTGCCCAATACTAGTCTCAAATGTTCTTCATGTTCCTTAATGCTTTGAGAGTATATTAGGATATCATCTATAAAAACGATTACAAACTTATCGAAGAAATCCCTGAATACTATGTTCATTAAATCTATGAATGCGGTTGGTGCATTCGTTAGTCGAAAGGGCATTACTAGAAACTCGTAGTGTTGATACCTACTTCAGAATGCTATTTTCTAGATGTCCTCTTCTTTGATTCTTAGTTGATGGTAACCTAATCTCAGGTCTACTTTAGAAAACACCTGAGCCCCCTACAACTAGTCAAACAGATCATCTATCCTGGGAAGAAGATATTTGTTCTTGATTGTGATCTTGTTTAATTCCCTATAGTCAATACAAAGTCTCATGCTTTCATCCTTCTTCACAAACAGGAACAGTGCACCCCAAGGAGAGACACTAAGTCATATAAAACCATTATCTTATAGCCCTTGTAATTGTTTCCTTAATTTTTCCAATTCCACTGGTGTCATCCTATATATTGGTTTTGATATAGATATTGTACCCTGTACCAAGTTGATATTGAATTCTATTTCCCTGGCTAGGGGTAAACTAGGAAAATTTTCTAGAAACACATCAGAAAATTCCCTCACTATTAGTACTCCTTCTATCTTAACTTCGTCACTGGCTTCAATAGATATAGTTGCCAGTACACTTTTTCCCTACATCTCATAAGTAGGCAATTTAATTGGTCTTTGCACTTCTAACTTGTATTCAAAATATCCATCACCTGATGTATTAAATTGCACCACCATTTTGTGACAGCCAATGGTCGTATGATATTTTGACAGCCAGTTGACACCTAAAATAATGTCAAACTTTATTATCTTTAATACCAGGAGGTCTACTGGCATCACCCTACCATGTATTTCTATTCTCACTTCTCTCCATATCCTACTTATTCTTTCTCCTACTCCCAAAGGAATACTAACAACTAGGCAATCATTCATGTTTTCAACATCTAAAGAAAATGCACAAACAAAGTTCTTAGACACATAAGACACAGACACACCAGTATCGAATAACACATATACATTGCAGGAGTGTACTGGAAGCATACTTGCAATGTTGCCTACATTCGAAATATCTTAGTGCTGCTACTACTGAATGGCAAACACACTAGTAGGAACTGTTTATCTATGGCCTCTTACTTGTGGTTTAAGTCCCTATCCTCTCACTAAAGGTTTAGCTGCCTGTTGAACTAGCCCTATCTGATTTCTAATTTGTCCTTAAGGATAGTTAACTACCTTAAGTCCCCTCTGGTTGCACACATGACAAAAGATTAAGGGGATTGACCTCTTAATGTAATGTCTGCTAATGTGCCCAATCTTCCCACAAGAGAAACATACCTCATATGGCCATCCGCACTCTTGTAGCTCATGTGGTCCGTAACATTTGGGACATTTAGAATTTAGGCCTATTGTAGTGAGTGCTAAAGGCAATTATTTGATCTGGAGAGGAGAGGTTGTAGCTCTCAATGTTTTGCTTTGTAGTAGGTGATATCTTTTACCCCTACCTTGCCCCATTTCACTAGAGGTGGGCCTTTTTCCCAAAGTTATTGTTGCTCTACGACTCCTCTATTCTTCTATGATCTTCTTATTCCACTCGAGATACTTCGCTCTGTTAACCATTTCAACATATGTATTTAGCAGAAAGGCCCCTACTACAAGTTGTAGGTCCAATTCTATTCCTCTTAGGAACCTTCTAACTCGAGACCTATCATCATTACGTACATTTTCGGGAAGCAACCAAATGAGGCGATTCAGTTCTGCCTTATAGTCCTCAACTATTCTATTCCCCTGTTCACAGTTATAGTATTCATTCTCCATTCTATCTCTAGAGGTACTAGGAAAGTATCTCTGATAAAACAGCTCCTTAAATATCGCTTAGTTCATGCATTCTCCTACAAGTTTAGGAACTGAAGCCTACCATTTTGTTGCAGTTCCCTTCAGCATGAATGCAGCATAATTTACCTTCCTATCTTTTGGTATCTAGAAGGCAGTAAATGTTTTCTCAATTTCCTATACCCAATCCTCAGCTTCAATTGGGTCATCCACTCTCTTCATACCCAACTATCTTACGGATCCGATGCTTAACTTCTCTAAAGATTATATCTTATGCTCTACTAGTTTAAAACTTATGTCTATTAATCATCACTTAGTTCTAAGGATCATTACTTAAGCTCTTCAAGATCAACCATGACACGAACCCTACCAACCTGTAATGAAACCCGATGATCAATTCGCTAACCTCACAACCTAGGATCTCTCAAGAACAATGGACATCGCGACCCTTTGTTAATAAATGAGATAAGAACCTTAGTATACTCGATAATGCCACAATCAATTATGGAAGGACCGATTGATAAGTTAATGGATGAACACCACAGATTGAAAATCCGATAAGTTCAAGAGTTCTTCAAAGAACTAAAGAGAACTCTCTCTCAGTTGATGAGTAAAATATTGTTCAAAGATCCCTACAAATGAATATGTGACGACTATTTATAGTCTCACAACAAAAGTACACTAAAACCCTACTTGCGACTAAAGAGAAACGATATACGTCAATAACCTAAATTGGACACAAGCCAACCTATAATTTCCATCTAAGCTGGAACCTAAGCTAATGGCTTACATTCAAGGTTGAATCAGCCTTTATCAGAGTAAACTGGCCACTTAAGTCGACGGCTTTCAAGCTAACTTTCCATGTACTTCTACACTGGCCATTTTAAGTTGGTGGCCTTCTTTCAAGGCCAGCCACTTAAGCCAACGGCCTAAGCCTCTAAAGCCGACAATCTTCAACACTTTTGAAGCTATCGGCCTTTAATTCCATCCCCAACTTATGTCCTCATGATCCACACTTCGAATACGCCCATACTCTTTGTTCCTAACTCTTTATCTTATCCTTGATCATCCTTAGACCATTCCTCCTAATGTGATCATCATTCCCTCCTCTTGAAAAGGATTTGTCCTCAAATCGTCACCTACATTAAACTGAATCAAATCAATAATATTAAAATCAGTACTAGTTGGATACGTATCTGGTAATTCCAATTTGTAAATGTGATCATTTATACACTCGAGGACTCAAAATGGGCCCTCACCTCTTGGAAGCCGCTTTGATTGCCCTTGTGCTAGGAACCTCTTGTGCTTCATGCGCACCTAAACCCAATCTCTAAGTTTAAATAGAACTTGATGATGCCCTTTGTTGGTTCTATTAGCACTTTGCTTCTTCTGCCACTCAATATTAAGCTTGGCCTTTTCATGCACTCAATAGATTTCTTTGTTCCTGCAAATAGAGCATTCTTAACCTCACTGAGTCTCTCATCAAGATTTTCTTTCCACTCTATTCTTCTCTCAGCACTCAATCTTTTTCCCCTCTTTTCTTTTTCCTTTATAATATCACTCAACTTATTTTTACCACTCACTCTCATCTGTTCTCCCTCTTTTTCTTCTGCAATAGTACTCATTTTATTTTTAACACACTTTATTTTGCTCTCTCTCTTTCAGTATTCTCATTTGATCTTCATAAGCCTCACTAGGTTTCAAAGGACGGAGAGTAACAAACTTCTGATAATGTACAAATGAATACTTGTTAGTGAATCCATCATGTTTCACCTGTCTGTTAAACTGCCATAGCCTTCCTAATAACAAGTGTGTAGCTTGCATTGGAATTACATCACACAGTATTTCATCACTATACTTCCCAATGCTAAAAGAAATCAGTACCTATTTTGTAACTCTAACTTCACCACTATCATTCAGCCATTGCAATTTGTACGGACAAGGATGTTTGATTGTAAAAAGCCCTAATTTTTCCACCATGGTTATGCTAGTAGCATTTGTACAACTCCCACTATCTATAATCACACTACATACCTTATTTTGAACTAAGCATCTAGTATGAAAGATATTCTTCTGTTGCATATTTTCCTCTCCTATAACTTGCACAGTCAAAGATCTCTTGGCTACTAACAACTCCCTTTGCATAGCATACTCCTCTCCATCATCATCCTCTAATGGCGGCATAGACTCATGATCTGAGTCACTATTAGTCTCAATCTCACCATTATCCCTCAACACCATAACTCGTCTATTAGGACATTGACTAGCTACATGTCCTCTAACTTAGCATTTAAAACATTTAATATCTGGATTCCTAAAAGTAGAAGGATCGAATTTACCTCTAGTCCCATGAGATACCAAGTCTGATGTTTGTTCTAGTAATGGTTTGGAATGTAGTCGTTTCTCCTCCTTATCCCCCGTGCCAACCCTCCAATTAGAAGAACTTTGTATGGCACATGTGGTGTTATTGCTCTTCTTCCTAAGTTGTTGAATCTCCCTATTCAATCCCACTAGAAATCTGGCCATAGTTGTCTCGCGATCCTCAATATTTACCTTGATCATGATAACCTCCATCTCCTTATGATACTCTTCTACACTACTATTGCTTTGCTTAAGGGTTTGTAATTTGTTATACAATTCCCTATAATAGTATGTAGGTGTAAATCATTTCCTCATGATCCTCTTCATCTCCTCCCATGTGCTTACTGGTGGTTCCCTATTCTTCCTCCTATTCAACAAAAGTTGATCCCACCAAACAATTGCATAATAAAAAAATTCAATGGCAGCAAGTTTTACCTTTTTGGCCTCAGCATAGTTGTGGCACTCAAAAATCATCTCCACCTTCTTCTCCCACTCCAAATATACCTCAAGGTCATTCTTCCCTTGGAAGGAAGGGATTTTCATCTTTATGCTCCTTAAACTGCTATCTTCTTTATACCTAGCTTCTCTACTTCTTCCTACATTCCTCCTACAACCAATAAAAGAGTCCTAATCAAATTCATCTACAGACCCTTCTCTACCACACTCATCTTCCTCCATGTGGATTGTTCTTCTTGGCATTTTATCCCTTCTATGCCCAATAGAAGCAATCCAAGATTGCTCAAAACTACTCCAAATGCTTATGAAATTGATCCATTTTTGCTCTCAACATTCTCCTCATCTCCGTTAGAGTTTCCATGATCAATTTTCTATCAATTCCCCCCATCACACTTTCAGGAGAATTTCTCTAAGATATATTGCTACATAAAATAAGGTTAGGAGTAATAAAATGTAATCACTCAAATGATTCCTTTCAAACACTAACAACAATCAATTGAAATCTAAATGCAAATCACATTAAAAAAGGAACAATTGTTTTTATCCAAACCCTAGATCTAAGAATAGTTAATTGAAATAACAAAAGGATAAGCGATCTTAACAAACCTGATTGCTTTAATTTCAAGTGATATGAACCCCACCAACCTGTGACAAAACTTGACGATCAATTTGCTAACCTCACAACCTAAGATCTCTTAAGAATGATGGACACCATGATCCTTTGTCTATAAATAAGACAAGAACCTTGGTATACGCGATAATGCCACAATCAATTATGGAAGGATCGATTGATAAGTTAAGGGATGAATGCCACATATTCAAAATCTGATAAGTTTGATAGTTCTTAAAAAATATCAAAGAGAAATCTCTCTCAATTAATGAGTAAAATATTATTCAAAGATCCCTACAAATGAATGTGTGACGACTATTTATAGTCTCACAAAAAAAGTATACAAAACGTCACAAAAGCCCTACTTGCGACTAAGGAGAAACAATATACATTGTCAGCTTAAATTGGACACAAGCTGACCTATAATTTCCATCTAATTCGGCACCTAAGCCAGTGGCTTACATTCAAGGTTGAACCGGCCTTTATTGGAGTAAGTAGGCCACTTAAGCTGGCGACTTTTAAGCCAACTTCCCATGCACTTCTACGTCGGCCATTTTAGGTTGGTGGCCTTCTTTCAAGGCCGACCACTTAAGCCGGTGCTCTTCAACACTTTTGAAGCTATCGATCTTTTTGTTCTATCCCTAACTTATGTCCTTGTGATCCACACTTCGAATATGCATATATTCTTTGTTCCCAAGTCCTTATCTTATCCTTGATCATCCTTGGACCAATCTTCCTAATGTGATGTTCATCAAACGACCTATACTTTATAGATCAAAACTTAAATCATATGGATCAACAACCTACTCCCTATAGATTTAAATTAAAGTCTCTAAAGATCATAAACATAAAGCTCTGATACCACCTAAGTTGTAATACCCCGAAACTCGAGCCACGCTTCTGCCCGCCACGTGTCATTATCTCACATAGACACGTTAAGGCTCTAAATCAACTCTAATACATTTTAACTTATAACTCCTACATAAAAACATTCCATACATCTCTAAAATTCAAATAATCTCAAAAACCATATGAAACATCTAACGCAACAAATTTCTTTAAACACCATCCCTTAAAAAGGTATTGTCTAATACAGTCAAATAACATAATCTTCCTAAATTATAATCACCATAATAGTAATGGTAATCTTCATCTCTCTCTCTCTATGGTTCACCCAAACCCAAGTTATCTTCTGAGTTCTCATCTCCCTCAACACTTGCATCTAAAAAAAAGTTCCCTAAAGGGTGAACTAATACCCAATACGTATAACACAAACACACACACATGAATAAACATGATGGGAATCAAACCACCGGATCCAGCAGTGGGAAAATCAAATTGAACAAATGAGCTTAAACATCCACATGTTATTTTATTTATCTAATAACAATTTGTCTTTACATTGTAGCAGGTAAATTTATTAATTTTACAAGATGGTAAGTAAAATTCACTAAGGATCAATTATGGGTCATTCATGGACTTACATCAATCAAAAGAACCAGTCCAACAATTGTTCCATGGAAGTGAAGAGTTGGCCACTTATGATGGGTTTACTTGTAATTTTCTTTTGGTATTAAAACCACTCACTTGTTGCTTTTTACTTGTAATTTTGTTTTGTTAAATTTGTCCTATTTAGAGCAAGTATAAATACTTGCAAAGTAGGGTTAGAAGGGAGCTTTCTGAACAATATACACTTGACTTGTTGCCATGGAGTGTCCTCTTCATGCCTCTTACTCTTATCAATTTCACTTGGAAATTGTGGCAAGTTAGCTTGGCAATTCTTGTGAGTCATATCAAGATTTTCTAAGTTGCATCCAATTATTGCTAGTGAGTAATATCTATTTGTAATTGGTTTATTTTTTATGTGTTTCTTTCACACTAAATTAGGGTTCTTATATTGCTAAGGTTACAAGCCAATTGTAAAGATTGGAATTACAATGTTCCTTTATAATTGATTAGTATTGGAAATCCCTTGTAGTACTTCCAATTTGGTTTAGGCCATTTGATATTGTTAATCCTTGAATTCACACCAATTTAGGGATTTTTTCTTCATTTTGTTCACGCCTATTTTAATTGGAATTTGAATCCATTGTATGTGTTCTTGTTAATTGGTGTTGAGATCCTTTGAGTACATCATAATTTAGTATCAGAGCAAGGGGTTTAAGAAGGGATTACGTGATTTTCAATTTAGGAATTAAGGTTTTTGATCTTCCATTTCTTAATTGAAGTTATTTGAAGTGGAAATTTCAAACTTAATCTTTCTACTCTTCATCTTGTCATAAGTTGCTTGTTTGAGGAAGAAGGGAATTGCATTTTCTTGGGGATTTCAGAATTAGAAGACATTTTCATTTCCAGATTTGCTTTCATTGCGTAGAGGATTTAGAAACAAATTGAAATTAAAAAAAAATCATTAAGTTGAAGGAGTTATTGTGTATTGATCATTATAATACACTTTGACTAGTTTGAATTATTTATTTACCATTTGGGGAAGTATCTTTAATTTTTTCCATTTTGTTTAGCTGTTGTGATTGGAAGTGTATTATGAAGTGTGTGTGTGTTGCACGTGAGTGAGGAGTATGTGTGTGGCATAGTGAGTGTGTTGTGGTTGAAGGTTGTTGCACTGTAGGTGAGGTGTATGTGTGTGTTGCGTAGTGTGTTGTGATTTGAAGGTTATTGCATCGTGAGTGAGGTGTGTGTGAGTGTATGGCGTAGAAGTGTGTGTGGCTTGGTTTAAAAGGTGCTACACCGTGAGTATATGTATGTGCCATGGAGTGATTAAGTGTGTGTTGAAGTGTGAATTGTGTATGAAGTCGTGAGTGTGTGTGTGTACCGTGGAGTGATTATTATATGCATTGCATTTAATGTGAAAGTATATTGCAATTATCTTGAATTTTTTTTGTGTTTCAACAAATCAATTCATCAACCATGTCGAATGATAGTGTAAATGGGAGAATTGGTAATGAGGCCAACAGTCAAGTTAGTGGAGGTTAGGGTCATCGAGCTGCAGGTGAAAGAACATTGGATGAGTAGTTGCAGGATCTCACCACCAACAACAATGATAAATCGAATGACAACGCCCCAACCACCAATGGTAAATCCTCAGGTACCCCCACCTAGAGTAGTCCCTCAAAATGTTCACAGGGAGGGAGCTGTTAGAGGTAATAGGGGTAGGAGAATGGAGAGAGATTATCATGCTCTTAAGGAGGAAAGAGATGATAATTTTGATAATGAACCTTACCCAAACAAGGATTTTAGACCACTTCGGGGATTGGAGTATATGAAACTGTAGATGCCTTCATTTGATGGTAAGGGTTTTTTAGATGATTATTTAGATTGGGAGGACAAGGTTGAGGGTTTGTTCAAGTGCTATGAGATTAATGATAACACTTGGGTTCGTCTTGCAATTGTGGAATTCATAGGTTATGCCGCCTTATGGTGGAAAAATCTTGTGGTTAATAGATGAAGAGATGGTGAGGCTGATATACATATCTGGTGGGACATGAAATGAGTATTAAGGAAAAGGTTTATACCTGAGCATTATAGGCAGAAACTGTTTATGCATCTCCAAACACTAAGTCAAGGAGGCAAAACAGTTGATGATTATGTACAGGAGTTTAAGATACTGATGATTAGATATGGATCGATTAAGCCTCCTGAGCAAACCCTAACACCATTTATGTCTAGGTTGAAGTATGAGATTGCTTATGTTGTAGAGTTACAAAGGTATAATACACTTGATGAGGCTATCTAGTTAGCTTTGACAGTGAAGAGGCAGAGGCTATCCAACCCTTTCCAAGTAGCTAGTAATAGGTATGGAACTTCTACTAAACCTCTTGGGTCAAATGGTTAGATGGGAGCATAAAAAAGAATAGGGGAACATGCTAAGGCTCTGGATAAGAATATCTCTAACACTAATAGGGAGAGGGATACTTCTGGGAAAGGGAAAGAGGTTGTTGGGGCTTATTTTAGGCAGACAGTACCAAGGTCAACTAGTGGGAAAATGAGCCAAACTAACTGCTTCAAATGCATGAGTTTTGAACACATGGCTACACAGTGTCCCAATAAAAGGGTGATGACTGTTATGGAGGGAAACAATGAAGATGATCAAGAAGAAGTTGTCAAGCCTACAAATTTATCCATAGCTTTATAGGAATATTATGATGATCATGCTGCTAAGACACATAAAGACAAGGGGGATGATAAATACTTGCTTATTAATGTGTTACACAGGGTTATGACCATATCTCTAGATGTCAAAGACATATAGAGGGAGAACCTATTCCACACACCTTATCAGATTCGAGGTAACTTATATGTTCTTTTCACTGATGGTGGTAGTTGCATTAATGTTGTATCTGTTGCATTAGTAAATAACTTACTACTAGTCACTAGTCCACATCCATACCCTTATAAATTACATTGGTTGGATAATCGAGGTAGTTTGCATATTACATAGAGGGAAAAGATGCCATTCAGTATAGGAGATAGATACAGTGATGAGATTATCTGTGATGTTCTTCCTATGCGCGCCTTTTATATACTGATGGGTAGGCCTTGATTATTTGATAAGAAGGTGTTACATGACGGGTTTAGAAACACTTATATGTTTCAGAAAGATGGTGTATAGATTATCTTAACTCTTATGTCTCCATCTGAAGTTCGCACATTTTAAGAACAATTCAGTAAAACTAATGGCTTCTTAGGACTTTAGGCCAACAAGCACATGCAAACACCAGATGTTTGTCTAAGAAAAGAGCCCTTAGATTTAAGGACAAATCTTTTAGAGGCCCGAGTAGATGATGGGAATCAAACCTCCAGATCCAACAGTAGAGAAATTAAATTGAACAAATGAGCCCAAAGATCCATATGTTATTTTATTTATCTAATAACAATTTGTCTTGGCATTGTAACGAGTAAATTTATCAGTTTTACAAGACGGCGAGTAAAATTCACTAAGGATCAATTTTGGGTCATTCATGGACTTACATCAATCAAAAGAACTGATCTAATAATTGTTCCATGGAAGTGAAGAGTCGGACACTTGTGATGGGTTTACTTGTAAATTTTTCTTTTTTTTTTGTATTAAAACTGGTCACTTATTGTTTTTTAATTGTAATTTTGTTTTGTTAAATTTACCCTATTTAAAGCAAGTATAAATACTTGCAAAGTAAGGTTAGAAGGGATCTTTTTGAACAATATACACTTGACTTGTTGTCGTGTAGTGTCCCCTTCACACCTCTTACTCTTATCAATTTCACTTGGAAATCGTAGCGAGTTGGCTTGGGAATTCTTGTGAGTCATATCAACATTTTCTAAGTTGCATCTAATTATTGCTAGTGAGTAATATCTAGTTGTAATTGGTTGATTTTTTTATGTGTTCCTTTCACGCTAAATTAAGGTTCTTATATTGCTAGGGTTACAAGCCAATTGTAAGGATTGGAATTGCATTGTTCCTTTATAATTGACTGGTATTGGAATTCCCTTATAGTACTTCCAATTTGGTTCATGTCATTTGATATTGTCCTCATTTTATTCACGCCTATTTTAATTGGAATTTGAATCCTTTGAGATCCTTTGAGCACATCAAAACATGAACAAGGGTCACACATGTTATGCAATACTAAAACACAAATAACCATTTTATATGACAATTATGTTCACAAGCAACAACAAGGTACTCATGACCCCCTTAACACACTGGAACATGATTTGGTGATGGCAACGGCTACTATGAGTCCCACACCTATCTTCACTTAAACTACTTAATCCTGGTGATAGGAACTGCTCCTATGGGTCCCACACTAATGTACACTTAAACCTAGTGATGGGAACTGCCACTACAAGGCCTACACCCATGTCCACCTAAACCTCTTAAACTGACATTCAACCCAAATCATTTCTAAGCACAACTCCACTAGGGACAATGTCACATAAGAATCATTAAGGTACTCCCTAAGGATCTACCACTACGGGCCCTTAGGCCAAGCTAAGCACATACAGCATATAACTTATACACTTAAGCTAAATCATTCAACTTAATCAATTTCAACACATATACTAACTTAAGCAAATATAGAACAACATACAAGTTACACGTACCTTGAATCCTAGCCTTAAGCACTTCCCGGTCTTAGACTTAATCTAAATGGAAATCTGTACAAATAACAAGTTCTTCGTGGTACTTAATCTAAGATCAATATCATTCTCTTAATTCTCTTAATCCTATTTATTTAATTTCTCTAGGGTCTTACTAGCTATCTAGATTGCATAGAAATTAGTTTAATTTGAAGTTAAATGAATATATAATTATGTTATACTTTATTCAACACGGCTATATTGGGGACCATGTTGCTCAACACATGCTGAAGCATGATCATATTAAGGGTTGTGTATCTTTCGGTGTAAAGTTTGGCTTCAATCCGGTTGGAACACAACCGTGTTAGGAGGTCATGTTCTTCTTAATTCAACACAGTTGAAACACGATTATGTTAGGAGGTCGTGTTACCCTTGACTCAACACTGTCGAAACACGATCATGTTAAGAGGTTTTGTATCTCTTAGTGCATCTTTCGAGTTTAACACGATTGAAACATGACTATGTTGGTAAGGCATGTTACCTACGGCAAATTCCATGAACCTTAATTCTTTTACTTTGAATTCTCTTAAATCTAATCCTCTCTATTCCTAAGCTCAATTATATCTCTAAAACATGCAAATGCATCTAAATAACAAAAATCTTCGCATTTACGTCAAAATTACACAATTCATATCCTTAAGCCGTTGATTCCCATTCTCCTATTGTCCTTTCTTAAACTTTGAGTCATGTATGAACAAAACAATGTAACCAATTCACATTACCCATTCACCACGAAAATTCTTATATAAAAACCCTTACCTCTCATACTTGGAATTAGGTCGCGCCGTCTCCTTTTGTTATCCTAGGGTTTATTTAGAGAGCGTTTGTCCTTTGTTTGCTATTTTACTATGAGGGAGTGAAAAGGAGGAAATGTTAGGTCATCTAGGTTAAATACTCCCCGTCATGAAATGTCTAAATTGCCCTTCTAATTTCTAAAATTCCACCATTGTCCTTAGCTCTTTGTGATAATACATATATTAAATAAATCAATAAATAAATTTTTCAAGTATTACATAATCCATAACCTTCCCTTTTAACAGTATAAACTTTCAAGGAAACGGATTTCTAGGATTTACCTTTTTCCTCATTTCCAGAGTGTCTGGAGAAACGTACTATTCATTTTCCGAATCACTGTCTGCAATAACCACCTCTAAACTTCTATTTTTGTTGGGTTTTCCTTGTTCTTTGCTATGAATAGTTTCTTGATATTTTTCTTAACTAGGGTTTAAAGACATAGAAAATTCCTTATCTTGAATCTCAATGGTTGTCTCAACTTTCTTTTTAGCTTTAGAAAGCATTATGGAAGTTCGGGTTAACTTTCATGGTGCCATGGTCGCAAACAAAGTTGTGGTTTAAGAGAGAGAGAGAGAGAGTTAAGAACAACATAGAGAAAGAGAGAGTTTTCAAAGTGTCTAAAGAGAGAAAGGATGGACTTTTGAATCTTTAATTTTTGAAAAAATGTTTTTAAGGAGTTCCTACACCTATGTGTAATATAATGGCTAAGAAGATATGACCCCTCTTTTTTTAGTTTAGCTTATCGAAAATAATAGAATTTTTTTATAACTATTATTATATAGGAAAATACACACCTATTTCATTTCTAACAAATTCAAATCTATTCCTATCCAATGGTTTTGTAAATACATCAGCCAATTAAAATTCAATTAACAAAATCAAGATTAATAACTCCATTATTAACATGATCTCTTATAAAGTGATGTTTTACTTCAATATGCTTAGATCTAAAGTGATGAACTAGATTTTTTGTAAGATTAATAGCACTTATATTATCACATTTTATTGAAATGTTTTTACACATAAAAGCATAGTCACATAATTGTTGTTTAATCCATAGAGCTTAAGCATAACAATTCCTAATTGAAATATATTATGCTTCAACTTTTGATAGGGCAATAGAGTTTTGTTCTTAGATGACCAAGATATAAGCTTGTCCCCTAAAAATTGACAAGTTCCTGAAGTACTTTTTCTATCAGTCTTGAAGTTTGCATAATCACTATCTGAATATCCTATTAAATCAATATTATAATTTTTAGGATATCAAATTCCTAATTTTGTAGTGAAAGATAAATATTTGAAAATTCTTTTAACAGTTGTTAAATGTGTTTTAGTTAGATTTGTTTGAAATCTAGCACACACATAAATAGCAAACAATTTGTCTAGTTTAGAAATAGTTAAATATAACAAAGATCGAATTAAACTTCTATAAATTTTTCAGATACCTTTTTACCGGTGATGTTAAGATATAACCTTATTGAAGTTGACATAAAAGTAGCAACTCCCTTAACTCAGCGTACTTTTCTAGGTTAATAAATATTCTTTGAGAGGTTTGCTTGATTTGCAATCCAAGAAAGAAGTTTAGCTCTCCCATTAAGGACATCTCAAATTCAACCTGCATCAACTTTAAAAATTCCTTTCAATATACTTCATTAGTAGAACCAAAAATAATATCATCTATATAAATTTATAGCACTAAAATATCTTTGTCAAAATGTTTTATAAAAAGAGTTGTGTCAACTTTTTCTCTTGAAAAATTGTTTTTTATTAGAACATCACTTAAACTTTCATACTAAACTCTAGGAGCTTGTTTCAAATCATAAAGCGCTTTTTGTAATTTAAAAACAGAGTCTTCTTTTGATAGATCTTCAAATCCTAGGGGTTGTTCTACAAAATACTTCTTTTTTGATATATCCATTTAAAAATGTACTTTTTACATCTATTTAAAATAATTTGAAATCTTTGTAACAAGCATAAGCTAATAATAATCTAATAGCTTCTAATCTAGCAATAGGTGCATAAGTTTCATTGAAATCAACACCTTCTTCTTGTAAATATCCTTTCGCTACAAGCCTTACTTTATTTCTAACTATCTTACCTTATTCATCAAGTTTGTTTTTGAAAATCCATTTTATTCTAATAATGGATTTGTCCTTTAGTCTCGAAACAAATGCTCATACTTGATTTCTTTGGAATTTTACTAATTCCTCTTGCACAACATTGATCTAGTTACTATCTGTTAAAGCTTCATACACATTGTTAGGTTTAATTTTAGATGATAAAGCAAATTGATTTTCTATATCTTGTAACTTTGATCTAGTTTTGACTCCAGAATCTATTTTCCTAAGAACTGATTCTGGTAGATGATATGACTTAAATCTCAAAGGTTTAGAATATTCGATTACAAATTGTTTAGGTTCAATAGTAGCTCCTAGCAAACTATCTAAGTGATTGTCTAACATACCTTCTGTAGAAGTGTTTGTTGGATTGTCTACTCAACTGCCTAACCTACCTTTTATTTTAGGTTCCATAAGTACTCCAATAGTATCTTGTAAACTTTGTTAATTATTTAATATTCATCATTATTCTTTTTATTTATTACATCATCACTATTATCCATGATTGGGTTATCAATAAACTTGATATTAATAGATTCCTTTACTAATCTAGTTACTTAATTAAAAATACAAAAAGCCTCACTTGTCATCAAATAACTAAGAAAGATTCCCTCATTGGCTCTTTCATCCAATTTACCAAGATTTTGTCTAGATTTCTTAATGAAGCATTTAGTCCCAAATTTGTGAAAGTATGACACATTCAACTTCCTACATGTGTACATTTCATAAGTTGTTTTCTTCATCAAGAGTCTCACATAAACTCGATTAGAAATATAACAAGATGTAGAGATTACTTCAACCAATAAATATTTAGATGCATTACTTTCATCTAGCATATTTCATGCCATTACTCCATTTTTGTGTAAAGTATATGGAGTAAAAAAGTTACGTTTTATTCCATTTTTCTCACAAAACTCAATAAAGTTTTCATTTTCAAATTCTCTACCATAACTAGTTCTTAAACTTATGATTAAAAAACTTTTTTCATTTTGACCTTGTTTTGAAAAATTTTTGAAAAGCATCGAATGCATCGGTCTTGTTTCTAAGAAATAAAACCATGTAAATCATGAAAAGTCATCAACTATTACCAAATCAAATTTATTAAATCGTAACCTTAAGGTTCTTATCAAACCAAAAAGACCAAGAAGTAGAAGTTCTAAAGGTCTTTTGTTGAAATAACATTTTTAGACTTATGAAATACGAAAACCATTTTATTTTTCAAGCAAGTATCACATTTAATATCTTAAACAAAAGAAAATTTTGATAATCTAATACAAGTTTTTTTATTGAAAGTTTTTCTAGTTGTGCAAATTTAACATGTTCCAATTTTTTATACTAAATAAAGAAATTATCATTTAATGTTAGGAAATATCTTTCAACTTCTACTCTCAATGGTTTAACCATGTAAATATTTCTTTTTCACAAACTTTCAAATAGTTTTTCTCCATTTTGATCAAAAGCTTTTACTTGGTCTTTACCAAAAATCATTTTATAACATTTGCCACAAAGTTGACTAATATTTAAGAGATTGTGTTTTAGATCTCTTATCAAAGAGACATTTTCAGTTATATTAGAGGGAAAGCCTACTATACCAGTTGCTATTATTTTTCCTTCATTTTCATCACTGAACTTGACAGAACCTCCATTTTTCCATTCTAGATTTACAAACAATGAAACATCTCCTGACATGTGTCGTGAGCACCTACTATCTAGGTATCACAAACCTTTTAGCTCTGTTTCGTGTTCCTACATTAACAAAAGAAATGATTAAACCCTTTCAGGAACTCAAACTAGCTTGGGTCCACCAAACAAAATTTTTCTATATGTTCATACTTGTTGCAAAAATAGAACACATAAGTATTAGATCTTACCAAACTTCTCTAATCTTGATATGGTCTCCATTAATATTGATATGAGCTTACCATTCTTGGATGATAATTATATGATCTAATATAGCCTCCATAATACCTTTTGTAATTCCTTCTACAGTATTCTCTATACATCTATGATGTAATCCAATGGTAATTCAATATAAATCAAAGAAGGAAGAACAATGTATCCAATTTCCAACCAATGGCATGAACTCTAACTAGTAATAAGAACCTTAAATTGCGTGAAATTAGAAGAGGAAAAGATAATCCAATTATGTACCAAATTTTATGCACTAGTAATAATTGGAAAGGGCTTGAGAAATTATTGATATTACACACAATAATTCCTAAGAAAACTCGCCACAATCCCTAGGATGGAAATTGATAAGAGTAGGCGTGAAATGGAGAGACCCTTCACGGAAAAATGCAAGTGATTTTCAATTTGAAAAGTGTTGTCTAAAACCTTAAATAACAAGTATTTATACCTATTCTAAATAAGGAAAATTCAACAATGTAAAATGATGCTTGAACCGGTCCTATGGGAGCATTTGGCAACCAGTTCATCCATGTGAAATGAAGTGAAGTATGGTCGGTTTCTCCAAGTAAAATGTAAATAATGTAAGGCCGATTTCTCTTGTCTTTGTAGGTCCAAGCATAGCTCACACACCAAGCATTAATCTGTTGGTTCGCTATCCTGTAAGACCGACAAATGTACCTAATGAAATGCAAAGCAATTATACAATGAAAATGAAGACACTAAACAAATGTCTTTGGGGTCTAATTGTTCAAAGAAGACTCTTATTGCCAAATTTTGTAATCCTTTGGCTCTTGCTTTGGTTATGGGTCCTATAGGTGTATGATTCCTATTAGTCTATCTGGAGTTCTATCTATAGTTCTGTCTAGAATACTTTCTAATATTCTTTTCATTTTGTTTAATAGACTTATTTTCTTTCATATTTACACTTTTATTTTTCTTCTTACTTGTATCAATATTATTTTTAGTGATTGGGTCTTTTCCTTTAACAAAAATAGTTTCCTTAGCTTGTTTTGGGGACTTGAACTTATTATATCATAATCCTTCTTTTAAGTTACTTATTCTTTGAGATGATATTAACTTTTGCAGTTTTTCATCACTTTCAGAAAACTTAGTAAACATAGAATTCAAATTTTTTGAAACTTCGTCGATTCTTACATTAAGCTCTTCAATTTCTTTTCTTAATGTATTATTTTCATTTGTTAACATATCTTGTGTTTCTTGTTATCTTTTATTATCCATATGTAAAACTTTCGTATCATTTTTAAGAATATCATTTTCATCAAGCAACAACATATTAGTTTGACATACGACTTCTTTCCCATTTCTCAAAGTTTCAATCTTTTTATTTACCTTAAATAGAGCCTTTAATAGTTGTTTAACTTGTTTTCAAAAGCTAACAGGCATATCATTTTCAAATTTAGAAGATACCTCAGATAAAGTCATAGCACATATTTACCTCTTCTTCATTGTTTAATCCAGCGTTTGACTCAACATCTAACTCATCAAAATCATTTCATGTTACCATTAAAGCTTTTTGTTTCTTCTTATATTTCTCCATCTTTTTTATTAACATAAGACATCCATACTTGATGTGTCCTAGCTTCTTGCATTTGAAGCAAAATATTTCTTTCTTTTTTTCTTTCTTTCTTCTTTTTCTTTTAAAACCTTACATGTACTATACTTAGATTGATTGATAGAAAAACCTTTAGACCATTCATAATGCTTAGCATTTTTCTTGAATGCTTTTATAAATCTTCGAACTAACATTGTGAGATCATCATTATCCTCCTCACTATCTAATTCTTCATCTCACTCAATGTCTTGCTCAATAGCCTTAAATGTTATGGACTTTTTAACTTTCTCTTAGTTATTCATACGCTTCAATTCAACTCATATGCTTGAAGCTTTTCTTAAAGTCGGCTTAAGGTCAGTTTATCTAAGTCATCAGTTTCTTCAATGGCATTTGTCTTTGAATCCTATGAACCTGGCAAAATTCACAAGATTTTCCTTACGAGCTCACTGTCATCAAACTTTTTACCAAGCAAAGCAAGTTCATTAATAATTAAATTAAATCTATTAAATCCATCAAATATAGTTTCATTAGATAAAAATCTAAGCAATTCATAGCCTTGCACGATTGCTCCTCTCCTTATGTCTTTGATCATTGCAACACCTTCATAGATTTCACACAATTTGTCCCATATTTCCTTTGCAAATTCACATGATGAAATCATAGCCAATACAGTCTAAAAGATGCTCATCAAAAGCAGATTCTTTGTTGTGTTGTTTACTTCATCCTTTTTCTTTTCTTCATTAGCTAGTCACAGACTGTCAATTAGAATGATTTGTTGATCTCCATAACATATGATTTCCCACAAAGCAAAGTTAATTGCTTTAATATAAGTTTCCATCCTACATTTCCAATAAGGAAAATTAATGTTGCAAAAGAATGGTATATAATTGATGCAATGGTGATTGCATTGTCAGTCATTGATCCACTCTTATATGCAGAAGAGTTGCTGTTCTATTACTAATTTTAGGTCTCAAAATGGCAAATAAGAGGGGGGATGAATTGTTTGTTCAAAAATTTTACAAAATTTTACTTAAACGATCACTTTTTAAATTCCCTTTTCTAATGAAGGATGTATGTGATGAGCAAATAGAAAATAATGTGCAATGAAAATAAAGAAGACGGCAATATATAGAGGCTCTTCTTATTGGGTATGTCCTCTCTTCCGGCTACACTGCTAGGGATTTAGTCTTCCACACCAATTGTTCCACTAATCCAATAGCTAAGAAATGTTACAAACACCAATAATGCTTACTCTATCTTTCTAGCCTACCACTTGACTAAATACAAACTATAAGACTTTTTTAACCTCACTTTCTAAGCTAATGTTTACACAAAAAAGTAAAGAAAATTTATACAAGAATGAGAAAATATATATTCTCTAGTTTAAGCTCAAGAAAACAAAGAATTGTAATTGTTTTTATATAATTATGTTTTTCATCTCTTCTCATGTCCTCCTTTGAACTTAAAATCTCCAATTTATATATTTGCTTCTTTGTCAATATAAGCCTGCCAATGTTTATAGAGTCTTCTAACAACTCCTATGTTGTATAAATAAGATTAATATGCCTACATTTGTGGAGTTTGAAAAAAATCTTATATGAATTTCAAATTCGAAACTCCTCAATCATGTAACCGATTCTACTCAAGATTGAAATTGTTAATGTTTATCTTCATCTGCCTCTTTAACAATCTTATATGGATAAGCTTTAGTTTGAAAACCAAAAATCCTTCTTTATGCCAATAATCTTTAGCTAATAACCATATTTGTTATACTTATCTTATCTTGTTCTTCATTGATTGATGTTTATGTCAAGATAAATCTTTAAATGTCTTGATCAACCATCTTTTATAAAAAAAAAATAATACCGTGCTGTTATTTATTAAAAACTACTTTGTAAACTCACAAAATAGTCTGTAAGGAAAATTCCCATGAGTTATTAATCCTCCTTAAGTGTAGTACCCAAATACACTTAATTAATTGAATTAGGGCTTTAAATAAATCAAACTTGTATAGATAATAATTGTATGAGCATACATTCAGAAAAACCAAACCAAATTATCAAATTGTATATTTAAGTATCTACTAAAATGTCTAACAAATTGTTTGTATTAAACTATCTATTTAAGTGTCTAGTAAATCATCTAATAGATTGTCTAGTCAACAATTAGGTAAAGTGTTTGTAAACTATTACCTACTTAAGTGTTTGCAAAAATGAATACTTTTGTTTTATGTACTTAAAACATATTTATTAGATATTCTATACACGTAAAATAGATTTATTAGATCTTATAACTTTTTTGTTATCATTAAAACTTATTTCAGAAAACTTGACAATACAAATATCTATGGACCATTCCTAATGGCTTCTTGGAATGGTCAATAGTACTTTATAATGTTCATAAATGACTTCTCTAGATATGCTTATCTTTTTTCTCACTCATGAGAAATCTCAATCACCAAATGTATACAAAACTTTTAAAGCTAAAGTAAAGAATCAACTAGGAAAAAGAATTAAAGCTATCGAATCTAACCATGGTGATGAATATCGTGGTAGATATAATGGATCTAGTGAACAATGTCCAAGACGTTTTACCAAATTCCTAGAGGAATGTGGTATTGTCCTACAATATACCATACCACGCTCACCTACCATGAATGGTGTTATAGAAAGATGACACTAAACACTTACGAACATGGTAAGGAGTATGCTTAGTCATTCCACCTTACTAAGATCATTTTAGGGAGAGGCTTTGAAAACCGTAGCATACTTACTCAATAGAGTACCAAGTAAGGCAACTAACAAACCCCTTATGAGTTTTGGATAGGTAAAAGACCTAATTTAAAGCACTTGCATATTTTGGGATATCCAGCTAAGACTAGGCCTTATAGGCTGATGAGAAAATTTCTGGCACAGTTGACATTTTCAAAACCCGATTTGGATGATGATCCAAATCGCTCATATTTTACTTTATGTCTTATATTCTAATAAATATTTGAGAATAATCTTACAGGTACAATGATGATTCTCCATAGGATGCCAATATGTCCTACAACAGTTGATGAACACAGAACTTTTCAAGGTAACAATCAAAGACCCGCTGCGATTGTTTACCATTCTGAGGCATTGGTTCATGAAGACTTATGATATATTGTACTTTGTAATTGTTTTATGAACTATTCTTGGTTGTATTTGGTTTTGGGATACTTTCATTTCCTTATAATTTTCATTTAGGACTAGCCACCTTAAAAATGGCAAACTTGTAATTTTGTCCACTTTTTAACCCTAGGAGTAGCAAGTATAAATACTTGCTTAGAAGAGGGTTTGGGGAGGCCATACTTTGCAGATCAAACATAGCAAGTTCACGTGTGGAATTAGGGTTCATCCTTAGTTCAAAACCTCTTATCAATTTCAACCTAAGAATTAGAATTGTGGCGAGTGCGACAAAGGGGAATTGTGAGTCATATCGATTTCATCTTTATTGTTTTTCATTTCTTCTCTAGTGAGTCATATGTAGGGGGGATTTGAATCTTTCTTAGAACTATTGTGAGTGTAATTCATGAACAATTGTCTTGTTAAGATTGATTATTCTTTTAGTTATTGAATTCAATATCATTTTAGTGAATGGCGTGAATTGGAATTGTTGGAAGAGGATATATCACGGTTTTGTGTTTTTCTTATTCATCCATTTCACATGAAATTCACTTGGTCTTATTGTTGTTTAGTGAAATTTATCATTAGTGGAAGTTGATTGCATCTTTGAACCATTGGATTTCATCAAATTTCCATTAGGGTCACACAATTTCCTAATTCGATTGGACCAGTTTGATTGTGACTTAAGGATTTTTTTCTTTGAGTCATTTGATTGTGTTTGAACTTGGTTTTGAGAACATCATAGGCCAAATGATAAAAAAAAAAAAAAAAAACATAAACTCTAGGATTGTTAGTTAATATTTTATTAGGTACTCTAAAAAATTAAAGGGTAAAAAACTTTATGATCCCATTACTAAAGGAATTTTTGAGATGATAAATGCTTAGTTCTTTGAGGATGTTGAGTTTGTGGCGGTAGATAAAGTTTAAAGATTTTATCTTTGAAGAGAAACAAGTTGATATTCCTTTAATTACTATTTATAGCCCTTAGAATTAGATTATAGTACTTGATGCTATTCAAGAAGAAAATTCAAAACAAGACAATGTAAATGAATCTTCCATTTTTGAACAACAAACTCTATAACCTCAAGAATGAGTGCCACTAGGGAGATCCACTAGAGAAAGAAGAAACACAATTCCAAATGATTATGTTGTGTTTCTTCAAGATCATGAGGATGGTCTTGGAATGATGGAAGATGATCCTATCAACTTCTAACAAGTCATAGAAAGTTCTGATTCTCAAAAGTGGATAGATGCCCTAAGTGAGGAGATGAAGTTTATGAGGGACGATGACGTATGGGACCTTGTTCCATTACCTAAAAATACGAAACCCATTGGTTTCATATAGATATTTAAGACCAAAAAAGATTTGAAAGGCAATATAAAAAGATACAAATCACATCTTGCCACTAAGGGCTTTACATAGAAAGAAGGCACTAATTATAAATAGACTTTCTCTCCTATTTCATCAAAAAACTCTTTAAGGATAATAGCACTAGTAAAAATTACATTAGATGGATGTAAAAATATTGTTTCTCAATGGTCACATTAATGAGACGATCTACACAACCAGAAAACTTTGTTTTAAGAGATTCAAAGCAGATGGTGTGTAAGTTAAAGAATTCCATCTATGGACTCAAGCAAGCATCACACCCATGAAATCACAAGTTTCATCAAATCATCATCTTGTTTGGTTTTGAGATGAATGCAATGGATGATTATGTATACCACAAGTTCAGTGGGAGCAAGTTTATTTTCTTCGTTTTATATGTGAATAACATACTGTTTGCCACAAATGATATGGGCCTATTACATGATACTAAGAAATTTCTATCAAAAATTTTGAAATGAAAGATCTTGGAAAAACCTCTTTTATATTAGGAATCTAGATACATTGGGATTGTTCTTGAGGTATTCTTGGATTATCTCAAAAGGCTATATTAAGAAAGTACCCCGAACGGTTTAGCTTGTAGAATTATAAACTAGAAGATGCCGCTATTGCTAAAGAAGACAAGTTTAGTCTAGACCAATGCCCTAAGAATGATCTTGAAGGAAAAGAAATGGAGAAGGTCCTTTATGCTTTAGCCATAGGAAGTCTTATGTATGCTCAAATTTATATGCATCTGGATATTATGTACATTGTTGGAATACTAGGAAGATATTTGAGCAATCTATAAATGGATCTTTGGAAAGCAGCTAAACAAGTCATGGGGTATTTATAGAGAACAAAAGATTACATGCTCACATACAAGCAATCTAATTAGTTGAAGATCATTGGTTATTCTAATTCTAATTTCACCAACTACCAACACAGTCAAAAATCCACATCAAGATATATCCATCTACTTGCTGGAGGAGTAGTTTCATGGAAGAGTGCCAAGCAAACACTCATAACTTCTTCTACTATGGCAAAAAAGCTTATAGCATGTTATAAGACATCTAATCATGAAATATAGCTAAGGAATTTTGTTACTAGGCCACACATTATGGATAATGTGAAAAGACCATTACGGATATATTATGACATTAAATTAGTGATGTTTTATTCCAACAATAACAAGAGCTTGACAAAGTCAAAGCTCATAGACATCAAGTTTCTTATGGTGAAAGAAAGAGTTTAAAACAAATAGATGTCTATAGAACACATAGGAACTAACTCTATGGTTGTAGGTCCACTTACTAAAGGATTACCACCTAAAGTCTTTCATGAGCATGTCGCTTATATGGGTACTATGTATTTTCAAGATGTTTAGTTTCAATGGGAGTTTATATTTATAGTGTTTGTTTGTTTTACACATTAGCTGTCATTTAGATATAGATTGTGGTTACAGTGATTACAAAAATAAAGTTAATTTTAGTTATCCAGTATTTTTTGTTAAAAATTTTCTAGACTCATATAAAATTGATCTCACTAAGGTATAATTTAGGACCAGTTGGAAAAAAAGCATGTTAGATCATAATGCATGTATTTCCCATACTATACATCCATACTTAATCTGTGTCATTTAATTATGTTAATGTATGTGATCATTGATAGAATCAATTACAACATGTGTAATGAAAACCGCTTTGGTCCTATGTTAATGTAATTGATAAACCAAATTGTTTGGAAATGCATTTGACTATGGTAGCAAAATTATTGAGTACTTGTAAAAATTATACACAATTATAAAGGTCACACATATAGCCCAAGTGGGAGATTGTTAAGTTTATTTTATAAGTAAACCGTATGAATTTATATGTGTTAATAATAATAATTGTGTAATAAGACTATTATATTAAATAAAATCCAAATAAAGTGATTTAATCAAGTTATAGACTTTAACACATTAAGTATAGGTTATTATATATAGAGAATGAAGATATTGTTTCCAATTTTATGATTGGCAAAATTAAAAATAATAAAAGTTAACAAACAATTAATATATATATATATATATAGCCATGGTCTCTCAAGTCATCAGATACCCCATTATTAGAAAGAACAAGAAACACACCCCATTATTAGAAAGAACAAGAAACAAGACATCTCTAAGGGACATCTCATAAACTTGGAAGGCTACACAATCACATCAAGAGAAATTATGGATTCAAGTATGCTTTCATTTATTATTTTTTTATTTTATGCCCTAATTTTACACAAATTATTTCTGAATAATCTATATTATGGAAATCATTACATGAAAATCCAACGAAATATGTTTCCAAATTCATGGCCGAGCAATTCAGATGGTTGCATGTGTGCATTTGTTTTTATTTAGAAACAGATTTAATTATTTTTTACTCTTTTCATGTCAGTCAGGCCCTCTTCAGTTTGCAAAAATTCGCAATATCTAACACAAACATTTTCCGTTCTTTTCTTTAAACCTCCACCAAAGATATCAGCAAAACCATATTTTTTGCAGATCTTGGGATTTTCCATATTATACTTTTTCGTTCGAGTTACCTAGCTAACAGCAATTATCAAATATAATACCTATGCATGTGTAGGTCTCACCTCCTATAAGATGAGGAAATGTAAACCTCTCCTGTGAGACAATTTGTTTAACGGAGGATTATTTGCAATTAATAAAAACACAGTTTTGAGGAACAATATGTTATACACATACCTGTTTGTTAATTCATATCCAAAATATACTAGATGTTTCCTCTCCCTATATTCATTAATGGCCGATAAAACTGAGGTTTCTGAAAAGTTGATGAGAAAGGAGACAACAACCGACCATCTATAATTGTACTGCATGGGCCCTTCCATCGAAGGTTTCGATAAGTACATAGTGGCCTACAACATATAGTCGTCTAACCACGTAAACAATTATAATGTTGCGATAAGCAAAAGCGAAATTGATCACGATTGGAGTTTGACAGGTTATAATGCATTGTCTCAAATATTTTGGCAAAACCTACTTTTTCGTGAACACGAAGCTAATAATTAATAAAAGCCTAATAAGAATAATTTCAATTATAAAAAATAAATCAAATCTCTTCTCTCTTTTTTCTGGTGAAAAACAGGATAAACAAATTACTCATAATGTTCAACCAAAATTCCAACAATCAGTACTACTCCTTAACTCTACTATCATCATAGCTCAAGTTTCCTCCACTCAAACTTAAACTAGTCCTACCACTACCAAGATGATCTTCTAGCCTTGCATTATCTTTTATTGGTGCTTCCAAAATCTCTAGAGTTATTTCTCTTTGAACTATTTGCTTTAAGCTTTCCTTCACTATTTTGTATGTCACCATGTTTTCTTCATAGGGAACTGATGTGAGATAAGTATATTTATTAAATTTTATAATATAGTGGATTAAATATGGATATCGTCTCATTTGGATTACAAGTACTAGTGGTAACCTACATCCTATTATCTAACCAATAAATTATAAATATTAATTGATTTAAAACTTATAACTAAGTATTAACTAATAAACTAAAAATTAAATTGAAAGAAAGAAAAGCAAAACAAATTATAATTAACTTTAAGATGATAAAACAAATATCTAAACTTTGTTTCTTTTAGGATTTATTATTTGACATCAACAAAATTCATT
This sequence comes from Laguncularia racemosa, assembly GCA_037954665.1. Taxonomy (NCBI): domain Eukaryota; kingdom Viridiplantae; phylum Streptophyta; class Magnoliopsida; order Myrtales; family Combretaceae; genus Laguncularia; species Laguncularia racemosa. The sequence goes on from JBBMOL010000066.1 coordinate 897,616, forward strand.
CGAATCCTTTTTTAATTTCATTGACCGGGAAAATTCCTAAATTAGTTTAATAACTTTCTCAAGCTTATTAACTCTAATCTTGAGAATACCTATTTAAATCTCTTCATAATAACATATTTCAAATATTATATTAAAAATAATGAATTTCCTAAAAATAAATTAATCAATTTTAGAAGAATTGTGTAACTTATCTTTAACATTACATCAATTCTTTTCAAACATACTAGATCTAATTGCACATCAAATTTCTCAATCATAATATATAATATCAAATAATTAAAATAATACCTTAGAAATATTAATCTAAACAAAATAAAAAATAAATGCATTAATAAAAAAATCTAAGAATTCATTAAATAACAATAAATCCAGTTACATAATAATCCTATGATCTATAAGTCTAAATACTAAGAAAATTAAGCTCTAATCATGTTGAAAACAGAAATCCTCAATGATGTAAAAACATGCATCATTAAAGAGATCAAAGAAAAACCTTAATTCTTGAAGTAGAAAAAAAAATATTATTCTATTCTCTCAAAAGAACCCTTGAACAATAAATAAAGAAAAAAAAAAGTCTTCTAAAAGTTTTGAGGTCAAGTCCCTCTTATCCTTTATATAGCGGGCATAAAAAAAAAAAAAGGCTAACACACCATCTAATACAGTCGTGCTTTGGGTCGTGTCAAAATTATTGAACAAAACTTCAAAAACTGGATGTTGCAGTCGATACAACCTAAACATAGTCGTGTCTAAAGGTCATGTCTAAGTCATGCTTAAAAATAATTGTTTTCAAGAGATACATAACCAATAAACCCAGTCATGTCTCACCCTTATGTAACTTTTGGCTTTTATTTCTTCATGTTTCAATTTTCAACATGATCTTCACATGTTCATGTCTACTGCCCATGTCTATCTTTAAAAATTTATAACTTATTCTATTTAGCTTCAAATTAAGTAAAATTCAATTCATTTTCTTCATTTTTAATTCAATTATCCATCAAAATCTTAAAATCAAAATATCACTTAATTAAAATTTAAATTCTTTAAAAACACACCAAAATAAGAAAAAATATTTTTTAAATCTCACTTTATATATATACATAATTAAGCCCCTATTAGGACCCTACAAAAAATAATCTCTTTAAATCCAAAAGCCAATTCACTATAAGACTTTAGAAGATATAGGATCCATTCATTCTCTATTCCTTTCCCTTGTAGCAAATCTACTAATAATAAAGAATCAAGTTCTATCACAACCCTCTCTTTTCTTATCTTTTAAGTAATCTCATACCATACAGAGTTGTCTATAGTTTTGCTACTAAAGGTGAAGCACTTGCAATTTTTTTTTTTTCTAAAGCCTCTTGGTACTTTCCCCTCATTATCCTTATATATTGTCCTAATGCATGCTTCTTCTTCTTTTTTTCCTTCATCAAATACTGCTCCACTACAATTTATTCTCACCTAACCCTCCTCCAATTTCCTCTGCTCTATCAAAAAGTTTTGACTAGTCACTCTCATTTTTTCTTCTTATTCATTTCGCACAATTCATCTGCTTCCATGTATGCCTGAGTTTGCCACTCCATGTTGTGAGTTTAGCTATTAAATATTTTTCTATTCCTTTCCCTCTAAGTAACCCTAAACATGAACAAAAACCTCACTATTTCTAGGGCGATTCTTTAGTCCAATTGATCTTCCTTTTATGTACGCTTTGTTTCACCTACTTCCTAAAACTCTCCATCTTGTCATCTCATGGCACCATCCCCACGTTGCCTCAACAAGTATCCCTCATTTAGCAAGATTTTCTTTGGTTTGTATTTTATTGTGAAGACTCCACCATATCAACATTTGGATTGCCAGTGTTAAAGGAGTTTTCCAAACCCACCACCACTTTTCATTTACTCTAACCGTTTCGCTTTCTACCTCTCCATTGGTATCATGTTTCCATGTCCATCTATCTCGTGACTCTTCTAGATTTTTCAATTATATGTTACTTATTCTCAATGCAATATCATAGTCTATTGGGTATCCTATTATGTCTTCCTTCCATCTCCCCAAGCCGCTCCATACTTGTGTCAAGGTAATCTTCTCCTTGTCTTTCCTAATAAGGTCCCTCTAGCCATTTCCTCACTTCATTTTCCATCATTCACATGTTTCCCCAGAACATTATATTTCTTCCATTTCTAACTTACCTTATTAGCTTATATTCCAGCTATTATGTTGCTTGCTTTGGCTTTTTGAAACTTTTTAACCCATTTTTTTATTTTGAAACCCTCCCTTTCTTTCTTATAGTTCTGTTTAATCGGTTTTGTCCAAATAATGTCCTTCATCTTGACACTCCATGCAAGTTTCATGAAATTTGCATCATTTCTCTTCTTTAAATTTAAAAGACCAAGCCCTCCATCCTCCTTTAGTTTCTTCACTTTAGTCTAGGAAATCCAATGGATTTTCTTTTTCTCTTCTAATGATATACATATGAAATCCCTATGTATTTGCTTTAGTTGGTTCATCATCTTCATTGGCAATGAAATTACTTGTGAGTAATAGTTGGTGATGCTCTTTAGAGCCGATGTTACTAGTAGCTTTCATCCAACCATGCTTAATAGTTTAGTCTTCTAACCAGCTAATTTTCTTATGGTTTTTTTCTAGTATGAAGCTAAGATCTATATATCTTAAGTTCCCTCCTTCCTTGACTAGAATTCCTAAGTATTTTCCTACATTTGCTTACAATTTGATTCTAAAGTTTGCACATATTTCATTCTTCATCCTTTGCTCCTTACCTTATGAGAAAATGATGCATGATTTGCCATAGTTAACTTTCTAACCTAACATCTTTATAAAGGTCTCCATAACCTTTTCCATTACACTTGCATTTTCTCTCGTGGCTTCCCCCATTAGCAAGATATTATTTGCAAAGAATAGTGTGAAAAGGTTAAGTCTAATCCCTATAACTTTACAGGCTTCCAAGCTCCTTCTTCTACTAAAATATGTATCCCCTTACCTAACATTTCCATTGTTAGGATAAATAGATATGGGGACATGGGGTCTCCTTGTCTCGGTCCCCTGCTTACTTAAAACTCTTGGAGCATAGATCCATTTAGTAAGACTTTAAAGCTTGTTGTTGCTAGGCTTTCCCCTACCATATCTATCCACATCTTTGGGAAATTTAGACTTTACATTGTATATCTTACAAAGTCCCATTCCATTCTTTCATAAGCTTTCTCTAAGTTTAGTTTTACTATCATCCACTTCTTTCTCCTTTTCTTTTTCATTGAGTGTAGTAGTTCTTGGAGAATCATGGCATTATCCTTAGTGTTGCATCCTAGGATGAACCTCACCTACTAAGGGTTGCTTAATTCATTCAGATATAGTCTTATTCTATTCACAAAGATCTTTCCTATCACCTTATACAATGTGGTACAAAGACTAATCGAGCAATAGTCCTTAATTTTATTTTTTTCCCACTATTTTGGAGATTAATACCATAAGTGTCTTATTTATCTCCTCTAGGATTTTCTAGTGCTCAAATATTTTCATTACTATGGTACAAATTGATGCTCCAACAACATGCCAACACTCTTGAAGAACTCCTTATGGAATCCATCAATACCTAACATTTTCTTACTTCCTGTGTTCTATAGTGCCCTTCAAATCTCCTCCTACCGCACTTCTCTTTCCATTAATCTCCTTACCTCCATACTTAGTCTATTGTAATCCATCATCCAAGTTGGAGGCAGACTCTTGCAAAATTATCTCTTAATAGTAATAAGCTTACCAAAGTGCTTGTTTATTACTTCTCTATGACCTCTCTCTCAATTATGCAATTGTTACTATCATCAAATAGCTCTATTATTCTTGATTTAGATCTTCTTGTAAAGATACTTGCTTGGAACAAGTGGGTATTTCTTTCCCCTTCTAAGATCCAATTTGCCCTTGCTTTTACCACCTACAATTTTTCATCCTGGTTCAACTCTTCATCCAATTCTTTGTATTAACTTTTCCTCATTTAGCCTTCGTTGAGCTGGGTTTAACCTAGTCATTTTTTATATCTCCTCCATTCTCTTGTGAATGTTCCTCTTCCTCACATGGATCAAGCCATATACCTCCTTATTCCACTTTCTTAAATTGTTGCTACCTCTTCCAAATGTTTTAGGATTTTCAATCTATTCCATTTCCAAATCGACTTTATCATTTCTTTGCAGTTCCCAAGCACATCTTTCTCCACTCATAGTTGGCTTAGTCCTTGTTTAGACTAAGTTAACTAAGGTTTTAAACTTCTTCATCCATGTGAAATTTGGTCCCACAAAATCCATGTCCACCATTTTACACTCATCCATACATGCTTAATATGCTTTCGCCCTAACTTGTCAAACTTCCCTCCTTCCTCACTTTTCTTCCTTATATAGAATCTCATTAAAATCCCCCTATCATCATCCATGGTCCCCTCACATTACTAGCCGCCTCACTAAGTTCTTACCATATGGTTTTTCTTGTCTCAAAGTTAAGATTTGCATAAATAGCTAATAAAAGCCAAGATAGGGAATAGTTACTTACCTCAACTTTCAAAAGTATATGCTGTTGTGCAACTTATTACTCTATGATCTCTAACTCATCTACATTACATAGGACAACCATGCCGCCACTATATCCTACTACTTTTGCACATGACATTTTTTTCAAAAAAAAAAAAAATTCTTTTAGTGATCTTCCCCCCTCCCTTCTTAATCTTATTTATGTTATAATTACTAAGTTTAGTTCATGTCAGTCTACCAATTCCCTAATGGCCCTACACCTTATGTTTGGCATCATCCTTTGCACATTCTATGCTAAGACTTTGAAAGGCTTTAGTCTCATGTTTGTTGATAGAGTATCCATGAGCTCTAGGTTCAACATTGTGAGAGTAATGTTAAAACATTAATTTTGTGAGAAGTTCATTTAGACTCCCTCAATTTCCATCTCCCAGCTACATAACCTGAACATTGTCCTTGCCATTAACATATGCAATTCCCACGATATCAACATGAATCTCTTGCTTTATCCTTCCATCATTTAGACTACATACAATATCTCTTGAATTTCCATGGGGCCAAAAGGTTTGTCAAAATGTCCTCCACTATCATCTTGCATGTCCATTCCATTATATTCAGAATATTCCTTGATCTCGTTTCTTTCAGGTACAATGCCATCTTTGCTAGTATTGTGCACTCCCCCACTATTCTTACACTTCCTACTCCTATTCAATACTCCCTTTCTCCCATTGTCCTCGAGAGAAAGGTTATTTCTAAAACTATTTCCTTCCCCCACTTTGTTTTTGTGATTACTACATTTGTCACCTCCACTAGTATTCTCATTACATACACTTCCATTAACACCCTCCATATAGATGACTCTTTGATTAGTAGTAGTCTCTACGATACCTTATGAAGTAGCTTCATGTCTAATGTTACTTTCACCATGTTCACCATCTTTTCTTACTAATTTCTTTAGAGAAATCGATTTTCTCTTGTTTTCCCCTTCTTTGTTTTACGTAAGGACAGTAAAGGTGAACTCTCCTTCTTTTCTCTCTCTCTCTCTTGGTTACTATATTTGTTAATGTTTGTTGGTTTATTTTCTCTTAGTATATGGCTATTCCAAAACCTTTCTCATAACTTACTCCCACATTTACTCCTTTAGTATTTGTTTTTTTTCTCTTCATTTATTACTTTTCTTGTTGCTTTATTTGACTACCATGTTATGTTTAATCCTCTCCTTTATCTAGTCACATTTTGAGTTTTGTTTTTTGCCATCTGATTCCTACCCTTGTGTTTGCCTTCTATCTACTCATTCTCTCTTCTTCCCAAATTCCTCTCATCACTTATGTCTCCATCCTTATAAAATGTTCCACAATTAGCTATTTCCCCTATCTTTTCACATTCCTTTCTTTCCTATTCATTTGTCCTTTTGGCTTCCCTCTCATCCCTCACACTTTGCTTCTCTTTCTCTTTCTTTCCCTCTAACTTTGCATCCTCCATTTCTTTTTCATTATAATGTTCTTTATATGGGCAGTACACTCTATTATGACTAAAATGCTCACATATTTCACATAAATTGGGTATTCTTTCATATTGCATCTTGTATGAATTCTTGTTCATTCAAAATTAAGTTATGTTTTAATGGGGTGTTCATGTCAACCTTGACATAAATCCTCGCAAAACACCATCTTTCCAGACCCATTGTATATGAATCATATCTCACTATTAGTCCAATTTTTTCCTCAATTTTTTTTTATTGTTAGCAAGGAATAGTACTTTATGGGTAATGAACAATACAAACCACTACAACATTGAATTCTATTACCTCTAGTCTAAAGTATAGTTCCCATTTCCTAAGTGCCAAGTATTGTTTATTGATAAACAATGGCCTATTTTGGATTACTCATTGTTGGTCTATAGTGCACTCTAATGTCACCAAGTACTACCTAACTTCGGCATGAATTAATTTGAATTGATTTAGTTGTCTTCACATTCTTCTAAGCTTTTCCCACATCATTATGTACCTAACATTTGCTCCCATCACCTTCACAATGAGTGTATTCTACCGGGGTGCATTTAAGATCTTTCTCTTGTCCTTTGAGAATGATACATAACATACAACCAACAATATGTTTTCATTTACTTTTACCTCTTCCTATTGATTCATTTCTTGGTCATGATCCATTCCCCCCCACTCATTTTCTTTAAAATAATTTCTTTTATACACTCAATATATTCAGCATGATCATATCTCTAAAAGAAAGTTTCCCTATTTCATTTCCTCTTCTATTGCAAAACATGAGAAAAAAAAATAAAATAAAATAATAAAAGGGTTGGGGCCAATAAAAGTAATAAATATTTAAGATGGAGGTCAATTTGGTCACTTTGTGAGATAGGTATAAAAGAGTTAAATACTTGTCAACTTAACTCTTTTCATTTTCTACACTACAACCCCCCCCCCAGAGTTAAGAAAACCCTAGGAGAAGAAGATGATTGCTATGTGATAAGTCGCAAAATACCCTTATCTAGAGTAATGAAATTGTGCTTTATTATTGAATTTTTAGATGATTTGTTGAAGAAAAGGATGCTTAATGGAATGAATGTTAATTTCAGGATCTTCTAGAGTATTTTGGAGCTAAGGGAAGGAGTTTTGACGAGTCGGATCAAGTTTGGAAGGAATTGGATACATTACATGTGAAGAGAAAGAATTCTGGAAAGTGCACAAGCGAGATACATGCCCATGTACTTTGCTTGTGTATACTGAATCAAATGTCTAGAAAGTACACAAGCAAAGTACACGCCCATGTACTTTTCTTGTGTATCTAAGTTTTACTTATGTTCAACGATGTTTCAAATACACGACCAATGTATACTCCCATGTACTTGCTCGTGTATATTCACATAAGGACACTTGGAAGCAAGCATGAGATACACGAACGAGATACACTACTCGTGTATCCGCTCGTGTATATATCCAACCGGGGTACATGTATAAATAGACCGTTAGTTTGCCCTAGAACGGAGGTGACGAATTTTTTATTTGCTCTGACTCTCATAACAGCAAGGGAAAGAAAATTCTATCAATTCTAAGGGAGATTGAAGACCCACGAAGAAGAAGATTCTATCTCTAAGGGTGGTGACTCTGAATTTTATCTATTCTTCTAGTAATTGCATTTCTTTTGTCCAATTCATGGAGGAGTAGACCCGAGATCTAGATTTTATTTGAAACTTCTCTGTCATGTGATGAAGATTTGGTTTTTAATGCGAAGTTGTTGGCTTTCTTATGATTAATTGCATGCCCTTCAATTGTTTCTTAGATTCATGGATCCGGAATATGAATTTATGCATGATATCATATTAGTTAATTGAGAAATTACTCTTATGATTAGATTTAATGCAATTAATGAGATTTGATTGTTCTTCTAGAGATAGGAAATAAGGGTCTTCTATTTACATCAATTATTTTGATGTGAATTCATGTGCTTTATGCAATTCTAGGTTTCTATTAACTAAGGAGAGATCCTATTTGATAAACCTAGGGCTAGATAGGTTAATATACTTGAGAAAGTAGTTAACTTGACTAGAGAATTCGACAGTATAAGAAGTCAATTACTCCAATCTTCATAAATCTAATTAATTACATGATAGAGAAGGAGTAGAATAAGATCTAGGTTGCTTTTGTTAATTGATAAATCTTCAGAACCATTGTTGTTAGTGAGTTATCAGTTTTAAGATTAGAGTAATTAAGTTTCAACCAACATATTTAAGCGGCGGTTAGATAATAGGAACGGAGTTAGTACTAGTAGTTGGTGTATCTCTGAGGGACAACCTTATGCTTACTCGCTATATTACGCTACGATAGGTGCGCTTGCCTATTGCTTCGTAGTAAGATTAAGAACAAAAATTCAATTTATTAAAACTACGATTGGCAATGATCACTATGCCCTACAATCCAATGAAGTTACACATGATAAGTAAATCAATCAATGATTCTTGATCATTATTTACTTGCATGTAATATAATTGATGGTTGAATTCTTAAAATTTCACTACAAAATGAATTGGACGAGTAAGGGTTAAGACAAGACTTTAATTGTTGGAGCAAATCTCTATAAATAAGTAGTTCAATTTAAAGTAATTGAACATCTGTATATTGTGAAGTATCATGAATTAAGATTTAGAGATGTCAAATCACAACTAAGGTTGAAGAAATTGAAATTCTATGGATTGAGAAGAAAATTCATAGTGGAACAATGGGGCACACAACTAAATACACGCCTATATACCTACTCATGTTGTTTAGAGAAGAAAAGAACATGTTAGGAAGTTCATTGCCAAGTACACGCCCATGTATCTACTTATGTAACTATATAAACCAAGTATATACCCATGTGCTTGGGCATGCAGAATGATAAAAGTGTACAAAAAGGTATATAGCCATAGTACACGACTATGTTCTCTACTATGCTCATGTACACGACCTAATGCACAACTATATACCCCGAAAACTTTTGTTATTCATTTTTTTTCTTATTATTTAAATTTCATTAACCCCAAACAACTAGTACAACAGAAATGATCTATTAACAATTAGGTAACAAAAATCGAGTACGTAGGTGATACTCTAAACTAGTACTAAGACCAATTGTTCTGTAACTTGATAGATTCCAAAGTAATCGCTAGGTAAGGACCAGTTGCATTTGATACCATCCTTTCAGGTACGTGTAATCTTATGTGTTACCTGTTCTTATTAGATTAGTTGATGAAATGGAATTAAGAGCATGTTGACTATGGTTAAGTTACTTGCTAATTATGCTTAGCTCAGCCTAAAGATCCATAGTGGTAGAACCTTAGGGGGCACCCATTGATCGGTATATGGCTAGGTCTCCTATGGAGTTGCATATTGAGATGATTCGGTAGATTTAGGGATTCATGAGTATTGGAGCTTGTAGTAGCAGCTCCTAACATTGTATTATGTATTATATCTATATATGGTGTGATAAGGTCATGAACACTCCTCTATTTTTTGAAGACTAATTCAATTAATAACCTATTGTTTGATTGTTGAGTTCTGCATTGATGCATATGATTCAAGAGATGTTTTATCATGTGTGTGTGCTTGTGGATTATACATATTGGGCATTAGCTCATCCTTTGGGGATCATTTTTTTAGTTGCAAGTATAGATCATTTCACCTCCTATGATGAGGACCTAGTGTCACATGCGTAGGATAAGAGCAATATAAAGTATTACTATTACTATAATGACTAGGTGAGGAATGCAAATTGAAATTTTTGAACATTACTAAAGGATTGATTACTATTGGAGAATGACAGTTTAGTTATTAGTTAGTGACATAACTATTTCTAATCTTTATATAATGATGTACCAAGATCATCTTTAAAGTAGTTTGGAGTTTGTAATAAGATTCAGTTAGATCATTATGAATGATGTCAGTCAATTTAATTCAATTGCGGTTGTCAGTTATTATAGGTTACATAATATTAATTAGTTAAGAGCTTTAATATGCCTTTACCTTATACACATGGTAAATTGTAGTATCCTAAGCTCCGAATGGTTACATCTATTCTCTTTATTCACATCCACTGATGTTACTGTATTTGAGTCTTCACTCCCAATAAAGCCAATCTCGTCTTACTACGGTGGAACCAGGCACTCACCTTGGTCTTGGACGGCAGAGAGTTCGCAGTTACGGAGAGCATTATTCACAATTCTGTATCAATTCTCTTCTTTGAAGTATTGAGAGGGTTGGCGGAGAAAGAAAATGCAAAGTGAGTCCTCCATGCCGATCGACTGAATAACATTTTTATGGACAGATAATGTAAAATATATATTTTGCACAAGATAGCCAACATATACTTCATCTTTTATAAAATAGGATAAACCTTGCTTTCTTTCGAAGATATAGTGTGAAGCGAAATTATTTATTATGTATATTAACAATTATATATTAAATTTTATATTATATAAATTATCATCTCTAGTTAAAATTTTTCTATAAGATATTGAGATTGAGTATTTCTAAACAGTTTATACCAATTAACTGTAGTAAAATTATTGAATTTTGACTATCTAGTGAATGCATAAAATTTTTAGACCAAGTTTGAATGTGTGATTTAACAATACATTCAACCATAGTAACAATGCCATGTTTACCAAAATTAATCCATATGTATTTTCTTGGGCACATGTTATCCATAATATACATACGTATATATACGTGAATTTTACAAATATCGATTGGTATATAAACTCTGTCTTGGCATCGTGCCATTTAAGTGACTCAACAATAAGTAATTTCGAATGTTTGGAATAATGAAATATGACACATTAATTAGGTTCAAACGCTGCATGGAAGATTTTCTTAATTTAGTGTGTATATTCTTTCTCTCCTAGTTAATTAATTAGCGACATATGGATATGTTGCCCAACCAGAAAGCCAAAGTTTAGTTTATAACACGATAAAAATTCACTCATCCACATATAGATTCCTAGTCCACAACCTTAGATATCTAAGTGAATAACAGATTAGCCACCTAAAAAAAAACAGTCTCATATTAGTTAAGTTTATATCATGTAATAGCACAAATCTTTAACTCAAATCATAAATGTGGAAATGTACACGTGAACAAAGTATATGATAACCTTGAATATGGAAAGAATATACAAATATTCCTAATTGATCATATACGTAAACATAAGAACTTTATATCTACTGTATTATATGGTCTTATGCTTCTCCGATCTCATAATACAAGCGTGAATATGAGATTGGAGTACTTGTCGATAAAGTGAGTAGTGGAGACATTTTCTTGGTTGGGATGTTAACGTTCTGTTGGCAAGTGGTAACATACTGTATAGGAACCTCACTACTGGCTACGTTCTCACACACAAAAAGATATTTACGGTCTATTGTACACATGTTTTGATACAATAGATAGAAAACCATATAAGATATAATAAACTTAATCTTTTAGACTGAATGTTAATAGTTCTAAAACTTATCACGATACTATAGTAAGACGTCTTGATGGGTGTCGAATCTAACAAAAATAAAAACCTACTCCTAAACAATTATATGATTTGCATATAGTGGTGAATAACGTCGAATCCACAGGGATTGGTTAAATATATTTCTATTCAAAGAGAATAAAGAGGAAAAGAAAAATAGGGGGGGGGGGTTGTTTGTGAATCAAAATAATATTGTAACAAGATAATAAAATCGAATATTGATAAAAGCCTAGCTAAAGGAATTAAGATAATTTAATTCTAGGAATTGATCATCGATGCAAATGTTTTCTATTCTTATTTCTAGATAAATTGGTTATGGTTATTAACAAGCTCTAACAACCTATCTCTCCTTACTTCCTCGATAATCAAGACAAGCTCTTTGATTATTTCTCTTATCGATTAGACAACTCTAGACAAGCTCTTAGGATTTAATCTATCAATAGCATTAAAAACTAGAGAGACCACCAATTCATGCCAGTAGATTATAAGATAACCTATTTAAACAAGATCATACATCTCCATAACATGAATTCGATCATCTATTTTATAACCAAACATGTTATTGTGTCACTAAGACTAGAACTATCAAACAATTATGGATTTGATGTACTAGTTGACAATATATTAACTTGCTAATTGAGTAGAAGAGCTCTAATTCATACCAATCAACAAAGATAATAATGACAAAATGTTCAGAAGTATATGAATATCCAAAAACAAAGAATAGAGTAAAGACAAATCAATTAGATCTCACAATTTGTGGAGAATTAAACTTCTATGACCCTTTGGCTATAAAAGTTGCTTAGCTACACATGTTCATCATCAAAACGAAAAATAAAAGTAAAAACATGATAAACCCCTGTTCACGGATTCCTTGCTCTGCCTCCTTCCTTCCTTCTTGTCTCCAAGATTATCAAAGCTCAAGATTCTCCTAACCCTCTAGGGTTAGTTCTATTTATATTGTTAAAGGAATGGCATGTGATCTTTTGCTAGCAAGATACGAAAATATCTTTCCTTTTTATGTAAATCTCGAGGAGTGAATAATCGTCCGCCTGGCATGCCCTACAACACGGTCGTGGGTCAAGCCATGCCTTCTTTTGTGGATAATCTACAATTCTTCATCCGTGTCCAGTGTGTGCCACGGCTTCAACCACGACCAGATCTCAAGTCATGCCATCTTCTGGTTGATGTTCCACAATTTCTCATCCTTGGCACGTCTTCCATTTCAACTTCCACCACGGCTTCAACCATGGCTTCAAGCACGGTTTCCACCACAGCCAAATCACGAACCGTGTCTCTCTCTATTGAAAGTCCACATTTCCACCTTCTTGTGCAATGTATAGCACGGTTTGCACCATGGCCATATCTCAAACTGTGCCTCCTCCTTGTCTTTGATCCTAGTTGTAGATGACTTCTCTAATTTACTTGAATTAGCACCCTTGACTCCATTTAACCTGATTTATCACCATAATAGAATTAAGTACCATTTCCTTGTGATTTCTATAAAATCAATAATAAATTAACACAATTCATACTATAAAGATTGAGTATAAAATGGCTCTATCAAATTCCCCCACACTTAAACTCTTGCTTGTCCTCAAGCAATTGAATCAAATCAATTGAGAAATCTGTCATAGATTATACAAAAATTTATTTTCATCATTTCAAGCATCTATTCATTTATAATTCATAACTTGTAATTTTAATGTCTACTACTTCAACCAAACTGGTTTCCTGTGATCAAATTACCATGGACAAAATCTAATAGCTAATCTAAACAAAACAAACTTTAATCCTCATGTTTAGCAAAAGAATTTTTATTCTAAAAGTAAATACTTAATCCAATAAGGAAAAACACCCAATTAAACTTCATTGGATATTAGCAAACATATAATCCTTGCAGCATAAAGTAACAGCATATGGTGTCAACTTTTTCCATAGGTTTTCTCCCTTTTTTATTATAAGTCTTGTTTTATTCAATGAATGTTTACATTCATGTTCTTTTGATTTAATCAAGCATCTATTTTAACGGGTTTTTGCCCGCTTCTTTTCATGAACTTTCGCCTTTTCGCCCTTATCGTTATAGTGATTTCATTGAATCGGCACATCCCGAGCTCATCACTCAAGTGACCGGGTTTTGAGATACCCCTACGGACTCTTTCTCACTTTAACATTCAAGTTTGAATACTCTTAACTCAATTACTTGAATCATTGGAGTAATGGCTATGCTTCATTTTTTTTTTTAAGTGTTATAACAAACAACTTCAAAGAGTATACAGTAGCTAATATAACCTAGAAGTAAACTTGTTTATTTTTCACTTAGGGACTCGACTTACTCTTCGAATTCCAATTCTAAAGCTAAATACAAGGTAAATTTTTTTCTTAAAGATTTCACTACTTAATTTTAACCAAGTATTCTAATCACAGCAGTGGGTGAGTAAAGCATTTGAACAAGTCAATTTCACATTTTGTAGATGCTTATTACAACATTTAGTACAATCTCCAGATTTCATGATAATTTTGAAAAACATTTGGCTTAAAATTTCTTAAGGACAAACATTCAGAGTATAAGTCAGTTCTCTATTCTCTATATTTTATTATCCTCTCCCCCACACTTAGCTTGAACAATGTCCTCACTGTTCCTAATCCAGCACAATTAAAGAGGAATTAACAACATAAGGAACATTAGAGAATAAGAGAAAAGGAACACTGGTACTTCCCTAGTATGAAGTGTAGAGTAATTGGAGTTCTCCCTTAAGCACTAGAGAGTGTCATCTGATGATGTGTATCCTTGCTGCAGCTAATCCAAAAGAAAAATCAAAACAAAACTAAAACAAAACTAAACCAAAAATTAATTTATTTTTTTTTTTACATGGGTTTCCTCCCATGAAGCGCCTTTCTTTAACGCCTTTAGCTAGACGTTCCTGGCTAGATGTTTGGGTAAGGGTTTTGATTCCAGCTTTGGTGCCTGTGGTGATGGGTTAATAACATCCGCAACAAAAACAGGAGAGATATCGCTAGGATGTTTCATGGCATCATAAATGTTAAATTTAATCACTTCACCATCAAATTCCATAGTGAGGGTACCATCATTTACATCAATTTTCGTCTTGGATGTCTTAAGGAATGGTCACCCTAGTAATATCAGTGATGAATTATGAGAATCATTATCTTCCATGTCAAGCACATAAAAATCAGCAGGAAAAACCAACCCATTAACTTGAACTGAAACATCCTCTAGAACTCCCTTAGGATAAACATTGGACCTGTCAACAAGTTGAACAATAACACCTGTTTCCTTCAAGGGACCAACATTCAAACGTTGATAAACAAACAAAGGCATGACATTGATTGAAGCTCCTAGATCACACATGGCTTTAGCAATTCTAAGATTACCTATTTTGCAAGGAATGGTAAACATACCTGGATCCTTACATTTAGGAGGAAGCTTCTTCTGAATAATAGCTGAAACATTTTCACTCACACTAATCCTTTCATTACCTTTCAGCTTCCTTTTGTTAGTGCACAAGTATTTGAGAAATCTAGCATAGCGCGGTATTTGCTTAATTGCATCAAGCAAAGGAATATTTACCTCAACTTTGCGAAAAGTTTCCAGAATCTCTTGTTCTTCCGCTTCATGCTTGGATTTCGCTAATCTGGAAGGGAAAGGAGGTGGTGTCAACATGACCTTCGGTAGTTCAACTAGAGACCTTCTAATCTGGTTGTCCTGCTGGCTCGGAGTCAAAATCTCTTTCTTAGTCTCTTCCTCAGGATTAGATAGGTGTCCTTTCTTATTTGATCCCTGCAATTCTGTTCCACTTCTCAAGGTAATTACATTAACGCTTTGCTTCGGATTTGTGATGGTTTGAGAAGGTAGCTTACCTTGAGTTTCTAACCTGTTTACAGCAGAAGCAAGTTAGCTTACCTGATTCTCCAAGTTTTGAATGCTCTGCTTTGTTTCCTCCTAAAATTGTTTTTTATTAACAGCAAGAGATTTAACAATTTCCTCAAGAGACATACTTGAAGTGGAAGGAGCTTGGGGTATTTGGTTTGATGGCTTAGGCTGGAATTGTTGAAAACTTTGTGGTTTATTGCCATATCGGAAGTTAGGATGATCCCTCCATCTAGGATTGTAAGTATTCGAGTAGGGATCATATTTCCTTTGTGGCTGTCCTGGGAATCCTCCTACAGCATTAGCGTGTTCATGATTGTCATCTTGCAATGTGGGGCACATGTCGGTAGGATGATTAGGAGTAGTACAAATTCCACAAGCTTTCACCTGCTGGGTATTTCCAAGAGCTATCTGTTGCACAAGGGAGGTTAGGTTAGAAATTTGATGTTCAAGGTTAGAAACATTTACCTTCCTTGAAGATGTATCATGCCTATATCCAAATTGTTGCAAATTAGCAGCCATAATGGAGATCAATTCCCTAGCTTGACCAGGGGTTTTGTTTACTATAGCGCCTCCACTTGCGGCATCCATCATCTTCCTCTCCATCGGAAGCAAGCCTTTATAGAAGTATTGAATGAGAAGTTGTTCAGATATCCCATGTTGTAGACAGCTTGCACAAAGTTGCTTGAACCTCTCCCAATACTCATGAAGAGTCTCGGTGTCCCTCTGTTTGATGCCACAAATTTCTCTTCTTATACCAGCGACTCTAGATGCGGGGAAAAATTTGTCCAAGAAGAGTCTCACCATATCTGTCTAAGTGGTTATAGAACCTGGAGGCAAATAAAACAACCAATCTTTAGCTTTAGTACTTAAAGAAAATGGAAAAGCACGTAACTTGATTTGATCGTCGGTTATTCCTTGCGGCCTCATGCTAGAACACACTATATGAAACTCTTTCAAATGTTTGTAAGGATCTTCATTCTCAAGACCATGAAAGGTGGGTAGCAGATGTATCAACCCAGATTTCAACTCGAATTCAACAGCTAATTTGGGATAGTGAATACAAAGTGGTTGTTGATTCACATCTGTTGCAGCCAATTCTCACAATGTTCTTTCGGGATTTGCCATATCGTCTTCTTTTTCAGAATCAATGGATGAATCAGACAAATCCGACGCCAAGTTCAGTCCAGAGGATGATCTAGCTTCTCTTCGTAGCCACTTAAGAGTCTTCTCAATCTCCGGATTATAATTGAATGCACTTGTATGAGAAGAACGAGTCATATAAGAATAGAAATAAATTTGACACCAATCCCCGGCAACGGCGCCAAAATTTGATGGGTGTCGAATCCAACAAAAATAAAAACCTACTCCTAAACAATTATATGATTTGCATATAGTGGTGAGTAGGGTCGAATCCACAGGGATTGGTTAAATATATTTCTATTCAAAGAGAATAAAGAGGAAAAGAAAAATGAGGGGGGGTTTTGTTTGTGAATCAAAATAATATTGTAACAAGATAATAAAATCAAATATTGATAAAAGCCTAGCCAAAGGAATCAAGATAGTTTAATTCTAGGAATTGATCATCGATGCAAATGTTTTCTATTCTTATTTCTAGATAAACTGGTTATGGTTATTTATTAACAAGCTCTAACAACCTATCTCTCCTTACTTCCTCGATAATCAAGACAAGCTCTTTGATTATTTCTCTTATCGATTAGACAACCCTAGACAAGCTCTTAGGATTTAATCTATCAATAGCATTAAAAACTAGAGAGACCACCAATTCATGCTAGTAGATTATAAGATAACCTATTTAAACAAGATCATACATCTCCATAACATAAATTCGATCATCTATTTTATAACCAAACATGTTATTGTGTCACTGAGACTAGAACTATCAAACAATTACGGATCTGACGTGCTAGTTGACAATATATTAACTTGCTAATTGAGTAGAAGAGCTCTAATTCATACCAATCAACAAAGATAATAATGACAAAACGTTCAGAAGATATATGAATATCTAAAAACAAAGAATAGAGTAAAGACAAATCAATTAGATCTCACAATTCGTGGAGAATTAAACTTCTATGACCCTTTGGCTATAAAAGTTGCTTAGCTACATATGTTCATCATCAAAACGAAAAATAAAAGTAAAAACATGATAAACCCCTGTTCACGGATTCCTTGCCCTGCCTCCTTCCTTCCTTCTTATCTCTAAGATTATCAAAGCTCAAGATTCTCCTAACCCTCCAGGGTTAGTTCTATTTATATTGTTAAAGGAATGGCAGGTGATCTTTTGCTAGCAAGATACGAAAATATCTTTCCTTTTTATGTAAATCTCGAGGAGTGAATAATCATCCGCCTGGCACGCCCTACAACACGGCCGTGGGTCAAGCCGTGCCTTCCTCTGTAGATAATCTACAATTCTTCATCCGTGTCCAGTGTGTGCCATGGCTTTAACCATGGCCAGATCTCAAGCCATGCCATCTTCTGGTTGATGTTCCACAATTTCTCATCCTTGGCACATCTTCCATTTCAACTTCCACCACGGCTTCAACCACGGCTTCAAGCACAGTTTCCACCACAGCCAGATCACGAGCTGTGTCTCTCTCTGTTGAAAGTCCACATTTCCATCTTCTTGTGCAGTGTATAGCACGGTTTGCACCATGGTCATATCTCAAACCATGCCTCTTCCTTGTCTTTGATCCTAGTTGTAGATGACTTCTCTAATTTACTTGAATTAGCACCCTTGACTCAATTTAACCTGATTTATCACCATAATAGAATTAAATACCATTTTCTTATGATTTCTATAAAATCAATAATAAATTAACACAATTCATACTATAAAGATTGAGTATAAAATGGCTCTATCACGTCTTGAGTTCATACCCATTGCTTATTCGTTTCATCCCATTTAATCTAATGATTTACATGATGAGTTTAGTCAAATTCCCAACTGATTAGTGAATGAGAGTATTAAATAATAAATATAAAAAAAGTTTATTTGATTTAAATCTAATAGGTTTAAAATTTTTTATTAAATGGTTATGGATTTAAAATTTATTATCAAACTTTGAGCTAGATGTCATTTGATGTTGAGTTATGCTTAATTCTTTGTAATATCATGTGACATCCTACCTCCTGATGCTATCACCTAGTTTAAGTGCTTGAGAAATGGTTCATTATCTCATCCCCAAATTGAGGATAAGGCTTTAACTATAACTAAACAACCAACTATGCTTCACAACTATACCTATCCCCACAACTTCTCTTTATTCATATATGATATCATAGCAAAAACTTTACAAATGTAGCAATTATTCAAAGTATCATAGCTTGATTCTCTTGCATATTACATGACCCAACCTAAATTATGCTTTGCAATTACACCCTTTATATGTAATTTTTCATAACATAACTTGGCAATGTCTTTTGTATTTGTCTCAACACCTTTGATACAAAAGCTAGCGACTAATCATAGTCATTCCCCCCATCCCAGCGTCTAAATCCTTGATCATCATCTTCGATACTTGAGGTTAATTAGCTAACCCCTTAGCTAAGGTTTTATAATGAGTACAAAACTAAATAGTAACAATATATTAGTCAAGATGCACCAATACTTCGAAAATCAAAACCAAGACTATAATGGTCCTATGTCTTGATCATGAACTAGAGGGATTAAATAATTTGGTTCAAAGGTTGCTTGAAGATTCTTTACTACCAAAAAAACAAATATTTTAGGATAGTTTCATGATACATTTTGGGAAGGAGCTTGTTAGTGTCGACCTCTGAAGCATGTATTTCTAATCCAATATTGGTGTCCATTTCTAATTTTACTAAAGATCCTATTTCAGTAGCAAGTTGTTTAGAAGTTCCTAGTCGATCATTAGAGCTTTTGATTGAGCTTCAATATACAAGAGGATAGTGGAAGATTTTACTTATTTATTTTAACAGTTATTTTATATTTTTATTTTCTTGTATTTTTCCATAATTGTTTCTCTATGATCACATGTTTCTTATTTTAGTATCAATCCATCTTTAAACTAGGGTTTATTTGTAATTACTTTCATGTAAATCTATGAGACATAGATTTGACCATTGAATGAAATTTCTTATGATTGAATTTGTCTCTTTCAGACCCTCTATTCTCATCATTAATCTTCTTAACTGTGGCAACGAAAATATTTAGTCTATTTATGAGTTGTATCAAATAAATTAGACATAGTTAGATCTTTGTTGGTGAGTCATATCTAAGAGGGAGTTGTCAACATCCTTGTTTCCTTTATATTATATGTAAAATCCCTAAAACATTTATTTGTTTGAGTTAGTGTAGTGGTTATTTCCCCGGACTTGTATTTAGATTGCTATGTCATTTGATCCAACCTAGTGATCTTCTTCCTAGGCACATTGTCTTTTTGGTATCAAAGCAATAGTTTCAACAACAAGAGTGCATGCTTCTTGTGTGTTTTGAGCAAGAATCCTAATTCGTAAGATATGCCAACCAATAATAGTAATGGGAGATTTGGTGACCACGAGCATGATGTTAGAGATGTCCAAAGACTAATAAGATTGCCAAAATGTGTCGATATGGAATAACATATGCAAATTCTCACTACTATGATAAATAATTCAACAGAACTACAAGTTTGGTTTTATCGAATATTTAGCTTAACTCGAAACTTCAATTGCAAATAATGGTAATCTAGTTTCATTGTTGTTTTACTCAAATGTAGTTGTAGTTATTATAAATAAATGGAAATTTATGTGAAATTTTGAATTGTGTAATATTTTATAAATTGTTGATAATTAACAAATACTGAATCTTTGCATGCTCATGCCTTTTGGTTTTCCAGTATGATAATATTCATAAATGATATAAATATGAATAATATTATCTCATTAATTAATAATTGTAGTTATATATTTTTAAAATATTAATGATTTCAATTTAGTGGGAAAAAAATGCTAGCTTATGCAACGAAATTTCATCGCATTCCACGTGGACCACCCAAAGAAATTGCGTCGCATAGGCCATATCCTTCAATTTTGTCCAGCAACTTTTTTCACTAGTCAAACCTTAACCAGTCTATTTAAATTGCCAATAATTTTGAACTAGTTGTAATGTATTTTTAACTGTTACTAAAAAGTTAACTATTAAAATTTTGTATATTCAAAATTCATCTATATTATTAAAGCGAAAGAGACTATTAGTCATTATATTAAGTATAGCTAAGTCATGGTATTAATTTATAGTTTGTTGTGAACAGCTTTGATGTATTCATTCTTTCAACATTTGCACTTGGGGGTGTATCCTTGGCTCTTAATACTAAATGCCTAAATGGGAAAGACGCTTCGGTTATAAAATGTCAACAATTAATCTTCCTATTAGAACACATTCTCAAATTTTCAATTTAAGACTCTTTTAACTTCAAAATTGTTAACTGCAATGTATGAAACTTCTAAGGGGAGCATCGCAAAACTTCCCTTGGATCGTGACTACGTATGGAAATTTTTGAAACCTGATATCGTTGCGAGATCATAAGAGTTGCTCTTTTATTTCTTCCACAACCGCACCCCCCCTCCCTCCAATTTCTTTCAACAATTCTTTTCTTTTTATAACCTTTTTTTTTTAGGTTTCATATTCTCCGAAAATTCTTCTAGACGCCTTCATCTTTTTGCTGCATCTCAGGCAATTATAACCTTCATAAGGGAGGCACTTTAATCAATCAACTTCCTCTGAATGTTTACTCAAAAATGTTTTAAGTCTTTTTAGCCAAACCATACCTCCAATAGTTCTTCATACGCTCATCTAAGATATTTGTAATGCTTCAAATCAAGAATGAATATAACCCATCACATGCCATCATAAAATTCAAAACAACTAATAACCCCACAATAGATCTCAATTTCAATCACATAACAATTAAATTTTTCACATGACATTAATAAGTGGCTCTAAAGAATCTAACTCTACAACCAAAAATATAACAAGAGCGCCAAGTAAACTAGAATCTAGCCTCTATAGAAGATAATACATAAACAAGCTATACCACAATACAATTACCACTAATCATAAATTGGAGTCTCATCTCTATCACCAACTAAACCAAGCAATGCATCAACTATCATTCCTCCAACACTCTATCATCATAGTAGCGCATGTAGTCCACATCATTTCCCAAATCCTGAAAGGTGCATATACATGTCTCATCGTACACTGTGATCTCACCAAATGTACCTATAGCTCAAAAAGGTTTCTCAAGAGGGGTAAGCTAATGCTTACTATTATGTACACCAACAAACACATGGCATGTCAAGCAATTACATAATCACAAGCGAATATTCAATAGGAATATCACAATTTATCAATTTATTATCTTTTATTTAGGTGTGACAAACAACACAATCTTAGCATCTCAAGACTTGAAGTAACACAAAGACTTCAATCAGATATATATATGACATTGAGTACTTCTTAATGCCCATGAGTCACTTAAAAACCTATCTAAATCATTTTAGTGCATGACTTCACTTAGGACAACATCACATACAAATCATTAAGATGCCAACCCAAGATCACCAGTACTCCCAGTTCCTCAGGCCTAACCAAGCACAAGTAACAATCATTTATAAGTTAGATATAACTTAGGTTCATTTTGATTCCACCTTAACAAGCATAACTATTAAACAAAATATACATGTACTTGATGTCACAGTATTCTTGCATGATCCTAATACCCTTAAACTCTAAACCTAATTAATCGTCATAGACAACATTCATTTAAGGCTTTAGATAAGCTAAACTCATCTAATTTTAGTCATTTGGTTGATCGGAAAATGTTGGAAAATGGAACTTGGTAAAAAGAAAATCATTTTAGCAAAATATTGAAACAACACTAGTGGGAACACGAATGGGTGTGTTCCTACCCATGTAATTCTCAGACAAAACATGTTGGTTAACATGGGTGGATACACATCAATGTTTCTACCCATGTACCTCATGGCCAAGAAAGATTAGACATTTTTACAAACTACACAATCATGAACTAACATGGTTGAGTGTGATCATGAAGAACACAAGCACCAACATAGCCATGTTGGGCCCCTATACCTCTAGACTTCTCTCACATTTGCAAAAAAAACACCAATTTCCTCCCCAAATCTTAATTCCATGATCATATTTGTTACAAAACTTGGTACACTTGCAACCTAACCCAACACTATACATCTAATTCAACATAACATACGAATTTTAAGAAACTTACTTGAAGCCAAGGTTCCTTGAACTTTGTTGCAATATTTCTGTACACCCATCAAAACCAATGTGATCTCATTATCAACAACACTTTACAAGCAACAATGTACAATTGTAGCACTAAAAGACATTAAGAATCAAATTAACACTACTCATTTAACCAGACAATTACTCTAATACAACCTCTCTACTAATATCGCATGACGATTCCATCTCCACATACGAATTTTCCACTTTAACACTCCATCATTAAAAAATTCAAAAGAAAAAAGCATGTAAATCGTTCAATTACCCTCACTCTCTAGGTACACATGTTGGTCAGGATGAGAAATTGCTAGAGAGAGAAGTCATATGAGAGGAAAGAAGGAAAGGAAAAGGAATAATAGGAGGGGTCGTAGGTTATTTAAAATTATAGGAGTTTAAAACTTTTGATTAGACAAAAAAATCCCTACCTATTACTTGTAATACTTAGAATGTCCAAGCTCTTAAAATAATTAATTATTGATTATTATTTTATCTGGTTATCACAATACAGCCTAAGTCAGGTTTTTGCAAAAATTGAGGAATTATTATTATCATTATTATGCTTTTTCGTTTGATTTACCTAGCTAACAACATTTATCAATTATAATGAAGCTTGCAGGTGTAGGTTTCACCTCCTATAAGATAAAGAAATGTGATATACAAGCCCCTCCGGTTGATAATTTGTCACAAAGTTTCGATAAATAATAAATATATTATGTAACACCTGTTTGTTAGGTCATATCCAAAATCTTAAGAAACGGCAAATGCATGTATATGCCAGATATTTCCTTTCTCTATGCTTACTAATGGCCGATGTAACTGAGGTTTTGAGTCAGTTGAGAAAGGAGATATGTATAATCGTGTTCTATAGGCCATTCCATCATAGGTTTCAATAAATAAACGTGCCTACACTACACTATAAAGTTGTCTAACGACATATAATTAAAATCCCGCGATGAGCAAAAGCCAATATGGAACACGATCAGTTTAACAGGTTATGATGCATTGTCTCAAATATTTTGACAAAACCCACTTTTTGAGAACACAAAAGTAACAACTGAAAATAGCTCAACAAGAATAAATTCATTTATAAAGAGTAATTATGATATCTTCTTTAAAGTATTGAAAGGGTGAAGTATGATTATGTGGAGAAAGGAAAGCAATAAGAATCCTCCCTATGATTCGACTGAATTGTTAAATCTTGAATTATCCTTATGTGAAAATTATCACAAACAAAATATTAGATCTTTTCATGTTTGATCATTAAGAATTAAACAATAAATATGTGGAAACATACCTAAATCCATTGTACTCCACGATTCTTAGATTGTGCGGTCGGCCTTTCAGGTCAATACGTTTTCTTTTAAAAAGATCCTTTTATTTGTTTTCTCTCTATAGTTTATTTGATGATGGGATACAAAGAGACAAGAAAAGTGTGTGTATGACTTGAGGGCCATAACCATTATTTATATAGATAATTATATGTTATCATTTGGGTATTTCTATTTTAGCCCATCATAAAAATAGAAACTACCCATAAGGTCTCTACACATAAAAGGGGTCATATCCTATTAGATATATTAAGACTCAAATAACCAAATCTTATTGATCACTTTTAATTGAGCTTAACTTAATATGACAGCCCGCAACATATAATCGTTTCACATATAAAGCCAACGTTGGATTGAGGATCCAGCAATCTCCCACTTAGACTATATGTGTAACTTTATAATCATGTTTTCCAAAACCATATGAGCTCAAATTTGCTATCATTAATTGAATGTATCTATAACCAATCCGATCCATCAGTCATATCAACATAGGATCAAAGAGGTACTCATCACATTTATCGTAACTCTACCCATCAATGATCACAATGCTGATATAATTGAATGACATGGATCATGATATGGATGTGTAGCAAGAAAAGTCCATGCAATGTGATCTTAACATGTCTATTTTCTACCGGTCCACCATAAACCAAAAATAGAGTGTAGACAAACAAAATACTTTATTTCTGCAGAAGATATCCTCAAAACATAATAAACCAAAATAACTTATTACAGTTTTTCTATGATATAAATGCATACAAGGTAACAAACTTCCACTAAAACTTAATGTCACTCAAGGTCTTGACACCCATACGAGCAATGTGTTCATGAAACAGTTTAGGTTACACTCCTTTAGTGAGCGGATCCGCGATCATAGAGTTTGTTCCTATATGCTCTATAGACAACTGTTCACTCTAAACTCTTTTTTTTTACAACTAGGAACTTGATGTCTATATGCTTTGACTTCGTCAAGCTCCTATTGTTGTTAAAATATAGAACTGTTGAACTATTGTCACAAAATAATTTAAGTGGCCTATTAATAGTATCCACAATGCGCAGTCCTGTGACAAAATTCTGCAACCATATTCCATGATTGGATGCCTCATAACATACTACAAACTCTGCTTCCATAGTAGAAGAAGCAACAAGGGATTGTTTTATGCTCTTCCAAGAGACAGCTCCCCCAGCTAACAGATATATGTAGCCTGATGTAGACTTTATACTATCTTGGCATCCAACAAAATCGGAATCAGTATACCCAACGATCTCAATTTGATCTGACTTCCGATAGGTAAGCATGCAATCTTTTGTTCTCTATAAGTACCACAAGACTCATTTGGCTGCTTTCCAATGGTCTAATCCTGGATTACTCAAGAATCTGCCCAACATTCCTGTAATGTATGAAATATCTGGACGCAAACAAACCTGAGCATACATTAGACTCCCTACTACTGATGCATAGGGAATCTTTTGCATTTCTGTTTCCTCAAAATCATTCTTAGGGCACTGACTAAGACTAAATTTGTCTCCCTTAGCTACAAGCGTATCACTTGGTTTGCAATTTTGCATGCCATACCTTTAGAGTACCTTTTCGATATAGCTCTTTTGTGATAATCCAAGAATACCTCGAGAGCAATCTCGATGTATTTGTATTCCTAACACAAAAGAGGCATCACCAAGATCTTTCATCTCAAAATTCTCAGCTAGAAATCTCTTAGTTTTGTGCAATAAGCCTATATCGTTGTTGGCAAGCAATATATCATCAACATATAAAACCAAGAAAATATGCTTGCTCCCGCAGAACCTATGGTATATACAATCATCGACCAAGTTTGTCTCGAAACCATGCGAAGTGATCACTTGATGAAATTTGAAATACCATTATCGAGATGCTTGCTTAAGTCCATAGATGGATTTCTTAAGTTTACAAACCATATTCTTTGGATCTCCTTATACAAAATTTTATAATTATACTATACAGATTGCCTCATCAATGTCACCATTGAGGAAGGCAGTCTTTACATCCAATTGATGTAACTCAAGATCGAATTATGCCACTAATGCCGTTATAATCCTAAAAGAGTCTTTCAAAGAAACCGATAAGAAAGTCTCTTTATAATCCATGCCTTCTTTCTATGTAAAGCCCTTTGCAACAAGACAAGCCTTATACCTCTCCACATTGCCTTTTGAATCCCTCTTGGTCTTAAATATCCATTTGCAACCAATGGGCTTCATACCTTCTAACAATGGGAAAAAATCCCAAACGTCATTGTCTTTCATAGACTTTATCTCTTCATTCATGGCATCAATCCACTTTTGAGATTTAGAACTTTCAATGGCTTGATAGAAGTTAATTGGATCATCTTCCATCATTCGAATGTCAACCTTATGTTCTTGAAGAAATACGATATAGTCATTTGGCAGTGCACTTCTTCTTTATCTAATGGATCTCCTCAATGGCATAGGTTCTTGAGGTGGTAGAGTTTGTTCTTCTGGAACAGTATCTTGAATGGGATCTCCAATATTGTCTTGTTCTATTGTGTCTTGAAGAAGATCAGGAGTAGAATCTTGACTAAATTCAATAACACCTGTGGGAATATCAATGTATTCCTCTTCAAAAACAATATCTCTAACCGTATCTCCCCCAGCAAACTCGACAACCTCAAAGAACCGAGCATTTCCCAACTCAAATATCGATTTAGTTGTGGGATCATAGAACTTGTAACCCTTTGATCTTTCAGAGTACCCAACAAAATAGCAACTTACTGTTCTTGAGTCCAATTTCTTTTCATTGGGCTTATAAGGTCGTGCCTCAACTGGACATCCCCACACATGTAAATGTTTTAGACTAGGCTTTTTCCCAATCTAAAGTTCATAAGGGGTTTTGTTAATTGCTTTAGTTGGAACCCTATTAAGGATATATGCTGCAATCTTAAGCGCTTCTCCCCAAAGTGATTCTGGTAAGGTGGAGTGACAAATCATACTCCTTACCATGTCTTTAAGCATTCTATTTCGTCTTTCAGCAACACCATTCATGGTGGGTGAACCAGGCATAGTGTATTATGGGACAATACCGCATTCCTCTAGGAATTTAGCAAAAGTTCCTAGACGTTGTTCACCTGAACCATCATATCTATCGTAGTACTCGCCACCACGATCAAATCTAATGCTTTTAATCCTTTTGTTGAGTTGTTTCTCAACTTCAGCTTTATAATTTTTAAACATATCCAAGGACTGTGACTTTTCATGAATGAGATAAAGATAGCCATATCGTGAGAAATCGTTTATAAACGTTATAAAATATTGTTGACCATTCCAAGCAATTGTAGGGAATGGCCCAAAAATATCTGTATGTATAAGTTCTAAGACGTCTAAGGTTCTATTGGCTTCAAATCTCCTTTTATTGGTTTGTTTCCCCTTTATACAGTTAATACAATCATCAAAATTTTTAAAATCTAAGGGGTTTAGAATTTCATCTTACACAAGTCTCTCCATTCTCCGTTTGGAGATATGACCTAATATTTTATGCCATAATGTAGCTAAATTTTCATTAGTTAATTTTCTCTTTATACCTCGTGTACTTACTTGCAGGGATTTATTAAATGAAGCAATAATATCAATCAAGTAAAGATTATCATAAACAGATAGAGAACCAGATCCAACTAATTTTAAATCATGAAACAAACTAAATTTCTTATTTCCAAATGAACAAGAATAACCAAATTTGTCCAAAGCAGAAATAAAAATCAAATTTCATCTAAATGACAGTACAATGAATGTTTCATTAAGATCCAAATAAAATCCAGTCTTTAATAATAATATAAACTTCCCAATTGCTTCAACTTCAACTGTCTTGCCGTTACCCACATAGATGTATCTTTCACCATCACTTGGTTTTTGGCAATGTAAGCAACCTTGCATAGACACACTGATGTGAGTTGTTGCACCAGAATCTATCCACCAAGTGTCTATGGGTACCGAAGTTAAATTAACCTCAGAATAAACCAAATTAAGAAGTGTATATTTCTTAGCACGCCAAGCATGATAATTAGTGCACTGCTTCTTATAATGCCCTATAGCTCCACAAAAGTGACAACCAATACCATTTAATGCATCCGACTTCTTTGGTTTTGTCTTCTGAGGTGTCATATTTGCAGCTTCTTTATCCCTTTTCCTTTTATTATCCTTATTCCTATTCTTAGGGGTTAAGGCTAGGTAAGCACTCTCAATCTTATCTTGGTTTAGCCTTTCCTCTTCTTGAACACGGTGTGAGATGAGCTCATTCAGAGACCAAGTCTCTTTCTAAAAATTATAGCTCACTTTAAACTAGCTAAACTGTACTGGAAGAAAAATCAAAACCAAATGCACTAGCAAGTCCTCTGTGAGTTCTAACTTGAGTGCTCTTAGCTTGGAAGCAAGATGAGACATCTCCACGATGTACTCCCTAATATTGCCCTTGCCTTTGTACTTCATTGAGATTAGGTTTTCCAGGAGTGTACTTATTTCTGCCTTTTCATTCTTAGCAAACCTTTTCTCAATTTCATTAAGGAACTCCTTAGCCTTAGTTATCTTATCAGATATTGTACCTCTAAATGCTTCTAGAATGGCCTTCTTCATGATCATCATACACATGCGGTTTGATTTCTCCCACTTTTCCATCTCCCTCTTGTCAAAGGTACTCTTATCAATAAGAGGTGAAGGAGAATCAGTTCTTAACACAAGGTCAAGATCCATAACTCCAAGTACTATCAATAGATTATCTTTCCACGACTTGAAGTTATTGCCATTTAGCATAGGAATGGAATTGATGTCGGCAATAATATTAGCAAGGTTATTCATAGTTGAATGAGAACAACAAACAAATAAACAAGCTTACATAAGCCTTACAACAAAATAATAATAAATTCAAATAAAGGTAAATCCCATCTCAAAATACCGGGTAACCCATTAATATTTCATATTTGGAAAAAATATTAACTACTAAGTGGTATCTTTGTGTAGTAATCAAACATTGACAATAAGAACATATCAAACAAGAAAGCTTCCTTTGGGCCGATTTATTGTTCACATGTAAAACCAAATAATCATCACGAGTTTATTACCACAAGTGCACTTCCAATTTTGTTAAACATTAACCTTCCTTTAAGCCGATTAAAAATTCATAGAAGTTGTAAGCACACATCCTTTTATATTCTAAAATGAATTAATTTCTGTAAGAGAGACTACTTTGGCAGTATGTTGCTTCAATTAATTCATCTCTAAATACATATAAACATACCAATATTCAAGTTTAAAATTACATCAACAATTGAGTCAAAGGAAACTTTAATTTTAGCTAAAAAAAAACTTATTGGGTCTAAGCACCCATATCCAAACATGACTCAATAATTCAAGCATTAAAATTAGAGTTCAAAAGAAAAAATTGGCGTACTTGAATATCAATCTATAAGTGATTGTGAATATGTATTTCAGTACACGGTTGAAGGCACGGCCGTGTATGTTAGCCTAAAAACTAACAAAATCTTACACGGTTTGAGTACACGGCTGAAGGCACAGTCATGTATGTTGGCCAAAAACTAACAGAATGTTACACAGTTTGAATACACAACTGAAGGCACGGCCGTGTATGTTGGCCAAAAACTAACAGAATGTTACACAGTTTGAATACACGGCTAAAGGCACGGTCGTGTATGTTGGCCAAAAAACTAACAGAATGTTACATGTTTTGAGTACACGGCTGAAAGCACAGCCGTGTATGTTGACCTAAAAAACTAACAGAATGTTACACATTTTGAGTACACGGCCGTGTATAACTATGGGTCGAGACCGTGTATACGGAAGAGTTTGGCCAAAGAGGAAGCAACCTGATGCATCATTTATTGATGCAGTTCCTAATTCGTTCGAAAACGAACCGTGAAGAAAACCTTAATTCACCGTGGTGAATTACAATCACGGAAAGCAAAATCACCGTGTAAAGATCCGATAACATATCAGAATCATGCCATTCCTAAATACTGTTCATGGAGACAATATTGAACAAGACAATGGCCATTGATTTTGACGAATCCAGGAGTTGAGGATTCTTTTATGGAGACAAACGTTTACATGTTTTGTCCAAAACCTAATCTCTAGAATTAAAGATAATAACACCTTATAAAAAATTACAAAAGTAATTCCTAATGATCAAATAATGTAGGCTTTGATACCAATTGTTGAATCTTGAATTATCCTTATGTGAAAATCATCACAAACAAAATCCTAGATCTTTTCATGTTTGATTATTAAGAATTAAACAATAAATATGTGAAAGTGTACCTGAATCCATTGCGCTCCACGATTCTTAGATTGTGCGGTTGGCTTTCCAGGTCAATACGTTTTCTTTTAGAGAGATCTCTTTATTTGTTTTCTCTCTATAGTCTATTTGATGATGAGATACAAAGAGACAAAAAAGGTGTGTGTATGACTTGGGGACCATAACCACTATTTATATAGATAACTATATGTTACCATTTTGGTATTTCTATTTTAGCCCATCATAAAAATAGAAACTACCCATAAGGTCTCTACACATAAAAGGGGTCATATCCTATTAGATACATTAAGACTCAAATAACCAAATCTTATTTATCACTTTTAATTGAGCATAACTTAATATGACAGTCCGCAACACATAATCGTTTCACATATAAGGCCAATGTTGGATTGAGGATCCAACATGAATCACATTTTTAGAGACAAACAATACAACATATGTTTTGCACAAGATAACCAACACAAATCTCATTTTTTATAAAATAGTATAAACCTAGCTTCCTTTTTCCAAATAAATAAATAAATGGTATGAACCGAAATTATGATGTATATTTAACATTTAAATTAAATTTTATACTATATAAGTTATCATCTCTAGTTAAAATTATTCTATGGAATATTGGGATTAAATATTTCTTAAAATCTTGGATAAATTATGTGAACCTACCTTGAAAACTTTTAAAATTGTACAAACTTTTACTTTTTTTCAAAAGCCCGCACTTACGTCCTATTAAAAGTAGACATGATGTATAACATGTAAAAAAAGCTGACTTTCCTCTTTTATGGATATAATTTGATATTATTTAATCAACTAAAGTTTTTTAATAAAATATTAGAAAAAAAAAAAGGAAAGTTGTAATACAATAAAAAAGGGGGGAAATTTATATTTTTAAAAGAAAAAAAAAAGTTTATGGTCATTGTTGGTCAACCTTTGCCACCGGGTGGCTAGCAATGGCTACAATGATCAGATTGAATCACAACCCAATTTTATAAGTGGGTTTTGCGACCCTTGGCTAATGGTCAGTAGTTGCTCGCCATCAACAGAACAAAAATTTTAATAAAAAAGAAAAGTTTAAAGTTTAATCTAGTTGTGATAGGATCATGCAACCCAATTAGATTTTAGACTTTTTTTTCTTTTTCAATTTATCATGTGGTGGGTGGCCACCAACCACCCTTAGAAGTCATGCAACCCTAGCCAAGGGTTGCAAAATCCACTTATAAAAGTGTGTTGCAACCTAATATCGTTGTCAACCACCCCTCACCATTGGTGGCCAACAATCATGACAAACCTTTTCTTTTTTTTTTAATTTCAAGTTTTTCTTTTTTTTAATTATTAAAAATTTTATTATTTTTTTAATTTTAATTAGTTAAATAATATTAAATTATATCCATGTAAGCAACATGTCAATCTATTTTATACACATTCACCATGTCAACTTTTTAGGGGATGTAAGTGTCAACTTTTAAAAATAGTGATGGTTAGTATAATTTTAAAAAAATTTATGAGATATCCACATAATTTACCCTAAAATTTTACATCTAGAAACTGTAATAATTCTAGAATTTCAACTATTTAGTGAATGAGTAACAATTTTTTGTCAAAAATGAATGCGTAATTTAACAATAAACTCTCACCACAAAACCGAGGTTATTTTAACCATCATTAATTCAGATTTTTTTTTTTTTTTTTTGTACATGTATTACAATCGTGTTAAATATATGTTTGTATATATACATGAATTTAATTCATTTTACTCAATTATAAGTACCATTTAAGATACTCGGCTATAAGTAATTTCGTATGTTGGGAATAGTAAAATGCGATGCATTAGGCTCAAAAGTTGGATGGATGTTTTTCTTAATTTCGTATGCATATTTTTGCTCTCCTAATTTAATTAGCGATATGTATATGTTGCCTAACCAGAAAGCGATAGCTTTGCTCATAACACGATAACTATTTACTCATTCGCATGTAGATTCTGGTCCGTAACCTTAGGTTTGTCAGTGAACAATAAATTAGCTAGCCACCTAAGAATCTCTTATTAATGAAGTTTATATCATGATGGAGTTCTACAAAGCTAAACTCAAATGAAAAAACGTGTAAAAAGCACCAACACATAGAGTGTATGGTGGTCCTCAATAGAAAAACAATATATTAATATTCCTAATCTATTACATATGTAATAAAAAAAATCTCTATATATACTATACTATAATAATAGTGATACACTTTCCCATTCTCATTTTGTAGGCAGCAATACGAGATTAGAGTACTTATCAATAAGAGTAGTGGGCAGAGTTTGTTGGCTGGGAAGTCAACATGCTCTTGGCAAATGGAAACATACTGTATAAGAACCTCACCATTTGATATGTTCTCACACACAAAATGATATCCAATGTGCAAATGTTTCGGTACAATAAACAAATTATCATACTAAATCTGATACACTTTAAACTTATAGATTGGATGGCAATAAATCTAAAACTAATCACAATACTGTAGTAAGATGTCTTGAGTTCATACCACTATACATTCATTTCAACACCATTTAATTAAACGGTTTACTTAATGAGTTTAATTAAAATCTTAACTCACAAATGAATGGAAGTATTAAACAATAAATATAAATGGTTCATTAGATCTAACAAGTTTAAGATTTTAATTAGATGATTCTGAAATTAAAATTTACTGCTAAATGTCATTTATTGTTGAATTATGCTTAATGCTTTATAAAATCATCTAAGAGCCTAGCGCAAATTGTAAGTTTTAAAGGAGAAAAAGATAGCTCCTGTCTTTTTCGTGCATATTGTTAAAACTTGGGTAAAAAGAGCTACAAAAGTGCTAGATTGGCGCAAATAAAATTGCGTAAGAGCTAGATTGGCACAAAGACTAGATAAAATAATTCTAAAATTACATACATGTACACATTTTTCCATATGTAAAAATAAATAGTGGATGTAATAACAAAATTTTTAATTATTAGTGGGAAATAACTAGCAAACATCTCTCAAAAATCATTATCAAGAAATATATATAAAAATAAATAAATAAATAAGAGATAACTTATTTTACACCTCAAAATCTAATGCCTCTTTCACTTCTTCTTCTCAGTGCATTACCGACTAAAACAAAGCACACTATCTCTATCAATAGCTCGCAAATAACACAAACAAAGATTGGAAACCATTAGTTAAACTTATATCTAAACATAAACACACAAATAAAAGAGTAACAGAGAGACAATAAGGACTTTCACACCTTATTAGATACTAGTGAGAAGACAAAGAGGAAAGATCCTTGCATACCCAATTCAAGTTTTGATAGCTAGGGTTAGTGAACATTTACTTGAACTAAAGAAGTTGGTTTAGGTAGGAATGCCACCAAATCAAGCTCGAGTTGTAAAGAGAAGAAATAAAGAGAAAAGATCCTTGCATGCCTTAGTCCGAATTTTGATAGGTAAGGCTAATGAGCATTTACTTGAGTTAAAGGAGTTCGTTTCAGTAGGGATGCCATTGGGTCAGACTCAATATAGGTTTTACAAAACTCAAATCCAACCTAGCAACATATAGGACTATACAAAACTCATCCTTACACCATGCAAGGTTTTTATTCTATACCCTAAACCTACTCCTAAACTTGCGACCCTATTCTATTCGATCCATCATAATAACAAATGATCTTTTACAAAGTTCATGTTATGGACACATATCATGATCCTTGTTATTAAACTTTCTACAAAAACTATATAGAATTTCCAATTATAAAATATTGTATGTTAACCTTTCTAAGAAAAGAGTGATTGTATATCTAGTTTCAACTTGGCCTTCCTATTAATTATTAAGAGGTTTTTTCTTTTCAAAAAAAATGATTTGCAAATAATATAATGATGATATTATCTACCTCATTTACTGCATTCATGAGTTTTTTTTTTTTTTTTCATGAACAAGAAACAATATTTTTTTACTTTTTCTTTAAACAACAATACACGAATTGATCCCATTATTGGATCTTCTAGGTTTTTTCTTCAACACAGTGTCTAATATTGAAGTTAAATAAAGAATGCATAAAAACAAATAGCATAAAATGAAATATTGGGTAGAAAAATATTATTATTTAGTACCTTATCGAATCAAGTTTCCCATTGGATCTTATTCAAAACCCAAAAACCCAACCTTTAACCCAATAAGATATTTAAATGATAGCCAAACCTATTTTAAAATACTATAAGATAGGGCAATTAATAGGTTAAACAAATTAGGTATCATATAACAATATGCCTAGTAACATCTATAAGTTTAGGGTTAAAGACATGTTAGTGGGCCTAGTTGTAGAAGTGGGCCACTAATTTTTGGTGTTCTCGCCACCATAACTGGTGGAACTGGATGGCTTAGAGTGAATGAGAAACCTGGGAAGTAGTGGCAATTCATGGATCATGCCTCTGATGAACTAATCAAGGCTACTGCTGAACCCCACAACAAATTACATAGAATTATCAACTAAGTCTGATGATAGGCTTAGGAATGAGACTCATGCTGTGGTACTAATCAATTTGATCAAAATCATAATGAATCTTCATCTTCCCTCGATTCTCAAGAAAATTTAGAGTCTACGCTAAGAGGCATCAAATTAGAAGTTCCCAGGTTTTTATGAAATTCAACTCAGGGTGGATCTTTAAGGCCGGGTAGGTTTTTAATTTTTTCCCCCCATCAGATTCCTGATGAACAGAAAATCACCATAGCTTCTTTTGCTATGGAACAGTTCTTATATGGTAAACGTTAATTCAGTTCTCAGAAGAATTTCATTACAGCCATAGAAATCAGGTTTGGAACCTCTAAATATGACATACACCCTCTAAGCCTACTCAAAATAAGTACGCTGATTAATACTGTGATCTTTCAAGTTGTGTAGTAAGGTTGTCTAATGGTT
This sequence comes from Laguncularia racemosa, assembly GCA_037954665.1. Lineage (NCBI taxonomy): Eukaryota > Viridiplantae > Streptophyta > Magnoliopsida > Myrtales > Combretaceae > Laguncularia > Laguncularia racemosa. The sequence goes on from JBBMOL010000066.1 coordinate 932,906, forward strand.
TCTTGTTAAGTTACTTTGTTTCGGTCTTAAACTCATAATTATACGAGAAGCGCAAATGTACTAAGGCTTTACTTGACACTAATGCCTTTTGTGATTTAAGCAAATAAGATGAACCCCATGTTAGAGATGCCATGTTTGCATGTGACGTGTTATGAAATGTACATTGCAATAAGGACAAATATGATCCATATAATTGTGTGATCCTATGGCCAACCTTTGATATTCCATTAGGTATTTATAGAGGGAAATGACTGCAGTGCAATCTCTCTCTCTCTCTCTCTCTCTCTCTCTCTCTCTCTCTCTCCATGTATTTGTTTGAAACTCCTAATTAATTTCTTGAAGACCAAGAAGTATACATCTTGAAGAACAACAATTATACAGGTATAGTTGTTCCCAGCCTCATATTTACGTAAACACAAATCCCGACCATTATATCGTGTGTGCAAGAATTTATAGGATTTCTAATTTGAGACATCTAAAATCCCAATCTCAGATAAAATTAACTATAATTGATAGAGCTGAATCCGGTCTTCAGTGGGTGAGGTGAGTGGTGTTCGTTTCAGCTTTGGATAAGACTTGATGGCATTGTGGTCCATCGGTTGGTGGAGTGTGGTGGCACAAGGTGCTAACGCAAGGAGGCCATTATCGGAGCCTCGTTGGTGGCGGTGCGTTGGAGACTTGGGGAGGTCTTGATAGTGCTTGTTTTGTCGGTGTTATATGACGTTGTTAGAAGAAATTATGCATTCTTAAACCATTCTTGGAGGCATATCCGCGTAGTCAAAGTTGATCACTAGTAGTTTTTTATTTGTGTATTTTTATGTGATATTTTGATTTCACATGTTTACTTTATACGTTGAGACTTTGGCCATACGGTGCTATTTATGTGTCGACAAAGTACAGAATAAAATGGGAATTAAGGTTTATAAATTATTAAAAAAAAAAAAAAAAGGGAGGGATTTGAACGAGTAGGATTTTTACTGCATTCTTTTTTCATGCGAAAAATCAAAGCTAAAGAAAAAAGTGGGAGCATATGCAATGATTTACATCATTAATTAAAAACTACAGACAAAACCATTCTTTTTGAGTTCCAAAGTCTTGACTCCCACCCACATTAAAATCCCTTGAAACACTTTTCCTCCCCCCCAAAATTCCTTCTTTATCATTGTTCCGTTTAAGAAACGACAAATGATTCATTGACGTGGTAACATTGTTATTCTCTCCACCCAACAAACAACCAGAGCATTATAAGATCATCACTAAGCAACGAACAAAGCAGATCAGAACAAGTGATATCTTGATGATAAAGCATTTCATAGGATCACCTACTCAAACCCTAATATAAAACATAGAAAGAAGTAACGTAAGTAGAGTTTCTGCCAACTACACCTTAAACTGTGCTGCTAAAATATCTATTTAAAGGCGGTTCGAGTAGAGATTCATAACTAAAAACAGGATATACTCAAGTATCTTGAACCCCAGCAGCAAAGGCAACTCTAACATCAGGGTACTGAATCATATCATCCAACGTCGAATCTTGAAACATAGGAATAGGAACCAAGCCAACACCACTGGACAACTCATTCATACCACTAAAATTCTGAGGCTGCTCCAGTGGTACTTCTGGAATACCATGTACGACACCAAAATGGCTATTATCATGGTGCTTAATATCATTTGCATCATCCAACGTAGGCTCTTGGGCAGCTGGCACGGGTTGGTCACAGTAATCTCCAGATGAGGTTTTTGGGAAAAATCCTTGAATGACTTCCTCCAACAACCCAGAGTGGGAAGACTCTTGCGGGAAAAAAAAATTCATATCCTCAATCAACTCTCCTTCAACAGCAAAACAGTTCCCACTAGAAACACCATGGGTGGCAATGGAAGAGAGTGAACTATCCATTCCGGACCCTAGAGAAGCCAAGGAGTCATAATTATTTGCACAATTATTAATAGTATTTTTACAAGAGGTGTTCGGGTTTTGGAACTGATGAGTAGTATGATGAAAAAAAGGGGGTTGTGGTGATGGCAGCGCGGTGATAGGCATGTTAGATGAAGAATTATTACTGAGAAAGTCTCTAAGGAGGAACATGTTAAGGGGAGAAGAAGAAGAGGAGGAAGAAATGGAGGGGGGAGTTTTCCTTTGCGGTGAAAGACCCAGATAAGGAGCAGTAGTACTATTGTAATGGGTATTGGAATAACTACCGTAAGTGTTAGAGTGGAACTGAGATTGAGCATCTCTAGGAAAACCGAGGTGAGACGGGAGTAAGGGATCGGAGTTACCAGGATAAACAAAGTTAGTACGCGCTTTGATACCGCGCATTGCACGAGCAGCATAGTCATAAGCGTAAGCAGCCTCCTCGGCGGTGTCAAAGGTGCCAAGCCACCGACGTTCCTTGGACTGGGGGTCTCTTATCTCTGCTGCATAGCGTCCCCAGGGACGGCGTCTGACGCCTCGATACCTCACGGTGCTGCCTGCGGGGGTGGAATCCTTAGGGAGTGATCTTTTGGTGGGGGTGTTTGTGATGCTAGATGATGGGTATTTTCTTTGTGTTGAAGCGTCGGACTCTTGGAGGTTCTTGAACCGTCGAAGTGCATTTTCCATGGTATGCTTGAAGTTGAAGAGAACTTCAGGCAAGTGTCTCTCCTTTTTTTTTTGTTTTTTCCCTTCTTTTTTTTTCAAATTGAGGAGTTACGGGACGAACTGTGAGTTTGGCACCTGGTGAACGCTGAGATAACAGGGTATTTATAGTCGAAGATGACAGGATTGAAGGCTTTGTCTCTGCGTTTAAAATGGAAAATAAAAAATATATATACACATACTATACATACATACATACATGCATACATATATATATATATAATTAGATATATACAAATTTACATTAGTGTTTAAGTACATTAATAAAAAAAAAAGTTGCGACCAGCCCAGTTTTCATTCATTTTTTTAATTTTTTAATTTTTATTAATTTACTCAAAACTAATATATATATATATACATATTATATATATATATTATTTTTGTTTGTTTCCAATTTTTTATTTTTTTAACTTTTTGGAATTTTTTAATTACTTTTATGTAAATTCTATAATTTATTGTATTATTTATTTTATACAATGAATCAGACTATTTGAATTATACTCCACGTCATTTCCTAACGAAAAAAGTTAATACAACTGTTAAAAAGATTTGTTTGCAATTATTTTCAAATGTTTGTAAATATTGATGATTCAAATGCAAAAAAAATAAAAATTTAGGACTAAAATAAAAAATATTGTAAATATTGAAAACTAAATTTATACTTTTACCATAAAATACCTAGATCGATAAGATGATATTATATGTAATTTCTGATGGAAAAAGTAATGGAGGATTTGTTTACAAACATTGAGTATTAAAATGGAAAAAAAAAATAACATTTAGGTGTAAAATAAAAAGGGTAGCAAATGTTAAGTAATGAATTTATACTTTTCTCAAAATTTAAACTTCTCATTATCTACCCCTATTTTGTATGTGATCATATAAAGGCCCTAAATATTACAACATGTTATTGGGTGCATGCATGATCTGTTACCATTCATATTAAGGGTGAGCAAAAAAACAAATCGAACTATGAATCAAATAGGACTAAACTGAACCTTTTTTTAGGTTCGAAAAAATTACTAACCGAATCAAACCATTAAAAGTAAAGAAAAAAAGTAACGGTAAAAATTTCAAAAATATATAACTAAAAAAATTTCATATTACTTATTTAATTCCTTTTTTTATTTGTTTTCATCAACTTATTATCTTTTTTATTTCTTATTTCTGCTTATTAACTAATATAGAAATGATAATTACTTTGAAAGAGGTAATAAAATCTCTTTAAATATATCTAATTATTGAAAATGTTGAACAATATCAAAGAAATGATAATAAATTAAATTCTTTTTATGTTAAATATAATTTTTCATAACTTATTGACTTATATATAAATAATAATAATAATAATAATAATAATAACACATGTAAAAATGGTTCAAATTGCTAATCAAATTGAACCAAATCATTTTTTTTATATTCAAAAAAATTACAAACAGAATCGTATAATTATAATCAATTTAGGGAAAAAAAATACAAAACTGTAATATACAGTTTGGTTCAATTTGAAAGACAAACTATACCAATCGAATTACACTTATCCTTACTTCATATATGAAAAGACAAGATTACTAGGATAATTTCCTTGCTATCCTATATATTTTCTCTGTATTTTAATTACTGGTAATTTTTTGCACAATATTCATTCATATTGTATATTATATTTTTATTTTAAAAATATTTGTCAATAATTAATTAATTTTGTTGGAAAGACAAGGTATATTTTCTTAACATATAGAGAAAATTTCATACATTATAATTATTAAAAAGCAATTGACAAAATTTATTAGAAATAAAGTCCAAGTTGGATTCTTTTAGTGTGCTACCATTAATAAAGTTTGAGTTGCTTTTCGTTGTGTTGAATAATTCAACCAATCAATTTAAATATCTTCATTCGCATTGTTATTTGCTTAGCTTCCTGTTTAGCTAACTATGCTTTAGTTTGGTGGGAAATTCCACCACCCAACAAGTCTATGTAAAGCATGCGCCACTCTATTTCTAATTATGAAAAATATGAGCATTATTTACCTGCAATAAGATCATTATGCCTTTTCATCTTCTTCGATTTTTATTCACCGAGTTGTATAGTAATTCTAGATTTAAATTAAAGTTTATTGCTGCCATCTACAATAACATTTATAGTAAAAATCATAATCATCTCTTTAGACCAATGTTTTAAGTATGGCTGGCGGTTTGAGATTCAAACCTTTGACTTAAACACAACAATAAGCAAGTAAAAATGTTTAGGATTTTGCTAATTATGATGCATTTAGCCTAACCATTTATAAATGTTTATGGGTTTGAACATGATTTCCAAATTTGTTTATAAACTCTTTGAAACTATTTAATATGATAAATAACAAAATAAAACTTTAATACTTTAATTTTGGGAGGATTTGCGATGATTCATATGTGTTTATGTAGATATTAGTTTGATTAAAACTTCTATCATTATAATTCTTTGTAGCCTTTATATCTACTATATGAACATATATACACTTACTTAATTATCTATAAATTTAATATAAAATTTATGTAAATTAGTAAATAGGTCACCTAGTGAATCAATGAGTTAGTAGATCAAAACAACAACAATGCAAGATGATTAAGAAATTAAGTTCAAACCATGATTTTCTTTTCTTTTTTTTTTGGCAGCCACCCGTAACATTATTTAAATGGTTAGAACATGTAAATGTATTGAACAAAGTAAATATGCAGTTTCAGTTACTGAAAATATTTAAAACTTTAATTGAAAAAAGAAATATTTTTCTATTTATCTTTCAATAAATATCTCAAAACACTTTATCAGGGATTCTTTCCTATATCATCCCATATTAATATTAGTCATTTCCAATGACAAACCATGATGGATGTCAGAACAGACAATGTCTAGCTAAAATTATTGGTTTGAAATTGATTAAAGATTGTAAAATATAATGGAGCGGAGATGGTGATTGAATATTTGCACGTATGGCATGTAAGAGGCTTATCACGGAGATGCTTGTGTTCCATCTTATCGACTATCGAGGGAGATATACTTGGGTCAGGACCTAACATGCTTATGCTAAAAAATAATAATAATAAATAAATTTGGCTTCTCCTCCAAAGTTACCTTTTGTTTCGAAAAGATAATAAGCATAATTTGATTGGCGGGAAAATGAACAATTTAACAATGTAAATAAAATAACTAAGAAAAGCATAATAAATTAGATGAACTAACTCCATAGAAATCTAGAGCGGTCGGATCATACTTGACCCACATTTACGATCAATTAAGTGATCTCTAGCAATTGATTACTACCAACCCCATGCATAGACGATAGAGCTCCGCGGAGAGAGAGAGAGAGATGCAATGCAAAACTAGAGAAAATTTGTACCGCTATTACTGTAAGAGGTGGCAGCAGTTGGTGTTGGTCCCTCGCGTCTTGGTGGTAGTGGTTATTTTGTGGAGGAAGGAGAGAAAGCGTAAGTCAAGGAGTGCCCAATGCTAGCCTATGCCTTCTATCTACTGTTTTGAAAAACTTAGATGGCTAAAAAATAAAGAAATGTTTGGTTTCTTCCACCTCGTTAAGAAGAAATAAGCATTCTAGAAATCCTTTCCTCATGGAATCATATTCTTAGGGAAGATCCTTTCCACCCTTCAATCAACATATTATGAAAAAGGAATGAACAAATGAAATAACATTAAAATGTTCTACTCACCGCTATCTTGCTATTTTTCTCAAATTTCTATTTCGTCGTGTACTTGCAATTGATGTATTGTTAAAAAAATATACACACCAATTTTCTCATGCTATTGGGAAGGTTTTCATCAACTCTAAAGATTTTAACTTAAATACCATAATCTCAATCATTATTAGGAATGATTATAAGGTAGATCAATCGGATACCACAATTATTATCATTATATTAAGATAGAAAAAGTCAATACCATTATTTTGCCGTAAAACTTGCAGGTAAAAATCGACCAGGATCATTGCCCCATGCTTTATATAGTAGATGTTAGCTTGCAAGTAACTTTATTATAATTCAAACATAAAAAATATTGAGTTAAATCTGATAAAATTTTCTGTGTTCACATAACACACAACTATAACTCTCAAAATATGAACAACACTTATTAATGAAGAAAAAAAATTATCAATAATTTCAAATTATTAGCCAAGGAAAATAGAATTTTTTCTTTTTAAGCAAAAGATTTTTTTCCTATTAGATATGATAGAATAAAGAATCATGTAAAAACTCTATACATACTTATGTAATTTGTTGGACATGAAAGTGAGAAGGAAACTAAAAAAAGTAATAATAGCATTTATATTTATAATAAATTCAATATATTTGTAAGTAAACGATGTACCAAGTTGTGCATTATCTATTCAAAGCATTGTGATTATTACAATCTTCCTTAGTTTATGACCATCCCTAATTACTATAACCCTAATTCATCATGTTAAAATACCAATGTTTATGCCACTGAATAATAAGTGTCTTGGTTCTTATTTTAAATTTGCTACTGTGTTATCACTTACATCATCTTTTAATAACTTTTTGCTATTGAAGATAGTTAAAGGGGGCAAAATATTAGTCCAAATGGATGGCTCTTTCATAACTTTTTTTGTTGCTTTTTTAGAAAGTTTAGAAAATATATAAAGAAGATGTCAATCAAGTTATATATACCTTTTATTATAAAATGAAGTATTTAAAAAAATGAGAAAAACTTCATTGGATATTATACATTACGTGTATACATGTGGTGTTTAAGTATCAATGAAATTTAAACAAATAGTAACGGTAATAATGAGTGATTAAAAAAAATCTATCATCTATACTATTATGTGTCTAAATTTTATTAATATTTACTTACCACATATACATACACTTTAAAGTAAGAAAGGCTTCTTTTTCCCCTAAGAGCCCCCTAGGAAAGTAGAGAGGAAGATTTTCTTTTCAAATGAATATGTTTTTCAACATTATTTATTCTTAAATTGATTAGAAAACCTATAATTCCCTTTCTCTCCAAATCCAATCATTGAAGTCATAGCCTAAAGTGAGTGGAATAAGTGATTTTAGATGATGTTAATAAGGTGTTGTGCGAAGACATATCGTTACAAGAAGTTAAGAAGGCTACATTTCGATTGAGTGCTTTTAATGGAAGGTTTAAACAGATTTTAGAATGTTTTACCAATACTACTCTTAGGCTGTCAATAAGGTGATCCAAGATTTCTTCCAAACAAATATTATCTCATTAATCCTAAATGAAGTTGATCTTGTTTTTATAGCTAAAGTGATGTGCCTAAAAATCTCATATTAGACTCTTAACACAATCTTGAAACATCGCCAGTTATTAGCAGAGTTATATAACTCTAGTAGCAAAATATGATATGTATTTTGTGTAGCAACAACAAAATCTAAATATTTTTAGATTTTCTAGATTTATAGAAACAAAATAAAAAGAAATATAGACGATTATCTAATTAGATTATCTAATTTGATAGTTGAAGTGGGCTTTGAAATTCCATAACCTATATCACCCACAATTTACATAAATCAAAAGGGGTTTAATTAAAGTAACTAGTATGATAAATGGTTAGTTCAATTAAGGTTAGCCACAATTAAGAGGATACACTAATTGATAGATCAAAGGAAAAAACCTTTCATTAATGAAAGGTTTCAAGGAATACTTAGAAGGAGCAATAAGATCATTATTCACGTAACATCATATATCTCAATTTGTAGGGCAACATGGGTATTTATACACTAATAATTATTAAAATGGAATAACCATCATAAAAGAAAATTACCAAAAAAAGAATTAAAATAACCTTTAAAAGGAAATACAATAATTGTTCAAATAACTACATTTGTAATTCATCGAGCTTTTCTTGATTTACTTTTCTTGTCATACTCATTAAATTAAGATTTGCCTAGTAGAATTCCCTTCAAAAGCATCATCATTAGAGGCTTCCAATTTGCTTGTCATGCTTAGGAGCTGGATTAAAAGTAGTGCTAACTCTCCTTCTAAAACTAGAAACTTTAATAATACCATAAGTAGGATTAAGTTCAAGACTAGTTTTCCTTGACGAGCCAATTGCCCTTCTAGGTTATGTCCTTCCTTAACTTAAAACCTAATCTTCATTAAGCTTCCTCCTATAATCAAAACCTTGGCTAGTTTCATTCAACCCTTATTTTTCCTTATGTCTTCTAATGTCGAATCTTAGATTCTAATTCCCACCACCACCACCCTTCCTTTGAAAAAGATTCATCTTAAATCTTGCTTCTTCTTGGTTAAGTGATGAGAATTAAAAAACTTCTTAGTAAACAAATTGTTCATAACTTATTTTTGCTTCCCTAGAGCAATTTTTTCCCTCTTCACTTCAACTAAATATATAGGATGAAGTACATTCTTCTATCCATCCATCTTGAAAAGTGTAAATATTCCAAAAGCCATCATATAACAATCTCCTTTCATATAGCCCAAGTCTTTCCAATAAGATATTGGTAGCAACTATGGGTACAACACCACAATCCACTTAATCTTTTGTACTTGCTAATCTTGAATTGTATCTCAAATGTTATATTGATTTACATTTATCCTTTTTTGCTACACCAAACTAAATTGTATGGCTTTAGATGCAGCATAGCTTTCAAACTTACACTATGAACATAGGTATTAGAAATAAGATTAGTGTAGCTACCTTCATCAATAATAAAGGAATAAATCTTACCCTTTACCATTCCTTAAGCATGAAATAGATTTTCTCTCTACTCACTCTTTACGAAAATGTTGATGTTCAATCCTCGTTGAGCCACTATTATTATGACTTCACCCTCTACACCATGAATACCATCCTTCTCAACATTGTAATCCTTAAGTATAGCTTCTACATCCTCTACCTCCTCCTCTTCACTTTCCACTTCCATTATCAAAACTTCAATTTCTCCCTTTAGAACCATAACTCATCTATTTAGGCATGAGAAGTGAGATGTCCGAATCCTAAGCACTTTAAACACTTTATCTCACTTTTATTTCCTCCTTGGATACTTCTGATCATGCTCCTACTTCTAATAAGCCTTCGACTTACTGTTAACACCCTTCTCATGGTCTATGTTCTTCTTCTTCTTAAGTTTTACATCCTTAGATTTTCCCTTCTCACATGGAGCTTCAAATTTGTTAACAAAATCAAGTGATCTAGCCCTACCTCTATCTCTACCATTTTAACTCTGAGTACCAACTTAATTATATCATCTAAAGTTTCATAAGATTGTAACTCCACTATGACTACAATTTTATGCTTTAGACCTATAATGGACCTAGCTATAGTGTGTTCCTTAGTCTCATTCACTTCGCAAGGAATTAGAAGGATTTCATATTCTTGCACATAATCTTCCACACATATTCCTCCCCCTTATTTCAACTATTGTAATCTCATGGACAACTCTTGCTTATAGTATTGGGGTATAAACCTCTTCCTCAAGCTCTATTCATCATGACTCATGTTGTCACTTTTACTTCTCAATCTTCTCTCCTCTAAACCTTTACAATCTTCCATCATAAATCATAAAAATACATACCTTGTGAACTCCAAGCTAATCAACTTAAGTTTGGTACATTCATCAAACTGGTAACATTTAAACAATCTCTTAATTTACTTCTCCTAGTCTAAGTAAACATTTAGTGATCTACATTCATCAAACTTAAGAATCTTCAATTTAATAATTTGCATTATCCCTACTCATATGTTGATTCCCTTTAACAACACAATCCACTTTGAAATTTTCTCCTTCTTCTAAAAAATCATCATCTTCTCTACGTACTCTAACACACTTACTCCCACTCCTAAATATTCTCTAATGGTTAATTTCTATCACGTGCATTTGCTCTTAAATTTTGTATCAAGGTATGTTGTGTAGTTGTCATGGTATGCATCATCTCTGCAATGTTTACTAATTTTTAGCTCAATTCATTCCCAGCAACATTCCTCTCTTGTCTTTTGACAACACCTTAACTACCCTTGTCATTAGCATTTGCATGAACATTGTCAGTAGACATCCCTCAAGTATGTGACAATTTGAACAAATTAACACCAACACAATTACCTTTGTCACTAAACTTCTCTCTAACACCAATTTTTGATGTTCCTAAAGTATCAAATAAGGCTCTAAACATGATCTTGAAATGCTGCAAATATCAAACTAAGAGAGTTATATTACTCTAATACCAAAATATGTTATGTATTTTTGTGCAACAACAATGAAGCTTGAATTTTTTTTTAGGTTTTATGGGTTTGTGGAGGTGAAATAAAAGGATATGGACAACTGTCAAATTAGATTATTTGATTTGATGGCTAAAAGTTTTGAAATCTTACAACTAATATGATCCACAATTTATGGAAATCAAAAGGGGTTTAATTGAAGCAACCAGTATGACATACAGTTAAATTCAAATAAGGGTAGCATAATCAAGAAGATATTTCGATTGATAAGATTAAAGGAAAAACACCTTGAATAATTGATGAAAGGTTTCATAGAACACTAAAAAAGAGCAATAAAATCAATATTCATGCAACATCAAATATCACAATTCATAGTGTTACATGGGTATTTATACATGAATAGTTATTAATACGAAATAACCATCATAAAAGGAAAATACTATAAAAGAATTAAAATAACTAATAAAAGAAAATAAAATAACTATCTAGATAACTATAACCCTAATTTGTTGGGCTTTATATGATTTACTTTTTTCATTAGACTTATAAAAAATATTGTCAATTCAAATTAAGATTTTTCGGCATAGAATTCCCTTGAGAATCATCACTATCATAAGCTTCCAATGCACTTATTAGAAACCCTATTTCTATGTTTGTTTGAGCGCTTAGGATGTAAGTCTAAAGTAGTGCTAACTCTTCTTTTAGAACCAAAACCTTTAATGATATGAGAAGTAGAAGTAAGTTCAAAACCATCTAGAGTTTTTCTTAACAAGTTACTTACACTTCTAGGTTAAGTCCTTCCACAACTTAGAACATAATCTTCATTAAGCTTCCTCCTAAAATAAGAACCTCAACTAATTCCATCCAACCCCCATTTCTTCATTTTCCTTTTGACATTAGACCTAGAATTCTGATTCCATCATGAAATCTCCAACCCCACTAATGTGGCAAAGTTTTCGCCCATTGTTAAATGTATTATTTTGTGTAAAATCATCACAATAGTCTTGGTCAATAGGCTTAAGTATTTTCTAGGGGATCTAGTATTAGATAATCAAAACCCCCTTTTTTTTTATTTCAGGATGTTTTATACAAGATAACATTGTAATTGTGCATAAAATTATCTATTTTTTGGAAAATAAAATAAATAAATAAATAATAAATAAAATTTTTATGAGCAATTAAAATGAATAAAGAATGTAATAGGGTTCAGTTGGATCTCCAAGAGGCTATCATCAAGGAAATGGGTTTTGAGGACATTTGGATTAGATTATAATGAAATGTGACACCATACGAAGCTACAATGTGACGTTCAATGAAAAGTCAATAGGTGTGTCTCCCCAATGAGGTGTCTCAGACGATCAGGCCCTCTTTCTCCTTATCCGCATTTTTGTAACGTATGTACTTTTAGTTGATCTCACGAAGATACTACTTGCAGGTTCACTAAGGTCTCAAAATGAAGACAATTATCCTATTTTATGTAACCAACTTTCTACAGATGATTCATTGTTTTTCAGAGGCTAAGGAAAGAGAAGTCATTAAAACTAAGGGATACTATCTTAAAGCATTATCTTACGTCGAGACCGATAATGCGAAAAATAATCATGTATTATACACGTTTTTCCCCGTTTATCAGCTTATGTGATTGCTTAAATTGGTGTTATTGTAAGTTAAACTCAATGAAAGTCATCTTGAGTCTACAAAAGTAAGGAGAGCTAATGATTGAAGGCCAAGAGCAATGGACGAGAGATACAAGACTGCTGTATTCGGACGAAGTGCTTCGTCTGATTGGAGTAAGTCGAAGTTGGCCAAACTTAGACCCTTCGATTTCTGTCAAAAGAAGTCCCACTTTGTCTGCCATCACATCAAGACGAAGTAAATGAAGAGCGAACTGAAGTCAACTACTGGACGAACGCATGGTCATTAATCGACTTCGAGCAGATGGTCATTGATCAACTTCGAACGGACGAAGAGGAACATCCTTAGGTCTTAGCCCTGATGATCGAGTACTTACTGATTGGCTTCAATGGGAAAAGTTCTAACTTTGCCCTACCGAATTCGCGTGACTACTGCATTATTTACCAGATACTATAAGTACATCTGTTGTACCCAAGACCCAATTAACTAAGGACTTCACTAAATTGATTATAACTTGGGTCTTCAACATTGTTTAGCATTTGTTTGTCGATTTCATGACTGTTTTACTTTTCGTGATAGATTAACTTGCATAGTTGCATTTACTTTCCCTCGTTCTTATTGTTTTGTGTAATGCAAAATTCTTATTGTTCAGGTTTATTTTTCATTTCTTTACCTTTATTGTGTGTACTACATTAGCATAGGCATTTATGGTGTAATTTAAAGCTTGTATATTCAATAGGTTTGTACTTTCAGCATTTCAGTTTTCAAAACTAATCATACAGTCTCTAACGTCATTTTTCATATTTTATATAAAGTTGTTATTACGATATTTAGTTAAATTTTAAATATTAAATAATTATTTTTATTAAATTATTATCATTTAAAATATTAAATAATAATTTATATATTCAACCATCTAATAAGTTGTGTTTACTATTTATTGATTATAGAAAGTAGATAAGGGTAGGGATTTTAAGAGTATAGGAGATAATTTATTCATTATTCATTTTTATATCAATTAATGGATATATAATAATTATTAAAAATTTATTCAAATTCTAGTGAATTATAAATTAATATCTCTTTATTTCATTCCGTAAACTAAATTGATCATAATTTTTTTTTTCGTACGTTTTTTTAACATGACCGTGCTTACAAAATAGTTACCAATTACCAACGGTATTCGAAATGTGACTTAGTAATTCGAGTCGTTTTTAGTAACATTAAGTATATTTAAACAAAAGTTTATTAAATAGCTTAATGTAATCTTTTTACCTTTTTAAATTGACCTTGAGTTGCCAATGCTCTTTAGTGTGTTGAACTTCAGATTAGACTAACTGGTGGTCGAAAGAGACTAAGCAATAACTTTGTGAATGATTAAAACCGGAAGTTTAGTTGTTTAACCCATTGCTAAACTACGAACCTATAAGAATTGTGACAGGTACGACATTGTGAACCCCACTTAGTTCATTAACTTTTTCAAAACTTTGGTTCATTTTCAAAGCTTCAATGACTTGAGTACTCTTTCTTGGAAAAGTGTCTTCACAGACAAGTCAATTTTGCGAAATCAAATCTATTCTTTGAAGGAAAAAAAATTATTAATATTAATATACTGTGTGTTCGAATGAATTATAAGTAAATTTTAATAATGTTTTAATATCTAATAATTATAATAGATATTTTTTAAAAAAACTACTATTTATATTTTTATATATTAAACTTTATTAAAATTTATATACTACTAATTAATTCACATATTAATACTATTAAAATCTTCCTTTTCTTCTCTTTTCTAGTAATAACACCACTGTAGAAACCAAACTTAACTGTTGCCCATCTTATTATTGGAGCTACTTGGTACAATACCCTAGGCTAAGTGGCTCAAGCTAAGAAACTCCAACTGATAAATCGAGTTCCTTTCAAAGTTACTCAGCTAAGTAACTCAAAAAATAAGGTTTTTAAGGCTTTTTATTTTTATTTTACTTGTAAAAGTTTTATATGGGATCCATAAAAATTTTCAAAAATTATTAAGAAACTTTCTTCAAAATAAAGATCGCATAAAAATATAACATTAGGCGATAATATCACAACAACGAGAGAATGAGAGATCATGTATCAATATCCATGCATGAAAATCAAAGGAAGAGCGTATGACAATAAGAAGTGAAACTATTTACCAGAACGCAAGAGAGGACCGACTCATCTGGCCTTTTAACAAGAGACGAAAATGCACCACCTGAATGTTCTAAAGTAATATTGGTTTAACATTGTAATCGTTTATTTGCATATTAAAAAAAAAAATGTTAAATAAAATCGATACATGCCGTTCTATTTATTGTCTTTTTGGAACTTGTCTCTCCTTTATCAGGATGTCTTAATTGATAATTAATATTTACAAGGTTTCTTGAAAGCTTTCATAACAAATGCACAGCGTCCGACACTGAAGGAACGTACCTGAGTAACCTTCATTTTTCTTTTTTCTTTTTAATAATTTTCTCCAGAAAAGTTGGGTGCCAACTAAGACCTCATAATTTTGCCAGAAATTGTCTGGGTATATTTTCCAGAGAGACTGCAAATTGATAGATAGATATATAGATAATACATAAATATCAGTAACTATCCGAGAGATAAACCACACCATAGAAGAAGTACCGCTGCTGTTAATGCACACAAGTACGAAATGAGAGAGGGGTAGAGAAAAGGATTGATGTCGATGTCGATGTAGACGATAACAGTGGAACATAAATAAAAGAGCTTTAACTAATGTAACATTTGATAACTTACTCTAATTTAATAGTATAAATCAGTTTTATATTTTTTTTATTTATAAATGCAATGAGAGAAAAGAAATTCAAAATTAGTGAAATGCATCATTAAGTTACAAAAATCTTAACTATTATAATATTTTTTTATGTTAATCTGTAATATTAAAGCCCTGCATTTGATATCTTACAAGCTTTTGAAAAATAAAATACTAATGAAATTACTAAAACATCCTCAACTTCTTTGAGTAACTTGCAGCCATTACGTGTATTCAACCAACGCAAACCAATTAGGAATAAAACTAATCATATTTCTATAAGTCGTTATCGTAATTGCTACATCAAATAACTACTGCATGATCTTTAGTTACTAACTGAGAGCTTCGCTCTTTGAAAAAAAAATTGTTAGAATGTGTAAATATATCTTTTTTTCAATTATTTATATGCCCATTTATTATTATATCTTCACACATTCATATTATGAATACGTAATATGTTAATAATATATTAGAAGAGCGTGCCCGTAAAACAAAATTGTATTTTAATTGTTTGTACAGAAAGTAAGGTTTAAAAATAAACAGGAACCATCGTATTCTGGTTTACCATTTAAATCTTATCTTTTTCATGTTTTAAATTGTTTTCTTTTAATCAAATTCATTTATTCAAGCAATAATCTTAAATGTGTGGAAAGCAATACTAACGTGTTCATTAAGTTAATATATACGTATATATATATATATATTTATATATGAGTAAAATCACTGTAGGGCTCTTTCTTCAATGTTAATTGTCCGTTGAAATATTGTACAGAGTGACTTGGAATTTTCGGGTAAACTGATAAAAGATCAGGAAGAGAGTAAAAGCAAGTTTGCTTACTTGGTGTTGGATTTCATTAAGTAATCTGTCTTCTCTTTTTCTTTGTTATTTATATCTATATATATATATGTATAGCTTTATGGGAAGTTGAAGTTAAAAAAAAAAGAAAAGCATCAGTATCATGGTTGATTATTTCAATTGAAATGATTACATTTCTGGCGGCGCTCAGAAGTTGTTCCTCCGTCTATGGTTCTTTCTGTCTTCTCTGTGTTTTTGGTTGATGAAAACTTGCAACTTATGTGGAGGATTATGGCTGTTTTATGGCGGTTAGGGTTACAAAACCGAGGATTTAATTGTCACATGGTGTTGTCTGATAATGTGTGTGTAAAAGAAAGCCTATAGGGGTTATTTTGTAGGAGGTTTTTAGGTTAATGTTAAAGTTGTTTGAGAGGTTGGTACTGTTCATGGGTCAGAAAAAGAAGAGATGTATGTCCCCCATAAAAAAAATCCCAAACACACACACACAAAAGTCCACTCTTTCGGTAGAAATTCATTACGCTTCTAGTTTCTGTAGCTGTAGTGTAACCCCATCCCGTTAAACTATGACGAGAACCAACCGGGATCATGTCATGTCCATGGTTTATTACGTGTCTACGGTTATTACATCATGTATTATTATATTAATAGGAGTTCTTTCCAAACACACTTCCTGAAGGGAGCCGCAGGGAGGGAGCAAATAGTTTCACTCTAGATTCTAAAGCCTGCTAACTTTTTTCTCAAAAAAGGACAATCTCTCATTACATATAATCCACGAGTCATGACAAAATAGATAATAATAATAATAATAAATCAAATCGGAGGTGCGTAGGATTGGGTTCGATAACCCAGTGCAAAACACGTTGAGCCTTTTTTCTGTTGTCAAAGGTGTTATGTTATACAGACAATGTCTACAAAAACGTACGAAACTCAACCATTTAATACTAATAAGGTTATGGACCCAAAAAATAAAAAATAAAAAATACAAAGATCAGAGAAAGACTAAAATAAGGTGCTGGAGGGAAAACTAGAGCACCCATAGAAACCCTAAAAACCAAATATAACGAAAAAAACTACAAAATAGATGTATATACTATACACTATAATTTTTTCCGAATAACATGGATCAAATGTTTAAATCAATAGATAAAGGGCCCGTTTAGCAACCCAAATACAAACCATCAGGTTCATGGCACATAAGCAGTCAAATGCGAATCCTTGATTTCAGAAATCAATTGAGCCCATGGTAAATAGTCTCATTAGGGTTGAATATAATAACTATTCATATCTCAAAGTTTACTTTTAATTAGTGAAATGATTATTTTATAAGATTTATGTTATTATGAAATAAAAGAGTGTAATTCTTCGATAGGATTAAAAGAATAAATATTCTTTGATTTTTTTCAACTATATTTCTATATCTTAATAATGAGATCTTAAAAAATTCATAAAATAGTTATTATTTCTTTAAATAATATGTTTAAAAGTAAAATACAAAAATTAATACAATTGAAATTATACAAAGAAATATTAGAAGATATTAGCATAGGATTTGATTAACAATATATATGTAAGACTAGTAGAAAAGACATCCACGAAGTTGAAAATTCCAAAATAAGTCTAATTTGAAGTTTCAACTAAAACTAAACAAGTGAAACCTAAAAGATATTGAAATCCCCCTTCTATCAAAATTGCAATATATAGTATGCTGACAAAAAAAAAAAATGGATTAAGAGGACTTATGAGATTACATCGCGTAAAAAGGAAGTTCATACATCAAATATTTACATCCACATTAGTAGCTACATCCACAACTTTGTAATTGCATATAGCATGCATCATTACACAAAAGTTAGCTTAGCTCTCTTTGAGGAATAACAAAGCATTGTTCATCTTGCTCCTTCATTTGAATTTCCCCTACAAGCTAATGTGATATACAATTTACTTCTCTTAGGAATGCTTCCATTTTCTTCTTCCAAAAGGAGGGATAACTTTGCCCTATATGCAGATATAACATTGTGGTACTTAAGCAAATAATTATGATCCTAGTTAGATAAAATATGAACTGCTGCTTGATTATCCACATTGAGATGAACTCTTATTAATCCTAAATCTATACAATGCTAAACTTCTTGATATATAGTCCAAAGCTTTGCTACTAAGATATCCACTTGCCACCTTTTGTTTTTTTTGGAAAATCCAAAAATCTACTTACCTTGTTAATCTCTAACAACACCTCCTAAAGCATTACCAAATTGGCATTTCGATTTATTCACTATTCTAGGTTTAGGGATGGAAATGTTATGATGGGCTTGATTAATAAGGTATGAATAGTGGCTAAGACTAATATAGCAATAGCTACTAATATTTAGTCAAGGGCATTCAATCCGATTGTGCAATTGAAATTGATTGTTACTAATTAGTAATCGGTGACCTTAATAAATGTTTATTTTGATAATCATAGGTAATAGTTGTTGTGGAGGACAACATAAGGATAAGGTTGGACAAGAATGAAGGTTTCCAAGTGGGAACTAGTTGTGTGACAGATGGAGTTGCAAATTTAGTCCCAAGGTGCTCCAATAAAAGTAGTGAATAAGATTGGGGCTATTGCATGGGTTGGTTAGTAAGTTTATAGAAATAAAGGCCAAGGCAGTAATGGCCAATATAGCACAAATATTAGGAGCACTAGAAATTTCTCTCGTTTGTTATAGTGGCACATGTAAAGATGAGTTGTCACATTTTCATTATGTTATATTATTAAGGGAAATCTTAATTATAACTACCTTAAGTCGCCTATATATACACATTTTCAAGTGACGGGAAAAAGTAATGAAAAACCAATATATATATATATTACTCCCCAAATTCTTATATCGGAGCACTCTTTTGAATCCCTATTTAATTCCATTTATTTGCATTACGATTGACACTAATTGGTAGTAGAGATCCTGGTGGATGGTAGGCACTCGTGTATCTAAGAAAATGGAAGAAACCCTCCTAACCATGATGGATGAGCAAGCGACTGGGCTCAACTAGTGGACAAAGATATAAGATGAGAAGCGTGAAAAGTTGATTTAGACCTTCATGAATTTGTACAAGCACCAATAGGAATCTTTCAATGTAGTTTTATTGGACCCAAAAAAACAAGTACAAGAAATTGTTAAAACCTTAAGCTTAAGCAAAGGGAAGCTTCCTTTGGTAGATGGTAGTAACAACAAGAAAGAAACTAGGGAGAATGTAACAATTCTTTAGGCAGAAACACATTACTAGGTACCTATAAGATCAACTAAATTCAAGTTTTTTTATTTTCACCGGTGACAACTTGAAATCATGGCTCATTAAGGCTAAGAACTTCTTTACTTTAGATGCTACTCCTAACCCTTATAATGTTAGGGGAGCGACCATGCATTTTGAGGATAGAGCCTTGCAATGGTATCATTCATTTGCTATAAATATAACTCATACTACTCTTATGTCTTGGGATGAGTTAGTTCTAAAGATGCAAACTTACTTTGGGGCTAGGGCCTATGAAGACTCAATGACTTTATTTAAGGGATTATTCTAGCATGGTACTTTGCAAGAATATGTAGATGAGTTTGAATATCTTTCCACCTTAGTATATTTACCCGAACATCACCTCGTAAGTTGTTTTTTGAGTGGATTAAATGCTGAGATATAATACCTGGTCCATATGTTCTAACCTACTACCCTCTCGTAAGCCATTTCATTAGCTAAAATTCAAGAAGCTACTCTTACTTCTACCCAAGCTAGATTAAAGTTAGCTCAACCCACAAACACAACACCAAGCTATGCTCCTGTTCAATGCAAATATACACAAACTAAGCCTTATACACCAGCTAAACCCACTAACGCTTACCCTAACCTTGCTCTTAATACTGTTAAAACTAGTTCACTATAGAGTATTAGCAATTACAACACTAAAAGCATGTGACAAATGATTCCTGAGGAGTTAGAGGAAAAGAGGAGGAAGAAATAGTATTTTGGTGCGACTAGCCTTTTGGACCAAGACATAAGTGTAAGAAAAGAGGGTTAAGAATGATGGTCATAGAAGAGGTTAAGCCAAAAATGGGGGAGTTAGTGGATTTAGTACATACTATTGAGGCTAAAGCAACAATTTTAGCGAAATAAATGTCTAATTTAACCTTGTGTTTGCTAGAGAAGTTTGTTGAGGTTATCACTATGAGATTAAAGGATTACACAAGAAGAGGAAACTTGGGGTTTTAATTAATAGTGGCAGCTCCCTTAATTTCTTAGATTCTCAAGTGGTGAAGGACTTTAGGTGCCAATTGGAAATTACATGACCTATGAAGGTTACATTTACTGATGGGTATATTCTAGAAGCCAGTAGAAAGATTAGTAAATTTAAATTGATGATACAACATTATACATTCAAGGTGAACACATATATGTTTTACACTTGCGAGGTTATGATGTGGTTGGAATACCTTGGTTGATTTCACTAAGAGAGATTAATTGGAATTTCCAAGATCTTACTATAAAGTTTTAATATAATAATGACTGCTTCCAACTTCAATAAGGCTGTGAGAAATTGAAAATTATATGGTAATTCCTTCTCCAAATTAATTGAAGAACATAATTACCAGATTCGGTGTTACAAGTCAGAAATATAGTTAAGGAGTCACTTAGAGAACAGATGGTGCACCTAAATTTACTCAATTTAATTAAGGATTATAACAATTTGTTTGAGGAACTTCACTCCATACCTCCACAAAGGAAACATGACCATCATTTTCCATTGAAGGATGGTGCCCAACCAGTTAACTTGGACCCATATAGGCACTTTATAACTCAAAAAAATGTTTTGAAAGATATGATCAAGGAGATGTTGTAACAAGGAGTCATAAGGCCGAGCCACAACCCACTTTCATCACCTCGTAGTTCTAGTTAGAAGGAAAGATAATACATGGAAAATCTATGTTGATTATAGGGAGCTCAACAAGCTTATTGTCAAGAACCACTATCCTATACCTTTAGTTGAAGATCTATTTGATGAATTACAAGGTGCAAGTTGTTTTGATAAGTTGGATTTAAGATCAGGCTATCACCAAATCCGCATAAATCCTAAAGATATTTACAAGACAACCTTCAAGACCCATGAAGGACATTATCAATTCATGGTAATGCCTTTTGCCTTTACCAATGCCCCCTCAACTTTTCAAGGGTTAATGAATGAAGTGTTTCGGAATTATCTAAAGAAATTTATATTGATTTTTTTCGACAATATATTGGTATATGGTGGAACGATGAAAGAACATCTCAAGCACTTTAGGTTAATGCTAGAAATGCTGCAAAAAGAAGGGCTATTCTTGAAAAGGAGTAAATGTACCTTTGGTGCTTCATACATTAAGTACTTAGGCCATATTATCTCCAAATTTGGAGTAAACACAAACCCTAAACAAGTGAAAGCGGTTGCCAATTGGTTACAACTAACTACATTAAAGCAATTAAGATGATTCCTAAGGTTGGTAGGCTAGGTTTATCCATGGTTATGGTACTCTCACTAAACCCCAGCTCTTACAAAAAAATAATTTCGATTGGAATTGAGAGGCTGATTTGGCCTTTGCCAAAGTTAAAAATACCTTCATTCATGCACCTATGTTCAGGCTTCTTGACTACACTAAGCCTTTGTCATTGAAATAGATGCTAGTGATGAAGGGATGGGGGCGGTACTTATGCAAGAAGAATACCCTATTACTTTCTTAAGCAAGGTTTTAGGTCCTAAACAGAGGAGCTTATACATTTATGAGAAGGAGATGTTAACCTTAGTACAAGCAGTCAATAGATGACGACATTACTTATTGAGGAGGAACTTCATTATTTAGACTGATCATCAAAATTTAAGGTTCTTGTTAAAACAAAGAATTACTACCCTATGTTAACAAAAATGATCGACTAAATTCTCGAGATTAAACTTTGAGATTCAATATAAATGTTACGTTAGTAATCAAGTGGCTGATGCTCTATCAAGAAGGAACATAGTAGACTTAAAGGTGCTCACATGCACTACCATAGTGTCACATGAGCTAATTGATAAGATTAGGTATAGTGTGCTCAACCAAGCTTAATATCAAAGGATAATGGCTAAGTTGGAAGCGAGGTATGCGGTGGAACATTTCAACCTGGATCAAGGCATGTTAAAGTAAAATGGTATACTTATTATGGGGACTAATAAGAATTGAAGTAGAAGCTCATTTCTCTGTATCATGATGGTACTTTAGGGGCTTACTCTAAGTCACAGTCTACCTACAAAAAGTTAAGCTTAAACTTTTATTAGCTTGGTATAAAATGTGATGTTTAATAAAATGTGAGAGAATGTGAAATATGCCAAAGACACAAGTACGAGAATGTAGCTATCCTTAAATTGTGTACAACCCTTACCAATTCCAAAAGGATGTTAGACAAATATTAGCATAGACTTTATCGAAGGGTTATCAAAATCTCATGGGAAGAATGTAATAATGGTGGTAGTGGACAGGCTTAGCAAATACAAGCATTTTTTAAGTTTAAGGCACCCTTACACTACAGTGTAGGTGGAAAAAGCTTATCTTGACTACATTTGCAAGCTACATGGGTTACCAAACACTATCATTAGTGATAGAGACCCAATATTTATTTCCCAATTCTATAGTGAATTTTTAGGTTACAAGGGGTGGAATTGCAATTCTTCATGGCTTACCATCCACAAATGGACGAACAGACAGAGGTGGTGAATTGATGTTTAGAAACCTATTTACACTATATGACTAGTGAACATCCTAAGAAGTGGAGTTAGTATCTTGCCTTAGTGGAGTGGTGATATAACACCAACTATCATTCTAGAGCTTATACTAGTCCTTTTAAGATTCTATATGGATACCCACCACCACTACATCTACCCTACATCCGTAGAGATTCAAAGAATGAACATTTTGACAGGATACTTTGTGATAAAAAAGATGCCATTAAGATGCTAAAATTTCATCTTAAGAGAGCACAAGATCGAATGAAACAATTAGCTAATAGAAAGAGGGTAGACCAACATTTTGAAATTGATGACCTAATGTTGTTAAACTATAGCTTTATTGATAAAGTAGCCTAAAATATCGACGGGTACACAAGTTATCACCTAAATATTATAGCCCATATAAGATCTTAAAAAAAGTAGGGAAAGTGGCTTACAAATTACAGTTACCTGATGGATCTACCAAGCATCCCACATTCTACGTCTCATAATTGAAGAAGTTTGTTTCTAGTGCTAACCATTCCTCTTTTGATCTACCATTAATGGAAACTAACTTAACTCTAGAACATGAAGCCACACTTGAAAGGAAAGTGGAGAAATAAGGATCTACAATTGAAAATATGTTGTTAATTTGGTGGAAAAATAAGGGAGATTATGAAGTCATTTAGGAATCTTACACCGATTTATTCTTACGGTTTGGATACTTACCCTTGTGGTCAAGGGTTTTTGGAGGCATGGGTACTGATGGGGAGGAGAACATGAGGGTAGGGTTGGACATGAATGAAGGTTGCCAAGTAGGAACTGGTTGTGTGACAAATGGAGTTGTAAATCGGGTCCCAAGATGCTCTAGTAAAAGTAGTGAATAGGGTTAGGCCAATTAGTAAGGTTTATAAATAAGGGTCGAGGTAGTAGTGAATAGTATAGCATAAATATTGGAAACACTAGAAATTTCTCTTGTTTGTTTTAGTGGCACATGTAAAGATAACGTGTCACATTTTCATTGCATTATATTATTAAGGTGAATCATAATTGTAACTACCTCAAGTTGCCTATATATAGAAATTTTTAGGTGACAAAAGAAAGTAATGAAAAACCAAAAAAAAAAAAAAATACTCTCCAAATGCTCATATTCGAGCATTCTTTTGAATCCATAGTTAATTACATTTATTTGCACTGCTACTGACACGGTATTCCTAGGTTTCCTAGTGTTTTTAGAGGGAACTAAAGTAGATGAGGAAGTGGTTAAAGAGATTAAGGAATGATTTATATATATAAATCTTAAGTTAGGAGTTTTAAAGTTAGAGCATTGTCTTAATTTTGATGTGTCCATGATATTAGTGCCCTTATAGCCACACTAACAGTTTGATAAAGAAACATGAGAAGTTTTGTAAAGTCTTAAAGCTTAAGTTAGTTTTGAGGTGAATAAAGGTAAATTGTTTTTCTATAATTATCTTAGCCTTGTCTTATTTTAATATCATTTTTTTAGATATGTTGGTCCTAAATTAGCAACCAAGAGGGAGATTAAATTGATTGCTTTAAGTTTTAAAACTTTTTGGGAATTGAACTCTTTAAATTACTAAGTCATGTAAAAAACTTAAGATTGT
Source organism: Laguncularia racemosa (assembly GCA_037954665.1). Classification (NCBI taxonomy): domain Eukaryota; kingdom Viridiplantae; phylum Streptophyta; class Magnoliopsida; order Myrtales; family Combretaceae; genus Laguncularia; species Laguncularia racemosa. The sequence continues at coordinate 957,373 of JBBMOL010000066.1, forward strand.
AGTAGATTTTTTTTTTTTTTAAAAAAAAAGGTTTAGGGACAAAAGATGATGTCTGAACCCTAGGTATATTAAACCTAAAACCCGACACACACTATTTGAATCAATTCTCCAAGGATCATTTCGAACAAGTAGCACGGAATTAGACCCCAATCACACCTGTTGACTAAAACCTAAGTTATTAATTAAGGGTTTTCCTATAGTAATTCGATTGAAGAATTCCTAAAGGAGAGTTCTTTTGCAAAGAACAAAAGAGGGTTTCGTTTTTCATGAAAAAAAGTATGTAATTTTCTATTCAGTCATCCTTTGTGTCGGCCCCTTACACGGATTTATATAGAGTACATGCAACACTAAAATATAAAACCTAAGTTTCCTAATCTAACTTGAGTCCTTATCCTCTTGTTAACCGGAACAAGTAACTATTTATTCTAAATTACAAGTCAAAACAAATACTAAAAACATAACAAACAAAATCGTAAATTCTCTTTCCTTTTCGGTTCAACATACAACATTTCTTATTCTAGGACTTCAAATCCTTACATTCTTCCATGGAAACGTAAATCACATTAATAGGTGTTGGTTCTCCTTTCATATAATTTGATTTCTTGGCTTATAGGTCCATGATTAGTCCTTATAGGGCATCATTCATCCCCTTTGCTCTAGCTCAAGTCATTGAGCCTCCAATTCCTTGCAATGGATCTTGAGATTTCAGTTTTGTCTTCTTAAGTGCTAGATGATCCTCATCATTCACTCCTTCCTTGAAAAGATTCGTCATCAAATCACCTACATCATAAGGAGTAAGATCAGAAACATTAAATATAGTACTTACATTACCATAGTGGCTTGGCAAATCTATCTTGTAAACATTGTTGTTTATGCACTCCACTACTTAGAAAGGTCTATCATCCCTTAGATGCAATTTGGACTTCCGTTGTTCAACAAATCGTTCCTTCCTCAAGTCAACCTAAACCTAATCTCCTGGATAGAACATGGCTTTGATGTGTCCCTTGTTGGCTTAACGGGCATAGTGTTCGTTCTTCTTCTCAATGTTAGCCCGGACCTAAGTATGTAAATCCCTAACAAATTCTGTCTTTTTCATTTCATCAAGATCAATAAACTCATTAGTAGGTAAAGGCAATATATCTAATGGCGTTAAGGGATTAAAACCATACACAACCTTAAATGGAGAATATGATGTAGTAGAATGTACTATCCTATTATATGCAAATTCTACATGAGGTAAACATATTTCTTATTGCTTCAAATTTTTATCAAGCACAGCACGCAATAATGTGAAAAGTGTCATGTTAACCACCTCTGTTTATCCACCCGTTTGAGGATGTGCTATAGTGGAAAACAATAATTTTATGCCTAGCATATTCCATAAAGTACGCCAAAAGTGGCTAAAAAATTTCACATCTCTCTCACTCACAATAGAGTTAGGCAAACCATGTAATCATACAACCTCCCTAAAGAACAAATTAATGATATGTCGTGCATCATTAATTTTGGAATAGGTAATAACATGAGCCATTTTACTAAACCTATCGACAACAACAAATATGTTATCTTTGCCATTCTGAGACCTAGGTAAACCTAATATAAAATCTACGGATATGTCAGTCTAAGGTTGACTAGGTACAGGTAATGGGAGATACTCCCCATGGGGCATCACATTGGATTTAGCCTTTCTATATGCAATGCATTTATCATACACAGTTTGCACATCATGTCTCATCTTAGGCTAATAAAAATGTTAATGCAAAATATCCAAAGTTTTCTTAACACTGAGGTGTCCCATGAGACTGCCCCCATGCGTCTCCCTCTTTATCAACTCTCGCATGGAACTCTTAAGTACACATAATCTATCCTTTTTAAATAAATATCCCTCATGCCTATAAAAGCCCGCATACCCACTTTTAGAAAAAGTAACCCAAATTTAACCAAAGTCAACATCATTTTCATATAAATCTTTCATGCATTCAAAAGTAAAGAGTTTAGTATGTAAAGAGGTTAACAGATAATACCTTCTAGATACCCACTTTTAGAACAAGCAGCCTAAATCTGACCAAAGTCAACATCATGTTTATATAAATCTTTCATGCATCCAAAACCAAGAAGTTTAGTATGTAAAGAGGTTAACAGAGAATACCTTCTAGATAGTGCATAAGCCACTGCATTTTCCTTACCCTACTTGTATTTGATGATGTATGGAAAGGTTTCAATGAACTTTAACCATTTGGCAAGCCACTTATTTAACTTCCCTTGCATCTTCAAGTATTTCAAGCTCTCATGATTGGAATGAATGATGAACTTCTTAAGCCATAGATAATGTTACCACATTTGCAACGTCCTCACAAGGGCATGTAACTCCTTATCATACACAGGATAATTCAGAGCAGCACCATTGAGTTTCTCACTGAAGTAGGCTATTGGTTTAGAATCTTACATTAACACACCACCAATACCCTTCCTGGAAGCATCACATTCGATCTCAAAAACGTTATCAAAGTTAGGTAATACTAACAAAGGAGTGTTAGTTAGCTTACCTTTCAGAGTTTGGAATGCCTACTCATGTATTTTTGTCCATCTGAATTTAGCATTCTTCTTCACAAGATCATTTAATGGAGCAGCAATAGAGTTGAAATCCCTTACAAATCGTTTGTAAAAACTAGCTAGTCCATGGAAACTCCTGACTTCATTGGTGTTCTTTGGTGTTGGCTAATCTTAAATTACCTTCACCTTCTCCTCATCCACAGCTATTCCATCTGCACCTACAATAAAATCAAGAAAAACCACAGACTCCATACAAAACATGCACTTCTTTAAGTTGGCATATAATTTGTTTTCCCTTATAACAATAAATACACTTTGCAAATGTTGTACATGATCATCTAATGTTCTGCTATAAATCAAAATATCATTAAAATAAACGACAACAAATTTTCTTAGGAAATGATGTAGAATATGGTTTATCAATCTCATAAAAGTGCTAGGTGCATTTGTTAACCTAAAAGGCACTACTATCCATTCATATAACCCATGTTTAGTTTTAAATGCGGTTTTCCACTCATCACCTTCTTTCATACGAATTTGGTAGTATCCATTCTTTAGGTCAATTTTAGAAAATAAATATGCACAATGCAATTCATCAAATATGTCATCTAATATAGGGATAGGGTGTCTGTACTTAATTGTGATTTTGTTTATCGCCCTGCAATCAACGCACATGTGCCACATCTCATCCTTCTTGGGGACTAAGATGACAGGAACTAAGTACGGGCTGAGACTTTCTCGCACAAACCCTTTCTCCATCAGCTCATCAACTTACCTCTAAATTTCCTTAACCTCCTCAGGATTAGTTCTATAGGCTAGGCGGCTGGGAATGGAAGCTCCTGGCATGAAGTCAATTTGGTGCTCTATCCCTTGCAGTGGGGGTAAGCCTTGTGGCACTTCTTTAGGGAACAAGTCTTCATATTCCTGCAATAAAGACACAACAAAACTAGGAAAAACATAATTAAGGTTAGTATTAGTAAAATATAAATCCTTGTACATAAGTATAAGTAATTGTTGCTTGGCTAGCATTGCACTCTTGACCTCACTCTTTCTTGCCATGATCTCTGCTCTTTGTGTTTGAGTGTCTTTTCCCTCTTTACTCATTAGTTTTTGCTTTTCACTCTTCTTCTTTTTGTAGTCACTCTTCTCTCGTTCACTCAAGTGTTTCTCTCTAAATTCTTTTGCAATCCCTGCTTGATCCTCACAAGCTCCCTACCATTTTTGTGGCATGAGAACCACTTTTCTTTTGTTTAGCACAAAAGAATATTAGTTCTTGTACCCATCATATGTAATTTTCCTATCAAATTGCCATGGTCACCCTAACAATAGGTGACTAGCCTACATAGGTACTACATCACACATGACTTCATCTTTATATCTCCCTATAAAAAAGGATATAAGAACCTACCTGGTTACCTTTACTTTTCTACATTCATTCAACCACTGTAATCATTATGGTCTTGGATGTTTCACAGCTTTCAACTACATCTTATCTACTAGCAGAGTGCTAGCAACATTAGTGCAGCTATCACTATCAATTATCAGACTACATACTTTATTTTGCACATGACACCGTGTATGAAATATGTGCTTACATTGGATCCCCTCACCATCCTCCTAAGGTTGTATACTGAGTACTCGCCAAGTGACTTATAACTCCCAACTCACGGGTCCCTCTAAGTCAATGTCCTCATACTTTTGTGATGGTGACTCCTCATCCTCCTTAGAGCTAATGCTCTCTACATCCCCATTGTCACAAATGATCATAGCTCTTTGGCTTAGACATTGAGATGCAATGTGTCTAAATCCTTGACATCTAAAACATTCGATATCTGTAGTTCTAAAAGGGGGGTTAGTGTTAGTTTTTCCCTTAGATGCAACAACTGGACTCTTAGCCTTCACATCCTCTTTAGGCTTTGAATCTGTAAAGTTCTTCCTCCAATTAGACTTCCATAGAGATTTAGAAGTCAACCCAAACCTCTAATCACTCCTAAATTTTAATTGTCACTCCACTTTGATTGCTCTATGTAGTAGTTATTCTATGTCTAAGTAATGGTGTAAATCTACCACATCAGCAATTTCCTGGTTTAGACCATTAATGAATCTAGCCATAGTAGTCTCATCCTCCTCCTCCACTCTAACCCTAATCATGTTTATCTCCATCTCCTTATAGTAGTCCTCTACACTCTTGGTCCCTTACGTCAATCCCTAGAATTTCTAAAGTAAATCCCTATGGTAGTGACTAAGAATAAATTGTTTTTGCATTATGGTATTCATCTCTTCCCAAGCACTAACAAGTCGCTCTTCATACCTGCGCCTATTACGCACTAATTGATCCCACCATACACTAGCATAATCTGTGAACTCTACTGTAGTCAATTTAATCTTCTTCTCCTCAGTATAGTTATGGCACTCAAAGACATGATCCATTTTCCTCTCCCACTCTAGGTACAACTCCGGATCATTTTTCCCCTGAAACATTGGAATTTTCATCTTAATACTACCCAAGTTACTATCACGCCTCTGGGTGAATTTTCATCTTAATACTACCCAAGTTACTATCACGCCTCTCGGTGTTCCCTCTCTTCCTTACGCTGTGATATTCACTAGAGTCAAAATCCTCACTTTTCTTTCCTAACCACCCCTCTAATCGGTTTACCTATGCCTCGCCTGACAGTAGTACTACTAAACGGTTCTTTACTCCTCTCCATCTTATCCATTCTTTCATGGATCTGTTCAAGCTCACCCATCAAAATCCTTTTCATCTCCCCCATCAACTCCTCAAATATCACCATATTCTTACCTTCATTTGTGTTTTTCCCGACTTATTTCTATATTTAACAATAAATTGATATCACAAGTACTCTCAAGTAGTAATACTCTCATAATTCACTCATGTATGTCTCTCACAAATATATCATCACAACCCGCTCTTATAATCCTTTACTAGGAACTTGGATTGGAAACTCCCCAACAAAATTCACTAAATCAACACCTAATGATCACCTCGGTTTCAATTTACGGTGAAATTGAGAATAGATGTAATTTCCAATAACTATGACAAGTTCTTACTATTGATTTCGGAAACAAGTTAAGACAATTCCCTATCAAGCAATTCAATGGATAAACAAATTTGCACCAAATCTAACAAGAATTATGGAATGTAATTCGGAAGCACAATTTAGAAAGAATAAGATATGTGTTGTGGTTAGAATTAGAAAGTGTATTTGGCAAATGAATTGTAACTTACCAAAACATTTTTTTTTTCTTTTTGTGATTTCGGTATTTTGGATTTCTTCTACGACCTAATTGGGATTTTTTTTTTATACGTATTCTTTCAAGAAAAACTAAGAATTGAATCACAATAGAATTTCAATGGCTAAATTACACTTGTATGTTATCGATCCCTAATTATTCTTGTGACCGAAACAATTTTTTTTATACGAATTTATGATATGAATAAGAAGTATGGAATTGAATAACAAGCAAATAACAAAGGAATAGAGATTACTTGATTCAAGAAGCCAAAGCTTTGATACTAAATGATGCATGAACCCTAGGTATATTAAATCTAGAACCCGACATACGCTATTTGAATCAATTCCCCGAGGATCGTCTTGAATAATTAACATGGAACTAGACCCAATCACACTTGTTGACTGAAACCTAATTTATCAATTAAGGGTTTTCTTATAGTAATTCGGTTGAGGAATTCTTAAAGGAGAGTTCTTTTGCAAAGAACAAAAAAGGGTTTTGTTTTTCACGAAAAAAGTACGTAATTTTCTATCCAATCATCCTTTGTGCCAGCCTCTTACACGGCTTTATATAGAGTACATGCAACACTAAAATATAAAACCTAAGTTTCCTAATCTAACTTGAGTCCTTATCTTTTTGTAAACCGAAACAAGTAACTATTTATTCTAAATTACAAACCAAAACAAATACTAAAAACATAACAAACAAAACCGTAAATTCTCTTTTCTTTTCAGTTCAACATACAACATTTCTTATTCTAGGACTTCAAATCCTTACATTCTTCCAGGGAAATGTAAATCACATTGATAAGTGTTGGTTCTCCTTTTATGTAATTTGATTCCTTAGCTTGTAGGTCCATGACTAGTCATTGTAGGGCATCATTCATCCTCTTTGCTCTATCTCGGGTCATTGGACCTCCAATTCTTTGCAATGGATCTTGAGATTTTGGTTTCGTCTTCTTAGGTGCTAGATGATCCTCATCATCATTTTTTTTTTAGATATGTTGGTCCTAAAGTAGCAACCAGGAGGGAGATTGAATTGATTGCTTTAAGTTTCAAAACTTTTTTGGAATTGACCTCTTTCAATTACTAAGTCATGTAAAAAACTTAAGATTATAGTAGATTTTTTTTTTTTAAAAAAAAAAGAAAAAGGTTTAGGGACAAAAGATCCTATAGGAGAATTTATAGTAATTATACCTTGTCTATAAGTCCACTTTCGTAGCCTTCATTTGCTAGGGATTCGATTGTCTTCACCAATTATTCCATTATATCAAAAACTTCAAATCTTAATAGGCCCAATAGTTTGCCAACACTTGTATAGTCACTCACTACTATCTAGCTTGACCACAAACTATTTTATATATTATAGTAAACAAATGTAACCTCTTAATCACAACTATAACATTTGAAAAGAATATATCTATAATGAAAACAAAATTTAACTCTTTGATAAGTTTAGTACTTCATAAAAAATACAATAGAAGTGAAACTTGATTAGCTTGATTGTTAAGGATGATTTGTTGCATCCCATCACATATCACATTAAAGTGAATTATGTGCATGAGTTTGTGTTCGTTGATTCTTCTTGTTGTTTATTTATATTTTTTTTGTACTCACTTTACTTTATAAGAAATTGATAAGTTAATGTTTACTGACCTTAAATATAGGCATGGATAGTTGAATAGGTTACTTGGAGTTTAGGGGCTTATATAACTATGCTAGTTCAACTTTTAAAAGGCTTAACTTTTGTCCATAGCATGTTTAGATGGATTACCACATTACATTTTATGTTATGCTTGTAATTACATGTGAATGTAAAGGTTTATGTGTAATTTTCAAACTTCATGCTATAAACTTAAAATAGGTACACCCAATTAGCCTTTGGCATTCAAAGTGAAAGCTAGTAAGCAGGGTTTTAGGCCAATTAGCCTTGGTAGGCATAGATGTGGTAGATTGAAAGTTCCATAAGCGGGTGACAATACACCTTGGGGATAGGTGGAATGATTTTCTTTTTAGATACTATAGTCAAAGATAGAAGAGAAACTATGAGAGGAGGAAGAATCTAGAAAAATGGGAAAAGAGAGAAGGAGAGAAACAAACAAAAGAGAAGGCGAGAAAGAGGGCAAGAGAGAGTGAGATAAAGAGGGAGGAATTTGTATTCTCTTGATTTTTTTTTTTTTAATATTCTTAGTTCTATAAATTAATAGATTGAGATTATTTAAATTTTTAAAATATTTTATTATATCATTATGATATTATTTTTTTATAATATTAATTATTAATTATATATATTAATATTTAAAAAGACTAAAAATAAATAAATAAATTGAAAGAGTCTTTTTCAAAAGAAAAATATTACTCCTAGAACTTGGATTACGATTTGGATAAGACGGTGAAACAGCTGGTAAGGAGACGGTGTGGAAGTCCATGAAAAGACTTCTTGTAGCGAAATTGCCGTTGCATGTCACGTGTTACGATGGCGGTCATCTCTACTATAAGTCCTATGCAAATTCATACGCAGAACGCTTGATATATATTTATAGATTTTCTCAATGACGATTTTGCTGTAATATAAAATATAAGAAAAAGAAAAAAAAATCCCAATAGGATTGTTAATTTGCCGCAGTGCATTAGCCACAATAATCTATTTTTATATATGAGGTTGGTAGTGCAAATGGATGATCAACGTTGGTAGTGCAAAAAGATGATATATGAAGTTGGTGGAAGTAACATTACACAAAGTAGTCGATTTGGGATTTTTCCTTAACGTTCCATTACTAAAACCCAAAAAAAGGAGATCAATAACGTAGAACTAGCCGGTAACCGGAACCGATTCTATGATCAGCTTAAAACCGGGTGCTGGTTTATGGACAGGTTCTTAAATTGACCTAAGGCGGAGCCTTGAGCCGTAGTTGTTAATTATCTAGAATGTTAACTCATCTATTTTTCACACATCGATGCTTACAAGGCTTTATAGTTCTGTTAACTTAAATAGCATTAAATGTCACATTGATAGAATAGATAGGTTTTAAGATGTAAATTTTGAATTTAGAAGTTAGGGAAAACCGAGTGGGAAAAAAGCCAAATATAAGAGATGTGGTAATTACAGCTATTCTAAATTGAACAGTGTGACTAAAATGAGTTCTTTACAAGGTTCAAAAGGTGCTGCTAACTCACAGTTATGTCTCAGAATGATCCTGCGCATCTTGTCCCCCACAGATTATCACTGAATAAATCCGAGATCCGTCCATGCGCTCTGATATCTTGTCTCTCCTTCTCTCTCTCTCTAAAGTCTAACCCCTTAGCTATAGGTGTAAAGCCTGCTGTTGTAGACCTAGCTTTTTCCCTCTTTCTGGTATAATTAATAAAGAGACTTTAAAGAATGTACGGGAACACCCTAAATATTTCTGAGTCTGATGGACATGGCATGCATACATTTGTGAAGAACTTTACATGAGACATCTTTCCTCGAATTCGTACTCATTCGATCCGTCACCTTCCTGTCAATATTTTATAATTCTTATCTCTCTCGTTTGATACCTTAATTTTTTTTTTATAATCTATTACTTAAATTGTAATTTTTTTTTATAATTAACTATCCTATCTAATTATTATAAATAACATAAAAAATTATAAATGATAATTTCATATTTTTAAATTTTATATAACTCATCACAAAAATAAACAAAACTCAAATACCAAAAATAATATTAATCCTTCTAATTTTCATAACATCCCTCTTTTGCCCACTAACCAATGAAGTGTTTCTGCAGTAAACGCCAGTTCATACGCAATAAAATAATAAATCTCATGAACGTCTGATGTGATTCAACCACCTATATTGTTAGCGGGAACTTTTATTAGTACATGATGGAAGGGATACAAGATGTGATCCTACAGTCGGAAGCACGGTTTCTGCGCACGGCCTGAAGCACGACCGTGTCTCGAGCAGGGGTATCGAACAGCTAATCGTCATAGAGTCCAACACGGCTTGAAGCACGGCCGTGTCTCGACCAGGGGTATCGAACAGCAAATCGTCACAAAGTCCAACACGGTCTGAAGCACGACCGTGCCTTCGACCGTGTATGCGTAAATTCGCCTTTTTCTTTTGATATTTTAAGGAGAGTATATAAACCTTTTTGTAGTCATGTTAGGGTTACGTCTTACTTTATATTTGAAATACATTTTGCGAGAGACTTTTCTCCTTTAATGGGTTGTGCGCAACCATTGTGTGTGTGAGATTCATTCGTTGAGTGATTCTCTAAGTTTTCTACGCTAACTCGCTGCGTCAGTTGGTATCAGAGTAAGAAAAATTTCCTGTGGAGATGTCAGGTGACGGAAGTTTAGGAGGCGGTCACATTCCGGACGTTGCTCGAGATGTGGAAACTCTGCCAACCGAAGTGCAGGCTCAAAGGGTAGTGTTGGATACCATGGATCAGAGACTCCGACGCTTCGAACAGCGTTTTGATGATCTGGTGGAGCGTTTCGACGCAATGGGAACCAATACAAACAGGGATAGAGACGTTAGGGGAGTATGACCCGGGGCAAACCCTGCTCTTGGCGTTTCGATCAACAGACCTATCGCTGCGAATCGAAGAGTCCAAGCGTATGATGTGGATTCTGAAGAGAAAGATGATTGGTTGGCCGGAAACCCGCAACCACAGCGGAGAGGATACGGCAGGGGTGGTTATGGCCGGAATCATCAGGGCTACGATCAGGGAGACACCAGTGAATTCAAATTAAAGGTAGATATACCCTCTTTTAACGGTAATTTGAACATCGAGGATTTAATAGATTGGCTGGCAGAGGTAAATCGTTTCTTTTATTATATGGAAGTGCCGGAGAATCGTAGGGTGAAGTTAGTGGCATGTAGATTGAAAGGAGGGGCTTCGGCCTAGTGGGAGAGGTTACAAAATAGGCGATATAGGGAAGGAAAGCAACCGGTGCAGACGTGGTATAGAATGAAGCAATTGATTCAAAGGGATTTCCTACCTCCTAACTACGAACAAATATTGTTCCAACAATACCAGAAGTGTAGACAAGGCCCGAGAACAGTGTATGAATATACAGCGGAGTTCATGAGGTTGGCTGAGAGAAATGACCTTAGGGAAAGCGAAGGACAGCAGGTGGCTAGATACCTGGATGGACTGAGGCTGCAAATTAAGGAGAAGATAGGGGTTCATGTTTTACGCAACGTCAATGAGGTGAAAAACATGGCCCTTCGGGCAGAGATGATGTTACAAGAAAAGACCAATAGGTTTGATGGGGGAAACCGAAGGTTTAAGAACGAAGGGTTCAGTACCGTAAGTACGGATAGAGGGAAGGCTGTCTCGGAAGCTCCAGGCGGAATCAATGAAAAGAGAGAGGAAAGAGGAGCAAGTAGGAGACCAATGGAAAATAGGGAAGCACCTAAACAAAACAATCCCCATGCTAAACCAGTTATGGGAAAGTGCTATAGGTGTAACCAACCGGGTCATCGTTCCAATGAGTGCCCCAGTAGGAGACCAATCAACGTTATTGATAGAGAGGAGAATGATGAGGTGTGCTGTGAACCGGATGGAGGGGATAAGTTTTATGGTGATGATGGTTATGGAGATGATGAGGAAACGTATGTCATTAGGAAGTTGATGTTGGCACCGAAGTGTGATGAGAAGTCCCAAAGACATCAGTTGTTCCGCACTAGATGTACTGTTGATGGTAGAGTGTTTGATTTGATAGTGGATAGTGGGAGTTGTGAGAATATCATTGGTAGGGAAACAGTGAGAGTATTGAATTTGACGGTTGAAAAACACCCGAATCCATATACCATTGGATAGATTAAAGCGGCTGAAAAAATAGAAGTCATCGAGCGATGTAGAGTACCTTTCTCTATAGGGAAGTATAGAGATGAGGTCTATTGTGATGTCGTGGACATGGATGCATGCTACCTTCTGTTTGGGAGGCCTTGGCAATTTGATGTTGATGCTAAACACGAAGGAAGGGATAATGTTTACCGATTAGAGAAGGATGGGGTAAAGTTCACCCTTCTACCTCTCAAAGCATCACACCGCCTTAAAACTTCTAAAACGGAAAGGTGTTCTTTCCTCACTATCACCCAATCTGAGAGGGAGATGGAGGAAGCAATCAAGGAGACGCATACAGTCCATGCATTAGTTGTCCGACAGGTGATGACCGTGGAGGAAGATCAAAGTAGTGATCAAGAGTTGCCTGACAGTGTGAAGGCGCTACTGGAGGAGTTTAGGGAAATAACGTCTGAGGAGCTACCCGATGGATTACCTCCCATGAGGGATATCCAACATCATATTGATTTGATTCCAGGAGCTAGCCTACCTAATCTTCCACATTATAGGATGAGCCTAAAGGAGACAGAAATATTGCAGGGAAAGGTGCAAGAACTACTCCAAAAGGGATTCATTAGGGAGAGCATGAGCCCTTGTGTAGTGCCCGCCTTGCTAACCCCAAAGAAAGATGGTAGTTGGCGCATGTGTGTTGACAACAGAGCAATCAACAAAATTACCATTAGCTATAAATTCCCAATACCAAGGTTGGAAGGCATGCTAGATTGCTTGAGTGGGGCCAAATTCTTTTCCAAGATTGATCTGAGAAGTGGTTACCATCAGATTCGGATCCGACTAGAAGATGAGTGGAAGACGGCCTTTAAAACTAAAGAAGGCCTATATGAATGGATGGTCATGCCTTTTGGTCTCAGTAACACCCCAAGCACCTTCATGCGTATTATGAATCAGACACTTAAACCTTTTTCTGCTCGGTTTGTCGTAGTTTACTTCGACGATATCTTGATCTATAGCAAAACTGCGAAGGAACACATCGATCATGTGAGGGAAGTGTTGAATGTTCTGAGGGAGAATAAGCTCTTTGTGAATCTAAAGAAATGTGTATTCCTCTCTAGGAGGTTGTTGTTTTTGGGTTTTGTCGTTAGTGGTGATGGAATTACTGTGGATGATGAGAAGGTAAAAGCTATCAGGGAATGGCCCATTCCTAACACCGTAAGTGCTTTGAGGAGTTTCCTGGGATTAGCAAGTTTCTATAGAAGGTTTATTCGTCACTTCAGCACCCTTGCTGCACCTATGACTGAGTGCCTGAAGAAAGGGAGGTTCCAGTGGAGTGATGAAGCTGAAAGTAGTTTTGGGCTGTTAAAAGAAAAGTTGTGCAATGCACCAGTTCTTGCATTACCTGACTTCGATAAGTTGTTTGAAGTCAATTGTGATGCAAGTGGGGTTGGAATAGGAGCGGTACTATCTCAGGAAAGGAAGCCCATTGCCTTCTTCAGTGAGAAGTTATGCAAGTCTAGGCGAAATTGGTCCACTTATGACAAAGAATTTTACTCAGTGGTGTGTGCTTTGAGGACCTGGGAACATTACCTAGTGGGCAAGGAATTCGTGTTATACTCCGACTGTGATGCTCTTAAGCACTTGAATAATTAGACTAGGATTAGTAAGGACATGCATGCACGGTGGATTCAATTCTTACAGAAGTTCCCGTTTAAACTTAAACATAAATCGGGAGTCTACAACAAAGTCGCAGATGCTTTGAGTAGGCGAGCCAGTTTATTGGTGACACTTCACACTGAAGTGGTGGGATTTGAGCATATGAAAGATCTTTACGCAACTAACAATGATTTTAAGGATGTGTGGGTGTTTTGTCGGGACAAACAGCCTAACAGTGATTTCCATATTTACGATGGGTTCCTCATGAAAGGAAATCATCTTTGTATTCCAGAGTCTTCTCTGAGGGAGAAGCTGATCCGTGATTTGCATGGTGGTGGATTGGCAGGTCATCTGGGCAAAGACAAGACCATTGCAGCAGTCAATACTAGATACTACTGGCCACACTAAAGGCGTGATGTTGGGAAGATTGTGCAACGGTGTTATATATGCCAGACCTCTAAGGGTCAGGCCCAAAACACGGGCCTCTACACGCCACTCCCCGTTCCTGAGAACATCTGGGAGGATTTGTCCATGGACTTTGTCTTGGGATTGCCCCGTACCCAATGGGGCGTTGACTTCATTTTTGTTGTGGTGGACAGGTTCTCCAAGATGGCCCATTTTATCCCATGTCGGAAAGTCGCTGATGCTCAGGTCATTGCCAAATTATTCTTCAAGGAAGTGGTACGCCTTCATGGGGTACCTAAAACTATCACTTCCGACAGGGACAACAAATTCTTGAGCCACTTTTGGCGAACTTTATGGCAACTGTTTGATTCCTCCTTGAACTATAGCAGCACCGCCCACCCACAAACAGATGGTTAGACTGAGGCAACAAATCGAACTTTGGGCAATTTAATTAGGAGTATCTGTGGTGAGAAACCCAAGCAATGGGATTTGGCATTGGCTTAGGCAGAGTTTGCTTATAACAGTGCCGTTCATAGGACTACAGGCAAGTCTCCATTCTCTATTGTCTATACCAATACTCCTAACCATGCTGTGGATTTGATCAAGCTTCCAAGGGATACGACATCTCACACAGCAGCAAAGAACCTAGCGGATAGTTGGTAGAACGTTGCAACTGAGGTGCGGGCGAAAATTGAACAATCTAATACTAAGTACAAAGCTGCCGTTGACAAGCATCGCAGGCGACAAGTGTTTTCAGTGGGTGATCATGTGATGGTATTCTTACGCAAGGAACGATTTCCTGTTGGAAAATACAGCAAGCTTCAACCTAAAAAGTATGGTCTGTATAAGATCGTGCAGACAATCAATGATAATGCTTATATGGTTGATTTACCAAACACCATGGGCATTTCAAAGACATTCAATGTCGCTGATATCTTTCCTTTTTTCCCTGACGATGTGGCGTTATATCCTACAGAGAACTCGGGGTCGAGTTCTTCTCTGGTGGGAGAGAATGATGGAGGGGATACAAGATGCGATCCTACGGTCGAAAGCACGGTTTCTGCGTACGGTTTGAAGTACGGCCGTGTCTCGAGCAGGGGTATCGAACAGCTAATCGTCATAGAGTCCAACACGGCCTAAAGCACGGCTGTGTCTCGACCAGAGGTATCGAATAGCAAATCGTCACAGAGTCCAACACGGTCTGAAGCACGGTCGTGCCTTCGACCGTGTACACGTAGATTCACCTTTTTTTTTGATATTTTAAGGAGAGTATATAAACATTTTTGTAGTCATGTTAGGGTTACATCTTATTTTATATTTGAAATACATTTTGCGAGAGGCTTCTCTCCTTTAACGGGTTGTGCGCAACCATTGTGTGTGTGAGATTCATTCGTTGAGTGATTCTCTAAGTTTTCTACGCTAACTCGCTGCGTCAGTACAGAAAAAAAAAAAACTTTGGATTGTCTCATTCTTATTTTATTATATGCAAAATGTTCCTAGCATACTTATTAATAGGTTTGATTGGAACTCTACGTTTTTATATTTATTTATTTTTTTATATAAAGTGTATAATTAATATTTAATAAATAATAACTTTTTATTTTAAATACAAACAAGTATTTGGAATTATCCGTTAATACATTCCTCTCTCTGAATTCCCATCTATGGCCTGTTGTTTTCCTGTTTAAAACAGTATGTGCAGCCGAAATGCCAAGCATCTTTTCAGTATTCTATTCTAAATATATGATATACCCATTAATCATTGATTAAGTATGCTATTATTTACTTTATACAAAGTTTCTATCGCATGGATTAGTAAGAATATAATAACAATATCATATCATTAAAGTACTAACAACAATCTGTTATGTATGTTCTCACTTCTCAATGAGCTGACTCACATCGCTGTGCATAAAAATCCAGTGAATTTTATTTACCAGTGTTAGTACTTCCTGACTCCTTGGACCAATATAATAATAGCGCGATGGTCAAATTCAATTTAGGTGGATGTCCACATGTCGTGCCCCATATGATTAATTATTAATGATAATGTTATCTATTAAATTAATTAGTTAAATTACATAAGACTTTAAAAATAAATAAATATAGTTAACCTATTGGATCAAGCGCTTTGCAATTTACCAAAAATTATAATCAATGATGATATACAACTTAAATTATTTCAATCAAACAATAGTTCAAACATCACGTTCAATCATGATTTGACTCATCTTAACCTCCGCTAGAAGTAAGATATTGACACCCTCTTGCCAACAATCTCCCTCTAACATCACCTTGCTAGGAATCGAACCCATAACCTTGGCTTCGATAACAATAAAGGCCAAAAAGACTCTAGTTATAATCGAACATGATATTTCAATTGCTATATAATTGAAATAATTTGAGTCTTATATTACTGTCAACCATAACTTGTAATACAGTGGTAAAGAGCTCGATCCAACACAACCCCTACCTCCAGCTATGGTGGTTGGCAATCCTCCATCTAGTGCGGTTGAGACCATCATCAAAATAACTTAATATCTAGTTAAACACAATTTGTCACTATGGAGTAACAAAATGAAAAAACAAAAGGAAAATATCTCCACTTCACTTGTTGGGTCAGGAGATGTGCAAGATCCATCCTTTTTTTTTTCTCCTTTTCTTTATAGGAACTTTTTAGTGTAAGGCAAAAATCCACCATCTTAGTTGAGTTGCATAATCGACTTAATAAGGTTGGTACCTACTACTTAGATGGATTGCACAACCTACTTTTCATGGTGGTGGTTCCAACCACCCTAAAAGGGATTAGTTTCCATTTAACTTTAAGGACGGATCATGAGACATAGAGGTGGTGGCTAGCAACCAATCCTCCTAAAGTGGCCAACTTGACCACGACAACTTTAGTTAGGGCTTGTGATAAGAGTATGGAATTAAGACCAAAGGGCTAGGATTAAATAATCAAATCAAGTCTCAATCATATACCTCTTTAGCATGTTTAGAAGTTGAAAATCTTCAATTATGTTGATTACACATGAATTAGGGTGACCAAGTAAAGCTAAAAGAACACTACTTATAGTCTAAACATTCCCTGTTCATGTTAACCAATGCAACATCTTTCAAACCTAGCATCATCCTTGGAAAATCAACAATAGTAGCAGCAAACCACTCATGGCTACTTGGTCTAAACCACCAGCAGGTGCTTTGAAACTCAACATGGATGCGTCTTTCTTAAATGGAGTTGTAATAAGTGGAGGTTCAATTCAAGATGAAATAGGTTACACTGTTTTTGCATTTAGTTGCTTGCTATTTGCAAGCAACATAGCACAAGCAGAGTTGATGACAATAGAACACGAATTGCTTCTTTACCAATGCTACAAGCACTATCACTTGCAAATTGAAGTGGATTCAATGACGACAGTAAAGTAGCTCAAAGATGATGTGGACTTCCCATGGTATATATTCTATAATGTTCATAATACAAAAGCACAAATGCAGAGTCTAGAAGCTTCAATTACGCACATATATAGAGAGGCAAATAAGGCAACAAACTATCTAGCCAACAAAGAGAGAGCAATCAACACCATTTTTGTGATTGCTAATTTTTTTTCCATCTAGATGCTTACTGTAGAAGATTAATTCTTTTAGATCAAAAAGAAGTTCCTTGTATTAAAACTTGATGTAACAATTTATTTCATAAATAAAAGATCCTTCATTTTGTGTTAAAAAAAATAAAAAAGCTAGAGGAACATGGAAGACCAACTAGGGAACCCATCAATGACTAACTAGAAACCCATAAGAAGTTGACTACCCCATGCTTTATGAATCAAATCTCTTGAGGAATGTATCAAGAGAGAATTCTTATTTTAGTTGCCAATTTTACATAATTTCCTAGTTTTTGTAGTTTCCCCTTTTTCTAGATTTTTTAAACATTTGTTTTCAAAGTTTATTAGTTCAATTTCTATTTTTAATGGTTTCCCTATATACTTATTTTCTAGTTTATTAGCATTTATTATGCTTATGAATAGCAATAAATAAATTATAGCACATTCACTTCACTATAATAGTAATTCTATCTCACCTTATTTCTTATGAAATTACTATTATAACATTCAATTGTATTTTATCCCATTAGGAATTCAATAAAAAAATTTCTATTACCAAAAAAACTAAATACTAATTCTTTAATTTCGCCAAATGACAGACTTTACTTTCCATAGTCAAAATCATCTATCATCAAAACAAATCCTAACTCACCATGTTCTCCTCACCTCTCTCTCTCTCTCGTTAAGTCTATTGAAAATTGTGATTTCCATCGCTAGTCCCCACCATCCCCTTTCTCCCTCTCTCTCCCTTCATCCAATCACTACTCACCATCATCTCTCTCTCAAGTTTGTCGTCTGCTCCCAATCTCATAAGTACTTGTTATTGATTGACAGTTTCATAGAGATTAGGAGCATGGCATGTCCGGTGTGCAATGGTTTTTCTGATGTTCATATTGAAAATGAACAATGGATATAAGAAAACTGTTTACATTCTTTTTGGAAGAAAATGTTTTACTAATTTTTAATTCAATATGTCCTTTTGATTGAAGCTAGTTACTATACTTTGATTGAAGCTAGTTACTATACTTTTCTTTGCATAAATATGGAAAGTATATACGCTCCTGCAGATTTGCACATTTGGAATAGAAATGTTATTATCTACATGTTAGATTCTAACGTTTATTGTTATTTCCTTTGGTTTTTTTTTTTTTTTTTTTTACAGTAGTGGATATCCCCAATCCTTCAAGCTTTTTATTGTATGGATATCATATTATAGTATATATTTTAGGAAGCTTTTATCTTTTTGATATTTTATTTTTTTATGGTATCACTAATATATGTATTTATATAATTTCCTTTATCAAATCGTATCATATCGTATTGTTTTAGAAACTATTGTCTTTTTTATATTCCACCTTTTTATGGTTTTATTAACGTATTTTTATAATTGTTAATCAAATCTTATAATAATATATAATTTCCAGAGATTTTACCTTTTTTATATCCTACCTTTTATGGTACCATTAATGTGTTTTCATAATTTTTTATCAAATCATATCATATTGTAATATATAGTTTCTAAAGCTCTTACCATTTTTTTTTATACTCCACCTTTTATGGTATATTAATCTATTTTCATAATTTTTTGTTAAATTATATTATAATGTATAATTTCTAAAACTCTTTTTTTTTATTCTACATTTTTATGGTATATTAATATATTCCATAATTTTTTGTCAAATTTAAAATAGTTTTAGAAGCTCTTGCCTTTTACATTTCGTGGAAACAAATTATTATTATTTTAGCCAACTACTTTATAGCTGAAGGATGGGAGAATTGAATCCGATCCATTCCATTGGAAGACCAATATTCATACTACTAGGCTATAAGAGCTTTGGCATAGAAACAAATTATTTTAAATTACTTATTCTACTAAAACAAATTCACTACAAAATAATTTTGGTTAGTTATTATAGACTTAACATAAAACATGACTTTAAAGTTTTACGATATTTGATTTTTTATTATACATTTGTAAATACTAATTTAACTTTATTCATTTTTCTTTACTTAGATGATATACTAAAATAGGAATAATCAATATTTCATTGGTTAATATGTTTTGCAATAATACATAAAAATATAAAATTACAATTACATTTGTTGTTTTAAAAAAAAAAGAAAATTACAACTATAATTCAAACTTATTGTTCCATCATAATATTTAGTTTTTTTTTTTCATCCATATATTGCATGAGCTCTTTAATTAGTTTGTTTAATAAGTGAAAATCTTCTAAAGTTATAGGTGGAGCCAATTCTTTTTGTTACTCTATACAACTACTCCTTGCTTAATTTTAAATCTGCTCACCTTTACTTGAGTTTATTAACAACAAGGACATTAGAAAATTAACGTAAAATTATGTAATGGTACTTGAATTAGCAATTACTAATACAAGCATTTGAATATGTTCAATATACCACTAATTAGCTCATTTGTGTTTGGATGGATTCCTTTGGTTTGTCTTTCCCTATTAGACTCCATTTGCATAAAATATGTGATGTGCGTTTACCGATCGTATCAAATTCTAAATTTATAAACCTAATTAAATCTACTATCTGAGCTAAGCAAGTGTACTTATCTACTGTAGTATAGATTTTAGGGTGTCATTTATAGGGATCTTGAAAGTACTAATATTACCGTTTTTCTACTACTAAGTCTAAATTTTGAAGTAAGATTTATGATTCAAATAGTAAATGACTAATTTAGCAACCTTAAGATCAATTATATATACTTTCAAAAGATAAATTCAATCACAAGACATACCCCTTACCTTGATCTACCATAAACCTTAAAATTCCTATAATAATGGATTGATTAATGAATTATTCATGCTTTGCACTATAAGATCTCATCAATTAAATCAATTACTCCCTCGAGTCAATTAATTCTAAACCATGTGAGATAGTGGAGACCTCTCCCTCACCAATGCCACATAAGATTGCATAAAGTTCAGGATCCTTATGATAAGAATTAAATTCTTATAGCAGAAAAATGAGATTTCCCCACCTCTAGGTGAAATGTGCAATTTCTCTATTATTGAATATCTATCTTATTATATGAAACTTCTTTCCAACTAATAAAAATCAAACATGTAATTAATATGTGCATAAATCAACCACATGACAATGAAATCACATGAATAGATACAAAAATATGAAATTTTCATTAGTCAAATAGCAATTCAATTCACACGATTTATGGTTTCACAAAGTATAAGGCATGAGAAATTTACTCATCCATGGAGTTTACAATAAGCATAAAAGATCTAGAGAAGATAAAAGAATTCATGATATAGAGATAAAACCCTTGTAATTGATATCTTGTGATCTCTAATGATGTGCATACAATTTCTCCCTTGAAGCTCTTCGTATTTTCACTCCTAAGATTTTGAACTCTACCACCATTTTCACCTTATTACCCTAATATGAAACAATGATGCTATTTATAAATTTTTAATATTTGTAGATCAACAAGGTCATGCTTGAGGCGAGGTTGAAAAACAAAGTCTAGCTGCTTTCGCTTCTAATGCTTGCTATGGTCAACTCTACTATTCAATATGGCCATGCTGAGTGTAGGGGTTGAAAAAGAAATTTTTTTTCATTTGCAAAATTGCTCCAAACTTATTTAATTTGCATTAATTTCCCTTTAATCATCATGAAATATTCCAAATGATCCCTTTAAACCCTGAAATGAATTTTTCATAAAATAAGTATCATTTTCATTAATAAACTACAAGAAATACACAACAAATGTGTCTAAATAAGCATAAGTAATAAGGGTCTTTTAACACTTATCAAACTTCCCCACACTTAACCATTTGCTTGTCCATAAGCAAACAAAATAAGGACAAAAGATTTGTCATTAATTATACTCATAAGAAAATATCAAATCAAGCATAGCATTTTTCGTTTCAATCAACCTAAAGTAACTTATTACTGCCTATCGCTCAACTTACTATATTTGTACTTATACTTAGCATACTATAGTAAATTTTTTAAGAATAATCCAACTAAGTCAAACTATTAATCTCACCATTTAATAACCACTTCCAAAGTCACAAAGGAAAGAAAAATTCAAATAAAGAAAAAGTGGCATGATCACATCTCACCACTTACTAGCAAGCATTTAAACCATTCAAACTCTCTAGGCACAATAACCTAAAGTGAAAGTACATGGCATCCATCATTCCCCCAAATTTTTCTTCTTTTTAAATCTCTTCATTTTTTTTTTTTTTAGCCTTCAAAGGGGAAGGTTTTTTCCTCTATCTTTTCTTTTCCTCTAAATAGGGTTTTGGCCCACTTCTTTTCAGTGATGTGCCTAAAAACGACTAAGCACAATCAAATAGGAGAAATTCCACAATTGGCACGATCAACAACAATTGACTAGAACCCCTATTCATGTGGATTCAAGTGGAAATGATACTAAATTGTGATATAGATCAATGTAATAGTGAAATGAACAATAGATAAGATATGGATGAATTAGAATTCCAATTGAATTGAATTGAATTCAAATTTGAAAATTATGAAACCTAATTCACGTGAAAGAAAGGAACAACAAATAGCACCTAGATATGACTCACTAAGTACAATTTGTAAACAACAAGAAATGATTGACATTACTCACAATCGATTTCAAGTCAGTTCTCACCACAATTTCAAGGATGAAATTGATAAGAGATCAATTGCAAGTAAGGAGGACCCTCATGGCAACAAAATGGGTGTTTTCTCAAAATTTCAAAAGCTTTCTAAAACCCTACTTAAGCAAGTATTTATACTTACTCCTTTTAGGGTAAAAGGTTCATAAAATTACAGCTATGCCACTTTTAGGGTAGCTAGTTCTAAAGACAATTACAAGCAAATGAAAGTTTCCTAAAAGAAAATTACAACATAAATGGTCCAAAGAACAACTACAAAATAAAAATAATAATATAAATCCTCAAAGAGCCAATGCATCGAAGCGATGTCAATTTTAGCGGGCAATTGGATAATAATTTGATGATGTCCTATAGTGATCAACAAATGTAAGTCATTTGGCATCCTGTGGAGAAATATGATTGTACTTGTAAGATTATTGCTCAAACATTTATTAGATAAAAGAAATACGGTGAAATATGAGTGATTTGAATCATCATCCAAATCGAGTTCTAAAAACATTTAGGTTGCCGAAAAAATTCCCATCATCTCCTTGGGCTTCTGAAAGATTTGCCCTCAAATCTAGAGGGTCATTTCTAGAACTGAACCCGGATATCTCTGTTGGCCTGTTCTCCTAGTTACCAGATGTAATGGAAGTAGTTCTGATTTGCTCCTGAAATTGGTGCACCTTAGATGGAGTCATAGGCAATAGTACTATTTGAGACCCTCCTATACTGAACATATAGGTGTTTCTGAAACCATCATGTAACACCTTCCGATCAAACATCCAGGGCCTACCCAACAACAAGTAGAACGTACATATAAGGATCACGTCACATATAATCTCATCGTGATACTTCTGCTTAACACTTACAGGCACCTTTGCCCTTAACGTAACATGCATACTACCTCGATTATCCAACCAATGCAAGTTATAAGAGCTAGGATGTGGACTAGTAGATAATTGTAATTTGTCTACTAATGCAGTAGATATAACATTCATGCAACTACCACTATCAATGATGAGTACACAAAGGTTACCTCTGATCTTGTAAGAAGTGTGGAATATGTTCTCCCTCTGTATGTCCCTAGCATTAAGAGATAAGGTCAGAGTCCTACATAACACATTAATGGGTAAATATTGTTCACCTACACCCTTCTCATGTGTTTCTATAGTCTAATCATCATAGTACTCCTACAGTGCGACAGATAGATCTGTAGGCTCAACCTATTCCTTCTCATCCTCAATATCCTCTCCAGCACCCTCTATAATGGTCATAACCCTCTTGTTTGGACACTATGCTACCATATGCCCAAATCCCATGCATTTAAAGCATTTGATTTTGTGTATCTTTCCACTAGTAGATCCTAGAGCAGTCTGCTTTACGTCTAGTGCTATTACCTCTTCACCCTTCCTAGAGGGTATATTTTCCCTATCAATGCTAAGGGTAACTCTGTCCACTACTCTCACTGTCTCACCTACTACCTTTGTCCCTCCCGATCAACCATCAACTACTACAAGCCTGGTAGTAGTACTGGGTCTACTACTCGGAATCCTAAATAAGTTAGATCGCCTTTGCCTCTCCACTTTCAAGGCCAATTGAACAGCCTCATCAAGTGTATTATATCGCTACAGCTCGACAACACACGCTATCTCATATTTTAACCTTGAGACAAAGCATGCTAGGGTTTGTTCTGGATGCTCGATTGACCCACATCTAATCATGAGGGTTTTAAATTCTTGCACATAATCATCAACCATCTTGCTTCCCTGCCTCAATGTTTGTAAACGCATGAACAGTTCCTGTCTATAGTGCTCAAGAATAAATTTTTTTCTTAGAATCCTCTTCATGTCCCTCCATGTCTGTATCTCATTCTCCTCATCCCTACGCTTGCTGATAATCAGATATTTCCACCATAAGGTAGCATATCCTATAAATTCAATGGCAGCCAGTCGGACTCGGGTGTTATCATCGATCTCATAGCATTTAAAGAGACCTTCAACCTTGTCCTCCTAGTTTAGAGAATCATCAACTGATCCATTGCCATTAAAAGAAGGCATTTGCAGCTTCACATATTCCAATCCTTGAGGTGGCTTGAAATCCCTATTTGGATAAGGATTAGCCCCAAAGTTGACATCCCTCTCTTCCCTGTAAGGGTGATGATCTCCCTCCATCCTTCTACCCAGATTTCCTTCTCCCATTACCCTTTCTCTCTGAAGGATTTGTGGAGCTACCCAAGGTGGTGCCTAAGGGTTCACTACTGGTGGTTGTGGTAATGTCATCCTATCAATCCTAGTTGCCAAAGTAGCAACTATGGTAGTAAGATCCTAGAGCTGTTCTTCCAAAGTCCTCTTACCTACAGTATTATGACCCTGACCCCCACCAACCTAGCCATTGGCCTCATTGCCAATTCCTCCATTCACACTTTCGTTGGACATGTTGTGATTTGAAGTAGTCCCACAATTTACAGCACACTCCTTCAATAACACCAACCCATACGTTTTAACAACTACAATAATATAATACCTCACGTCTCAAAAATCTTCAAAGGCATAAGGAAATAATTTAGTACTCCAAGTTCAATAAATGAAGGACACATAAACAACTACCTTCAAGTAGATAGAATTAAATTCAACTACAAGTGTTTAAGTAATTAGTTTAATTACTTTCACACTTTAGTGACTTGTTTGAAATCAAATTCTACTACTTAAACTTCTTTTTCTTGCCACGGTTTCACACTACAAATAACCACAATGTGAAGCACCTCAACACATACAAAAACACACAACTCCACCGCCACACTACTTCTTTTTTACTCACGGTTCTACTCCAATTACGCCTCTAACACAATTGTCTATAATGTACACACCAAAAACCCACACCAAATGCACACAATCTTCACTAAATTTACAAAACACAACTCTACACACATACACCTTCAAGTCACGGTGCAAATGACCCTTCTATTCAACACACACAACACAACTCTAACAACTTAATATTCTCCTTTTTACACTGCACTTCATACACATATAACCATGGTGCAACAACCTTCCCAATACAACATACACAACACTTCACGTTGCAATCTATACTGCAATCCACATACAAAGGCAACAAATAATAATTCAAATAACTCCACTAAATGCAATCTTTTCCATAAAAGGTAAGATAATTAAAATTCAAACAATACTCCTTAATGTTACTCAAAAACTACTTCAAGTTAATGGATGTTTGAATTCAAATGATTTCCTTTTTTCCACACAATGCAATATGAAAATTGCAAACACACTACTCAATTTCCAAAACAAACAAGCAAGGATCACACTTCTTCTTTCTTCACAAATTTAGATACTTCCCAATTCCGAATTTGGTTCAGGAAATGCACTACTTCCTTCCTTTCCCTTCACGGTGAATTCAACAACAAAGGAGCTACAACAAGACCTCAAATTCTACTTCAGCATACAACAATTACAACTCCTCAACAACATATTCACACAATTCAATCCTTCACACACAATTTTTTATCAAAGTGAAGAACCCTAATTGATAATGAGGATCACGAAATCAACAAACACTAATATCTACTCTTAACTTGAGCTTTGATACCAAATATGATGTGCCTAAAAATGACTAAGCACAATTAAATAACAAATGGGAGTAATTCCACAATTGGCGTGATCAACAACAATTGACTAAAACCCCTATCCATGTGGATTCAAGTGGAAATGATATCGAATTGTGATATAGATCAATGTAATAGTGAAATGAACAATAGATAAGATATGGATGAATTAAAATTCCAATCAAATTGAATTAAATGCAAATATGAAAATTATGAACCCTAATTCACGTGAAAGAAAGGAACAACAAATAGCACCTAGATATGACTCACAAAGTACAATTTGTAAACAACAAGAAATGATTGATATTACTTATAATCGATTTCAAGTTGATTCTCGCCACAATTTCAAGGATAAAATTGATAAGAGATCAATTGCAACTAAGAAGGACCCCCACGGCAACAAAAGGGGTGTTTTCTCAAAATTTCAAAAGCTCCCTAAAAACTTACTTAAGCAAGTATTTATACTTACCCCCTTTAGGGTTAAAAGGTTCACAAAATTACAACTATACCACTTTTAAGGTGGCCAGTTCTAAAGACAATTACAAGCAAATGAAAGTGTCCCAAAAGAAAATTACAACATAAATGTTCCAAAGAATAATTACAAAATACAAAAATAATATAAATCCTCAAAGAGCCAATGCATTGAAGGGATGTCAATCACAGTGGGCCATTAGACGATAATCTGATGATGTCCGGTAGCGATCAACAAATGTAAGTCATTTGGCATCTTGTGATGAAATATTATTGTACCTATAAGATTATTACTCAAACATTTATTAGATAAAAGAAATAAGGCGAAATATGAGTTATTTGGATCATCATCCAAATTGAGTTTTGAAAACATCTAAGTTGTCGGAAAAATTCCCAACATTTGGCTTACCTTATATATATATATATATCCTTACTTAATCAACAGTAAGATTGAAACTTTGCTCTTTTGAGGGACCAAAGCTCGCTTATATTGACCTAGCTTGCTCTTTTATTTGTTTTTTTTATTTATTTATTTAGATATTGGTTGAGAAGAATCACCAAGTGATAAATTTCATATGCCCCTTTCCCAAAAGATTAGAAAAGCTCTTAAAGTGGTTGAAAAGCAAATATATCACTAACAAGCTTAGAAATACAACCATTTAAATTTATATTAGGGACTTTGACCTCTTTCACAACTCTAAATTCAATTATTAAATAACAAGTAAATTTGCATTACTTAAATTTTATCCTAAAGCTTTGACTAATTATATCAAGTTTAAAAATGGTAAGTAAGGTGCACAAAATCACTATTCTTCATCTTTTGAATGCTAACCTTACAAAAATATGAGTATAATTTTAAGATTATAAACTTCAAAATATATCAACTTTAAAAGCTCATTTGCAATCTCATAAATGGGGGAATTTTAATTAACAAGTGCATTATGTGCTTCATTAAACTCAAATAAGACCTAAATATTTTCTCTCTTTAAAATATCCCTTCCCTACATTTAAATAAGACATTGTCCCCAATGTTGTCCTAATTAAACACAAGTAAGAAAAAAGGGTAAAAAAGAAATATAAGAAAAGGATACTAAAAAATTTCCTGGTTCATGCAGAGATAACAGTAGGAATTTTCCTAAATTGGAACAAGTAAAGAGAATTTGAATTGCAAAGATCAACAGTAGCATCATCATGGTTGTGAACTCTACCAAAATAAAAGTTCCAACCTACAGATAAAACCAAGCAAAAACAGCAAAAATAAAGCAATCGAAACATTAGCCTATCCCAAGTCAAACAATTAAGTATACCAGAATCCAGCAGAGATAAAAATCTATTCCCAAGTTGGGAGCTCAAAAGTATAGACCAAGATATTGAAGCAAATAACAGAAAATTAAAATCAAGCATTCCCATCATCGATTGTATGATCCTCCTCTTCACCCTCATCAAAACATGTGAGAGAAAAAAATTAATATAAAAGCAACATCAAAAATAATACATGCTCAAAATAAGATGGAAATGATGCTCAATTACAACCATAATAGAAGATAGAGATAGTGTAGGAGCAAGAAAAAAACATGAAACATCATCAAATCCAAAATGGGGAACAAAATAATTTTTGCATAGCCTAGGCAACATGGCCGAGTAGAGAGGTGGTGTTGCGAATTGAATGTGTGCAAAACTAGCCCTCCCTTGTTGTATGGCCAAGCAAGAGAGTTAGTGCTGTGAACATATTGTGTGTAGAAGTTAGCCCTCCTTTGCTACATAGCCAAGCAAGAGAGGCAGTGTTACAAACAAAATGTGCATAAAAGTCAGCCTCTCCTTTTACGTAGCCATGCTTGAGGCCAGGGTGGCTCCAAATCACAAAAAATTTTCTTTTTACATCCTTAAATGATTAGTTATGCTTCAAATTGCCCATTTTATAGTAGAAAAATTTTAAGTTTCCATCATTAATTTAACATATAATATGCACAAAATTCTTGGAGATTGGATGAAAACTTACCTTACTTTCTTTTAAAATTAAATCATACTAAAATGTGCTTTTCCCCACACTTAACATTGAACTCACATTGTTTCATGAACAAGCAAAAACATCCTAACACCTACAATATTGACATAAAAATGGACTTATGATAGTGAAAAGCAAAGAAAACAAAAGGGCATTTTTTTAACGTCGTTGGCTCGATGTCCTTCAAATTTCTAAGCTCACAAAGCTGGTGATTGGAGTTTAAACTCCTCTTAGTTTTTATACACCCTTTCTCCTCCTAAATACAACTTTAGTCTCTTTTTGAAATTCTTAAAATGACAAATGTGAGAATCATAATACTTTTAATATTAGAAATTTTCCAAACAATGGCTCGTTTATGTGCCTTGAGGACTTTCAAAAGTTAGTGTTTTTGTTCAAAAGACAAATTTGAAGCAATAATAATTGGTAACATTGAATTTTCTACTAAAAAAGCATACTCTAAATAATTTGGAAGTTATTTAATTCCAAAACTGGTGGGTCGTTGATGAAAGTTTTAACCTTCCTTCACTTTCCTCTAATTCTTCAAAACCATCGTGAGGAGTAATTTCCTTAGTTGAATCAAGTTGTGTAACAATGATTCAACCTTTGAATTTGTCACATCATTTCCTTCTCCATGAACTTAGCTCAATTTTAACTTATCCTTACATAATATCTCTTTAAAGTGCTTATCTACCAAAGAATCAACAACATCAATGGCATAACATGAATCATTTGCACTTATTAGATACTTCAAAGCTAGAGTAATTTTTACCATCTATTCTTCATCTTCTACCCTCAAAGTATGCATGCCTTCCCCTACATCAATCAATGCCTTAGCTGTTGCAAGGAAAGGTCTTCCCAAAATTAAAGGTACATCCCTATCTTCATCTATATATAATATCACAAAATCAATAGGATAAATACAATTTCCCACTTTCACTAAAACATCTTCAATGATCCCCTAAGAATCTTTATAGAATGGTCAGCAAGTTGTAAACTCATTCGAGTAGGCTTAGGTTCAACAAGTTCTAACTTCTTAAAGAAAGAATAAGGCATTAAGTTGATACTCGCCACCAAGTCAGCTAAAGCTTTTTCAATAATAATATCACCAACTACATAAGAAATTGTGAAACTACCCAGATCCTTTAACTTTGGAGGAAGCTTGTTTTGAATAATGGATGAACAATTAGCTCCAACTTCAATAGTAGAAATATCCTCCAATCTCCTCTTGTTGGACAAAAGTTCTTTCAAGAACTTAGCATACTTTGGCATTTGTGAAAGTGTTTCAACAAAAGGAATGTTGCTATGCAATTGTTTGAAAAAATTAAGAAATTTACCAAATTGCTCTTTGTCCTTGCTTTGATTAAGGCATGATGGACATGGAATCCATGGTTTGTACTTCTTTGTAGTTGAAGATGGTAATTTCTTTATAAGCTCTAACTTTTCAGGTATCACTTCTTCTACCAAAGGCCTTTGACTTTCTTCTTTATCTTGTTCTTTTGGCTTCTGAGAGGGCAAATCCTTCCCACTTCTCAAAGTAATAGCTTTTGCTTGTTCCCTTGAATTAGGCTCGGTATTACTAGGAAGAGAACCCAGTTGTCTCTTAAACAACATATTAGCTAATTAGCCAATTTGTTTCTCAAGGTTGTAGATAGAAGCTTCATGATTCTAATGTCTTGCCTTAGAGCTTTAAATGAATTAAGTAATAAAATCTTCCAAACTCACCTTCTTTTCTAATGGTGATAAAGCTAAGAGTTGAGGCATTGGTCGAGATGGTGGAAATTGTGGTCTTTGAAATTCCAAAGCTGGATAATTAACTCTCTGAGTGTTTGTATTACCATAGCTATGATTGGGGTGATTCCGCTAACTTGGATTATATATGTTGCCACAGGGATTGTTTTCTTGTCTATTTTGATTGCCCAAATAGTTAACATGTTTTTTATGTTTAAAAAACCTGCTATGATCTTCAGATGATTCTCAAAATTAGATTGTTGGTGTTGATGCATTCTTGATACTAACAACTTGTTTACTTAGTGCATCCATCTTAGCAACAATAGTGGTCATGAAATCTACCTCATACAATCCAACTGCTCTTTGCTTACCTTGGTTGTTCCTTCAATGATAATTGTTCTTGGCCATGTCTTCAAAAAGCTTTAAGGACTCCTTTAGTGTCTTAGAATTCAAGTACCGTCAGCTACAACATCAACTAATTGTCTAGTGGCTGTATTGGGCCCATTTTAAAAGGTCTAAACTTTCGTTCATGGTGGCAATTGATGATGTGGACATTATCTTAATAACTCTTTCCACCTTTGTTAAGTATCATATAAAGTTTTGGCATCATTTTAAATAAAGGTGGAAATATCATTCCTTAACTTGGCAGTCTTGCACGGAGAAAAATAATTGTCCAAAAATTGCTTTACTATGTCAACTAAGTCTTGGCTTTCCCTCTCAATAAAAAAGGAAACAATCGCAATCACAATCGCACTGCATCATTCACAACTCCATTATTTTTAAAAGTTTCACAAATTTCTAAGAAGCTTTGAATATGTGCATGTGGATCTTCATCTAGTAATCCATCAAATTGACAATATTGCTATAAGAGTTGAATCACAACAACTTTCATCTCAAAATTGTTAGCTCTAATTGAAGGCTTCACAATTGTTGGACCGGTGTCATCAAGTGTAAGCCTAGAATATTCCAAATTTGTTTTGTGATGTTCCTCAACCATGATTTGTGTTTCGTCTTCTCCAAATAATTTTGCTTTTTCTTCCATCTCAGCCTTAATATCAAGAGCCTCTTCCTTAATTTTTGATTGCATAGAAGAACTAACAACAGTGTTCTTTCAAATCCTACGGATTGTCTTTTCAATCTTAAGATCTAGATTAAGAATATTTATAGAAAGATTCTTTGTCATGCACCAGCAAAACTCAAACAATCACAAATTAGAATTATTCAAAAACAAAGGAAACAGAAGGAAACTAAACAATGAAAACTAATAAAAAAATGACTAAAGTAGTAGGCACTAAAGCTTTTCTTAATATTGCTTTGCTAGATCCTTGACAGCAGCGCTAAAAACTCGATGCGTGCTTACCGATCATATCAAATTCTAAATTTATAAACCTAATTAAATCTGCAATATGAGCTAAGCAGGTGTACCTATCTAATGTAACATAGATTTTAAGGTGTTATCCATAGGAATCTTAAAAACAATTACTATTTTTCTACTATTTAGCCTAAATTTTGAAGTGAGATTTATGATTCAAATACTAAACGACTAATCTTGCAACCTTAAGATCAATTATGTATGCTTTCAAAAGATGAATTCAATCATAAAACATACCCCTCAACTTGATCCACCATAAGCATTAAAATTCTTATAATAATGAATTGATTAATGAATTATTCATGCTTTGCACTACAGGATCTCATCAGTTAAATTAATTACTCCCTTGAGTTAATTAATTCCTAGTCATACATGAGGTAGTGGAGACCTCTCCCTCACTAATGCCACATAAGATTACATGAAGTTCAGGATCGTTACAATAAAAATTAAATTCTTATGGTAGAAAATAGGGATTTCCCTACCTCTAGGTGAAATACGCAATTTCTCTATTCATGAAAATATATCCTATTAGATGAAACCTTTTTCTATCTAATAAGAATCAAACATGCAATTAATTCATGTACAAATCAACCACAAGATAATTAAATCACATGAATAGATACAAAAACATGAATTTTTCATTAATTAAGTAGCAATTCAATTCACATGGTTTAGGATTTCACAAAGTACAAGACAAGAGAAATTTACTCCTCCATGGAGTTTATAATAAGCATAAAAGATCTAGAGAAGATAAAAGAATTCATGATGTAGAGATAAAACCCTTGTAATTGATGTCTTGAGATCTCCAATGATGTGTATGCAATTTCTCCCTTAAAGCTCTTCGTATTTTCTCTCTTAAGGTTTTGAACTCTAAATTTAAAATCACCTGATTACCTTAATACAAAATAATGGTGCTATTTATTACTTTTTAATATTTGTAGGTCACCACGACCTACTACATGGCCAGGCTTAGGGCGGGGTTGAGAAACAGATTTTGACTGCTTTCACTTTTGATGCTTACTATGGCCAGCCCTACCATTCAACATAGCCATGCTGAACACAGGGGCTAAAAAAGAAAATTTTGTTCCTTTGCAAAATTGCTCCAAACATGTTTAATTTGCATTGATTTCCCTTTAATCATCATAAAATATTCCAAATGAGCTCTTTAAACCCTAAAATGATTTTTTTTCATAAAATAAGTATCATCTTCTTCAATAAATTATAAGAAATATATAACAAATAAGTCCAATTAAGCATAAGTAATAAGGGTCTTTTGACACTCATCAATATGTCATTATGAATGTGGAATTTACATAAATCTAAGGTCATAATGTTTCTCTATTCTTGGATTAGATATAAATAGTATAAATTGTCCATCTCATCTCTTCAAAAAACCCTAAATTAATAAATAAGGTTAATAGAAATTAAAAGGAAAAAATTTAAGTCAATTAAAAAAAAGATTTACTAAGTTTAGGATCAAAATTTTCCAAAATAACCTTTTTTCCCTTGAACTGGGTTTTATTGAAACTAGCTCTAAATTAGCATATTGATCCTAAATAAAATTCAAAAACCCTAATTAAGTGAATAAAATTATTACAGAACTAATTAAAGTCAATTTAAAAAGAAAAACTTAGGTTTCAAGATCAATTTTACAAAAGGATAAAATGCCCATAAACTTGATTTGATTAAAGGATGACTAAGATTAGAGAGAGGTAAATTAATTTAGAGAATTAGAATGAAATAAACTTGGATAAAATGATGTTGAAATAAAGAATTAGAAAAGAAAATCTTACATGCCAAAATAGTGACTCTTAGCAACATATAATAATTTGTCATGTTACTAAGTGGTCCTTATCGAGTCTAATTTTTTATTTTTTTTCATTTAGATTCCTAATTCAATTTATATTGGATCCTACGCTCATCTAATATAAATCCTCGACTTGAACTAAAAATTTTATTTTATTTGGAGTCGCTACCCAACTGAAGTTAGGAAAAATTATTAAATTAAAACTAATTGAGCGGATTAATTCTAATTTGGACAACTAGTCGATGGAATCTCATTTTTTTATTTTTTGTAAATAGAAAAAGAAGAAAGTAAAACTAGAGATTCTTGACTCGGGGGGGCTAATCTATTAAAACTCTAAAGTTACCACTGATAAAGGCACATTTTACTCATATTTTATAGTATGATTTATGATGAAATTCAATGGATTCTATGGAATTCATGAGAAGATGGTACTTAATATATGTATATTGATTATTCAGGTCTTTGAGGACTTAGATTCAAGATATGAGCGGAGTACATAGAAAAATGGCATGGAAAGCATTGGAAGTTGGACTATTTTTTTATCCAAGGCCGCTAGCCTTGAAGTCCGGCTTATGTTGAATCAAAGGCAGCCGGCTTTCATCAAAGCTGCCACTGGAGATCCAAGGCCGCCGGCCTACATTGAACATCGCCAGCCTTCTTTTCTGACGAATTGTCTCGTCCATCCTTTGATATAAATAGCCCTTGTTGCAACAAAGGGAGGACCTTTTTGCCAATTTTTCGACCTAGAAAGAGTTCTTCTGAGAGAATTTTGTATTCGAGCCTAAATTGATTCAATTGAGTGGAGAGGAATCATTCGTGGGGATTGAGTTATTGGTTCTTAAAGCTTTGAGGAAGTTTTGCAATTGAGGATCTTCAAACAATTGTGTTACCAGATTGGTGATCTCTGAATTATTAATTATTTATGCAATTAAGTGATATATTATTAGTTACAATGAATTATATTGCATGTGCTTCTATCAATTGTTATTCTGTTGTCATCTCCATGATGTTCTAAATTCTTTTGGTGGGAAAGGGATGAAACCCTAGATTGGTAGAATGATAATTGTAGTTATGTTATAGAATTATTAGGTAAGTGGAATATTCACATTGTAATCTCTTTGCTATAACTCTTTGTTTCTTAATTGAATCAGATTTATAGGAACGTTGATGACTCGGAAGGGGAATTAGGGTTCATAAGGAATTCTTGATAATGAGTAATTAACATATGTGGAAGCTAAGTTATTCACTTTTGTTAGAAATTATCTTAATATTAATGCAATGCTTCTAATTGATTTTTCTCTAAGGGATTAGGAGAGATTGATTTGGGGTATTAGTCATTCATATAACTGGAAAGTTTATTATTGTAAATATGAGTCCTCTATTAATTTGTATAGCGGAAGCTAATAGATTAATTTGGGGTTTTGTTAATTTCGTATGATTATCCACATGATTAAGGATTATTATAGCATGATGGCAAATTAACTAAATTGTCTAGGGTGAATTCTTAATTCCTACCTTCTTAATTGAAAAGTTTATTTTTTCAAGATTCTCAAAATCATCAATTTGCATTTTATTTGTCTTCAATCAAATAGTGAAATCATCCTTCTTTCCATTGCCTAAATATCAATTTGAGTTAGTACAAGTCTAGTACTTTGTAGTCCTCATGGAATCAACACTTTTTTTTTTCACCACTTTATTACTTGATACGACCAGTGCACTTGCTGCAATTTACGCTCCCATTTTATATATACATTCTGAGCGTATCAAGTTTTTAGTGTCGTTTATAGGGACTATAAATATTAGACCTTTTAGTTCTGTTGGTAATTTAGGCGCATTTTATGGTTTACTTTGGTGTTTGTTCTCTTTGTAGTTGTTTTATGCGTAGGAGTCTAAGTGTTGAATCGTTACAGTTTGATCCTGAAATTGACCGCACCTTTCATAGGTTGAGAAGAGAGAATAGAGACAGAAGGGTAGCACAAGAAGTCGAGATGGAAGGAAACGACAATGGTCAGATACAGGGCCCTCTTAGAGCTCTTAGAGATTATACTGTACCTGTTGTTGCAAGTTCAGCGATAAGGAGGCTTGCTATTCAAGCCAACAACTTCAAACTAAAGCCGTCACTCATTCAGATGGTTCAATCAAATCAATTTGGAGGGTACCCAAATGAGAGTCCTGATGATCATATAGTTGTATTCCTCCAATACTGTAACACAGTGAAGATGAATAATCTTGCAGACGATGTCATCAGATTATAGCTTTTCCCTTTCTCACTAAGGGATAAAGCTCGAGCTTAGTTTCATTCGCTACCATAGGAGTCCATCACTACTGGGGCTGACCTCTTAACAAAATTTTTAAAGAGATTTTTCCCACCATCCAAAACTGTAAAGCTTAGAAGTGACATCACAAACTTCACCAAGTTTAGTGGTGAATCACTCTATGAGGCGTGGGAGAGATTCAAAGAGGCAATCAAGAAGTTCCCCCACCATGGGCTGCCAGACAATCTTCTTATTGAGATTTTCTATCTCAGTTTAGATGAGACATTGAGGTCACTAGTAGATGCGGCTTCAGGAGGTGCACTCATGGGGAAGAGTTATGTTGAAGCGAGTGCTTTGATAAAGGAGATGGCCTCTAGCGCTCACAATTGGCAGAATGAGAGGAACAAGTCCAGAGTGGCATTTGTTGATGAGAGAGAGACTATCACACTGTTAACTACACAAATATCAGCTCTCACCACTCAGGTAAGTAAACTCACTTCCTCTCAATCTTTTCACACTAACCAGGTTGCTTTTTGTGAGATGTGTTCAGGACCGCATTCGACATTTCAGTGTATGTCAGGGAATGCTTCTGCTTCATCTAGTGGTGAACAAGTGAATTATGTCAACAATTTTCAACGGAACAACCAAGGACCCTACTCCAACACATATAATCCAAGGTGGCGTAATCACCCAAATTTTTCATGGAGGAACGACAACAACACACTCAAGCTGCCACCTGGATTTCAGAAAACAGGTCCTGCCCCAACTACTCCACCCCAGCAGAGTCAATCAAAGATGGAAGAGCTCATGTTGAGCTACATGCAAAAGATAGATACCATGCTGCAGAATCAACAAGCTACAATCAGAAATCTAGAGGGTTAGATTATCCAAATCTCTCAACACCTGAGCAATAGACCATCGGGGTCTTTGCCTAGCGACACTGAGGAGAACCTTAAAGGTATCAATGCAATAATGTTGAGGAGTGGTAGGGAGTTGGAGAAAGTTGACACACAAGATCAAACCACAGCAGAGAGTTCAGAGACAGATAAAGGGAAGAAAAAGGTAGAGGAACCAAAGCAGAACTCATCACAGGCAAAACCTTATGTTCCTCATGTACCTTTTCCAGGAATATTGAGGCAACAACAGCTGGATGCCCAATTTTCCAAATTCCTTGATGTTTTCAAGAAGCTGCAAATTAAAACATCCCTTTTGCAGAAGCACTTCAGCAGATGCCATCATATGCTAGGTTCATGAAGGATTTACTCACAAAGAAGAGGAAGATTGAGGGGAATGAACCAGTGATGCTTACAGGGGAATGTTCAATGATCTTACATAATGATTTACCTAAATTTCCAAGAAAACAAAGAGATCATGGGAGTTTTATTGTTCCTTGCACCATAGGCAATTTTCATTTTGATAAATTTCTTATTGACTCTGGTGCAAGTATAAATTTAATGCCTCTATCTATTTTCAGGAAATTGGGACTTAGAGAGTGTAAGGGAACTCATGTTACCTTGCAACTTGCTGATAGGAGCATCAAATACCCAAGAGAGATTGTGGAAAATGTCCTAGTGAAAGTAAATAAATTCATCTTTCCAATTGACTTTATAGTCTTGGAGATGGAGGAGGATAAAGAGGTACCCATGATCCTTGGCAGACCGTTCCTTGCAATAGGTAAAGCCTTAATTGATGTGGAACAAGGTAAGCTTACTTTGAGAGTTATGGATGAACAAGTCACGTTTAATGTGTATGAGGCTACAAAGAAATTTGATGACTGTAAATCCTGCTACACTATTGATATTGTTGATGAGCTTTCCTGTGAGTTCATGGAAGAGAATGCAGGTGTCGACAAAATGGAGTCGGTTCTTAGGGATTTAGATGATTG
Organism: Laguncularia racemosa; assembly: GCA_037954665.1. Taxonomy (NCBI): domain Eukaryota; kingdom Viridiplantae; phylum Streptophyta; class Magnoliopsida; order Myrtales; family Combretaceae; genus Laguncularia; species Laguncularia racemosa. The sequence goes on from JBBMOL010000066.1 coordinate 994,420, forward strand.
GAGTGATGATGAGGATGAACCCTAAGAAGAACGTGTTGAACAAGTTTATGAATTCAAGACTCGACACTATGAAGAGCTGGGGACCACTGAGAAGAAACCGATGCCATCATTGACATAACCCCCGGTGCTTGAACTTAAACCTTTTCCTGGCCATTTAAAGTATGCTTATCTTGGAATGAATGATACTTTGCTAGTAATTGTTTCTTCTTCTTTAACAGATGATCAGGAGCACCAGCTCTTAAGCATTCTGAGAGAACATAAAGAAGCCATCGGGTGGACTATTGCGGACATCAAGGGAATTAGCCCTTTGATTTACACTCACAAAATATTGATGGAGGCCGAGTGCAAACCCATAGCTCAACCACAGAGACGACTCAACCCTACTCTCAAGGAGGTAGTCAAGAAGGAAGTGCTTAAGCTGCTAGATGCAGGTATTATTTATCTTATCTCTGATTGTAAATGGGTTAGTCTAATTCAAGTAGTGCCAAAGAAAAGTGGCATGATTGTGGTAAAGAATGATGCCAACGAATTGATCCCAACCCGTACTGTGATAGGGTGGCGAGTTTGCATAGATTATAGAAAATTGAATGATGCCACCCGTAAAGACCACTTTCCCTTACCTTTCATTGATCAGATGTTAGAAAAAGACGTAGGGCATGATTATTACTGTTTTCTTGATGGTTATTATGGGTATAATCAAATTCATATAGCATCTGAGGATCAGGAGAAAACCACATTTACTTGTCCCTATGGCACTTTTGCCTTTAGGAGAATGCCCTTTGGTCTCTGTAATGCATCTACTACTTTTCAAAGGTGTATGATGTCTATATTTTTTGACATATTAGAGAATTTTATTGAAATATTTACAGATGACTTCTCTATTTTTAGGAAGTCATTTGAATCATGTCTGACAAATTTAGGTTGTGTGCTCAAAAGATGTAAGGAAACTAACCTACTTCTGAATTGGGAGAAATGCCATTTTATGGTAAGAGAGGGAATAGTGTTAGGTCACAAGGTGTTAGAAAAAGGGATTGAAGTTGATAGGGAAAAAGTGGAAGTAATAGAGAAGTTGCCACCACCTACTTCAGTAAAAGGAGTTAGGAGCTTCTTAGGACATGCTGGCTTCTATAGGAGAGTTATCAGGGACTTCTCTAAAATCTCTAGACCTTTTGTGTAATTTACTTGAAAAAGACTCTGCTTTTGTGTTTGATGAAAATTGTTTGCAGGCATTCAATATATTGAAGGAGAAGCTTAGCTCTGCACCAATGATTGTTGCACCAGATTGGGAGATTCCATTTGAGTTGATGTATGATGCTAGTGACTATGCCGTGGGGCAAGTGCTAGGGCAAAGAAGAGGTAAGATCTTTCATGCTATATACTATGCAAGTAGAACCTTGAACGAGACCCAAAAAAACTATGCCACAACAGAAAAAGAGCTATTAGCAGTGATATTTGCTTGTGACAAGTTTAGGCCTTACTTGATAGGTTCTAAAGTAATAGTATACACGGATCATGCTACTCTTAAGTATTTATTTGCTAAAGTTGATGCTAAACCCAGGTTAATTCATTGGATTCTATTGCTGCAAGAATTTGACTTAGAGATTAAGGATAAAAAGGGAAGTGAAAATGTGGTTGCTGATCATTTATCCTGTTTGGAATATGATTGTTTAGAACCACCCATCAATGAAAAATTCCCTGATGAGCATTTGCATGCAATAGACATCCATGAATTACCTTGCTATGCTGACATAGTTAATTACTTGGTTAGCAAAATCATACCATATGGTTTGTCATTCCAACAGAAAAAGAAATTTTTGCATGATGTGAAGTATTATTTTTGGGATGAGTCGTATTTGTTTAAATCATGTGCTGACCAGGTAATTAGACGATGTGTGCCTGAAATTGAACAGCTTAGCATAATATAGCACTGTTAGTCCAAAGAAACAGGAGGTCACTTTAGGGTAGAAAGAACAGCAGCAAAATTTTATCTTGCGGATTTTATTAGCTTAGTTTGTTTCATGATTGCAAGAATTTCATTATGACTTGTGCGCAATGCCAAAGGACTGGCAATATTTCAAGAAGACATGAATTGCCACAAAACAATATTCTTGTAGTTGAGCTTTTTGATTTGTGGGGAATAGACTTCATGGGTCTTTTTCCCCCTTCTTTTTCAAATAAATACATACTCTTAGCTGTTGATTATGTGTCCAAATGGGTAAAAGCGGTTTCTCTACAAACTAATGATGCTAGGGTAGTATTAGATTTTTGAAAAAGAAAATATTTTCAAGATTTGGGGTACCTAGAGCTATCATAAGTGATGGGGGATCGCAATTTTGCAATAGGCAATTTGAAAACTTATTGTCAAAATATGGAATTACTCATAAAATTGCCACCCCTTATCATCCATGGACTTGTGGACAGGTTGAGGTGTCTAATAGGGAAATAAAGCGTATCTTAGAGAAAACTGTCAATGCATCCCAAAAGGATTGGTCTTTAAAACTTGATGATACATTGTGGGCTTATAAAACAACTTTTAAAACCCCTATTGGAATGTCCCCCTACAAGATTGTTTATGGTAAATCATGTCACCTACCTATAGAGCTTGAGCACAAGGCATACTGGGCCATAAAATACCTTAACTTTGAGTTGCAAGCTGCAGGTGAAAAGAGGTTGCTCCAATTGAATCAGATGGCTGAGATAAGAGAGGAAGCATATGAAAATGCGAGGATTTACAAAGAGAGAGCAAAGCGATGGCATGATAGGAACATCTTACAGCAAGAGTTCTTGCCTTGTCAGAAAGTCTTATTGTACAACTCTTGATTGAAGCCGTTTCTAGGTAAGTTGAAATCCCAATGGTCTGGACCATTTGTTATTACCAATGTTTTTCCTTATGGTGTCGTTGAGTTGAAAGTAGAAGATAACCGCTTTTTTAAAGTAAACGGTAGTCTTCTCAAGCATTTTTATGAAAGGTACAACATTGATAAAGAGACCACTTCTGTGGATCTGAGAAATCCATCGTGAGGACCATAAAAGTCGGGCCAGCGACTATAAACTAAGCACTTCATGGGAGGCAGCCCATGCGGAACAATGGTATACAATAGTTTTGATTTTTTATTTTTCCTTTCTTTTTCTTTTCTTCTTTTTCCAATATAAAAAAAAAAACAGGAGATTTAAGACTGCTGGAAAGCTGGCGGCCTTCATTTAAACAAGGCCGGCCATTTCAACACACTGGACCGTAGGATAGAATTCACTTTATGTTTTTATTTTTTCTCTTTGAGTTTGTGAACACAGGGTTGATCTTGACAAGATAACTCTCTCACTGATTACATGGTTGGAATTCTCTTTTGCTACTGCAAAACATGGACACCAGGGAAGTACCGGTTTTTCCTTTTATATACTGATATTCCTTCCTTCTTTTGAGCTACCTTAGGAACAGTGAGGGCACTGTTCAATATAAGTGTGGGGAAAGCATATAGGCAATAGAATTGAAATGGAGTAAATGATTGATGTGTAAAATCTGTGATTTAATCTTATGACATCCAATGCCTGAACTTCTCTGTCACTTGAATGATAATTTTCCTCAAGTATATGGCAAATTTGAGGCAAAAAAAAAATTGTGAAAATTGTTGACTGAAATCTAGACAGCTTAAAAAGAGTATTGTTGATAGCATCTGTTATGTTTTAATTGAAAATTTAGATTTGCTTTGGTGCCTTACTTACCTGCTATTGTGATGAGAATACGGAATTAAAATCAAGTAGCAAAATCCCTATAATACAAAATTCCCCTTGTTTTTAGCTCTAGAATTGGATTTTTGAAAGTGAGTCGAGTTCTCAAGGGAAAGACAAACAGGTCTACTTCGAGTCGCTTCTTTAGCTTGCATATTGTCATGAAAGTTGCTTTGAAAGCTTGTCAACACCTGATGTAGGGGAAACTCCTCACTTAGTGACTCCTTATAAAAAAAAAAAGTCTTAATTTTGTTGCAGCATTCAAACGAAATGAGTTGCCTTACTCCAATGACTCAGGTAATTAAGTTAAGAGTATCCAAACTTAGATGCTAGAGTGAGGGAGAGTCCAATGGGGTCCCTTTAAAACCTAGTCACTTGGGTGATGAGCCCGGGATGTGCCAACTCAATGATCTCACTATAGCGATAAAGGTAGAGAAGCAAAAGTTCAAAACATGAACTTATATATATATATATAGAAAAAAAAAAAAGAAAAAAAAAAAGAGAAGAGTTTTAGTGAATGCCAATCAATAAAGTACATGGGACTTATAATAAAAAGGGAGAAAATCTAAGAAGGGAATGGATACCATATGCTTTCATTTTGTGTTGACTTGTTCAAAGAAGTGATGGGAAGGATCGTATACTTGCTAATGGCCAGTGAAGTTTAAATGGGTGTTTTTCTCTATAGGATTGAGTATTTACTTTTAAATTAAGATTCTTTTGCTAAACACTCGGGCATAAGTTTGTTTTGTTTGGATTAGATATTTAATTTTAATTATAGTACTCTAATTACATAAACCTAGTTGGTTAGATTGGTAGGCACCAAAATTGCAAGTTATGATCCGTGAAAGAAAAGATGCCTGTATTTTGTGAAAGTCATTGTTTTATACTCTAAATTTTAGATTTCGTCATTGGTTTTATTTTTTTTGAGGACAAACAAAAGTTCAAGTGTGGGGAAGTTGATAAAGTCACATTTTACTCATATTTTATAGTATGATTTATGATGAAATTCAATGGATTCTATGGAATTCACAGGAAGATGGTACTTAATATGTGTATTTTGATTTTTTAGGTCTTTGAGGACTTAGATTCATGATATGAGCGGAGTACATAGAAAGATGGCATGGAAAGCATTGGAAGTTGGACTATTTTTTTATCCAAGGCCGCCAGCCTTAAAGGTCGGCTTATGTTGAATCAAAGCAAGCCGGCTTTAATAGCCAGCTTTCATCAAAGCTACCACTGGAGATCTAAGGCCACCGGCCTTCACATCCGGCCTACATTGAATGCCGCCAGCTTTGAGCCAGCCTTCTTTTTTGACAAATTGTCTTGTCCATCCTTTGATATAAATAGCCCTTGTTGCAACAAAGGGAGGACCTTTTTGCCAATTTTTCGACCTAAAAAGAGTTCTTCTGAGAGAATTTTGTATTCGAGCCTGGATTGATTCAATTGAGTGGAGAGGAATCATTCGTGGGGATTGAGTTATTGGTTCTTAAAGCTTTGAGGAAGTTTTGCAATTGAAGATCTTCAAAAAATTGTGTTACTAGATTGGTGATCTCTGAATTATTGATTATTTATGCAATTGAGTGATATATTATCAATTACAATGAATCGTATTGCATGTGCTTCTATCAATTGTTATTCTGTTGTCATCTCCATGATGTTCTAAATTCTTTTGGTGGGAAGGGGATGAAACCCTAGATTAGTATAATGATAATTGTAGTTATGCTATAGAATTATTAGGCATGTGGAATATTCATATTGTAATCTCTTTACTATAATTCTTTGTTTCTTAATTGAATCAGATTTATAGGAACGTTGATGACTCGGAAGGGGAATTAGGGTTCACAAGGAATTCTTGATAATAAGTAATTAACATATGCGGAAGCTGAGTTATTCACTTTTGTTAGAAATTATCTTAATATTAATGCAATGCTTCTAATTGATTTTTCTCTAAGGGATTAGGAGAGATTGATTTGGGTTATTAGTCATTCATATAACTGGAAAGTTTATGATTGTAAATTTGAGTCCTCTATTAATTTGTATAGCGGAAGCTAATAGATTAATTTGGGGTTTTGTTAATTTCGTATGAATGTCCACATGATTAAGGATTATTATAGCATGATGACAATTTGACTAACTTGTCTGGGGTGAATTCTTAATTCCCACCTTCTTAATTGAAAAGTTTATTTGTTCAAGATTCTCAAAATCATCAATTTGCATTTTATTTTAGTCTTCAATCAAATAGTGAAATCATCCTTCTTTCCATTGCCTAAATATCAATTTGAGCTAGTATAAATCTAGTACTTTGTAGTCCTCGTGGAATTGACACTTTTTTTTTCACCACTTTATTACTTGATATGACTAGTGCACTTGCTGTAATTTACGCTCCCATTTTATATATACATTCTAAGCGTATCAACCACCTTATCCTTCTGAAATTTAGACCATATTCTGATATCTTTTCTTTTATTTTTGTTATTTTTATTTTTACTATTTTTTTATTATTTTGGATACAGGTAAAACAACTTATAATAATTTGGAAAATGATTTTTGTTTCTTTTTAGAGTTGCCCCATAAGGGTGCCCACGTATCTGCTATTCAAGATCAAACAAGTCGTAGTTCGTTTTTTATAAAAAGCTTTAGTGGGTTTGTTAATTTTAATTATGAAAATACCTCGGGTTTAAATTCATGACCATTTTCAAAATTTTGGAAAAAAAAAAAATCTAAGCCTAAGCTTTATTATTTTATTTTCTAAAAGAAATTTTGATTTAAGAAAGAACAATTTTGGATTTATTTTGAAAAGAGGATTTTTCTAAGTGATAAAGAAATCTATTATTAATTCATGTTATTATCCCAACTAATTATTTAATTTTAAAATATTTATTTATTTTTTCTCATTATTTATTATTTATTATTTATTATTATTTTATTATTTTATATTAAACTAAACATATCTATTCTAAAAAAAAAACTAATTAAAACCCTAACATTATTATTTTATTATTTCTATTTTCAAGATTATAAATTTCTAATGAAATAAATATCTAAACAAAATAAATAAATAAATACAGATAAATAATAAATAAATAAAATAAAGAATAATAAAATAAATAAATAAATTGGAAAAACTGACTTACTTGGGCATGGGTCGTGGATTACGGGTCAGGTCGAATCTAGATCAAATCGGGCGACGGTCAGAGGGTTTTCAACGGCGACGTTCTAGCGATTTGTGTGGGCATTTGAAGGCGGCTTCCAAGCTTTTAAGGGATAGGGAATCTAATCGTGGTGGTGGATTTCTTCAAAAATGCCTTCTGGTGGTGGTTCTTGGCTTGGTTAGTGGTCACAGTGTGAGGGAAACTCTAACGAGCTTCAAAACCTCTGATTTTTCACTCTTTTCTCACTTTTGATTTGTGCTTTGGCTTCCCCATGTCGAGCTCTATTTTTAGGCATAACAAATCGAGCTGGATAAGCTTGGATTTCCTCCAATTAGGACAAATCGTATCTTTGTTGAAAACCCCATCTCTGATTTGCTTTGAATTGTGCAAATCTTTAATTTTGTTACGATTTTATGATAATTGGATGATGTTTATCTCATTTTGGTTAAAGATTTAGTGGATTTGTGCAAAAAAATCGCATTGAAACGGCATGATTTCTTTTTTTCTTTGGTCAACGACTGTTTTGGATGGAGCTTGAAGGCGATCACACGCCCGGTGCGTACGCTTCCTCTATCCAATCAGGTGCTGACACGTGTTCTCGGAAATATAAAAAAAATTCAAAATGTAGATTGCTTCACCCACATTTCGAACTCGCGATCAAGCCTCCCCAGGCACGCACGAGGTTATGGTCCGGACCAGCTGGGCTAACCTACTTCTTAGTTTTTTTATTTAACGCAAATTGCATATATGCGAGGAATTTTTTATTATTTTGAAATTCTAGAAATTTGTAAAAATTATTTAACTCATTTTATTATTATTTCTACCATTATTTTCCAAAATTTGAGTTATTTTTCCTATTTATTTTATTTTTTCTTCTATTTTTCCTAAAATTGAAAAAAAATGAAAAATTTGCAAAAATAAAAAAATTGTAAATTGAACTTTATTAATGATTGGGGGGGGGAGGTGTTTACAACTGTCCTTCTTTGTACTAAATTTTGAAAAACTTAACTACAAAGATAAGAAAAACGTCATTTTTGGCCGATAGACGGAATGAATAATGCCTTAGTTGGCTGGTTATCTGAACTCGGTTCTAGTAGGAAAATGCTCCATAAGCTAATAATCCCACGAATGCTTTGTGATGATTAAGACTGCTTAGGCAATGGTCTCAAACAATCTAACAACCTAGAGTAAGATATCATCTAGAAAAGTGCTTTATGTGCTAACTAATTGACGATAGGAAACATCTCAGAGATTGTATAGGAGTGTGTTATTGTGAGTAGATTGACTGATAACAAGGAAGCATCCTACAGGATTGGCGACCGTAAAGAAGAGATTGTCTGAGGAGGCACTCCTATTAGTTGGCCACCTGCCAATAGAAGGAGTCTAAATAGACTAGCAATTGTTGGAGAAGAAATGTTCTGGAGGAGTGCTTTCATAAGCTGACTCGTCAACATTAGGAAGTGCCTTATAGGACTAACAACCTTAAAGGGGATAATCTAGAAAAGTGTTCCTATAAGCTGACTAATCATTAAATTATCTTAGAAAAGTGCTATTATGAGCTAATTAATCGATAATTAGGAAGCGTCTTATTTAGACTTGTAACCATAAGAGAGGATATCTTAGGAAAGTGCCCTATTGTGGGCTGACTAATCGATAGCGGGAAGCGTCTCCTTGGACTTGCAACCCTGAAGAATAGGTGTCTCGGAAGGTGACCCTATGGGCTAACCCTGAGAGAGGATGTCTGAGAAAGTGCCCTATTGTGGGCTGACTTTAAGAACATATAACCAAGAAAGTGCCCCATTCGGAAGGTGGCCCTATGGGCTAACCCTGAGAGAGGATGTCTAAGAAAGTGCCCCATTGTGGGTTGACTTTAAGAACGTATAACCAAGAAGTGCTCCATTATGGGCTGACTTTAAGAAAGAATATCCAGAAAAGTGCCCTATTGTGGGCTGACTTACCTAATACTTCTGAAAATGCTTCTAGCGAACTGGTTAAATGATTGATAAGAGGTGTCTTTTAGACTGCTTATCTTAAAATATGTGATTCATGATGAATGATGGTTATTTACACTGAATGCTTATCAGTTTACCACGAATAGCAACCAAACAACCAAACCTTCATGCTGGTTTGCTCCTTTTTTACTTACTCTTGCTTCAAAACAAAGCTAAGGGCCTTAATGTACTTTCTTTCTTGTGAGCACAACTCTTGTGATTGTGGTGTTATCTTATTAATGCACCAGGTTTAATGCTAAAAAAAATAGGTAGAATTATATCACAAAATCTATTGAGATTTGTTATCACTTCAATGTTCATTATTCATGGTGAGGCAATGGGTAATGTGTGTTTATGGACATTTATTTTAATGAAAATTGGTTGAAATGATAGATCATTCAAAGACATTAACTTTTCTTGTAAAAGAAATGAAAACTAAACTCAACGAAATTTGTATTGAATATTGGCATTCATTTACAACATATGAAATTTATTTTAATGAAATTTTTTTTTTACAACATATGGCCTTCATAGTTTAGGGTAAACTTCCCCCTTAAATCTTGAGCATTTGGGAGAACCTACTTTAGCATCAGATCTCCCTCTTTGAAACATCAAGGTTTCATTTTCTTGTTGAACGCTTAGGTCATTCTTTGTTGGTAGCATTGGCCGTGACATAACGTAATGAGTCTTTTCTCATCAATTAAATTCAATTGATCAAGTCTCTTCTTTAACCAATCTGATTCATCTAATTGCACTTTTGATAGGATCTTGAAAGATGGTATTTCAACTTTGACTGGTAGGACTGCTTCAATACCATGTATTAGAGAATACAGGGTAACTCTAGTAGATGTTCGGATTGAGGTTCTATAAGCCATGAGGGCGAATGGTAATATCTCGTGCCAATCTTTGTAAGTGATTGTCATCTTCTCGATGATTCTTTTGATGTTTTTGTTGGCTACTTCCACTGCGCCATTCATTTGAGGTTGGTAAGTGATGAGATCCATGATGAGAGCTAAGCCGGAAGAAGAAATGTGGATCCTCTTGAAGTGCCACCTGGACCGATCACAAGAAATCGAGCAAAACGATTCAAGGAAGCACTTAACGAATTGATAAAGGTAGTCCATGAAGCCGGAAAGGATTGGAGCAATCATGAAGTTGGAACGGATTGGAACAACCATAGGAAAACCATTGCTTTTGTATAAGTTATACTGGACACGGGATGAAGAGGGCGTGTACTTTCAAGGCACGGCCGTGTAGGACGCTCAAGATTGCACAGAAAGATACACGGCCAAAGTACACGGGCGTGTATGTTGCCAGAAGTTGCACAGAAAGATACACGGCCAAAGTACACGGGTATGTATATTGCCAGAAGTTGCACAGAAAAGTACACGACCATGTACACGGCCGTATATCCCCTGCCAGCCAGCATGTTCTGTTTTCGCGTTTTTACGCCACTTATTGAAACTACGCCGTTTTGGACTTGTTTTACACGAATTGTAAACCTAGTATAAAAGCTCCTAGGGTTTAGAACATCATTAGAATATACATCTTTAAACATTAAACACTTTTGAGAGGCACCTCTCTTGGTTCTTCATGAACTAAACCGAACTTATCGGATTGATTTCCGTGGCGTTCATCCCGACTTATCAATCGGTCTTTCATCCCAATTGTGGCGTCTTCACTTTATACCAAGGTTCTTGTCTCACTTATAGGCAACGAGTCGCGGTTTCCACTTTAGGTGTTTGGGCGTCTTAGGCAACGAATTTCCAAACGTATTGGTATTGGGTTTCGTCACGAGTTGGCGTGGTTCATATCAGTAAGGAGTTGAATTTTTGTGGTTTATATGGAATTGTTGACATAAATCCATCATCAACTTGTTGTTGAGGTTAATGCCGTTGTCAATGATAATTGATTCAGGAACTCTATAGCGGGCTATTATGTCCCTCTTCAAGAATCGAATTATTACCCCTTTTGTAACATTGGCGTATGATGAAGCTTCTACCTACTTGGTGAAGTAATCAATGGCTACCAATATGAATCTGTGACCATTGGATTCTTTGGGAGTGATTAGCCCAATGATGTCAATTCCCCATATTGAGAAAGGCCATAGTGTAACAACGAATGAAGCTCTTTAGGTGGGGAGTTTATTCGGTTTGCATAAACTTGACATAAGTGACAATGCTTGACATATTTGATGCAGTTTAACTCCATTGTTAACCAGTAATAGCCCATTCTCATGATTTTCCAAGCGAGCATGTATTTGTTCATATGAGGTCTACATACTTCTTCATGCACTTCTTTCATCAGTTCACATGTCTCTTTTTTATCCACACATCTTAGCAAGGTGGTATCAAATGATCTTCTATAAAGCATAGGCACATTTAGTAAGAAGTGACTTGCTAACCTTCTGAGTGTTCTTTGATCATTTTTGTTAGCCATTTTAGGGTATTTACCCTCTTGGAGGAAAGTTTTGATATCGTAATACCAAGGCTTATCATCTTGTGCTTTCTCAATTACCAGACAATAAGCAGGCCGATTTTCAATTTCTATTTTCAGTAGTTGGACTTTAGCTCCCCTTGTTATTTGAATCATAGATGCTAATGTGATGAAGGCATCTGCAAATTGATTTTGAGTCCTCGAGACGTATGTGAAGGTGACTACTTCAAATTCATCGATCAACTCTATCAAATGTTGATGGTATGGTACCAACTTGGGGTCATTAGTTTTGTATTCCCCTCGTATCTGTAATATGATGAGTGAAGAATCTCCTTATATTGTTAATTCACGGATTTCCATATGGCATGCCATTTTAAGGCCAAGGATGCACGCCTCATATTCTACGATATTACTAGTATATGGAAATGTGAGTCCCATCGCTAAGGGGAATTGTGTTCCTTTTAGTGATATTAGTACTGCCCCAATCCCACAATTGAATACATTGGCAGCTTCGTCAAAGAACACCTTCCATTTAGGGCTTTGTTCTATCCCATAATCTTCTATTAGCTCACCCTCCGCTGTTAATATATTTTCATCAGGGAATTGAGCTTGTGATTCTCGAGGATCTCCCTCAATTAGGTGTTCTGCCAACTAATCATCTAAAGATTGCCCTTTTATCGAATTCTGATTTATATACGTGATGTCAAATTCTGATAAGAGCATATGCCTAGTATTTGGAGATTCTCCCTAACAAAACGGGCTTCTCTGCCAAGTATTTTAGAGGATCGTGTCTTATTAGCAACTCAATGGGGGTAATAAAGGGTGTATTGTCTCAATTGGTACATGACCTAAATCAAAGCACAATAAGTCCTTTCTATTTCAGAGTACCTCTATTCTCCGTCTGTAAACTTCTTACTTACATAGTATATGGAACATTCCCCTCCTTCTTCATCTTTTTGCCCCAGCACACACTTTATGGATTCAGGGAGTATCGTGAGGTATAAAAATAAGGGCTTTCCTTGTTTTGGAACTATCAAGACTGGAGGATTTGTGAGATAGTCTTTGATCGTTCTGAATGCTTCTTCACATTCATCATCCCATTCTACCGTGGCATTATTTTTTAGCAAACGGAATAGTGGGTGGCATTTGTCTGTGAGTTGTGAGATGAAACAAGCTATGTAATTCAATCTTCCCCGCAGACCTCTTACCTCTTTGATAGTGCGTGGAGATGGTAGTTCCAATATGGCCTTTACTTTGTCAGGATCGATTTTGATACCTTCTCAACTTATGACAAACCTTAACAGCTTGCCTGTTGCAACCCCAAAAGTACACTTTTTAGGATTCAACTTAAGCTGAAACTTTCTCAACCGCCTGAACAATTTCTTTAAGATAACCGCATGGCTTTCTTCTCCCTTAGACTTGGTTATTATATCGTCAACGTATACTTCAATTTCTCAATGCATCATGTCATGAAGTATCGTGATCATGGTTCTTTGATATGTTGCCTCGACATTCTTCAAACCAAAGGGCATAACTTTGTAACATAAAGTTCCCCATGTTGTGATAAAGGTTATTTTAGTTTTATCTTCTTTAGCCATTTTTATCTAATTATATCCTGAGAAACCATCCATAAATGAAAAGAGATGATTCCTTGAAGTATTATCTACCAGGATGTCGATGTGAGGTAGAGGGAAATTATCTTTAGGTGTAGCTTGATTTAAGTCTCGAAAGTCTACTCACACTTGTCAATTGAGATTTTACTTTGTTCATGTTTTTGCCAACTTTCTTGTATTATTTTGTGGTTAAGGACATTGTTTCTAATGGTCAACCCAACAGTGTTGGAAACAATATCAACGTTTTCATTACTTACTTGCGCGAAATGTCCCTAACATTCGATAGTAGGGAATCTGTAGGTAAAGTGAAGTGAGAACATGTATGTAGAAGAAAAAGAAATAAGCTACAATTTATTGAATCTGAAGAATAATAATCACAATAGAAACTTGTTTAATATTTTTTCCCTATCCTTGAGCTGACATAGTGCTATCAATAGGATAACAGAACCAATTGTTAAGTACTGGATGTTGATTAGACGTATGAGAGGCTAAGCCTTCATTGCTGATGTCAGTTTCGCTTATCCTTGACTCTTGAACGGTAGTTGCTTGCCTGAATGATTGTTGGAGGGGTAGAAAATGCATCTAGGTATCACTTGGCTTCTCTTTCCTTCTACCTCCAATACCTCTTGCTTGTGCCTCTTCCTGAGATGTAGGAATGTACCCTAGTCCAAACGTCCCCCGCTATCCCTTCTTGAACTGATGGCCCTTGCTTATTACCATACTCACTTTATTCAATATTTGGAGCCTAAAATCTTCAAAACCATCTTCCCCGATGAAAGGTATGGTGGTCTCTTTATAGATTACATAATTTTGCTCTCCCAATACATTATATGTCCATTCGCTATGAACTTGACCTTCTGATGTAGACTTAGGGATATGGCTCCGGTGGTATGTATGCACGGCCTTCCCAATAGTATATTGAAGGATCTTGGAATGTCGAGGATTTGGAAAGAGATTTGGAATGTCTGTGGACCAATTTCCACTAGCAAGCTGAGTTCTCCTACTATCTCTCTCTTGGACCCATCGAAGGCCTAACCATTGTCGAGCTTAGCTTGATGTTGCTTGCGTCGACCCCCAGTAGGTTAAAGGTGGCCAAAGGGCATACGTTGAGAGAAGATTCATTGTTTATGAGTACTCTGGAGACAATTGTGTCATTGCATTTCACCACTATAAATAGTGGTTTTGTGCATTGGTCTCCATCTCCTCCCAGCTTTTCGGGAGAGAAAGATATCTAATCCATGGTGAAGATTGAATCTACCACATGGCTCAATTTCTCTATTATGATGCCCTCTAGTACCTTGATCTGTTTGAGTACTTTGAAGAGTGCTTCTTTGTAGGGCTCAGACATTGTGAGGAGGCCCATAAGTGATATATAGGCTGAAACCTTGTTAAGCTGTTCCACAATTTTGTATTCGCTTGCCTTGACCATCTTTGTGAATGTAGAGAGCCCCTCTTTTCCTCTCTCTTCACCGTAGTGTTAGGCTCTTCAATTGAGATCTTGTACTTAGGGTCATAAATTCTCCCAAAGATGGTGATTCCTCCTATAATGGGGGGTCTCTTCTACTCGAGGGCCTAATAGTTGAAATTCGTCGCCTTATACCTCTTTAAGGGTATTGGGATATTGAATTCATATCTCTTTTTTGGAATTTACACCTCAGTAGCTTATGCCTCATAGCACTTTATGACTATTGGCTTTTGGTCTGATTTGATCATGTTTACGGACTCCTCTTTTTCCTTTGGTGGGTTGCCTTCTTTTTCAAACTCAAGCCCCCATCCACTAGGTAGCCCATATTCGGTTAGGGTGAAAGAGTAATTCACTAGATACTTAAACCTCCCATGTGATTCGCCTAGGGTACCGACTGTTGGGTCTCCAGCTAACCACCTCTTCTTAATCTGTGATTTAAGAGTTTTATCTGTGATTTGGTGTGAGTGGCTTTCTTGCTACACTACTATCTTCTCTTGTTTTTTTGGACTCTTTTGGTTTAGAGTCCGACTCTTCGGATGTAATCATATTGACAGTAGGCTTATGGTTAGGCAATGGATTAATGTTGGCATTGGGTACCGGTGCGTTGATATAAAGTCTAATTGCACTATTCCGACGTCAATTAGATCTTGGATCTTGTTTCGGAGCCTCTAGCATCTGTCTGTGGAATGCCCTTCTTGGCCCATATGATAATCGCACTTGAGGCTTAGGTCAAAATTCCTTAGCTTGTACTGGTCACTTAGAATCTCAAAACTGATCAAATTATTTGCTTGCAACCGAACAAAGACCTAGCTGAGTAGGATCAGTATTGGAGTGAATTGTCTTGTGACTCTAGTAGCCTGGGTGTGATTCATTGGCGATTGCTGGATTGGGGCATTTTCGGTCTGAAATGTCACGCGGGACCAAACCCTGTCGACTCTGCCAGAGTTAACCATGCTAACGGTGGATTCCTTGGCTTTGTTATCTCCTACGAGCCTCTAAGATTATGTGATTCTGGGAGAGTCAACTGTTTCGAGTCTCCCTAACATGATGGCATTCTCGATTTGGCACCCCATTGCCACTACTTCTGTGAAACTGGATGATGTCTAGCCTACCAGATGTGAGAAGTAAGTCTTCTCCAGAGTGTTGATGAAGATAAATGTTAACTCTTTTTCAGAGATTGGGGTTGTTACCCTGGCAACTTGAGCTCTCCAACGCTGGGCATACTCCTTAAAGGATTCAATGTGTTTCTTAAGAGGCTTCATAAATTCATTACCGAAGGGGCGACCTCGATGTTGAATTTTTATTAGTCATAAAATTCCCAAGCGAGTCTTTCCTTGGTGTTGACTTGGCTGAAGTCCAAGTGTACATACTAGACGAAGGCGGGGCCTATGAGGCTGTCTTAGAAGGTTTGGACCATGAGTTGGTCATATTGGGCATATTTGCTCATCTTCTGCACGTACAGCTTTGTATGCATCTTGGGGCATCCAATGCAGTCATATTTTTCAAACTCTAGGGTCTTAAACTTCTCTAGGTAAGCTTCCTCCCCATATGTTGGTAAGCTAGTGATTCCTACCTACTCAAAGTTGTCAGGCCCTTCTAACGCCTTGATCTTGTTAGTCAGTTGTTGGAAAAGCTTTCTCTCCATCTCCTTTTGCCTATCTTCCATTTCCCTCTTTATATCATCCGAGGTTAAGCTAAGGTTGACTCTTGGTTCATACTCGAATGCTAAGTTAAGGTAGGAATTGATCTCCTCATACTCTGGAGGTTGACCCTCTACTGCCTTTCCTTTTCTAGCCCCTGAATGCTCTTCCTGAGTTGGTTGGGTGGTGTGAAGGAGGCCGAGACTCTCAGCCAGGAGGTGGACTTATCCAACCAATTGCTGGACCGTTTGTTCTAGGGATACGATCCTTAGGTTCGAGGTGGTATTAATGCTGGCGTTATTGTGGTTGTCGCTGTTGTTATCACTGTTTACCATTTTTGTCTTAGAGCAGATGTAGATTGGGCTCCTTCGAGGGTGCGGTTGTTTAGGAGCTATCTTTAACACATGGATTCACATTTTTTTTTTAGTTTGATGCTTGTATGTAAATACGATGCATGTATCACACAGATGCTTAAGAAAAAGGCTAAGAATTGATTAATGATATAATATTAAAACTTTATTTTTTATTAACATTGGAAACTTAGAGTTCGATACTTAAAACATAAAGGAAAAAATACAATGCTAATTTAGTTCCTAGTTCTCTTCTTCTTTGGTTGCGTAGGCATCGGTTTTCTACTGATGATAGCTTCTAGCTCTTTGACTCTAGCTTGGGTCTTCTCCAGCTGAGCTTCCAAGGCCTTACTCCTTTGATCAAACTTTTTGAACCTTCCCTTCCAGACATCTTTTTTCTAGTCTGCAGCTTCAAAGTATACTTCCATCCGGGTCCTGACTTGTTCTAAGTAGGTTCTCAGTTTTTGACCCACATTGTCTAGCGCGGGTTGAGTGACATCTGGGACTCGGTATGCCCTTTCTCCCATCTGATATAGTTAGTTAATCATGAAATCTTTGGTGGCTCGATGCTTGCCCACTTCACCATCCAGGTCTCTGAGGTCTATGTTGGGGCTCTCAATCCGGGCTTCCCATAGGGCTTTGACCTCTGCCAGCTTAGCAAACTACCAGTAAGCTTGGATCCTGGTATTCAAATTTGATTCCCTCCAACAACGGCCTGTAAACTATATTTTGGATGGTATCGAATTGACGGACCACTGAGTTTGGATGATAACTCGTGCACCCATTGATACCAATTAAAGGAACAGCCTAGAGGTTTTTACAGGTTAAGATGACTTTGTTGCAGCAACTCCATTTAGCAGTCTAAAGGATGTCATTGGCACTAAAGCCCTTGAGTAATTTTACCCAACTGTAGCCAATAAGATCATCGGGTAACTTTATCCTCTCTATGCAGGAATCCACAAGGTCTACTTATTAGGCTAGCGATTTTTAGACCATATTTAACCTGAAACATTTGAGGTGGCTTACGAACTACATTAGGATGAGCTTAATGTTCGAGTGAAGAATTCCATGACCCTTCTTTTTGATGAAATTCAGGTTTTGGATCTATTCAACTAGTAGGGTCAGGATATAAGATTTCCCTTCTAGAAATTAGGTATCAATTCTACAACCCTATAATGGATGTGAAAGATCCTGGTAGGGAAGAGTATAGTTGCAAATGCTGTCAAGATGAAAGCATACACCCTTCTCTGTTTGTAGCTCTTGGGATCCCCGCATAATATATCATTCATGTTCCCATCATCATTCTAGGCTATGAACCACACTTATAATTTGTCCATCCGGAGGCAGTAACCATTGCAGTTTGCCAAGGCCTGGTTGATTGTTGTCTTGCGAATACCCAGAAGTCTACTGAAAATACCATTCAGCCCAGCCTTAAGATCTGGCACATATATCCCGTTGGTAAGTGATGGGGCCTGTAGAAGTTGGGTATATTCTCCTAAGGTTGGTGTAATCTGATGTGGCCTAATAAAGAAAGTTACGGGGTTGATTTCCCAAAGGTGTAAAATAGCCTGAATCAGAGGTAGGTTCATTTCCATCTTCATTAGTGACAAAATTGGGTCCTATCCTTTTTTAGATGAAAGCCTGTTCCTTAGGGTTATATAGAGTGAACCAGTGGTCTAATACTAATTTTGGATCTAGAGGTTTGCAAACCTAGACTTCCTTACAGAGGAGGCGATCAACTATAGGACTAGCCATCTATTACAATAAAAATTACACACAATTTTTACAAAGTACAAATGATGCTATTACAGGTAAATGCATCATATCTCCAAAAAAGGAACGAAAGAATTACATCAATAATCAATTGTTGGCCCATGCATTCATGTATGTAGACAGGTGGGTTCTAACAAGTCCCCAAGCTCTATAGCCTCCCGCATTCTCAAAGAAATGGATCTCGAGTCGTATCAAGGCATTGGGTGGGGTAGCCTAATCAGCCCCGAACGGTGATTATATCACTTTGCTCCAAACCTACACAATGGCTCCCCATTTTAGGGTCCTAAGACAGCCTAGGTTTAATCGTATCTAATCACACGATTACATGCATGCAGACTCAACAGTAGTAAATAAACCGTTAATTTCACTAAATCCCTAAAAGGTTAGCATCAGTAATATCTCATAGTATAATAGTTAAAAGACATCTGGAAATGGTGATTTCAAAAGGTTTATGTGGCTAGCCTATTGGGGTCCCCAACTGAGTCACCATCCTATTGAGTGTAATTTTTTATTTTTTGTCATTTAGATTCCTAATTCGATTTATATTAGATTCTACGCTCATCTAATATAAATCTTCGACTTAAAATAGGAATTTTATTTTATTTGGAGTCACCACCCAACTGAAGTTGGGAAAAATTATTGAATTAGAACTAATTGAGCAGATTAATTCTAATTTAGACAACTAGTCAATGAAATCTCCCTTTTTTTTATTTTTGTAAATGAAAAAAGAAGAAAGTAAAAATAGAGATTCTTGACTTTAAGGCTAACCTATTAAAACCCTAAAGTTACTACCTTATCTTTTTTAAATTTAGACCATATTCTGATATCTTTTCTAATATTTTTTTATTTTTATTTTTATTTTTATTATCTTTTATTATTTTGGATACAGGTAAAACAACTTATAATAATTTGGAAAATGATTTTTATTTCTTTTTAAAATTACCCTATAAGGGTGCCTACATACCTACTATTTAGGATTAAATAAGTCGTAGTTCGCTTTTTATAAAAAGCTTTAAAGGGTTTGTTAATTTTAATTATGAAACCTTAGGTTTTAATTCATTACCAGTTTTCAAAATTTTGGAAAAAAATCTAAGCCTAAGCTTTATTGTTTTATTTTCTAAAAGAAATTTTGATTTAAGAAAAACCAATTTTGGATTTATTTTGAAAAGAGGATTTTTCTAAGTGATAAAGCGATCTATTATTAATTCATGTTATTATCCCAACTAATTATTTAATTTAAAAATATTTATTTATTTTTTATTATTTATTTATTTATTATTTTTATTTTTATATTAAACTAAACATATCTATTCTAAAAAAAAAAAAACTAATTAAAACCCTAACATTATTATTTTATTATTTCTATTTTCAAGATTATAAATTTCTAATGAAATAAATATCTAAACAAAATAAATAAATAAATATGAATAAATAATAAATAAATAAAATAAAGAATAAGAAAATAAATAAAAAATTTGGAAAAAAACCGACTTACCTAGGTACAGGTCATGGATTGTGTGTCTAGTCGAATCAGGTTAGGTCGAATAGGGCGACAGTCGAAGGGTTTTCAATGGCAGTGTTCCGGCGATTTTTGTGGGCATTTGAAGGCAGCTTTCGAGCTTTTAGAGGGTGGGGAATCTAACCGTGGTGGTGGATTTCTTCATAAATGCCTCCTGGTGGTGGTTCTTAGCTTGGTCGACGGTTACGATGTAGGGGGAACTCCGGCGAGCTTCGAAGTCTCTGATTTTTTACTCTTTTATCATTTTTACTCTATGCTTTAGCTTCCACATGTCAAGCTCTATTTATAGGCATCAAAAATCGAGTTGGATAAACTTGGATTTCCTCTAATTAGAACAAATCATATCTCGGTTGAAAAAACCATCTCCGATTTACTTTGATTTGTTTAAATCTTTGATTTTGTTACGATTTTATGCTAATTAGATAATGTTTATCTCATTTTGGTTAAAGATTTAGTGAATTTGTGCAAAAAATCGCATTGAAATAGCAAGATTTCTTTTTTTCGCGGTCGACAACTGTTTCGGATGGAGGTTAAAGACGATCACATGTCCAGCACGTGCGCTTCCTCCGTCCAATCAAGTGCTGACATGTGTCTTGGGAAATGAAAAAAAAAATTGTAAAACGTGGATTTAACTCATTTTATTATTATTTCTACCATTATTTTCCAAAATTGGGACATTTTTTCTATTTATTTTATTTTTCCTAAAATTAAAAAAAAATGAAAAATTTGCAAAAATGAAAAAGTTTATAAATTGAATATTATTAATTATAAGGGGGGGGGGGGGGGGGGGGGTGAAATGAGGTGTTTACAGTCCCTCTTTGCACATCCTTAAGTCTTAGGGTTTTAGAAACCCTTTAAAACTCCCCATTTAGCTTAAAGTCAGCAGCCCCCACACTCTTTGCTTTCAAAAATCTTACAAGGTAAGGAAACCTCTCAAAGCCTTTTTAAAACCCTAATCTCATATGTTTTGCTTTAATTACCCCTTAATCAAACTACTAACCTAGTGTCTTTTTTGTTTTTAGCTTCCTAGGTTTAAATCTAGTTTGAAGGCTTTAAGGTGGGGATTCACAAGTGGGACAACATAACTAGAGAAGTAAGTGGATGATTTGTCAAGTTTAATCAAGTTTTAACATAAAAATTACAAGCTTAACTGCAAACTAGTGACTTTTGATGCTAGAAATAGTCTTAGAGTTGGAAAACACACTTAAGAGTGTGAGAGAGTCACAACTAGATTAAGAAGAGGGAACATTCATGGTTCTTCAAAGAGTTAAGGACACTAGTTAAGCTATATTAGGTGTTTAGTGATGATTTGAAGTTATTAGAAGAAGTTATGAGTGTCTATGAAAGTATAATGTGTTGCCTTAAGGATCTTGAGAAATTGCCACCTTCAATGCCTCATTTAGATGTCTTTTGATGTTTTTAAGTGATAAATGATGATTAAATTTGTTATATGTGATGTTAGATGTAAGGTTTGATGATTATAAATGAGCTTGGAATGCAAAGGTGCATGCTTGAGGACTTGAGTGTAATGCCACCACCTTAAGAGGAGTAAAGCTAGAATTTTTGGAAATTTGGAATGTTGATAATCTAGTTGTACTGTTAATTTGATGTTTTGAAGGTCAAATTGTGTGATAGATGATCATTTAAGTGATGATTAATGAAGAGGAAGTGTTATGGTGCTAGCATTGTTGTAAAATGAAAAGTTAATGTAAAAAAATTGATCTATCAATGTTATAATTTGGGATTCCCAACTCAATTGACTTATAAATTGTAAATGATTTGAAGTTGAGCTAAATCCAATTGATGATTTTAAGTTTGGACAAGGTTTGGTAAGTTAAAGGTTGAATTAAGATAAGAAAACAATATGCTTGAGATTCTACAGTATGACACCAACTTTGCTAAAATAATTGTGTTTAATTTTAAAAACTTTGAGTTAATTAGATTTACAACATGATTAATTAAATATTTGAAGTTGTTTAGATGCTATATGAGGCCTAGAAATCAAGTTGCAATTGAATTTAACTAGCAATGGATTGATTTTTACATGCTAGCATTTCTAATCTATTTTGGTTGGTTTGGGTCTTCTTGTATGCTTAAAAAATTAAAATTTTTCTAATTGAGGTTACCTCGTGAATGCTTACATACCTGTTAATCAAGATCAGACTTGCTATAATTCAATTAGTCTAAATTTTAATGAGTTGGCTAAGTTTAAAAGTAATTATCTATTTTTCTCATAAAAAGGGTCTTAAGGATTTGAAAACCCTAATTTTAATTTTTTAGAAAAAAAATCCCATTATTTTTTTTTTTAAGATAGAGCTTAAACATTAAAAGGGTTTTAGAATTTATTATTATTATTATTTTAAGTTTACATGATAATTTTTTTTTCTTTCTTACATCAATCCCTAAATTTCTAAGTGGCAAAGAGTCTTTTTTACTTTATTTTAATTTTTATTTATATTTTTTTTGTTATTTTATTTTTATATTTGTTAGAAAAGAAAGAGAACAAAAAGAAAATAAAAAAGAAAAAACTAACTTAATTCATGAATCGGGTTTTGATGTGGATTCAAGTTAAAGCTAGGTTTAATGGCATCAATCCATGTTAGGTCTAACTTGGGGTGGGTAAAAAATATCGATCAAACTACAAACTAAATTAGACCAAACTAAACCATAAATTAGATTTGAATCATTTTTGTAAGCTTGAAAAAAATTAAGAATCAAACTGAACTGCTTTTTCTTTTTTAGGTTTGAAAAAACTACAAATTAAACCAAATCATTTTAAACCAAACCAAACCAAACCATAAGAAGTAAAAAAAAAAAAAATGATAGTGAACATCTATAAAATGTATCACTAAAAAGAAGATTTTATGTTGCTTATTCAATTCCTCATTTTCTTGCATAAAGTAACTTACTATTTTTTTTATTTTGTATTTTTTCTTATTGAATAATATAAAAGTTATAATTATTTTGAAAAGATAATAAAATCTTCTTAAATATATCAAATGGGCATTAAGACAATGAATGATATCGAAAAAATAATAATAAATTAGTTTTTTTTAAGTTAAGTATAATTTTTCATAACTTATAGACTTGTGTATTGGAAAAAAATTAATAACACATATAAAAATAGTTCAAAACGTGAACATAATCAAACCAAACTATTTTTATAAGTTTCAAAAAAAATTATGAACTAAACCACATTCACCACTAAGTCTAATTGAGTAAAGAAGGGCAATGGACTCCAAAGGATGCATAACTACTAATAAGATCACATTATACTTATATTTTCTTCTGGATTTATATTAAATTTATTTCAATATTATAAGAAAATATAAAGAAATGATATTTAATGGTGTTTATTGTGAAAATTTAGGTTTTGAGAACCTAAAAGTAAATTACAAGTTAATTGGATGAGTTTTTCACAAAATTGAAGAAGCAAGTGAAGGATTGCATTGAAGGCTGCCGGCCTTAGGCCGACCTACTACTGAAGGCCGCCGGCTTTGAGCCGGCTAAAGAAACCATCATAACGCATCAAAGCCACCAACCTTGAGCCGGCCTACATTGTTCCTCGGATGTTCATTGCGAAAATCTCTCCAAAATCTTATCTTGATTAATTTGCTGACTCAATTCCTCATCAGATCAGCCTTATCCTCCTCCTCTTTGGATCTATAAATAGACCCCTTGTGTGAACCTTTGGGGGCATCCTTTGTTTTTTTTTTTTATCTTTTGAATCATTAGAATTCCCTTGGGGACTTTAGGATTTTATCTTCTTTTTAAATTCTTTTAGATTTCATGTTATTCTAAATTTTAGTTTGAAGAAAGAATGTCATTGAAGTTTGCTTTCAATTGAAGAAGTTTAGGAATCAATTCGGAAGATTGAAGTTTTACAAACTCTTGACGATTATAGAAATTGTTTCATTTATTTAATTTTCTTCTATACCATTTATCAGTTTGTTTTTATTATTTAATATGAATTTCATTGCATTTATTTACTTCAATTGTTTTTATGCAATCTATACCATAATGTTCTAAATCATCCTTATGGGAAACATGATGAAGTCATAATTCAAACTAAAATGATCATTGTATTCATGTTATATGACATATAGATATATGGAATTTTCATATAAGAAGCCCTGTTATGAATTGTATTTTGTAATTGAAATCAATGCATGGGAATTTAAATGACTCAAAAGAGAAATTTAGGTTTTATCAGGAATTCCTAAGTAAGATTTAATAATTCATGCGGAAGCAGCATTATTGAATTTTATTAGAAATTGACCTAAGTGTTTCATGCAATATTTTTATTAAATTTTTTACTAAGGGATTAGGAGAAATTATTTTAAAGATATTAGGCAATCATATAATTGGGAAATTTATGATTGTGAATTAAAATCCTCCATTGATTTTAATTAGCGGGAGCTATTAAATTAAATTAAGGTAATGTTACTTTAAAACTTGATAAAGGATTAAGCTTTTGTCAATTTCTTATGAAAATCCATATAGCTATGAGTTATTATAACATAAAGGCAATATGATTAGTAGAATTAGGGTGGATTCTATTTCCCACCATCAATTCATCCTTTTTCAAATACAATTCCCTTTTTGCGCATTTAGTATAATTCATTCGATTCTCATCAAATATCATTGCCTAAATAATAGTAGAAATTGATATAGGTCTATTACTTAATCGATCTTCGTGGTTCGACACTCTTCTCTCACTATATTACTTGATCTGATCCGGTACACTTGTCGGTATTTATTCACACTCATTTTATATCTCTTTTTGTGTGGATCAACTACTTATGGTGGTCGTTTACAATTAAGGGAGTGTTGGCAAGGGATTTTAGAGGTTAGCAACCACGATGATGGCAATGGTTTACTAGCAACTCATCAATAAGGGTGGTTATCAAGACTTGGCTAGAAGCGACTAAAACCTTAAAGGTGGTTGGCAACATTTGAGGATGATCTAGGCTATGAGATTAGTTGCTATTGAAAGCCGGTGGCTAAGGGAAGCTATTAAGGGTGTTGCGTTACTTTGAAAGTGGCTATATAAGGATGAATTTTTAGAGAGAGAACAGTGGTGAATTGAGTAGAGGGAGAAAGTGGATAGTTAGGCTTGCAAAGGAAGAAATGAGAGTTGCTTAATGCTAGAACAAATAGTAGGTACTATTATTTATACCTGCTAAGCTTGAATTGAGCTTAGCAAGTGCTTGAATGCATGAATATGCTAGCTATAGAGGTTTTGAATGTGCTTGGAATGTTTTTAAATCTTGAGGGAAAAAGCACAATTTGGGTGATCTTCAAGTAGTAGAGAAGCTACACTTGCTTAAGGAATCAAATGGATGCTTCGAATGCTTCTTAAAAAGCTCAAATTTGACAAATTGCACAAGGACATGTATCTTAAGTTTATATTTTTTTTTTCCAAACTTTAGAGTTGAATTTAAGTACTCAAATAGATGAATTTGGACCTTTTGGATATAGTTAAAAGCTACCTATGCCCTCTACACTATTCTACAATCAAATTAGATGAAATCATGTGTTAAAGTGTGGAAAAAAACAAGTAAAAGTAAGCTTGTTGAGAAAGGAAACTACAAATGTTACACTTATAATTCACTATGGTGACGATTGTTCGCTATATAACTTATTTAAGTAAAATACATAAGGCTAAAATTACAAAATGGGTTTCTAAACCAGTTTTAGAACTTTAAAATTGGTAACTAGATTTTGAAATTATTTTGATGGTTCATTTGATTTTTAAAAATGTTTGGAAGTTGTTTGTTAAGAAAACGTATGGATAAGTATAAAGGATAGTCTAAGTCCTAGAGTTTAAGGGCTTCAAAAAAAATACAAACATAAAGGAATAGGCCATAAAGCCATATGTAGTTCCTAATAAAATCTAAAAACATAACCAAACATATAACTAAGTCCAGAAAGAAAAATCTCAAAACAAGTAATAATCCATGTAATCTATGCCCTTATACTCGTCTCCGTACTACTCCTTTCAACCGAGCCCCATCGAATTATACAAGGGACCAAAAAAGTCCTCACTTAAAAAAGAAAAGAGAAGTGAGTTATAAGGGTTCAACACGTAAAAATGCAATTACAGACACAAATGTTAAATAGGCCCATATACTGATGTAGTAGACAATCAGTTAATTCATTAAATTATCTTTTTAAGTAAATATCCAGCACGAGAATACTCATAACTCTAAACATCATGATGAGAAACTTAAGGGTCTAATTTCATCATAGTGAACATTAAGGGTTGATAAAAATAGTCAAACTCTACATCATTGAAAATCGATACTTAAGTAGCCTTATTTAAGTAACCTCATTGTTATGCAGCCTCACTAATTATAGTCCAGCTATATCATACTGTCCATCAAGTCTCATAACCCTAAACAACTCTTGATATATCTTCTCTCTACTTACAGTACCTGTTATTTGACATAATTTTACTTATCAACTACATGTATAACCATCACTCAATGGCTTAAGCACCTAACTACAATGTCATTTCGAGGCATATGACCACAATCATAATCTCGATATAAGGTTTGTCACTTACTGGCTCAAATAATTAAACATAAGGAGCAAGTAGATACTTAATTGGGTTAATTATTAGTCCAATTAATTTTTTTTAACCTAATAAGCAATATGTTTATTATTGTGTACCTAGAAAGGTTGAAGATTTTCAAAGCGTAGTCTGAAATGCATTTTAGTAGATTGAATTGATTTTATGCATCAAAAGAGAAAACTTGAGTAAATTGATTACTCTAAGTATTTGATTACTATTCTAGGTTTGGGTTTAGATTACTTAAGGCCTATACTAGTTATAGGCTGATATAGGGGTTACATAGGCCCAATTAGCTTTTAACTAATTTAGCTCGAATCATTTAAGGTTTATTTAGTTACGCTTAGTAAGTTACTTGAATTTAAGTCTATATGTATCTAAGACCTAATTAAGATGCTTGAGACCTTAAAGAATAGTAAACCCCAATTATGTTTAAAATTAAGTTCACTAGTATGAAATTAATTAGGTCTAATTATTAATATTAGGTCCATTTTAAGTCCAATTAGGTTACTTCAATCTATTTTAATTAACCCGGGCCCATTATGTCAAATTACTCCTATTTGTTATGTTATAGGTTCAATTAATTTATTAAGTCCAATTTTAATTTCATTTTAGGCTTTTAATTGATTTAGGGCTTTAATGGTTTTGAGGTCCATTTACATTTAATTTATTCATTAAGGTCATTTTGGGGTATGAGTTCTAGAGATTAATGGATTTAAGTAACTTTTGGATCTTAAGTCAATTTAGGTTCTATTATAGTCACGTAAGTCCATTTTATTCTATTAGGCCTAAATATAACTCATTTTAGGTATTTAATTCGATTTGGGCTTTAATATGGTTTGAAACTCGATTTGGGTTATTTATTATGATAAGGCCTATTTAAGCTATGAGCTTTATAAAGAGAATGGGCTCAATTAGATTTTGGGTTTTTGGCCCAATTGTCATTTGGTCTATCTTACTAAGTTGATTCCTATTTTAGTTCATTTAAAATAGTCGAATTAATTAAACTCAATTAATCTAATTATGTTTAATCATATGGACTACTCATAGGAAGGGTAAAATGGTAGTCCTTAGGCTTATATAATTAGGCTAATTTAAGATTAAGCTAGTCTTGGTCCAAGTTAGTTAAACTAACAAATGTCATGTTTTAATTCGTCATATTTGGAAGTCTTAATTTTAAAGGGTTATAATTTATTTAATTTGAGCCTAAATTAAGTGAAATCAAATTCATTCGAACCCTTATTACTTCTACCATTCATTTTGACATAAAAGCCTTATTTTATTCATTTTAGGGCATTTGGATTTCTAAATTACCTTAAATTACAAATTATCACTTCAAACCAAAACCCACTTATTCCTTTTGTTTTATGGAGTCCAAAACATCATTTATTTTATAAGTTTAAGTCTAAAATATTTCTAGAACAAAGCAATTATTCTAGCGCCTAAACATTTACATTCATTCCTACTAGCCTAATTTCAACACAATTCCACTTTTAGGTCTTGTTTTATATTCAATTCAACTCTTATTTATTTATTAAACATATTTCCATCAAATTGACTTAAATTAAACATAATATCTTTCAAATTTTTTAGAATTAAACATATTATCTAATCAAGTAAAGAAATCATAATTCTCAAGATCAATCACTTTACAATTTCAAGATATATCACCCTTAAACTTTGCCATAATTAATATTCATCATATAACTACAACTCCAATTAAATTTATCATTCCAAGAACATGTCATCATGCTGACATGCCATACTCATAAATTCATCACCTAATCTACTCTTAAATCCACATACTCATACTTTTATCATCAAATTATCATCATTAATAATCTAAATTAGATTTTACATGAAATTAAATCCCAATTCCTTCATCATAGTGGCAATGTCAAATTCCCATTCAAATGTATCAAATCACCATGCATCAAGCTTCATTTTTATCATCCAATCCAATACTTAACAACATTGTTAGCACACTAGGACATGGATTAACATCTAAAATCATCAAAGACATCCAATATCTTCAATATAGGTGGCAGTCATATTGATTCATAATACTAATTTCATCAAGATTCAAGAAATCATCAAACCACTATATTTAATCACTTTTAACCATCCTAAATCACTCATCTGAGCTTGGTTTTGAGCTTACCTCAATGGAGATTCAACTTAACCTTCAAATTCCTCTCTTGCTATCCGTAACTACCCTTAAGGATGAAGTTTTCTCTTGATTCCAGTTGATTTCCTTTATATAGAATATCAATCTCCACTTAGATTCATGTTTAACAAGCCAAAACTTACTTAAATCAAATGAATCACCCTTTACCACAATTAATCTCCAAACTATGATTGTGAGAGCCCCCAACTTGTGATTACACTTGATTATCACCTAGCACATGCAAGGAAAAAAGAGTAAAATTAGTAACTAATTAGATGGGTTTTGAGCTAAATTAGAGGTTTAGGGTTTAAGCTAAAGTTTGTGGGGTTTTGCCCTAATGAAAGCTTTGAAATTGCCAAGGGGGGTCCTACTACTAATTTCAATCCTAAGGGTATATAAGGGAGGGTTTGGGTAGGGTTTAAGGGGTAAAGTAAAGGGAGATCACAAAGATTTAGTGGTTTTAGCTTAATGCTGACATGTGTCTTACATTTTAGCCTAGTTAGCATTTTATTTTTCCTCATTTTCCCCACTTCATTCTAGTTGAGAAAAATGATTCATTCCTTTCCTTAAATTGACCTTAGGAGCTCTAGAATTTAGTCACCCTTTAATGGAATTAGTCTAGGGGCATTTTGGTTATTCAATCTAATTAACCTCCCAATTCAAAATTTTCTTTCCTCATTGTCTCTAAATAACTTGTAATTGATTTTATTTACCTAATTAAGGACTTGGAGTTCTATTTAGGGTCTCTAAAGCTTATTGGAGTCCAAATTTAATAAAATCGATTTTAAGGGCAAAAAGATCCTTTTTAGAAAAATTGATTTTCCAACTTTATAAATCATTCTTAATTAAATCTAAATTTTTCCTTTCCATTCCCATTGATTTTTTTTGTTTTTAAGGATTTTTCAATGAAGAAGGTGGCCAAAGGTTAGGAATGATGATGTGTCATCATGTGGCACATGGTACCACATTAAATAAAATTTTTAATTTTTTATTTAATTTGTATAATGAACCAAGTCATTAAACAAAAGATATTTTAAGATATTAAACAAAATCCAAAAAGTATATCATATATCTTATGATACAAAATTTTATTTTGCTGAACAAAGTAAGTGAATCATCTAAACTAAAAAATAATCTATATCATTATAATGATATCATTACTCTGAAAACAAAGCTGAAACGAGCTTTTAGGGCATAAACTTTTTATGTCCTGCCCAAGGTAAGAGATGACATGCACGCCCAGGCCGGAAATAAAGACTCCTTGCCCAAGCGAGGGATTGAACTCGTGAGCAAAAGGATGTAACCTCGTAACTCTTCCACTAAGCTAGTAAATAATTCAATATTTAAGTTTGCTTAGAAAATATATGAATTTTGAAGACACCCAAAGCCCGATTCAAATTAATGTATAAAGGACCCATGACCAACAAGCCCAGTACATTGAATTTAACCCGTAATAAAACCCAGTGGACATTAAAGCGATATTTGATTCAATGTTTCAATGAATTTATACCCGTGCCGTGTAGCATTTAATTGAAAATTTTATTTTATAAAAATCAAACACTAGGTCTTAACAAATTGGTTGCTACTTGCTGTAAACTTAAATTAGCTCAAATAAAATTATTTGTCGCTCATTTGAGTGAGTAAATTTGACCCGGACCCATATAAATAAGTAGCAATTTTAATAAGAGAAATCTAAATTCATTGGATCAAGTGTGTGTGTGTGTGTTGGAGCTTATAAAAACATATCTTAGGAAAATCAATTTTATTATTATTATTTTTTAATTTTTTCTAATTTTCTCTTCTTCTTTTTTTCATAAGTGTGTGTGTGTGTTTTTTTAATAAGGGGAGATAAAAATGAAGTATCTACGCTGATTTCTTGGTGCTGTGAATAGTGAGTTAGTGACTTCTGGATACATTGCATTAATCATGGGGGGGGACCCATAAAATGTCGTGTGGCTTTGGTCTGGTGGAATGGCCCACTCCTGCGATCTAGATACCTGGTCTTGATCGGATTGAGGTCTCGTCGGTCACTTCGCTATAGCTAGATTTTCAAATTCTCGTTCTTACGGCACGCATAAGGTCCACCATGCCTAGCAAATGATAATGTTTGCTGTGGGTAATCCCTATTGTAGATATGACTGGTGTGCTCGTGGAAGGGCAAAACTTGTTTGTCCATCATTTTCAAGCCAGCTTTCTTGTCCCGTTGGTGATTTAACTCGAATGATGCACAAAGGTTGGTATAGGTGGCCATCTGGGAGCCCTTTCTAAAAAATTGAGCTTTTAGATAATTTGATGCCCCAAAGATTGAAAAAGTATTTTGAGTTTTCATGGTGGATTTTTTTTACTGTGTTTCTTAGATGATAATTAAAGCCCATGTACCTAGATGGTCATTAGTTTATATTATTGAATTGAATAAAATTTTTAATTTTTTTTATTGGTATAGTAAACAAATTACTAGATAAAAAAAAAGATTCAAATTATTGGGTAAAATCTAAAAAACTTTATACTATATATTTTATAATACAAAAATTCAATTCATTAATAAAATAAATATATTTTCAAAACTAAAAAAATAACCTTATATTATTATTATTCCTTTTATTATTATATATAAATCAGAGCTTTTAAAAAAGTACTTATAGTTCATAAAACTTAAGAAAAATTAAATCTTGTTGTTGGCATCAATAGTAATAATAAATTAATTATTTTTTTATATTTTTGAAAAATTTTGATTTAATTAATTAATTTATTATATTTTAATGATAATGGAAAATTAGATGGAATCTTAAGAACTAATAGTAATTCATTTTGGTAGATTCATTCTCATATTAGATTGTTGAAATAGTTATTCTATAAAGCTATTATTATTGCAAAACACGGAATCGGGATTTCTTTATAAAATTAAAAAAATAATTATTTTTTTATTCTTCCTAATAGACTTTCATATTTATCTATAAAATTTCAATTGAATCATAAAAAAGGTATTTCTTCTTTAATAATTGCAATTGTAATTCTATTTTATTTTATTTTACAAATCAAATGTGCTATACATATGCATGTTTTTCCAAAAAAAAATTGTAGAAACGGTATTAGATTATAAAAGTCAAAATATTTTAATATTTTCGAATTATTTGTAGTTTTATAATATATTCTATATTGATTTACCGAAAAAAAAAATATTTAATGAGAACCTAATATCTTATGGCACCTTGGGACTTGCTTGGAGCAACCTTTTTTTCCCGCTTAATTTAATAAGTACTCTTAAATTGTAGTAAAAATTACCTATGATGTAAGTCCAGGATATCTATGGACAGGAAAAATAAATAAATAAATAAATATTTACACATTTCTATGTACTAGTATTTTTTTAATTAGAAGTCCAATTAGTATTGATAATGAAATTTACTTTATATCCTTCTCATTAGCCATACTTAATAATGTTAAATACAGACTTTGAATGTCTCGTGCCATATTTCTCCTGTTCTCAAAACCGACGATTACTTTACAAACGGAAATGAAAGGGGACGAGAAGGGGAGTGGAGAGCCGCCAAGATGAGAAGAGAGGGAAGGGGGCACAAATCACTAAGCAACGTCCTATCAGAAAAGAAGAGCAGAGACACGAGAATCTAAACATCCCCCGAGGCCAGATCCGTTTGCCGGTGGCGGTGTCAAAATTGTATGCCATCAGTAATCCACTCGGGCACGGTGCCCCTGACGCTTCAACCATCGATCCACTTTTAAGCTTTTAGAAATTTTGCATGAAAGGAAAGCTTCCAACTTGCTTTTTGGAGAAAGGTCGTTTTTCCTTTTCTTTTTCTTTAATTACATTTTTATATATTTTTATTTTTATCCTTTTATATTAATATTATCAAACCTACATAACTTCAT
The DNA here is from genome assembly GCA_037954665.1 of Laguncularia racemosa. Taxonomy (NCBI): domain Eukaryota; kingdom Viridiplantae; phylum Streptophyta; class Magnoliopsida; order Myrtales; family Combretaceae; genus Laguncularia; species Laguncularia racemosa. The sequence goes on from JBBMOL010000066.1 coordinate 1,026,714, forward strand.
CATCCATAAAAACCATAGTGAGTTGAGTTGGTCCAACTCAATTCTTATATGACCCAATTGGATTTTCCAGGTTGGAATGCACCCTTTTTTTTATTCTTTTTATTAGCAAGCACACCAACTTACTTAAAAAATAAGTTTAAACTTAGGAAAAATAGAAAATAAAACATAAATATTTGTCAATTTTCAAATATGAAGAAAGTCGATAATTTTATTATTTTATAAATATAATATGAATTATATTTTAATATTTTTATTTATCCAAGTTTGATTCACAATCCTCTCAACTCTTGACCTTATTGATAGATTATTTTGGATGTAATCCTCTATGTCTAGGTTAGCCTATTTAGCATTAATGAGCTACCCAAGATTGCCTTCAAGCATAGGTTGGCTTGATTGAGCCCAATTGATCGAACCTAACCTATAGGTCAAATAGAAATATGTGAGAAGAGCTTAATAGATAACGTAAGTTAAAAGTCCTATATAACTCCCTTGATTCTTCTTCATAAATTTTAGAATCAAATAGGAGATCTTAGGTATTAATATCTACCCCTTTATAAATATAACGAGTGAAGTGTTTAGGTAATATATCCACACTTCTACTATCCTATGTCTTACCTTTTGTTGACTTAAACATTAAATTGACTATGTTGAAATCAACTCAAGCACTCTATACCTCTTTTTCCTTGTCTTATGTAGGACCCTTGCACCATGTATAGGATTGAGTAACAACGAATCCATTTTCATCCTTAGGTTAACTTCTGATTTGGGTCTAATAGTATTGTTTTATATTATATATTTATATTTTATTTTTTACTCTTTATTTTGTCTTTGCATCTAACTATTGATCGAAAGACATGCACTAATTAATATAATAGAAAATATAATTAAATATATTTAATTATATAATATAGTAAAAAATAATAAATAAATTAGATTAAAAACTAAAAAATTGCATGAAAGGAAAAAAAGATAAAGTAATAAGAAAGCACTTGTCAACTAGCCTAGGGACCCTTTAGAGGTGATGGAAAACCACTCCCAACCTTGTAATGGCTAGTAAGGGTTTTTATTTATTTCTACCCTTCTTGCAATCTTTTATTTTCTTAAACTTTTTATTGTTTTATTATATTATTCAATTACATATATCTAATAATGTTATATTATTAAATGAATTATTTGTAAACTAATTAGAAACTAATACACATTTATTGATCAATATTGACATAGAAAGTTAAAACAAAGCTATGCAAGGTATAGAAAATGAAAACTAAAGGATTTATCCATCCTCTATTTTATAAATATAAGTTTCTAAAATTTAAAAACATAACCTATGTTATATCTTCTTAAAATTATTCATGAAATTTATGTCTATAAAACTTAGAGAGCACATTGTACCTTATACAATAAAATTTTCTAGTATAATTTTATAATATTAAAATTCTAAACTAAATTTTCCATAACTTGAATTTGTCAATGTTTTTATAATATCCTATTCATTAAAATTGCATAAAGGCATAATTCCACAATTCATAAAAGCAATATTATAAAATTTAGTTCATACAATGTCCTAGAAAAAATAATATCACAAACTTTATATTTATTAGAAAGCTTAGTCTACTTATTTAAAATACATAATATCAAATCTATTAAAAAAGTTTACAAATATAATATTCAATAAAAAACATAACAGTAAAAATAGGGTAAATAAGGATGAAGAAATGAAATTATAGAGATAGAAAATAGAAACTTAAAAATGAAATAAGGGAGAGATGGATGAAATAAATTAGGAAATCCTTTAAGACTTATATGGACATAGGGACTATATACGTTTTTATTTTTTTTCCTTTTACTTTTTTTTTTTTAATTTGGGTAAAACCTAGAAGATAGGTATATAAAAGTAATGATTATTGGCATGAAACACCCACACGAATTCCACCACAGATGCTGACGTGCATGTGAAATTTCCATTCCAAGCACAGCACACGGACATAGCAAATAACATTTGGAAGATGTTTTGATGGCCATGCATTTCATGATAAACTGTCGTGCAAATTTTTGGTTATTTCAATCTTTTTCTGATATATAATAATGCTTTACATTCGTTTTATCATTTAACAATTTTACTGGGTGCAGGAGTTTTGGAATAAGTAACTCGTATATTTAAAAGTACTAATTTTAAAAATAAAATTATATATAGAATATATCATTAATCTTTAATATTTATTCAAAAACTTACTAAATCAAACGAGGTATTATAAGATTGAAAGTATATATGAGAAAGGATTAAAATATAGTTCGTTTCAGGGGATTATGTTATGTAGGTTGTAAAAAAATATGTTTTTTTTGGCAACCGAGACATGAATGGCACCCGCTCTGGTTTTCTTTATATAAAGGCTACACACCTATGACCTATGAGTAAAAATTCCCTATGGCGGTACCCAAATTTCAAACCCCGATGGCTACGCACGGTGCAAGTAAATCGTAGCTGCTTGAAATAATCTCGTAGGTAATTAATTTTTTTTTCTTTTTGCGTTTACTTTGGAGAAAACCCTGCGCCGTCGATTCAGCCTTAAGCAGGTTGCAGTGGGATACAAATTTCTCCAAGATACGACTCATCAAAACTCCCATGCCCTGCCCTAGCCCAGGTCCTAGCTAGGACCTCCAAAAGCCTGTAGCGACTAAAAGAAACAAAAAGAAATAGGTGTCACAACTCACAAACTCTCCAAAAGGATATTCTTCCTGCGCCGGATTTTTTGGGCCGGGCCAAGGAAGGCCATCATGTTGCCTGAAGTACACAGGCCCCTCTGCTAAATGGTTGGGGATGGATTTAAAATGAGAAAAGATGAGCTCTTTTGTAACATTTAAATTGACCTAATTTATCCCCTCTTACAAAAGGTTAATAATAAGTCGATAATTTAGAGTAAATTATACAAATCATCCCTAAAAATAATAGAAATTGTACGTATCCTTAACTTTTTAAAAAGTCAATACTTATATTCCAAAAAAAAGCTTTAACATGTAAATTTAAGTTGACTTGGTATTGATGTGATACTTAATTTAATATATTTAATTGAGTAATTTAAAAAAAATAAAAATGAAAAGAAAAGTGAGAAAATCACATAAAAAAAAAAAGAAACAAAAGGAAGTATAGGAAGTTTCTAGCCACCAAGTTACAAGGTATGGCCAATGACCACCCCATAACCCCACTGATGAGTACTGATATTGTTGAAAATTATGAGATTGGGAGACGTCAATTACAAATAAAAAAGAAAAGCATCGGGGCTAATAATAGATTGTGTAGCTAATTCCTGGAAAACTCATTTCATTATTTTCATGATCTTCTTTATACATAGAATGGTGAACATATAGGGTGCCTTTCATTAATGTTACAATGTTTCAATCCATATGTTGGTGCCATCGAACAAATTCTATGCATGATGTAAGGATATTATGAAAAAGTAATCACTATTCAGCTTATTTTAAATGAACAACTAATAGCTTGTTAACAATCTATGGATTATAATGGGTGACTTGATTCAAACAAATGTTTCTAATATGATGACCCCTTTTAGTGTGGTCATCAGCCATCCCTTGCTCTTGGGTAGCCACAACCTTTTATAATCTAATTTTCTTTTTCTTTTTTATTTCAATTTTCATGTGAGTTTCCTTTTTATTTTTACATTTTCAAAAATTTTAGTATTTTTTTAAATTACTTAATTAAATATATTAAATTAAGTATCATGTCAGTGCTAAGTCAACTTAAATTTACACATCAACTACCAAGTTGGCTTTTAAGGATATAAAGGCTTACTTTTGAAAAAGTTGAGATATGTATAATTTCTAAAGTTTTTAAGGGAGGTCCATGTAATTTATTCCATTGTTTAAGAGGAAAAGGGGTTTTTGTGCAACATTAGAATTCACCAAATTGTCTCCATCATCTAAGGTGGAAAGAGAGTTTACTGTAATGTGTTTATAGAATAATCAATCAATTTGGTGGAGCTTGAAGCTATGTTGTATAGACTCCTTTATGTCATTAGAAAGGTCTTAATGTTGAGATGGAATTGATTAGGTATTATATGTCACATATTATTATGTGCATATAATGTGTCAATACTAATAAGATTTTAATATATATATTTTGTGCAAAACATAGGTAGTAATTATTTTAGAAATTGCTCATATATGTTAAAATTTTAATGGTATTTATACACTACATATACAAAACATATGACATATAATACAAAACGCATCTTTTTTCCTTAAAGGCAATAGGCATCAACATAGATTATTCTTTAGTGATGGGTTAGATTATAAATAAACATAAGTTAAGATAGAATGTTGTGAGTAGAGTTCAAACAAGTCAACAACCAAGGGCGAACATAGAACCATATGATTGGAAAGTCTGAACTTATCCTATTTAAGCTAACATTAGAGTTATTCATAGAGAAATCTTCACTTACTATTACAATTATAATACATTTCATATATATGAAATGATTTTGTTAACAATACATTTGCAATATTTAAGTACTAGGCTTTGGTTTTTATTTTATTGTTAACTAAACTGACATTTCATCAAGAGACTCAATTTTGAGTTTGATCCATAAAAGTAGAAATTTGTTGGAACATATGATTTGAAACTTTATCATTGATTTCATTAGCTTATTATACATTTCATCATTGATAAAAATTAGTCATGGAAAAATAATGCTCTAACAAGGGAAATATAAAGAATAATGTCTTAGTTAAACTTTAAAACTTAATGGATGACCATTTGCATTTGCATCCAACTACGGAACATTTTAAATTGTTTCAAGCATAACAATACAAACTATTCATATTATCTCTTCTTATGTTTTATTTGTATAATATTTGCATTTTCATCAAATATACCATCACACAGGTCATCATAGTGTACTCGACCCACTTAACTCAACAATAACCTTACAGTAGGGCTAGTAATTTGAGATTTAACTCATAAAACTTAAACATGACATGACACAACATAAACAAGTTTGTGTACCCAAAAAATCAACACAAGACACAAATTGATCAAACTCATTTAAATACGAAAAAATTTGTATTTGCGTTAGTATTCAGCTCTCAATTATTGGCTATAATTTATATAATTTTTTGATAATGATTTTATGAGATTGTTTTATTAGCATATATAAAAAAATCAATAGAAATTATTAAACAAATGGTTATTCCACAATACCCATTCGTTTTTATAAGATTGAAGCATACCATTATTATTTATAATATTACCATTAATAAATAAATAGTTTCCAAAGAAAATTTATTTAATTGTCTAATTTTTTTTTATAAATGAAATTTAATTTCATTAGTTATTGTGGAGAGAAAAAAAAAAAAGAACAAAAAGAGAATGAAAACAATTTATTGTGAAATAAATAATGAATGTAACTTAAAAATGTAAAATGACTTCATTGAAATGTGTACTTGCAAAACATACTCTTAACCCTCTGACCATCTCTATCTTTATTTGCAAAACATACACTTAAACCTATGGCATTAAATCTTGAAGTGTGACAGGTCCACTGAACACAATACACATCAACCCGGGCTTTAGGCCTAAACAACTACCCTAAATTCTAGAGGATGAGAATGCTAATAGACTTAGTGGAGAACCTTGTGTTCCTTAGAGCTCAATGCAGTTTTCATATCATCAATACTTAAACAAGAGTTAGAGAGTTGGGTATTTAACTAAGTTAGCTAATTCCCTAGAGCGATTAATACCCCATTCCACTAGAATCCATCACACGTAAGAGTTGAAACAATGTACAGGTCATAAACTCCCGCCGTAGTCATAATTGTTAATAATCGTAGTTTGCTTTGCCTTGTTGGTAGCAACGGATATCAAAACTTGCTCAGTTCATTTTGTTGGATAGATCAAAATTTACTCTCGACTTGGTATCTTTTTGCGATTTTTCGCTATAGGATCGACATCCCGACTTCATCCACTCTGGGAACTTAGAAACACTCGTACTATTAAGGTAATTTGGGTACTATAACACAAATCACTTAATTATTATTTTTTAAACCCCTAGTCATCAATAATGTCCAATAATCTAGTTAGTACTATATTTAACTTTGTCCTGCTTTTACTCAGCTCAACAAATTAAAATTAGAAAAACTAACGTAAATGTTGATCTAGTGCTGGAAACTTTTAATATATGCATCTTCTTTGGTTAAAAATCGACTCCCTACTACTTTTATTGTACAGTACAGTACAAAAAAAAAACTGTAAAAGGTGATAAAATGGTGAATTCAATAAAATCAAGCATAAGCTCTTCTGAATTTATATAATCCTAGTTAAAGGAAAGAAGAACGATTATTGGTAATATTCTCATATTTAGATGCTGGTGGTACAAAGTAAAACAAAAATAGGATTATTTCATCTTATTTATATTGATATAATGTACTTATCTAAAGCATACATTGATCATACCAAATTTGAGAAAAACAACGTTTTAAGTATATCTGATATTATTCCTCTTCCAAATACAAACATCAGAGCTCTCCATCCCACAATTCTTCGACAGATTTGTAGGGACCTTTCGGTGAAACGAACTCTTCTTTAAGCATCATTTTCTTTTGTGGAATACTGTTGATTTTCTCATGATCATCCCCTGTTAGCTCCCAATCAAATATACTCAGATTCTCCTTCATTCTTTCTTTATTGAAGCTCTTAACAACCAAAGTTATTCCCTGCTCATACAGCCATCTCAGACATACCTGAGCAACAGTCTTCCCTCTAGCATCTGCAACCTTCTTCAGGGATTCCTTCTCCATTACATCATTCGTTCCCCAGCTAGCTCCTTTTGCACCTAGGGGGGAGAAAGCAGTAATGGTGATGCTATTGGATTTGCAGAACTCATGTAGCTTCTTCTGTTGCCAGACAGGGTTCATTTCCACCTAAGAGAGCAATCGCTTCTGAATAAGCATCCGCTTCATTGTGGAATGAACAAAGTATATCGGATGTGGGCAAAGAGAACTATTCATATTTGCTCGGACGCTAAAACTTACTTGATTGACCGAAGGAGGGATGCTGGCAAATCCGAGTATATCTTCAATCTTCTTACAAGAAAAGTTGCTGACACCAATGGACTTGGCGAGGCCAAGTCGCTGGCATTCTTCCATGGCTGTCCACACACCCTTGAAGTCCATTGGCATGAGGTCCTCTTCATTAGGAGGATACTCATACTTTCCAGGCCTAGTGCTTATTGGCCAGTGGATGAGATAGAGGTCAAGGTATTCCATCTGAAGGTCCCTGCAACAAAGCAAACAAATAATACCTTGAGTTCTGACTCCATGGTTTACATCTTTTGGTTTATATAAAAGATAACATTAGACAGGAACAACGTCAACAAGTAATCATTCTCTAAGGACCAAAGATACAAGCAGCACAACTCGGTTACCCAATAATAATTGTAATTGAGAACAAAACTTTGTCCTCATTATAACCCTCCATACTCATTTACTTGAAATAATCCAAGTGTCTCCTGATTAGCCGCCATGCCACATTCGAAAGTCATACTCCACAAGGAATGCTTCACTAGCAATGATACAGAACAAAGAATGCTTATCGATAGGCATGGACAAATTCGAATTTTATTCGTTGGAGTTTTTATTACCAACTCTAGTAATTTTTCTAACATGATAGGTCATGTGATGGATTTTTATTTGTTCTTATCTACTAGTAAGTGTTCACTTGGCATATTACTCCTAATGAATTTTTTCTTCCATAATCCAGCCACACTACCCAAATGAATAACCACTACATAAACAACATTTTCTTGGTAATCCTTAGAAGAAAGCGAGTAGATGAGCAAATTGACATAAATGGGACACGACTGATATGTTAGATGTCATCCAATTAGACTTAAATCATCATCAACAAGCGTAGAAATAGCAATATTTTTTTAGACTATCTACATATATACATGTAATCCCAGTAAATAATTAATAAATTGTGTTTAACTTAAAACCTTCTTCCCCATATACTAGCATCAAAATCCCTAACAATAACATTAGTGTGTGTGTATTTAATATAACATATTTAGGTATTATTCAAAATTTGGTTTGTGATAAAGGATAGAGGATCCATATAACCAATCCCACATAATGGAATAAGGCGCGAAGCTACTTCTTAACATGTATCTACCTTGCCAAAGCAACTGAGAGCTACCCCACCAATGACTTGACCATTCATAGCTTTAACTTTTAACTTTACAGATGTTGACAAAATTGATGATATGGCATCACTACGTTAACTCAAAGGGTTTCAACTGGCATCCTGATTGATCTAGATATCTTACAGACAACAGGAGGCTTCATGCACAACAGCACCTAATAATTGGCATTCTTCAATTACAACAGTCTGCTACAAATTTCTTCATCTTTGCAAATCCATAAAATCAAACTCCACAAGATAGACTTATGGCCTATCGTTATTGCTATAGCCAGAAGCTCCATTTGTGTTAGAATAAACTATCAAGGTTTATAAGTTGATTGCTTGAACATCTGCCATCAAGGCCTTCTCCCTCCACTCTTGGGTACTCTATTAACTAATCTAGCACAAAAGTTTTTCTATTGATTTCCAAAACTATGTGGATCATTTTGTGCAAAGCCTAAACAGAAGGCCTTCCTCTTCCTCCTTAGTCTTTACTTGAAATTTATGGATGTCTCTTTGAACACCTTGACAACCCTCTCTACAATTTATCGACTGCCTTTCGATTTCAAGACAATGTCTCTAGAGGGCAATCTATGACCAACATACATGTACCAAAAAGCAGGCAAAAAAGGTGATAACCAACTATGGATTAGCTTCAGAGGAGAAACCAAAATATGAATGGAAGATACTGAAGAATCAATACAAAATATCATTATAGGCTTTGCACATCTTGAAAGAGGGATCAATTCACTCATGGTACTGCTCAATACTATGTTTCTTCAGAACAAAGTGCATCTTGACATTCTCGTTGAACTCAAAAGCAAGCATATTATTCTTCCTCTCCTCATCTAACTTTATATGCATTCCACTTAGCAGATGACTAACTAAAATTTCTCTCTGCTCCTTGCTTAGCTTAAGGCTAATGGATCTCTTTGCAGATTTTTTATGCAAACTCATTATATGGTCAATCTTTTCCATCAATTCAGGTTCAGCATTTTCCTTTGGCACATCAAGTCATAAACTTTTAATCCTTTCACAAAATTCTGTGATGAAAGATATGCACTCAACATGGAATCACAGAAACGTCCACTTATGACAATCATTGTATCACTAAGCTTATTATATAAAAACTTCCTACTTTTACCAGAGAATGCAGGTATATGCTATGAATTGTACCATACCATCAGCCAGACACTTCTCAACACTTTGGTGGAGAAGTAACCCAACTTTCAATGCATGCCTAGATCGAAGTATATATGTATCATGTCAATATACAAATGTGAGAGTTGCTCTAATCCATTCTTTATGAACCCATCACAAGTGATTCAGAAAGTTCAACCTTCGATCTCTGCAGAGCAACTCAATGATTTTATGATACGATGCAATGGTTGTGGTACCCAATTGCTCTTGCATCTCCTTAAATAACTCCAAAGATTTCAAAGGATCCTCAACCAGTGCATACAATTCCATAGAGAACACAATCAGAACAGGCAAGTTTATGCCATACTTTTTCTCTCTCGTCAACATTACCTTCTTTAGGGCAGACCCTCAAAGGGAACGAAAGAACTTTCCTTCCCTCCTCCATTCCAGCTGCCTGCAACTCTCTCTAAGTGATGCTATCCTTCTTTCACAGCTGACTCTTGATAACTATGAAGAGATATTACACCCATATAAATATCATTCTGTATCTCAAGTCCGCATGTTACCAATTATGCAAAACAAATTCTGCCTGCTTGAGGTAACCTTTTGATGTGTTACCTGGCTGACTCACCAGGGCTCTTCAAAGCAACTTGCGCAAATCAAGTCAGGGCCTATAATCTCTCAACTGGATCATGTGATTGTAATCGTTGCATGCTTCATCCAGCAGCCTGGAATGGGTGAACTAGGATATGCAACAATCAGAAAATGATATGGAATGTGGGTTCACAGGACACACGTTCTTGATAGATTATGTCATTGTGCTAGTTTGGTAGATATAAAAAACTCAAACCAGTGCAAATGCTATTTCATCATCCATTTATAACCTTAAACCCAGCTTCATTCTCCCTAATCCCCATAAAGTGAACAGCAAAGTAAGCAGCATGTTCTTGCCTCATCAACTTCCTCCGAGCATTCAATATCCTCACCAAATCCCTAAGGTAGTTTTTCTAACATGGTGGTCATATTTCAGAATTTTATTTACTTTTACCGGTATAATTGGCATATCACTGCTGACAAATCCTTCTTCCATACTACAACTACACTTCCCAAATGAGTAACCACTATATAAACAACATTTTCAGCGTAAATACTCCAAAGCAACTGAATGTGCAAATTGACATTAACGGCACACGATAACAATATGTAAGATGTCATTCAATTAGGCTTAAATTATCATCTGCCAGCGTAGAAATAGCAATTCATTAGATAATCCCAATAGATAATCAATAAATTATCTTTAACTAAAAACCTTCTTCCACATATACTAGCGTAAAAATCCATAACAGAATTATTAATATTAATATACGAAGATGGGTATTAATCTACCTCAAGATTCCTATCATTATCCCTTTATATGCTTTCTAACGTGCAATATGAAATTAAAACTCTAACCTCAAGGAGTTCTTAAGTGCAGAGACAACACGATCAGGATGAGCATCGCTTGTCCAGAGCTTGGAAGTAATGAACAACTCCTCTCTGGAACCAATCAAGCCAAGTCTAATAGCTTCAGCTATAGCCTCGCCAAGACCCGGCTCGGAACCATATAGAGCAGCCGTGTCAAAGTGCCTGTATCCAAGTTTAACTGCCTCTAGGACAGCCGATTTCATGGCACTTACGTCCAAGGAATCCACCGCCGTTCCAAAGCCTATCACGGGCATGGGGCGGCTGCTTGGGCCAGTGGAGCTCAGACTCACTTCAGGGATTGTCATCTGAGAATGCTACAATGTTTCTCTGATATCCTCAAAAAGAGTCGTAATGGTTTTGTAATGGTTGTTATAGGACGGGTTTACGATTAATAGATAGTGAATGAACACTAGAAGACACGAGCACAAATTTTGTGTATCTAGAAAGGTTGTTTGTTTACAATTGGAAAGTTAGTTGCGTTGTGAGGTTTGCTAATGGCTGCCTAACGAGAAAGCTCAGCTCGCCTTTTCATCAGTTGGTCAAATTTCAGGGAAGAGCCAACTTTCTCGTTAAGAGATTCTCTCTCCCTCTCTCTCTCTTTTTTTTTTTCCTCACAACACGAATATTTCTCAAAATGAGGAAAGTTAATGGGGAGACTGAAAATCTCTAGTCGACAATTGGGAAAAAATATAATTTTAGTCAAGTCCTAAGCGTTTTTTCCTATTTGCGGTTTGACTGATTTTCAACTTTCACATAATAAAAATTTCCTCAACTGAATCAGGCAATTTCTCGGACATTTCATGAAGCAGTTTCTGTGCATCGATAAGACTCCCACGAAACACGATCACAAAACATCCTCAAAGGAGACAATTCTGTTGCGAATAAACTCAACTAAAGTGATAAAACTGAGGGATAGGAAGAGTATTCTGCTCTATTATTGCTTTTTTTTCTTAATAAAAAATGAGTAAACAACGGTGCATATATATAGGCTTATAAGGCAACAACCTGAGCAACAAATTAGGTCAGCTAAGCCATTATTAACAACTTAAGAAAAATAAACCAAGACTAGAGGACTTAGTTAATGCCAAATCTAGACTTTAATCATCCTTCAATAGCCTCCCTTGATTCAAAGTCACATACACCTAGCAATATTTTAAAATAACAAAAAAAAATTTTGGATAAGGTTTTGTTAATATATTAGCTACTTGTTCTTGAGTGCTGCAATACTTCAAGAATATCTCTTCTTTTACAACTAAATCACTAATAAAATGATACCGTATATTGATGTGCTTTGTTATGCTGTGAAAGGTTAGATTCTTCGTCATGTAGATTGTTGCTTTATTATCATAAGAATTGAAGATTAGCTAGCATCCTCCTTAGCCAAATGGCTTGACAAGTTGTTGAAGTTGCAGCAATATGCTCTGCTTTTGAGGTTGAAAGTGCCGTTGTTGCTTGTTTCTTTGAGCTCTAAGTTGATAGAAATTAAGGAGTTATTTATAAAACAAATTAGATGAAATTTTATTGTGTCAATCATTAATTATAAGATCTCCTTGATTATAGGATCTTATTTATTTATTTTCTTAAAAAAATGATTGAGTCAATCCTTGTTTATTTTTTTTTATTCTTTCCTTGTATAGTTTCGTGTATTGTAGTTTATATATATTGTAACTCTTCTTTTGTTCAAGACACCTAGAAATCTTTTCATAATTGTGTATTTTTGAAGATGGTATTAGAGCCTCCTTCAATTGCTTTTGGAATTGAAGCTAACACAATTACTAATTTTGTTTAGCGCTTTTGTTGTAGTTTCTTTCTTGTATCATTGTCACTATGTCTAATCCTAAAAAAGATGATGGTGGTTCTTAGGAGAAGAACGGCAACTATACAACTATTTTTCCTATTCAAGAAAATTCTCTTATCACCCTATAACGCCTTGATGGAACCAATTATATTGAGTGGTCCCTAAATGCTCAAAATAAGATTCGTGGAAGAAAGCATTGGGGCTTTATTTTAGGTACAAAAGTCACACCAAAAGATGAACTTTCAGAAGAATACTAATCATGGCAAGAAGAAAATTGTTTGGTAAAATCATGGCTTCTTGATGTAATGACAAAAGACATCAAATCATTATTCCTTCACTTAGGCACAATAAAGGAAATCTGGGATGCTGTGAAACAAACATATTCCATCGAGCAAGATGCTTCAAAGGCGTATCAACTTCATTGTGAGGTAATGTCTATTCACCAAAATGGAGAGACCATTATTTCTTATTTTGGAAAACTAAAAAAAATATGGTAGCAACTTGATGATATTGATGATTGTACTATAAAGTGTGCAAGTGACATCACCAAATAAAGGCCGCTGGACTTTTGGTGCCGACTTATGTGTTTAGGCCATCGGCCTTGAATGGTTTCGCACAAATTTTTTAGGATGATATAAATAGGTGTCCTTAGGGTTTTTTAGGGGAGGATGTTATTTTGTCTATAAACAAAAACACTTTGAGTGTGTGTGAATCTTCTTTGGAGATTTGAGAATATTGAGAATTGATTTTCACTTTATTCATATTGTTCTTATCAAATTCTTGATTCCTATAGAATTTGTGGCGAGCATCGTTATTAAATTCTTAGAATTCTTTAACCATAGTGATTGATTTATAGAATGTAGTCTCTATTGTTCTATGATTTGATTACGAATCAGTTTAATTTTATCAATCTTGGCATCTATAGATTAATAATTTTATTCATATCTTTGATTTATTTCGTTAGTACCAAAATCCATAAATCCCTAAAAAAATTTGTGACATTTGATTCTTATTGACGATTTGATTTGTGTGAAGAGGATTTGATTCCAAATTCGTATCATTTGGTATGAGAGCATTCCAAATCCGTATCATTTTGGTATCAGAGCCAGAAGGATTCGTAAGGAGCAAAGGTTGGATTCGTACAGATTTAGAGTGAAGGATTCGATCAGATCGTGGGTTAAATCGGTAAGGCTGTTGAATCTCAACTCAATTGTAGTTTTAATTCAATACTGCTGTTGGTTGAGAAATTTGGAAATTTATTTTGTGAATTGTATTGTTGTGAATTGGTGATTAGGCTGTAGTTGAGAATTGGGGTTTTGCTGAATTCAGTTATTGGGTGTTGAATTGTTGTGAATTGGTGTTTGGGGTTGTTGTTGAGAATTGGGTTGTTGGTGAATTTCTATTCTTGACTATTGAAGGGTAGAGATGTCGTCACATGGAAGTGTTCAAAACAACAACAATAGGAATGATGCTGATAATGGGGGTGAGGTTGTGACTAGGGCTGAGTTCAATCAAATCCAAGAAAATCTTAGATTGATTATGGAGAGATTGGAGGTTAGGGATAGAAGAAGCAATAGTGGTGCAGGAATTAGGAGGAGACATTTTAGTAGTAAATTTGATGCTAGTAGTGGAAGTAGTAGGAGAGGAAACAATGTTGACAGGCGTAAGGGGATTGAAAACATCAAGCTGAAAATTTCACCTTTCACTGGTAGTAGTAAACCAAATGAATTCTTAGATTGGGTGCCACAGGTTGAGAAGGTGTTTGATTGTTATGAGTGGCATGAGCGCATGAAGGTGAAAATGGTGTCTCTAGCATTATCTGAATATGCTAGTTTGTGGTGGGATAAATTACAAACCGAGAGATGTAAGGCTAATGAGGAGAAAGTGCGTTCATGGGCTTTGATGAAAAGGTTGATGAGACACAGATTTGTGCCAGACTACTATAAACAGGAGATGCTGATGGAGTTGCAATCCTTGAGGCAGGGTAAGAAGAGCTTAGAAGAGTTTGTGAAGGAGTTTGAGACATTAGTGACAAGATGTGATATTAAGGAAACATCAGATGAATCCATAGCTCATTTCATAATGGGTTGAAGATGGACATTGCCAGTGTAGTGGAACTCTAGCATTATCAGACTCTTGAGGATGTGATTAAATTAGCCAGTCGGGTAGAGCGGCATCAGCGTAAGCGGGATCAGAAATCATATCAACACCATAAATCAGATGATGGTGAGAGGGAGAAGGAAAGGAAGGAAAAGGGAAAAGCAGTCGTTAGTGAGGTTGTTGACCAAACACAACAAAAGAGGAGCAGGAATATCAAATGCTTTAAGTGTTTAGGACTTAGCCATATTGCTTCTCAATGTCCTAATAAAAGGGTTATGGTCATCAAGAGGGACGAAGTTGAGAGTGAGGAAGAAGAATAGAAGAGTACTAAGGCAAAAGAGGAAGATGAAGAAATTATAGCGAGTCCAGTATAGGGAGACTTGCTAATGGTTCAGCAGGATGAAGCTGTTCCTAATTAGAGGGCCAATTTATTCTATATCCAGGCATGGTGCAGGGAAAGACTTGTTTGATTGTGGTTGACACAGGCAGTTGTACTAATGTTGCTTCAATAAACTGGGTTACTAAGTTAGGTTTGCAGGTGGAGCAGCATCCAAGACCTTATGCACTTCATTGGTTGAGTCCATAGGGAGTTGTTCATGTATACAAACAGGTTCGTGTTCCATTACTTATTGGTGATTATATTGACGAGATTGTTTGTGATGTAGTTCCCATGGAAGCTACACATTTGATCCTTGGAAGACCTTGGCAGTATGACCTCAGAGTTAAGTATGATGGATACACTAATGAGTATACCATTCAGCAACAGGACAAGACATACAAGCTTCTTCTTATGAGTTCAACTAAAGTACAACACATAAAACCGATTTGCCTTAAGAAGCCTAAGGGAAAGAGGAGTCTGTTTATGTGGTTTAGCAGGATGGACGATATAGATTCGAGGTCAAATCATTTTCAACATGGAGGGAATGATACGATCCCAAGAGCCCAAATACGAGCACCAAAGAAAACAAAGTTCATTCGAGCTCTAGGTGGTAGTACGGGGACAAAAAAAAGGAGGACATAGATGTTGGGAGGACCCAAGGCGAAGATTGGCCAGCCTTAAGCTGGCCTTGAATAAAGGCCGGCTGAGTTAGCTTCAAGGCCGCCGGCCTTTTGGTGCCGGCCTATGTGTTTAGGCCGCCAGCCTTGAATGATTTCGCACAAATTTTTTAGTATGATATAAATAAGCATCCTTAGGGTTTTTTGGGGGAGCAAATTATTTTGGCTATAAACAGAAACACTTTGAGTGTGTGTGAATCTTCTTTGTAGATTTGAGAATATTGAGAATTGATTTTCACTTTATTCATATTGTTTTTATCAAATTCTTGGTTCCTATAGAATTTGTGGTGAGCATCGTTATTGAATTCTTAGAATTCTTTAACCATAGTGATTGATTTTAGAACGTGGTCTCTATCGTTCTATGATTTGATTACAAATCAGTTTAATTTTATCAATCTTAGCATCTATAGATTGATAATTTTACCCATATCTTTAATTTATTTCGTTAGTACCAAAATCCAGAATTCCTTAAAAAAATTTGTGACATTTGATTCTTATTGACGATTTGATTTATGTGAAGAGGATTCGATTTTGAATTCGTATCATTCGGTATCAGAGCATTCCAAATCCGCATCAGTTAATGCACAACATGTGTATATTGTTTTGGCTAGATTAGATTCTTAATTAGATGGGGTAAGAGGTTGAATACTTGCTATTAAGCCATTACCTAATATCTAAAGTGTGTATGTTGTGGTCTGTGTAGAGGCTAATCGATAGGGAGCCATGCTTAGAGGAACAATTAGAGAAGGAGCTACAATCGCCACCAGAAAGACCTCCTCTTCAAAGAAAGATCATAAATGTACTCATTGTAATGGCACAAGTCACACAATGGATACATGTTTTCGGTTACATGGGTATCCAGATTGGCACCCAAAAAGCAGGAAGGCACCCTAAGCATCCTCTAATTACCAAGAGGAGACCACAAATCCAAAGGTTAATCTAGCCACAAGTTCTAGATTTGTTGCTCAATCAGGTACATCCCTTACTAGTAATAGTGATTGGATTGTTGATTCAAGTGCAACAGATCATATGGCTTATGATAGACACAAATTCAGTCAATTATCTTCTAATTGTTCTATGAGTACTATCACTAATGCTAATGGAGTTTCTTCTCTAATTTTTGGTATTGGTACTATCCCATTATCTCTTTCTTTCAATATAAAAAATGTTTTGTTTGTGCCATCACTAAATTATAACCTTCTTTCCATAAAAAAATTAACCAAGTCTCATAATCTTTCTTGTATCTTTTTCCCCACTCACTGTGTTTTTCAGGAGCTTCACACCAAGGAGAAGATTGGCAGTGGTAGAGAAAGAGGAGGATTGTACTATCTAGAAGATGGTTTTCAATTTTTTAGAAAAAGGCAAGCTCATGCGGTACAGGAGAATTTGGTTGACAAGAAAAAAGAACAGATCTAGTTATGGCATAAAAGATTGGGACATCCATCTTTCTTCTATTTGAAAAGATTATTTCCTTCATTATTTGTTAGATTTAGTGCTTCAAATTTTGCTTGTAAAACTTGTGCTCTTGCAAAAGGTCATCGTGCTCACTTTCCTTTAAGTGAAAATAAAACAAGTATTCCTTTTTCTTTGGTTCACTTTGATGTTTAGGGACCGACACCTATTTCAACTCTTAATGGAATGAGATGGTATATTTCTTTTGTTGATGATTGCACTAGAATGACTTAGATTTATCTGATGAAAAAGAAAAGTGATGTAAGTTCTATTGTCCGCTTTTTTCATAAGATGCTTTTAACTCAATTTGGTATGTCAATAAAGGTGTTTCAATCGGATAATGGAGGGGAATATCTCAACCAAGAATTAAAAGAATTCATGGGCTTTGTTGGCATGATTCATCAAACAACATGCCCTTACTCGCCGCAACAAAACGGCATTGCAGAACGGAAAAATAGACAGCTCTTGGAGGTCACTCAATCTTTTTTAATTGAAGAAAATGTTCCCTCTTACTTATGGGGTAAAGCCTTAAGTTCTATAGTTTATGTAATCAATCGAACTCCTTCAAGTGCTCTTGATTATCGGCGACCACTAGATGTATTGTCTAATCATTGTAGTCTTTCGCCTATTGTTCATTTGCCCCCCAAAATTTTTGGATGTGTTGTTTACGTTCATTTGTATCCCCATCAAAGAAATAAGCTTGAATCTCGAGTAGTAAGATGCACTTTTGTGGGATATGACAATTATCAAAAGGGGTACAAATGTTATGATCCTTCCTTTAAGAGACTTTATGTCTCTATGGATGTTGTCTTCCATGAAAACAAGTCTTTCTACTCTGCAGATTCTTCACTTCAGGGGGAGAAACATAATGAAGTGATCAATCTTGATGATGATGATGTAATGCGGGCTTTTCTTCCATTGGATGAAGATACTAATAAAAAGCAGAAAGATAACACGAAAGTAGCACACAAAGAGTGGAGACATATTCCAGAAATTATAGAGAGAGTCAATAAAAACGTTGAGTTGGACAAATGTAATGAATCACAAGATGATCCTCTCACAGATAGTACTAATCCTCCTATATCACCAGACCAATCATGTCAATCTTCTCCTAAGGTAACTTCTAACTACCATATTTTAGCTTGTGCTAACCGTGGTATACCTCCTACTAGATATGAACCTAATCTTAAAGCTAAAACAAATTATCCCACTAGTAATCATGTGTCTTATCATTGTTTATCAAAGTCATATGCATCTTATGTACTAAAGTTATCATCTATCTCTATTCCTAGTAAACTACAGGAAGCCTTAGGAGACATGAAGTTGACCTAAGTTATGGCAGAAGAAATGGCTACACTTGAAAAAAATGCTACTTGGGACCTAGTGCCTCTTCCCAATGGCAAAAAGACAGTGGGGTGTAGATAAATATTTGCTGTTAAACATAAAATTGATGGAACGGCTGAAAGGCCCAAAGCATGGTTAGTTGCAAAAGGGTATACACAATCTTATGGAGTCGATTATCAAGAAACTTTTTCGCCTGTTGCCAAGCTTGATACAGTAAGAGTACTGTTATCCTTAGCTGCTAATCAAGATTAGCCTCTCCTTCAATTTGATGTCAAAAATGCCTTCCTTCACGGAGACCTCGTTGAGGAAGTTTACATGGATCCTCCTCCTGGAATTGAAAAATACCCAAAGACTACAATAGTGTGCAAACTAAAAAAAACGTTGTATGGACTGAAACAATCTCTAAGGGCATGGTTTGGTGCTAAACAAAGTAACATAGATCACACATTGTTTTTGAAACACAGACAGGGAAAAGTGAATGCATTGATCATCTATGTGGATGATATGGTGCTAACAGGTGATGATCTGGATGAGATAGAAAATCTTTAAAAATACTTAGCCTCTAAATTTGAAATGAAAAAGCTTGGTAATCTAAAGTACTTTCTTGGTATTGAAGTAGCTCGATCAAAGAATGGTATTTTCTTATCATAAAGAAAATATATTATTGATTTGTTAGCTGAGACAGGAATGTGTAGATGCAAACCTGTGACTACTCCCATTGAACAAAACCATAAGTTATATTATTGCCTAGGTGAATCTCCAATTGACAAAGCAAGGTATCAAAGACTTATAGGAAAATTGATTTATTTATCTCACACTAGACCTAATATTGCTTATGTAGTAAGTGTGGTGAGTTAATTTATGCATGATCCTCGAAAGTCGCATATGAAGGCTATTGAACGCATATTAAAGTATTTAAAACATGCTCTAGGAAGAGGGTTACCTTTTAAGAAGCATGATCATTTGAGAATAGATGGTTATAGTGATGCAGATTGGGCAGCATCAGCTGATGATAGAAGGTCAACTTCAGGTTATTTCGCTTTTGTTAGAGGAAACCTTGTAACTTAGAGACCAGTTGTTGCAAGATCAAGTGCAGAGGTAAAATATAGAGGCATGGTTTTTGGAGTATGCGAATTGTTGTGGTTGAAGAAATTGCTAGAAGAATTAGATGTTGATTCTCAAAGTTTAATGAACCTATGTTGTGATAATACTTCAACTATTGAGATTGCTCACAACCTAATTCAACACGACCGAACAAAGCACATAGAAGTTGATAGACACTTTATCAAAGAAAAACTTGAAGCCGGAACCGTTTCATTGCCCTTTGTAAAGTTTGAAGATCAACTTGCCGATATACTTACTAAGGCTGTTTCTAGCAAAGTTTTTGATAAAGCCTTATGCAAGTTAGGCATGTGTGATATCCATGCACCAACTTAAGGGGGGGGGGGGGGGGGGGGGGGGGGGGGGGGGGGGGGGGGGGGGGGATAGAAAATTAAGGAGTTGTTTGTAAAACAAATTAGATGAAATTTTATTGTGTCAATCCTTGATTATAAGATCTTATTTATTTATTTCCTTAGAAAAATGATTGAGTCAATCCTTGATAAAAGTATGTCAATCATTTTTTATTTATTTTTTATTCTTTCCCTATATAGTTTCGTGTATTGTAGTCTATATATACTGTAACTTTTCTTTTGTTCAAGACACACATAAATCCTTTCATAATTGTGTTTTTTTTTTTTAAGACAAGTGATTGCTCCTAATCCTAGGGTGAATACATTTGCTGAAATATTGCGTCAATCATCCAATGAACTTACCTAATCATTATCTGTAAACCCATGTAATTTGAACTTGGAAGCTTTCGAATACCAAATTCCATACTCCACTGTTCCAGTAATGTAGCACAAGACTCTTTTCGTTGTCCCATAATGAATCTTTGATGGTTCATGCATAAATCGTGAGATAACACTGACAACGAATGCTATATCAAGTCGTGTATGTGTTAAGTAAATCAATCCTCTTACCAAGCTTCTAAACTTCTTCGTGTCTGCTATTGCTGAGCTATCTCCATGCTATAGTTTTTCATTCATGTTTATTAGTGTAGCTACAGGCTTACATCTAAACATGCCAAACTTATTAAGTAAATCTCTTACATATTTCTTTTGCGCAATAAAAATCCCATGTTCAGCTTGATGAACTTCAAGACCAAGAAAGTAATGCAATAAACCCATATATGACATTTCAAACTCACCCATCATCTATGTCTTAAACTCATTCACAAGAGAACTTAAAGAATTAGTATAGATGATATCATCAACGTAAAGATAAACAATGATGAAATCGTTTATACCTTTCTTCTTCACATACAAGGTGGGTTCATTCTCACTTCTTGCATACCCCTTTTGTTGAAAATAACCATCAATCTTACTATACCAAGCTCGGGGAGCTTACTTCAACCCATACAGTGCCTTCTTCAGTTTGTACACCTTTGTCTCTTTACCTTGCAATATGAATCCTTTTGGTTGTGTCACGTAGACTTCTTCTTGTAAGTCTCCATTCAAGAATGCTGACTTGACATCAAATTGAAAAATTGACCATTGCAATTGAGCTGCCAAAGCTAAAACAATTCTCACGATTTCAAAATGAGCTACCGAAGAGAAAGTTTCATCAAAATCGATACCCTGTTGTTGCACATACCCTTTTGCCATAAGTCGTGCTTTATACTTTTGTATGTTTCCATCTGCAAAAAATTTGGTTTTAAAGACCCATTTCAGACCAATTACACTCTTATCGTCCGGTAAGTCTACCGTCTCCCAAGTTTCATTCCTTTCGATAGCTTTAATCTCTTCCACCATTGCTTTCTGCCACTCTTCTTTTTTAGCTACTTCAAAAGAATTTATAGGATCTAAAATAGTAAGAGCAAATTGACAAGATTTATATATGTCAGTTAAGGATTTATATTTCCTAGGTGATGTTGATGTTTAATTTGAAGAATCATCAACTGTAGTTGAAGTATTTCTGCTTGATGTTGGTGTGGTTGAAGTTGTCAAACTCGATGGCATGAAGGAATTTTTAGGACTTGTCTATCTTTTTTTTTTTCGTAAGGATATCAACAGATGTGGAGCCTTTCTATTGCAATTGCTCTTCACCCCAATGTTTGGATGTAGTAGCCACTTTGTTTTTCCACTATAGCTTTAAATTTCTGAAATTTGCTAAAGGTTTTTGTTTTGTTAGCAAGAAAGTACACCTAACTCATGCGGCTATAGTCATTTGTAAACAACAAGAAATATTGACTTCCACTAAAGGATTTTGTTTACATAGGTCCACATAAATCTGCATGAATCAATTCTAAACATTGCCTAACTCTCTAAGCTTTTCCAATAGGAAATGATTTTCAAGTTTGTTTACCATAAAGACATCCTTCACATAGATCAATGGAATCGATTTTGGGTAATCTAAAAACCATACCTTTGTCACTTAGCAGTTTCAAACCTTTAATGTTGAGGTACCTATACCTTAAATGCCATAATTGTGAATCATCCATTATGCTTGCAGCAAGGACAAAATTCTGCAATTGTGAAACATCCAATGGAAACATCTTGTTTGGTGTCATATTGATACGAATCTTAGTTCCTAATTTCTTGTTGCTAATGATGCACGCATCATCATCTAATAAGACAGAATAATTACTATCTAATAATTGTCCAACGCTCAACAAATTATAGCCTAAGTCAGGCACAAAATGAATATCATGTAGAAATTTGATTTTACCATTGCCAATGACAACTCCAATCGTGCCTTTGCCTTTAACTTAAATATCTTTATTGTTTTTGAGCTGAACCTTGATTATGAGTTTCATCGAGCTCCTGGAATAAGGATTTGGTTCCTGTCATATGATTTAAACAACCGCTATCTATAAACCATAGATCACTTGGTTTTTGGTTAGAATCAAAGAGGGCCATAAAGAGTTTGTTGTTTTCTTCATTTTCTCTAGCAGCATTCACATTCTGATCTTTGTACCAACAATTATCGGGTGCGTGCCGTATCTGCAGTAGTGATGACATTGTTTAGTCATCATATCATTATCTGATTTTTGTACCAACAATTGGCAAGAACATGTCCATATCTGTTACAATGATAACATTAGATTTTTTTGTGTTTTCTTGCTTGTGGAAATGCCTTTGTCCTTTGCTTCTATCATTACCATGACTATGACCACGACCACGGAAGCCTCCTCTTCTTCCTCTTCCTTTGCTTGTTAAATTGACATTTGTTTCTTGTACTTGAAATGCCTTTTCTTCCTTCTCTTGTAATTTGTTGATTCTGGACTCATGAGATTGGAGAGACCCCATCAGTTCATCAACTGAAAGAGTATCCAAATCCTTCACTTCTTCTATAGCAACTACTACATGGTCAAATTTTGACATCAAGCTCTTGAGAATTTTTGCGACAATTGTTGCATATGAGATTTGTTCACCGTAGGACCACATTTGACTGACTATTGTCATTATTCTTGACAAAAAATCAGTAATTAACTCATCATCTTTCATATTTAGATTTTCAAAATCGCGTCTTAAGGTTTGTAGTTTTACCACCATAACTCTACCATCACCTTTGAATTCCTTTTGTAAAACTATCCAAGCTTCATGTGATGTTACTACTGCTGCAATATGTGAGAAAATTGTTTCATGAATGGCTTATTGAATTATGAAGAGTGCTTTGGTGTCTCGTTTTCTTATTTCCTTAAGCCTTTCTTCAACTTCTACATTAAGTTCTAGGATATCAACAAATCCATATTCAACCAAATCCCATTGATATCTTAGCAGTGTTTTCACCTTGATACTCCACCATTCATATTTCTCACCGTTGAAGATCGGTAAGAGTGGCTGCGAAGAAGAAAAACCAGAAGAGAAGCCAAGTATTATCATACTGTTTATGTTGCTCACTTACTCACTCACGTGTTTACCCCAGATATCCCTAAACACTCGAAATCGAGCTCTGATACTAGAATTGTTGGGAATAAACTCAACTAAAATGATAAAACAGAGGGATAGGATGAGTACTCTGCTCTATTATTGCCGTTTTTTATGAGAGCCAAGCCAGAAGGTGGAATGTGGATCCTCTTAAAGTGCCACCTGGACTGATCACAAGACCTCGAGCGAAAAGATTCAAGGAAGCACTTAATGGGTTGATAAAGGATGTCCAAGAAGCCGGAAAGGATTGGAGCAACCATGAGAATGCACTTGCATTTGTACAAGTCATTCAAGGAGATCAAAGCATAGGAGGTCAAAGATGCCAGCCTTGACAACGCTGGCGTAAACACTACCGTCTTTGACCTGGCGTTGCCATCCATGCACGACAGAAGGACTACGCCGGCTTACTACGCCGCCGGCCTTTATACCGGCGTACATCCTACACCGGCTACTACGTTGGCTCTTACACCGTCGGCTTTGATTCCTTGTTTGTTATTTTTTCGCGACTTTATGATGTTATGTCATTTTGGGCTTTTATTATTACGAGTTGTAAACCCTAATATAAGCTTCTAGGGTTGAGAACAGAACATAGAACACACATACAAGGTTGAATAACACATTTTGAGAGAATTCCTCTCTTGGTTCTCTAAAGAACTTCTCTTGAACTTATCGGATTTCTTCTGTGGCGTTCATCTCGACTTATCAATCGGTTTTTCATCCCAATTGTGGTGTCAACAGAATATACCAAGGTTCTTGCCTCACTTATAGGCAACAGGTCGCGGTTTCACTAGATTGTTTTGGCCTCGTGGGTTGCAATTCCGAACGTATTGGTATTGGGTTTCATCACACGTGGGCGTGGTTTGTATCAGTTTGGTATCAAAGACTAGGTTTGTTAAACATTAGTTCGGTTTGAGGAAGGTAACATCAAAACCCTAACTCCAATCGTTCATATCAATTGTCCATATCAAGTTTCGTGTTGTCATAGCTTCGTACTCAAATTCATAGTGTTAATTGTTTTCTAGAGAGTGTAGTGCATCCTATTAATTTTATTACAAACAAAAAATAAGAACAGAAAAAAAAATCACTACAAAAAAAAAACGTGAACAAGAACAAAACAAAGGCAACAAAAAAAGAAAGAAAAAGAGGAAAATTTCGAGCCCCTAGAGTTGTTTTGAATTCTATGAAAGGGATTGGTGTAGTTTGGGTTAGTTCCAAGAAAATTGAGAAGAGGAATTGGTGAGTTGATATCATCATTGCTTGTGAGAATACACGAGTGATTGTGGGATATCATCCTTTGAGTGAAACACATAAAGGAGTGACTTGTGAGGCTTAATCATATATATTTGTGTTAGTACTAATCTTTTACTGCAGGAACTATGTCGAGGCAACAGTCTCCTGAAGGTGAGAGGGGAAGGTTTAATGCTAGGTTAGTGATTGAGGCGTTGAGGGGTGAGATGAAGAGGATGTTTCAGGAGGGCATAGAACAAATTCATGAGATGGTGGAGCAAAAACTAGAGCAATCAAAAAACGTCTTCCAAGGGCGTAAGAGGGAGAGTTGTTCTAGGAGAGTACAAAGGGGTGGAGATGAAATGTCTGATGATGAATTTGATGAACCTTCTATCGGGAGTTATAGAGCTTATGGTGGTAGGAATAGAGGAACTAGGGATTGGGAAGATAGAGGAGATAGGAATAGAGAGGATAATCAATTGAGTAGTATAAAGATGAAGATTCCTCCTTTCTAAGGGAAGAATGATCCCGAGGTGTACTTAGAGTGTGAGAAGAGGTAGAGATGGTGTTTGATTGTCACAATTATAATGGAAAAAAGAAAGTGAAGCTTGCTGCTATTGAGTTTTCAGATTATGCCATAGTATGGTGGGATTAACTGATGTTGAATAGAAGAAGGAATGGCAAACCACCTATTGAGTCTTGGGAAGAGATGAAGAGGGTGATGAAGAAGCGGTTTGTGCCTACGTATTACTATCGTGAATTGTACAACAAATTGCAAAATCTTAAGTAGGGAAGTCGAAGTGTGGATGAGTATTTCAAGGAGATGGAGGTTACTATGATTAGGGTGAATGTAGAGGAGGATAGAGAGGCTACCATGGCTAGGTTTCTTGCTGGGTTAAATAGAGAGATACAAAATGTAGTAGAATTGTAGCATTATGTGGAATTGGAAGATATGGTTCATATGTCTATAAAGGTTGAGAACCAACACAGGAGGAAAGGTAGTAGTACTGCACGGTTTCAACAGGGCGCTGGTTCATCCACCTAGAAGACTAACCAATGGAAGAAGGAAGAAAGGTCTGTACCCACCAAGCCAAAAGGAGAGCAAAAGCAAGCGGGTTCTACTCCTGGTAACCAAGGTAAACCTGATTCTTCTACTCCTAGAAATCATGACATTAAATGTTTTAAATGCCAAGGTAGAGGCCATATTGCTAGTCAATGTCAAAATAGGCGTGTTATGATTCTACGTGATGATGGTGAGTATGAGACTGAGGGGGATAGTGAAGAGGATGATATACCTCCATTGGAGGACGCTAGTGATGATGAGGAGCCTGCAGCAGGGAAGTTAGTGGCAGTAGTGAAGCAAGCTTTGAATGTGCAGGTGAAGGAAGAAGAGGAGGTGCAACGAGAGAATATCTTTCATACTAAATGTTATCTAGGTGATCATATTTGCAGTTTGATCATTGATGGGGGGAGTTGCACTAATGTGATGAGTACTTTCATTGTCGAGAGGCTGGGACTCAAGACTACTAAACACCCTAGTCCATATAAATTGCAGTGGCTGAATGATAGTGGCGAGACTAAGGTGAGTAAGTAAGCCTTGATTGTTTTTCGCATCGGTAGGTATGAGGATGAGGTGTTATGCGATGTAGCGCCAATGCAGGCGTGTCATGTGTTGTTGGGGAGGCTATGGCAGTTTGATAGGAAGGTTGTTCATGATGGCTTTTCTAACAAGTATACACTTGTTCACTAGGGAAATCTTAAGCCCTTAACACCTAAACAAGTGTATGAGGATTAGTTGCAGCTACAACAATCTTTTGCAAAATATAAGGTGAGTGAAAAATAGAGGGAGAGTGAGAGAGCAAAAGACATCGAAAAAGAAAAGGAACACAAAAGTTGATATCAAAAGGAAAAAAGAGAGGAAGGTTGGAAAGAGCGTGAGAGACCAAGTTAAAGGGGGATCAACTTTGGTGGTGAGTGAAAAGGAGAGTGCAGCCTTGCAAAAGGAGAGTTGTGTGGCAAGAGCGAGTGTAGTGAGGAGAGCGTTAGTAATGAAGCAACCTATGTTGTTGCTGGTTTTTAAGGAAACTTGTTTAAATATTAATGAACTTTTAACTCTTTGCCTAGTGTAGTTGTGTCTATTGTGCAGGACTTTGAAGACGTCTTCCCTGAGGAGATTCTAAAGAGGTTACCACCTATTCGTGGTATTGAGCACCAGATCGACCTTGTGCCCGGAGCATTTTTTCCAAATAAACCAGCTTATAGGAGCAATCCAGAGGAGACAAAGGAACTCCAAAGGCAGGTCAATGAATTAATGGAGAAGGGGTACGTGAGAGAAAGCATGAGCCCATGTGCAGTGCCTATGATTTTGGTGCCTAAAAAGGATGGGTTATGGAGAATGTGTGTTGATTGCCGTGCCATCAACAACATCACGGTAAAGTATCGTCATCCCATTCCTCGCTTAGATGACATGTTAGATGAGTTACATGGGTCTAGTGTCTTTTCCAAAATTGATTTGAAAAGCAGATATCACCATATTAGAATAAAAGAAGGTGATGAATGGAAAACCGCATTTAAAACAAAATATGGATTATATGAGTGGTTAGTAATGCCTTTCGGTTTAACTAATGCACCTAGTACTTTTATGAGACTTATGAACCATGTTTTGAGGACTTTTATTGGCAAATTTGTGGTTGTCTATTTTGATGATATCCTTATTTACAACAAGAGCTTAGAAGACCATATATCTCACTTGAGGGACGTTTTAGAAGTGCTTCGAAAGGAGCAATTATATGCTAACCTCAAAAAGTGCACTTTTTGCATAGACAAACTTGTGTTTCTTCGTTTTATTATGAGTGCACAGGGAATACAGGTTGATGAAGAGAAGATTCGTGCGATCCAAGAATGGCCTAGTCCAACTAATGTAAGTAATGTGCGGAGTTTTCATGGCCTAGCGAGCTTTTACAAGAGGTTTGTGAAGGATTTCAGCACCATTGCAGCACCACTTACTAAGGTAATCAAGAAGAACATGGGGTTCAGATGGGGAGAGCAACAAGAGAAGGCCTTTTAGATGCTTAAAAATAAGCTAACTTTTGCGCCATTATTTGCTTTACCTAATTTCTCTAAAACCTTTGAAATTGAGTGTGATGCTTCAGGAATAGGTATTGGAGCAGTACTCATGCAGGAGAGAAGACCAATTGCATTATTTAGCGAGAAGCTAAGTGGGGTAACCTTGAACTACTCTACTTATGACAAGGAGTTATATGCATTGATTCGAGTGCTGGAGACTTAACAACACTATCTTTGGCCAAAAGAGTTCGTGATCCACACTGATCATGAATCCTTGAAGTACTTGAAGGGATAACATAAACTAAACAAAAGGCATGCTCGTTGGGTGGAATTCATCGAAACATTTCCCTATGTCATCCACTACAAGCAAGGTAAAGAGAATGTTGTTGTTGATGCACTTTCTAGAAGGTATGCGCTTATCTCTACTCTTAGTTCTAGATTGCTTAGTTTTGAGCACATTAAGGAATTGTATGCTGCTGATCGAGATTTTTGTGAAGAGTATGTGCATTGTGAGAAGAGTGGTCATGGTAAATTTTATAAACATGAAGGATTCTTGTTTAGGGAGAATAAACTATGCATTCCAAATTGTTCTTTAAGGGAATTATTAGTGAGGGAGTCTCATGGAGGAGGTTTAATGGGGCATTTTGGAGTAGCTAAAACCTTAGGGGTTTTGCAGGAACACTTCTATTGGCCTCACATGAAATGAGATGTTGAGAGGATTTGTGAGCAATGTGTCACTTGTAAGCAAGCAAAATCTAGAGTCCAACCTCATGGGCTTTACACCCCACTTCCCATTCCTCATGAGTATTGGGTAGATATTTCTATGGATTTTGTGTTAGGATTACCCAGGTCTAGGCATGGTCGAGACTCTATTTTTGTAGTCGTGGATAGATTTTCTAAGATGACACATTTCATTCCTTGTCACAAAACAGATGATGCTTGCAATATTACTAATTTATTCTTTAGGGAAGTTGTGAGATTGCATGGCATGCCTAGAACAATCGTATCGGATAAAGATGCTAAGTTCTTGAGTTACTTCTGGAAGACCCTGTCGGCTAAGTTAGGAACTAAGCTATTGTTTTCTACTACTTGTCATCCACAGACTGATGGTCAAACTGAGGTAGTAAATCAAACTTTATCTACTTTGTTAAAGGCAGTCATTAAAAAGAATATTAAAAGTTGGGAGGATTGTTTGCCGCATGTTGAATTTACCTATAATTGCACAATGCATTCTGCTACTAAGTTTACTCCTTTTGAAATTGTGTATGGTTTTAATCCACTAACTCCTTTGGATTTATCACCTCTGCCTATTTCTGAGTATGCTAATCTAGATGGCAAGAAGAAAGCAGAATTTGTTAAACAAATCCATGAGAAGGCAAGGCTAAACATTGAGTGAAGAACAGAGCAGTATGTGAAATAAGCCAACAAGGGTCACCGATAAGCTGTCTTTGAACCTGGAGACTAGGTTTGGGTTCACATGCGCAAAGAGCGGTTTCCTGTGCAGTATCGATCTAAATTACTTCCTAGAGGCGATTAACCATTTCAAATTCTTGAGCGCATCAATGATAATGCATACACGATAGATTTTCCAGGTGAGTATCAAGTAAGTGCTACTTTTAATGTTACTGATCTGAGTCCTTTTGATGTAGGCGACGATTTGAGGACAAATCCTTTTCAAGAGGAGGGGAATGATGAGAGACAAGCCAAAAGGTAGAATGTGGATCCTCTTGAAGTGCCACCTGGATCAATCACAAGAGCTCGAGCGAAACGATTCAAGGAAGCACTTAATGGATTGATAAAGGATGTCCAAGAAGTCAGAAAGGATTGGAGCAACCATGAGAATGCACTTGCATTTGTACAAGTCATTCAAGGAGATCAAAGCATAGGAGGTCAATGTTGCCAGCCTTGACAACACTGGTGTAAACACTGCCGGCCTTGACTCGGCGTTGCCATCCACGCGCGATAGAGGGAGTACACCGGCTTACTACGCCGCCGGCCTTTATTCCCTGTTTGTTTTTTTTTTTTCGCGACTTTATGATGTTATGTCGTTTTGGGCTTTTATTATTACGAGTTGTAAACCCTAATATAAGCTTCTAAGGTTGAGAACAGAACATAGAACACACATACAAGGTTGAATAACACATTTTGAGAGAATTCCTCTCTTGGTTCTCTAAAGAACTTCTCTTGAACTTATCGGATTCCTTCTATGGCATTCATCCTGACTTATTAATCGGTCTTTCATCCTGATTGTGGCGTCAACAGAATATACCAAGGTTCTTGCCTCACTTATAGGCAACGGATTGCAGTTTCACTCGATTGTTTTGGCATCTTAGGTTGCAATTTGAACGTATTGGTATTGGGTTTCGTCACACGTGGGCATGGTTTGTATCAGTTTTCCTTAATAAAAAAATGAGTAAACAACCGGTGCATATATATAGGCTTATAAGGCAACAACCTGAGTAACAAATCAGGGCCAACTAAGCCATTATTAACAACTTAAGAAAAACAAGCTAACAGACTAGAGGACTTAATCAATGTCAAATCTAGACTTTGAATCATTCTTCAATAAATTCCAATAACATGTTGTGTGCGGCTTTTTGACGAAAGGTTTAATCTTTGATGAGTCCACCTTCCATCTAGTAACGATTTTAAACTCCCACTAGCTTCGAATGATGATTTATAAGCAAAGGGAGAGATAGAAACATCTTTGAGAAAATCAATTGGAAGTATTGATCCAAAAGTTCCAACTTCAAAACCTAGACCGATTGGGAATGTAATACAAGTAGAAGACAAAAGTGCTGAGCCTCCATAGATGTCTCAAATACTTCAGATTTTGCTTCTTGGTTTTCCATGAAACAAGAGAAGAACCGTGAAACATGTAATACCTAGATAGTGATTTGTGATCAAGTGAACAAGAACCCCAATCAGCATCATAATAACCATGTAAGGATAAAGAACTTGAGGGGGAGAAAAACAGTCCTTGATCAAAAGTCCATGTCAAGCATTTTGAGAGATCAACTACAACACAAAGATGAGATGTGTGCAGAATTGCAACAAATTAGCTTAGCTGTTGTACTAAAAATATGATGTCTGGTCATGTTATTGTAAGATACAATAAGAAACTAATAGTGCGTCAATAACAAGAAGAATCTTTCATTGAGAGAAAGGAACCTTCATGGGCTTTGCACTTATCAAACCAACATCCTTAAGTATATCCAAGAGAAACTTGCATTGGTGAAGTAGAAAACTAGGAGAAGTATGATAGGTTTCAATCCCCAAAAAGAATCAGACATCGGCCAAGTCTTTGATAGTAAAGGTATGATGAATAGCTCCTTTAACATTGGTAATAGTAGGTAACAAAGTCCCTACAACCAAAACATCATCAACATACACCAACGTGGCTAAGAACTCATTACCACGAGATCTAGTAAAGTGGGAATAATCATTTTTAAACTGCTTAAAGCTCAAAGAAGTAATGAAATTAGTAAATTTTTTATTCCATTATTAAGAAGGTTGTTTAAGTCCATAAAGAGACTTAACAAGCTTGCAAAATTGTCCTAGTTGTGCTAAAGAATTACCCTCCAATGAATGTATATAGATCTCTTCATCCAAATGACCATGCAAGAAACAATATTAACATCAAGTTGATGCACAAACCACCTTTTAACAACAGTAACAATGAACAAAACTTTGATTGTAATAGGTTTAGCAATAGGAGAAAAAGTGTGAACATAATCAATCCCTTTAACTTATGTATACCCTTTGACAACTAAATGAATTTTAAACCTTTCTACTAAACCATTAGGTTTGTATTTGATTTTACATGCCCATTTTGAGCCAATGGCTTTCTTTCTTAGAGGTGAAGAAGTAAGCTCCCAAGTTTGATTAGACTCAAGAGCTAACAACTCTTTGTGCATTACTTTTACACATTTAGGATCCTTCTTAACTTCTTGGTAATTCCGTGGCTCATAAATAGTAAATACATTAGATAGAGGTGTTAGTCTTTTAGAAGGTTGTTAAATGTTTGAGAAGAGAAAAGAAGATATAAGGTAGAAGATGAAGAAGACATAATAGTAGTTGTTGCTGGTACTGATGAAGTCAATTGAACATTATGAATAAAATCATTAAGCCAGTTTAGTGGTTGACTAGTACATTCTGATCTCTTAATAAAAGATAAAAGTTTATGATTATAATGAGAAGTAGAAGAAGAAGGATTGGGGATTAATGAAGAGGGATGGACATGGTGTGTTGAGAAAATGTCAGTAAATGTTTGTGAGGGGAACAAAAGAACAAATTGGTTTGATGAGATGGAGCTAGTTAAATCTATTGGATTTTGAAAAGGAAGCAACATGTAAGATGTTAACTAACAAAGATTTTATAAGAAGTGTGGTCATAGAGTTTATATGCTTTTTGATTAGATGAATAGCCTAAAAATACACAACAATGAGCTTTAGTGTCAAATTTATCATTAGAATTATCCACAATAATAGCATAGCACAAGTAGCCAAAGGTTTAAATAAGAGGGTTCTTTTTGAAACAAAAGCTCATAAGGTGTTTTCTGCTGAAAATTTTGTATATACATCATATTAATAACAGAGGTAGTAGTTAATATGCATTCTATCTAAAATTGTTTTGGTAAATTGGCATAAATTCTTAAAGCACATGCTATATCTAAGGGATGTCAATGCTTTCTCTTAATAATGTCATTTTGTTGTAGAGTGTATTTCATGGTTTTTTTTTAATGAACAATTTCATGTGTTTTGAATAGATTTTAGCATTCAAAAGAAAGAAATTTACTCCTATTGTATATATGAATTGTTTTTGATAATGTTTGGAAATATTTTTTAATATAAGCAAAGAAAGCACTTAAGGGTTTGATGTTTGTGCTAAAGCAAATATGTCCAAGTACATCTACTCATGTCTTCTACTATTATAAGAAAAAATTAGCACCAAAGATTAAAGGGGGTATTATAGTGTCTCTATAAATTGACATGTATAAGCTCAAAAATGTGAGAAGAATAAGAAAAATTAGAATGAAAAGGCAATCTATGTGACTTAGCATGTTGACAAGTGTCACATATCAAATGTTCAAAATTTGCATCATTATAAGTTGGAACATGTTTAAGTCTTAAAAATGCAATGTGTCCAAGTCTATTATGCAACAATTCAATAGGCACTATATTAGACTAATTTGAAACAAAATCATAAAAATAAGAACTAGAAACATCATAATAAGTATTATTGATCGCATTTACACTAGGCTTAGACTTTATTACATAAAGTCCATTTTGAACATCAGCTTTGGCAACAACTTCTTTAGTGTTATGATCCTAAAACAAACAATTATGTGAAGTAAACAAAGCAATTAGATTAGTTTGAACAAGCAATTTAGAGTTGACAACAAGTTACAAGCCAAGTTTGGAACATATAATACATTATAAAGTGTTATATGGTTTAATAAAGGAATACTCCCAACTATATGAACAAATTTGGTAGTAGCATTAAGGAGTTTAATTCAAATAGGGTTAGAAAGTGCATGTTTTTCAACTAAAGATGATAAAATGGAGTCATGTGATCTGCAGTGCTCGTGTTTACTATCCAATCACTCATTTTATCACCAATTTGATCATTTGAAGCAAAGAAAGAACTAAAAAAGGTATACTGACCTATAAAGTGAGTAGAAACCACATTTTCATATTCATGGTGTTCCCCTTTTAGCATTTTAATAGCCTTATGACAAATCTTCGAAACCAACTTAGTATCATTCAACAAGATTTTCTAAAAACTAGAACATATATTGCTCTCATTAAGTAGATTATCACTTTGATATGCCATAACATTTATCGTGCTAAAAATCTAAGTTTCTTCTTTTTTTTCTTATAGATTTTAATGCCACTCTAAATATTTAATAAGCTTAAAACAATTCCCAAATGAATGCCCACTTTTCTTATAGTGTGAACAAGAAATTTTAGTTCCCAACCCCCCTTGCTTGTCTTTCTTTTCCATATTGACAGCTCTAGATTGATTTCTCACATTACATGCACAACTTTCATCAACATAAGCAAGAGCCCCTAACATTTTCTTTCACTTCTCAACTTAGTGTGCCAAATAATAAGTTATACTAACTATAAGAAGTGATTTTAAAGAAAGCACATGATTTTTCATAAACATCATTAAGCCTCATCAAGAAAAGCATGAGCTTATTTTTATTTTCATTTTTTCAACAAAATTTCCAACCAAATCATAGGAACAAGCATCTAGTGATCCATATATGCACTCAAGAAAGTCACACAAACTATTTAACTCATCCTAAAGCCTCTTGAGTCTATTATAGTATAATGCTGTAGTTTAAGTTTCCCATTTAATATTTGTGATTTCATGTTGTAATTGATAAAAAAATGAACCATTTGTTTGTCCAAATCTTTCACATATATCATCCCACAACTCTTCAGAACACTTAGCATACATAAAACTTTTGGACAATTCTTTCAACATTAAATTAAGTATCCAACATCGTATCATATAGTCACATCTAAGCCACCTTTGCCAATCATTTACATTATTTTTCAATTTTGAACAAGTTCCATCGATAAATCTTAATTTCACTTTAGCTCCTAGGGGTCAGTTTAATTGATCTACTCTACGCAAGAAAGTCAGATCCATCAAAAACTAAATTTGCAATAATAGATCCTAGATTATCAGATCAAGATAGATAAAGTGGATCATTATATGATAATGTCTATTGGTTAAATAGCCATGAGTGAATCAATTAAAAAAAATCTACTTAATTCAAACAATTTTGAATTAGTAAAGTATTGATTGAATTACCTTTGCTCTGATAACATGTGAAGTGATCAACAATGAAATTTCAATGAAGATTCATTTTAAAAAACAATTAGAAGTATTCAAAATATAGAGAATAGAGAGTCAAAGTTTGTTGGTATGAGTTAGTTAATTTTGTTATTACTACTGAAGTATGCATATGTATATACAAGTAATGCTAGCTCACGTGTGAATACAAGTAAGAATCAAAATTGACACACATGATAAATAAAACTATATCTAAGTAAGAACTATATACAAAACTATATACACTATATATATCATGCCTCAAATCTCAACAACCTTAGCAAAATTAGCCAAATAATCAATAACTGTATCAACTTCTCTAAAGCATGTTAAATCATCAATCACACTCATGAAGTAGACTCAGAGTACATGATATTCTAAGAGATCACCTTTATCTCAAATGAAGACACTTCTTTGACTCCCTACCCTTTTTCTAATATACTTTTTAAATTTAAGATTTAGTACTCTTTTTCTTGAATTTCATCATAATTGAGCTTTTTCGGGATCAAGATTCTATTATGATGGAAATGTCATAAGATATTAAGATTTTATGAGTCAAATCCATTCAAATGGCTTTTTAATATAAATAAAATCTTATAATTGCCCATGCATCAAATAATTTTGACAAATATTGTTACATTAAATCAAAGGGGATTATCAATGGACTTCTTAAAGCATTTTATGGAAATCTTGAGATCTTTAATTTTAAAAATATGATAAGAAAGATTATAATAAGTATAGAAAATATAGATGTATTGGACATTTAGTTGATTATTCAAGCTACCTTGATGGGAATATGAACAATTTAAGAGTATATGATTAGTATGTCATAGAATTAATATGATGTTATCACCAAAAAGAGGCATGGTGCTATGCTAGTTATTTCATATTAGAGCAAGAAATAAGGATGATGTAAGTGAAAGTATTATGATTATGTTAGATGTTGATGCTATAATTGAAGATATTGGATATATTGATGTAGAGTTTGAAATCAGTGTTGTGTTTAAATTAAAAAATGATGAGAATGTCATGGAGACTTTATCTTAAAAGACATTAGTGATCTTTGAGGTTGTAAATTCCAAAGAGGACATAAAAAATATCACTTGAGATCTATCATGGCAATTTCAACAAGAAGACACCTTATTCGAGAGGTATCAAGTCAAATAATCAAATATTCAAACTTAAAAAAATTATGTACTTTAGTGAACATCATACATTCAATCACAATCACTCAATAACCACAACTAAGCAAACAACACATCACACCACATGAATACATGCAAAAACACACATTCAAAAATCATAACTTTAATCTCAAACATATAATTGAACAATGAGAAATTAGTACTTATTGCAAATCCACGAATAGTGCATTGTAAATCCGCGAATAGTGCATCTTGCCAATGCCTCTCATATGATGTGCCTAAATTCCATAAGTTGAATCTAAGTACCATCAAAATTCAGGTTGAATCGATTTAATGGTTTTAAAATTTGGGTTTATGAGATTTCTAATTATAAAAGAGGTACTTTTTAATGGTTTTTGTTACTTTTGAATGAGAAAATAAAGATATGAATGAGTTGGAGTTTAATATTATGCATCAATCACCGAATTGAATTAGGGGTTAGTTATGAAAATGATAATATGCACAATCCATAATTAATCAAAGAGATGATTAATGAAATTCAATATGCCACATGATTCTATTACTCATGGATTTGCCATAATCAGTTAAGATTGACTAGTAAGAGCAATCTTTGAATGAGTAATTTCAAACAAGAAAATTAGAGTTAGTTGATATACAATGAACTCATAATGAATAATATATAAGAAAACCTTGAAATAGTCTTGGTAATCAAGAACATAAAATAGATAAAATAAATTAAATAAAATTGCAATGGCTTGCATAACTGGGAGGTCATTTGAATGGTAAGTTGAGTCATTTGAATGGCATGATAGCATAACAAGGTTAGTATATGAATGACATGAACTTCATTTAAATGACATGTCATTTCATTCTAATGAAGTGGTCTAGAGTTCCATTTCCTCCTTTTCAAGCAATCAATTTAGTTTCCCTACTTGCTTGGGCTGACTTAAACTTACTTCTACAAGTTCCTTGCCTTTAGGCTATAAAATGTGGAAATAATGGAATTTTGAAAATTAGTGGAGAAATCGTTTTGGGAAGAGATTATTGCTATTTTTTGAGGATGTTTTAGAGATTGTATGGTAGTGTGGAGTATTCTAGATCAAGTTTTATGGATATGAACTTAACTAAGGGTACCTTAAGTTAAGTCTCTAACAAGATGGGACAAAATCTAGTGAAAAAAGAGTTAAAAGGAGTCAACTAGACTACAAGGTAATCAAATATATTAAGGCTAGGAGGAAATACAACTAATCAAATCATAAAAGTCGTTGATCATATTTTACCTAAGGAAAGTTTAGTAAACCATTCTCCCTTATAGTCAATCAATTTTGTTTACTTTTTGGTTTTTGGAGTTAGATTAAAATATTTAAGTGTAATTAAGGTTTTAATTTATTCTCATATGCATAATTATAGGATTCTATTTTAGAGTTATATTTTTGTAAGTTGGTGAGCCAATTCTAAGTACGTGGGATACTATTGTGTAATAGATGTACATGTAAGACTAAACAAAACAACCTAAAAACAATTTGACTTTAAATTTTGTTCACAATTTGTACTTATGTTTAGGCTAGAATTCAGATATATTGTTCATGGCCTTTTATACTTGTATTGAGGTTAAGATCCAGATAAGCTAGTCATGGACTAAGAATTTA
The DNA here is from genome assembly GCA_037954665.1 of Laguncularia racemosa. Taxonomy (NCBI): domain Eukaryota; kingdom Viridiplantae; phylum Streptophyta; class Magnoliopsida; order Myrtales; family Combretaceae; genus Laguncularia; species Laguncularia racemosa. The sequence goes on from JBBMOL010000066.1 coordinate 1,064,165, forward strand.
TCACTTGTATTAATTTGAATATTTAAGATAAAGTGCTTAATAGTTAAGCATTAATGCCACCATGGGTAAATACACAATTTATCAATTTAACTAAATTGAAGTAGACACAAGTCAAGAATTCGAGGTAACCTATTCAACAAGTTGCAATGTGGTATAGGCCACTGTTGTGAACTTTGAATAGTGGAGTGGACTACTAATGATTGATAGGATCCATGAACCTAATATAAGAAGATTTATATTATGCTGTGAGTTAGATTTAGATATTAGGATTATTGCATCTAAAAGATTCAATTTTGTTGCTAGGATGTTGAGTTGTTTATACTACTCCCTACCTAAACAAGGTAAAGTATGATTGCTATAAGAAAAAAGAGCAATTACAATTGTAAATAAAGAAAATTTTTAAACAATTGCTACAATTGCCTATTTATAATAACAATTTTGTGTTTAGTAAATACTTATTACAGCTTTTTGTTTTTTCATACTATAGCAATTACTTTTACATTAGGGTTATATTAAAAAACATTAATATAAAAAAATGTTACTCAATGTACTGTGCAATTGTAGCATGCCTAACACTTTTAAATCATTTGTAAGCCAAGGCAATTTAAAAGTGCTAGGAATACTATAATAGCAAAAATGCAAAAACAATTTCAATGTTTTTCCTATATTGCAAAATTTTGAATGTGTCCCTAATGTATCAATTATTATTATAGCAGGGGAAAAAATGTTGTAGTAAGTACTCATTAAAAATAGAGTTGCTACATAAATTGGTGACTCTAATAGTTATTCATAATTGGCCACTAATTTATTATCACAATTGCTCTGTTTTCTTGTAGTGAATTATTTAGGCATACTTGCAATTTGACATTTTGTATGTGCTTTATGCACTTTTTTACTGCTAGGCTTTATGGCATGTTTAAGATTGTTATAATTTAAGTGAAAGTTATTATTTGGATTTGTTAGTTATTATAACCTGAGTTATGATTTGTTAATTGGATGAGGGAACAACATTAGTATAACAAATAACTATGACTTTCTGATGAACTAGGCAAGGTTCTTGTTTTAACAATGAAAATAGGTATATTGATAATTTGATGATAAATTTCAACTATTATAAATATGTAAGTTGTTCTTTTCTAAAGATAAGTTGATGTATGTTTGAGATGATGAGGCATAGTTATGACTTTTGAGATTTTGGAACAAATATTTATATATGTCACACACACACACACACACACACACACACACATATATATTATTTATTGTAAGTTAAATCTTAGAGTCTTGCATGTCCCCTCACATATTGGAATATATGTTAAATTTGTTATATTCTAATAATCTTATGGTAAGATAATCAAAATGGGAGTCTCGGTGGTGATACGGATATTCTTCTTGAGTTTCCTCTTGCAGTTGTATTCCTCTATTATGATTTTTATCTTCCATTGTACCTTTACTTGGACAAGTTAAGGTGCACACCATGTGAAATCTCAAAATTACTATAGTCATAATATGGAAGTAAAAAATGGATGAGAAAAAGAAAGGTGTGTAGCTTAAATAAAAATGAAACTTTACATACTACTCCTCTTTTCACACACTAAAATCAATTTAATTAGTAGAAAACAATAGCAACAGTGAAACATCTATACAACCATAAATATTATATTTACAATATTTCATATTTGAATCCTCTTTATACTTTGTCATTTTTGTTTTTGTTTTTACGTAATAGTAAGAGAAAAGAAAATATAACTGTAGAAACTTTTACTATATAAATGAACTAATAAACTTTGTCCATGGTGTTTTTGCAAGTAGGGATGCAACCAAGGTGGGTTGTTATAAGGTACTTGACTAACTAACTCGATAAAAACCTTATAGGGTTTAGGATTGGGTTTTAGGATATGGAATAAAACCCAACAGGATTTAAGGTTGGGTTGTTATAGGGAACTTGACTAACTACATTGCATTTAGCATTTGTATTGCATTTAATATTTCAATTTCAACTTTTGTGTTTTCTCCAATCTACAGTCTAGTCTATCCAAAGTCCACTATCCATTGACATAACTCTATAGTTCACTCGGCAAGGCAACTTGTAGTCGTCACTTGCTAACGACAAACTAGTTGTCCAAAGTGGAGACCATGTCCTTACTCTTACTCCTTAAAAACATAAATTAGACTTCACTCTTCAGTGCTTTAGAGTTTCTTATTTTCTTTTCTTTTTTCTCTCTCTACAAATAGTCACACATTACTTCAAGTTCACAGCTCTCACCTTTACTTTTCAAATTTCACCCTCACCCTTGGGCATTTTCGACATTCTTTTCCCGATTTCTTCCTTCTATCTTCTTAAAAAAAAAATGAAAACCTAATCTTGCCCTTCTTTTTTACTTGTAAAATTTATGTGTTGAAAAAAAAGAGGGGGGGGGGGGGGGGGGGGGTGTGGGGGTGGGGGGTAACATCTTGAAACTTGAAGTAATTACTAGGTTTGGTTATAGGTCTATGTCTCCCTTAATCGAGGTGAGTTTGGGTTCATAAGGGAAGAAAAAAAAACCCATAGGGTTTTTTACGGGTTCTGAGTACCCTTATAAATAATCGAGTCAGATTTGGGTTTTAGAGAACCCGCCCTAAACCTACCTCGATTGCATCATATCTGAGTTTGGGTTCAATCTTTTTTTTTTTTTTTTTTGGAAAAATCTCTCTTCCTCCTCTTGCAGTTGCTTCAAAAGCAATATATCATCATATCTAGAGAGTCATGCTTAATAACATTAGGAACAATGATAAAGGTAAGTCAGTCTATCATTCTCCCTCTCTTCAACGACAAGTAGTCAATGTAATTCGTGTAAATAGTCTCAACTTTTAGGTCTATAAAGGTTTTAACACATTACTAGTATTTCTATTATTTTAAAATGTTTGTTAAGTGTTAGGTTCAATTGGCTATAATTCCTATAATGAGGGTTTTGGGGTTCGATTGGTGGAGTTTTGTATTAATAAAAATCCTAATAGTTTTCCTTTTATTGCTTGAATTGAAGAATAGATGACAAAAGTTTTTCATTTAATTACTTGAAACATAATATTACATTATTTTCGATTTGTCATGCATGATTTAGTAACAATGCTAATTATCTTATGAATGTTCCAAACATGAGTTAAAATTGATATGGTAATTAAAGAAGCTAAAAGGCAATCATCCTATTACCATTTATTTGTTTAAACTAATAGTTAATATAGAAATTCATTGTGAATATCAAGTTTTTTGTTTAGGACAATATAAAGTCAAAATAAGAGTAACTTTTTTTTTTTTTTTATCTAGACAAATTTGAAAAATTATGCACAAACATGTCTTAAATTGTGAACAATGATTGAGAAATCACAATAAATTATATGAGCAAAAAATTGGCTCTATGGAGATAAGGGTAATAAACCAAACTATTTGTATAAAATTTTCAATGTCATATATTTTTATTGATATTGTTCTTTTTTATGTATAGATTGTTTAACTATTTCTCTTAAAAATATGATAAAAAAATGTGATAAATTTAGAAATCACCACTAGTTGTAACGTCTATTTAAGACATAATTTTAGTCAATTCAATGATGTTATCAAACTTACGAGTTTTTAGCTTTCTTATATTTGATGCTAACATTCACAACCTTATGTCATTAGAATTTGTAGAGGGTAATTTTCCTATTACCATTTTCACCTTGTATATGTAAGTATATTATAGACTTATTTATAAGTTTTTCAATCAATAAGCAAGTCTAACTCAGACACAAGACAAGCTTGTTAAATGAGTTAGGTTATGAGTTTAGATGTTTATATACGATTAATAAATGGGTTGTGTCACAGGTTAAGGTTTTTTAGACACAAACCCATTTATACACAAATATAAGATATAACATGTTAGCTTGAATTACCAACCCTACTCTATAGGGTAATTCTTTATAAGGTTCTAAGATGGATCATGGGTCTTATTCCAAAGTCCTACAGGGTTTTGGATTAGGTTTTATAGTAAAGAAAAACTTGGTGGGAAACCTAAATTCGATAAGAAAAATAAGATAATATATAATTAATGGCTATCATATATAAATACTTTATAAAAAATGATAAGGTAATCTTTTCCTAAAAAAAAAACCCTAAATGCAACTTAATACCTTTCTAGTCTCCCATAGCCACTCTCCCCTACATAGTCAGGCTTTCACCATCATACATCCATCACTTGATCACTTCACTATTTCTCCTCTCTTTTCTCATTTCATCTTATCTCATGATCACCTACTCACCCTCGCCATCTCTCATAAGTCATCTTACCCTCACCCTTGTCATTCACGCTTCACGACCTCTAACTTACTCTCATCTCATCTCTTGATTTGTGCTCATAATCCTTAGTTAGACCTTTCATTTGCTCTTACCCTTATTGGTTGGACAACTATCCCTAGACACAACCTCGCTATCATCTCATCTCACTCTCACTCTTTACTCTCACCATTCTCAATTATTCCTTGCTTTTCCTTCTAGTTTGGTGAGTTTTCCTTTCCCATTTATGCCCTACTTTTCTTCATTTCTAATGGTCACATCATGTTACTGTTGAGCCTAAATTCTGATTCATTTTTCCTAACCTGATTTATACTAAATCTTATGCCCGTTTAATGTAGATCTTTAAGTAAGATTAGGAAAAATTTTATTTTTATCTAATTTCGAGAAAAAGGAGTGATACGATTCCAAGAGTGAAATTACGAGCACAAAAAAAAAGAGGACATAGGCATCGGGAGGATCCAAGGCGAAGTCCAGCCAACCTTGAATAAAGGCTGGCCGAGTTCACTTCAAGGCCGCCGGCCTTTGGCTGGCCTTGAATGTTTTCACACCAATTTTTTTTAGGATGTTATAAATAGGGACCTTAAGGTTTTTCGTGGGGGAGATTATCATTTTGGTTAAAAAAACAGAGACACTTGAGTGTTGTGAATCCTCTTTGGATATCTTTGAATATTGGGGATTGAATTCTTTTCTCTTTATTCTTATTGTTCTTATCAAATTCTTGGTTCTATAGAATTTGTGGCGTGCATCGTTATTGAATTCGTGGAATTCTTTAACCATAGTGATTGATTTGTAGAACGTGGGCTCTATCGTTCTATATTTTGATTGTGAAATAGTTTAATTTTATCAATCTTGGCATCTATAGATTGATAATTTTATCCATATCTTTGATTTTATGCGTTAGTACTAAAATCTAGAAAACCCTAAAAATTGGAGTTATTTTATTATTGTTGACGATTTGGTTGTGTGTGAAGGAATTCGAATCTGATTCCGCGTCATTTGGTATCAGAGCATATCGAATCCGCATCATTTGGTATCAGAGTGAAGGTTGGGTTCGTAAGGGTTCAGAGCGAAGGATTCGATTAGATTGAAGGTTAAATTGGTAAGGTTGTTGATTCTCAATTCAATTATAGTTTTAATTCAATACTGTTGTTGGTTGGGAAATTTGGAAATTTGTTTTGTGAATTGTATTGCTGTGAATTGGTGATTGGGCTGTAGTTAAGAATTGGGGTTTTTGCTTAATTCAGTTGTTGAGTGTTGAATTGCTGTGAAATTGGTGTTTAGGGTTGTTGTTGGGAATTAGGTTGTTAGTGAATTTTTATTGCTGACTATTGAAGGGTAGAGATGTCGTCGCAAGGAAGTGTTCAAAACAACAACAATAGAAATGATGCTAATAATGGGGGTGAGGTTGTGACTAAGGCTGAGTTCAATCAAATCCAAGAAAATCTTAGATTGATTATGGAGAGATTGGAGGTTAGGGGTAGAAGAAGCCATAGCGGTGTAGGAATAAGGAGGAGACACTCTAGCAGTGAATCTGATGCTAGTAGTGGAAGGAATAGGAGAGGAAACAATGTTGACAGGCGTAAGGGGATCGAAAGCATCAAGCTGAAAATTCCCCCTTTCACTAGTAGTAGTAAACCAGAGGAATTCCTAGACCAGGTGCCATGGGCTAAGAAGGTGTTTGACTGTTATGAGTGGGATGAGCGCATGAAGGTGAAGATGGCGTCTTTAGCATTTTCTGAATATGCTAGTTTGTGGTGGGATAAATTACAAATTGAGAGACGTAGGGCTGATGAGGAGAAAGTACGTTCATGGGCTTTGATGAAAAGGTTGATAAGACGCAGATTTGTGCCAGACTACTATAAACAGGAGATGCTGATGGAGTTGCAATCCTTGAGGCAGGGTAAGAAGAGCATAGAAGAGTATGTGAAGGAGTTTGAGACATTAGTGGCAAGATGTGATATCAGGGAAACATCAGATGAATCCATAGCTCGTTTCATCAATGGGTTGAAGATGGACATTGCCAGTGTAGTGGAACTCCATTATTATTAGACTCTTGAGGATGTGATTAAATTAGCCAGTCGAGTTGAGCGGCATCAGCGCAGGTGGGATCAAAGATAGCGAGATCAAAAATCATATCAACACCATAAATTAGATGATGGTGAGAGGGAGAAGGAAAGGAAAGAAAAGGGAAAAGCAGTCGTTAGTGAGGTTGTTGACCAAACACAACAAAAGAGGAGTAGGGATATCAAATGTTTCAAGTGTTTAGGACTTGGCCATATTGCTTCTCAATGTCCTAATAAAAGGGTTATGGTCATTAAAGGGGACAAAGTTGAGAGTGATGAAGAAGAACAGAAGAGTACTGAGGCAGAAGAGGAAGATGAAGACATTATAGCGAGTCTAGTACAGGGAGATATGCTAATGGTTCAGCAGGATGAAACTGTTCCTAATCAGAGGGTCAATTTGTTCCATATCTAGGGCATGGTGCAGGGAAAGACTTATTTGATTGTCGTAGACACAAGCAGTTGCACTAATGTTGCTTCAGCAAATTGGGTTACTAAATTGGGTTTGCAAGTGGAGCAACATCCAAGACCTTATGCACTTTATTGGTTAAGTCCACAGGGAGCTGTTCATGTACACAAACAGGTTCGTTTTCCATTGCTTATTGGTGATTATACTGATGAAATTGTTTGTGATGTAGCTCCCATGGAAGCTACACATTTGATCCTTAGAAGACCTTGGCAGTATGACCTCAGAGCCAAGTATGATGGATACACCAATGAGTATACCATTCAACAACAGGACAAAACATATAAGCTTCTTCCTATGAGTCCAATTAAAGTACAACACGCAAGACTGATTTTCCTTAAGAAGCCTAAGGGAAAGAGAAGTATGTTTATGTGGCCTAGCAGGATGGACAATACAGATTCGAGGTCGAATAATTTTCAACATGGAGGGAATGATACGATTCCAAGAGCAAAAATACAGCACAAAAAAAAGAGGACATAAGCGTTGGGAGGACCCAAGGTGAAGTCCGGCCAGCCTTAAGTCGGCCTTGAATAAAGGTCGACCGAGTTCACTTCAAGGCCGCCGATTGATGAGATCCATGATGAGAGCCAAGCCGAAAAAAGGAATGTGGATCCTCTTGAAGTGCCGCCTGGACCGATCACAAGAAATCGAGCGAAATGATTCAAGGAAGCACTTAACGGGTTGATAAAGGATGTCCATGAAGCCGGAAAGGATTAGAGCAATCATGAAGTTGGAAAGGATTGGAACAACCATGAGAAGACCCTTGCTCTTGTACAAGTCATACTGGATACGGGGTGAAGAGGGCATGTCTTTACAAGGCACAGTCGTGTAGGAATCTCAAGGTTACACAGAATCATATACGGTCATATACACGGCCAAAAGGCACGACCGTGTATGGTGTCAAGAATTTCCACAGGAAGATACACGACTAGAAGTACACGGTCATGTATGTTGCCAGAATTTGCACAGAAAAGTACACGGCCAAAGTACACGGCCGTGTATCTCCCCGATGCCGGCCTTTTGTCTTGTTTTGTTATTTTACGCACTTATTGAAGTGACGTCGTTTTGAACCTTTATTGTCTCGAATTGTAACCCTAATATAAAGCTCCTAGGGTTAGAGAATAGAATAGAACATGATACAACATTGAAAACACTTTTGAGAGACTCCTCTCTTGGTTCTTCAAGAACTAATTTAGAACTTATCGGATTTTATTTCCATAACGTTCATCCCAACTTATCAATCGGTCTTTCATCCCGATTGTGGCGTCTTCACATTATACTAAGGTTCTTGTCTCACTTATAGACAACGGGTCACTGTTTCTACTTGAGGGTGTTTTGCATCTTAGGTAACGAATTCTAAACGTATTGGTATTGGGTTTCGTCACACGTTGGCGTGGTTCGTATCAATTAGGAATCCGATCAAACCGATCTCGCATTAGTTTAGTATCAGAGCCAATCGATTCGCATCAGTTTGGTATCAGAGCTTAGGTTTGTCAAAACATCAGTTTGGTATCAGAGCTTAGGTTTGTCAAAACATCAGTTCGGTTTGAGGAAGGTAACATCAAAACCCTAACTCCAATCGTTCATATCAATTGTTAGTATTCAATTTCATAGTGTTAATTGTCTATTGAAAGTGTAGTATCTACTAGTCAATTTGTTACGAAAAAAAAAAAAAAGAAGGAAGAATCACAATAAAAAAAAAGAAGGAAAAGAAAAGAGAAACGTGATCAAAAGCAACAACAAAGACAAAAAAAAAAATCGGATAGAAAAAAAGAGGAAAATTTACGAACCCTAGAGTTGTTTTGAATTCTACAGAAGCGAATTAGTGTAGTTTGGGTTAGTTCCAAGAGAATTGAGAAGAGGAATTGGCGAGTTGATATCATCATTGTTTGTGAGAATACACGAGCGACTGTGTGATATCATCATTTAAGCGAAACACGTAAGGGAGTGTATCGTGAGGTTTAATCATATATATATTTGTGTTAGTACTAATCTTTTCTGCAGGAACTATGCCGAGACAACATTCTCCTGAAGGTGAGAGGGGAAGGTTTGATGCTAGGTTAGTGATTGAGGCGTTGAGGGGTGAGATGAAGAGAATGTTTCAGGAGGGAATGGAACAAATTCATGAGACGGTAGAGCAAAGACTAGAACAATCTACAAACGTCTTCCAAGGGCGTAAGAGGGAGAGTCGTTCTAGGAGAGTACAAAGGGGTGGAGATGAAATGTCGGATGATGACTTTGATGAGCCTTCTGTTGGGAGTTATAGAGGTTATAGTGGTCGGAATAGAGGAACTAGGGATTGGGAAGATAGAGGAGATAGGAATAGAGAGGATGATCAATTGAGTAGCATAAAGATGAAGATTCCTCCTTTCTAAGGGAAGAATGATCCCGAGGCGTACTTAGAGTGGGAGAAGAAGGTGGAGATGGTGTTTGATTGTCATAACTATAGTGGGAGAAAGAAAGTGAAACTTGCTGCCATTGAATTTTCAGATTATGCTATAGTGTGGTGGGATCAACTAATGTTGAATAGAAGAAGGAATGGTGAACCACCTATTGAGTCATGGGAAGAGATGAAAAGGGTGATGAAGAAGCGGTTTGTGCCTACGTATTACTATCGTGAATTGCACAACAGATTGCAAACTCTTAAGCAGGGAAGCCGAAGTGTGGATGAGTATTTCAAGGTGATGGAAGTTACTATGATCAGGGTGAATGTAGAGGAGGATAGAGAGGCTACCATGGCAAGATTTCTTGTCGGATTGAATAGAGAAATTCAAATGTTGTTGAATTGCACCATTATGCAGAATTGGAAGATATGGTTCATATGGCTATAAAGGTTGAGAACCAACATAGGCGGAAAGGTAGTAGTAATGCACGGTTTCAACGGGGTAATGGTTCATCCACCTGGAAGACTAACCAATGGAAGAAGGAAGAAAAGCCTTTACCCACCCAACCAAAAGGAGAGCTGAGGCAAGCGGGTTCTACTCCTGGTAACCAAGGTAACCCTGATTCTTCTACTTCTAAAAATCGTGACATTAGATGTTTTAAATGCCAAGGTAGAGGCCATATTGCTAGTCAATGTCCAAATAAGCGTGTTATGATTTTGCGTGATGATGGCGAGTATGAGACTAAGGGGGATAGTGAAGAAGATGATATGCCTCCATTAGAGGATGCTAGAGAATAGAATAGAACATGATACAACATTGAAAACACTTTTGAGAGACTCCTCTCTTGGTTCTTCAAGAACTAACTTAGAACTTATCGGATTTTATTTCCGTGGTGTTCATCTCGACTTATCAATCGGTCTTTCATCCCGATTTTGGCGTCTTCACATTATACTAAGGTTTTTGTCTCGCTTATAGACAACGGGTCACGGTTTCCACTTGAGGGTGTTTTGCATCTTAGGTAACAAATTCGGAATGTATTGGTATTGGGTTTCGTCACACATTGGCGTGGTTCGTATCAGTTAGGAATCTAATCAAACCGATATCGCATCAGTTTGGTATCAGAGCATATCAAACTTGCATCAGTTTGGTATCAAAGCATATCAAACTCGCATCACCGACCTTGGAGTCGGCCTAAAATGTAGGCCGCCGGCTTTTAGTGTCAGCCTAAGAGAAGGCTGCCGGCTTTTGTTGCTGGCCTAAGTGAAGGCCGCCGGCCTTGAGCTGGCCTTGAATGTTTTCGCACCAATTTTTTTTAGGATGTTATAAATAGGGACCTTAGGGTTTTTCGTAGGGGAGATTATCATTTTGGTTAAAAATACAGAGAAACTTGAGTGTTGTGAATCCTCTTTGGATATCTTTGAATATTGGGGATTGAATTCTTTTCTTTTTATTCTTGTTGTTCTTATCAAATTCTTAGTTCTGTAGAATTTGTGGCGAGCATCATTATTGAATTCGTGGAATTCTTTAACCATAGTGATTGATTTGTAGAACGTAGGCTCTATCGTTCTATTTTTTATTGTAAAACAGTTTAATTTTATCAATCTTGGCATCTATAAATTGATAATTTTATCTATATCTTTGATTTTATGTGTTAGTACTAAAATCCAGAAAACCCTAAAAATTGGAGTTATTTGACTATTGTTGACAATTTGGTTGTGTGTGAAGGAATTCGAATTCGATTCCGCGTCATGTGGTATCAGACCATATCAAATCCGTGTCATTTGGTATCAGAGCATATCGAATCCGCGTCAAGGAGTCACCACTTGATCAAGATCAGAAAAATATTAACTTAAGACTAATTGAGAAAATTAGTCTTAATTTAGCTTTTAGTTCGCATAAAACATTTAAATAAAACCAGAGATTTTGGAATTAGGAACTATCCTATTAAAACCTTACGGTTGCCACATTAATCTTCCAAAATTAAAATTTATTTTTCAAAAAATTGTTTAACTAAAAGAAAATCTATTGTTAAGGTCACCCTGTAGGTACCTACATACTCGCTATTTAGGATCAAACCGGTCTTATTTTTAATTTTTTTTTAAATATTATTATAGAGACTAAAATTTATTTATTCATAAAAAAAATGTTAAAAAAATTTATACTAAAAGAAAAGAATTTTTTTTTATAAAATATTATTATTATTATTATAGAAAATTCTAAAATGTAAGAAAAAGATAAAAATATTTTTTTTAAAGAAAAACATTTTTTATAACAATAACTTTAAAAAAGCATTCTTATTGTCGTTGTTACTTTTTTAGACAATTCTAAAATGTAAAACAAAATAACTTTAAAAAATTAAGGAAATGTTTTTTATTATTATAATAATAAAAAAGGACAAATTTGGTCAGAGCTATGGATCAAAGTTGGGATAGTAGCTTCTGGTGATAATTTCCAGCAATAGCTTCGACCCATTGAGAGAGTTGAAATGGTTTAACGAAAGATGGTGTGTCGATTTACCTAGTTGGTTCGATCTCAAATACTGCGAAGGATGGCGGTTGAAGAGGTGGCCGGTAATAGAGCTTCAAAGTATCACAATTCGAGCTTTCCTCAATGTTTGTAGACTAAAGCAAGGTACTTCCTAGGGTTTTCAACAATAGGGAAACTAATGGAGGTAGTGCTTTTTCCTAGAATTGGTTTATGGAAGCTAATTCCTAAAGAGAGAGAAAACGCGATTAGAGTGAGAAATGGGTGAAAAGCTTTGAAATGAAAGTGATTTTCTATGAATTCGTGTGCTAGATGAAGAATTGAGGGCCTTACTTATACTAATCAAGGTTGGATTAAGCACGAAAGGTAGATATTTGCAATGAATTCAATTTTTTGAATTAATAGGTCTTAATATTTATGATTTCAAATTCAATACATTTGGCCCTGAAAGATTGGTCAAATTATGCTCCTAATGATTCGTCCTTTACTAAAAATGTTTGTGGAAGCTTCGATTTTGTCCAAATTAAGCTAGATGTGTAAGAATAATTTTTGTGCGGGATGATTTTTTTTTTATTTTTCATGCCGATTTTAGCTAATTAATTAAGTGTATTTTGACTAATTTTCGGCTATGTGATTTTCATGATTTTATCATTAATTTGGTGAAATCACGAAGAAAAAAAGGTAAAAAAAATGCTCTAAAAGTAGTTGTCCCAGGAAGGAAAAATAAGTGAATCATGGTTAGAGGAAGAAGATGAAAAACAGTTAAAACATGTGTTCAAAACACGTTTTCTTAACTGTTTGCTGGATGGAGAAAACATGTTTAGAACACACATTTTCTTAATTGTTTGCTACGAGAAGAAAACGTGTGTTCAACACATGTTTTCCATTGGGACAAAAATTTGTGCAATGCACACCTGTTGTGATTCGAACCTCAGATCAAGGATCATTGTGTGCGTATGTCTTCTATTAGGTCATTAGCCTGTGCCTTGGTTTTGTTATGCAAAAAAATTGTATTTGTTTCTTTTTTTTAATAAATAAATAAAGAGCGGACAAAAATAGTGTCTACAGCTACCTCTCTTTATAGTGAAGTTCGAGGAAAACTTACTACAAAAACAAAGAAGACACACTATTTTTGTCTAAAAGTATACCTTGACAAGCTATTCAACCAAATGTAAAAAATATTTTACTAAACTAGTAAGAGATGTTTAGGATGGTGCTTTATGGTCTGACTATCCTATATTGGGAAACGCCCTTACAAACTAGCAACCCTAAGTAATGATTTTTAGAATAGTGTCCTTATGGGCTAACTAATTTTAATGGGAGAGCTTCCATTATAGACTAGCAAAGAAAAGATGGATTTTAGAATAATGCTCCTTTGGGCTGACTAATTTGCATGGGAGAGTGTCTATTACAAACTAGCAATCCTAAGAAATGAAAAATATTAAAATAGTGCCCCTATGGGGTGACTAATTTACATGGGAAAGTGTTTATTACAAACTAGCAATATTAAGAAATAATGAATTTTAGAATAGTTCCCCTGTAGGTTGACTATTTTACATAAGAAAGCGACTATTATAGACTAACAATCCTAAAAAATAATGAATTTTAAAATAGTACCCTTGTAGATTGACTACTTGCATGGGAAAGTGTTTATTACAGATTAGCAATCCTAAGGATAGTGCCTCTATGGACTGACTATTTACATGGGAAAGTGTTTATTACAGACTAGCAATCTTAAGGATAGTGCCTTTGTGGACTGACTAACTTGCATGGGAAAGTATATATTACAAACTAGTAATCTTAAGAAATGACGAATTTTAAAATAGTGCCCCTATAGGCTGACTTATTTATATGGGAAAGTATCTATTACAGACTAGTAATCCTAAGAAATGATGAATTTTAGAATAGTACCCTCGTGGGCTAACTATTTTACATGAGAAAGTGTTTATTAAAGATTAACAATCCTAAGAAATGATGGATTTTAGTATAGTTCCCTATGGGTTGACTATTTTACTACTCATGTATGATGTATTCTAATAGTGAAAGATCTTACCCGGTTTTGCAAATAGCGCCTAAACAATGAACCTTCTTCTTGAAGTTTAAAAGCATTCGTTCACTTGCCTTCCTCTTGAATCAACTCTTTCCTTGTTAGATGAACTATGCTTATGTAAGATTCATTTTCATTCATGAGTTCCAACCATTCCAATTAATTTTTCTCAAATTTATTTCTACTCTATTGTTCGGGATTTTAACCTAAAATAGCAAATAAAAACTTCCTTTCTGAAAAGGTGAGACCGTGATGGAGTATTTGAAGAGTTTTCACCATTTATCATTATTTTATTCCTCACAACTTCTCTCGTGTTTGAGTGTATAAGGCAAAATAAGAGTAAAGGAAAAAGAAACTTATCGATGATGGGAGAGATGACTGGTCCAATGCCAGTAACCATCGAGGATATCAATTTTACATGTAGATGATAAAAATTAGGCCACCAAGACACCGATACTCACTAACATTTTCAATAAACTTAAGTAAGATTCTATTGATTCATTAGGGATAATACATTTTAACTGCATCAGAATTTACAAGGTCCTTCAAATCTAAACCATCCATTCGTGACAAAATTAATGCCCCTCCCAATAACACTTTTTTTGACAAAATATGGTCCCTCATAATTAAGTGTAAGCTTCCCTCTAGGATCTTACACATTTGGGAGAATCTTTCTTAGAACTAAGTCTCCCTCCTAAAAATTTTGAGTTCACACTCTTTTATTAAAGGCCTTAGCCATTCTTTGTAAGTAACACTGACTATGGCAAAATGCTACCAGTCTCTTTTCATCAATTAGACTTAATTGATCAACTCATTTTTTTACCCAATCAACTTCATCCAGTCGAGTTTCCAACAACACTTTGAGCAACAAAATTTCAACTTTAATTGATAATACTACCTCGGTGCCAAGTAATAAAGAGTAAGGTGTAGCTTCTGTTGATATTTTAATGGAGGTCTAATATGCCATGAGTGCAAATAGTAACATCTCATGCCAATCTTTGTAAGTTGCAGCCATTTTTTCAATACTTTGTTTAATATTTTTATTGGCCACTTCTATAGCTCCATTCATTTGTGGCCGCAATGGAGTGAAGTTCCTATTATTGATTCCAAAATGTTGGTACAATTCTATCATGAGCTTGTTTAAGTTTGTGCCATTATTTGTAATAATTGACTCAAGAGATCTATATCAAGCAGTAATGTCCTTTTTTATGAATTTAACAACTACTCCTTTGGTAACATTGGTTTATGTGGAAGCTTCAACCCATTTAGTGAAATAGTCTATTGCCACCAATATGAACCGATAACCATTAGATGCTTTTGGGTTAATTGGTCCAATTATGTCTAAACCCACATAGAGAATGGCTATAGTGAAGAAAGTGTATAAAGTTCCTAAGGGTGAGCATTTATTTTGTTGGCATAAACTTGACATAGATGAAAACATCTCACGTGTTTAATGCAATCGATTTCCATAGTCAACCAGTAATAATTCAATCTCATCATTTTCTTAGCTAACATATAGCCATTCATATGAAGACCACATATTCCCTCATGTACCTCTTTCATATGAGTGTCTGCTTCTTTTTCGTCCATTCATCTCAATAATGTGATGTCAAATGATTGCTTATATATTGTGAACCCACTTAGCAGAAAATGACTCGCCAACCTTCTAAGCATTTTTCTATCTTTCTTGTCAACCTTTTCTAGATACCTTCCCTCTTGAAGTAAGAACTTAATGTCATGGTACCAAGGCTTATTATCTTGTGTTTCTTCAACAGCTAAACAAAAAGCAGGTTTATCTTCAATCTCAATCTTAAGAAATTAGATTTCTACTCCTTCTAATATTTGGGTCAAAGAGGCTAATGTAGCTAGGGCATTGGCAAACTGATTTTGCACCCTTAGTACATATTTAAATGTGATCTCTCGAAACTTCTCTATTAACCTTGACAAGTGCTTGTAATAAGGTATCAATTTTAGATCTTTTGTCTTACATTCTCCTCGAGTCTGACAAATGATGAGCAAGGAGTCCCCATATACCTCTAGTTCATGAATTCTCATATTCAAAGCCATTTTGAGACTAAGAATACATATATGGGAACATAAGCTTCATTGCTATAGGGAATTGGTTAACTTCAGGTGAAACCAACTCTATTGTTATTCTACAACCAAATACATTAGCAGCTCCATCAAAATATAATTTCAATTTGAGAATTTTTTCTTCTTCAGAGTTAAGATCACCTTCAGCTACCAATACTTCTTCATATGGAAGTTATGTTTATAGTTCCTAGGAAGTTCCTTCAAGTAGATGTCTAGCCAATTGATTTGCTATAACTTGACCTTTGATTGAACTCTGGTTTATATAGGTGATGTTGAATTCAGACAATAACATTTGCTATTTAGAAATCTTACCAATATGGGTTAGTTTTTTTGATAAATACTTTAGGGGATCATGTCTTGTTAATAATTCAATTGAATAATAAAGTATGTATTGTTTGAGTCGATGCATAACCAAACTAATGCACAACATGTTCTCTCTATTTAAAATATTTTTGTTCCACTTTAGCAAATTTCTTACTGATGGACAATCTGATCATTCTAACAAGTTAAATCTTATACGCAATCCTAGCTTACGATCAGTTCTCATGCAAGTGTACCTATCAATTAGCAATATAGCATAGGAGTACAAGTATCGATCCCACGAAAACTTATAAGTACTAGTACTAACGATTATCCTACTATTTAACTTCTCACTATTGATGATCTCAATTATCCTAATTACTGCTTAAATCTGAAAGGAACGAATAAAATGATCAAAGTAAATATATTCAAACACTCCCTTAATTAATTCAATGATCTAAACATACCCTACCCAAGATCCACCCCTAATTCTCATGCAACTTTTATTCAATTACAAACTTTCCAATGATTAATACACAATATCTCTGATCTGCGGAGTTTCTTACACTAGATTAAGGTCTTTCTCAAGATCAATAATCCGTAATCCTAATTAAGTCAATTAAGATCTCTCTTTAATCAACATAATTAAGATTGCAATAAAATCCTAGGACTCTCAATTGAACCAGACCACAATGACCTCGTTTAATATAGAAAACCTCCTATAACCTATCTCTAGGATTACACGTGGTCTTTTTATTCATGCCAGATCTACTCTATTAAACGATTTCTCAATCTTAATAATAGAGATCTAATTCGATCATAATACTGCGCACATATCAAGATGAACAAACCATGATTGCAACATGAATAAACTCAAAGATCAGGATTAATTATTGAAACATCAACAAATCTGTTACATGACAATTAGGGGTTTCTCGAGGGATCAGGTATAAAACAATTAGCTACTCATGAATCTAATAAAAAGAACAAAAGAGAAGATAATTGAATCCATAAAGAAATCCAAACACAAAGATCTTGGCTTCAATTTCGAAAACTCTTCTAACTTCTAGTCTCTAGGGTTTCTCTTGTGCCGCCTCCTCGTTCCCTCTCCCTAAGGTTGTTCTATTTATACTTTCTAGGAAATGGCAGAGGATCTTTAGCTGGAAAGATACGAATGCATCTTTCCTTTTCCAAGTGAATCTCTAAAAGTGAATAACATTCGCCTGACACGCCCACCAACACGACCAGATTTCGAACCATGTCTCCCGCTGGTCGATAATCCGCAATTCTTCATTCTTGTCCTGTGTGTAGCACGGCTAGATTATAAACCGTGCCAAGTTCTGGATTTTTCCACTTCTCCGTAGCATCTACCACGACTTCAAGCACACCTATATCACAAGCCGTGCTTCCTTTCCAAGTGACAACTTTCATCCTCAGGTGTACACACAGTTCATGACACGGGTATGGCTTTCCCTATATTGTCCATAAGTAGCTTTAACTTGATCTTTTAAGCTCCAATCATGCTCCTTTTGTTATCTTTCCACTTCTCTTTGGTATTATACCCTGAAACTGATATATTTATCTGTTAAGTACCGAATCCGCATTGATTTTATTCAAAAGACTACACAAATTCATCATTAACGCTCATGATTTATAAGGGTTAATTTACTCTTATCACTTACTCAAGTAGTAAATGGCTTATTCTCTCCCTTCTTCGTCTTCTTAACCAAGCATGCACCCTATAGATTCAAGTAGTATTGTTAGGTATAAAAATAATGGTTTACCAAGTTTAAGAGCCACTAGCACTGGAGAATTCATGAGATATTGCTTGATTTCCATGAATGCTATTTTACAATCCTCATTTTTCTTAAGTAGTTTGAATAAAGGGTGGCATTTATCTGTGAGTTAGGAGATGAATCAAGCAATGTAATTTAGATGTCCAAGTAGTCCTCTAACTTCTTTAAGAGTACGTGGAGGTGGCATTTCTGGTATTGCTTTGACCTTTTGTAGATCATTTTTTATGCTCTTTTAATTGACCATAAAACCCAATAATTTCCCAGAGGTAACTACGAAAGTACATTTATCCAGGTTAAGTTTCAATTGGTATTTCCTTAACCATTTATGCAAATTTTTTAGAGTGTCTACATGGTCTTCTCCTTCTTTGGATTTAGTGATCAGATCATCAACATACACCTCAATTTCCTAGTGCATCATGTCATGAAATAATGCAATCATCGCTCTTTGATATGTTACCCTAACATTTTTAAGACTAAAGGGCATAACTTTGTAACAAAAGGTGCCCTAAGTTGTGATGAAGGTTGTTTGGTCTTATATTCTTCTGACATCTTGATTTAGTTATACCTTGAAAAACCATGATAGGAATCAAAATCCTATAGGACCTATCATTAGGGCAAGAGCCAAAAGGTTACAAAATTTAGCAATGAGGGTCATCTTTAAACAATTCAACCCCGAAAATATTTGTATAATAACTTTTTTTCTATTACTTATTTGTTGTGCATTCTAGTAGGTATACTTATCAGTTTTTATAGGATGATGAATAAACTCACTAAAGCTCAGCTTGTGGGTTATTCATGGACTTACAAAAACTAAAGAAGAATCGGTCCAACAAATTGCTCAATTGAAGTGAAGAACCAACCACTTGAAGATCATTTGTACTTGTAATTTGTTGATTCAAAACCAGTCACTTGTTGGTTATATTTGTAATTTGTGCTCTTGGGAATTGGTCACTTAAGTAGCATCTTTGTAATTTTTGGTTTGTTTTTACCTTAATAGGAGCAAGCATAAATACTTGCTAACTAGGGTTTTTAGGGGGCTTTTTGATATTTTTGACAAAACACACTTTTGTTGCCATGAGTCACCCTCTTGCATGCATCTACTCTTATCAATTTCTTTGGAAATTGTGGCGAGTTTGGCTTAGGAATTCTTGTGAGTTATATCAAGATTTTCTAAGTTACATTTGATTATTGCTAGTGAGTAATATCTAGTTATGATTGGTTGATCTTTTATGTGTTCTTTTCATGCTAAATTAGGGTTCATGTATTTCTAAGATTACAAGCCAATTGTAAAGATTGGAATTACATTATTCCTTTGTAATTGACTGGTATTGGAATTCTCTTGCAGTACTTCTAATTTAGTTCATGCCATTTAAGATTGTTAATCCTTTAATTGACACCAATTGGGGATTTTGTCTTCATTTTGTTCGTCACGCCATTTTGAGTCCAATTTGTGCGATTGATTATTCATTTGTATTGTGTGCTTGATTTGGATTCTTAAGCACATCATATTTTGGTATCAAGCCATAGGTTTTGAGAAAGGGAATTACGTGAGCTTCATTTGTCAATTAGGGTTCTTGAAGTTGATTTCTTGATCTGAAATTATTGAAGTGAAATTGTAGTTGTTTGTGGTTTTGTTACATTCTAATTGTTGTTGTTGAAGTGAACGTAGATTGCTTGTAGTAGCATTTGTTTTTCTAGAATTTGTCGTGAGGTAAAGAGGAGTGCTCCTTTGTTCTTGTTCGGAATTGAAGCTACTTCCATTGAGACAAAGAAGAGTGAATTATTTGTTGGTGATTTCGGAAATTGAGGTTGTCATTTGCAAATTTTCATATTTGCATTGCGTGGGAAATTAGGAAGTTATTTGAAATTCAAACACATTCATTAAGTTAAAGAAGTTATTACGTAATAGTTTATTGAATGTTACTTGAATTTGAATTTGCTTATTACCATTTGTGGAAAGGTTAAATTAAGAGTGGTATTTTGAATTTGTTGAGCCGTGAAGTGTAAGTAGTGTTTTGGTGGATTGAGGAAGTGTTGTACATGAAGTGTGAGTGGGGTTGTGATTGAAAATTGCACCTTGAGTAAGGTGTGTGTGTGTGTGGTAGTGTGAGTGTGTTATGAAGGGTGTTACAACGTGTTGTAAGTTTATGTTGTGGAGAGTGTTGCAACTTATTATGAGTTTATGCTGTGAAGAATGTTGTAATGTGTTGAGAGTTTTGTTGTGGAGAGTGTTGCAACTTGTTGTGAGTTTGTGTTGTGAAGAAGGTGTTGCACTTGGACTTGGAAGTGTGTACATGTGCCTTAAGTGAAGAGAGTTATAGTGGTTAAAATTAGGATTTCAAAAAGCAAGCATTAAAGTGCGGAAGTTATTAGTGAGTAATATACTTGAACACTTTGCTTAGTTAGAATTATTAACCTACTATTTAGGGAAGTATTTAATAATACTCCTACTTGTTTTTACCTTAATTGAAGTGTAAAAGTGTGAGTGAAGTTAAGTAGAGTTTTGGTTTTTCTTTTGTAGTGGTTGTTGTGTAGCATTAGAGTGTTGTTGTTATGTCGGAATTG
Source organism: Laguncularia racemosa (assembly GCA_037954665.1). Lineage (NCBI taxonomy): Eukaryota > Viridiplantae > Streptophyta > Magnoliopsida > Myrtales > Combretaceae > Laguncularia > Laguncularia racemosa. Next base: position 1,084,670 of record JBBMOL010000066.1, read on the forward strand.
TGTGTGTTGTGGTGTAAAGTAAAGTGATTGTGAGAGAGTGTGTGTAAAGTCATTGTAGAGGTGTGTGTTGCATTTAGTTGTGTAGTGCACTGTAGGTGTGTGAGCACTGTGGAAGTGCCATTATGTGTATTGCACTATGAGTGTAGGTGTGGTGTAAGGTTGAGTTATGTCGATTGTAACATGGTGTGTAAGTGTGTGTGTGTAGTGAAGTATGTTGTTGGCTTATTGAAATTAGTAAGCAACCATGTCAAATGATTTGTATTTGTCTACTAATATACTATGTTGAGCCTTGACTTCTTTTCCAAACATTGATGATAGGCAGAGAGAAAATTTGTTCCACATATCATGTAGAGTACAAGATAATTTATGTGTTCTTATTATTGATTGTGGTAGTTGTACTAATGTTGTGGCTGCCTCATTAGTATCGAAATTACAACTTGTAACTACCCTACATCCAAAACCTTACAAATTACATTGGTTGAGTGAGCAAAGGAGTCTCCATATAACCCATAGAGCTAGGGTACCTTTCAGTATAGGGGATAAATATCATCATGAAATAGAATGTGACATTCTTCCCATGTGTGCATCCTATATATTGCTTGGCAGGCTGTAGTTGTATGATAAGAGGGTTTTACGTGATGGCTATAGAAATACTTATATGTTCCAATAAGAGGGTAAACGTATAGCATTGAACCCTATGTCACCATCAGAGGTCCAAGAGGTGCAAAGATAGATAAATCAACTATTAGAGGTCCCTGAGGTTCATATTCAGATGAGACAACCTTTTGAGGACCAAGCATTTTAGAAGCAGATGTGTTAACCGTCAAAGGTCTTAAAGGTTTATGGGCAAATGAGTAAACTATCAGAGGGCCAAGAGGTTCAAAGACATATAAGTGAAACAGGGAAGAAGAAGACATTTTTGGTGGGATAGTTTGAGTTAAGGGAGGCCATAGCAGATGATAGACCATTATATGTGTTGTAGATTAGTTATATCCGAGAGATGGAGGGACAAGAGCAATTACCCCCTATAATAGCTCAGGTATTGGGAGATTACAGTGATATTTTTATAGAAAACTTACTGAGAGGATATAGAGTTTTTGCTACATTTAACCTATCAGATTTGAGGACAAGGAATCAAAATCCTACAAGACCTATCACTAAGACAAGAGCCAAAAGGTTACAAAATTGGTGATGAGGGTCCTCTTTAAACAATCCAACACCAAAAATATTTGTATAATAACTTATTTTTTATTACTTATTTGTTATGCATTCTAGCAGGTATACTTGTCAGTTTTTATAGGACGATGGATAAACTCGTTAAAGCTCAGTTTGTGGGTTATTCATGGACCTACATAAACCAAAGAAGAACCGGTCCAACAAATTGCTCAATTGAAGTGAAGAACCGGCTACATGAAGGTCATTTATACTTGTAATTTGTTGATTCAAAATCGATCACTTGTTGGTTATATTTATAATTTGTGCTTTTGGGAACTGGCAACTTAAGTGGCATCTTTATAATTTTTTGTTTGTTTTTACCCTAATAGAAGCAAGTATAAATACTTGTTAACTAGGGTTTTTAGGGGGGTTTTTGATATTTTTGACAAAACACACACTTGTTGCCGTGAGAGTCGCCTTCTTGCATGCATCTACTCTTATCAATTTCTTTGGAAATTGTGGTGAGTTTGGCTTAGGAATTCTTGTGAGTTATATCAAGATTTTCTAAGTTGCATTCGATTATTGCTAGTTAGTAATATCTAGTTATGATTGGTTGATCCTTTATTTGTTCTTTTCACACCAAATTAGGGTTCATGTATTGCTAGGATTACAAGCTAATTGTAAAGATTGGAATTGTATTGTTCCTTTATAATTGATTAGTATTAGAATTCCCTTGTAGTACTTCTAATTTGGTTCACGCCATTTGAGATTGTTAATCCTTTAATTCACGCCAATTGGGGATTTTGTCTTCATTTTGTTCATCTCGCCATTTTGAGTCCAATTTGCACAATTGATTATTCATTTGTATTGTGTGCTTGTGATTTGGATTCTTAAGTACATCAAACCATCTATGAATGAAAATAGATGGTTTCCAGTTATATTATCTACCAAGACATCTATATGGCATAAAGGGAAATTATCTTTTGTGTTGCTTGATTTAGATCTCAAAAATCTACACACATGCGAACTTTTCCATTTTTCTTTATTACAAGAACTATGTTAGCTACCCATTTAGGATAATCTGATACTTCAATAAACCCAACCTCTAACAATTTCTTAACTTCTTCTTTGATTTTCAATAAAACATTAGGCCAAAATCATCTTAATTTTTGTTTCTTGGGTTTGATGTCTTCTTATGTAGGTAGCTTATGAACTACGATTAATGGGACAAGTCCTACATATCTTTATAAAACCATATGAATACATCAAAGTACTCAAATAATAGCTTGATTAACCTCCTTTTTTGTTCATCATTAAGATTGCCTCCAATCTTAAGATTCCTAAGGTTACCCTCATTTCTTAGGTTGACTGTTTCAATCAACTCATCAAATGAAATCCTACCCTATTTATATTGTTTCCAATTTTCTTAAATCACTTTATGGTCATTGATATCATCTAAACTAATAGAGTTAGAGGAGATATCAACATTTTTACCCTCTAAGTGTGCGAGATATCCCTAATTTTCATCATCGGGTTTTAATACATGTAAAAAAAAATGAATAAGTAGAAGAAGTGAATTGAAATTTTATTGATTCCATTTATATGGGTTATACTTGTTAAATGAAAAATATATGAAAACTCAACAAATATTGAACCATGGTTCACCCTTACTCTAAAGCAATTTTATTTCTATTTAGAGAGAAAGAGAACCAATTTTGAAGTGATTGAGAGCTATGGGATATGCCTGTTAATTCTTGTTGTTGTTTATTTGTGAGCTTGTTAGATTTGTCTTCTTTTGCTAATACTGGCGTTTTAGTATTGGCCAAACAGGTGAATATTGTTTAGATTGGTGGAAAACTCATTGGGGTATTGTATAGTTTGTCACCCCTTCTTCCTTGCTTGAATCTCATTTAAAATTCTTCTTTCGGAGTAAGGATATATCCAAAACCAAATGTCCTTGCTTGACTTGCTTTGAATTTCACCTTTCTACATCTCAGTGCTTTGGAACTAGTAATCATGTACACCTCATCAAATATTTGGAGTCCGAGGTCATCTATGCTTTCTTCTCCTATACAGGGTATAGTCATTTCTTTATAAATGGTGTAATCTTGTTCACCCAAAATAGTGATGATCTAACCATTAAAAATGAATTTGACTTTCTGGTAAAGGTTGGGGGGGAATAGCTTGTGCTGCATGGATCCAAGTTCTCCTAAGGACCAAGTTGAAGGAACTTGGTATGTCTAGAACTTAGAAAGGGATTCCAAATAACTACAAGTAGATTTACACCAGTAAATCAAATTTCCCTACAATTTCCTTCCTTGACCCGTCAAAATCTCTCACTATAGTAGATCCTTGTTTGATGTTAGCTATGTTAACACCTAACAAGTTAAGAGTAGCTCAAGCGTATATGTTGAGGGAAGACCCATTATTGATGAGAACACTAGAAACAACCATGTTATTGCACTTCACCACTATGAAAAGTGGTTTGGTGTGTTGATTACCTTCTTCACTTAACTCCTTTGTTCAAAAGGATATTTGATTAATGGCAAAAATGGAATTAACAATGTGTCCCAATTTTTAGTAGTCATTCCCTATGGCACCTTAACTTCCCTCAAAGTTCTAAATAAGTCTTCTTTGTGAGGCTCGGAAGAGAGTAAAAGACCCATAAGGGAGATTTGAGCTATGGTCTTTGATAATTAGTCCATGATTTTGTATTTACTAGACTTGATCATCTTTGAAAAGGCTATCAGCCTTTCTTCTTTTGCTCTCTACTTTATGACTTATTGCTTGATTCACTGGTTTTAAGCTTTTTTGTGGTTTCTTCTTCAGGGCTGTAGACCCTTCTTAACCTAGTGATCCTTTCAATGATAGAATTTAGGGGGGTTTTCTTCATTAACCACCGCATAACTAAATAGGGCAACTTTACAATTTTTTAGTGTTAAGGGAACATGAAAAGTATATTTCTTAACTTTCAGGACTTTTTGCTCTTGCTTAGGTTCCTTATAACATTTTAGGATCACTAGTTTAAAATCAAGTCCTATTATGTTAACCGTTTGATCATACTCCATCTCATTTTGGGGGTTATCTTCCTCTTCAAAATCTAAACCTCAACCACCTGGATTAGGTTCTTCATGAATCAGCAGTTGGATAGAGTAGTCTACTAAATAGTCAAACTTCCCTGAATATTGCCTTATTAAACCGATCATGGGATCACCTGCATGCCATCTTTTTTTCAATTCCTTTTAAGTTGTTAACTTGTAAAGCTTGGGAACCAATATTTCCCGAATGTAAGATGCTTGAATTTTGCCTTCCAACAGTAATTGACAGATGGCTATCTTGGCTTCTACTCTATTATTTGTGTTGATTGATGGTGGGAAGCTGGCTTGTTGCAAGTTCCATGCTATCTGTTATATCGGCAACCTGTCTAAATCAATTTCTGGTTCAGGTGCTTTTGAGGTGATCATGTTGATGGCAGGGCCATGAATAGGAAGTGGGTGGTTAAAGTCTAATCGCACTACTCCTACATCGATCAGATCTTAGATTTTATTTTTAAGTCTTTAGCACTTGTCTATAGAATGTCTTACCTGCCCCATATGGTATTCACATTTGAGGTTGGGGTCATAGTTCCTCAATCTATATCTCTTGTCGGGAATTTCAAAGCTGATTAGATTATCTGCGTTAAGATTTATAAAAACTTAGCTTAGGGGGATTGGGATACGAGTGAATTGTCTAAGAGGTCTGTTGATTTGAGGTTGGTTGCTTAAGTGTGGTTGGATTGAAGTGTTTATGGTTAGGTTTAGTGTTTAGAAAGAAAGGTGAGGGGTTAGCCAGTTATTCTTATTGGAATTAACCATGCCAATGGTGGTTTATTTTCCTTTGATATTATTCAAAGGTTTGGAGGATGTTGTTCTAGATGTTTCATTGATAGGTAATTTTCCAGAAGTGATAACATTCTCGATCCTACATCCTACTACTACTACCTTTGGGAAGCTTGAAGAGATCTGCCCAATCAAGTGTGTGAAATGGGGTTTCTCCGATGTATTGATGAATATTGATGTTAATTCCCTCTTAGAGATTGGAGTATTGCTTGAAGGACTCATTATGTTTCTTGTAGATATTCCCTAAATCCCACACCAAGGGAGTAGCTTCAATGTTGAATTTGTATTGCTTATAGAATGCCCAAGCCAACCTTTCCCAAGTTTGATTTGGTTGAGGTCTAATTGTGCATACCAAGTTAGGGTAGGTCCAGTGAGACTGTCTTGGAAAGTCTGCACCATTAGTTGGTTGTACTACACATATTTGCCCATTTTTCGGACATACAATCTAGTATGCATCTTTGGACATCCAATGCCATTGCACTTCTCAAACTCTAGCACTTTAAACTTTTTAGGATAGGCAATGGCATCAAAAACTCTTAAGTCAAAGATGTCCATTGGCTTATATCCATCTGGCCCTTCCAAAGTTCTTATTTTATCAACAAATTGTTGATAAGGTTTTCTCTCCATCTCTTTCTACCTTTCCTCTATTTGCCATTGCAGATTTTCAAGATGATATGAGATTCGAACTCCCAATTTTGGTTCTACATCAAATGTTGGATTGATTATAGAGTTGATTTCCTCATTTTCGAGAGGTAGAATTTCGACATTTTTTCTTTTCTACCCCCCTGAATGGCCTTCCTAATTCAATTGAGTGGATCATGGGAAAGTAAGACTTTCCACCAAAAACTTGACTTAATCATTGAGATTCTGCACTGTTTGTTCCAACGAGATCATCCTTTGATCAATAACATTGTCACTGGTGTTGCTGTTGTTGTTGCTTAACATCTTAGCTTTGGAACGGTTGTTATATGGACCTCTTGTAGGGTTTTGTTGTTTATGCGCTATCTTGAAACCTAGTTAATCAACACTGGTAAATTTGTTAGTGTGATTTTTTTTTCTTTTTTTTTTTAAAGAAGCAGCAGCAGAAGAAGATGAATGCATGCATAATTCAAGAAAATGCAAATATAGAAACTAGCAAGTAATTGTTAAAGTAGAAAATTATTGAAATTTTATTAAAGTTGTAAATCTCAAAGTTTTGATTACATTGTAGAAAAACAAAACAACTTAAAGTCTAATTCTTCCAACTTTTTTTCTCAACTATTGGTTCTTGCAAGAGCTTCCTCTTTTTTTGATGATTTTGTATTAGCTCCTTCTTCTTTCCCTTCACTTAACCGGTCGGGGCTTCTAACTATTTAATCTTCTAATGAGCTATCCTGAATTGGACTTCTAGAGCTCTATTCTTTTGGTGAGACTCTTTGAATATGTTTTTCTAGGTATCCACCTCAACCTCTACTACATAATCAAAGTGAACCTCCATTCAAGCTTGCACTTGTTCCATATAAGTTCTCATCTCTGCGCATAGATTACTTGGTGCAGGATGTGTGATATCGGGAGCTCGATAGATCCTTTTGCTGGTTTTGTACAATTGATTGATGATGAAATCCTAAGTGGCCTGATGTTTTCCCACTTCACCTTAAAATTCACCCAAATCAATATTAGGGCTTTCAATTCGAGATTCCCATAAAGCCTTTATTCCCAACAACTTAGCTACCTTATCAGCAATTATCATGTTAAGATTTTAATACTCAAATGTAATTGATTGTAGTGATAGTTTGTGGACTATATCTTGAATAGTGCTGAATTGACACACCATCAAATGTAAATGGTAGCATGTACACCGATTAAGCTTAGTTAATGGAGTTGCCTGAAAATCTTTGCACTTTAGGATGATTTTGTGGCAATTTCTCCATTTAGCAATCCATAAGATGTCATCTACACTAAAGTTTTCAAGTACCCAAGAGTAGCTAGGAATGTCAGCAAGTAACTTCATTTTCAATGAGATCAATCTGGTGGGCTAATGCTCATTTAATCATGTTCAGCCCGAAGCATTTGATGTGGCTTACAAACCAAATTATGATAAGGTTGATGTTACTTTTGAAGATGGCATGCCTTTTTCTCTTTACAAAATTCAAGTTACAAAGAGTAGGAATATAGGACTTCCCTTCCAGAAATTGGGCTACTAGCTCAGCCACCCTATAATGAATGTAGAAGACCCTAATAGGAAAAAGAAGTGTTCCAAATGCTGATAGTATATAAGCATGAACTCGGTTCTATTTCTAATTTTTGGTGTCTTCACATAGGACGTCTTTCTAGTCTTCAGCATCATATCAAGCTCTAAACCATGTTTGCAAGTCTGTTAGATAGATGCAATATCCATTACACTTTCTTAGTGCTTCATTGATCACCGATTTACGGATTCCCAACAACTTACTAAAAATGCTAGCTAGCCTTAATTCTAGATCCGGTATATATATTTCATTGGCCAATGAAGGGGCTTGAAGAAGTTGAGTATATTCCTCTATTGTTGGTGTGATTTAATGTGGGCTAAGGAAAAATGCTACAAACTCCTGTTTCTAGAAAGATAAAATCAACCCAATTTTCTTATTGATGTAAGCCTGTTCTTCGGGATGGAAGAGGGTAAACCAAAAATTCCGTATAAGCTTCGAGTCTAATGGCTTCTCGATGCTAGCCATCTAGAAGATTGCAAGAGAATTACAACTCAAAATCCTTTGTTACAAAAATTCCTAATTTACATTTCTCTATTCATCAAAAGTAGAAAATAAACAAGATTGTATTGCTAATTACAACATAACTTTTACAAGGAAAGTGATTTAAAACTTATATTTGCAACTTTACTTGACGTTGCTTTAGTGATTACTTGTTGGTTTATGATTTCATGTGTGCAAAAAGGTAGGTTCTAGAAGTCCTCAAACTTTGCAGCTTCTCACGTTTTCAAAGAAACGGATCCTGAGCTACATCGAAGTTTGAGTAGTTAGCCTACTCGGCCTATAACTTACACAATAGCCTACTCATTCCACTACACTCGAAGCTTACACAATGGCTCTCCTCCCAAGGTCTTAAGACGGCCTAAGTCCAACCGTATCTAACACACGTTGAAAATAATAAAATAAATCATAAATCTTGCATAAACAAAAGTTAATACAAAAATATAATAGTAGTAATAATAAATATTTTAATGAATAACCTAAAAAAAATTCTATTTTTAGAAGGTTTAAGTGGCTAGCCCACTTAAGATTCCCCAATGGAGTCACCATCTTATTGAGCCAAAATTCCGATTTATTTTTCCTAACCTGATTTACACTAAATCTTATGCTCATTTAATGTAAATCCTCGACTAAAATTAGGAAAAAATTTTAATTTTATCTAATTTTAAGAAAAAGGAGTCATCACTTGATCGAGATCAGGAAAAATATTAAATTAAGACTAATTGAGCAAGTTAGTCTTAATTTAGCTACTAGTCCATATAAAATGTTTAAATAAAACCAGAGATTTTGGAATGAAGGTCTATCCTATTAAAACCTTATAGTTGCAACATTAACCTTCCAATATTAAAATTTATTTTTCAAAAAAAAAATTAACTAAAAGAAAATCTATTATTGAGGTCACCCCATAGGTGCCTATATACTTGCAACTTAGGATTAGACAAATTGTAGTTCTCAAATTTAAAAAAAAAAATTATTATAGAGATGAAAATTTATTTATTCATAAAAAAATGTTCAAAAGATTTATACTAAAAGGAAATAATTTTTTAATAAAAAAATTATTACATATATATATTTAGAAAATTCTAAAAATGTAAGAAAAAGTAAAATATTTTTTTAATAAAATAATTTTTTTTAAAGAAAAACATTTTTTAATAAAGTAAATTTTAAAAAGTATTATTATTATTATTATTATTATTATTAATTTTTTAGAAAATTCTAAAACATAAAAAAAAAACCTAAAATTTTTTTAAGGAAAACGTTTTTTTATAATAATAATAATAATAATTAAAAAAAATCAGGCGAGCATGGTCAAAGTTGTAGATCAAAGTTGGGACAACAGCTTCTAGCAACTGTTTTCGACAATAGCTTTGACCCATTAAGAGTGTCAGAACAATTTAGTTGAAGATGGTACATCAACTTACCTAATTAGTTTAATCCCAAATGCAACGGAAGACATCAGTCAAAGAGGTAGCTGGCGATGGAGCTTCGAACTGTCACAATTCAAGCTTTCCTCAATGTTTCTAGACCAAAGTAGGGTACTTCCTAAGCTTTTCGATGATAGGGAAACTAATGGAGGTGGTGGTTTTTTCCTAAAAGGGGCTTATGGAAGCTAATTCCTAGAGAGAGAGAGAAGACGTAGTTAGAGAGAGAAATTGGTGAAAAGCTTTAAAATGAAGGTGATTTTCTATGAATTCATGTGCTGGACAAAGAATTGAGGGCCTTATTTATATTGATCAAGGTCGAATTAAGTGTAGAAGGTGGATATTTGCAATGAATTCGATTTTTTGAATTGATGGGCTTTGATATTTATGATTTCAAATTCAATGCATTTGGCCATGAAAGATTGGTCAAATTGTGCTCCTAATGATTCATTCTTTGCTGAAAACGTTCATGGAAGCTTCGATTTTGTCCAAATCGAGCTAAATGTGCAAGAACAATTTTCGTGTTGGATGATTTTTTTCCATTTCCATGCCCTTTTTAGCTAATTAATTAAGTATATTTAGACTAATTTTTGGCTTAAATGCATCGTAGGGAATGTGATCTCCATGATTTCGCCATTAATTCGATGAAATCACAAAGAAAAAAGGGTAAAAAATGCTCTAAAAGTGGTTGTCCCAAGAAGGAAAAATAAGTGAATCACAACCAGAGGAAGAAGATGATGAATAGTAAAAACGTGTGTTCAAAACACATTTTTTTAATTGTTTGCTAAATGGAGAAAGTGTGTGTTCTTAACTGTTTGCTAGAAGAAGAAAGCGTGTTTTGAATACATATTTTCTTAACTGTTTGCCGAAAGAAGAAAATATGCATTCAACACATGTTTTCCACTAGAAAAAAAAAAATTACGCAACATGCGCCCACCATGATTCAAACCTAGGACCAAGGATCGTTGTGTGCATGTATCTTCCATTAGGTTGTTGGCCCATGCCTTGGTTTTGTTATACAAACAAATTGTGTTTTTTTTTATGAAAAAAATAAAATAAAAATAAAGAGGGGGCAAAAATAGTGTGTCTACAATTACTAGTGGCAATACTGGAGATGTTTGATAAGAATGAGAGGCAAATGTGGTTGTTGAGTTCGTTATCACAAAGAGTTAAGCAGTTCGAGAAGGCTTTTATGTGTGAGAAGCTAAGGAAAAAGAAGGAAGAATGGCAAGCATGCGCTAGTGGGGTTAATGGCTCAAAAATTATTCTAGATTAAAAGAAATGTAAAAGGAGAGATAGTATATCATTATTAGATTAATCATTTTCATTTGTTTTCTTATGCTTCCAACATTTGAAAAGTGGATTCCTACTAAAATAACAAAAGGCGAATTTCTACAAATAGCTTTATCTTTTAGTCTTCCAACTTCAATGATAATACAATTAAAAGGGAGGGAGGGTTAGGTGGAATTTTAGTTTTGGATCACATCCATTGTCAAACTTAGATTAAAAGGACAATAAATTGATTGAAATTTTTTAATTTGGTCAATTCAATCAATTCTTATTCTCATATGGTGGTTCGTACTAATAAAGGCTCATTGTATGGAATCAATTTAGTGGGGAGTTCAATGGTGATAGTCTTGAGTTTAAGACTTTGCTACTATAATATGTTTAAAATGAGGTACTATAATTCACTCAAAAGCTTAAGCTATTGGAGAAGTTAGAAGAGTGGTTTACATGAATATCAAAAAATCTTTGTTAAAGAGAATGGATATATCTAATGAAAAATTAAATAGAATATTGTATAAATTTTCAAGTTATTTTGCCACTTCATAGACGCCACTTGAGAATTTGAGAGAGCATTCTATTATATTGTGATTCAAAAGTTTGGGGTCACATTTTGGTTGTGCCATGTCATGCTTTTACCAAAAGAAGTGTTTCTTAAGCTTCTTGCTTAAAGTTGTCAAGAAGTTATATGTAGAGTAAATTCCATTTTAATAGCAAGAAGATAGATTTCCAAGTGGGTTTTAAGCCAAATCATTGTTTGAGAGGTTCTTATTTGCATTGTTGGCGAGTGATATAAATGTGACTTGTTTGTATTTATTGGACAACTTCATAGTATAATCACTTATAAGTGATTATATAATATAGTCATTTTTTTATTGTTAATAGGCATTATTTACTATAATTTGAGATGATTTACTATTAGAAAGGGAATTGTTGACAACTCTCATGAAGGTTGTTGATAACTTCTTTTACCATTAATGAGGCTTACTTTTATATAATTCAAAAGATTTTACAGTAATTGGGAATATAACTATACTATATAGTCATTTTTTAGTGAGTACAATGTAAAATTCTCCTTGTTTACTATGTCAAATGGCTAAAGATAACTAATTATTAAGCTAACCAATTTTCTTATTTTAGTCAATTAAGTGGTTAGCGAGTCAATTTGAGCTGGGTCACAGGTTCAACAATACTTTATAGGGGCAAGTTTTTAGTATAAGAATAAATTGTAAAAGGTTTTAGGACATATTCTAGGAAGCCTTATAGAGCATTAAGTGAGGTTTGGATTTTATAAAATCTATACCATATCGCTTCAATGGCTCCCTTAATTTTCATGTCTACAACTATATGATAAAAGCTTAAATATATTTGAAAGATCAAAGTTAATAGATGCTTGATTATCAAAATTTTTAATTTTAAGCTAAGAATGTAGCTATTAATAATGAGAGTTTTTTTTTTTTTTTGCAAATTAATAGATGAATTGTCAAATGCTGTAAATGATATATTACAAGATTAGAATCCTCGTGTTCCTATGGAGTTTGAAACAAAGAATTATGCGTGGAAATTATGGGCTAACTATGAAGCGAAAATGGGGTTCGACCTTCAAAAGCAATAAGCCAATAAAAGTGAGGTAAATGGAAAGTTCAAAGAGATTTATATGTGCTACAGAAGGTAAGCAAATATCACAGAAAAGAGAAATATACTCACAAAAAATCGAAAAGCTAAAATAAGAACCGGCAATCCAAGAGCTAAAACAACAACCAGCTATCTTATGAGCATTGGCATCTTCGAGAGACAAGAAAGGATCACCTTCATGAATTTTGGATTTCAAAGGTGAAGCAAACAAATCCTGAAATGTGAAAAACATAATCCTATCATCGGCTGAATTCTCAAGCGCATATGATATTTCAATCTGCTTAATATAGTAAGCGTAACTCCAAAAGTAATCCCAATTACGTCGCGCCCCCACCCCCCTCCCGGTAAATGAGCATTGTCAAACTTTCGTTCCAGCAAGAGCAAATTCACATGCTAGAAGTTTGAAAAATGCCGCCAAGCTACAATAGCAACCAACCAACTCTGGCAAGACAAGCATGGATGCTAATCTGATGTAGCCAAACAAATATCTGAAATCCGCAGCACCACTCCGAAGACTTTGCAATTAATTATTGAGTGTTCATGTGGCTCCACAGAACTACACCACACCAAACTCATTCACCCATTCCATCTGCATCAGTTCGTGTATTAGTTGCCTTCTTCAAGCTCAAAATATTGCTTGCGTCCTCTCTTTTGTCATAATAGTTCTGAAATACTCAATCAAGATCATAAGCACTACTCTATAACTCATCAATTCCTATTTAGATATATTTACCTTTAGACCAATCACAACTTTCGCAACTTCAAATTTCAAAACATTTCCACCAAGACCATGTTCTAGGCCTTACAAGCAAGACTTACGAGTGACAGATCAGGAGGCTAGAGTAAACAGACAAAGGACTGATAAAGATCAGCACAAACAACAGCAACAACATCTTCAACAAGCAACAGAAGCAACACAACATCCTCCGAAAGAACAGCAACATCATCCGCAACAGCAACAAAAACAACCATCAGCAACAGCAACAACATCAGTACATATGCAATGACAACAACCTTGATCAAGATCATCACAAATCAACAATAAGATTACTACAACAGATTTAAATCTCAACCTTGTGTAATTTGATAACAACAAACAACAAAAAGAATTATGTAGAAATGTATTTATACTACAACAATCAATATACAATTTGAGCATTCTTCTACAATTAACTCTTGCAATTTCTTCATGGTATCAAAGCTGCTCCTTGACATCTAAACTAAACCTACTACTCCACCAAGCTGCTCCTCGATAACATGTCTTCAAAAGACACATCAACAATCATCCAAAACAATCTAGAGCCAACCTAACCTCTCATCATGATAACAATCCACAACTCAATCAAACTCAACACCCCCAATTATCTTTCCTGGAAAACCCAAATTGAAGCCATCCTTATAGGATATGATATGTCCAAATTCATAGATGGCATGTTGGAATGGTGGAAGTATGGTCCTATTTTTTAGGAACCACAAACCACAACTTCCACTAACTACAATTCCCATGTTCCCACTATCCACTTAATCCTAATCAATCACATTACCCACTAACCCATTAGCATGATTTTAGGAAACTTTGATGGAAAGTTTCTCTATAAATAGCTATTGGATTCAAGGTCCCAGAACATGAAAATTCTATTAAAACACATTACCATCTTGTGAGTTTTTTGAATGCTCTGAAGATCTTGAAGGTTCCGGGACTTAACGGTTTTGTTCCTCTTCGTATTAAGCAATGGCAAGAGGTTAGTGATTTTCCTATTTCCGCTGCATTTTATGAGTTTATGTTTAGTTATGGCTTACATTTGGTATCAGAGCCGTAATTAAACCTTTGCCTTGCGAGTTCGAAAAAATAATTTTCTCCAGAAAAGTTGATAATGATGGAGACAGGGGATACACGGCCTGAATACACGGCCGTGTGTCCTGACCGTGTACTCAATCAGAGTTCACAGACGAATACACGGCTTCCTCACATGGCCAGGAGACGACCGTGCACCCGCTGCAGATTTCCACAGAAGCATGCACGGTCCCTATACACGGTCGTGTGTCGTAACCTTGTATTCTATCAGGATTTCCACAGAAGCATACACGGTCCCCATACACGACCGTGTGTCCTAACCGTGTATGACTCTGTGAATACTCTTCTAGGTACACGGTGCAAATTAATTTTTTATTAATTTCGTACTTAATTTTACTCAATTTTCAAGTATAATAATTGAGTAATAATGTTGGATTTTATGACATGTTAAATTGGAAATAGAGTAAATTATTTATTATTTTCCTTAAATAATTTTTTCTTGAAATTTAACATGTCAATTTTATTTAACATTTTCACTTACAATTTTGTGAAAAACTTTTGTGGAATTTTATTTTGTATTAAATTCCGTATTTATTTTAAATAATTTGTGTATATATAAATTTATGGTTTATATACACTAGCTTGTTAATTATTTAAAATATCGTTAATGAATTGCATTAGGATTTTGCAATTTTAGTATTTGTTCAAGGTGCTTAAATTGGTATGTGATTGTATGTATATTTCGAATTTATTATGCATGCAATATATTGTTCATGTTTAAGTACATTTAGAGTTATTGCATGATGTTTAGCAATAGCAGTTATTGTTGTCTTGTGATTAAATAATTCTAATAAATTTTGGCGTAGCCATAGCAGCCTTATTTAGATTGGATTATTTATTAGAAATCACATTTAGTATTATAGACATTAAATAACTTCATAAAACATTAAGTTAAAAGTCTAAATTGAGTCAGATTAATTTTGTCTAAGGAGACATTATCGTGGGACAAATGTGACCCCTCCACGTCTTTCCTGGGAATTCGTTCGAATTCTGTCTAAGGAGGCTGGATTTTAAGTTGGACCTTTTGTTTAACCTACGCGTCTTTCCTGGAAATTTATCTGATCTCAAGTGATAAAAATAATTTTGTTTAACTGAGGTTTAGCCAAAGCAGCCTCTATTGAACGAAGTTATTTATACGGTATCACATAAGAAATGTTTAGACTTTACATTTATTTTGTTTGATGATCCATAAAGCATTGAGGTATAGCCACAGCAGCCTTATTAAGGATGGATCTCATAAAGTAATTATGAAGTAAAAGAAATATAATGTCTATTATAAGGAATGAATCTTATTGAATTAAAAATTTAGCCCACAGGCAATTTTTATGTCACTAGATTCATTATTGCATGATTTGCATTGGTAAATTATGATTTATGTTATAGTCTCAAATTAAGAATTAAGCATGTTGTGTTTGCAGCTATGCAACCTTTGATTGATACTAAAGTAGAAATCCCTATTTTAACAAGTGAAAACTTTAAGACTTGGAGAGATAATGTACTTCTTCATTTGGGGTGTTTGGACATTGACTATGCCACTATTAAGGATAAGCCACTTCTGAGTGAAGAAAGCACTTAAGCTGAGTTTGATCTTCATGAGAAATGGGAACGGTCTAACCGACTTAGTATCATGTTCATTAAGAGCAAACTCACTGTGGATTTCCGTGGCTCAGTGGATCAATATAAAAATGTCAAAGAGTTGCTAGATGCCCTTGAAAGGCAATTTAAGACTTCTAAGAAGTCTCTAGCTAGCACCCTGATTATGAAGTTCACATCTGCTAAGTTGACTTCTGTGAAAGGCGTTAGAGAACACATCAACAAAATGTGTGATTTAGCAAATCGCTTGAAGGCTCTAGAGATTGAGATGTCGGATGCTTTCCTAGTGCATTTTATTCTGACGACCCTTCCATCACAGTATGGACCTTTTAAGATCTCTTACAACACACATAAGGACAAATGGACAATAGATGATCTATTGACCATGTGTGAAGAAGAGGAAGCCCGATTAACTCTGGAGATGGGAGAAAATGCAATGATGGTTACTCAAGGAAAGAAAACCGGCAAAGTCAAAGGAAAAGGGAAGGGTAAAATCCAACCCAATGCTGACATCAAGAAAGAGTCCAAGTGTTTTTTCTGTAAAAAGAAGGGACACATAAAGAAAGACTGTGTCAAGCATAAAAATTGGCTTGAAAAGAAAGGTAACTTAGTCTCATATGTTTGTTTTGAGTCTAACATGGTTGATGTGAATTGTAACATATGGTGGATTGATTCTGGATCTACGATCTATATTTCCAATTCCATGCAGGGTTTACAAAACCTGTGGAAACTAGTAGGAGCTGAGCGATTTATCTATTCTGGAAACAAGATAGAATCACATGTGGAAGCTATTGGGACATGCATATTAGTACTTAAGAGTGGCTTTAATTTAATTCTTGAAAAGACCTTTTATGTTCCTAGTTTTTCTAGGAATTTGATTTCAGTTTCAAAACTTGTACCTTCGGAATTTACTTTTAACTTTTCAAACAATGGTTTTGATTTATTTTATAAATCCAATCATATTGGTGATGGTTCTTCATTGGATGGTCTTTATTTATTAAATTTACATAATAATGCTACTCATAATGTTATGCATGTACAAGCTGGTACTAAACGATGTGTTATGAATGAGGATTCTTTTACCTTATGGCACCGTAGACTAGGTCATATCTCTAAAGAGAGAGTTAAAAGATTGGTGAATGATGGTATACTTATTCATTTAGATTTCACTAATTTTGGTACTTGTATAGACTGCATAAAGGGAAAGCAGACTAACAAGTCAAAGAAAGGTGCCAAAAGGAGTTCGGCCATATTAGAAATTATCCATTCTGATATTTGTTGTCCAGATATGGATAATCAAGGTCAGAAATACTTTATCACATTTATAGATGATTACTCACGATACATGTATCTCTACATGCTTCATCATAAAAGTGAAGCGTTGGAAGCCTTTAAGGTTTTCAAAACTAAAGTAGAGAAACAATGCGGTAAGCAAATCAAGATTGTGAGAACCGATAGAGGTGGTGAGTATTATGGTAGATACACTGAAGATGGACAAGCATCAGGTCCTTTTGCTAAGTTTCTTCAAGATAATGGTATAGTTGCCCAATACACCATGCCAGGTTCACCTTATCAGAATGGTGTTGCGGAAAGAAGAAACCGAACATTAATGGAAATGGTGCGAAGTATGTTTAGTAGCTCTAAACTGCCTAAATCCTTATGGATTGAAGCATTAAAGACGTATGCGTATATATTAAACAGAGTTCCAACCAAAGCTGTTTCTAAAACACCATTTGAGTTGTTCAAAGGTTGGAAACCGAGTTTGCGTCATATGCGTGTATGGGGATGCCCGTCTGAAGTTAGAGTTTACAACCCACAAGAAAAGAAACTGGATCCTCGGACTATAAGTGGGTATTTCATTGGATATGCCGAAAAGTCCAAAGGATACAAATTTTATTGTCCATCTCACACTACTAGGATTGTGGAATCAAGAAATGCAAAATTTCTTGAAAATGACTCAATAAGTGGGAGTGATCTATCTCAAGACATAGTTCATGAGCAAGATCTACCTTCCACATCAGGTGAGAGATTGGTTGTTGTTCACAACACTCCTCGAGTTCAAATAGGTGTTGAACAACCAATCAATGAAAATCCACAAATTGCTAAGGAAATCATAGTAGATCAAAATCAAGAAATGATTGAGCAACATGATCCACAAGAAAATGTTATCCCAATTTTAAGGACATCTACTAGAGAAAGGAGATCAGCAACCCCTAGTGATTATATTGTGTATTTACAAGAATCTGAGTACAATATTGGAGCTGAAAATGATCCTGAGTCTTTCAAGGAAGCTATGAATTGTGATGAGTCAAATTTATGGTATAATGCTATGTTAGATGAGATGAATTCTATGAAGAGTAATGAAGTCTGGGATCTTGTCCCGTTGCCCAACGGTGTAAAAGCCATAGGTAATAAATGGGTCTTTAAAACTAAAAGAGACTCATTGGGCAACATTGAAAGATATAAGGCTAGACTTGTTGCTAAAGGGTTCACTCAGTGTAAAGGAATTGATTACACAGAGACCTTCAGTCCTGTATCCAGGAAAGACTCCTTACGCATAATATTAGCATTAGTAACTCAATTTGATCTTGAGTTACAACAAATGGATGTGAAAACAGCTTTCCTAAATGGTAATCTAGAGGAAGAGGTTTATATGAAACAACCTGAAGGATTTTCCTCTAGTGATGGTGATCACTTGGTTTGCAAGCTAAAGAAATCCATTTATGGATTAAAACAAGCCTCCCGTCAATGGTATCTAAAATTTCATGATGTTATCTCTTCATTTGGTTTCGTTGAGAATATCATGGATCAATGTATATACCAAAAGGTTAGTGGGAGTAAGATTTGTTTTCTTATCCTATATGTGGATGATATCCTACTTGCATCAAATGATAAGGGTATGTTACATGAGGTGAAACAATTTCTTTCTAAAAATTTTGATATGAAGGATATGGGTGATGCATCTCATATCATTGGGATTAAGATTCATCGAGATAGACATAGAGGAATCTTAGGTTTATCTCAAGAAACATATATTAACAAAATTTTAGAAAGATTTCGGATGAAAAATTGTTCACCTAGCGTTGCTCCTATTGTGAAGGGCGATAAGCTCCATTTGGACCAATGCCCTAAAAACGAGTTTGAAATAGAGCAAATGAAGAACATTCCTTATGCTTCAACTGTTGGAAGCTTAATGTATGCTCAGGTTTGTACTAGACCTGACATTGCATTTGCTGTTGGAATGTTAGGAAGATATCAGTCAAATCCGGGACTTGACCACTGGAAAGTTGCAAAGAAAGTCTTGAGATATCTTCAAGGGACAAAAGATT
The DNA here is from genome assembly GCA_037954665.1 of Laguncularia racemosa. Taxonomy (NCBI): domain Eukaryota; kingdom Viridiplantae; phylum Streptophyta; class Magnoliopsida; order Myrtales; family Combretaceae; genus Laguncularia; species Laguncularia racemosa. The sequence continues at coordinate 1,103,546 of JBBMOL010000066.1, forward strand.
ACATGCTTATGTACAAACGGTCAGACGATTTGGAAGTAATTGGCTACTCTAATTCAGACTTCGCCGGATGCGTTGATTCTCGAAAATCAACATCAGGTTACATTTTCATGTTAGCCGGTGGAGCCATTTCATGGAGAAGTGCCAAGCAGACTTTAACTGCTACTTCTACTATGGAAGCTGAGTTCGTTTCGTGTTTTGAGGCTACCTCACAAGGTGTATGGTTGAAGAGTTTCATCGAAGGGCTTAGACTTGTGGATTCTATATCTAAGCCGCTGAGGATATATTGTGACAATTCAGTTGCAGTCTTTATGGCTAAAAATAATAAGAGTGGAAGTCGAAGCAAACATATCGACATAAAGTATTTGGCCATAAGGGAACGTGTTAAAGATAACAAAGTGGTCATTCAGTATATTAACACAGAGCTGATGTTAGCCGATCCTTTGACTAAAGGCATGCCACTACAAAGATTTAAGGATCATGTTGTCAATATGGGACTTGGTTCCATTATGTGTTAGTGAAACTCTATAGAGTAGATATTTCTCATATTTGTTGTGCACATTTTGTTTATTTGAAGAAATATCAATAAAGTTTGGACCTAGAATAAACGTTAGGTTTATTCATTAAGCTGTTGGGAAAGAGGTTTGAAAACTTGATACATTGTAATACATGGAAGATACTACTCGAGTAATAAAGGGAAAATATCGCCATGATTCGTGTATTGTGTTTTCTTAAAGTCTAAGGATTTGTGGTATTAAAGTAAAATATACGGACCAAGTGGGAGAATGTTGGAATGGTGGAAGTATGGTCCTATTTTTTAGGAACCACAAACCACAACTTCCACTAACTACAATTCCCATGTTCCCACTATCCACTTAATCCTAATCAACCACATTACCCACTAACCCATTAGCATGATTTTAGGAAACTTTGATGGAAAGTTTCTCTATAAATAGCTATTGGATTCAAGGTCCCAGAGCATGAAAATTCTATTAAAACACATTACCATCTTGTGAGTTTTTTGAATGCTCTGAAGATCTTGAAGGTTTCGGGACTTGACGGTTTTGTTCCTCTTCGTATTAAGCAATGGCAAGAGGTTAGTGATTTTCCTATTTCCGCTGCATTTTATGTGTTTGTATTTAGTTATGGCTTACATGGCATCCATCCACCGTCACTGTAGACAACACCATCTTCCCTAACCGAGCCTACCTCACCTGGTGTCGACAAGATAAGTTGCTATTTAGAGCACTTGTTGGTATCCCTCTTCCAACATTATCCCCCTTGTTACATAAGCAGCCACCTCCCACCAAGCTTGGCAGATCCTTGCCAACACCTATGCCAAACCCACCTGCAGCCACATCAAGCAACTCAAAGACAATCCGAAACATATCACCAAAGGCTTAAACTCCATCATTGACTATATCCAATCCATCCAAATTCGTGCTGATGAACTTGCAGCACTTAGCAAAGCTCTTGATCAAGAAGACCTCGTTGAGAAAATTCTCAATGGACTAGATGACACCTATCAATCTGTCATCGATGCCGTCAACAATCGTGACAACCTCATCTCCTTTGATGAGCTTCATGAGAAACTCATCAACAAAGAGCTCTCCCTTCTTCACACCTCCCTCCCTACCTCCGTTCTTCCTACCTCTACTCACATCTCACACGCACGTTCCAATTGCTGGCCTTCCCAAAACCGTATACTCTGATCATCTCCCAACTCTTCCTCCCCTGCTCCTGTAGCAACACTCCCTTCTCAACCATCTCCCATCATCACATCTCACCCACCACGACCCTTCCTTGGCAAGTGTCAATGGTGTCGTGAACAGGGGCATGTTGCCGTGCATTGTCCTCTCTTTTGTCAACAATACCCTCACGCACGACCCCCCACACCAATCAATCTATACACTCCCTCCCCCCAACCTCTTTCCTTGAAAACATAGGCCAATGTTGCCCTCACAACTCCTGCAAATACCTCTTGGTTGCTGGACAGTGGTGCCTCTCACCATGTCACTACTGATCTCAACAATCTTGCCCTCTACAACCCCTATGTTGGCACAGATGAAATCCTCATTGGCAATGGCTCAAGGCTCTCCATCACACACACCAGTTCCACCTCTCTACCCAACTCTTCCCGCTCCTTTACCTTGTCTAATGTTTTATGTATTCCATTCATGCATCGCAATCTTATTTCCGTTTCTCAATTTTGTAAGTCTAACAATACATTGATTGAATTCTTACCTTCCTCATTTCATGTGAAGGGTCTCCAAACATAGGCAATTCTCCTCCGCGGACACACTAAAGATGGCATCTATATCTGGCCCTCCACCACACCGCCACTCCTTGCCTTCTCGAGTGTTATCACATCTCTCCCTACCTGGCACCATCATCTCGGTCATCCTTCGCTACCTATCCTCAAGCATCTCCTCCACTCCAACAACTTAGCAGTATCTAGATTAGCAGGTTCTTCCTTTGATTGTAAGTCTTGTCATTATAATAAAAGTCACAAGTTACCATTTGCATCCTCTACTCTCACTTCTTCCTCTCCTCTTGAACTAATATTTACTAATGTACGAACCTCCCCACTCACGTCTATTAATAACTTTAAATATTATATTATCTTTGTGGATCATTACACTAAATAAATATGGCTCTTCCCTCTTAAACGCAAATCAGTTGTTCTACATGTCTTCATACATTTCAAAACACTTGTAAAATACCATCTCAATTGCACTATCAAAACACTCTACTCCAACAATGGTGGTGAATATCAAGCCCTATTGGCCTATCTCGCCACTTACAACATCTCTCATCTTACAACTCCTCCACACACACCATAGCACAATGGCTACTTTAAACTCTGTCATCATCATACTATTGAAACTGGCCTTGCTCTCCTCTCGCATGCGTCCATGCCCTTCATCTACTATACATATGCCTTCCTCATTGCAGCCTACCTTATCAACAAACTTCCTACTCCAACACTCCACAACACGTCTCTGTTTGCTAAACTCTTTGGTACCACCTCTCATTATGACAAGCTTAAGAGCTTTGGCTGTCTTTGCTACCTTTGGCTTAAACCATACACAAAGCACAAACTTGAACCTCGATTGTTCCCCTAATGTGTTGGTTGGCTACTCCTCCACTCAAAGTGCCTCCCTCTGCCTTTACACACCCTTTGGTCGAATCTATTTCTCTCGCCATGTTCACTTTGTCGAGTCTATCTTTCCCTTCAATCAGTCCCTTGATGCTGCCAACAAAATGGTGCTCCCTACAGAATGGTTCTCCCTATAGCTTTATCTACTACCGCCCTCCCCTCTATGCCTACTCTACCCCTCCTCAGAGCCATCTTCCTCTCCTCAACCTTCTTCATCCCTCCCTAACAACTCTCACACTATTTCCACCTCCATCCCTCCCCAACCTTCCTCCCCATGTGTCATCATCACTTGCTCTAAACACAACATCTACAAACCTATTCAAAAGCTCAACCTTCTTGCAGCTCTTCCACCCCCTCCTCTTGAACCTCGAACCATCAATCAAGCCTTGAAGGATCCCAAGTGGTGGGCTGCCATGTCTAATGAGTTCAATGCTCTCATCCATAATGGCACTTGGGAACTTATGACTCCGTAACCCCTTTAAAACATCATTGGCTGCAAGTGGATTTTTCGCACTAAATATTTACCTAATGGGTCTCTTGATAGGTACAAAGCTCACTTGGTTGCTAAAGGGTTCCGTCAACGCCCTAGCATGGACTACACTAAACCTTCAGCCTTGTCATCAAGCCAGTCACTATCCACCTCTTCCTAAGCATAGCTGTAAGCAATGGTTGGTCACTCCGTCAACTTGATGTCAATAATGCATTCCTCCAAAGAACCTTTCAAGACGAAGTATATATGTCTCAACCTCCAGGCTTCACTAACCTTGATCATCCTCATCACGTTTGCAAACTCTGGAAAGCTATCTACGGTCTCAAACAAGCTCCTTGTGCTTGGTATCATGAACTTCGTCAACACTTACTTACATCTGGCTTCCACAACTCCATGGTTGATTCCTCCCTATTCATACTCCAATCCCACGAAATCCTCCTCTATCTTCTTGTTTATGTTGATGATATTATTATTATAGGTAATGAAGTCTCCACAGTCACCAAGTGCATCTACAACCTTGCCTATCACTTCTCCATAAAGGACATGGGATCATTACATTACTTCATTGGCATTGAAGTTCTTCCGTATCCAACTGGTCTCTTCCTCAATCAACAAAAATATATTGCAGATCTTCTTCATCGGACCAACATGACCAATGCCAAACCTATCGCCAAACCACTTGCAGTCACACCTCCTCTAGCCCTCCATGATGGCTCAACCCTCATAAATCTCACTGAGTACCACCATGTTGTTGGCAACCTCCAATACCTCTCCTTCACTCACCCGAACATTGCATACACTATCAACAAACTCTCACAGTTCATGCACTTCCCCACCACAACGCATTGGCAAGCTGTCAAACGGCCACTTTTTTACCTTTATAACACAGCCGACCATGGAATCACTCTTCGCAACTGCTTCGTACTTGACCTCCATGCCTTCTCCGATGTTGATTGGGTTGGCAACAAAGATGACTACACATCTACTAGTGCCTACATCATCTATCTGGGTCGCAATCCCATTTCGTGGAGCTCAAAGAAACAATGCAGTGTCGCATGGTCCTCCACTGAAGCAGAGTATCGGGTAGTGGCTTCTACAGCAATTGAACTCCGGTGGATTTGCTCCTTATTACAAGAACTATGCATTACAATTTCTCGCCAACCGGTCATATATTGTGACAATGTTGGCTCCATGAATCTATGCTTCAATCCCATCTTTCACACTCACATGAAACATGTCGCACTTGACTACCACTTCATCTGTGAATAAGTACAAAATGGACTCCTTAGAGTATCGCAAATCTCCTCCTCGGGTCAATTAGCAGACGCCCTCACTAAATCACTACCTCACTCTCACTTTTAGCACCTCACAAACAAGATTAGACTTACTTTACGACCATCCATCTTGCGAGGGCATGATAAAGATCAACACAAACAACAACAGCAACATCTTCAACAAGCAACAAAAGCAACACAACATCCTCTGAAAGAACAACAACAGAAACAACCATCAGCAACAGCAACAACATCAGTACATATGCAATGACAACAACCTTAATTAAGATCATTACAAATCAACAACAAGATTACTACAACAGATTTAAATCTCAACCTTATGTAATTTGATAACAACAAACAACAAAAAGAATTATGTACAAATGTATTTATACTACAACAATCAATATACAATTTGAGCATTCTTCTACAATTCACTCTTGTAATTTCTTCAAGGACATGTTACGTCCAAAAGAGGCAATAGAGAATATTTTGTCTTCAATTTGTTAGGCTGCTTATATAGTACTTGAAGATTGAAACCACGAAGAGATTTGTGTTTTAGAAGGAGTATCTGAAACAGCAAACACCGTCTGTCAGCTCCCATGAAAAGCTGCAACGATATTTTCTACCGGTATTATCTATTAAGCATACATGTCAAAAACCATGGACTAACTTAATAATGGCTTTAATTGAAGAAGCAAGCTTCAAAATTTGAAAGTTTGATCGAGCATAGTCTGTGGTAGAAATGAAAGGACCTAAAAGATAGACCTGGGGATACTGTTTTTTCAGCGACCGAGAAATCCACCAACACATATCAAACTGATAGTTAAAAGCAACCAACTCTTTACCAGAATGGAAACATGCAATCTAATATGTGAAAAACTTTCTCTAAACCTTCCTAATAGTCAAATTCCTTTAAAGTTTTGAAAACATTGCAAACTAGTTACAAGCCTAATTACACAAGTCCGGGACTTACTCTGCTTGTTGTCCTCTAGTTGGTTCATTAGTCCATGCTATAAACATAAAAAGATTATTCATAAGAAACAAGTCCTGTTTTTGAAGTTCCTTGTCAAGTCTGCAGTCAGTTGACTGGTTATTGATGACAAGATAGGCATTATTCCTTGAACCAAGGGTAAGATTGTATCTATGTGATTGAACAACTTGACCAAGTTTCACATCATTTCTGTTTTAGCTAATTTACAAAGCGTAAATAAATGCAAGTTGAACAAAGATTAATTGCAATTAGCTTTGAGAATATGCTAAACTAGATTTTCCAGAGAATGCTTTAGTTTGCGTACCTGCCAATCTAGTAGATTTATAACAACATTCTCTCTCTGCCTGCCCATCCTCAGGCAGGAGCATCTGCACTTCTTGCACAGTTGAAACCATGGTCATAGTAACAAACGTTGTCTTCCCCCGATCAAAATTTTCCGAACCTTTAATGAAGAGGGGCTGAATTAGCTCAAGTGCTATGTCTCTTCCAGGTATTGTATTAGTGGCGTGGCTGCATGGTTGGTGATTCGCTGGCTTGATCAAGTTAATTACTATGGCTTAAGTGAGTAAAAAAAGTGTGATTAGGAGGGATTTAATCTTGATCGTTGGTTTTTCATAATCAACGTGGCAACATCTAGAGAGGATGAATTGAGGGAAATTGAGAAAGAGTGAATGGTGATAACCCGTATCGGTAAAAGAAATATATGGAATTGATTATGGGGTCCCTTAACCTCTATATACTATATCCCGTATTGGCTGCAAAGATACAGCATTAGCAACGTTGAGTGCAAATACAAATCTTGAAAAAGTTGAGATCCTTGTATTTTCGTAAGGTTTGATGGTGTGTTATACTAAAGTTTTCACGTATCTTCATTTGTGTTTTATAGTATAAACTTCTATGTGGTATAATCATATAATTTCGTTTTCTCATTAAATGCAGAAAGTTAATAGCATATTTAGCATCAGACCATACATTCCAGAAAATTACAGTCTCTCCCAAAACACATTTCGTTGACCTTCAAAGATGATGCCCGGTCGTATTCTTCGATGAGATTAACGAGTTCTTCATCAGAGGTTATAGAGACCAGAGTGTCTAAGTCTTCTGTCGGCAACTGGCAGCGAAGATGGGATACAGTGGAGTCGCACAGTTCTCCTAGTTTGGACAGCAGCTCTGTGATTAGAAGGACAAAAAATAATAATAATCAAAATATGTCCCAAGAAGGTTGGTAAAACAAGGAGATGCAGTAGGTATCTAGATGCTGGAAAACTTGGAACAGCAGTCAGTTTATCTATTATTGCCGGTAAGGCAAGTTACGTTAAATGAAATAATGCATTTAAGAAAATGGAAATGGAGTCTCAAATCTCACCAGAGAAGGCCATGAAACGGTTGACGGAAAGAAGACGGGCTTCGCCACCGATGGAGCGGAGTTTGCCATCAGGATTGCGGGGGAGAATTTTGCCACCATAGCTGCAGAGAAATTTGATGGTGGTGGCGTCAGAGGTTGGTCTGTGCATCCTTTGGTCATCCAGGGTTTTGCGAGGAGGGGGCTTTGGTGCTTGGATGATGTGGGATATATTATGAGAATGGAGATGGCTAGTTCTGAATATTCTGTTCAGAATTGGAGTCCTCAAACCTAGAAATAAATTTCATTTCCAAGACATATTTATAGTGAAAGAGACTTTTTTTAAAAAAAAAAATAGTAACAGTAAAATATTAATAAAATTTTAATATATAAAAATATAAATGATATTTATTCAAAAAATACTTATTATGACTAACATATATTAAAAATTATTAATAATTATATATTACTTATCAAAACATGTTATATATTAATATTAATGATTTTTTTTCAAAAAAAAAAGCCTTGTATTTATTCTATGTTTTTCATGCAATAGGGCTTTGGAAAAAGTCAAGTTCATATTGTATCCTTTTTTCCCCCAAATAAGTTAATATTACATCAAATTAACAATTTAATTTTGGCCAAAATTAATAGCAATTTACCTCATCTTGAAGATTTACTATTTAGAAAGATGAAATAAAAAGTAGGTGTTTCAAATATCCATCTTCTTTGTATGCTCAAAAGAAAGTAATTGTTATAATTATGATTATTTATTTGAACAAGTTTTTCTTTTCTTTTTATAAATGTTTAATAATTAATAAATGACAATAACTAAGACTATTGTAAACTAATGTAAGAATGCTAACCTTCAAACTGGATAGATCAAATTCAATCTCCCCTTCTAATAAGTTGTAGTATTATGTATTGATAGAGAAGTTTTAGATGGATAAATATTTACAATGCAACTATAAAGGAAAAGAAAAATAGAAAACATAATTATTCACTTAGAAAACACCAATGAACTTATAGTGAAAAATTGCGAGAGTGAAGTGAAGTAAGAAATTAGCTATTATTAAAGTAGAATGTTTTTTTTTTTTAGTATGAAAATGGATTCTCTCTTATATTTAAATCCTAATACAAAAGTATATATAACTTCAAATAAATCTAGATTTCATCAAATTCAAAACAATCACAATAGAGAATAGGGATGTCCTGGTTGACCGCCAAGTACCAGCAGCTTGACCCAGGCCTTCCTAGTTCCTACAATCGACCAGCCAGCCATCAACCAACCGGTAGAATACCAACAACATGTCCTCTCCTCCGAATTTCGCTTTGCATTCATTTCGGATTTCATAATAACCTGCGTAGAGCATACATTACCAACCAATTGAATTCAATATATGAATCACAATCCAATGATCAAGGGAATTAGATCAACTTCATACCATTCATCAAAAGTGTCTTATATCCCCAGCCACAACCTCGCTATCATCTCGTCTCACTCACACTCTTTGCTCTCACCATTCTCAATTATTCCTTGCTTTTCCTTCTAGTTTGGTGAGTTTTCCTTTCCCATTTATGCCCTACTTTTCTTCATTTCTAATGGTCATATCGTGTTACTATTGAGCCTAAATTCCGATTCATTTTTCCTAACTTGATTTACACTAAATCTTATGCTCATTTAATGTATATCCTTAACTAAGAGTAGGAAAAAATTTATTTTTATCTAATTTGGAGGAGTCACCACCTAATCAAGATCAGAAAAAAAAATATTAACTTAAGACTAATTGAGAAAAGTATTCTTAATTTAGCTACTAGTTTGCGTAAAACGTTTAAATAAAACCAAAGATTTTGGAATTAGGGGTTATCATATTAAAACCTTACAGTTGCTACATTAACCTTCTAAAATTAAAATTTATTTTTCAAAAAAAAATTTAACTAAAAGAAAATCTATTATTGAGGTCGCCCTATAGGTACTTATGTATTCACTATTTGGGATCAGACTAGTCTTAGTTCTAAATTTAAAAAAAATTATTATAGAGAGTAAAATTTATTTATTCATAAAAAAATGTTAAAAAAATTTATACTAAAAGAAAAGAATTTTTTTATAAAATATTATTATTATTATTAATATTATAGAAAATTCTAAAATGTAAGAAAAAGATAAAAATAATTTTTTAAAGAAAAACATTTTTTTATAACAATAACTTTAAAAAAGCATTATTATTATTATTATTACTTTTTTAGACAATTCTAAAATGTAAAACAAAATAACTTTAAAAAATTAAGGAAAATGTTTTTTTTTATTATAATAATAATAAAAAAGGATAAATCTGGTCAAAGCTACGAATCAAAGCTAGGATAGTAGCTTCTAGCGACAATTTCTAGCAATAGCTTCGATCCACTAAGAGTGTTGAAATGGTTTGGCGGAAGATGGTGTGTCGATTTACCTAGTTGGTTCGATCTTAAATACTGCGGAAGATGGCAATCGAAGAGGTGGCCAGTAATGGAGCTTCGGAGTATCACAATTCGAGCTTTCCTCAATGTTTCTAGACTAAAGCAAGGTACTTCGTAGGCTTTTCAACAATAGGGAAACTAATGGAGGTGGTGGTTTTTCCTAAAAGTGGTTTATGGAAGCTAATTCTTAAAGAGAGAGAAGATGTAGTTAGAGAGAGAAATGGGTGAAAAGCTTTGAAATGAAAGTGATTTTCTATGAATTTGTGTCTTGGACGAAGAATTGAGGGCCCTATTTATACTAACCAAGGTTAGATTAAGCATGGAAGGTGGATATTTGCAATGAATTTAATTTTTTGAATTAATGGGTCTTATATTTATGATTTTAAATTCAATGCATTTGGCCATGAAAGATTGGTCTAATTGTGCTCCTAATGAATCGTCCTTTACTAAAAACATTCGCGGAAGCTTCGATTTTGTCTAAATTAAGCTAGATGTGTAAGAATTATTGAGCTAGATGTCTAAATCGATTTTGTGCGGGATGATTTTTTTTTTCCATTTTTCATGCCGATTTTAGCTAATTAATTAAGTGTATTTTGACTGATTTTTGGCTTAGATGCATAGTAAGGAATGTGATTTTCATGATTTTACCATTTGGTGAAATCATGAAAAAAAAAAAGGGTAAAAAATGCTCTAAAAGTGATCATCCTAAGAAGGAAAAATAAGTGAATCATGGTTAGAGGAAGAAGATGACGAATAGTAAAAACATGTGTTTAAAACACGTTTTCTTAACTGTTTGCTAGATGGAGAAAACATGTTTTGAACACACATTTTCTTAATTGTTTGCTAGAAAAAGAAAACGTGTGCTCAAAGTGAAAGAGACTTTTTTAAAAAAAAAAAATAGTAACAGTATAAATATTAATAAAATTTTAATATATAAAAATATAAATGGTATTTATTTAAAAAATACTTATTATGATTAACATATATTAAAAATTATTAATAATTATATATTACTTATCAAAACACGTTATATATTAATATTAATGATTTTTTTTTTTCAAAAAAAAAAAGCCTTGTATTTATTCTATGCTTTTCATGCAATAGGGCTTTGGAAAAAGTCAAGTTCATATTGTATCCTTTTTTCCCCCAAATAAGTTCATATTACATCAAATTAACAATTTAATTTTGGCCAAAATTAATAGCAATTTACCTCATCTTGAAGATTTACTATTTAGAAAGATGAAATAAAAAGTGGGTGTTTCAAATATCCATCTTCTTTGTATGCTCAAAAGAAAGTAATTGTTATAATTATGATTATTTATTTGAACAAGTTTTTCTTTTCTTTTTATAAATGTTTAATAATTAATAAATGACAATAACTAAGACTATTGTAAACTAATGTAAGAATGCTAACCTTCAAACTGGATAGATCAAATTCAATCTCCCCTTCTAATAAGTTGTAGTATTATGTATTGATAGAGAAGTTTTAGACTGATAAATATTTACAACGCAATTATAGAGGAAGAGAAAAATAGAAAACATAATTATTTACTTAGAAAACACCAATGAACTTATAGTGAAAAATTGCGAGAGTGAAGTGAAGTAAGAAATTAGCTATTATTAAAATAGAATGTTTTTTTTTTTTTAGTATGAAAATGGATTCTCTCTTATATTTAAATCCTAATACAAAAGTATATATAACTTCAAATAAATCTAGATTTCATCAAATTCAAAACAATCACAATAGAGAATAGGGATGTCCTGGTTGACCGCTAAGTACCAGCAGCTTGACCTAGGCCTTCCTAGTTCCTACAATCGACCGGCCAGCCATCAACCAACCGGTAGAATACCAACAACATGTCCTCTCCTCCGAATTTCGCTTTGCATTCATTTCGGATTTCATAATAACCTGCGTAGAGCATACATTACCAACCAATTGAATTCAATATATGAATCACAATCCAATGATCAAGGGAATTAGATCAACTTCATACCATTCATCAAAAGTGTCTTATATCCCCAGCCACAACCTCGCTATCATCTCGTCTCACTCACACTCTTTGCTCTCACCATTCTCAATTATTCCTTGCTTTTCCTTCTAGTTTGGTGAGTTTTCCTTTCCCATTTATGCCCTACTTTTCTTCATTTCTAATGGTCATATCGTGTTACTGTTGAGCCTAAATTCCGATTCATTTTTCCTAACTTGATTTACACTAAATCTTATGCTTATTTAATGTATATCCTTAACTAAGATTAGGAAAAAATTTATTTTTATCTAATTTGGAGGAGTCACCACCTAATCAAGATCAGAAAAAAAAAATATTAACTTAAGACTAATTGAGAAAATTATTCTTAATTTAGCTACTAGTTTGCGTAAAACGTTTAAATAAAACCAAAGATTTTGGAACTAGGGGTTATCATATTAAAACCTTACAGTTGCTACATGAACCTTCTAAAATTAAAATTTATTTTTCAAAAAAAAAATTAACTAAAAGAAAATCTATTATTGAGGTCGCCCTGTAGGTACTTATGTATTCACTATTTGGGATCAGACTAGTCTTAGTTCTAAATTTAAAAAAAAAATTATTATAGAGAGTAAAATTTATTTATTCATAAAAAAATTTATACTAAAAGAAAAGAAATTTTTTATAAAATATTATTATTATTATTAATATTATAGAAAATTCTAAAATGTAAGAAAAAGATAAAAATAATTTTTTAAAGAAAAACATTTTTTTATAACAATAACTTTAAAAAAGCATTATTATTATTATTATTACTTTTTTAGACAATTCTAAAATGTAAAACAAAATAACTTTAAAAAAATTAAGGAAAATGTTTTTTTTATTATAATAATAATAAAAAAGGATAAATCTGGTCAGAGCTACGAATCAAAGCTAGGATAGTAGCTTCTAGCGACAATTTCTAGCAATAGCTTCGACCCACTAAGAGTGTTGAAATGGTTTGGCGGAAGATGGTGTGTCGATTTACCTAGTTGGTTCGATCTTAAATACTGCGGAAGATGGCAATCGAAGAGGTGGCCAGTAATGGAGCTTCGGAGTATCACAATTCGAGCTTTCCTCAATGTTTCTAGACTAAAGCAAGGTACTTCGTAGGCTTTTCAACAATAGGGAAACTAATGGAGGTGGTGGTTTTTCCTAAAAGTGGTTTATGGAAGCTAATTCTTAAAGAGAGAGAAGATGTAGTTAGAGAGAGAAATGGGTGAAAAGCTTTGAAATGAAAGTGATTTTCTATGAATTTGTGTCTTGGACGAAGAATTGAGGGCCCTATTTATACTAACCAAGGTTAGATTAAGCACGGAAGGTGGATATTTGCAATGAATTTAATTTTTTGAATTAATGGGTCTTATATTTATGATTTTAAATTCAATGCATTTGGCCATGAAAGATTGGTCTAATTGTGCTCCTAATGAATCGTCCTTTACTAAAAACATTCGCGGAAGCTTCGATTTTGTCTAAATTAAGCTAGATGTGTAAGAATTATTGAGCTAGATGTCTAAATCGATTTTGTGCGGGATGATTTTTTTTTTCCATTTTTCATGCCGATTTTAGCTAATTAATTAAGTGTATTTTGACTGATTTTTGGCTTAGATGCATAGTAAGGAATGTGATTTTCATGATTTTACCATTTGGTGAAATCATGAAAAAAAAAGGGTAAAAAATGCTCTAAAAGTGATCATCTTAAGAAGGAAAAATAAGTGAATCATGGTTAGAGGAAGAAGATGACGAATAGTAAAAACATGTGTTTAAAACACGTTTTCTTAACTGTTTGCTAGATGGAGAAAACATGTTTTGAACACACATTTTCTTAATTGTTTGCTAGAAAAAGAAAACGTGTGTTCAAAGTGAAAGAGACTTTTTTTAAAAAAAAAAATAGTAACAGTATAAATATTAATAAAATTTTAATATATAAAAATATAAATGGTATTTATTTAAAAAATACTTATTATGATTAACATATATTAAAAATTATTAATAATTATATATTACTTATCAAAACACGTTATATATTAATATTAATGATTTTTTTTTTTCAAAAAAAAAAGCCTTGTATTTATTCTATGCTTTTCATGCAATAAGGCTTTGGAAAAAGTCAAGTTCATATTGTATCCTTTTTTCCCCCAAATAAGTTCATATTACATCAAATTAACAATTTAATTTTGGCCAAAATTAATAGCAATTTACCTCATCTTGAAGATTTACTATTTAGAAAGATGAAATAAAAAGTGGGTGTTTCAAATATCCATCTTCTTTGTATGCTCAAAAGAAAGTAATTGTTATAATTATGATTATTTATTTGAACAAGTTTTTCTTTTCTTTTTATAAATGTTTAATAATTAATAAATGACAATAACTAAGACTATTGTAAACTAATGTAAGAATGCTAACCTTCAAACTGGATAGATCAAATTCAATCTCCCCTTCTAATAAGTTGTAGTATTATGTATTGATAGAGAAGTTTTAGACTGATAAATATTTACAACGCAATTATAGAGGAAGAGAAAAATAGAAAACATAATTATTTACTTAGAAAACACCAATAAACTTATAGTGAAAAAATTGCGAGAGTGAAGTGAAGTAAGAAATTAGCTATTATTAAAATAGAATATTTTTTTTTTTTTAGTATGAAAATGGATTCTCTCTTATATTTAAATCCTAATACAAAAGTATATATAACTTCAAATAAATCTAGATTTCATCAAATTCAAAACAATCACAATAGAGAATAGGGATGTCCTGGTTGACCGCCAAGTACCAGCAGCTTGACCCAGGCCTTCCTAGTTCCTACAATCGACCGGCCAGCCATCAACCAACCGGTAGATTACCAACAACATGTCCTCTCCTCCGAATTTCGCTTTGCATTCATTTCGGATTTCATAATAACCTGCGTAGAGCATACATTACCAACCAATTGAATTCAATATATGAATCACAATCCAATGATCAAGGGAATTAGATCAACTTCATACCATTCATCCAAAGTGTCTTATATCCTATCCTTTTTAACCTAAGTGAATGTAATTTTGATAAAGAAAAGAGAAAAATATATATCTTCCGACTTTGCGTTTCGAAAAAAGAATATACTTTATCTCACGTTGCTTAAGGTGTTTCCGAATCGTATGAGCTATGAGCTATACGACACCACACACCTATCGAAATGTTTCATCCGAAATAGTAATCATAAAGCTCATCCTCATCCTACCAAACCAGCTAAGCTCAACAGCATTAGTAACCCAATTTACTTTACAATAATAAGAATTCTATTGCCATATTCTATAAAATAAGTATTACAATGTTTACTTTATTGAAAATACAGAATAAAAATTCAAAATGAGTAATCATTACTTAATTGGCAAAGAGGTGCTGAGACCTCAAGAAGAACCTGCCCCAAACCAAAGACTCCGAGAGGAGATTGGGGAAGATGAGGATTACATCCTCATGTTCTGGGATGATTACATGGATACCCAATTGGGTATTCCCCCCAGAGAAGAGCCAACAAGGCCTAGAATCCTAGGCGACAGACAGAAGCCTGCTGAATGCTTCTATCAACCGACAGTGATCAAAACTGCTCCTATGAATGATAATTCTTATTGAAAAGCTATGAATATGAATTCGTGGGAGGTCTATTTTTTTTTTCCCCATTTGTCCTCAAGATTAGCGAAGAGAAAAGGAACGGATCGGAGCTCTGTCGACTTGCAGCCTTCGCTGGGACATTGCAACATCTCGTCATCGGGATCTCCATCATCGTCCAAACTCCATCGTCATCCAGATCTCCATCTCTCCATCATCCCTTTATCCATCGTTGTTGCAGCATCTCGTTGTTCAGATCTCCATTGTCAGCCAGAACTCCATCATTCGGATCTCCATCTCTCTATCACCCCTTTCTTCTGTTGTTGTTGTTCACCGTGAAGTTACATGTCCTTTATCTTTTGATTTGGGATTTTTTTTTTTCCAACCTTGTTGCTGGAATCTATAAAAAGATTTGGGTGGAGTTTTTTACATTGGAAGGGTATTTTTGCCATTCTATTTATTATTCTACTCTTATTCTTTCAAGTAAACAATATAATTTTAATCTTATTACATCTAAGTAAATATTATCGTATTAATTTATTATCTATTTTATTTTTTAATAATAATTATTTTATTACAAACATTTTTTATTCAATAAAATAAATAAATCATAAAGGATTCCAATAGGGATAAATACATCGACACACATATTTTGGATCATTTTTCATTATCTTAATGCCACGTCAAATTTCAAAATAGTTTCCAAAGTAAATTTTAAATAGAATTAAGTATAATAGCTACCCCGAGAAAAACATCACCAGGATAGACCATCCAAATATTTATAGTGATTATACAAGCTTATGGCACAAAATACAAAAATAAATAGAAGAAACTTCAAGTATCACATTCTTTAAGTCAACTTTTTCATCCAACTTTTGTAATAGTAATCGTTTTTGTTCAGTGCCATATCAGTTGGACTTTTTCTTCAATTTTGTCTCTTTTCTTTTCTTTTCTTTTTGTTTAAAAGCATATTTTATGAAATTATCTAAACTTTCCTAAATTTTTATTATCTAGAGATATAAATATTAATATTTAAATTAAATAATTAAATTTAAATCTTCTTTATTCATTATAATCGTCCAAAAAATAAAAGAAAAAAACTAAAATTCTTACTTTGTGTGACCTGGTTTCCATCTGGCAATATACCCTTGATAGTTGCCATCGGATCTCGTAGACCGAGGAGAGGATGAAAGTCTAGGATTCATGCCTTTACGCTCCTTGTACTAGTGACCGCAAAGTCCAGGGGAATGCTCAATTTGACGGCCCATCTTCGGAATTTTAATCGCCATAAATACCATGTCAGCTACCAATCTCTGTTCACCATTCGCAAATGCATACTCTTAATATTAGTTGTACATATTCTTTGAACCCTAACAAACCATCACAGGAAGTACATGTACCTCCTGTCACTTTTTCTTTTACCTATTCTTTATTTATTTATAATATATGGGGATACACTAAGATCCAACTTAAGTAGTTAAAATTGATGCAATGTAATGTTATGAAAACTAATTTTTTAATGAGTTCAATTAGATTCAATTTTCTTTGTCTTACAGTAAATTGTAATCTGTATGTAAAGAAAAAAAAAAAAAATCAATCCCAACTTTAGTAAAACGTGGGCAGATTGGATAAACAATATTTGTCGTTGCTAGAAACAAGTAACGTGTGATACTTCCAATTAATAAATACTTGCTGGTATTTTCAAGAACATAATAGTATGTTTTAAAGATGGTTAAAGTAGGAATTCCTACCATAAAAATGAAGCCCTCGAAAAAGATTAGCTCGAATGCTGTCTAGAGATGGTCAAAAAAAGGAATGATGTCTAATAATGGAGCAACTAGATTTTAGGAGCACAACAGTCTTGGTTGTCTCCTTTGGCTGGCAAACATGGTCCATCAAGACCATGGCAAAGACTTGTCAACATAATGATCGAGTTATGTCGACTCATTTTCTTTTCTTTTTTTATTTTTCAATCTTGGAATCTTGGGGCACCTAACGTAAGACCCAAAAAAGAGATAGCCCCTCTATATGGCAGCAACATATGGCACGAATAAGATTTTCTCTGGGAATTAGACATACGATGTTCATCTCTCGGTACTCTTTCCGACATAACGGTAGACAGACAGCATTAGCTTCCGACGAGGCACATTTGTCGCGTCGTTATAGCTCCCGGACAAGCACATGGTTTTTATGGGGAGTTGTCCGATCTCTCAGCTTTTAGAATATGATGGAACTAAACGGTTCATAACTAAAGGCATGTTTATGTATAAGGCAAACCTTTTAAAACAGGGCTAATAATTTAATATCCGATCTGTTATTTATATATAAATATAAGTCATCATGTTTGTATAAGTAAAATTTAATATAATTAATAAACTAGTTAAATCCGTTTATAAACATATTCAATTTTTCATCAAGCATCCAAATTCAATAAACAAGTGTCATAAGTATATCTACCTTTAATAAACAAATTTATTGAAGATTAAGATTTTAATATTTATAATTTAATTTTACATTATACTACTTACTTATACTTTCTTTCTTTTTTATAAAATACGACGTATTAACACCAATCGCTTTGCAAGAGGTTTTTGAGTACTTATAAATCCTTTAAAAGAGCATTATAATTTTATATATATATATTTACCTAGACCCCATTATCTAATTATTTATACTATTTTTCTAATTTTTATAAAAAATTTATGAAAAATGGTAATGAGAATAAACAAATAAAATCTAAAGAAGGAAAGGGGGAAATGAAGTGATATTGGAACTTTACCCTTCCAGAGTTATACGCAAAATATATTAAGTCCAATATGCAGTGATGATTAAAAAAAAAAATTTGATTCTAAGTATAATTTTAGTTTTTGTTAGGTAATTGATTTATGACCTTAAAGCAAAAATCATCCAATAAAACACAAGGTAAAAGAATAGTAATACCAATACTTGCAAATTGCATTTTACAATAAAAGCAGATTGATTCTTGATTCACATGATGCAATAATGGTACATTGTAATAAAGGTACCTATATTAAACTTAAGTTTTGCTATCAATCTATTCATGCTAGGTTTTTTTTTTTTTTTTCAATTTACCAAGCTAATTTTATTTCTTTCTCTTTTCTCCATCTTATAATCTATTGCTTTAGTACCATTAAGGAATTTTTTTTATTTTTTGGGAGATTTATAAATTTGAGATATTTTAGTTGTAGTAGGTAAATTTAAAAATTGATTGGTTTGTTTCTATTTCTTTTTTATTAATAAAAAAAAAAATTCATATTTAAATTTATTAAAATCCAATTTTAAATTATAACTTATCATATTTATAACTTATTTTCATTATATCAATGATCTATCTATTTTGTAAGAATAAAAATAATTTTTTTTATTTAGTTTTTTCTTATGTCTTTTTATATTATTTCACAAAACAATTATTAAAAATACTATAAATGATAAGTATTTTATAATTTATAAAAACAGATATAATATACATTATACATTAGTACCATATAGTAATAATGCCATAATAATGATGACGGTCCCCCTACCTTTCAATCATGTGTCTGTCCCTCTGCATAAATCCTAAATTCATTCTAATGCGTATCGTATGTGCGCATGTCATAATTAAACTAATACAATTTCAATTTTCATTCAGATCACTCATTTCATCCATAGTTTTTCAAATTTTAATTTACAAATAAATAAGTCACACGCCTAAAGATATACTCATAACTATGAAAATTGAACAATAAAAATATTTAAATAATTAACGTTAATATATATAAAATTCTTAATGAAATTATTCCATCAAATCGTGTATAATTCCATAAAATGAATCAATTCATAATGAATATAAGAGCAACACAAAGAATAACAAGAAACATGATTGGAACATACGAAAAAAGAATAACTTAAGAGACATACATTATCTGTGAAAGCATGTCGGAGTGTGGCTCCGAATTTCCCGTTTTCTGTTCCCGAATGTCATATAATAATAATAATTAAAAAAAAATTGATCTATTGCTCAGATATGCGTAAATCTGCTTTTTATTTTATTTTTCTTTTTTTTAAGTTAAAATTTATTTATTTTCTTACTAAACATTTATATATGCATTTTGGATAACATTCTTAAATATTATATCTAAAATAATTATTCTTAAAATAGGTTTAGAAAATATGGATATAATTTGTGATTTTAAGGTTAAAAAAAATTAAAACTGAAAATGTAAACTTTATTCGCTTATTCTCGTATTTTGCTTAAAGGTATGAACAAGGTTTACACCTTTAGTATAAAATTCTTAAAAGCATAAATCAAGACCTAAAGTAGTAAATCGTATACGTGTTTTTTAAATTTATTTTAGAAATAATTATTTTAAGTATAATATTTTAAAAAAATATATAATATTTAAGAGTGTTAGCTATGCATTGCTTCCTGAATTTGCTGCTTTGTTTTTGGATTTATGAAAATTTTGAAGACAAGTGGGCTCTGCTTTTTAGTCCGTGGCTTAATGGACTTGGCTTCTTTTTTTTTTTTTTTCCTTTTCATTTCTTCAATTGACATAATTGGATCTAATCGTTGAGCTCCTTTTGGAAATCAATTGCATTGACTTTGTCTGGACGTGGGGTGGACTGATGAGGCTAAAAGAAGGAAAAAAAATATATATTTCAATTTTCATATTTATAATTATTTAATTTATAAATCAATAATTATGATTTTTTAGAAATTTAAATGATCTCATAACTTATTAATTTTTTATGGTCTCAACGATCCATCACATATGGAATAAATTAAGGAAAAGTTTAGTGAGAGATAGAATCTGGGCTAACTTTGAACAAAAAGTGTGTCTTCAATTGCTATTGGGCCTGTGCTTGACAACTAGCCTCTACTTCGATGACGGTGGATTTTGATGGGCCTTGACTGTGTGGACTTTGTTCTATATTCGGGCCATTTTCCAATTTTTTGGTCCATATTATAGCACTTAAAGATAATAAGTTTGTATATATTTTCCAAATTCCCATTTTGTCTATCAAAAATATAAACATACTATTATAAAGCCGAAACAAAATTTGTAATTTTAACACTTACCATAAAGGAACAATTAACTTCAAAATTATGATTATCATAATTTATAAATATGAAAGTGCAACTTCAGAATTAAAATTAAAAGATATATTATTTGTAAAGTGCTAGGTTCTTATGGAAAGGCTGACCACATCTCAAAAAGCCCATTTATCCATTATGAGTTCTTTTAAGAGCTCCTTATCTATGGGTAGGATGTAACCAGAGTAGGTCATAGTATAGTACCTATCTCAATCGATCTAATAAAAACCCTATAGGGTTTAGGGTCGAGTTTAGGACATAGAATAAAACTTGATAGAGTTTAGGATCGGGTTATGGGATTTAAAAAAAATGATTTGATAATTTTAAAAAATAATAAATTAATATTATAATTTATAATTAGTATATTTTATTTTATTATTATTATATTGTTAATTAGTATATTTTTATATTTTTAGTTTTTATATTTAATTTCTATATTCTTTTTGTCATAAGTAGATTAATAATAAATTAAAGAAACAACATATGAAAATAAGTTGAAGTATGAAAAAAAAAAGATTTAATTGCTATTCGAGTCGAGTTTGGGATGCATCGTTTGTTAATCAAGTCGGGTTTAGGTTAGGTAAAAAAAAAAAACTATTGAGTTGAGTTGAGTTTTAAGTATATAATTCTTTACCGGGTTAAGTTCGGGTTTCAATGAACTTGTCCCAAACCCAACTCATTTACATCCCTATCTATGGGTACCGTATTAAAGACCCATGAGTAAATATGCTTTAACGGATGTCACTATATTTATCCCATAAGGGCTCTTCACTAGCTAGAAGTTGATTGGTTTAAAAAAAAAATAATAAGTATGATAACATCATATGAGACTAGCTTATTATGCTCTTAATCGTCAAAACCGTAGAATTCCTCTCTCGCTGTCTCTTTTACACTATGTTTGGGATGAGGGAAGGATTTAAGGTGAAAGGAAAGTGGGAAGAGTAAATTAGAGAGGAAAGAAAGTGAAAGGGAAAAAATTATAAATTTCCTTATTTGGATAACGAAGGAAGGAAAGTGGAAAGAATGTTAGTAAAACAATTTTTTGTTTTATCATCAAATTAGGTTTGAACACTAAAGACCCATTAGTGAGTTGCAGCTTTTGCCAATATGAGTGGAAGTTGAAGCATATTACCATGGATCTTGTAATTGTCGAAATGATTTCGTAAAATTTCTACAAGTTTCTCCCTTTTAGCTCTAAATTAGTTGTTACATGTAATTTCAGGTTATTTCTTCTAATCTAGCAACATCTAATCGTCTACCTAAGGCTTAAATCTTTTGTTTCTATGATCTCTTTGACACTATGTCTTTAGTTAACAAGATATGCACTTTTCAATTTAAGTCGAAGGTTTATCAAATAAACAAGATTCAGTTATTCCATCATCAAAATGTAACAATGGTATGCTAGGGACTAAAAACATTTTAGAAGTAGGGTTTACCGTAAGAACAGCTCGTAGTTGTATAGCATAGATTCTATTTTGAATTCCTCATTTAATAACCTTTGGTGGTTTACATGCTTGCTTAAGCAAGTATCAGCTACTATTGTAGGATCTAGTTACACTTAGATCTCTTATGCCTCCTTTGCTTACATGTGTGACATAAAAGTGATGGTATCATCAAGTTCTTACATTTCTTACTTTGGTGACCTTGCTTGCTATAGGTAAACATGCTTTTGATGTCCAGTTGCACTCTTTTCCCTCGTAAGGCCTATAGCATTTATTATATTTTTTGCCTCCTTTAGTTAAAGAAACCCTATTATGCTTCAATCCGACTATCTAACTACTTAGTTTGGTTAATGAATAGGTCACAAGCCTCCTCCCTACATCCCAGTCTAAAGCCTTACTTGCAAGCCTCTTCCTCATAATTACTTTTCTACTATAGTTGTGAGAGCCTTACTATGTCCTCTTACTCTTGCTCTAGTGACTAAACTGCTTGGCACTTGACTCTTATCATACTTCTGAAACCATTTAGAAAATTGTCTCTTACTTTATTTCAAGTCATAAAATATTTGTGCAAAAGTAATACTTTTTACCACTATGAAAAAGATATTGTATAGAGATTGTTAGTTAATGAGCTTAGCCTAGAAGGCCACTTCTTTAGACTAGTAATACAACTTTGAAAGTCAAGCTTATTTATTTTGAGATGCTTTAAAGATATTTAAGTTTATAGGCTCGAAATAGGGATTGCTAAATAATCTTTTCCAATAAACTTCCACACTTTATAGGCTTGTCCATAGCTTTGTGCTATAAGAAGCCCAGTAAAGAACAAATGTGCATTAAAGCACAAAAGAGGAGTTACAGATGCATTAATGATGGATGCATCTTTTCCGTCAATTATCACAATGATCCAATGGATTTTATGGAAGGCTCATCTCCTCCATCGACCTTTGTATTTACCTAATGGTTGAGGATGAGCTTCAAAATCTATAAATAGGTGTTTCTAACTCCCCATTTGACAAATTCAAAAGATTCAGATGAATGTCATTATGCTACTATAATCTTCCTATCAAAGATCAAACCATCAATTTGATAAAGAAAGTTCAAGAATATCCATTTGTCATAATGCAGGAAAGCTGCTAAGATCATTTGTTTCTTCTCCCATGCCCCTTTTTAACCATATCCCTCTTCATATCATTAGATGAAGACTTTTTGAAG
Organism: Laguncularia racemosa; assembly: GCA_037954665.1. Taxonomy (NCBI): domain Eukaryota; kingdom Viridiplantae; phylum Streptophyta; class Magnoliopsida; order Myrtales; family Combretaceae; genus Laguncularia; species Laguncularia racemosa. Next base: position 1,126,600 of record JBBMOL010000066.1, read on the forward strand.
GTCATTTGAAGTGTGGCATCACGTAAGGTGTGTTTAGATTTTTTTTCCTTCTATTTTTAACCCTTAACAACATCACATCTAATGCCTTATTTAAATTATTAAAAAAAAAAAAGTTGAGGTAATCATAGAACTTATGCCAGTATATAATGTATTATTGGATGGAGTATTTAAATTTTCCCTTCCATTTAGACTCTACATGATGATCATTAAGAACCTTGTCTAGCTTCAATTAATCAAATAGGGTGTTGTACTGAATTAGTTAACACTTTATTTACCACATGATCCTTCTCTCACATTGATTTATTTTCAAAATATTACACAATTCACTAATCTTCTCTAGGAGAAGAATGATGATATAAATCTTTGAATTTTCATATGTTTGTAATTTGGTGTCAAGATCATTTTATTTTTTTTATTAATTCCATATCTCTGATTTGTGAATTACCAAAACATCGGTATGCCTGTTTCTCTTTCCTCTTAACCAGCCAATTCAATTTATTTATCTAGAGATGAAATGCCTTTAGCCAAGAATCATATTTATACGATATAACGTACAACATGATTAAGAATGTGACTGGATATTAAATATAAAACCAACTTAATATACAATATGAAATATATGATTGTAATGTAAGGTAATTATCTGCAATCTCTGTTTAATTCATGTATTTTTAGTGTTGGCACAACTTCATACAATATAAAACACAAACACAACTTGGGTATTAAAGCCAAACCAACTTCACCATAAAAAACCTATCTTCTAGAGAGTTCAGCTTTTCTTTTATAATAAAATGTTAATAATAGCATTTTTAAGATGTTAATAAAAAAGCTTCAAGTTTCTATGCACTTCTTTGTTTCTATGTGTATAATCAATATTTAAAGGTGTAAAAAAATTATTCTTCTAACTCTTCACAAGCATAAATATTATTTTTTGCTAAATTATATTTTATAGGTGATAGATAAGGAGAGTCAAACCCAAAATGCTCACTGTCTCGCAAGTGCAAGATAGGTTGTAGTGTTCTATAAGCTAATTCAAATTTCTTATGCTTCCCTTTCTCATAAAGTTGATGTACAAGTATGTTATAATTTTAGGATTTTTTTTTAGTTAACTCAAAAATAAAATCGTTTTCATATAGACCTGTGGTAGAAATATAAATTTACATATAAAATCAGTATAATTTTATGTTTTTTGTCACACCCTAAAACCACTATAGTACTAACAGTTCGCCACGTGCCCTACTTAAGTAGAATACGTAAGATTACGATTATTAAGTGTTTTTCTAAACTAGTTGTAGGAACTTGAAATAATTTTTTAGATTTTGAAAACATTTTGGTAAAATGTTAGATTTTCAAAAATATTTAATAGTTACTAGTCATAAAAATGCATAGCAAGATAAAGAAGAAGAAGAAGAAGATAAACTAGATCTTAGAGCTTCTAAGGCTCATAAATGATACAATCCATAAATAACAAGTCATAGATCCACAAGCAACTCTCAATAATTTTTAGTACAATTGAAAATATAAAAATATAGTCTAAACTTAACAGATCTCAATCATAAAAATGATCAACGTGATTTATCTCCATGATCTCATCCCATATCTTTTTCTCAAAGTCATAACCCAACAAGTCATACAATAGATCAATAAAATTTTTACATAAAAAAAGGAGGGGGGGGGGCTAAAGAGGGAGTGAGTCACGAAGGCCCAATACATAGTAACACAAATATATACACACATGTTAAACAAGTATACAACTAATGCAATAGTTAATCATTTCATCCAATTAACTATTTTAATTAAACATCTAACATGTGAGTACTCATGACTTCGAACATCACAATGGACGACAAGGGGTTCGATTCCACTATAGTGAACAAGAAGGGTTGATAGGAGTTACCAAACTCCACATCATAAAAAACCATATACCTAAGTAGCTTCATTTAAGTGAATCCATTGTTATGCGGCCTTACTGATCACAGTTTAACTATACCATATAGCCTGTTGGGACCCATATCCCCATACTATGCCTAGTATGCCTTCTCTCCACTTACAATGCTCATTATTCATCGCGTTTTCACTTATTAGTTACCCATCAAGCCACCTTTAATGGCCTAAACGCCTAATTATATGACCACATATATAATCTCAATCTAAAGTTTGTCACTTCTTAGCTCAACTAACCATGCACAAGTAGCAAACAATTACTTAATCAAGTTGATTATTAGTCAAGTTTACTTTTTCTACCCTAACACGCAACATATAAGTTACTACATACCTAAAAGGTTGATAATCTTGAATCGCAATCCGGTTCTAATTGAGTCAATTGAGTTGGTTTTATGCATCAAAAGAAAATTATAAGTTAGTTAATTACTATAAGTGATTGAATCATATTCTAAGTTTAGTTTAAACTACTTAAGGCTTATACCAATTACGAGCCTAATTAGGGTTATCTAAGCCCAATTAGCTTTTAACTAATTATGACTCAAATCATTTAGCGCTTATTTAATTAAACCTAATAAGTTATTGGAATTTTAAGCGTAATTGGGTTTAAAACCTAATTAGGATATTTGGACCCTTTAAGTATAGTAGGATTAATTATGTTTGAAATTACGCCCACTAACCCTAATTGATTTAGTTTAGTCCAATTATAATTACTAATTCAAATTCAAATCAAATTATATTAATTCTATCTATTTTAAATTAACCTAGACCTAGTGTGTTTACTTGGTCTCATTAGTTGTCTTAAATTCAATTTATGAATTAAGTTCCATTAGATTTTCATTTTAGGCTTTTATCTAATTTAAGGCCTTGATGGGTTTAAAACCCAATTAACTTTAATGTATTTATTATGGACCATTTAAGGTATAGGCCCAAGAGTTTAACGGGGTCAAGTATGCTTAGGTCTTAAGCCCATTTAAGTTTCATTGCAATTAGGTAAGCTCGTTTTATTTGTCAGACCTAAGTCTAATTTATTTTAATTAGTTAATTCAATTCGAGTCTTAAATTGGTTTGAGACCTAATTGAGTTATTCATCATATTAAGGCCCATTTAAGGTATAAGCCTTATAAAGAAAATAAGCTTAATTACATTTTAAAATTGTCTTTTAGGCTCATTTAGGTTATTAGGTCTACATTATTGTGTCAAATTTCATTTCGACCCAATTGAGATGGTTTAGTTAATTAAGCCTATTTAAGCAAATTATATTTAATTTCATAAGCCACCTAAGGAAGAGTAAGAGGGTAGTCCTTGAGCCTATTTTGGTTAGGCCGACTTGTGGTTGGGTCGGCCTTAATTCGCTTTAATTAAATCACTATTCAACTAAATCTTAACTTGTCACAAATTAAGACCTTAATTTTAAAAGATCATAACTTATTCAATTCATAATGGTAGTTGCAACTAAATCTAACAACTCATTACATATTTTCAATTATCTTTTGTATCTAGGATACAACACATTATATCCTAGATCAACTCTAAAATCATCAAATTACACTCGAGAACACTCAATATAGGTGGTGGTTATTAATGGGTTTTACAATACATCATCAATATTTAAGAAATCATCAAATTCTCATATTTCATTACTTATAATATATTTCTTTCCTGAAAAATGTACTTAAAACTCAATTTAAAAAATCACTCTTAAAAAAAATACTTAGGAGTATTTTGGTCATTTTATCCCATTAACTTTCAAATTAAATTTTTTTTTTCAATTGTCTACAAATATTTTGTAATTGATTTTATTTACCTAATTATGATCTTAAAGCTATATTTAGGGTCTCTAAGCAAATTTCGAATCTAGTTTTGATAAAATCATCATGAAGGGCAAAAGTGGTCATTTTTTTTATAATTTGTCTCCAAACTTCAAAAGATCACTCTCAATAATTTAAAATAACTCCAAATGACCTTTATTTATTTATTTTTTTGTGATTTTAGCCAACTTCAAAAACTATAAAACGAGTTCAAGGCAAAATGGTCATTTTGTAAAATTAATCTCCATCCTCCAATTTTCCTTTCTAATTAAACCCAAAAAATTCCTTAATGATTTTATTTACTTAATTGGGGTCTAAGAATTTTATTTAGTGTCACTATGTTATTTTGGAGTTAGTTTTGAGAAATCAAGTTCATAAATATAATGGTCATTTTGGAAAATTTTGACCCTAAATTTTATAAATGCTTTTTTAATTGACTTCAAATCTTCCTTCTTAATTTCATTAATCTTATTAAGAATTTTGGGGTTTTTCATTTTTAACTAAATTTACCAATTCTACCTATTAAAGCTAAATGGGCTAAAAATTAAAAAATACAACTTAACTTTTAAAAAATATAAATATTTGTTCTTTGAGAGACTTAAAAACTGAATATAATGATATTATTAATAGTAGTACTAATAGTGATGTTGACATTAACAATGAATATAGCAATGGTGATAATTATAGTGAGAATAGAGTTGGTTTACTTTAATGATAAAGAGGGAGTTAATAATTTTTTTTAGCTTTGTGTTTTATTATTATAATTTATATCATAGTGCATTTTATATTTGTACTGTTGCTCATATTGTAGTTTTACATATTGGCATAATAATTACGATAATTTATTTATATTGTAAGTATATAACTTTTATTATAAATTACGACAGAAATTTATATTGAATTTATTTATTTTCATCTTATATTTCATATTATTTATAACTATAATAAGCATATCTATAGTTTTTTTGAGCTATTTTATATAGATTGTAGAAACTTATATTCTATATTTCGATTTTATGTTCCAATTCTATAGGTCATCTAGTGATTTTAGATATAATTGCGAATTTAATAACCTTGCAAGTAAAGTTAAGTTAAATTAAGATTCCTTTAGGTTGAAAATCCATTTAACTATGAGGAAAAATGTAATTATTATTGCCTCGTTTTTTAGTCTCACTAAAATTTAAAATTGCCAATTAATTTTTGCTTAATAAATTACTACTTTATTTTTAATTTATACTCTTTGAGTTAAGAGTATTTGTTGTATCATTTTGTAAAGAAAATAAATTTAAAAACAATTCAACTAGTTATGACATTTTATAAATTCAAACTTCTGGGAGTAAAATTTGACAAGTTCCATTAGGTTTGATTTTTTTTTTTAATTTCAAATTTCAAGTATAAAATTAAAAAAAAAAAACAAAAACAAAAGAGGAAAATTTTGGATAGCAATTTTGACAGTATCTTTTAACTATAATTAGCTAGAGTTTAATATGATTTTTTAATATAACCATTTCATCTTATATCTGAAAACCTTTTCGGTAAAATTTTTTATATTAGTTAATGTGAATGATATCGCAATCTGAAAATGGTATTTTATTGAGAATGAGGAAGATTGATTTTTCTTTTCATCGAAAACAACATATCAAGACGCATCGTATCAATTTTGTTTCTTGCTATGATATTAATATATTTGTATCTATTAAATGCAAAATATTGTGGGTCTTATGAAGAGACCCTGAAGAGAAACAAGTACCACCACTCATTTCAATCAGCCAAAGAAAATGCAGCCAAATCCACATTTTGAAAAAAATGCAACCACCTCTTTCTCTCTTCCTCCATCACCACCTACTTTTCTCTCTTCTTCTCCTTCTCCTCCACATTCCATGGCTACCCAATAATTCTCTTCCTCTCTCTCTCTCCTCCTTTCACTCCATGAGTCATGACTTCCTCTTATTCCCTGTCTTCCATCAAACCAAAAACATATCTTCTCCACAACCACCACTACTACTGCTTATCCAAACACAGACTTAATAACAACTCTCACTTCTTCCCAACAAATCCCAACTCTCTGCTTCCTGTTCCAACACTAAGAACTTCAAGGCTCACGCCTCTTTTTGCCAGCATACCATCTTTTGAACATGAAGAGAAGAAAGACCAACTTCAGGAGCTAAACCATACACAAGCAACTAGAATTGCTAGCAAAGAAGAAGAAGAAGAAGAAGATGGGGATGACTTGCCAGGAATGGCACAGGCCTTTCACATATCATCCAACACAGCTTCGGCAATCTCTATATGTATAGCATTTGCTGCACTATGCTTCCCATTCTTCATGAAGTCTCTAGGACAAGGATTGGCACTGAAGACCAAGGTTCTATCCTATGCTACGCTGCTTTTTGGATTCTATATGGCTTGGAACATTGGTGCTAATGACGTGGCCAATGCCATGGGGACGTCAGTGGGTTCAGGAGCTCTTTCGCTTCGGCAGGCGGTGTTGATCGCAGCTGTGTTGGAGTTTTCTGGGGCGTTGTTGATGGGAACGCATGTGACAAGTACAATGCAGAAGGGAATTCTTGTGGCTAATGTATTTCAGGGGAAGGATACTTTGCTGTTTGCTGGTTTGTTGTCTTCTTTGGCTGCTGCTGGGACTTGGTTGCAGGTGATTTTAGTATTTGTTTCTTCTATTTCGGTAATGTCGCGTTTCTAAAATTAACTTCCAAATGATCAATGTGGTTATATGCAATTCCCTAATCTATATATTGGATATTGTTGGCAAGATCAATGTTGATTTATTTGGAACCATAACGCACCTCTCAAATTTATATACTTTTAGCATTGGCTTCCTTCATTTGGAACCATACATGTAGAAACAAATATGTCTGGAAGGCAACCACTATTTTCAATTGCAGCATTCGCATGGCAAAACTGCTAATATATATGCTACCACACTGAAGGGTAAGGTTATCATGATTTCCAAGATTCAGTTTAAGAGATATTTGACCTTGTGATATTTTAGATACACCCATGTAGGGTCTGTGAGTATATTCAGATTTCTCAAGTTTTAGACTTGCACATTGATGTGATTCACTTAAAACAAAGCAGACTATAATGCATTTCAAGTACTCTTCTTTTCTGATAAATTAATGATATATATTCAATCACAAAACAAGGCTGTTATTATAGATGAAACATGAAACCATCAAGAGTATAAAGGAACAGGAAGGGGAGACACGGCAATTAACTTTTCTGGACAACCAAGAAATTATATTAAGTAGAATATGTCCGTAAGCATCTCAAGAAAAAACATATCTGGAAACCAACTCAAGGTTTTGCAGCATGGTAAGACTCTAGTGCTGACAATGTTTTCTTAACTTGTTCCAAAGGTTGCATCATCTTATGGATGGCCAGTCTCCACTACACACTGCATTGTAGGATCTATGGTTGGCTTCGGACTTGTATATGGTGGACCTGGTGCTGTCTTCTGGGGTTCATTGGCAAAGGTGACATCATCTTGGGTAATTTCACCAGTAATGGGAGCTTTGGTTTCATTTCTCGTCTACAAATGCATTCGTCGGGTATTCTTCCAATCCTCTGTACTTATTGCATTATATATGACTTTCCCTGCTTATGATCCAAGAGGAGATTCTATGGTACTAATCTTTTTTAACGGCTACAAGTTAGTGTAGTTAAAAAGAGTTTCAATTGATGTTTCACTCTTCATAGAAACTTGAGTCTATACCGTGTTCACAGTCCTTACCTTCTTTACTCTCCAGTTCGTTTACAGTGCTCCAAATCCTGGACAAGCTGCTGCTGCTGCTGCACCAGTAGCAGTATTTGTAGGGGTAACCTTAATATCATTTGCAGCCTTCCCACTCAGCAAGAACTTTCCTGTGGCTATTCTCCAGGCCCTAGCCTGTGGCACTGCCGGTGCTATATTAGTCTTCAGGATTATCAAGAAGCAGCTTGGTCATCTTCTTAGTGAAGAGAATCCACCACAGCTAGACCCGAAAGTAACCCCTGCTGGCAAAAACATTGGATTTCTTTCGGATATTGCAGGGCCAAAAGGTACCCAGTTGGAAATCGTTTATGGGGTCTTCGGATACATGCAAGTCCTGTCAGCTTGTTTTATGTCATTTGCACATGGTGGAAACGATGTGTCAAATGCAATAGGACCCCTGGCTGCAGCCTTAAATATCCTTCATGGTGGTGCGAGTGGAGCTGAGATTATAATCCCTACGGATGTCCTTGCATGGGGAGGTTTCGGAATAGTTGCAGGCCTGATGATATGGGGTTATAGAGTGATTGCAACGATTGGGAAGAAAATCACAGAACTCACACCAACTAGGGGATTTGCAGCAGAGTTTGCTGCGGCTTCCGTTGTTCTATTCGCATCAAAGTTGGGTCTACCAATCTCAGCAACTCACACCTTAGTTGGTGCAGTGATGGGGGTAGGCTTTGCCAGAGGACTCAACAGTGTTAGAGCTGAAACTGTTAGGGAAATTGTTACATCTTGGGCTGTTACAATACCCGTGGGTGCCTTCTTCGCAGCCTCATACACGTGGATATTGACAAAGCTTTTGTCATATGTTCTGTGATTCAAAGAGATTGAACAGCTGATAGTATAATGTCTGCTATTGAACAATTGCCCATCTTAACCAGGAGGTGGGGGTGGGATGATTTTTGTTGCATTTGAGCTTCTTAAAGGTGATTTCCACTTGATGGAAATCACCAAATGAGATATCGTAATTACTTCTACTTTGTAGCAGTCCATAAGTTCAATCTATCTTGATCATTTCACTTGATGAAACCCTATGTTAGTATTATCTTGTTGCACAATAGAAGGATCTGTGGAACATTAATTCAAATCTTGATACTCTTTTTTTTCCGAAATTATATACTGAGTCATCATTCAGGGCAACTTTCTAACTCAATCTTTGGTGGAGGTCATCTTTCCGTCTGTTAAGTAGAATTAACCTTTGTACCTACGTTGTGCCACGCATATATGCTTCCTATACTGATACGTAGATGCTTTAACTTCCTTAAAAGTTGCAGCCTGAAGATAACGAGGACGGCACAAAGAAAAACCAGTATCAACCCAAATCTTGCATTTTACAAGAGGCTGTTTCTGTGCCTTAAACTCTTGAATTTTCAAGCCAACGGAGGATCAAATTGACTGTTGCACCAAGGTTCATCATCTGTATCGATTTTTGTAGGTAAAATTGGTCGTAATATTAGAGGCTTATGCTATTAAAATAGCAGTGTCCCCGAGTTGAAAGCTTTAGATGCTGATGATGTGAAATTGAAAAGTTGCAAGCAGTCACAAAGGCTTTCTCCCTCTGAGTGTGGTACCATCTATTCAACAAGTTGTCTGTGTCTGGCTTTATGGACCATTACATGTTAAGGTTGAGTTAAAGAAGGCCAGAGGTTACACTCAGATACGAGGACAACTAGCAAGCTAAGTCATAAATGTCCTTCTGCCATAACTTTCGCTGAGAGTAGTCAACCTCCACTGATATATTCACGTGTAGAAATATAGAATTCGGATCTATGAGACATTGACAATGTCGTAACATTACCTAACTAACATGACACGATCCCAAAATTTTTTGGGGCAGAAAGTCGAAACGGGCATAACAATAATACAATTAACACCAATGATGGTTACTACACAAAATGATAACGTCACAAGTTTCTTTTATTTGATTTATAGCATATAATTGATTTTGATTTAATGTATTTTTAACAAACCAGTATTTGACAGGGAATACAAGCTGATTGGGAGTGCCTAATGGTTAAATACCAAGAAGTCTCATAATCATGGCAATGATACCAAGTCTTGAAATGAAATCCCATTAGGATACTTCTTGGAATTACTTAATTAACGCAAACCATATATGACAGTCCTCCATTAATAATAAGTAAAAAAAAAAAAAATGCAACCAGAACTTAGAAGTCCGACTCCGTCTAGGAACACAATGCAATGGTAATGGCAATTTAGGAGTCCCCACAGCTCTCATGTCCTTACAATAGCTGACAATCCACTTGCATCCGAAAGTCATGTGTATCATTCGGTTCGTATTCAACCTAACATAGTAACAGGTTTCCACGTTAACTGTCGTTTCTCAGGGTTTTATTCAGTGAGTAGAAACCTCTGAGGGTATTGGCTCCATTCACCTATTTTAACACCATGAGTTGGAAGTTGGAACAGTGTTTGAAGAATAGGCAGACACATCCAGCAACCTCGGACAATGCCTTACCAGACTATCGAATGCGTAGACAATGCCACTGGATCAAATTTGATGTTTCCCCCTCATGCTCAAGTATTTAGCCTACTATTTACTTTCTACAATAAAATAGATTGAGAATAAAAATTAAATAAACAGAAAATAAAAAAAAATACTTTTTGTGAATAACTCTTATCGGTAATTAATTAAAAACTTATATTTTAGTATTTATTTCATGTTAATTTTGATTGCTAAAAATACTTATTCCACTCATTAATTACAATATTAAATTAAAAACACCAATAAACACCTATTTGGTTATATCATGAAATATAACCAATAATTATTTATTGAATGTATAACTATCCATTACTTAAATTCTTTAATTTTATAAAAAAACACCACCCTAACTAAACTATTCCCTATAAGAGGAAATTAAAAAGTTTACCTTGAATTTACATAATACCAAAGTAACAAAAAAATATTCTAAAAAATAATTATTCTATTCCCTTTTTATTACATTTAAGTAAACAAACCCTGGACTTGGGCAATTCGTTAATTACATAAATTCACGTTGCAGCCGCATGTCATATATTTTATCTCTAATACTCATGAATTCTACTTGGTTCCTTACCTTAGATACGGCATCATCTTGAGAATTGTCACCATAACCTGGTGACATAAAGGAGGCCATGTTTGCATTTCTCATACGAGTGTGTTATTTGCTATAATCAAAGCTATCTAGTTGCGGTGGGGGGTGTTGTTTGTTGAAGAGTGGGGAAAAAAATAAAATAAAATTTCGATCTTCAACCTCCAATGATTATATAACTTTTAACTATGAAAAAAAAAAAAACATCGAACAAGTTTTCTACAAAACACACCCTTCGAGTACAACGTAACCAACTCTCTAATTATCCATACATCTCAATCCATTCAAATACGTGAAAAATGTCATGCTAAAATTAGATGTACAATCAAAACTTAAGTAACACAGGAAGCTTTGCTTGAATGCAGGTTAAAGAAATCCTTTGAGACTCATCCGAAATTAATTAATGCCACGGTGCTCCAAAGCAAAGCCAGCACAAAACTGGGATCTTACTAGACTCACTGCATCATCACTAATCGCCCTGGTTCTGGCAGAGAATAATAGCTTGCTATTATGATTACAACCAACCTGAAGAGAAGAGTTCTGGATATTAAAGGCCATCAGCCTGTCCTAACGCCTATGCAGGTGTACGTTTTAACCCAGTAGCGAGCGGATCCTCACATGTAAAGCTGGACAAGCGGTCATATCTCATGATTCTAGAACACCAATATCGAAAGAGAACAAACCATATCAGTGCGAGCAATGACACATTTAAGTTCCCAATCACTCTGTCTTTTGTCATCTTTGCCTTCTAACGGGTGACCTCGACCTGGACCTCCTCCTTCCCCTGCAAATGTAAGAGAATAAGAAGACTAGACCATCAAGTAAACAAAATAAACAACACTTAAATCTTGAAGTTTTCACCTGATTCGCTTTTTTAATGAAATACCTATATCTCAAAAACATACAACACAATCATAATTGTACAGGTTGTGGAAACAAACCTTGTACTCTCATGAGAAGAGTAGGGAGAATGCTTGCGCTGAGAACGCTTGCTATGTGGAGACCTTGAAACTTGTCTAAAAATGAAACATCCATTACATTGTTTGGTGAGTATCTCACAATTTAAAGAAAATGCTTACCCTTTCTACAGATTTTTGTCATAGTAATCTTCCCCACTATCATTACAATTAGAGGCATAAATGACCAATCACCAAAAAACAGGGGAGAGAAGATTTTGCAAGGATTGCTGCAGCTGTCAATTCCATGATTGCAACTCCAAGATGCATAATTTTGACTCGCTAATTATAAATGAAAAAACTACCAACTAAGAACCTTATCTCTGCAGATTAGACTCCTTTTACTTTTCTCTAAATAAAATACATAAAAAATAGAAGAAGAAGAAGAAAGAGACTCCCTAAATCAAGCATTCAATTTTGATATCTGATAAACTTAGCAGAATGCAAAGAATCTAATTTTTAGGTAAAGATAATATATTTCTGAAAGACCACCAAGCACAAAGAGAAAATCAGCAGTCTTACCCATGATTTGAAAATATAGTAAAAATGAACTAGATAGACAATATCAGCAAGACGACACTACTCATCTTTATAGATGTGGAGAAAGGGAAAGAAACATTCATTTACAGCCGATGGAGAGAAACAGTTGATGTACTTTCAGGATGAAACTCTTAGGCTTTAGTAAAATATTAATTTTAAGTTTACATATACGCCCATTGAGAACAAAAAGTTTAACCAACAAAGCCAAAATGACCACAGATAATAAACACATCACTCTATAAAGATATATAATAGTTCATGGTAGTTAGATTATCTAACGGCATCTCAGTGGGTGCGCTAACTCTTATTGGTAGCTTAATCGTTTTTGAGATATTGAACATGACTGGGTAGAGAATATAAAATCATGCTTGACAGAAACATTCTACTCAACCAGTTGTGAATGTAGAAAATTGAGACCCAAAGTTACTAAGAGAACATATCAGCAACTAACAGGCCCTTATGTATCAATCAAAGTTAAGCAAGCTATCTAGTGTAACCAGATGTAACTATTATATTCCTTTCAGCAACACCGAATCATGCATCCTGCACCATCTTGTGACCAAATCAATAAAAATGAAACCTCATAGGGCATGAAAAATTTTTTCAGTTTAGGAGGAATAATTGGATGGCATAACAAAAGAGAATAATATTCACAAAACAAATAGATTGACAAACCTTCTTCTGGATCTGACAGGTGACGGAGATAAGTTGCGTTTTCTTGTGTGTGATTTCCTGCATAAAGCAGCCTTATGTCAGAAACTTTTGGCAATACAGAGAAATAGGAGATGACTCTGAAAATGTCTATAGGCATGCACTAATCTTAGTACTTTATATGACTGATGACAACAGAACCGAAGTTAGAAAGCATAATTAGTGAAGAGATAGAAATAGACAGAGACAGACGGATTGCATTAGCTAACCTTCTAGAATCATTTGAAGCTTCATCGCTTGAATTCTTGTCATCCTTCCCATTTCTACCCCTACTGTCTGTAGAAGAAGAACGTCTTCTCTTGTGCCTGCTTGAGTCATTCTCTCGTCCTGATCGACTTTTACGCTCACTTCCCCTGCTATAATCTCCTTTAGAACTAGCTTTATGGGATCTCTCAGATTCCTTTCTATCCTCCCTTATTTCATGGTTACCAGACCTTTTCTTAGACTGGAATTCTTTCACCCTTTCTCCAGATTTACCTTGCTCTTTTTTGTCTTTTGAGTCATGCCTTTCAGTCTTTTCTTTCCTCTGGTGTTTTTCCTCCTTTCTCCTGATTTTGTCATCTAGTTTTTCATCCCCTTTAGTCTTAGCCCGCTCTGGCTCCTTTGAAGAGGCTTGCCCGGATGAGAACCTTCTACTTTCATCTTTACCAGTTCCACTAGATTTGACTTTGCTCTCCTTACCTTCAGCATCAGGAGACATTGGCTTTCTCAAACCAACAGACACAGAAGCATGTGCACCATCTAGCACAGCTGGACCATTAAAATTCATTGCATCACCACCAGCTTCCTTAGAGGATTGTGCAGGCTCCAGTTCATCATTCTCATTATTTATTGAATCACCACCTCTAACACTGCCATTCTGTATAGAAGGGGCTCTATCAGATCCAGTCTCCAAATCTGCTTGATTCTTAACATGCTCTTCGAATTTTGCTCCAAATTTGCCATTCTGATGTGCATCATTTCCAGCATTCAAAAATCTTCCATCAACTGAGCTCGTCGGAGTGCCACCTCTTGTAGAACTTTGCAAATTAGAAGTTGTGACTTCATCCCCAACATCCTTGTCATCATCAGAGGCGTAATTTACTAGACCCAAGACATTACCTTCAGAACTGGAACTAGATTTCTCACTATGTCCAGTATCCAATTCTTTGGCTGCAGCTGGAAGATGAACCCTTACAGGAGCTTTAGAAGTTGTGGCTGCACCCATGGATGGCACAACCTTACTACCTGCAGAAGCTACATCGTGATCATCTGCAGAGCACAAAGGAAGAAAAGAGAAAATGTTAAGTGGTATACATTTGCAGCAAAATAGGTATCAATGGTGTATAAGAATGCACAGGACACAACACAGACCATCAGAAGCCATATCATCTTCATCAAGAACCTTTGTTGCGATTTCATCAAACAGTTCATCAGTCACCTGTTGAGAACATTGTCATTAAAGCACAATGGAAACAATTTCAGGATAAAGTCATTAATCTCATGGCAAATTCAACCTTCAAGAGAACTTCCGTGAGCACGCGCTTGATTTCTTGGTTGATTGCTGCAGTTCTAGCAGCTTCCACATAATCCTACATAGAAGAAATTGGGCAATATCAATTTTTAGTCATTTTATTGGCCTTACTCCCTAAGAAAAGGAATTTTTGTAAAAGCAGTACAAATAATCATCTCTTACTGTCCCAAAAAGAAAAAAAAATCAAAGGTAAATTTATGAAAACCTCATCATCATCTTCATTGTCTTCTGTTGACCTTGATGATTCATGGCTTTTGCTGTCACCTGGATCGTTCTTCTGGAACCTATCAACACCTTCATCCTCAAGAGATTGTTCTTCGTCTTTAGCATGTCCAAGGGAAGTACTGGCAATGGATGCTTTTTTCTTAATTATCTCCTCTCTAAGCCAATTAGGTACAGGAGCCTGGGAAATTTTCAAGTTAAAACTCCATCCAAATTGTCTTGAAATTTTCAAGTCAACTTTATGGCAATTCTGTCTCCATACAGCCACGTAAGTCTACAATTAAATTACCTTTTTTGGACGTTCAGAAATATTTGAAACACCATAACCATCACCAGCAAAAGCCGTGCTAGGAGGCAATCCTGCTCCTGCACCAACACCAAAGGATGCACTAGGAGATGGAATTGTTGACTGAAAACTAGCCACAGGAAACCTTGGGAATGATGCTGTTGGATGTCCAGGGAGATGAGAAGCTACAGACATGGAAGGATCACTCTGCAATCAAAACTAGATATCAAGAACCTCATCCACAATTATTCTTTTTTTTTTCCTCATTGCATTAAATAATTTAACCTGAGTAAGAGATGGAGGTATTGAAGAATAAGTCGCATCAGGAACCATCGCCGAGGACCAGGTATTTACAGAAGCAGTACTTCCAACTGGATCGATGTTATGGGCATAACCAGCAGGAATAAGTGAATCTTGATCACGACTAAATCTAGGTGTAAACTGTAATGGTTGATTGGCCAGGTCGGTCATTGGCTCAGATAAATGACTGCCATATGCAAAGGTCTGGTCAGCAGGAACTGATCCAGCAGCAGCAGGAATTGGTGGTTGAACATGTACACCATCCTGAGCTGCAGAAACTGGTAAGTGTGACACCATGCTTTGACCTGTGAAAGTTGACAGTCAAATATCGGATGCATGGATAAGAAAAGAGATATAAAAATGCCATATGAATGTTTAAACTAAAGCATCTCAGACTTTTTTGGGGGCGTGTCTATACCAAGGACTTATAAGATATATATGAAATTTAATTGTAGTGATTAACTGCACTGCGAGTTACATCTCACCGCCCCCATATGTAGTTCTCCCTTGTCTGCACAAACAGGCTATGTCCAGAAGTTCGGTTTGAAAAAAAACCTCAATCAAAAGACTCATTGAAGTGCTAAACGGTACTCTCAGTTTCCAATATAGAAGCTAATATATATATTCTAGAACATTCATTCCATTTTATTTATCCAAAAAAAGAAAAAAGAAAATTCGTCTCCATTTCATTTAAAATATACACCATGACATCTATTGACAGCTAAACATTCTCCCGTTGCCTTTATGAATAATTTCCTGCTACAGGCAGCTCCTGCACCGCCATCAAATAGGATTTGGAAAAAGGGGGAAAAAAAAAAAAAACCTTTTCATACGCAATCAATCCTGATTGCTTTTGATAAAGTCCATTATAAGTTTCTATTTGTTATGAGAATAACAGTCTTTCTCAACATAAGAACTGAACTATCTTCCCTCGCGACAAAACTACCACAAATCCATAGTCATATTTACTTCTCAACTGTTGAGTTGCTCGATTTGGGGTTCTGTCTTCTACTTCGAAATAACTGTTATTATATTTTTATTTTATACTAGGGATGTCAAGCCAAGTATAAAAGACACTCTGCTAATGTTATTTTATACTTAAAACATTCAATCTAGCATTCCTTTTGTCAAAATGTGATGTCACCACCAGTAGGTAATTACATTATTGGCATTTCAGTAGCTCATAATATCCAGCACACACTGCTTATTTTTTCAAATGATTTTGTAACCACATGTATTTTTCAGGTAATTTGAGTAATTGAAAGTTTAATTACTAAAATACCAATTTCATAAGCAATTGAGAGATACCTTAATGGGCTAATAAATGAATTGTTAAGAATATGAAAAGGAACAAAAAAAAATCTTAATCTACTTACTGCTCATGGAGAAACAAAAACCTAAAACTGCTTATCAAAATTTTAAATCCATATAAAGAACCACAGAAAGATGAGAACCAAAACACTTCTAGTAAGTATTCTTCCCATTACAAGGAGGAATAGGAAGATCATCAGAAAATGAAGCTAAATATACATATAAAGAATAGAAATGAAGCTCAAATTTACAAACTACAGCATAAGTATTTTGGGAGATGCCTCATAGACACACAACTCATGGATGAGAACCCATAAAGGCCACAATGTGGAACTACTTATTAAGTTTCATGGAAACTGCTCTTAAGAACTAGTTTCACATGCAATGGTATATGTTAAGCGAAAATTACCTGAGACAGAGGAATAACTAGAAGGTACCTCCTGCTGATGAATAGATTGATTGGATGGTAGAGACTCCTGCTGAGAAAATGTTGCCTTTTGTTCTGCAGTTAAAGCTCCATCTCTTCCTGAGTAAGGCACATGTCCATCTGGAAGATAAGAAGACGATCCAGAGCCATTTATTGTACTCGGTTGGCCATTTGGAGGTGCTGAAGATAGTGCATGTTCCTGGAAACCTGGTCCAGAGTGCAGTTGTTCATGACTTTCAGCATAGTGAGTGTCAACAGTCTGTGGATACTGATTCTGATAATGATTCTGCTCTTCCAGCCTGCCAGTTGGTGCATTATAT
The DNA here is from genome assembly GCA_037954665.1 of Laguncularia racemosa. Lineage (NCBI taxonomy): Eukaryota > Viridiplantae > Streptophyta > Magnoliopsida > Myrtales > Combretaceae > Laguncularia > Laguncularia racemosa. The sequence goes on from JBBMOL010000066.1 coordinate 1,143,805, forward strand.
TGCGATTGTGGATGTTGATTATCTATGGCAGCTTTGGCATCTGCCCATGCTTTAGCCCTTGCAGCCCAATCTTCGCTATCTGTCATCAAGTGCAAATGAGAAAGCCATTATAGGATATACCATTGGCTAAAAAATGATAACATAATTAACCTAAAATGCAATAATTTGAGAAAGCCATTACATTGCTATCTGCCATCAAGTGCGAATGATAAAGCCACAACAAGATATACCATTGGCCAAAAAAGATAACACAATTAACCTTAACATAAGACAACCTGATGCAAGAACCAGAATGATAAACAGTCTATGAATGCATATTTGCTAGTATAAGGTATAGTGGGAAGCGGGTAACATGAGCATCCATAAGCAAGCAGAAAATACCATGCACCTATTTTCTGAAAACTCAAATAAAATTCAAAACTTGAAATGCATACTCATGTCTTAAACTTATATAGCATATGGGGGATTCATAAACCAACAAACTACAATCCACCAATACAATAAATTGCTACCTAGTTTTTTTTTTTTTTGTGGATAAGTAATTGCTACCTAGTTTCCTATTTGATTTAATCTGTAGCCTTCTGGTATTTATTATTATTATTACATAGAAAATGACAAAAAGAGAATCCCATGGAAGCTAGTAAATGCTTTGATAGACATTTCTCATTAGTTTCCCCAACTAGTTTTAATGCATCTGTTGTTGTATCTTAGCTCTCCTCCACGTCACTTTCTCTAAGTTAAAGGTTAAACAAGAGCAATGAGATTTCACAAGTGTAAATCCAATAATGGCCACTAAAATAAGTATGTTACAAAACCTGGATGGTTCCAACTTTGCTGATAAGCCCAGTTTGGATTGCTCCATTCCTGTGTACAACAACATACTCAACCTCAATATCTACATAAAACCAAGCTTTCAAAACACACACACAAACATGCACAACCTAAAAGTAGCCTAAAAGATCACAGGTACCAACAAGACACCAAACCCTTATCATTTACAGGATATCATAATTAAATTAAAGATAAATTCATATATCATTTTCCAGGTCACCAATAGTGTAAAAGGTGAAACAACCTAATATCAATTGGGCTTGGCTCTGTTCTAATTTCTAACCAAATGAGTATGCATATTTCTTCACAATTACAATCATCCTTCCTCTGCTTTAACAGTAACAATATCCCCATTGTTGCTTCTGCAATGCCTTTCTCTACTCACCAACAACAACAATAGCAAGCTGCCACTATATCGAATCCTTCACTGATCAAAAACAATATCCATAACAAAACAATAACAAACCCTGCACTACAGGCTCACGCTCCTTTCTAGAGTACAATTTGCGAAATCCTAAAAGGTTTTTGACTGCTTTTTATGCATAACACAATCGAGGAAAACAAGCACGAAATACACTAATTACGTGAAGCCTAGACTATGATAACCTCATATACTCTATCCATGTCCTCATCTCGACAAAACAAATATAGGGTACACTGAAACACCAAAAAATTCACTTTTTTTTTTTTGATAAATACCGCAAAATTCACTTAAATAATAGAAGATACAAAATTATCAAATAATCCAAAATAAATCTCAAAATGGAAGCTTAAAGACATAGCATTGTTATACCTGCTGAGGATAGGAATTAGGGTACTGAGTTGGAGGAAGAGGAGGAGGTGGTGGTGGTGGCGGTGGGTACTGGTGGTTGAGGTAAGTATGTGGATACGGATGAGGCGGTGGCGGAGGATAAGCGGGAGGTGGTGGGGCCCACTGGGGTGGAGGTGGCGTAGACGGTGAGGTTTGGTACTGGAACTGATTGGAGTGGTTCCATGAAGACTGAGGTGGAGGAGGAGCAGGAGGACGAGGTGGAGGGTACTGGTATTGGAATTGAAGATCCGCCGTGGATGATGGAGGAGGAGGTGGTGGTGGACGGGGGAGGAGGTAGGGGTTGTAAGCGTCCATGTGACGGTGGTCTTGGTGGCAGCAGTGAGGAGGATTGGAAGGGTGCGAAAACGGGAATATGAAGAAGGTTGAGGTTTTTTCTCTCTTTTTTTCCTTTGCAACGAAAAAGAAAACATTTTTTTATTGTTACCAAATTATATTTATAGTTTTAAGCATGCAATATTGGGAAAATCGTTCCTTGTTAAAGATGAGAGAAAACATTTCAAGGGTCCATTTTTTTTTATTTTAGTATATTTTTTACATTCGTTTGAACTCTTATGCTTATTAAAAATAAGATAGTAAAAAAATATAAATATAAATATATATATTCTTTTATAAAATTAAATACCTAACAAATATATATAAAGTTAAACTTATTTATTTTTTACTTCCAAATAAATACATTTTTAAACATGAATTTTTATTTTTTAATTGTTATCTTCATCATAATTACGAAATAAAAATATATTAAATATAAATAAGATAGTTTCTCAAATACTATATTTCAAATATAAACTTCAAATACAAAAATTACAAATAAAATACATATAATATATATAAAAAAATCCTAGTAGGGCTTTAGCTTATAATACTGTATCAATATTTTTTTGAGAGTAATTTATAGGAAAATATTATACCTTGACTTTATATCATTTTACAATTAAGTACTTAAACTTTTTAAATGTCAATTTCAATATTCAATTAAAGTTATGATGTCGTTGTTACTATCAACTTAACTCTATTAACTATTGTTAGATTATCTAAAAAGACTCTTAAATACCAAATCATTTGCCTATGTATTTTCATTATTTAAGTATAAAAAATAAATTTAATTATTATTTAATATTTTAAATAATTAATGACTTTTTCTTCAACCTCATATCTAGATTGAACACCAAATGCAATCCTCAAACTTAACACGATTAAACTTAATATATGCTAACTGTTGCTCGACATTAAGTATCCAAATATCTACGCCTACTTTAGTAATTCTTCCTATGCTTTCTTCTTTTGCAAAGGTATTAAGATGCTGTCTATTCCTTCCTACCTAATAAGATCACAAGCACTTGTTTTTCAACTTCGATTACTTTTTCTAGCTACTATTGACATTAAGCAAGCTTTTACATTTTTTTTATGAGAAGTTCATAATTAATTTCAATCATTGAGAAAAAATAGCAAAACTATTGTTAACAAAGAAAAGATTTTGGTGTTTCGGAATTTGGGAAGCTTCATTGCAATTTTGTTTGTCTTAGTGAACAGTCCAAAAAAAAAGTTGAATTGATTGTTGTAAAATTTTTCAAATTAACTTTGTTTATGGAAAATATTTCATAAAACGAACTCGCTTATTAAAGTTTAAGATTGCCAACAATCACCGAACTTGTATATGATTATAAGGGATCAAAATCTACAAATTCATATCAAAGATTTATATGCAAAAACTTATCTTAACAGGTTATTCTAATCTTTATGTTCATTTCAAAATGTGTAGCATGAATGTGTCAACATAATTCTAAATTATGTTAATTTCATAATTAAAGGAAAATTACAAGTAAGGGAATTAACGTCGAAGATGAAGTTCAAATAAAAAATTAAACTTTCAAGTAGTTAAAATAAAAAATCAACATTATAAATAAATTATTAACGTTATGTTAAATAACTCAAACAAATGATCTATTACTATCTTGTAAACATGTTAAGTGGTTTGAAATGAAAATCCGATACTATTCATAATAACATCATAATAGAATCGCTTATTTAAACTACTTAACATAATATTAATAATTTATTTTAATTACTTGAAAGTTTGATCATGTATTTAAACTCGACTTCAAATGTTGATCCCCTCACTTGTAATTTTTCCTAGAATCATATATGCTTCTAATGTGTCACTCTTATAAAGAATGATTAAGGATACATAAGAATTATATTGCAGTAAAGGTTCGATCCTTTATTTAAAGTTAACCCCAAATACCAATCCCTTCATTTGTAATTTTTCCCAAAATTATATATGCTTTTGATGTGCCTCCTATAAAGAATGATTAAGCATATGTAGGAATTATATTGCAATAATAATATATAGTAAGATAAACTTGCAATCAAGTATACAGTATAAAGTTTAAGAAGAATATTATTTCACCTTATGCGTCAATCTACTCTTCCCGCATTAAGTGCTAAGGATCTAGTTAATCCTTCTAGTGATTCCGCTATTTGAAAAAAATCAAGATAAAGTATATTGTCCTATCTGGCACAACCTATCATAGGAATATCACAGGGCTATAGAATCTCCCTCACTGCTCTTTCAAACAATATCCCACTATTTCAAAGAGTTAGTGACTCTATATGAGAATTACAATATAATTCTTGACACTTTAGCTCAATATAAGAACAATAAATCTATATACTTTGTTCAAGTACTTCTTTTTCTCTTACCGTGTATGTTTAGTCTTCAAGTCTCATCTTAGTATTCATTCTTCAATGTTCAAATGTCGTACTCATGATAATAGCCGTAAAGTATTCATTTGAAAAATATCTTTTTTCCTTCATTAATAGATATCCTTTTTTGTCATTGGTCTTCTTTCAAAAATGCTACTTTGACTTTATTTGTATACCATCCACCCACGAATCTTGAAGTATAATGTTTAAATCATCTTAATCTTTGCAACGAATACATTTGTTCCCTATAATATATGATTAGATGTATTATCCTAAATATATTTAATATTTACTTCTGGGTCTTCGTATTTTATTTACAATAAAGTGTTCTTGCTTTTGCTTATATCATACAGCAGCTTCTATCCCTTACTTCAATTTATGATCTTTTGTATTATGATCTTATGTTTTGAATTTGGTCAGCAATTCTGCATCTTCTTGTCTTATTTTTCTTTTCTTCCCTAATTAAATTTGCTTCTAGCAAATTCCATGACACCAAAAGTTGGCTTCCAATCATTTTCCTCAAACTTAATCTTGCTATACTATCTGAACCTTGCTTCTGATAATTTTTTAACTTAAATAGAAGATTCTATCTAAGATATGACAGTCATGCACACTTAAGTTACTGTATTAGAAATACTTTATTTATGTTTTGTTATCATCAATCTTGTTATGGAGGTTCTAACAAATTTACAAGTGTAATGGAATTAGTTTTAACCATCTTTCTCATTTTGAGCTTGAATTCAACCATTATCAATGGCTTCAAGGCTTATGTTTGAACTATCATCAACAAAATCACCAACCTTTTTCACCTTTACTTTGTTGGCTTCACAAGGAAATTTCTAAAGAAATAAACTAAATCTTCCCCATCAATTATATTAGAATAAAAATAGAGCTTGGAAAAAGGATTAAATCAAAAGCCTTAGATTAATTAAATAGATGTTGTGCAACTAGGATTTTCGAGAAACCCTAGATTTTATTTACAGTGTTTAGGTTAGGTTTTAGGTGTTAGGTTGAAGAAGACGTTAAACAATGCAAATTATTAAATAATAATTGAACTATTTTATAAGTTAATTTATTTAAATAATGAAAATCCATGTGTTGATGATTTGGCATTTAAAAGGTTTTCTCAATATATAATGACACGTATTGCTCCATAATTTGTCAAAAATGCCATGTGCTCTAAGATTAGTTAACAAAGTTATGCTAGGTAGCAATAGTAACATCTTAAAGTTCAATTGGTAATAAAATTAACACTAAAAAAGTTTAGGTTCTTAACTGCAAAATGATTTATAGTTCATATATCAACTATGATAGTATCCTTAATTTATACCATCTAAAAGGATGGCTAGTCAAATGTAGCACAATATTTTGTTTATATATATGACTCTAGAAATATTTGTTGATTGTATCTTTTTATTAACATTATCTTTTGATTATTTTACTTTTGTTATTTATACATTTTCATTACTAATATCTCTTTGGTTATTAACTTTTAATTATATTTTAAGAAACATCCTTCTACAAATAATATTACTTACATAAAAGTTGCAACATTTACATAAATCAATACAAAATGACACAACCCCTAATGTAAAATATTGCAATGCTATAATTTAAAGGAATATAACACCATTAATAATCATATAAAATAAAATTGCAATATATAATAGATATTTATGTAATTAAATAGTAATATTAGCACCATATCTATTTTTGAATATACATCATTAGTATGTTAATTGTGCTAAATTTTTTTAATAAATAATCTATAATTTTCATTAATATAAACACATTTTAAGCAAAATCCACACACAACGCAAGGTTTTAAATAGTTTTTCCATATGCTTAAGTCCTCAAGAAAACGCTAAGTTATGAGCTAGAATAGCATGGGCCTAAGGCTTAAGATCCATTAGCCAAGAGTTGCTTAATTCGAAGAATCATCAATTTCACCTTAGTGATGTTAATATTCGGGTTTTATTATAAAGCATGTTATTTGTTTGCTATGTGTATTAAGTGTCAACAAGAAGGAGCAAGTTAGGAGAACAGAGTAGAATTAAGTTAAGTTTGAACTAGAAGGAGCAAAGTTTAATATGGCAAAAGCAAAGAAGGAGAATTATAATATTAAATTAGAAGACTCATCACTTACTAACGGAGTATATTTGAATAATTCACGTGACCAAGAAATCTTAATTAAGTTATATTGATCTTGAATGAATTCTCCAATTTTACAAATTAATTAACTATTTTTTACAACCCATGCTAATATTTTTAAATGTAAGAAAATTTTGTTTTTCCAATTTAAATTTTAATTGAAATATTTTAAGGGGTTAGTCATTCATTTCTTAGAGTTTAGGCAGCTAAACAACCTACATTAGAGAATTAAGTCTAGAAATCTTTGTTTTGCTTTGACTATTGGGTTTTAGACTAAAAACAAAGCAATTAAGAAGGAAAGAATCATAAATCCCACTAGTCAATTTGATAATGCCTCAAATTGAGATTAATACTTTCTAAAACTTCCTTATTAGGTCAATTTAGACAAATGCCTTGTATCTCATATATATATATATATATATATATATATATATATATATAACCAAAAGGTGTTTCCAATGTCTTAATGAAATCATTTTAGGAAGATGACCAATGGTTGTGATGTCCATTAATGCCATTGTTTGGTTGCATTCTCCATAGCAAAAGAGGCAATAGTATTCTTTAGTTTATCCATAATCATACGAAAATTAAAGAATTCTTTAGTGCTAAACTTCAAGACTAATGTACATTAGATTAATCCATCTATTGAGATAGATCAAATTAGTCACGAATGTAGATCAACAAGAGAATCATTTTACTTTATTAAGGCAAGTTTTATATATTGTTGCTTTTCAAATAAGTCATGTGTCATAGGATTTGAGGTTCTTTCCTGCTAGAGTGCCCATGCGATACTCGACCATCCTTGGATTCATACATTTACTCATATTTTAGATGATGAGCCAACCCTCTCATTATTTCTTCCCATGTCTATTCCAAGCTCACCCTTTGCTTTAGAAGTGCCCTCATTGGCTTTGTCACGGTTCCTCATATATTTGAGAGGACTAACAATTCCAACTGGTTTTAGTCTACCATGGTCATCATCAGGAAAGTGGCTCAAAGTCAACCCACTCCACTAACGAATCACCCTACTAGTGCTATTGACAACACTATGTTTGCTTACGGAAAACCAAACCCACCTTCAAAGTCAACCCACTCCACTAACAAATCACCTTGCTAGTGCCATCCACAAAACTATAAGCCTAAGTTGATCCCTTTCTATCTGCTCTAAAATCATGAACTATGACATTCTCTTACACCTAAGTTTATAACGTCCTCGTCATAAGGCCAATCTCTTACCACTACCCCATACACAAAGATTGCTACCTTCCTTTACCCATGTCAAACTTTAGTTGTATTGCACCCTTTTTCACAAGTCACACACTATTGAAATAAATAGCCTTCTTTAAAATAGTGAAAATAACATAGAATTACACAACTAGCTCTCAAATAATAGAAAATCTTGTGAAATCATGATATATTTGGTAAGCGTACCCATTGTGCAATAGTATAGGGTAAGCACCAAGGTTGTATTTTATGCAAGGAAGAAAAGTGTTGAAGCCTAAACTAAGTACTAGATTACAAAAGTACTACTTTAGGCTAAATGATTAAAAAATAGATTTGTCAATCATGCAATTAAAACTAAAGTTAAAGAAGATAAAAAATAAGAATAAGCATAGATACTTGTGACCTTTCAGCTATTCAATGTCAATTCTAATGGTCCAATTAATGTGGAGTTATGCTTCTTTAATCCCTTGAATTCTTTGTTATCATGCTTTATAGATATTCATATTAGTATCAATAACGAGTTTGCCCACACTCACAAAACTCACAACCATCTATCACGTGGTGAGTCCTATCATGTAACATGGGTATTATATGACCAATCCTTCATCCATACGTTTTTGTTAATTAACTAAACCTTGTCACAATTTAGGTAATCTAACTAAGATTGGGTCCAATTTTAACCACATGATGCTCAAGGTGAGTATTGGGACCATGGGTTTCTAATTTGCAAATCTTACATTATAAGAATTAGATATACCAAATTCTACTTAAAGTTGTCGCATCCTATTATGGTAATTGAACTCTGTAGGTCAATAAAGGAAAATGCCTACATGTAAAGAGCCATAGTACTTCCCATGATAGTTGATCTCTATACACTCAAAGTTATTTCTACTATTCTCTAAAACCACCCAAATTTTCACATTCACACACAACAATATCCATAAATGAATTATAGCAAAGATTTCATCATATTACACATAACCCCAACACATCAACTAGCACCAAAGCTTCAACACAAGATTCATGAATATAAGTATAAAAATAGCAATAAACATAATAGACATTGAGTTTAGAAATCAGATCGGGTTTGTTTATAGCTAACATTGAAAACCCACTAACTAAGTACTTAAAATCACACGTATTTGTGCTTGAATCCACAACCTAAAGCTTCAAAATCACTAAAAGTTACTAAAAATCTAAGTTAGCATGTTTTAGAAACTAAAAATTACAAGGAGGATGAAATCTAAAAAAAAAAATACAATTATGAAAAGAAAAGCTAAAGCTACATTTAAAAACCTTAAAATTGTGGCTAATGGGACTGCTATTCACAACTAGAGTAGAAGATTATTTATAAATTAGACCTACCAATCAGATGATACATAGTGCCATCGTCTTGTCGATGGACATTTATCACACTCTAGTCACTTAAGGTTTAATGAAATGACTCATTTCATCTAAAGCCCTAGCTAAAGTTTAACAGCACCGGCTAGTGATGTTATTGACGATATGGTTTACTATGATAAACCGTTTTTGCATTGTCTCTGATCATCTAATAGCAATGTTCAAACAGTGGAGTAAAACTATCGTCCTAACAATATGTGGTGCCATTGCCCTACTGTTGGAGAATAAGCATTACTATCTTGATGATACGTGGTGACACTATCCTGCTAGTGGGCTCACTTCATGTAAAATTTTCTCTTTTCCTCTACCATTAGGATAGCATAAGGCTACCATGGACCTACAAAATAGTCAAATATACTAAGTATTTGCTATGAAATACTAAGTATATGTGCTTAAATTGATTTAAAATGATTATTCTCTTGTGCTAATTGATAACACGTGATTTAAACATTAAATGTAAATTTCTCATTTTTCACCTAAATCACATATAATTCATAGAGAATTAGGTAGGTACACACTTATCAAAATCCACTTAAGATCATCTCCACTAAGACTTTGTGCTTCCATAGGCTCCTTGTTACCCTCATCCTTTCCTCTATCCTCCATGATTGCCTCTAGCTGAGTTGCCTAACAGTAAGGCGGTCCACCATAGTACTTTTCTTTTATAATGATTTGAACAGATCTTATTACAAAATTGACTCACAACACAACTTTCCCTCTTACAATAGTATCCTCCCATTAGTGGCTACTCCTCCTCTTAAGCTTAACTCACACAAGCCATTTGTCCAACAAGAACTATCCACACATTAAACACACTTGGGTAGCATTTAGGTGACTCAATTTGGCTGGAATGTTGGCTTTGATACCATTTGTCATGGGATGGGAGGTTTTCCACTCTTGGAGTGTCTGTGTGACACTCAACTATCCTTAGATTCATACATTTACTCATATTTTTTATGGCAAGTCAACCTTCTCATCTTGTCTTCCCATTCCTATTCCAGGCCCATCATTCCCTTATATATTTGAAAAACCAACTATTTCATCTAGTTTTAGTCTTCCATGATTATTATCAAAAGAGTGGTATGAGCTGTAAACCAATTTACTTACGGAAGGTTAAACTCGCCGTTAGAGTCAGTCCACTCCCCAAACAAACCAACCTACTGATACTACTCACAACATTGTATGCTTAAGTTAATCCATGTATACCCACTTTAAAATAAAAAAAAAACAATGACATCATGTGGGTCATTTATACCTTCCACACTTAATAATAGTTCTAAAATCAAGACTTACTCCATGATGAAATATGGCCCAAATGTAAGCCTAAACAACCTTTGCCTTAGCAATCCAAAGCATTAAAAACTAACAAATGCAATAAAATTTTCTATAGTCCATGTAACAAAGCTTTAAACGAAAACAGCCCCCACGAAAGAGAGAAGATACCTTCGATAGTTTTGAACCTTAAGTACTCTTCATATGATTTTACCATGATTTTGTATGTTCATGTCCGTGAATTTCTTTGAGGTAAATCAATGATGATGAAGAGGAGAATGAAACCAACCTCTTGGGTGGTGTAAACTCGCGAGGAAAGGAAAAATGTGTACTTTTCCTAAATGCCATCATTAGCTTCCATATCCTTTACGTAAATTTTTCCGCTAAAATTTGTAATAGATCTCATATTTGTCAAATATTACAGAACATATAATGGCAATTATATTTATGTACGTATCTAATACGATAATTTTATTTTATTTTTTATATCACTATAACATGTTCATAGGAGCTAGACCTGATTATGTGTCTACCCCCCAAACCTGGAATTGGACCTAAAATAGGCGAGTCCTAATTTCATATAGACCAAACCTGCCACGAAATCGTGACTGTCAGGCTGGGCTGTTCATCGGTTCGGTCCTTGGACTTGAGAACTGTGACTTTTTTCTTTTAAATTTTTTACATAACTTAACTACAAAAAAAGTTAAAAGTTTTTAAAAATAAAAAAATTGAGCCCAAAACTTTTATACTACAGTTGATATGCAGGAATAGATTTGGAATAAAATTACGATTTCAATTCTATTCTTTTTCCCATAATTAGATGTGTTTTAAAAAGGCGAAATCGTGATTCCAGTTACAAGAGAAATTGCGATTCCACCTTTGAGGGAGTAGAATTACAATTCTATTCTATCCTCATTAACTATCATTAATTCAAATTACTTACTTAACCTTTAATCTAATTATAACATCTAATAATTAAAGGCATTTTTAATAAATACTACTATATATAGATTCCATTCTATTAGCATGTCCAAGCACAAGATTGGATTTACCATTATGATTCAAATTCCATTCCAATCCATTCTATTCCAAATCATTTATGTATATCAAATGTGAACTTAATAGTTTTTAACCCTTTATAATTAAATTGAAAAGAATTATCATTTATTTATACAAAACTACACCAAAGTAAAATTATCATCTTATCAATGTAGTATAAAGGTTTATAAATAAATAAATAAACAAGAGTTGGTTTTAGTTTCTATTCCCACATTGCTAAGAAATGAAAACTTACTTTTAATAAACATTATATATATCCAATCATACTTTTATAATATATTTATTTCTTATGATTGTTAATAACAATATATTAAATGTTATGAAGGAAATTAATTTCTCCCATATTACATGAAAATAGTTTAAGTTTTTATTATTATTATTATTATTTTAATTTCTTCAATTATACTTTATTGGTTTCTTAATTTTTTTTCTCTTATCCAACAAGTCTAGATTTGTCTATTCTGCAAGTCCAAGGCAACGACTTGCCTTATGTCATGGGCCGAGAGGTACACCCCTCCTAAACATCTCATGTAACGCTTGACCATCATTTGTTTTATACTTTTACCTCATTTCTAGACGACAAGCTAGCCTTCCCTTTCTATTTTTCTAAGATTTGTTTTGAAACTATTACTCATTAGGAAAGTCTTTATCTAGCTTTATTACAGTCTCCCTTATTATTGTGGGGGCCAGTTTTTTAATTGGTTTTGGCCTGCTATGGCCATCATCAAGACAGCGGCATTAGCTCCCAATTAATTTGTTCATGGGTGACCAAACCTACTTTTAGAGTTTCCACATATCTAAAAAAAAACTACCTTACCGATACTACACACTATATTTTAAACCTAAGTTGATCCCTTACTTCTCTCTTGATGTCATGGATCATGACATTTTCCCTCACCTGAATTCGTGATGCCTTTGTTACAAGGCCAATCTTTAGTCACTTTGCACCCCCCCCCCCCCCCCACCCACAAACACTCTCCAAGGCCTTCTTCGACCAGAACTATGGGCTTCCACCAGTCTTCCTCTTTCGCTCTCATACCCTCTTTCAATCCTCTAAGATCTCCTCTTCCTAAGTTGCCTAATGATAAAGTAGTTTTCTATTGTACAACTCCAACTGATTAGCCGCCCTTCTTTACTTGTTGCTAAACTCCACTTCACAATCACATCAACCAAGATTTTAAGCTTCCATGAGCATTCCTCTCTCACCTTCACCCTTCTCCCCATCCTCTAAGATCCCCTCTTGTAGAGTTACCTAATGGTAGAGCAACTTACAACTATATATTTCTTTATTTTATATTTATTTAGGCTGCACTTATTAAAAAAACCTTAACTTATGTCACAACTACCTTCTCTTTCACAATGGTGTCCTCCTAGTGGTTGCTCCCCCTTTCAAGTTTCTTCCACATGAACCCTTTTGTTAATAAGGCTACCCATACACAATTTGTACTTCATTTCGGTAGCATTTAAGTGGCTCGGTGAAGCTTTGAATATTATAACTCTAATACCACTTGTCATGAGTTGAGAGGTTTACTCCTCCTAAACATCTCGTGTGACGCTCAATCATAATTTGTTTTATACTTTTACCTCATTTTTGAATGGTAAGTCAACCTTCCATTCCTGTTTTCTGAAAACTTGTTCCAAACCCATTCTTAAGAGCCTTTATCCAGTTTTGCCATGGTCCCCCTTATGATTATGGGAACTTATCTTCTTAACTGGTTTTAACCTGTTATGATCATAATGAAAAGAACGATATTAGTTCTCGTCCAGTTTGTTCATGTGTAGCTAAACTCGCCTTTAAAGTACTCACATCCCTAGATCATGCTTACATGCTAATGTTACTTACTACATTCTAAGTCCAAATTGATACCTCATTTTCCTCTCGATATCATGGATCGTGACACCTTAGACCCATCAAACTGATAAATGCTATGATAGATCCAAAACCATCTTTAGGGAACCAGGTCTAGTTTCTGACCAAGTTCAATTTAAGACATGATTCATGACTCCCTCTCATAAGAGCAAATCTAAAAATTTGCCTTATATAAAAATGATACATAATGTAGTTTATTACCAAATATGCCCATCATATTTTTAATTCACACTACTTACAATGCTTTAAAAGTATTAGATATACCATAGTAGAAAAATACATTTGCCATATTGCCAAGTTCATAAATTCTCCTAATGTACATATTATATCTACAATAAGAAAAATATTTACCACAATAAAATGTATTAAAAATAGAATTGCTACAACAAATTGTGAGCTGCAACAGCTATTCTTAATTTATAATCCCTACCTGCAGCGATGGTTTGTAATCTATAATTCTAATGTGTTTATTTAGAGTGCTTATAAGAATTATCTAGATAAATATTTGGTTTCCTCGTTCTTAATTCCTATGTTGTGACCACATTAGAATTAGAAGTGATTACATAATCTACATACCACTTGGATTTAGACAAGATTCTCTAAGAACTAGCTATAACATAGAATAATATGCTGAATTCTATTATTCTGGTTATTCATTCTGTGAGTTTTCACGAAATAAAATTCTTATTTCTCTTGAAAATTTTTACATCTTATGTATAAGAATATTTATACAAAAATTACAAGTCTAATTTAGGAAAGTTAAAATGTTTAATATAGGAAAATATCTAATCTAGGAAAGCATATTAATTATAAATCTTTCTAATAAAACAGAATAAATAAAAATCTAGCTAGTTAACACTCCCCCTCAAGTTGGTGCAAAAATGTCACACATGCCTAACTTGCAAGCTAGTGTATGAAAAATCCGATTATTGAGATCTTTTATAAATACATCAGCAAGCTGCTTTTCAAATGATACATGAAACAGACTTAAGATATCACTTGTAATCTTTTCTTTGATGAAGTGTCAATCAATTTCAATATGTTTTGTTCAGTCATGTTGAACTAGATTGTGGGCTATACTGATGGCACCTTGTTATCACAATACAAGAAAAGTCTCCTCTTTTTAGATAGTCTTAATCAAGGTTGTCAAAATCGTGTTTCAACTCGTACGATTCTACGTTTTTACGAGTTTATATATACAATCCCAGTTAACTCGCATACAAAATCGGAAAGAATCAAAATCGGAGTAAAATCGCGATTTTGAACAATAAAATCGTTCAAAATCGCGATTCAGCACGTTTCTACCGATTCCACACAATTATCCCAAGCGCAACCCAGCCCAACCCAATCGGCAACCCAGCACATCCTTTGCAATTTCCGGCTTGCTGCTGTTGTTGTTCCTGTACATTGAAGAGAAACAATGAGAGAGAGACAGTGAAAAGCGATGAGAGAGGAGAAGCGAGCCAGGAACCGTGTGTACTTCTGTTCTGTGTATTTTTCAAGCTCAACACACGGTCATGCCTTCAACCGTGTGTACTTCTGAGTATTTTCCAAGCTTAACACACGGCCGTGCGTTCAACCGTGTGTTAAACTGTGTGTACTTCTGTGGGCGTGTTTCCTTGATACACGGCCGTGCTCTTCCCTTATTCCTTCCAAAAACATTTTTCTTCGTGTTTTCTTATCCAAGCCTAAACTTTTAATAAACAACCGTGGGCTTAATTGTTTAAAGCCCTTTGGCGTCCAGGGGGCGCTGCCCCCTTGAAACCCCCGCCGGGGCGGCTTCCCCGGACCCCCACCTGCTCAGCGTGGAGCGGGACCCACGTGCTTTCCTGTCGTAGCGGAAATATGAGTCATACCCCGACATGTTTGTCGGTCATCACTCATCTCTTGTCAATGTGTTACGTTGCATTGAAGTCTTTGTGTTTGTGTTCGTCAATTATTAGTCTTCTTATTCCTATTTGTGATCATGTTCGTATTAAAGAACTTATGTTTGATTGCTGCAACTTTCCTTATTTTAACTAATATTTTTGTAATAGTAAATAAAATAAATGGTAGATAACTTTACCTAGTAATATATAATTTTGAAGGTTTTCTTGTTATAGTATCTTCTTTATTATGTACTTTTAGTCATTTTTTAATATTACTCCTTTTTAATGGTATATCTTCATTATCAATTTTTATTTATTAGTAATTTCTTAAAGTCACAATTAATTTTTAAATTTTATCTATTATCTTTTAGTTTTTGTATATAGAACTAGGTGAAACTAGTTTTATACATGATTTATCATTTTAGAAATAAAATATTTATATTATACAACTTATGCTTGATTATCTATATTATGACTTTTATTGCAAATTTGTAATTTATGGCTAAAATAAATACTTAATTTCCTTATTTCTATTATTAATTATATTTTTAATGACTATTGTAAATAAATTTATAATATTTGAAAGTTATTTTACATAGGTTGTAGAAACTTACGTTTCTACGTTCCGTTTCTACGTTCCGATTCTACGGACCCCTTCACGATTCTACATAAAATCGCGATTTTGACAACCATGGTCTTAATTCCTCTAGTAATTTTTTAAGCCAAAGGAGTTCACAAACACCTTGAGCCATAGCTTTATATTCAGCTTCTGCACTTGATCTAGCCACTACACTTTGCTTCTTACTTCTCCAAGTAACTAAGTTCCCTCCTACAAATGTACAATAATCGGATGTAGATCTTCTATCATTTAGAGACCCAGCCTAATATGCATCTATAAAAGCTTCTATCTGGAGATGACCATGCTTGGAGAAAAGGAGACCTTTCCCTAGAGTAGACTTCAAATATCTCAAAATGCGAAAGACAGCTTGCATATAAGAATCTCGAAGCTCATGCATGAATTGACTCACCAAGTTAACTACATAAGCTATATCTAGTCTAGTGTGAGAAAGATAAATGAGTCTTCCAAACCTCCGATATCTCCCCTTATCAATAGATTCTCCTACCCCTACTTGTATCTTGTGATTACTATCAATGGGCGATTCGGCTGGTTTACAACTTGTAATGCCCATTTCTTTTAAGAGATCTAGGATATACTTCCTCTAAGGAATAAAGATTCCTTTTTCTAATCTTGTAACCTCAATTCCTAAGAAGTACTGCAATTTTCCTAAATCTTTTATCTCAAACTCTTATGCTAGTCGCTTCTTCAATTAGTTCATCTCCTGTCATTATTATGTCATCAACATAAACTATTAAAAGAGTGAGTTTACCCTTTTATGTTTTATGAAGAAGGTATGATCAGCATTACTTTGCTGTTAGCCAAAGGAAATCAGAGCTTTGTTGAATCTATCAAACCAAGCTCTAGGAGATTGTTTAAGTTCGTATAAAGCTTTCTTCAGTTTACACACATTTCCTTAACTTTGTTAATTATCAAATCCATGAGGGATCTCCATATACACTTCCTCTTCCAAGTCCCCATGAAGAAATGCATTCTTCACGTCAAATTGTTGTAAGTCCCAATCAAGATTCATTGCATAGGACAATAAGATTCCAATAGAGTTCATTTTAGCAACAGGGGCAAATGTCTCCTGGTAATCTATTCCATAAGTTTGAGCGAATCCCTTAGCCATTAATCTAGCTTTGAATATCTCAATTAAACCATCAACTTTATGTTTTATGGTGAATACCCATTTACAGCCAACCAATTTATTATCTGGTGGAGGAGTGACAAGTTCCCAAGTCTCACTTTTGGATAAAGCCTTCATTTCTTCAATCATAACTTCCTTCCACTTAGGATTTGTGAATGTTTCCTTCCAATTCTGTGGAATAGACACAGAGGAAATAAACAAGATAAAGGCTCTATATGATGGAGACAATGAATCATAGGAGACAAAGTTAGATAAAGGATCTTTAGTACGAAACCTGACTCCTTTTCTAAGAGCGATGAGCAAATCTAACTCATAGGAAAAGTAGATAACTCATTAGTAGAGGAGGATTTTGTAGATTGCATGATGACTTCTTCTACCTTGTTTCTCCTTAAATACTTCAACAAATCAGGTTTATCCAAACATCCAATAGTCTCCCCTTGAACTCTTTCTCCACTTTCACCCTTCCTTATGTCATCATTAAGAGGTTCCATAATACTAGAGCTAGGAGAAATTACCTTTTCCTCCTTATTGCTCTCCCCCTTAAGAGGTGATGAGGGATTGCTAAAATAGGGCTTAAATTCTTGGAAGATAACATCCATATTGACAAAAAATTTCTTAGAAGGAAAATGATAACATTTATAACCCTTCTGTGTAGGAGAATACCCAATAAACACACATTTAAAGGCTAAAGGGTCAAGTTTCCCAACAAATCTAGTGTGAACAAAACAAACACAGCCAAACACCTTTGGAGGAACAGTATATTCATTCTTATCCTTTAAGGCTTCAAGTGGGCTTTGAAAATCAAGGGTTTTACATGGCATTCTGTTAATAAGATAAGCAGTTAATAGAATAGCATCTCTCCAATAAGGTTTTGATAGATTCACAATGAACATAAGAGGTCTTGTCACTTCTAACAAATGCCTATTTTCCTTTCAGCAATCCCATTTTATGCACTAGTGTAAAGGCAACTGGTTTGATGTATTATCCCATTGGATTCCAAATAAACTCCAAAGTTTTTATCCGTGTGTTCGGTGCCATTATCAATTCTCAAGATTCTTATCTTGGTATCGAATTAAGTATTGATCATCTTATGAAATGATTTAAAGTAAGAAAAAACTTCATTTTTTGCTTTTAACAAATATACTCATGTCACTCGAGTGCAACAGTCAATAAAAGTAACAAACTAGCAACTACCCGACAAAGAAATTGTTTGAGTACGACCCCATATATCAGAATGGATAGTCATAAAAGGAATGGTACTTCTATTATTATGTAAAAGATAAAAGTTTCCTAGTATGCTTCACATACTCACAAGCATCACAAAACAAAGATTCAGACTGAATTCTCGAAAATAAACTGAGATATAACTTCTTTAAAACAAAAAATGATAGATGTCTTAACCGCTTATGCCACTGTATTATTTCTTGGTTTACATCCTTATTATCTCCAAAAAAGGCTTGTCCTGAGTCTCTAGGTTCATCAAGCATATATAAGTCATCATGCAATCTACTACTGCTAATCCTCTTCCCGATTTGAAGACCCTGAAAAACACAATGATCAACGAAGAACACGATTTTACAGTTTAGAGATTTGGTAATGGTACTGATAGATAAAAGATTAACAGGAAACCTTGGTACATGGAGAATAGATGAAAGTTTAACTGTAAGAATATAAATAATAGAACATGTTCCTGAAACAGGAGTTAACGAGCCATCAGCTATTTTGAGACTCTCCCTTTTACATGAAGAATAGTTTTAAAGATATTTTAAAGAGCATGTCATGTGTCTATTCGCACTAAAGTTAATAATCCAAGAATTAAGGTGAGCAACAAAGATAGTATCTGATTGCACATAATTGGATGTGGCACTGGTAGAAGACTCAAGTTTGGTCAAAAGGTGACAAAGATGCTGAATTTCATTAGAAGACAGAGTTTCTTCAAAGCCAATCTCCGTAGATGCTTCCACAAGTTCCACCATATTTGCTTGAGCCCTTGATGAACCGACTCATTTTCTCACCCGACCTCTAGTTGGTCGACCATGTAGCTTCCAGCAAGTCTCCTTTGTATGTCTTGGCTTTTCACAATAGTCACAATGCAAGTGATCTTTATTAGAAGTGGTTGCCTTTAACTGGTCATGAGAAACAGTTAACCCAGACTTCTCGACTGGTGTTGTATAAAGCATGACACCACGTCGACTTTCTTCCTATTGAACATGAGACTATGCATCCTCAAGCAAAGGAAAAGGAATTTTACCAAGAACTTGAACCTGTATTTGATCATACTCTAGGTTCAAACCAGCCAGAAAATCACTCTCTTTTTCAACCAAATTGTGAAATAGAATAGCATCTTCCATACAATATGCTTGGACATCCTAATAATAGCCTATCTCCTACCATAACCCACTTAATTCGGAATAATATTTAGTGATTGTTTACTCACCTTGTTTTGTATCATGAATTTTATTTTGGATTAAAAAAATCTAGGCATCATTTCCTTTGCAAGAATAGATGCGTTTAGTTGAGTTCCAAATTTTCTCAGCAATGTCAAATAATAAATACTGTTTAAAAATTCAATGATGCATATTATTCAAAAGCCATATTATAACGAGTGAGTTTTCAAAATCCCATTGGATATAAGTAGCATCAAACACCTTAGGAGGTTTTGTTTCACCAATAATATATCCAACAACCTCCTAAATTTAATAAATAGCAAACAAGCACGGGACCAAGCAAGATACGTACCAGCCTCATCAAGTTTCACAACACTGAATTGTGAGATAGACTCATTATCTACTGCATTAGTATCCTCCATAAACACAAGTGTAATATAGCTGGTCAAAACGACGGAGAACAAGCTATAAAAAAAATCTGACCTCTAATCGAACAATCGTGACAAAAAAAAATAGTGGTCAGATGACATGGTGCAAGGTTCGAACTTGGAACAAAGCCAAGGATGGTCAACGAGAACCTCATGTGCTGACGAATGAAGAACGTCTAGAAATATTTGATCGACGCGTGAGCTCACACACGGCTTTAGGTGGTGGTCGAACTTTTAGGGACAACTGATTGGAGGGTGGACATCCTTGGGAAAGTGGCAGTGATGAAAAAAAAAATCGAGAGTAAACTCAACCTCTTTAGGAAATAAGAAATCCTAACACTGCCGTAGGAATAAAATCACCTCAAAGGCAGCAAGAGTACTCTGATACCATGTAAGTTTTCATGAAATAAAATTCTTATTTTCCTTGAAAATTTTTACATCTCATGTATAGGAATATTTATACAGAAATTACAAGTCTAATTTAGGAAAGTTAAAATATCTAATCTGGAAAGCATATTAAACAAAATAAATAAAAATCTAACTAGTTAACACCTTCATTTATTCTATGAAAGACGATGATAATTGGGACAAAATCTTTGGTACCTCTTAAAAAAAAAAATTACACACACTAGTAACATGGAGCATGAAAATGGCAAAAATAAAAATGAGAATAAATGAACCAAGTGCGACACAAGATCACTGAGCAAACAATTAAAGATGAAGTACAAATTTGCCTTTTTGCCAATAAAGATTCAGTAAGTTGATCTTTTATTCAAGTGCATATGGAAGAGGTAATAAAGACATTGTTACATGGCTTAACCCTTAAACATGCAAACCTCAAATGCTCTTGAAGAGGCGCGCTTCTGCTGTAAAAATAAGTTATAGAAGGTTGTGCATCATATGTAACAGCCATGAACTATCAGGCCATACTTTCTCATACTATAAGCTTGAAATCAGTTTTGTGTATTCTAACAATTTTTTAAAGAATTTAACTGGAGGGGATAATAGAGTCCTCCAGATTTGCATGCTTGTTCTCCATATACCAAGTAAAAAAAATGAGACAGCATTAAGAATGATACTTCTAAGCAATTGCCCTCGACATCTCGTCTCGAAAATTCTTGTTGCTCTTGAACAAAAGTAGCATAGGGAAGAGGTTAAACCTCTACTTCATCTGAAGAAGAAATCCCTAAAGAGGATCCACGTTGTTCTGCACTTTCAATCATGCGACAGCATCAGCCTGTCTTCTAGTTAGCTGGGCATACATGCCATCTTTCAGGAGAAGCTCTTTGTGGGTGCCCATCTAAATGCAAGAAAGAAAACATGACAAAGGTTAATCCAGGAAATAGGGAAGCCAACAGCCAAAATAACCATGGATGTTTGGCATTTCATTCAATTTGGCTTATAACTTCATTGGACTTTACCAAGTACACAATACTTCAAACTAAGAAATTTTCAAAGGTTATCTCCTAGATATAATAGCTGATACAAGACGCACAAGTAGGAGGACAATGTAGGCCATCTATGATGCCATACATGCATTGTATCAAGATATTAAGGTTCATCACCAAATCAAACGAATCCTTACCAACCTCAAAGGGGAAATTCGTCCTATGTGCTAAGTTTGGCTGACCATAGATGCTGGTATTCAATTCCTAATTATATAGTAACCAAAGGATGGAAAGATGATCTCAAAAAAGAACATGAGAGAACCAATTACTTGCGTCTTTGAGGGAATGGGTTCTACTGAAGCAGGGCAGAAGGGAAATCATACCTCAACTATTTGTCCACGGTCCATTGCCACTATTCTATCAGCAGATTGTATAGTGGACAGCCTGCAGAAAATATTGTATTAAAAATATTAAGCAGCACTTAACCAAAAAACATTTATATTAAGCAGTAATTAACGTGCTGAGGATATAGGCATCAGCAAACTCACCTGTGTGCAATCACTATGACCGATCTCTTTGTGGCAAAGTCACTCCTGACAGCACGAAGAACACCCTAGGTAAACCAAAGTCAGTCAATGTATCACTTCCTATCTGCAAGGTAAAACCTCTTTCTCAATAATTTTGAGTTGCATCCAGTACAGACCTTAACATTATGCTCACTTTCTGCATCCAATGCACTTGTAGCCTCATCGAGAATCAAAATGGTGGGATCCCTAAGGATGGCCCGAGCAATGGCAATACGTTGCTTTTGTCCCCCACTTAGCAAGTCATCATCAACAAGTGTTTGGTAACCATTTGGCAGTGACATAATGAAGTCGTGAGCATATGCTTGCTTGGCAGCCCATTCCACATCCTCTTGCCTAACATCTCGATTACATCCATATTTTATGTTTGAGCTAATATGCATACGGAATAGCCGAGGTTCCTGTTAAAGAAAAATAAGGTTAGAAATGCATAATTCACAACTACACCCATACACATTAGAGATATGCAGAGAACCTGTCCAACATATCCAACACGTTCCCTCAACCACTTGATGTCCAGCTCTTTTATAGGGAAGCCATCAACCAAAATCTGCAATCAAAGTAATTAATGCCAATCAAAGCATGTATATGATTAAGCTATAATTTCTTGCAAGTAAAACACCTCATTTATACAAATGTCTACCCTCTTGTTTAGGGATGACCATTTTCCTTGCCATAATTACCCAATTTTCTTTTTCTTTCCCTCCCAAAAAGCACTCTTTCCAGCAAGGCAAATACATTGTGCAGGATCAGCTATATATTATTTTACTTCCAGATGGTAACCACTCCAAATAATTGTTTAAAACAGATGCTCAAAGAAACATCACAATTTAAATGATTTATTCTCTTAATGGTACAATTTGCACAAATTCTTTCCAGCTGGAAAACCAAGTAGCTAGAGTACCATGTTTTTCCAACATCTTGCCACCAAAAAGAAAAGTTCTCACCTGGCCATCCGTTGGCTCATACAGACAGAGCAAAAGATTTACAAGTGTGCTTTTTCCACTACCACTCAGACCAACCTGCATGAAATTATAATGGTTTCAAGTACATGCTTTTTTACAGTGGAGAAAATGACATAAGAAGAATTCCTTACAATTGCAACTACTTCACCAGGTTGCACAGAGAGGTTTACATGTTGCAGGACTGGTACCTAGTCAGAAACATCATGAGTTACAAATTGCTGCAAAAGCAAAACATACTAGATTAACAAAATAAGAAATGCCGATAATTGTTTAAGAAATCATGAGGTCATTCTTTCTCCTAGGATGTCATGTCTCCCCCTCAGTAAATCACAAAATTAAAAGCAAAAGGAATCAGCAAAATGCTTTTCCTATTTATAGACAAGGGCATACATGCTTCAAAGCCCATAGTTCCAAAAACAATCAACAAAACCCAAGCAAAGTCGTATCATCGAACAGACCATATGATTTAGTTCTCTGGCCCAGGTATAATCAACTGCAACCTCAAAGATTCTGCATCTTCTTGGAAGCAGAAAGGGTTTAAACAAAGGAAAATGATTCGGCAATAAACAGAAGTATACATTGAATATGACAATCACTCAAATAGCTTAGAGCTGAAAATAGGCTGGAAAATGAAGCACTAATATTACTACTTGGGAATTGCAGAGAAGAAATGTACCATGGGCCTTGAAGAATAATGAAAAGAGACATCAACAAATTTAACATGTCCAGTGAACTTTTGCAACTTTAGTCCTGTTGCAGCATAACACCAGATATTAACCTCCAATTTAGGAAATGGAAGTGGTGAATGCCAGCATAGACATTATCAAAGATCTCAATAATCCATATTAAAAAAAAAAAAAAAAAACACCCTTAAGAATAGAGCAGCCATAAGAAAATACCCAAGCTTTTATTTCCATCTATAACATCAGGTATGAGCATCAACAAAGTTAATTGACTACTTGCCTTCTGAGGTGAACTGTTGACTGACAGTGAGGTCCATAAGTTGAAAGACTTTCTCACTTGCCCCAACAGACTGCATCAGATTTGATACGTTGTCCCCCGCCCACCATGCAGAGAAAATTAGCCACTCACTGTATAATATGAACTTGGTAAGCTTCTCTGCTGTTATATGACCGCTCATAATAGACATCCCTCCCATCAGCACAGCAATAACCTGTAAATAAAACATGCTGGTTAGACTTAAGAATCTATGTTGATCCTTTTCTGCTTATATAACAGTTTCAAAATCCAAGCTTGGTTGAAACATTTTACAAGACACAAAACAACACTTCATATAACCACCCTCTATATTCCTTAGCAACGGTACACTAGCAACTTCATGTTTTTGACGTTTAGTTTTTGCTCCATGAAATTGATGTATTCATAAATTGACATCTCAGAACTATATTTTCATAGTAAATACGACCATTATATTTCCTCTTTTGTTATCTTTTTTCCTCTAGTACAACTTATGGCCTAAGAACAAATGTTCAGTTAATCCAGACCTAATTGAGGAGGATAAAAGATTATGGAATCAAGAAAAGTCCCAAAACTTTAATGTTAAATGCAATAAAGTCCTAAAACTTTTAATAGCATAAGTCCTAAAATTTTAAAACATTGTCCAATCAAGTCCTAAATTACCATGTGGCACTAAGGCAACATAATTTGATACGTTTTTGGCACATGCCATGCCACATGGAGCTGAATATCAAGCCATGTTAATACAATTAATTTTTGAAATTTAATAATTAAAAATAATTGTCAAATAAAAAAAATGCAAAATCACAAAAAAGGGGAAAAAGGAAAGAAAGAAAGAAAGACAGAAACCATGGCCAGTAAGTATTTCTATTTTTATGTTTTGTTTTCAAGAAGCAGCTATCATTATCCATTTGTGCATTTGCTATAGGTACTTGAGACAAAGTGCACCATTCTGACTATGGACAAGTTTATGAAGATAGGGAGCATAATTTTTAGTGTGCTCAAGGTGATTATTGGCCATGTACATAAATTTAACCCTAGGGGAGTCACAATTTCTTAGCCCATCACCTCCTTATTTTTAATTGCTGTTTTTCACAATGAGGACAAAGTGTCCTCTTAAGTTTGGGATGGAAAATGTTTGTATGAAGTAGTCGGTGCTGCTGTTGGAGAAATCTAGATGGGGGTTGAACCTTAACGATCACTTGTGATGGATTCATCCTAGATTGCTGGCCAATGCAAATTGATTCCCTTGATTTTTTGAGCTTTAATGACATTTTGATGTCTACCACCACCCTCAAATTTAAAAATAAAAAACATACTGATTACAAATAACCTCATTTCAACCCGAGATGCAGTTTTACCTTCTTTTTTTATATAGGAGGTGGTGATTAGCTCCACCGTGAGGGTTGACCAGCCAGCCTCTATAGAAATGATTAGCCTACACTTTTTCTTTTTTCCTGCATTTTTTTTTATGTGTTCTTTGAATAATGCAAAAAGTATATGAATTTTCACATTAATTTTAGTTCTGCCCAAGTGGCAAGTCACATCAGTGTCACAGCACACAGTAAGAAATTATTCAAAAAGCTTTAGGACTAGATTGCACTATATTTTAAAGCATTAGGATTTGATTGTAGTAATAGAAAGTTCTAGGACATAGATTACAATTATTCAAAAAGTTCTAGGACTTTGGTATTTTTCTCTTATGAAATCATATTAACAATCACATAATAAAAGTTACATTCCAAAATGTAAAGAATCATATAGACTCTCAAAACAAATACACATAATAAAAGTTATGGAATGCAACCCATTTTTTATCAAACAAACATTGAGTCCTTCATTTAGAATAAGAAAGTCAAGTTTTAAAAGCAAGAAATAACACTTAATACAGAGGAATTATATTTTGTTTCAATTCAAATTTATGATATTTTTCCAGCAGCAGTTCATATGTCTAATAGGTAATTAATTCTTAAGAAAAAAATCTATGGCATTCATTAAGTAACATATAAAAAGTGCTGGATCTGAAACTTCGAAAAATAGAAGAGTTAAGTTATAAAGATGTCACAGAAAAAGATATTTGCTGGGTGATTAGAACAGAAGTCACCAAACAATGAAGCCTCTCTACAAGAGAAACAAAAGAAAAGAACATAAATCAAAAATGTCAATTTCCATAAAAATAAGATGAAAACTTTTCCCAGTTAACATTTTACTATGGACTGATAGCACACGAGATATAATTTTCAACTCAGGAAGTGATCTAGGGATTCTATTAGGATTTCTATGGGTTTGTAAAGTAGATCAAGCGTGAAGAAGACAAGCAGTGGAGTTACCTGAGCATGGAACTCAGCCGGAGGAACTTCTCCGAAATAGGAATAACAGAAATCAAAATTCTCTAACTACCTCCTCCCATCCCACTTCCCGCCTTATATAAGAGTCTGAACCAAGCCACCTGGACAGAACAGACCATGCCCCCATTGGACAAGTAACCCCACTACCATACACCCTACTCACACCGTAATATACTCCTACTAACTAATAGACTTCTACTAAATCACAATCTCTCACCCATACTAGAATAGACAACACCAAACAATGCAACACATACACACAACAGGTGCCACACACAGCATACACCTAACAACACACCCCAACAACCACAGAATATCCACACTAAGACACACACACATACATGCCACACACACACACTCCAACATGCACACAGAATATCCACAACACACACACACACCCCTACGTCTACCGCTCCTCCACACATACACACCTACTGCCTACTACTTCTATACACATTAACCACAGGAGCACGTATACGCAGAGTCATATCAATTGCCTCCCCTAGAACAATGTCTTGTCCTCGAGGACAAAGTCAGAAAACTGCAACTGGAAAGAAGAGGTGTCCACCCAAGTGGCTAAATGGGAAGAATAACCTTGCTAATACACCAATAACTGAGGGACTTCAAAAGTAACATTCAAGCAGAAAACACTAGCCCAAAAATAGCCATTGGCAGTCGCTCCAAAACCTCCACATCCTCAAACATATCCAGAGGTAAGTCAAAAGACTCCGAGAAGGTGCCCACTGCCTTTTTAAGAAGTGAGACATGAAACACCGGATGAACTTGACAATGAGGAGGAAGATGTAGCTTATAAGCCACCTTGCCAATTTGCTCCACAATCTGGAATGGACCAAAAAACCGAGGCAAAAGTTTGGAGATAAATTTAATCGATAGCTGATACTGCAAAGTAGGGCATAGCTTAAGAAAAACCCAATCTCCAATAGAAAACTCAACATGGCAACAGTGTTGATTAGCGTTTCGGCAATTTAAAAATTGAGCATGGGCTAGATTTTGTCTAAGTTGAAGAAGAATCACGTCATGGGACCGTAAAGCATCCCAAAGAACAAGATGGTGAACCTCTCGGTCAATGAAGGAGCCCAAAACCAGTGGTAGTCTACCATATACTATCTCGAAAGGAGTCATCTTGGAAGAAGTATGATAAGAAATATTATAATGAAACTCCACCCACAAAAGCCAAAATACTCATTGCTTAGGCTGATCACATATAAAATACCAAAGATAGTACTCCAAGCACCTATTCAAGACCTCTATGGGCCATCTATCTCTAGGTGTAAGGCTATACTAAAACGGAGTAAAGTCCCATGTAATTGAAAGAGTTCTGTCCAAAACTTACTCACAAAAGTCAGATCTTGATCACTAACGATGGTCTTGGGCATGCCATGTAACCAAATTACCTCCTTGACAAATAATTCCGCAATACTCTTAGCAATATGAGGATGTTTAGTGGGAAGAAAATGCCCATATTTAGAGAACTGATCCACCACTACCATAACCACATCATACCCTTTCAATTGAGGAAGTCCACCAATAAAGTCCATCGAAATATCTTCCCAAATCGCATCTGGAATAGGCAGAGGAGAAAGAAGTCCAGCAAAAGCAAGCGTCTGATACTTCTAGTGTTGGCAGATTGCACACAACACCACAAATGATGCTACATCTTTTTTTAACCCAATCAAATAGACATTAGCGGTGATCCAACGATGTGTCTGGAGAAATCCTGCATGACCACCAACCAAAGATGCATGGAACTTATGCAAGAAAAGCTGTGTCCACTTAGAGTGAGCTGGAACCACCAAACGCCCATGATAATATAGCAAGTCATTAACCAAGTGGAAACTGGATCCCCTAGATTTTCCCTTTCCCATAACAAACTCATCTTAAAAGCCAGAGCTGGATCTTGTTCAACAGCTTCCTTGATCTCTTCTGGATCAGTCCAAATGGGACCAGACACTGCTGCACATTCTAATTCATCAAACATTCAAGAAAGTGCATCAGCTGCACTATTCTCTTGGCCACCTCTATACTGAACTTCAAAGTTGTAACATCTTCTAGAGCTCATAAACCTTTGTTGAGGGTTTATGAGAGACATCACTAGTTATGTGGTAGGAGTAGTGTGTGGTGTTGTGTGTAATATTTGTTGTGGTGGAGTGCTGTATTACATGTGTACTTATTAGGGTGATTGGTTTGTTCCGTGGGATTCATAAGGGGGTGTGTGGTGGTGTTCCATAGGGGTATTTTTTAAATTTACGTGACCTTAGTAATGGATATTTATGTTATAGACTGTAAATTATATATTAAGTTGTAAATTATATATTAGTGTTAAATTAGGATACCATTATATATTAGTCTTAAAATAGAACTTAATATCTTTAGTTTCCTTTTTTAGTTTATTAGAACTTGTATATATATGTGTAATCTATAGATCAATAAAACATATATAATTTTCTCTCTTTTCCTTACAATTACATGGTATCAAAGCGGGAGAGAGAGTGGGTTCTAAGGGTTTTTATTTTTTTGACACCACCAGCCTAGGGAGACATGCCACCCACTGACAAGGGCTTCTGAGGGTTCTTTTTTTTTTTTTTTTTTTGACAACACCAGCCTAGGGAGACACACCATCCACCAACGAAGGCTTCCAGAAAGTTTGGCGCCAGAATTCGACGCACGTGACGTACATGTGCCACCACAACGCTCACCACCAATCTCACGCGCTGGCGCATAAGGGCGCGTGCAGCATCGTTTTGCTCTCCGCCTTCACCGATTGTCTCGCCTGGTCATGTATAGCTCAGGCTTGTGGTTCGTTTGTTTAATAAATATTTGGGTGCAAGTTTGTTAGCTTTGATTTGCAATCCTCTTGTCGAATTATTGTCCGTTGGTGTTAATTTGTCCGCTATTGATGATTAATTAGCCGTTTGTTGGTGTTAAGCTGGTGTGTTTGGTCCTTATGGTTGTAATTTAGCACGTTTAGTAATTAGTTACTATTGATGTTTATTGACGTACAAATCTATTGATCTGATACGTTTGATTTGGTGTGTTAGTAATCGGGAATAGGCTAACGTACATTGACTTCAGTTCATCTTTCTGTTCTATTGGAGGAATTTGGGTTGAAATCATGAGTGAAAAAGTAGACAACAAATATGTTGTTATGTCAGATGTTGTACCTATAATGTCAAAAATTACATAATATAAACTTAATGGGTCTAATTATTTGGATTAGAGTAAAATTGTGAAGCTCTACCTGTGTAGTATTGATAAGGATGATCATTTGACTAAAAATCCACTCACAGATGATAGTTCCAAGCAAACTTGGCTTAGAGCAGATGCTCAATTATTCCTGCAAATATGAAATTCTATTTGATAATAAAGTAGTTGGGTTAATTAATCATTGTGAATTTGTTAAGGAATTAATGGAATATTTGGATTTTCTGTATTCTGGAAAGAGAAATGTTTCTCGTATTTATGAAGTTTGCAAGGCCTTTTATTGTGCTGAGAAACAGAATAGGTCTCTAATTAGCTACTTCATGGATTTTAAACGGACTTATGAAAAACTTAATATGTTATTACCTTTTAGTCCTGATATGAAAGTTCAGCAAGCTCAAAGGGAGCAGATGGCTGTGATGAGTTTTTTAGCAAGGCTTCCAGCTGAGTTTGAAGCAACTAAATCTCATATTCTCTCTAGGTCTACGATCTCATCCTTGCAAGATATATATAGCAGGATTCTACGTACGAAGAATCCTCAATCTGTTCAGTCTGGTAGTGCTCTTGTAAGTCGTCAGTATGAGTATGAAGCTGGAAGAAAACAGTACAGGAGTAGTGGTAGGGGAGCTGATACTTGAGAACAGAGTTCTAGGGCAAGTATATGTCATTATTGTCATAGGCCCGGGCATATGAAGCGTGATTGTAGAATGCTACAAAGTCGGAATCAGGAATTTTGATCAGCACAAGTTACCTCTTCCAGTGATGCATCTAGAAAATCTATTATAATTCTGCAGATGACTTTGCCAAGTTCTCCCAATATCAAGAATCATTGAGGACTTATCTACTCCCGTTACTGCCATCACTGAATCAGGTAAACCAAACACGAGTCTTCTCTCTTCGTCTTCCAAATGGGTCATTAACTCTGGTGCAACAGATCACATAACAAGTAATTCCAGTCTATTCTCTACTTTTCAATCTCATACCTCCGACTCTCCTATCACTTTAGCTAATGGGTCAACATCCCGTGTCCTTGGGACTGGCACAGCAAATCCAACTCCATTAGTTCCTTTGTCCTCAGTCTTAAACTTGTCTGATCTGTCATTTAATTTAATATCTGTCAGTAAACTCACCCGTTCACTTAACTGTTGTATCTCATTCTTTCCCGACTATTGCCTTTTTCAAGATCTTATGACGAGAAAGACTATTAGTAAAGGACATGAATCCGAGGGTCTTTACATACTAGACACAGAGATACCAAAGTCCGTTGCCTACTCTAGAGTTGTAACCCCTTTTGAAGCACATTGTCAATTGGGTCATCCGTCTCTCTCTTTGTTAAAGAAACTCTGTCCTCAGTTTCACGGTTTTGAGTCCTTACATTGTGAGTCATGTCAATATGTGAAACATCATCACATTATCTTAAGCCCTAAGTTAATCCATTCGGATGTATGGGGTCCTTGTCCAGTCACATCTAAAACTGGATTTAAGTATTTTGTTATCTTTGTTGATGATTATTCTCGAGTGACTTAGTTATATTTAAGGAAGAATTGTTCTGAGTTGTTTTCTCATTTTTGTGCTTTTTGTACTGAAATTAAAACTCAGTTTAATATTTCTGTCTAAGTGTTGCAAAGTGATAATACTAAAGAGTATTTATTTGAATATTTTAAATCCTACATGATTAAGAATGGCATCATTATTCATCAAACTTCTTGTGTAGATACACTGTCTCAAAATGGTGTTGCTAAGAGAAAGAATAGGCATTTGCTTGAAACTACTAGGGCTTTGTTGTTTCAAATGCATGTCCACAAATACTTCTGGGCTGATGCAGTGTCTACAACTTGTTTTTTAATTAATCGAATGCCTTAAGTTATTCTAAATCGTGAGACTCCTTATCATACTCTTTTCCCGAAAAAATCTTTGTTTCCGATTGAACCCAAAATATTTGGTTGTACGTGTTTTGTTCAGGATATGCATCCCCAAGTTACAAAACTTGATCCTAAGTCATTAAAATGTATATTTCTTGGGTATTCTCGTTTTCAGAAGGAATATAGATGCTATTGTCCTAGCCTTGATAGGTATTTGGTATCGACTGATGTTACTTTTTGTGAAGATATCCCTTTCTCTCTACCCTTCAATCATACAAGCCAGGGGAGGATGATGATCTGTTAATCTATACAGTTACATCCACCACTTCCACTCTTAAACCACCTCTTCAAGTTTACTCTCGCAAGCAAAGGGCTCCTGAGCCTACTTTTGATGCATGTCCTGAACCAGCTCCCTCGCCATCAGATTCAATCTCAAGGGACGATCTTCCCATTACCCTTTGTAAAGATAAACGTCAATGTACTTATCCTGTTTCTTCTTTTGTGTCTTATGATCATCTGTCAGTCTCCTCTTGTTCCTTTATTGCATCTATTGATTCTATCTCCCTTCCTAAAACCGTTCATGAAGCCTTGTCACATCCAAGATGGCGTAGTGCAATGGTAGAGGAGATGAATGCCCTTGATCAGAATGATACTTGGGATTTGGTACATTTACCTGCAAGAAAAAAGGCCATTGGTAGTAAATGGGTTTTTTCTATTAAAGTAAATCCTAATGGATCAATTGCTCGCTTAAAAGCTCGTCTTGTTGCTAAAGGATATGCTAAACTTATAGAATAGATTATTCTGACAATTTTTCTCCTATTGCTAAGTTAACATCCGTCAGGTTATTTATTTCCATGACTGCAGTATATGATTGGCCTCTACATCAGTTAGATATCAAAAATGCTTTTTTGCATGGGGATCTTCAAGAAGAAGTTTATATGGAGTAACCTCCAAGGTTTGTTGCTTAGGGGGAGTCTGGAAAGGTTTGTCATCTTTGTAAATCTTTGTATGGTTTGAAGCAAAGCCCCCGTGCTTGGTTTGGAAAATTTAGCCAAGCAATTGAGAAATTTAGGATGCAGAAAAGCAAATACGATTATTCTGTTTTCTAAAGACGATCTACGACTGGTATTATTTTGTTAGTAGTATATGTGGATGATATTGTTATCACCGGCAATGATACTACAGGTGTTTCGACTCTCAAATCTTTTCTTCAAAGTCAATTTCAAACAAAGGATTTAGGAATGTTGAAATATTTCTTAGGTGTTGAGGTAATGAGTAAGAAAGGAATTTTTCTATCACAACGAAAATATGTACTTCAATTGTTGTCTGAAATAGGAAACTTGGGTGCTAAATCATGTAGTACACCAATGGTTCCTAATTTGCAACTAACAAAGGAGGGAGAGTTGTTTAAGGATCCTGAAAGATACAAACAGATGGTTGGAAAATTGAATTATCTTACAATAACTCAACCAGATATTGCATATTCGATTAGTGTTGTAAGTTGATACATGTCATCTCCAGCAGTTGATCATTGGGCTGCTATAAAGCAGATCTTGTGTTATTTAAAGGGAGCACCTGCACGTGGTATCTTGTATAAGAATCATGGTCACACTAGTATTGAGTGTTTCACAAATGCTAATTGGGCGGGATGTAAGGAGGACAGGAGATCCACTTCAGGGTATTGTGTTTTCGTTGGTGGAAATTCGATTTCATGGAAAAGTAATAAGCAGGAATATTGTATCTCGATTTAGTGCAGAATCAAAATATAAAGCTATGGCACAATCAGTGTGTGAAGTAATGTAGATATATCGGCTCCTAAATAAAGTCGGGATGAACATCTCACTTCCTACGAAACTATGGTGTGATAACCAGGCCGCTCTTCATATTGCCTCAAATCCCATGTTCCATGAACGAAGTAAGCACATCGAGATTGACTGTCATTTTGTTCGAAAAAAAAATTCAGCAAGGGTTAATTTCTACAGGGTTTGTAAAAAGACTGGAGAACAATTAGGAAATCTTTTACAAAGGCTCTAAACAAGGCTTAGGTTGACTATTTGTGTAACAAGCTAGGCATGATTAATATCTATGCTTCAGCTTGAGGAGAAGTGTTATAGGCTATAAATTATATATTAGTGTTAAATTAAAATACCGTTATATATTATTTTAAAATAGAACTTAATATATTTAGTTTCCTTTTTTAGTTTATTAGAACTTGTACATATATGTGCAACCTATGAATCAATAAAGCAAACATAATTTTCTCTCTTTTCCTTACAATTACAATTTAAAAAAGACGTGGAGGGAATAAAAGTCAATTATGAATATTGTTGAAGAATAACAGAAAAATAAAAGAGAGTTGAGGGCTGAGTGTTCTTCCATTACTAGGAACCTTAGCTTGGACGAGAAGTGCCAAAGTGGTGGCGATTTGCTTCTCTGTCAAGGATTATCTCACAAGGTATACGCTACTCTTAACATGAATTGAGCTTAGTGGTTGTAGTTCCGATCTTAGTTCCTTTGTTTGTTTCAATTGGCGTTATCTATGAGAAACAATTGGGAGGATGACTAGGATGGAGTCACAAGTTGAAGCTATTGAGAAAAATGTCCATGAAATCGATGACAAAATGCGTGGGAGTATTTCTGATTTTCATCACCAGATTGAAATAGTGGAGAGGAATACAAATGCAAATTTCCAAGATATTGAAAAAAGGATTTCTAACATGAAAACGATGATTCATGATCTGTAGATGGATTGACAGAAGGAAGCGTCCGAAGAGAAGGCCTCTAGCTCGGTCAAGTTAGGGTTTTGACTAGCTTTCGAACAACATTATCAGGTGAATAGAGTCGAACGAGTGGAGATATTGGAGGAGGATGTAGACAATCAAGCTTAGATGGACGTCAGAACGGTATTGTTGCCGGCATTCGATGGAAGTGCTTTGGTACACTAGATCATCGTGTTTGAACAGTACTTTGAAGTGCAATGAGTTCACGAGGAAAACAAGGTGGCTCTCGCTTCCACTTGCTTGCGCGATTGGACAATATACTGGTACAAGATGATTCGACGAAAATATCCACAACCTAACTGGAAAAGTACAAAATTGTAGCTACTCATTCACTATGGCAGCCTAATCTCCAGCAATCCCTTTAAGAGTCTATCCACTATTCATTATGAAATGACTATCACTAGTTACGTAGAGGATTTCAAGGCCCTTACTACTCGCGTTCCTGAGTTAATTGAGATGCAGTTGCTGGGATATTATTTGGGCAGTTTGAAGGATGAGATTTAGGTGAGATTACGTACATTTCAACCGATCACCTTGTTAAAGGCCATTGAGTTATCCCTCAGTGTTGAATAGGAGTTTGCATGTGGAGTTGTGGTGGTTCAAAAGGTAGGAGAGGACGATAGACCTATACAGCGCCAGCCATATTAGAATCCAGTGTATTCAAATCCGGCTTATTCTAATTTCAATAGTTCTTTAGTGAGCTCTCCTTGGTCCAGCATGTCAATTGATAGTGGTTGGCAATCTCATCCAATTTCTGGCAGCTCATAGTTAACAAATAGAAGTGGAGCTAGTTGGCGTGGGACTAGGGGAACCAGCAGCAGCAGGTTGGTGGTGACGATAGCTGGTGGAGTGACCACAATTGTAGATGATGCGCACAGCTCGGGTTCATTTGTTCCTCAAATGAACAACGCTGGTAGGGGACTACGCCAGATGAATTATCAAAAATATTTGGATAAGTGAAGTAAAGCATTATGTTTTAAGTGTGATCAGCCGTTTAGTCCGGGACATAAATGTCCCAATAAATCTTTATGCATATTATTGATGGAAGATGAAAGCAACAACCGGGATACAGATTGGGTAGATGTCGGAAAAAGTGAAGGGTATCTTTGCTGCCATTGTCATTCTCAAGTGACTTCGAACATGGAACTTTCTCTATTAGCTCTTCATGAGTTTGATGGACTGCGAATAATAAAATTTAGAGGTGACTATTCTGGAACTTACATTTCTATACTTGTTGATAGTGGAGCTAGTCACAACTTTATTTCTTCCACATTAGTATACATATTGGCATTAACAATTGAGAAAACTAAGCCTTTTTCTATCAAGCTTGGAAATGTACATAAGGTTTCTTCCTGTGGAATATGTAGAAATGTGATATTAATGGTTGATGAGTATGAGATTTTAATTGATTGTTATGTCATGAACATTG
Source organism: Laguncularia racemosa (assembly GCA_037954665.1). Classification (NCBI taxonomy): domain Eukaryota; kingdom Viridiplantae; phylum Streptophyta; class Magnoliopsida; order Myrtales; family Combretaceae; genus Laguncularia; species Laguncularia racemosa. The sequence goes on from JBBMOL010000066.1 coordinate 1,179,153, forward strand.
GAGGAGTGGCTGTTATTTTGGAGGTTGCTTGGTTATAGACTTTAGGAGAAATCAAAGTAAATTGGAAACTTATGACTGAAAATTCCATATGATGGTCGTGATTGGGAATTGAAAAGGGATCCAACTTTATATCGGTCGGGTATCACTCATTAGCAATTTCTTAAAATGCATGACTTTGAGTATGGAGGAGTGTTGAGGAAACGGGTGAAACTGTTGAAGTGGGTACTTTATTACAAGAATTTTCTGATATTTTTTAGGAAATCAAGGAATTACCACCTTTGAGAATACAAGATCATCAAACTAAACTTAAAGAAGGGGTGGAATAGGTTAATGTTTGACCTTATGGATATGCCCAAATTTAGAAAGATGAGATTGAAAAATCGGTTTCTGATATACTGAAAGCCAGGATTATTAAATCTAATTCGAGTCCTTTAAGTCCTGTTATTTTGGTCAAGAAGAAAGACAAGTCTTGGCGATTCTGTATTGACTATAGATCTTTGAATACTGTGACGGTGCCTAATAAGTACTCAATTCCTGTTATTCATGAATTGTTAGATGAGTTACATGGGGCTTCAATGTTTTCTAAGATTGATTTGCGCTCGGGTTATCATCAAATCCGTGTTTCCACTGATGACATTCCTAAGACTACATTTCAAACACATCAAGGGCACTACGAATTCTTGGTCATGCCTTTTGGGTTGAAAAATGCCCCGACTACTTTCCAATCCATTATGAATGATGTGTTTCAACCTTATTTACGAAAATTTGTATTCATTTTCTTTGATGATATTTTGGTTTATAGCTCTTCTCTAGATAACCATCTTCAGCATTTACATTTGGTTCTTGATTTGCTCCAGACATATCGCTTTTATGCCAATAAGAAGAAATGTCACTTCGAGAAATCTTCTTCGGAATATTTGGGTCATGTGATCTCTTTTCAAGGAGTTGGTATGGATCCTTCAAAATTTCAAGCTATTTTAGATTGGCCAATACCGAAGTCGTTAAAGGGTTTGCGGGGATTTCTTGGGTTATCAGGATATTATCGAAAGTTTATTAGGGATTATGGAAAGATTACACAGCCATTGACTCAGTTGTTAAAAAAGAATTCTTTTTTTGGTCAAATGAAGCTACTACTACTTTCCATAATCTTCAGCAAGCCCGATGCTTGCTATGCCTGATTTTTCTCAACCTTTTTGGGTAGAGTGTGATGCTTCGGTCATGGTCTTGGGGCAATTCTCATGCAAAATCAGCAACCCATAGCTTTTTGGAGTAAGGCATTATCTGACAAGACATTTGGTAAATCTACTTATGAGAGGGAATTGATGATGGCTTTGGTTTTAGCCATTACCCATTGGCGTCCTTATTTGTTAAGATGACATTTTACAGTGGTCATGGATCATAAGAGCCTTAAACATCATTTCTCTGAACAAATTACAACTACAAATCAGCAACATTGGTTGGCAAAATTACTTGGTTATGATTTTACTGTCGTCTATAAACAAGATTCTTTCAAGGGTGCGGCTGATGCTCTTTCTCAAGAATTTGAGGAGCTGGATTTAGCTGGAATTTCTAGTCCTATTTGGACTGATATTGATGAAATCCATAAGGATGTGCTTGCTGATGAATTGTTGGCCACTAAATTGGCAAGAGGGAAAGGATGCTGGATCGAGCTTTAATCTCTACAATAATACTCTTTATTATCACGACCATTTGGTTATCCCTTCTAATTTCAAGTAGGTGCCTCTATTTTTACATAAATTCTATTCTTCTCCATTGGGAGATCATGTGGGATATGTGAGGACATATCGCCAATTAGCATCTCATTTGTTTTGGTTCAGTATGCATAAAGATATATCTTATTTTGTTGCTACATGTGCTGTTTGCCAACGACAGAAGGTACAAAATGTTTCTCCAGCTGGTTTACTTTGTCCTCTTCCTATCCCTCAAGCTATATGAGAGGATATTTCTATGGATTTTATCATTGGGCTTCTCAAATCTAAGGGTTATGAAGTAAATCTTTGTGGTGGTTGATCGGTTTTCGAAATATGTTCATTTTATCCTCTTTAAACATCCATATACAGCTCCGTCGGTGGCTTGGATCTTTATTAAAGAGGTGGTTCATCTTCATAGTTTTCCTTGCACTATTGTTAGTGATTGTGATCCTCTCTTTGTGAGTAATTTTTGGCAACATTGTTTATCCACCAAGGCACCTGATTGCATTTTAGTACAACCTATTATCTAGAAACGGATGGTCAAACGAAAAATTTAAATCGGAGTCTTGAGTGCTATCTTTGTCCTAATGTCTGGGCTACTTGGATTTCTTAGGTGGAATACTCTTATAATACCTCATATCATTCTTCAGCTAACATGACATCCTTTGAGGTGGTGTATGGTCGTGCTCCTCCCTCTCTACCTTCTTATTTACCAAGGAAGTTGCTAATGTTTTGGTTCGAGCAGCTCTTCGTTCCTATGATGATGTTCTTTTGCAACTAAGGTCCAATTTGGAGAAAGCTCAACTTCGCATGACTGTTAATGCTAATCACCATCATCAAGACGTGGAATATCAAGTTGGTGATTGAGTTTTCTTGCATCTTCACCCTCCTCATTCTTCTAAAGTGGTTCCTAAATCTGTTACTAAACTTCAACCACGATTTTTTGGGCCTTCTCAAATTGAGGCTCATGTGGAAAAGGTGGTTTATAAGCTATGTTTGCCTTCACATTGCCAATTGCACTTGGTTTGTCATGTGTCTCTCCTCAAGCACTCTCATGGCTCCTTCCCTCTTATGTGAGACCTACCTTCAGATATTTCTAGTGATGAGATTGTTCCTAATCATTATCCTTCTCAAGTGTTAGGTCGCCATTTTATTATTTGAGATGATCTTGAGGCTCCCCAAGTTCTCATTCGTTGGGTTGGTTATTCTTCTACTAATGATTCTTGGGTTGATACTGAGGAAATTATGCTTTTATTTCCTAATTTTGTCCTTGAGGACAAGGACGTTTTTTCGGAGGGGGGGGGTGTATTGTAACATTTTCTAGAGCTCATAAACCTTTGTTGAGGGTTTATGAGAGACGTCACTAGTTATGTGGTAGTAGGGTGTCGTGCTGTGTGTATAGGGTGTGGTATTGTATGTAATATTTGTTGTGGTGGAGTGTTGTGTTGCGTGTGTACTTGTTAGGGTGATCGGTCTGTTTTGTGGGATTTATAAGGGGGTGTGGTAGTGTTCTATAGGGGTATTTTTGAAATTTACATGACCTTAGTAGTGGATATTTAAATAAGATGTGGAGGGAATGAAAGTCAGTTATAAATATTGTTGAATAACAGAAAAATAAAAGAGAGTTGAGGGTTGAGTGTTCTTCCATTACTGGGAACCTTAGCTTGGATGAGAAGTGCCAAAGTGGAGAAGATTTGCTTCTTTGTCAAGGATTATCTCATAAGGTATATGCTACTCTAACATGAATTGAGCTTAGTGGCTGTAGTTTCGATCCTAGTTCCTCCATTTGTTACAGAAGTCATACCCAAATAATTTGGAGAGCCAATTCCATTGATCAGGAGTTCTAATCTGTTGTTGGAGCAAGTATCTCAAGCTTCGTTGATCAGTTTTAACCACAAATTTCCATCCCAAGAGATATGGTCGGATGGCTAACACAAGTGCCATAAGTTCGTTTTCATAGATTGACTTGGCAAGGGTCTTGTCTGATAAGGCTTTGCTAAAGAAAGCAATAAGACAATTCTGGTGTTGAAGAATGGCACCCAAACCCTGACTTGAAGCATCACACTTCACAATGAAAGGTTGAGAAAAAAATCAGGCATCACTAGAACAAGAGTAGATACGAAGTCTTCAACTGATTAAAGGCTTCCTCTGTTATGGAAGACCATCCAAATCCTTTTTTTTTAAATAAATCAGTCAACAGCTTGACTATTTTCTCATAATCCTTCATAAATTTTCTATAATATCCCCATAATCCAAGAAAACCCCAAAGTCCTTTCAAAGTGGTGGGCATCAGCCAATTTACAATTGATTTTATCTTTAGAAGGATCCACCTCCACTACCCTTGCAAACACAACATGACCCAAATACTCCAATGTCTATTGTCCAAATCGACACTTCTAATTGGTGGACAGGCTATGTTTTCATAGCAACTCTAACACCTTATGTAAGTGATGAAGGTGGGAGTCCAAGTTTGGGCTATAGACCAAAACGTCATCAAAGAAAACCAGCACAAATTGTCGCAAAAAAGGACAGAAAACATCATTCATCACAACTTAGAACATAGCAGGAGCATTTTTTAAACCAAACGGCATTACTAAAAACTCACAATGCCTCTTATGAATCCTAAATGCAGTTTTGTATACATCTTTGGTAGCCATACAGATTTGATGATATCTAGCGCAAAGATCAATCTTGGAAAAAATTTGTGCACCATATAATTCATCAAGCAACTCATCTATAACAAGAATAGGAAATTTATTGGGTATGGTTACCTTATTTAATGCTCTATAATCCACACAAAACCGCCAAAACCCATCTTTCTTCTTCACCAAGATCAATAGACTGGAGAATGGAATAGTACTTGGACGAATGATACCAGCCAATAATTGGTGCTTGAGAAGTTAATGATTCAAAATCATCAATATATTGGTGGACTATTCCCACTGGTCGAAGCTACAACAAGCTCTTAAAAGGATTAGAAGCAAATTGTCCACCATAACGCTTCATGACTTCCTCCTTGAGTTTCACCCAATCCAAATCTGGAACTCATCTCTGAAGTGTCCATAACCAATAGACACAACATCCCCGCATACACACTACTGCCAAGGACACCTTACGATCTTCTCGAGTACTTTGAACATCGAAATACTGTTCCGTCATAAAAATCCAATTTGACGTATCGAATCCATCGAATAGAGGAATCACTACTTTTAACACATTCAACTTGTATTGCTCATCCAAATCATTTGTACAAACTATTGCAGGCCTTTGATAGTCAGTGAAATGAGTTTGATCTACTAAGTCCAGGCTTCCTGCTGATTCCGATCATTTTCCCCTAGCTCTGACTGCAATAGAACTTTCACCAGTCAATGATCCAGAATTCTAACCAACAGTCCAAAGATCCTCAAACAATTTCTGCATCTTATCCATCTTTCCTTGCATAGACGACACTTCTCCAATCATCGTCTTCTATTCACGATCCATTGAGGCCAATTGATGATGTATCTCCGCCACTTTACTGTGAATCTCCTCAACATTCTTCTCCAAAATTTCCATTTGAGTCATGTTGTTTCCCACAAACAGTGCCAACTGATAAAACACGAGATAGAATTTTCAACTCAAGAAGTGATCTAGGGTTTCTATTAGGATTTCTATGGGTTTGTAAAGTAGATCAAGCGTGAAGAAGACAAACCAGTGGAGTTACCTGAGTATTGAAATCAGCCAAAGGAACTTCTCCAAAATAGGAATAACAGAAATCTAAATTCTCTAACTACCTCCTCCTATCCCACTTCCCACCTTATATAAGAGTCCGAACCAAACCACCTGGACAGAACAGACCATGCCCCCATTGGACAAGTAACCCCACTACCATACACCCTACTCACACTGTGATATACTCCCACTAACTGACAGACTTCTACCAAATCACAATCCCTCACCCATACTAGAACAGACAATGCCAAACAGTGTAAACACATACAGAACAGGTGCCACACACAGCATACACCTCCCAACACACCCCAACAACCAGAGAGTATCCACACAAAGACACACACACACGCCACACATACACACACACACTGATATGATGCATAAAAAAGGGGCTTCGGATACACCAATCCAAGTGTATCAAAGAAGGAGGGAAAGAAAATATAGTAACCCATAATAATATACTAGTATACTATATAGTAGATATTATATAGTATAGGTAGTAAGAAGGGCAAACACATAAATAAAAGTAAGAAGGGCAGAAGCTGACATGGGTTAGTGGATGAGGAGAAAGGAATAATATCTGACGTGGCTAGTGGACGAGGAGAGAGAAGTAATGGTTGACGTGGATAAAGCAAGAGGCAGGGGATAATAGAATTGAAACAGAAATGGAGGACCACAAGCTCACGTGGAAGATGGGAAGGGGGAGAATATAAGGAAGAAGGAAAGAGAAGTGGGAGCAGAGTATTTTTACAAGTTTTCCAGCCTACTGTGCGGAGAGGGAGAGCTCCGGCTGAGCAAGTGCTCAGGTACCTCTTTTCTTCACCCTGCTCGTGTGTGTATTTAATTCCTGTGTTCCCTTGTATCGTGTACTAGTGCCTGTGTTAGCTTAATAGTCCCCAGTTCACTTGTTTAATTACTGGCGCATATCAATTGGTCTGACCTACCGGATCACCCTTGGAGAGAGTCACGGTTGAAGGAAGTCCGAAGTATAGTAGTGCTAGCGCCATGACGCGAATGAAGGCTAGAGTGGAGACGTTAGAAAAGAACATAGAGGAAATCCACCATGAAGTTGTAGAGATACAACATCAATTGATTACCATCAATGGAGATCAGAAGGCCATGCTAGGAGAAGTTACGGAGATGCAAGGAAAAATGGAGAAAATTCAAAAACTATTAGAAGACATGTGGTTGAGCAAGAGTAGTGAAGCAAGAGGAGGAGAAGGGACATCAATGGTCAAAGATCGCGGAAAACAAGTTGTGGGAAATGTCGTGGGAAGTCAAAGAGTGAATGACGAATTGGAGTTCTCATTTGACTCGGGGCAACCGGGAGCACTAGAAGATGAGCTCCGGTTAGATGCTACGCGGGTGGTACTGCCCATCTTTGAGGGTGTTGATCCCTCCAATTGGATTCTGATGGCCGAGCAATATTTTGCAGCACAGCACACTAGGGAAGACAGGAAGGTGGTGCTCGCAGCAATGTGTATGAGAGGAAGGTGTAATCATTGGTTCTGCATGCTGCAAAGGAGAGAAGGTGAATTGATGTGGCCACAATTGAAGACAAAGGTTATGAAAAGGTATGGGGGTCTGTTAGCGGCTAACCTCTTCAAGAGTTTATCCCAGCTTAGACAACATGGCACGATCACCCAGTATATTGAAGAGTTTGAGTCTCTCGTCTCCTACGCGCCCACTATGCTTGAGATGCAGTTACTGGGTTACTTTATGGGAGGATTGAGAGATGACATACAAACTCGAGTGGATACCTTTTCGCCAGCGACAGTGGACAGAGCCATAGATTTGGCAGTGAAGATAGAGCGAGAATTTGACTTAGGAATCTTTCTATCCTCGGAAAAGAGCTCCAGGGGAAGAGGAGACCACCGAACTCTAAGAGTACAACCCTCCATTACCAGTAGAGGGAACCTGAGTCACTCCGGCATAGTATCCCTGACGTTGGGACATCTTTCCTATCGTTATTCGCGTTATCAATCTGGAGAGGAGGGACAGAATAGAGAAGGGGTAGCTTGGAAGGGCGTTAAGAGTGAAACACCCAACAGTGGAAGCCATCACGAAAGCGGGAGAGCCGGAACATTTAAGGAAGGAGGTAGACGATCTCATGGGCAACGACAATTGTCACATGCCGAGTTTTTAGAAAAGAAAGCAAAAGGGCTATGTTTCAAGTGTGACCAGCCCTTCAATTCCAATCATCGTTGCCCTAGCAAATTTCTACAGCTATTGGTCTTAGAAGAGGAAGGAGACGAGGAAGAAGAGAGTGAAAATGCAGACATGTCCAAGGATGGAGGGAGGTTATCACTGTCCTTGTTAGCAATGCAAGGATTCAACGAGCCTTGCACACTTAAAATACAAGGTACGATAAACAATTACCCCATGATCATTTTAGTAGACAGCGGCACTAGTCATAACTTCATGTCCTTTCAATTATTGAATCAATTGGGCATGACTAGTACAGACAACCGGAAGTTCACGGTCACTCTAGGGGATGGGAGGTCGAAGGAATATAAAGGATTTCGCGTTGGGGTGCCTCTAAAAGTGGGGAATATGAGACCAGCATCGACTGCTATCTAATGGAGTTGAGGGGGGTGGATATTATTTTAGGAATGACCTGGTTGAAGACCTTGGGGGAAATGAAAGTGGACTAGGCTAAGATGGTGATCACGATAGAACACGCCGGGAGGGAAATTATACTTTGTGGGGATCCGACCTTGCGTAAATTTCCCATATCATTGAACTCCTTGCGCAAATTGGATAAACATATGGAAGATCAGATTGTATGGGTAATGGAAGCGCAAACAATGGAACAAGTAGTAGAGGACCACCCCTCATTGGTGGCCCTACTAGAAGAATTTGCATCAATCTTCTCTGTCCCCACTGGACTTCCCCCCCCCCGTAGGTCCAAGGAACATAGTATTTCGTTACAAGCAGGGGCGAAACCCGTGTCGGTAAGACCCTACAAGTATGCATATGCTCAAAAAAATGAGATCAAACGGATGATTAAGGATATGATTGAGGCCGAAATCATCAGACCGAGCTCCAGCCTATTCTCAAGCCCGGTAATCTTGGTTAAAAAGAAAGATGGTTCATGGAGGTTTTGCATAGATTACCGGGCACTCAATGAGGTCACCATCCCGGACAAGTTCCCTATTCCTGTAATAGAAGAGCTTATGGATGAATTACATGGTGCTAGAGTCTTCTCAAAGATAGACCTACAATCGGGATATCACCAAATACGGATGGCAGAAGAAGATATCCATAAAACCGCCTTTAGAACCCATCATGGGCATTATGAGTTCATGGTCATGCCATTCAGACTAACCAATGCACCCGCTACTTTCCAATCAACCATGAACGAGATATTCCAGCCATACTTAAGGCGCTTTGTTCTGGTTTTTTTTTATGATATCTTGGTCTATAGCAAGGATATGCCCTCACACTTGGACTACTTGAGACGAGTCTTCTCTACCATGCGACAATAGCAACTCCATGCTAACCGGAAAAAATGTTCATTTGGGCAGTCTTCCTTAGAATACTTGGGGCATATAGTGTCAGGAATTGGAGTGTCAATGGATCCCAAGAAGGTTCAAGCTGTAGCGGATTGGCCTCAACCAAAAACTCTGAAGAGCTTGCGTGGCTTCTTAGGATTATTCGAGTATTATCGGAAATTCATCAAGGATTACAGGAAGATAGCTAGACCATTGATAGACTTGTTAAAGAAGAATAACTTTGGATGGACAGCCCAGTCGGACAAGGCCTTCACACGGTTGAAGGAGGCATTGATGACCGCCCCAGTATTGGCACTTCCTGATTTCTCACAGCCCTTCACCGTAGAGTGTGATGTGTCAAGCAGAAGACTGGGCGCGGTTCTGCAGTAGCAGCAAAGACCCATAGCATAATATAGTAAGGCCTTAGCTGATCGCACTATGGCCAAATCAACCTACGAGAAGGAACTCATAGCGCTAGTCCTAGCCATCCAACACTGGAGACCATACCTACCGAGGAATAAGTTCATTGTTAGAACTGATCAGAAAAGCTTGAAGTACCTTCTCCAACAACAGGTGGTAACACCGGCCCAACAGGAATGGTTGCCCAAGCTACTGGGTTACGACTTTGAAATACAGTACAAGCAAGGGTGCGAAAACAAAGCCGCAGATGCACTGTCCCGGGGAGTTGAAGATATTCAATTAGCCCAAGTATCCGGACCAGTATGGACAGATTTGGAAGCCATCAGAAAAGCAATAGAGGAGGATGAGGTACTAGGGAAGAAGATGTCATTGTTGAGGGAAGGGAAATCTGCAGGATAAGTATTCCACATAGCAAACGATACTCTTTTTTACCATGACCGGATTGTGATTCCAGCAACTTTTAAATGGCCACAGGTGTTCATGCATGAATTCCATTCATCACCCATAGGAGGACATGCGGGGTTCCTACGCACCTATAGGAGAATTGCAGCTAATGTCTACTGGATTGGAATAAAAAGAGATATCATGGAATTTGTGGCCGCATGTGCAGCATGTCAAAGGCAGAAGTATCAATCCCTAGCACCAGCTGGTCTTCTCAATCCTTTACCCATTCCCGAAGCACTATGGGAGGATATCTCCATGGATTTCGTAGGTGGGCTTCCTAAGTCCAAAGGATTCGATGTGGTTTTGGTAGTGGTGAATAGGCTATCCAAGTACGGACATTTTATACCTATTAAGCATCCTTACACAACTAAGAGTGTGGCAAATATATTTGTCAAAGAGGTGGTCCGTTTACATGGATTGCCAAGGACGATAGTTAGTGATAGAGATCCCACTTTTGTCAGCTACTTCTGGAAGGAATTATTCTAGGTGCAAGGCACACTACTACACTAAAGCACGGCTTATCATCCAGAGACAGATGGCCAGACTGAGGTGCTAAACCACTGTATGGAATGCTACCTTCGTTGCTTTGTCAGTGAGCATCCAACTCAATGGAGAGCGTAGCTACCATGGGCTGAATATCACTACAATACTGCATTTCATACAGCCTCCAAAATGACTCCCTTTGAAATTGTCTATGGGAGACCCCCGCCAGTATTAAGGGCATTTGTGGATAAGGAAGTGCATCAACCAGAGCTCCGATAGCCTTGCGGAGCAGAGATACCCTCTTATCACAGTTGCGCCAGAACTTGTCACACGCACAAGACTTATACTGCAATAGTGCAAACAAACACAGACGGGATGTTGAGTTTAAAGTGGGAGAATGGGTATTTCTCAAGAAGAGGCCTACTTTACAGCAAACTATTGGCATCAAAAACACATCCAAGCTTTCAGCACGCTTCTTCGGACCATTTCAGATCAGCCAAAGAGTGGGAAAGGTAGCTTATCGGTTACATCTTCCTTCATATTTTCGCATCCACCCCGTGTTCCACGTTTCCCTCCTCAAGAAGGCAATCGGTTCCTTCCCAGCATTGGCCGATCTACCCACCGATTGGACTGATGAACCTAGGCCACTCCTAGAACTTCCCATAGCAGTTCCAGGAAGGCGCTTCAGAGTGCAAGGACAAGAGCAAATTCCCCAAGTGCTAGTACAATGGCAAGGCCAAACAGCTGATGAAGCATCATGGATGGACACACCGGAGTTTCAACTCCACTTTCCACATTTTGTCCTTGAGGACAAAGATAGTTTACCCGGGGAAGCAATTGATATGATGCATAAAAAAGGGGCTTCGGATACACCAATCCAGGTGTGTCAAAGAAGGAGGGAAAAATAATATAGTAACCCATAATAATATACTAGTATACTATATAGTAGATATTATATAGTATAGGTAGTAAGAAGGGCAAACACATAAATAAAAGTAAGAAGGGCAGAAGCTGACATGGGTTAGTGGATGAGGAGAGAGGAATAATATCTGACGTGGCTAGTGGACGAGGAGAGAGAAGTAATGGTTGACGTGGATAAAGCAAGAGGTAGAGGATAACAGAATTGAAACAGAAATGGAGGACCACAAGCTCACGTGGAAGATGGGAAGGGGAGAATAAAAGGAAGAAGGAAAGAAAAGTGGGAGCAGAGTATTTTTACAAGTTTTCTAGCCTACTGTGCGGAGAGGGAGAGCTCCGGCTGAGCAAGTGCTCAGGTACCTTTTTTCTTCACCCTGCTCGTGTATGTGTTTAATTCCTATGTTCCCTTGTATCATGTACTAGTGCCTGTGTTAGCTTAATAGTCCCCAGTTCACTTGTTTAATTACCGGCGCATATCACACACCTACTTGCCTACTACTACTCCTTCTATACACATTAACTACAGCAGCACATACATGCAGAGTCATATCATGGACAGTCCCAAACAATGCACATGTCAAGATTAAAAAAATTGGAAGAACATAAGCAAAATAGCAACACCAGATGCATGCTCTTCTTCAAGGCTGAATAAAGCAATTACCAGTTAAAAGTCAACCTTTCAAAAAGTACAAAACCTAACATATAATAAATTCCCAGCAATGCTCCACTGAATGCCAGCTGCATTGCTTGAAAACCAAAAAGTAGGAGCTCAACAGCATTCCCTAAATTGCACTAACAGAAAACAAGTTCCCTTATTTTGTTTCAGTGATTTGGTGAGCTTCCCTTACTTCTATACTTGCAGTGGGATCTAGTCAAGGGGCAATTGATGCGAAATTGGTGATAACAGCTTTGCATTTGTTTAGCTTCAGGCCCTTCTTACTAGAACTAGTATGTATGGAAATTATGGTTTGAGCGCTTGCCGAGAGATCGTCAATTTCTTGACAATAAGAAGAAAATGACATCTAGCTTACTCTTATTACTGATCAAACATATACGTATACAAGTGTATTCTAATTAGTAAGTCAGCCCATAACACAACCAGCAACTTAAATAGACCCAACCCAACTATATTCCCAGCTTATTCATATTCCCAACGCATCATATTCCTTGAGGATTGAGTCTACAACATTACTCCCTTTTAGAAAACAAGCTTGTCCTCAAGCTCTAGTTATTGGAGCCTCTTCAAAGCTTCGAAGCTTTCATTCATTTTGTTTAGTGCATTAGAGTCCGCCAACTTCAACACAAGTAGTTTCTTGCACCAATGCCTAAGAAAGAAAGTTTCATAACAATTGAAGCACCTAATTATGGCATGGCGCTCTGCCACCTACTCATTACTCAATCACTTGATTATGAATGGCCTAATGCATCATGCAAATGCCTTTTTCTATATACCATTGCCATCTTTCTGATTTAAGTTCACTCATGATGACATCTTGTAAGAATTAATCTCCAACAGTTTCTTCTCATAGGTCTAATCCAAACTCATCATTGTCTCTAGGTCTTGTGGACTTTGCATTTCCACATTGATTCCAACCGACTCTAACAAATTTGCAATAAAACTATAAACCTAATAGTTGGGAGTCATAGGAGGTGCTTGTGCTAGCAACAGCTTAAACTTCTTCTAATACTTGTCTACTATCCCCATTTCATTCAGCTTGATTAAGTCACCCAATGGATTGACATAGAAGGGTGGTCCATATCTCAAGTCACAAAAGTGGCTACACCTTCGCAAGTCAGATTTAGGTTGCTCCAACGTATAGAACCACAATTATGCTTTCAAGGAAGCCAAACCAACTTTTCCATGTTTTGGCATACCGTGATTTTGAAGAAATTTCTCACAGTAGTTCATCAATTACAACAGGTTGTTTGAACTGCCAAAGTGGGAAATCTAGCCTTGTATAACATGGAACCATATGCCTATGCACTACATGGGTCCATTGTCAGAGTCAAAGCATCAGTCAAACCCCATATTCGGGGGTACCATTGAGCTAGGTGAACTTTCCAATATGGGGTTGTTGAAGATAGCTTATACTAAATTGTGCCAAGAAGGGGTCAAAGTTCATTGGAGCTTACTGATACAAGTTAAAATGTACCCAAGCAGATCAGGTCTACCCCAAAATCTCAGATCTGCTCATTCATAGGGTCAAAGAAGTCTTCTCTTCATTTGATGGCCAGTGGCAGCCATTCAAGAGGGAATAGGCTGTTTGAGGGGAGAGGGAAGTGGTGGCTGTTGTGGCTTGGATCAGAGCTGTTTAAGCGAGGTCGTGCAATTGGGGTGCACACTCTAGGCCACACACTGAGCTGCACACAAGTGGCTCAACCTCCTTTGGTTACAAATGTTGAAGGCTATACCTGATTTAAAGAGGTAAGATGATCATGGCTGCTTGTTGGTTGCGCATTGATTTTGCCAGCTGCCAGTTTTGCTTTCTGGTTGCTGGAGTCTGTCCCTGCTCCTCCTGCTCTTGCCAATTCCAACACAAAAAGCAGCAGCCCTTAAGCTCCTTGGCTTGAACAGCCACCTCTTTTAGGTGCAAGGCTAAAGCTAGAAGCTGTTTCTATCCATTTTCTGTCTCTTCTCAATCTCTTTCTCTCTCCTCTTGATCTCTTTCTCTCTCAACCTTAGCCTAAATTTAGTCTTTACTTTTTTGATTGATAAATGAGGCAGGAATAATCGTTCAAGTCCGATGCATCCCCCAATGACAGTAGTGTCAGATTTGAAGTTACCTCAGGCTTGAATTCGAGATCTAGTTAAAAGGGCAATTAATGGCAAAATCAATGATATTGATAATGGCTTTGAATTTGTTTAGCTTCTAGTTTTTATTAGCAGAAACTATAGTTAAATTAGGGCTTTGGAAATTATGGTTTAAGAACTGGTTAAGAGAAAACACTCTGATATCTTTGCAATATGAAAAAGATAATAATTTAAGAGAATGAGTTATGTCTTACTTTTATTATTGATCAAAAAGGTACTTATATAAGCTCATTGTAATTTAGTAAATGAAAAGTTCATCCAATAATGAAAACAGCAACATAAATAAACCCAGCCCATTCATGTTCTCTGAGAAATGAGTCTACGACAACCAATTTCTGTTACAACTACTCATTCTCCTTTGCTTTTATCTCCAATGCAACTACAATCAACTCATCCAAAAGCTCAAACTTAAAGATATAGTTGCCACTTCATATTTATTTTTCAATGCCAAAAATGACATTGAGCAATAATGTGCAGAGTGATGCTTTCAGCACTCCTCAAACTGAGATGAAACAATTGCTGTCAGTCAGTAACTGCTAAGTAAAACACCAGCACCATCAAGTAAAAAAGAAAGCATGCCTCAGTAGAATGCAATCAATAGATATCATTATATTATAATTTAGCATGGTTGGCGCTGTCACTATGCAGACCAGCAAATCCCAATTGTACCTAAAACTTCCATTCTCTTTTTCTGTTCTTTTCTTTTGATGGGTGAGCGCTAGGCCAAGAAATTGATTGAACTGAGGCACATTTTTCCAACAAGGACTCAAAAAGAAAAGAAAAAAATGAGAGGTCTATTACTATTGGACATCAAAAACACCATGATCTACCTACCAGTTTGATACTAAGTAAAATTTAATTTAATTTTTATTACTTATTGTGTGTGCATAACAATACACCCCAGGCCATTATGAAGAGGGTCAAACTTTTGCTTGAAACAACACCTGCGTTGAATGGTAGAGGGAGCTAAAACTTGAGTTCCAAACTCCATAAGCAGCACTTTGTCGCAAGCTTACACCAGCTAATTTTCCTAGCCAATTCTTGTACCTTTCAAGACAAAAGGACAGGCATCTATCTCAGTTAAGTCCACATATCAACTTCATAGACTAAAAATAATCAACTTGAAAGTCTTTACAATGCATAAAATATAGAGTTTCTGATGAAAAGAGGTGGTATCTTGCCTTAACATTCACCTTTCAAGTTCTTGATTTTCTGTTCCATAAACACGAACAGTCCTCATCAGGGAGAATGTCTCCTGGGCAACCTGATTAATCAAAATAAAGACCAAGATCATCTAAATACCAGAGACAACAAAGAAAAAATAAAGTCATCAAGATGTTCATTAGATCATACTTCATTGGCAGAAGCAGTGTACTCTTGAATTAATTTTGCCAACTTTTTCTGATATCTGCATTAAAAAACATGGTTGTTATGGAACACAATGTACTCGAGAGGGGAAGAAGTAATAGACCCCCAATCCCACCTAAACAAAAAGGAAACAAAAGAAAGCAATGTTTGTGACAGATATCTTTCTTAAGTGACGAGGACCAATGGGTTTATATACAAATCAGCTATGGTAAGCATGCAAAATGTCCTCAAAGTGTTATTCTTCTTTTGATGGTTAGGCAGAGTTTCCATGCAGTACACTGGATTGAGCCAGACAAGACATCAATTGGGGGCTGAATGAGTCATTTGAGATGGTATAATGCTGAGTTTGATCTCAACTCAAAATCTAAAAGTAGCTCAAAGGTACTTGACATACTGTAGATTAGATCTATTAAGCTAATTTCCACTTGTCTATTTTCATAAAATTCAGATTACTTTCAACTATATATAGACATTGAAGCTCAAAGTGACCTTTCTTGAATTCACCAAACTTCTGTAGCTAGGAGCCAGAACCCATCATTGTCTGAATTGTGCTACCAGTGATGATTGGATTACTCTGTTAACTTTTCCACTATCACTAGAAACTGCCTCTCATAAGCACAATAATTGTAGTATAGTAATTCAATATCTAGAGGGTGCACAACATCACTGTCAAGGGAATTCGTCAAACTAGATTAAGCTTTAAAATCAAACTAGATAATGACTCAAGTGACCAACAAGTTCAAAGAGCTAAATAGTCAAATGCGCGATCTGGAGACAGTGAAATACTTTAATATCTTGAGCTCAAGTTCAAATACGAACTGGCCTGGTTAATTCAGACAATTAATGTCAATTAAGTAAAGCCCAAAAAAGGGAGAAAAACAAAAAAGAAATGTCCTGTTAACAGGATGCATCCCTCATCAACTTGTAATCTTCAGATCCAGGCAAAATCTTACCGACCATAGGTCAGCATGATCACAGACAAAGTGCAGCATATAGCCAGAGTAGACAGACCAAGAGGCCATGACAACATTAGCAGATAGATCAGCGAACCTGTCCCCTGAATGAGGCAAAATGAGAAGAAACATACATTTGTTATAAGCCATTGGCGTTCAATGAGAGAACTATAGTTTTTGTGAACCAAAGATAACCTGAATAGTATTCCTAAGTATCAGATTAAGATCATTGCCAATGACCCGTGATACTTGCTGACAATCTGCACCAAGCCGGCTTGTCAAATCACCAACAGTTTCACCATCAAAAAAGGAGATATCCTACAACAATAGCATAACCAATTAAGGGCTGTTTGGGCTTCTTTTTTTTTTTTCTTCTATATCTGATCTGTATTTATTTAAAATTTGGCATTTGGAAAACTATCTTATCTGTATTTTATGTATTCTTGCTTCATAATTATGATAAAAACGGTAATTGAAAAATGGGAATTGAGAAGAAAAAATTCATATTCTTCAAAAAATATATTTTAATTGGCATTTTTATAAAAATGAATAAAGTAATGGATAAATGAGTTCAAATTTTTAGGAACTTACTACATATTTAATTTTTTTAAGAGAAATATATATGTATTTTTATCTTCATTTGTTTGGTATCCTATTTTTGTTAAATACACAAATTCAAATGGATGCCCAAAAGACAAGAAAAAGACAACCAAATGAGCCCTAAATAAATACAAAAGCCCATCACATTAACTGGTCAAGGAAGTATTAGGTTTGTGCAAAGTTCATACTTTTTTAACATGATCTAAGTTCATTGAAGATTTCTTTCTGTAAAGGGCATCATTATCATTATTTGCCTAAATCTAAAGTTAGATCAAACTCTACTGCAACATCTCTCAGTTTTCTCTCTTTATAAGTCATTCTGTGCTTGTTGTTTTCCTTGCAGAAACTTTATGTAGAACTTCTTTCTTTTCTCACCCAAAAAAAAAAAAAAATCCATAAAAAAGCCAAGCCTGAGAAAATTTTAAGCAGTAAATATAATCTTGATTGCTGAGATTCCCTACCTGAGATAGAAGAGAAGAATACAAATTTTCCCTCATTCGTTTCACCTAAAAACCACACAGAAAGATGTCAAAGTTCAACCAGACACCAACCAAGACAAGGTAAAATCAGAACCACTCAACTAATTAAAAAGTAAAAACCCAACTTCACTGTATCTAAAAACAACAACTAGATCATTTATATAAGATGATACCAAGGGAACTCACAAGAATCATGTTTGCAATGCCGAAAAAGCAACCACGTACACCGCTGCATTTGAGATGAAAATTATAAGGTTTCAGAATGTCCATCCAATTCACAATCTCTCATAAAGAATGACTTAACTGGAAAAACAGCAAATCTATAGGAAGGACATCAATGGTACATATTTAAATGTCTATCTATCCAGAGCTCCAGCCACAAAGTGATGTTTTCACTGCACTAATAATTTCATGGTGCTAGGAAAAGGCTCCATCAAAGAGTCAACAGTGAGGGCTAGAAGCAAAAAAGCATGATGGAAGCCCAATAAGTAGTGACTCAATATTATCTGTAGAAGATTGTCTCCAATCTGATAGATAAAACCTCATCCTCATAAAGGAGAAGTTCTTCCTATATTATGCAGTATTAAGAAGAAGGGGTTTTGACCATACAAGATTTTAACCTGCATATTCCTGCAACCACGCAAAGGGCAATCAAGAGATACACGTTCCTGTGGAAGACAGCAATATTTCCACTTTGTGCAGAAAAAATTGATGATGTCAAGTAATGTGGTATAAATACTTCTGCAAGCTGAAAATACAAGGACGCAAGACCATTAGATGATTAAACACCAAATGTACACAGGTTAACCCAAGTATCAAATTACATATCTCATTGGGCTCAAACATTACCAAGCGCATAAATTAGAAAACAGGTTTGTTAAATCAGATATCACCTTGAATGCAATCAAACTTATTTAACTACTGATTGATCCAAACTCTAGCTCAACTATGATGATGAGATGTTCGAGTATGAAAACTGATATTTGATTGAAAGAGTTTGGAATTCCAAATTTTACGCGTGTACATGCACTTCTTGTCAGTCAACCTCAACGTACCACAGAATCATAAATTCGTAAGCATTTATAAGTATTACGATCTCATTTCATGGAAAATAACTCCTATTCGAATAAAGTTCTCTAAAAAATACCTATGCTTTCCTTTAGGAGAAACGAATATAAAAATCTTTTTCTTCCATTCTTAATCACTCAACCAACATCGCCATCACTGCAACCACAGTCAACACCATAAGATGCCGCCCATCGCTGCCATTCTCGATTACCACTTTAATAAATAACAATTGTAACTATTAAATTACATCAACAAATTAAAAAATAACAATAATAACATTTTTGTGCAAAACAAGCACATCCTAAATTATCTATGTAATTTTCCTATAAATACATAGCATTTTACGTGAGAAGATACTAACTAGATAGAGAGTAACAAAGCAGAAAACTAACCGCTGCAAAGATTAAATTAGAGAAAGCAGCATAAATAACCCATCTATCTTTAGCAACTAAATTCCACATTCGAGAGAGTGCTCTCCAAACAGTAACCGGTTTGGCCATAATCCGAGCCTCAACATCCTTAGACAAATCCCACCAACTCCCACCTGGTAAAACCGACAAAACAACGTCAAACCATCTTTTAACCCTCTCCAAGACCTCAACTCTATCATCTACTTCACGTTCTTTTCTTCCCCACCTTTCTCTGTTCTCGTGTAAGAATGCTCCATTTACAGACGAACACTTCACATTCACTGGAGACCATGATCGAACGTGCCGTCTGGTGAAAGAGCTGAATCTGAGGTTTTGGGAGGGGAAGTGTGTGAAGTGGGTGGTCGTTGTTTTGAGGCGTGGTGAAGTTAGGATGTGGGATTGGAGATTGCAGAGATGAAGGGACATGGTTAAAAGGAATAAAATAAAGAAGGAAGTGGATGGAGAGATGGATGGTGAGGAAGAGGAAGGTGTAAGAAAGAGAGGGAAATGGGAAAGGAGAGAGTCGGAGTAGGACTAAGGGGTTTGGTGAAGTCCATGTGTGTGGAAAGGATGTGCAGAGCTTCGCAGCCATATAAGGCTTATGGTGAATGATGATGACGTTGACGTTTCTCTTCGTCCGCCATCTCCCATGGTACACCGTCCAGTCAATTTGTGACCGGCTTCTGCCGGTCGCTTTCTCCTTCGTTTTTTTTTTTTAAATACACTTCCAAATGTGAATGTTAAACCAATTTTTTATTTAAAGCTCCATTCTTTTTTATTTAAACCACCAACATTAAACAAAATTTAAAAAATTGGTTTTTCAAACACTATTATTTTTTTTGTGAATAAAAAATACAATATCAAAAAGGAAAAAATTTTAAAAGCTAGAAAAATAATAATAAAAAAAGCTTATCACCCTAAGGCTAAAGGTAATTGATGTGGCCATAAAATGCAAGATATATCATGACTCATTAATATACTACTTATGGGCTTTGTGAATTCATTTATAATATATAGATCAACTTCGTTTAGATAGTTAATTATAAAAATCGATAAGATTTAGATATTTAATTACAAAAAATAGTAAAATTTCAAATAATTAATTACTAAAAATAATTAAATTTTACATACTTAATTCATATTTTTAAATTTTATATAGTTAATTAAAGAAATAGATGAGTTTATATACTAAATATAATATTTACCCAAAAAAGTAACTTATTTAATCTATTTATGGTAGTGAATAACCAACCATTATCAGTATTTAAGAGAGAGAGATTTTTATTAATTTACTTGACTTATATATTAATTATATTATTTAATAAATTAGTTATGTGGATGAATTTGAGATCGCTGCATAGCAAATATAAATGGAAATATTAATGGTGATAGAAAGAGGTCTAATTTTATAAGGTTTGTTAAATGTTAAGATTTAAAAAAAAAAAAAAAGTTTAAGACTCAATAGAATAATGATCAATGTAGAAAATTGAAGACATATTGTTTCCCGTTTATTTATTTATTTTTTGCCCTTTTTGTACGCTGGATGGAGCCAGCCATTGATTCTTTTGTCAAAAATAATGAGGGATGCTATGTGAACCGCTAAAAGGGGAAATTTATTTCTATCTTTCTATAAAGTATTAGACCTTTTCAAAAAAATAATAAATTATTTTATTAAACATCTTCATCACTGTATAGGTGTCCCTTTATTTTTACGGATAAATTACAATGATCTCCTTTAAAAGCTATAGAAAGGTTGCTTATGACCGTGGAATTTTTAAAACACTACTCTTATATCCGCTAGAAAATTTTAAGGATAGAGTAATTTTTTTCTAATACAATGCTAAATTAGTCCGTTAAATAAGCATCTAATTGTTATTATTCCATTTAAGCAAATTCATCATCTAATTTGAATATTTTGTTAATTTAATTGATATCCCATCGATCAATATAGGTTGAATTGAACAATAATTTGACTTCAAAATATTATTACAATCATATAAAAACATAAACGGTTCACTTAGAATTATAATAATGGATGGATTTTCTGGTTTGGATTGTTTTTTTTTTAATTTTTATATAATATAATAATTTTTAAAGATATTGCTATAATTTGCTCTATATTTATTTCTCTTCTCTCCTGGGTTTGCAAACTTATGAGAATTTCTATTTAATTTCTTTTTCGTTGTAAATTGAGCTTTTACATTTTATTTTTTATTTTTATAGGATAGTAACTAATTGATGTATGATAAAGATGAAATGCAATGTTGATAATAACACTGATTAAATAGAAAAATCATGCCACATAATCACATATTATGTTAAAAAAAATAATCTAAAGACAACAAAAATATATATTTAAATCAAAACTTGTTAACAAATGAGTATCTTCAATAAATTCATATCACCAAACAAATCTATTATAATATATAATTTTAAAAGTTTTTATTTTGTTATATTATGCATTTTCATCCATTATTATTATGTTTATAATGTCATTATTATTATATAAACACTATACTTAAAATATAACTGTTACCAATCATGAATAATCAATTATACCCTTAAGTAGTCAAAATCAAATGAAATAAATGAATTTGTCGATTATAACACACGGACATTATTTCAAGCAACTCGTCAAATTTTCCTATCAAATTATTCACACAAAATAACCCTTTTGCATTTCTCAACCTTTTTTTAGAATACCAGATTTGGTTTTTAAACATAAATTGCCATCCTAGTTATAACTGACCAGTTTTTAGTAGCTTCTAGTTAAACTTAATAGCAATTTAATAGAATATTAACACATTCTTAATATTTAAATGAGAAGTAGTAGATCACTTGCACTGTCACATATGAAAATATCAAATACATAAAACATATAATTGAATTATAGTGATTCAACGGGATATAAATTTTTCAATGAAAAACTTATAAATTAAAGTACTAATGATGTGTCTCAATATATAATGTTATTATTTCTCTTTTTACTAATAAATTTCCATTGTATAGATCCCATTTAAACCCGAAATATTTTTTTTTTCCTTTTTTCTTGTAAAGTAACCACACTTGTTACTCCATTCAACTTTAATTTGGGAAAAGCCAACTTTTGATATCTTACCTATTCTCATTCTCATGGAACTTTAATTTTGAACTCTACCAAATAATACTGAAATGTTAAATATAGTAAATACACATTAATTCATAACTTATGCTATTAAAGTGGGAGAGTTGACTTTTAATATCTTACCTCTTTTCATAATTTTTTATTTTGAATTTAATCAAACTCTAAATGCTTAATAATTCTTAAATAATTAGTAGGTGATGGTTAAACATGTAAAGACCTATCCATTATATTAAGAAATTATTTACCTTTTGGTTTTAAAACTTTATGTAAGGATTAAAAATATGGCTAAAAAAAAAACTTAAGAGTTGTTAAAGAATATCACCAATATAAAACCACGTAAATATTTGCCTATCAGAATTAGAATACAACATAAGACGATAATGCTAATCATAGTTCATTTGCTTTGTTCTAAAACATATCATATACCTATAAAAGTAATGAAAAAGTGCAATAATCAAATACATGGCATATGAGTGATTTTAGTAAGAATTCATGATGCTTTTAAAAATTATCAATATCAGTTTTAAAGTAAGGTTATAATAAACATGAATAATGAGAATCATTATTTTGACAAGAACTTTCAATATGCCAAAAAAGAAAAAAAGAAAGGAAAAACAAATTCTCCTTTTTGTCATTGTTTATTGACGGAAGGAAGAATTTGAACTTAAACGCATAATTTTGTTAATTTAATTTAAAGATAGTGAGATAAAAGGAAGTTGATTTGTGAGTTTCTACATTATGAAAAAGAAGAGAGAGAATTGATAGCTTGATCCAAAAAAAAAGAGAGAGAATTGATAGAAAGATAATTACGTGTATTTGGCAACTAAAAATAATTTTTAATATTAGTAAACATAGGTAACTAGTAGTGAAATAATTGGATAAAAGTAGCTATTTCCAGTGTAAACGATTAAATTAAAGCAACTAATACTTATAACCCCAATGAAATAATATAAAAGCATATATTGTAAGATAACAAATAGTAAATGGCATAAATATTAATATATTATAAAGGATGATTTGGGTAAGATAGAGTAAGAAACAAAAACTTAAGGGCTACCACTTAAATAATATAGATTAAAAAAATTAATAATAGCTTCATGAACAATTATAACAATAAGCTTGTGGAAATATTTATTATAATAGAATAAATTATATCATTTATTTCTTCTATGTAGAAAATGATTGAACCAACCCATTATGAATAAATTATGAGAGAGTTATTGTAATACACGGTTTTTATATATCTATATACATATATACACATATAATTACTAAATAATTAATATAATATATGACTAAGGATAATTAAATAATTAACAGGATTAGATAGGGGTAGTTTGGTATTTTCCTAACTACAATATAAAAGCTAAAAACTCATCTAAGGTTTTCTCTTTTGCTCAATTGCGCACCTAAACAGAAACCTAAAGAGAGACACTACAAAAAAACCTTAGACAACGTAAAAGAGAATCACACAGCTAATCTAACAGGTAAGCATTTGAATCATAAATGCAATTGGCTATGATGATGAACATATACATATAAAGTAATTGTGGTTTGTTAATAGATATTGGATCGAAGGATGAGTTGAAATAAGTGAGAGATCAACCGAATTAGGAGTTCCAAGTATAATCCGAGTCAAGTAAGTGTACTAGACTCAAATTCTACTTTTATATTACGGAATACAATAGTAAATTGGGATGAGAATCACAGAAATTAGGCTTTAAAACAAATTGGAGAAGGGAAAATTAGGGTTCATGATGAATAGTGAGGTACACGGTCACGTATACACCCATGTACCTACATATGTAGGAATATGAAAAGAAACAGTAAAGTCTATGGCCAAAAGCACGACCATATATATACCTGGGCTTGTTGAAATGGTGATTTTACCAGTAAAATACATGGCTACAAGCACGAGTATCTGGGCATGCTAAAGCAAATTTTTTTATAGAAAGATATACGATCTCTATAGCACAATCGTGCTCAAGCCCGTGTTCTTCTACATACATGATCGTGTTGTCTAGGAACATTTCCTATTTGATTCTAATTCATTTTATTTCAATTCCAAAGTACAAATTAAGCATAAAAGATACATTGAGGAAGGGAATTGTACAGTTAAGATATATTAGATCAATTAGTAAACCCAAATTACTTGTAAGAAAGAACTAAGCATAGTTCTTTTTAATTGAACAAGTGTATTTCCTTTCCTTAGAGACACAAGGGACTATTGTAGGAACATACTTCCAGTTACGTGTTTACCCTGTTTTGCTAGTTATGCTTACTAGGTAGTTGCTTGATAATTATAAGTAGATATTGATGATTGAGGAAATTAATTAATTGATAGAGTTTCATGTGTGTGTTACTTGTGCTTAGCTTGGGAGCACCTCAATGATTGGTATGTCGCATTATTCCTAATGGAGCTATGTATTGAAATGATCTAAGGTAGATTAGGGTTAGACAGAACTCGTAGTGGCAATTCCCATTAAAATTATATATGTATATAAATATTGTATTTGTACCAGAATCATGAGCACCTCTATGTTGTATTTTGATTAAATGAATTTAAATGATCAGATGCATTGATGTGTTGTATACTACTACTACATATATGCCTGTGATATTGTAATTGTGTGGCATGCGTATATGGGTGTGGTATTTACATACTCTTTTACTTTTTAGTTGCAAGTGAGAATGGTAAACACATAGGTTATGATGAGCATGGAAATTTTGTGGGACATTATGCGAATGAGTAGAGGAGAAAACATTATTATTATGTGGATAAAGAGTGATGGAAAATTTAGAAGATTTGTGATTAGAAATTTTAGTGTTTGAGCTAAGATTATTTAGATAGATAGTAGACTTTTATTTACGTTAAATTTTATATGTGGTTAGATGCTTATCTTAGATGTTAATTTGGAATTATTTGTGTTGGTTAAAATAATGAGTATTGAAATTATTTACTTAAGAGTCATTCATTTCTTTTATTGAAGTTATAATGGTATGCATGCAATGTAGAGATGAATAGGCTTAAATTGTATGGAGTTACAGAGTCTTAGCATGCCGCTATGTAATAGTAACATCTGGCGGGCTGTAATGTTCCAGGTTTTGGGCGTTATAGTTATGCATTCAAGTTGTTTACAATGTATAGGGACAAATTCAAAACCATATAGTTGGAGGAAATATATTCACTTTTTTTTTTTTTTAGCAAATGCACCCATATCCTAACATTATTTAATACTTAAATAGAAAAGAAATTTAAAATTTTTTAGAAAATAGTCAAGAATATTATTATAATTTTTAATATGTTACAATTAGTGTTATTAATTATTGTGGAAAAAATATAAAACAAAAAACAAAAAATGGTCATCTAAGTAGCATAAAATAAATACAATTTTGAAAAAGTAAAATAATTTTTATGAAATTTAAACTCAAAATCTTATATTAATATAATCATATACCTAACAACTCAACTATTTATAATATTTTATTAATCTTTTTTTTTTGGCCAAAAATATTTCATTAATCTTTGCTTTTTAAAATATGCATATAGTATGTAATTTTCCATTTTTAATAAATTTTAGTAATAATTAATTTTTTCCAAGCTTTAAGAGGGGAGGTGGGGGTGGCTTTCAATAATAAAACTAATAGAAACCATTTTATGATCACAAAGTCAATTAAACGACGAGGAATATTGAGAGTAAAAGTCTTTTGCATGCAAGGTTTGGGGTTAAAAAAAAGGTTTAGGATGGACGATTTTAGATAGTTTAGTAACCAAAATTTTATTTATAAGAGAGATGGAAGTAATTTTCTTATATATACAAGAATAAATAATTGCTTAGTTTAGTATATGGCACATGCTTCCTTGCATACCCCACAATTTTCATGATTGTGTGAGAAATATGTATATATATATATATATATATATATAGCATAGGAATAAATAACAATTATTCTTTTTCTTATATGGTGATTTCTCAAATCCCTTTATGACAAATATTTAAACAAAATTATGACATTTCTAAGATTTTTTTCTTAACCAAAATTTCAATGCTAAATGATTACTCTATTAGCTTCTAATGACTATAATGTACTCGCTCGTAATCAAATTTTAACATGCTATACATTGTTATGATCATTATTGAAGATACTAACTAAATATGTTAAAGTTTCAAACCTAACCAATATGGTTAAATGATCAAATTGCCCCTTTTATGATATCAATTTACTCCTATAAGTTATGATATTCACATAGTTATTCAAAATTAACCTATATTAGGATTGGATTTCACCTTAAATTACCTCATTATCAGACTTTTATGCTAAATCAAATTTAAATACTCCCAAATATCTTATTAAGTTGTAGAAATCATCACAGGTCAAATTCAACATGTAATTTCATGAAAACTTGTTATTTTCTACACTTTCTTTTAGGGATAAAAGTATTTTCAATGTTTGTATTTTCGATTTTGGGTAATCAAGTGCCTAAACTTTCATTTTCAGCAATTTACTATCTATATTTCCAAATACCATTCGTTTAAGTATCTCTATTACAAATGTTTCTTAATGAACATTAATTTTGTTTACGTTAGTAGCCACATGTCAAATTTTTTACACGGGGCACCCTTTGATTAGTCTACAAAGTTTAATGTTGTATTCATTATCTGAACTTTCACTATTTTTACAATTAACTACATAACTTTAAAATCAATTAATTTAATACATGAGCAAACTTTTCATGGTCAACAAAGCTACCTCTATTACTCTCCATTAGATTACATGGCATAAACATTCACCCACAACATGACATGTGTCTCTTTGTGTTTATGTAAGCTAAAAACACTACACATAAAGACTATAAAGACTCTAACTGGATGATGACATGGATTGAATGGTAGAAAAAAAAAAGAAAAAAAAAATGTCAACACATCATTAAAGAAAGAGAGTAACATTGTTATGTCAAAAGATAAATAAAAAAACACCCCACCCTCTTTCCTTCGCAGCACCAATGTTCAAAAGATAAAACCTAATTGAATATCCCTACCTGAAAATCTAGCTAGAAATCAAAATTAGCAAACATGAAAATAGCCCCAAAGTCATGTAATTGAGGAAACCTTAATTTGTTTGCTTGGAAAAGGGCCAAAATGAGAACAAACCAAGATTGTGAAGATGGGGAAGTCATGTAACACTTCAGTGGCTTCAACTTAGCAAACATCATCAAGCAACAGTGGGCTTCTTTTTTGCAATTGTAGATGAAGGCAAGGGTTTTAGTTGCAAAGATAGAGATGAATCGTGGCAAGAGATTTTATGACTTCAACCCTAATTTTCCACACTAAAGGTCAAGTCTTTTTGAGATTGTAGGATACTCAGGGTTTCTTTGAATTCTTAGAGTTTCAAGTCAGTTGGTTTGCTCTCAAGTGGCTATAATTAGTGTTTTCCTTCTTAATTAATGTTTTCTTTCAAATTAAGGTTAAGGTTTGGCTAAATTAGGGCTTCATTGTTTTGGGTGTTGTTGATCATAATGTAGGAGGTAAGAATGGGTGTGGAGTAAATTATATATTAGGGTTAACTTGTTTAGGATGAGCCATTGTTGTTACATTACTTACATTACATCATGTATTTTTTCTTCTCCTACTCATCAGTGTCATCATCTAGCTAGAGTTTTATGTATAGTGTTTTTAGCTTACATAAACACAACAAGACACATGTCATGTTTTGGATGGATGTCTATGCCACATAATCTAATGAAGAGTAATAGGGTTACATCAAATAGCTTTGTTGACTACAAAAAGTTAACTTAGGTATTAAATTGATCAATTCTAAAGTTTAAGTAGTCAATTATAAAAGTGGTGAAAATTTGGGTAGTAAACACAACATTAATCTTATTTCAAATAAATAATATAATGTTAATAAAAAAATTAATTAAAAATTTGGAAAATAAAAAAATATAGAAATTCAAAAATAGAAAAATAAACTCCAATTGTAATAATTAATTTTGTTAAATATCATAATTATATATTATTTAAAATAATTAATTAAAAAATAAAATTTAGAAAATTAAGAAAAAAGGTAAAATGATATATCATAATTAAATATTGTAATAATTACATTTATTATTTTTTGTAGATTTTTTCTGCATTTTTCTTTTTTTTCTAATGTTTTGAATTTTTCATTTTTATTTTTTGATAGTTGGAATTTTTTTTCCTTTTTCCTCCATTTTTTTCTTCTTTTTTATTATTTCTGCAATTTTTTATTTACCAATTTTTCAATATATTTTTTATTAATTTTACTTATTAAATTACGTAAACCAATCAAATGATGCCACATGTAAAAAATTTAATACGTAGCTAATGACGTTAACAACATTAATGTTCATTAATAAGCATTTGTAACAAAAATACGTAAATGAATGGTCTTCAAAAGTATAGATACTAAATTATCAAAAATAAAAATACGGATACTGGAAATGCCTTTATCCTCTTTCTTTTACGTGCAAATTAAGTTTAACCTATCAAGACTTTATGAACAAAAAATTAACTCAAAACTACATTGTTAAGAATTTCAAAATCAAATTGGAATTTGAATCTAAACAAGCAATTTCTTAAGGATTTACCATGAAGAAGAAGGGAAATAAAGAACTTGAATAGTCCTAATAGCCACTTTTTTTCACACAAATGAAGATTGATCTCAACATGTTTAGTGTGTATGCTCTAAATTGGATTTAAGGAAAGAAAAATGGAATTAACATTGTCACAAAAAAACAGAGTTGTAGATGAAATACAGTTGAATCTATAGGCGTAGAAATATAGTTGCTTGTAGACATATAGTAGTGACTAAAAAGTTGTAGAGGATATTCAGACTAGGATAAAAATATTCTCGAGAAAGAAGTATTAAAAGTCACAAGATATCGCTCTCATAAGGTAGGGTACAGGTATGATATCTTCTTACACTATAGTTAAGATGCAAGCGAGCCAATCCTTATAGGGTACCTGACCTGCCTATAAGGTTTTTATTGGGTTTTAGAATTGTATTTATAATCTTATAAGATTTCGAGTTAGATTCGAGTTTAAACTTATAACTCGATAAGGAACCTACCCTGAAAAAAAACATAGAAATTAATATTTTCATTGCCTTTAGAACTTTAAAAAGTAAAGTAAAGAAAAATTAAAAAGTAAAAAGTAAAAGTTAATAATGTAGACCCCAGTCCCTATAGCTCCATCACGTCATGTTATTATCTTTTTTCACATTTCATAATAGTCTTCAATTCACACTCTTCTTTCTCTCTCTCTCACAGTCTCACTAAAATCTCCATTGGACTCTCATCTCACAGACTCTCGTCTATTTACCATACTTTCGTCTATTACCATACTTCATTCTATCTTGCATTGCATACCACTCTACTCATTCATCTTGCATAGCCACACTACACCATCTCGACAATCTTTCCTTCTCTTATGTCATCAATTCACCCTCACTCAACAATTCCACTTTCCTTCATTGATTCACTTATTGAACCATCGTCAATCACAATTTATGCACGCTCATAAAACTTCATCTCTTTTTCATTCCCTTTTTTTAGGTATGTGTAAACTAGTGGGTTAGGTTTTTGGTTTTGAGATTTTAAATACATTAAAGATTGCTTTTTCCTACCACTCAATCTAGATTTTTTTAGTTGGTAAATAGTTTTTTTAATAGCTATTATAATAAACAGTTGTTGGTATGAGCTTTTACGAGAAACATAGAACTTATCAAGCCCTTATAAAGTGGGTATGAAGTCATCA
Organism: Laguncularia racemosa; assembly: GCA_037954665.1. Classification (NCBI taxonomy): domain Eukaryota; kingdom Viridiplantae; phylum Streptophyta; class Magnoliopsida; order Myrtales; family Combretaceae; genus Laguncularia; species Laguncularia racemosa. The sequence goes on from JBBMOL010000066.1 coordinate 1,208,927, forward strand.
TGACCTTTATTGGATCAAGTTTTAGGTTTAAGTAGAAAAAACTTTTAAGGTTGTCTTTGGGTCTTGGGAAACCCTACAAGGCATCGAGATATCTTGGTTTTATAGAATCCATCCTAAACTTGCCTTAATTGCATCCTTACCCTGTACTTACTTTAAAAGCCCAAATTTGCCCTGGTTGTATCCCTACCTTATACTTACTTTAAAAGTTGTGCTTAAAGATATGCATGGTATAAGTTCTAATGTATTGAATACCTTGCACCCACTCTATGAAAAATTAATAAATGATAATGTTATATTTTTTTTCTTGTAAATATTTTAGTTAAAAAAAAAGAGTCAAAGCCCATAAGTTATTAACCTCAAAAAGTTAAATCTAATGCCACATCTTTCACTTTATGTTGTACATTATTCTCCTTATTTTCCTTTCAAACTTTATGTTTTCCATTTTTTTTATTTGCTAAGTAGTAAGATCACATAAACTTGAAAAAATAAAGATAAGATTTTTTTTATAATTTCACATATTTTATTACAAGTTCTATAGTTTTTATATATAAAGAACTTATAACATTACATATATGTCATTTTTTTTAATATCATATAAATTAAAAATTTATAAAAAGAAATATAAAATTTACAAATTCACATGGTACCCTATATTGGGTATCCTATATTTTATAGGTTTTATAGGGTATAACTTCCAGATTAGTTCTAGGGTACTATAGGATATGTTTTAGTTTCAAAATTTGAGAACATATACCTTTTAGAGTAGAGTTAGGGTAGGGTAGTGTAGGGTTAGGGTAGGGTCCCATATAGAGATGTAACCAGGTGGGTTGTTGTAGGGTTCTTTGTTAAAAACCTTATAGGATTTAGGTTGGGTAATGGGATAAATATTAAACCCGTGGATAACCTAAACTTGATTTATTTTATTTTATCTTTTATAATGGTTAAATAAGTAAATATTATCATATTTAGTGGTTTTTTTCTTTTTTAAAAATTAAGAGGTATAAGCTAGTATGGCCCTCTACTCTATCCTGACCTTACTCCTTATTGCTTACAACTCATACTTCTCATGTCTAGAGAATTTGTCTCAACTCTTCAATCTTCTCTTTGAAAAAATCAAAATCAAATTTGAAAAGCAAAGAGAAATCTCATCTCTCTCTCTCATTTGTCCTCGTCGGCTTGTCTAAAGGCTACACTCCATAGGTCGCATCGGCACACTACGCAACACAGACCATAGCTGCACTACACAAGTCACAATATAGGGCACTTCGTAGGCCACGCTGCCACACTACACAAGTCACAACATAGCCTACAAGACCGCAAGCAAGTCACAAATCACGAGCTTCATAGTTGTAGCTAATAGCCAACAGCCCCGACACTCATCTCCGATGTCTTGCTCACTCACAGCTAGCACCGATGCACTGTAGTCCACGCTCATCTCATCCTCCAAACTTTCATCTCCCTTAACGACTCAACCACTCTCGATAGACAAATGACAATTCGAACTCCAGTTAACACTCGTCTTCGGCGTCTTCTTCAGCCCCACTCACAGTTAGCATCTCACCTATCTCATCTCTCTTACTCTTATCTCCCTTGACCCCTCTCGACATACAACAGTCCAGTGGATACTCATTTGAGTCATCTCCACAGTCCCTCCCTCTCGACTAAAAAAAAAAAAAAGTAACAAGTAGCGAGTTAGGATTCAAGTTACCTATCGGGCTTATTGGGGTGGGTTTTAGGTATTTGGTAGAAAACTTTATAAAGTATGAGACAGGTTTCAAGCACCTTATAGGGTAATTGGTTTATTGAACTCGGCCTAAATCCATCCCAATTGCATTCTTAGTCTCATACTCTATCTATCTTGTACCTATTGATTCTTACTTATTCTAATAAAAATCTACTAATGAGATGATTTGGGCTAATATTTTTGGTAAGCTCCATAAAAATGTCCCCATTAAAAATTTGAAAAAAATCAACTAAAAATGATGAAAATTTATGTCTCTAAAAGAATAAAGCACTTTTTGCTCTCAAATTGTATTTTTGGTAATTATTACCACCCTCACCAATATCTAAACATTGTTGCAACTACTACTTACCTCCACGCGTGCAGTTGCACACACACACACAAAAATAGCTAACAATAAGTGAAGCTTAAATCACAATAAGATTTAATAAAATATAAATTACAAATACTAAAATAAAAAACTTTTAAAAAAATTGGCACCAAATAAATGCAGCCTATGACAATTTACCTTTCCTCTTTATTTCAAAAGAGAATAATGGAAAAAAAATGAGATTTGATATTCGTACATACATATTAACATAAACATAACAAAGAAATTATTATCCTAGGCAAGCCAAACTATTGTGATTTAATCTAAGACTACAATAATACTAACCATCATATATTTTTAGCCATTGAAAACCTAATTTAACTATACTAACACAACTCAAAAACTACTGTGATTCCCTTAAAGGACAGAAACATAAGGTAAGTCAATTCTTCATTTAATACTACTCCAAAATCTTAACCACCATTTCTTGTATCACCTTCTCCTAATCCACATTATGAGTAGTCTTTTTTTCCAGCAATGAACTTGTCTTGAACAACAATACTACCATGTCATTATTCATTTTTTTTGGTAGTAAATTACAAAATAAGCCTTTTGTATCATCGTTATCGGGATCATTTGTACTAAAGTTTTTACTTATTAAAAATCATGAAAACCACCGATTCACTCATGTGCATTAAATGATTGCAAAGAGACATGATAAATAGATATGAAAATTGTGGTAGCAACAATTGGACAAATTAAGTAGATTTTATTTCTACTTGATTTTTTTATTCAAGCTCTTGATCCATGATCCTTAGTTTTGTAACTCTAACCCTTTCACCAAGGATATGTTATATTATTAGCCTTCCAGGCACATTTTATAAGTTTAATTTGAATAGTCATTGGCGAATATTTTTGAAAATTATGTGAGCAAATATATTGTTTTAGTCAAGCAACCCTCTTTGAATCGATGAGACAGTTTAAGATAGGCTAGATAGTCCAAATTTCTTTGGCTATGGTAATCTAAGATGTCAAAGTATACTAATGGTTTCTTCATTTTGCCGTAATAGCAATTCTATTCCTTTCTTATTCTGTGTGGAAATTGCTATTACGACTTTTAGTTACATTTTGGTTATGTAATAGCAATTCAATGCCGAATAGGTATTACTTAAAACATGGAATCGCAATTCTTTGGCTCCCCCTCTGAATTACAGTTCTATACTGTATTCATTTTATTATTTCCCAATATACCCTTACAAAAATAAGTAAATGACCACACTTTATCCCTATGAAATGAGATGGATTAAAAACATATTAAAAAAAAACCTTAGATCAGTCATCTGCCTCTGATGGTGAAGGTGGTGCTGGTGGTGGTTCGTGATTTTATCATCGTCATCCTTTGATCGTCGCCTTTCTCTACCACAAGCAATGAAGGTCGTACAATTATGAACAATAGTCACACATCCGACAATCATTAGTGAGAAGCAACGAGTGAATCGATGAAAGCCCCAACCTGTGCATTGTCATCCTATAGTGCTCGTAGTCTCCACGAAAATCGTAGTCTTTACGAGCGCAAGAATCGAGTAGTGTCGTGTTTGTTGTTCGTATTGTTGATCATCCTCAATTCATTAGCGTAGCAACTACTCTAGTGGCCGTACGGTTTAAATGCAGGTTTCCATAGTGTTCCAATTTAGGGATTAGGGTTTTGTCACCTTTCATGTCGCCAGGGAAGAGGATCAAAGCTGAGAATAGAACTAAAGCTTGTCGGAGTAAATGACAAGAGATATAAAGAGGATAGAGAAGCTCGAGTCAAGGAATGGCAAGACTATCATTGTTAGGGGTATTTGGGAATGGTGAGAATATTACATTAAGAGGATATGAAGAAGAACATCATTTTATCAGTAGGCTATTTCAATATATTAGGGGTGTAAGCTACTTCAATCACATTCCTCTATCTATATTGTGAAGTAAACAAAGTAATAATAATTCAACTACAACCAACTCAACGCCATAATACTCATTTCATACTTATTATATCTTTATTCAATTCCCTTGTAATAGGTATTTTATTTTCTCTTTATTATATTCAACAAAGTAAACGAGTCATAAAAAATAGGTTATATAGTCCAAATTTCTCTAACTATGATAAGCTAAGATGTAAAATATACTAATAAAATGAGTTAAACCACTATTTTTTGCAAGCTCAATAAAATTGCTCCAATCCTAAAATTTTAAACCCCATATGTTTGATGCCACTAAAAACCTAAATCTACTCAATTGGCCCGAGACAAAAGGATCGTAATTGCCTTGCAGGACAAAAATGTAAAATCAGTCAAATCTTTGTCTTATATTGCTCCCAAATCCTAGACTCCAATTTCTTCTTTGTTACCCTTTTCCATTCACCTCATGAGCCTTAGTCTTTTCCAGCACCGAACTTGTCTTTAACAATAATACCGCCATGTCTTTACTCATTTTTCCGACGGTAAATTATAATAAGAGCCCTTTTTTTTAATCCTTAGACCACCCCCCGGTGGACAGTGGCCACATTGAAGAGTTGCAAAGAGATATTATAAATCACATTTAGAAATTGTTATACTATACTAACTATTGAACAAAGCGACTTGATTTTATTTTTGCTTGTATTTGTATTCAACCTTTTAACTCATGATCTTTAGTTTTAAGAAAATTTTATGATGTAGTCATTTAAAAGTAAGTGTATGATATAGTTACTTTTCATAATTATAGTAAAATCATTCCAATTATAATAAAATAAGCTTTCTTAGCATGGGTTTTCAGTTTTCCTTAAATAGGCGTTAGCAATTGGTTTTTAAAAATAATGCCATTGAATATGTTATTTTAGTTGAGCAACCCCTTTTTGAATTGGGTAGATAGTTAAAGATAGACTGGATAGTCAGGATTCCTGTAGCCACATGCCAATGCGAAAATGTTTAAACCTTACGAATAGATGATTTCGGCTACCATTTTTGGTAGGCTCCATAGAAGCATCCTAGTCCAAAAACAATCCGTATACAATAACGATTATGGAAAGATTCTAATTGAAAATGAGGGAAGCATATGTTTTTAAAATAACAAAATCACTTTTGCCTTTTCATTTGTATTTTCCCAGGTTACTATTCTCCCTCACCAACATCCAATCATGCAATTGCTGCTTAATGATTATCGCAATAAAATTTAATAAATATTAAATATAAATTACAAAAGATATGAAAAAGAACTTAAAAAAAAATTGCATGAAACAAATACATCCTCAGATAATTACCTTTTCTCTTTATTCTTAAGAAAAGTAATCGAAAAAACCCGATTTCGATACAGGTAGATACATATTGACAAAAATGTAATAAAGAAATTTTCGCCTAGGTAAACCAGACTATTGGGCTTTCATCCAAGACAAGAAGAATAGTAAACGTAATATATTTTTGGGCTGCTAAAATCTCAATTTTACTAGATTAACCCAACTAAAAAACGATTGTGAATCCCTTGGAGGACAAAAATGTAAGATTGATCAGACCTTTGTCAAACATAACTCCCAAATCCTAGCTACCATTTCCCTGTATCACCCGATCCTAGTCCATGTCACGTGTAGTCTTTTTTCCTGTATGAAACTGCCTTTAATAACAATTTTACCATGTCTTTGCTCATTTTTGCAGTAATAATTCTAAGAAAGCCCTTTCTTTTGATCCTTAGCACTGTAATTTGTACTAATGCTTTTATAAATCATATCATATTTCATGAAAACCACCAATTCAATTTTTAACAACATGCATGCATTAAATGTGTTGATTGCTCCTACTGTCTAAACATTGTCTTGGACTAAAATCACACTTTTAGGCTTGATGTAATTTAACCTATAAGATAGACAAACGTGAGCTATTGGGTATGTTGGAGGTGTCTTCAACGCTTAAGTTAGAAAAGTAACATAAGACAAAGCAATCAAAGTGTGTGAGAGAGTATTGGATGATCTTACCTGAATGGGACTCTTTTTATAATGTTATGGAAGCTCAGTTTTAAGCAAGTAAATTTTTCTTAAAGACACCTTAGTTATAATAGGAAATACTTACTTCAAACATGTTCTTGAAAGGATTTAGATTACTTTTCTATTTTATCCCAACCAGCTTTAGGCACTATCCCATTTTATAGCTGGGCTAAAGTAACATGGGCCTCTCCCCACTATTAGTGGTGTCATAAAATGAATAAGAATAAAGGTTGGACTGCATTTATTTCCCGAGGTGAAGGTATAGATGTGTTGATTGAGCCCATGTTGGGTTGAGGAGGACCTATCCTACTTAGGAAGGAATTGATTGACCTCGATGTTCTAAGGCTAAAAGCCATAATGTTTGCTAAGTTGTAGGATGACTCAAACGAGCCGCTAGAGATGAGAAGTAGGATATCTAAGTCACGACGATAGTGCAAAGCTAGATATGATCAGTTGAGCCGTGGTGGATAATCTTTACTCAAAAGTCAACCTAGACCCTGAGGAAGGTGAAAAGGCTTGTTGTGGATGCCTTTGTCCTTTCATCTTTCATTTTTTTTTTAAATTATGTATGCACACGTAAACCTATGCATTTAATGTAGCAGGCCAAGTGGTGCGATGAGGTTTGAAGTATTTACACAGGTGAAATAATCTCTACCTTCTATATTGTCTGGTGACACGTAATGTAATCTCAAACCACATAGGAAAATGTGCATGTATTTTCCAACTGCCTATATAAGGTACAAAAACATTCATTCTCATACCTTTTGCTCTCTTCACATTCTTACAACCTTTAGCATTTTGCATATTCACTTGATTTCTCTCATTATCCTTCTTTGATTTCTCTATACTTACCCAAGCATTAGGTATGTCGAGTTCTTCTTCTCAAACACTTTTTTGTGTTGTTCAGAAGATCATCTCCAATGTAGTAGGCCGCGAGGCAAGGCCCTCAAGTCGACCCCACATGATAGTAGTGATAGAGGAGGAGGTAGATCGTGTCGTGTGATCCTTCGATCGTTTGAAAAGGAAGGCAATGAAGTGTTGGCCCTTGATATTTATCCCGATGATGGGGAGGATTGAAGGTAGATTTACTTGAGCTATGATCGGCCATCATCATCAGGGGTGGGACCTATAGGAGTGAGGAGCCTTGCTAATGAGACTGATGCAGATGCAGTCGCCTTGTATTGTGAGCCACTTCTAGAAGGTTGAGTTGTCCAAGCTACTCATGAGGATGAGCATGTTACTTTGATGTTGGGTAACCGCTTTTGTTTCTACTAGAGATTTTTTGAGTTCAAGTTACAATTTCCTTTCAACAACTTTTAGAAGGAGTTCTTCAACTATCATCGTGTCAATCCCTATCAACTCATACTCAATGCTTGTACTCTATTGGTGGCATTTGAGAACCTTTGTGAGTCATACGATGTCTAACCTACCCTATAGTTGTTTAGGTTTTTCTATAGGGTGAAGAGATCTAGGCCATCTCAAGGGTGGTTCTATTTGTCTAGCTAACATAAGGTGGAGCTAATGGATGAGTTAGTGTCCTTAGTGCATGATTGGAAGGAAAAATTCGTGCTATCGAGATGCCTAAAGCACCAAATTTCTAGGTTTTTAGGTGAATCCGATCTACACCAAGCCCATCAAGTTGATGCCATTCGATAAGAATTGACATGAGGTCCTTCTATGGGCTCTCGAGAAGAATAGGAGGCCATTTATGCTCCTAACTTAATGTGAGTGTTCTAGGGCATAGGTATAGAAACACTTGAAGGCTTAGGCATAAAAAAATGACATGAGTGGGAACGTTAAAGAGAATCAAGGTAAAGGTAAGGGTCGAAGTTCAACATGGGGTTGGCTTAAGGATAAACTCATGGGCTACAACTCGAAAGCTTATTCTTCATGAGATTTATATGGTAAGTTTTAATTTGATTTTTTATTTTACTGTGTTTTTCTTTGTAGAAATGGCACCATTCAAAAGGGCTCGTCTATCTAACCTTACTGCTTACCAAGTAGGGCGTAGCAAACTTGAGCCCTAAGAGGAGAGGAGAACTGGGGCAGCTGCTCTTATTATTAGGAGACCCTCCAAGGGCAGGATTGTGATTCGAGACATTGAGGCTTCTTGGTAAATTGACTCAACCCCAGCTGCACCGTAGGATAGGAGACGTTCTCTGACAAATGACTTGGGGGTGACCACTGCAAACTTTAGAGTGGGGTGGCATAATGACCCTAAAGTGCAATTGTTTTAAGGATGTGATTTCTATCCTGGACAATGTAGAAACTCAATTTTTAACCACGATATCCAGCCATTGTGAGAGGAGCATTGGTGAAGCAACGATCCCTTAAGGCCTCTTGACCCCTCACACTTTAGTGTCTTATTACCTATCATAGTACGGGGTCTAGAAGAGAGAACAGGTTAACAAGACTTGTTTAAGGGGATCCTAAGCCCCCAGGAGAGAGGTGAAGCAAAGGTCTTGATGACGGAAATGCCAGCTTCAAATCTTTGCTCCTTTTTCTCTATACGACTCACTTAGGTATAAGTCTTGAATTTTTCTTCTTTTAAACTTCCTTTTTTATTCTTTCATGCCTATCCTTACCCTTTTTTTTTGGAGACCATGAAGGCCGCATATAGGGTTCTCTTCGCTTGCACTAAGGGAGAGTGGTAGGTACATGCTTAAACGAATAAGTGTAGTAATTACTTTAAGTTATTCTCATGATAGTATGACCTATATGACTTCCAATTTCATAAGTGAAGAGTTGTGGAGGTTGAGTTGAAAGAGGCTTGTGAGGAGTTTAAGGCAGTGAGGGAAGACTGTTGTTGCAAAGTTGCTAAGGTCGAGGAGAGAGCACAAAAGAGCATCTTTGACTTGTTCGAGGCCTAGAAAGAGCTCAAAGATGCATTCAGTTAGATTGACTCTTGGAAGGAAAAGGTAGTGGCTTTGTAAAGGTGGGAATCCTACCTCACATTAGAGCTACAACATGAGAAAGCCATTGCTATGGAATTTAAGCAAGATCTTGATATGGCTCAACAATGTGTTAAGTAGAGTAACATCGAAGAGGCCAAACTAAAGGTGTGGGTCAAGATCTCGAGAAGTTTGTGGCTGATCGGGATGTACAAATTCACTAGTTGGAGGAATGAAAGATGATTGCTAGGGGTTGGTATTACGAGGAGATTCAATCCTCAGATGAGTATATCAATGATCTGGTCCGAGTTATGTAGGGGAGCTAAAGGATCATGAAGCGTTGGATCTGTAAAAAAGATCCGACGTTTGATCTCTCATGACTCAGTGAAAAAATGTGAGAGCTTGATACCCCTTCGGAGGAGATTGGGGAAATGGACAAGGTCATAGCTGAGGAAGAAAGACAAATGCTAGTTGAAGACTTGCCTCATTCATCAGTAGTGGTGTCTATCGAAAACGTTCCTCTTCCTCCTCCTTTTAATGGGGTGGAAGAGATTCCCCCTCTACCTCTAGAAGCTCTAGAAGAAGAAGTATCTCCACCTTCTCCAGTTGAGGAAATTCCTCCTCCACCCGAGTCGACACCGTCTCTAACCCCAATGGAGGACCCTTTAGAATAATCAATTTTGATGTTTTCCTTTCTTTCTTTTTTTCCCTTTTTGTATATATTTTTTTATAATGGTTGGTACGCCAACCAATCATCTTGTAAAGGATAGTAATGAATGGAATAATTTTCGTATATATTGGTCTCATATTGCCTTTTCCTAGTTTAGACTATTTAATTCATTTGTGGTTATATGTTTTAATGCCGATTCCATAGACCAGAGAGTAATTGGTCGGAACGTTTAATGCAAATCGTTTTATGGTAAATTCTGTAGACCAAAGTATAACTGGTCGGAATAATTATTGTAGGTTGTAACCTTTTCGGTGGTATATCCCAGTCATTTAAATGTTAGTTCTACTTGGTTAAAATACGTCCTTAATCGTGATGTATCTCGTAAATTAGTACTTGAGCTGATTGGTTACGAGCGCTAATTTTTAGTTAATATATTTTTGTCGACTAAGTTTAAGCATGGTCGATGAAAGGCCTTTTTGTAAGGGCATTAGAATACAAGTCTTACCCTTTTGGGTGTAGGTGCTCATGTGTTAAGTGTTTAACAAAGCTTACTAACACTTGTTTTGACATGTATTACTTTACTCATTAATCACTTCGCTATGATTAAGTTTTAATGAAAGCTTGTAAATGTGTGTACAAACATCTATGTAAATTGTAATTCCATTTCATAATAGGAATGTGTACAATTGTTGATTGCTCCTAGTACCTAAAGACAATCTTGGGCTAAAATCACACTTTTGGGCTTGGTGTAATTTAACTTGCAAGATAGACAAACATAAGCTATTGGGTAAGTTAAAGGTGTTTCCAGCGCTTAGACTTTAATGCTCAAGTTAGAGAAGTAGCGTAAGGGTAAGACAGTCAAAGTATGTGAAGAGTATTAGATGATCTTACTTGAATGGAGGACACCCTTTTTATAATGTTAAAGAAGCTATGTTTTAGGTAAGTAAATATTTCCTTGCTTGAAGACATTTTAGTTATAATAGGGAATACTTATATCAGGCATGTTCTTCAAATAGTTTAGATTGCTTTCCTATTTTATCCCAACTAGCTTTAGGTACTACCCTATTATGTAATTGGGTTGAAGAAAGGTGGGCTTTGGGCACTAAGATAGTATGGGCATATAACAAAATGGTTACAAGGAGATATTAGAAATCACATCTAAAAAGGACAAATCGGGTATATTTTATTTTTGCTAGCTATTTTATCCATGGTCTCGACTCTTGATCTTTGGTTTTGTAAGCTAGTCCCTTTCACTAAGGATGTATATTATTAGCCTCCTATTCATGGTTATAAGTATTCTTTGAGTAGTTGTCGGTGACTCATTTTAAAAAATTATATCGATGAATATGTTATTTTAGTCAAGCAACCCCTTTTTGAATCAAGGAGATGGTTCAAGGTATAGATTTGATGTTATGAATGCCTAGAGAAGATGTTAAAATAAACTAATGAGATGATTTTGGCCACTACTTCTTTTAAGGCTCTATAAAATTATTTTGATATAAAAATTGTTTGCACCACTGAGGTAAGCGGAAAGTGATCTTTGTATTGTATTTATAGGTTGATGGTGTAAGGTAGATTGGCGAGTAGCCTTAACACCTATGATGTGATGCAACCCTTTAGGATAAGTAGTTGATGTGATCTTCTAATATGATGGGATATATTTGGCATAATTACTTATGCATTAGATATCTCTTCCCATTTAATACTTTTGCACTAGCCATCTTTTCTCATTTAATGCTTTGTGTGCTTTAGGGGCTTTAAGCACATGTCCTTTCAAACCCATTACAAGTGGACTTGACTTTATTGGACTATTTAGGCTTGGACATGCTAGGTGGTGAGGCTCATATCCAAAATTAGCTATCAACACACATAATACAAAAAGGCTTCAAATTGAAGTCCCACAATATAAATGTATTATAAGATAATTTACCTCTCCACCTTATTCTAAAAGAAAGTAATGGAAAAAAGATAACTCAACATACATTGATACATATACACTTATAACAAAGAAATTCTTATCCTAAGCAAGCTAGACTATTGGACTTTAATCTAACAGAAGAAGAACTATAAGCCCTATATGTATTTAGGCCATTGAAAACCCAAATTTGTAAGACTAACCTAATTCAAAGACAACCATGATTCCCTTGAAGGACAAAAATGTAAAATTGGTTAAATCTTCGTCTCATGTAACAACCAAATCTTAGCTACTATTTTCCCTCATTACCCTCTTTCCATCCATGTCATGAGTAGGCTTTTTTCAATAATGGACTTGTATTTGACAATAGTACTATCACATCTTTATTTTTTTTCTAATGGTAAATTATAAAAGAGCCTTTTTTTCTCATTGTTAACTTACCCATCAATACTAATGTCTTTATAAATCATAATATATTAAAAAACCACTAGTTCACTTTTTTTACATTATGTTTACATTGATTGAATACAAATAGATATTACAAATTGCATATGAAAGTTGCAATACCAACTCTATGGACTTGTTATGCCTCAAACTAGAAGGGCATATGCTCCACCACATACACATATTGTAATATGAGTGTGTAGGGCTTACTCCTAGATTCTCAACTCATCTAAGTCTAAATTTATCCCTTACTTGAACAACAAAATCCAAAAATGGGAGTGAGCAAAAGCTCAGCAAATAAACTACTAAACAACCACAATCATATGCCACACATAACATAAATTACATATATACTTAGTACTAATGCAAAAATAACCTATTATTATCTTATTTAAATGTAGTAAATAGCATAATCCTAAAGTCCCCATACTTGGAGTAGCTTGAATTCTTTAGTACATATAATATAATACAAAGCTATGGAGTTAGTATTCCCCATCACCCCCATAAACAATATATATCGTCTTATCCCAAAGTCATTACTGAATGACCATTAGTATGATTGGTCCATTGCAACCAATCATAAAGGCATTCATATCATCGATGCAACCTAATTACAATTTCCTTCTAATAAAACAAAACCATATCATAGCATCTTACCCGTTAACCTCCCACCTATCTAGAATGTGCATATGTGAAGGAATCAATGTTGGCCTAATCTACAAATCACATTACCTTAGATCGCTACCCTTTTAGAATGATATAGGCTACCAGTTTGTATCCACAACTTCTTGTATATGGATACTCCTGACCTAAGTGCAATAGCAAATCGATTAATTAGCTAAATATTATTAAGTTCATTCATTAGCAACTAATAGTAAATCATGCACCTTATTTTGCTCAAAGACTTTTCATAAGCTTACTTTTCCGATTTATAGCAGCCCTATAGAAATTTTAATAAAATTAATAAATTCCTAAGTTTTATTTTAATTAATTTTAATTTATTTTTTCCTTTATTTTATGCTAAAGTTATAAGATATTTCATATGAAAGTCTATTTTAGCTTTGATTTCTAATATATGTAATTAATTAAGGTGCGTTAGTCAACCGAGTGGTGTTTTTCTTATGTTAATTGGTTGACTAGTACGATCCACCTTGGTGGAGGAAAATAGGTTTTCAATTTTTTCAATCATTTCTTAATTATTTAGAAATTATTTTGGTTTTATAATGTGAATCCAACCTAAAGATAAATATTTTCTACTATCACTAATTCAATTAAGGGAAATCATTTACCTAATTGCAACTCTAAAACGCACCATGCCTCAACATTCAAATTATTACAAAATTAGCTATGGAGTTTTAAACTCATTGCAATTCCTTGAAAATTCCTAATTTTTTAACAGTTAGGATTTATGTTTTTGATCTCTTAGATAAAACAAAGCTAAAAGATTTGACTTCTACAAATGAATTTAGGGTTTTAGATGTTATGAATTAAGGAATCCAAATTACTTCTTAGACATTTCAAATGTTATTTTTAGTTATTTTATTTATTTCCTATTTTATCCTTAGCTAGGGTTTATTAGCTTAGAATAGTAATTACACACTTGTATTTTAATAACTTTTTACACATTATGAAACCATGTTTCCATGAATTAGTTTATGATATGGATTTCTCTTAAATTTTCAATGTTTTTATCAATCTTTTCATAAATTGTGGTAAACAAACGTAACTTGAACTTCATACATCATATCAGATTCTCTACAATATGATTATTAGATAGATCAAGAGTTATATCAATTTACATGTTAATCACACCTAATTTGATTTATTAAATTGGTTGTTTATATCTAATATAGGAGAAGTACATATTTAATCCTTAATATTTACCTACTTTTTTATTTGAGTCTCCAATTTTTTTTTCTTCTATTTGAGTCTTTAATATTTTGAAAACCTTACAAAAATAGAATCTTCATCAAATATGTTAAATTTGAGCATATATTAGCTTTCGATTAGCCTTTTACTGGTTGGCCAAGATGAGTAAAATACAAACAAAATTTTTAGCACCTTTTTCTCACTTTTAATTATTAGTTTTTTTATTACATCATACTATTATATATATTTAATATTATTTTTATTATATTATGTAAATAAATATAATTAAAATTATCATTTTATTAATTTAATTATTATAAATCAATTTAAAAATAATACATGTCACATAAGGATGGAAAACTTAATCGATTTGACCAAAAGTCCTCTTTTTTAAGATTTTGAAAACGTTGAAGACTATTATAAAAAAAAAAAGTTGATGACTTAAATAGAAAAATAGATAAATGTTGAGGCTTGAAAGTGTTCTTTTCCCATAAATCATCCATATCTTTTTTTTTTCCCTGTCTTAAAAACACAACTTATTAAAGTCCCTTTTTAAGTATATAAAACCATAAAACCCATAAAATCTAATCTTTTTAACTGAGTTGTGCTTAGAATTCATTTATGAATTTGGTGCACATCACATCACTTAAAAAAGACATTGATAATAGATAACATTTTGATTGCTTAAAAGATAAAGAAGGGATATCATAAGCACTTATATAGCCTTAAATGTGCCATAAAAGTTGATAGAATGAAAGTTTATAACATGATTAATTAGGATTTTCTCAATCAACTATAGGTAGCTTTAGTTTTTTTCTCTCTAAGTCAATAAATTAAATCATGTTATTTGTTACCTCTCAAAGGTTTTCAACAACCAAAGTGGGAAGCTTGTAGGATATCTTCCATCTACTAGGGGTTTAAGACAAGGACATCCCTTATCTCCATATCTTTTATGTTCTTTTTATGGACATATTGTGCTTACTAAGGGATGAAGCTTAAGATAGACACTTTTAAGTTCCATTGGAGATGCAAGAATAAAAGGCCAACCCACCTTTAATTTGCTGATGATATTATGATTTTTGTTAGAGGAGAGCTTAAACCCATATCCCTTATTAAGGAAGCTATTGATGAGTTTGGAAGTTTATTTTGACTGCAATCAAATGAAACAAAAAGCTAGATTTTCCTTCATGGGGTAAGAGACGAAGTAAAAGACAATATTTTATAGACTTTCAGTTTTGCTTTTGGAAATCTACCCGTAAGATATGTGGCATTCTCCTTAAATCATATAAAATAGTCAAAACCACTTGTGTTAACTTATTTAATAAGGTTAGGGCTTGAATTAACCACTGGATGAGCAAATTCTTATGGTATGCTAGAAGAGTTCAACTAATAAAAGTATGTTCTCTATTCAAATTTATTAGTCTACTATTTTTGCATTACCTAAGTGAGTGGTGTATAAGATAAGCTCAAGTATGAATAGTTTTCTTTCAAAGGTAACTGTTTATAGTAAACCAAATACTAATATAGCATGGGAAGATACTTATAAACCTCGATAGGATAAATATTAGGTACATTGGATGTATCTGCATGGAATAAGGCATGCCTAGTTAAAGCATATTTGCACTTTATGTGATTAGGATGCTAATTCATTATGGCATAGTAGGGTTCAGAGTATGCTCAAATGAAATAACTTTTGGTTAGTGTAAGCCCTGCTTAGAGACATCTTGATTCTATAAAACAATCATTCATTCAAGGAATATGGCTAAGTTGTTACCAAAATAGGAGATTAGAGATGAAAATAAGTATATAATGAGCGGCATCTCAAAGATCCCTTAGTGCAATGGTTGGATTAGAGAGTAATTTATGATTGAATCTAGCTTGTTAGAAAAAGCTAGACTTTGTTTAACCGTATTGGGATTTGCTATCAAGAGATACATGGGAGCAAATGAAACAACAACAATAGTATGATTTCAACCCTAAGTTAGAAAGTTAGAACACAAATTGCATAGTATCATAATAGTTACTCTAGGTATCACCTATCCCTTAAGAGAGATTTGTGTGGAAAAAGAAGCTCCAAATTGTTATCCATAAAAGAAGTACACAACTAAAGTTACATATGAGTAGCAATTATTCCATGTCATGGTTTTGCATTGCACAAAAATTACATCTCATTGATTTTTTTGCTTGTAGCAAAAGCTTAATATGTTAGATAAGCAAGTTTGGTGGAACATTATGCATTAGAATGTATGTTTTATGTGCTAGAATGAGAAAGAATCCCATCAAAATTTCCTCTTTGAATGTTATTTGCCACAACTATTTGGGAGAAGTTAAAGATATAATGAAAGTGGACAGCAAGCATATATGATCGAACCATTGATCACTTAAGGATATTCCTAAGGCCATACAAGTGGTTTCTCTTGCTTTAAAGAAGGCTTTTGTGATAGTTTGTTACTACACGTGACAAGAAAGGAATCCTATAAGACTTGGAGGATAACATGTTGGCATAGACCATGTTCCTAAAAGATCCAAACTCACTTCTACTAGACATATTGACACTAATGCCTTATGATACTTTGTTACTAAACTAATCAAGACTTTTTTTATATATATATATTTCTTGTGAGCCATCTATAAGTTTTGATCTATATAGTTTTTATATTACTAATGCATGGCTTGATACCTTCTTAGGTTTAAGACCCTAAGAATCATAACATACTTCTTGAAGCCTACCAATTCACTTTTAAGACATATTGGATAGTCTGGATTCCTCTAGTCATGTCAAGTGAAGATGTCAAAATTACATTCATGAGATAAGCTTGACCACTAGTTTGTAAGCCTTATAAAAACATCCCAAATTACCTAATGCTCACCAACTATTAGAAAAAAAAAAATGTCAATAAAAAATTAGATTTGCAAATCTAAAAGAACAAATATAGTTCTCCTTTCTCACTACAATTCACATGGTCATTGTCTACCTTTGTTAATATCTAGTCATTGCGATTGTTGACCACTACTTCTTATCTATAATAACCACTAGTTTATGCAGCTTCTTAAGAATATAACAATAATATTTAATAGATATGAAAAACAAAGGGTAAATTGTAAATACATTCTCTTATATTTAGTTTATGTATACTTAACTTTTTTATCTCTAAGATCATGTACTTAGATCCCCAAATCTTTTTTTTTTTAAAGTGCTTTTAAACCCCTAATTACTTATTTTTGGCATATAAATGCACTTTTCTTAAAGATTTAAGGGTGTCAACTCATGATGTTAATGATAAAAGAGCTAAGTGCACATAAGCAAACATAAGAGGGTATATTTGCAATCTAACTTTTTTTTTTTTAAATATTAGGAAAGAAGAATAATAACTATAATCAAAAGTTTTGATAAATAAATATTCATATATGATTGATAGTAAAATAAAAGCTTAATATATTTTCTTTCATTTATACATGATTGAAATGTATCATTTTGCTGGTTTAATTTTACTCACTTTTTATTATAATTTTTTACCTACTAAATCTCTTATAAAGATTGGAAAAGATTTTTTTTTATTCTATCAAGAAAATAATATTTATATTATACATATATGAAAACCATGGTATTTTGAGCTTAATTGAATGATATGAATCATATAACATAAATTTCTAGCCTTCGATTGTTTAAATATTAATTATCTCACAATTAAAGTTTGAATTCTAATTCTTTTTTTTGATTACTTAATTATTAATCATTTACTATGATTTAATATCTTAGTTGTTATTCTTTCCTTCTTAATATTGAAAAAAAAAGGTTAAATTATAAATACACTCTCTTATGCTTACTTACATGCATTTATTCCCCTTATCCTTATCATTGTACATTGATATCTCCAAATCCTTAAGAAATGTGTATTTAGACCTTCAAAATAGGTATCTAGAGATCTAAAAGTATTTTTTATTTTTAATTTGAGGATTTAAATGCATGATCTTAAAAATATGGTCTAAATGCATATAAAGGGATGTATTTGCAACTTATAATAATATATATATATATATATATAAATAATATAGAAAAAGGCCTTAAAAATATTTTCCAAAGCATCTTAAATTTATTTAATAGGCACTTACGGTTTGTAGTGATTCTTACCCCAAGCAAACAGGATTATCGGGCTTTAATCTAAGATAAAAAGAATTCTAAAACCCATACGTACCTGGGCCATCTAAAACCCATACGACATTGGAGGAAAAAAACGTAAAATCATATAATCCTCCTCTCCTATATAATTCTCAAACCCTAAGCTAGCCGTTCTTTCTCCTTATTGTCCTCTAACTATTCGCTGCTGCCGACTGAGCAAGACCCTTTGGCTCCTCAACCCAAGCCCTAATAATGACTACCCGATTCAAGAAGAATCGCAAGAAGCGTGGCCACGTTAGCGCAGGTCACGGCCGCATAGGCAAACACCGCAAGCACCCCGGTGGTCGCGGTAACGCGGGAGGAATGCACCACCACCGTATCCTCTTTGACAAATACCATCCAGGTTACTTCGGAAAAGTCGGTATGAGGTACTTCCACAAGCTGAGGAACAAGTTCTACTGTCCTATCGTCAACATCGACAAGCTTTGGTCCATGGTTCCTCAGGAAGTGAAGGACAAGGCATCCAAAACTGATGTTCCTTTGATCGATGTCACGCAGTTCGGGTACTTTAAGGTTTTGGGGAAAGGGGTCTTGCCTCAGAACCAGCCGATCGCTGTAAAGGCTAAGCTGATCTCGAAGATTGCGGAGAAGAAGATTAAGGAGGCCGGTGGTTCTGTCACTCTTACTGCCTAGGTTTTTGGTAGGATTTGAAAAGTTTATGTTATGTTTTGGTTTATTTGAAGGAATTAAAGTATCGGACCGCTGTTTCGGCGATTCTGGATTGGTGACATTTTTGTAATGTTATACAATATTCTGTGCTTAAATGCTGGTCAATTTAATTTGGTTTAATTCATGTTTTTGTTTTGTAGCCATTGCGGGTTGAGTTTATCCATGGTTTTAGGATGAAAAGGTTAGTCATTTTATGATGTGATTTGGTGAGGATGTTTTTCCCGTATTTGTGAGTCGTTATTCAAGTCATAATGTTACAAGTGAATTGGTGTAATTTCCGGGGCATCAAAATCATCATAATAGAAGGAAATTGTTGTGTTATAATATTTGTCATCAATATTCTCAATTATGACTCACAACTTTAAGAGAGAGATTTATCCCCCCTTCGGAAATAAGTTCAGTTATGCGTCTCTTTTAGGTTCTTGGGTTGCTGCATTTATGGCTATAGTTCATCATCCTAGGTTTATGTAATTCTTATTTCGTGTCAGTTGTTTTTCATACGGATCTTGTATACTTTTCATACGGATGAATCTCCGAGAGATATTGGATAATAATGCTGTAGTGTTCCAGTGGAGTTGCTGAAAGTGTACTTTGTTGTATAAAAACACATCTTAGCGGGCTAAAATTGTTGAAATGGCTATATATACATATCGGAAATTAATGCTGTAGTGTGTATAAACACTAGTCAGCTGAAATGGTTGAAGTGGTTGAAATGGTTATACATACATATCGGATAATAGTGCTGTAGCGTTGTAGTGGAGTTGCTAGTCTACTTTGTTGTATATAAACACATCTTAGTGAGCTGAAATGGTTGAAATGGCTTTACATGCATATTTGGTTTGTTTACTTAGGGAGAATAGCTATTTTATTCCTCTCCTATTCCATATAAAAGGGATATTATAGTGTTTAGTTATATCTTAGACACTGAGTAGCTATTTCATAATGAATTGCTATTACACAAAACATTAAACAGTAATTCGTGTCCTTTTCCTCATGAATTGCTATTCATGATCTTTTACATAAAAGCCCATGCACTTTTGACAACACTTGACCACCAAAGCTTCACCCATTGGACCACCATTTGCTATTGGAACACCACCATTCACCCAAACATAGACTAAATCAGAAACCAGGATCAAACCCAGAACATAGACCTAAAGCCATGAACCATACTGAAAGTCATTGATGTCAGCAGAATAAAGTGAGGAATCTGAGAAATAGTGCTAATTCTGGCACCTAGATCATTTTTTTTTTTGGATTCTCATGAAGAAGTCGTGCAAACCGAACGAGGAGACAACTGGAGAGATGCTATGGGTATTCACTGTGAATTTATGGAGCTCCTAAAGGATTGATTAATTAAATTACATCTTTAATTTTGTTGATTTACGGTTGTATATAACATTCTCATGAGTGGTGTTGTGGTTGGCTTTTGCAATCTGTGAAAATTTGGTGGCTATGTTTTCTAGTGGAGAATAAGAAGAAATGTGTTTTATGGTTTTCAATAATTAAGGGTACAATACAATAGACATTTTAATTTTATTGCAATGTTATTCCTGATGTTATTTTCATTTAAACTAAACAATGTAATAGGCATAGAATACATATTACATGTTTATTCTACTTTTATTGAAATGCAATTCAATCCACCATTTATTCTATGTGGTAATGTCGAATACACTAATCGGATAAGAATGCTGTAGTGTTCCTGAAGAGTTGTTAAAGTCTATTCTGTTGTATATAAACACATCCGAGTCAGCCGAAATGGTTGAAATGACTATACATGCATATCGGATAATAATGCTGTTGTGTTCCAGCGGAGTTGCTCAAGTCTACTTTGTTGTATATAAAAACATCTTAGTCAGCTGAAATTGGTTGAAAGGGCTATTGTAGGGAAAGTTTCGGTTTCTTGTCTCGATTAGCTTCTCGTATTTTTGGATGCATAAGGGTAAGAGAATCCAAGAATACGCTGCTCTCTTCTAATCATATGTATCTACGGGAAGTACAAGATCTTTACAGGCCTAAGTGTTTTTGCATCTCTCTATTGGTCCTTGTTGAGCCCCCTTTTGCTCAGCATCTTAGCAGACTGAAAAATCTCTTGTTTTTAGGCCGTTGCCATGTTCTTGCAGTTCCCTTTCATTTGTTCATGCTGTACCTTATGAGCTGTGAGTGGGAGGTTGCAACAGTACTGCGAAATTGTCTTATTTGGTGGTCAGATCATGGAAACATCCTCAATTTGGGTAAAAAATAAAAAATAAAAGGGTATTTTCTGATGTACTTATTTTTAACAACACCCTTAATTCATATGACATAAAAAAGCAGTAGGCCTACTTTTTACCTATACAACCATTGTGAGCAAAGTGCAAAACGAGAATGCAACTGTGAAGTGCCAGGTGAGGATGAATGATGCATTGGGTAATCCATGAGATATGTTGTACTCTGTACGTATTAATAAGACCTTAATATGTATATTTTATGTAAATCATTAGTTTTTTTTTTAACTATTCATATATGTAAAAGTTTATTTGTATTTATACACCATGTGTATATAACATATGGTATGTAATATCCAATAATTTTTTTTCCCAAGTGAGACATTTACCGAGATGTGTGCCAGTTCTTCAAAATTGCCAAAAATTAAAGCTCATTTTGCATGCACTTGAAAAATATTTTTTTAGAATACATTATTTTACTCTGTTTTCCCAATCTTGTTACGCTGCTCGTACAAGAAAAAATGTTTTTCTATTAAAGTGAAAGTCTTGTTCTGTTTTTTTGGGAAGCATTTACTCTTTTTAAAAGGAAATGCCATTTTTAAATTTGTTGTGACAAGCGGTTTGACTTCAAGAAAATTATATCTATATTATTTTTATTTTAACTGACATGTAAATTATATTTTGAACATGAAAAAATGTGATGGGTAAAAAAAAAATTAAAGACTTTAAAAATTACAAAATCCAATAAAGAGTTTGTAATGATACATATCATAAAATCATTTTTTGATACTTTTAATTTTAAATAAAATGTTTGAAATAGTACATTTATGATAACGTATAATATTATTTTATTTTAGTAAGACTACGAATTATATAATATTCGTAAGTTAAGTGCTAATTTTTTTTGTCCAATGTATTTCTATAAATATGATCAAACACATAAATTCTCATCATTTTTTAGAAAATAATTTTCGAAAAAAATATCGCTCTCATCCTTAAGGACCTCTTCTCCTCTATAACCTCCTTACTTTATTCATGGGTATTTAAGGAAAGTTTCTTAGATTTTTTTTGTAGGTTTTATACTAATTACTTCTAATAACTTCAAATTTTACTTTAAAAAACAAGTTTTTAAGATCCTTCAAAAAAAACTTTTAAAAAATATAAACATCTCTTTTCGTCCCTTGAAAATCTTAAAAGATAAATTTTTATTTTTAGATTTGATGATAAGAATTGAGAATGCATTAATAACTAGTTTTGCTAAGAAGAAATGAGCTCAAGTTTCCATGTTACCTTACCTCTTTGTCAGGTATTCTCATTCCTCTGAAGCAAACTTGTGGGTATTATGACCGACTACCTATCAACTTTATTCTTAAGTTTCTGTGTTGACTACCTTCATGTCAAGTTGTTCCTTTTCATCTAATGTGTGTAGTAGGTGTAGCTAATTGTGGAGATATGTGTCAATTTACCGTTCTTTAGCAAACAATTTCGTAAAAAAGGGTTTGGCTAAAGTAATTTGCCAAATATCGTGGCAAAATCGTAGGTTGGGACTGCGATTTGCGATTTTGTCAAAAGAAGAAATCGCATGCTAGATATACAATTTCTTTATTTGGTGAAATCACAGTCCCAATTTGTGATTTCTTTGTGAAGCAAACTCGTAGTCCCAAATTGAGAGTTCACTAAAACTTGCATATTTAACATGCGATTTCACCAAACCTCGAATGTTGGAGATGCGATTTTCATCAGTCCCTGTGTCCTGTGCTTTCCTATTTCTCAAAGCTAGGATGTAGTAAAACTTGTGAAAATAAATGAACTTGTGACAATTATAAAGTTCATAAGTGGAAATAATTGAACTAGTGAAAATAAATAAACTTGGAAATAAACTTATTTTCCAAATTCTATATAAAACTAAGAACCTATCAAATCATAACACAAAATTAAATGATTTTATCAAATCGTTCAAATTATATAATGAAAATTACATATCTAAAGAAAATATATAATCAAAATTACATCTCAAAAAAATGATAGAACATGCATACCTAAATATACATATATATCTAATCCTTTCGCTGACATCGTCTTTAATAATGTCTATGTACAACGGGTGCTAAACTTTGTCTAATCTGGTAAAAGCTACTAGGTCCTCCGACATCGGGATGGGTTTAGGGCTAAAATGGTGGCTCATCTTATGAAATATATTGAGGATCTACCTGTGTGACCCAATGTCTTTTTCTTAAGAGCGAGTGGAGTAATGTTTAACGTATATGGTACCTGGACATCGAGGGTATAAAACTCCATCGGTCGACACTAAAGGTGGGATCATCATAATATGGTGAAGGACAAGCCACTAGTGAGTAGTGAGAGGGTGAGGCATCTGCAAGAAGGCTAGGAGATCGATCTTGTGCTACCTATTGATGACTACCCCTAGCACGAGCCCATCCTTTGCCTCGGGTTGCACGAGGTAGAGGCATCTCCTGATAATGCTCCTGATGATTTGAAGGGAATAATGTGACACTACCATGACCCTAGAGGAGATGGCTTTCAGCAAATGCTATTACGTGGCACTATTGTACGGAATCCGCCACTCTAATGCGAGTGAAGCAATCCGACTACATGAAAAATAAAGCATGTCAATAATACAATGTATAATACATAAAAGTACAACAATATGTTTAAAGCGACTTACTAGAGCATCAAGCATCACTCCCATTCGACTAATGTACTGTCGTGTGACACAATGTTACTAAGGATAATATGTCGGATCTACCCCACCTAGTAATGTGTCGTCAAACTCTATCTAAATGATAGAAAATCGGCATTACTCCCATTGATGGATGTAAACTACATGTCTCACACTCCAATCCTCATCGGTTTTCCCTCTAAGATCGATCCTATGGGGGGGGGGGGGGGGGGGGGGGAAAGAAGTGCCACACTATCGTAGAATCCTCTGGATCCCACTGAACTACCTCATGACTCGGTTAGATTAGTGCCACTCCATAATATGGAAGCATATCAGAGGCACCTTGGCACACCAAATCCCTTTATGACAAGAAGGGGGAAGCTAGTCCAAGAGCTTCTACATGTATGGTGTCCAACATATCTATAGGAAATGGAGTTATTTAGTGAACAACAGACTGGTAAAGTAAATAATATTAAACCAAGTAATGTATAATACTTGATTGAGTATCTGTCGATCCAAAGTGTCTTGGTACTAAGCTAACACATGAGTAGCCACATGCATGATGCCTAACACAACATGCCAAAGGAGCATCATGGGGAACGTAGATTTGGCGCTAAGTCTGGGGTGATATGCAGAAATCTATCCCAAGCCCAGATTTTCATAAGGATCACAACTCCTCCAATCTCATGTCGATGCATCAACTTCACGACACAAAAACCGATATAGCCATGCTAAGCATACTGCTCCCTAACTGTATTGCCTAGCGACACGAAAATTCTTAAGAAGTGGAAGAAACATCAAGTAAACTAGGCTGGAGGATTTATCGATGAAGATAAAACCACCCATAAGCTGGAGGATGTATGCCCGGCCTCTGAAGGAATTCTTCAACCATGGCATCTTGAGGCGTCTCTCGGAGATGTCACATGGCCTAGGCTTAACTCCAAGTAGGCACTCGCACTCATCTGCCCAATGTAAGCTAGTGATCCTGGTGACTACAAGCTCATCAATAGGCAAGCCCAACTACACTGCCACATCCTGTAAGGTGATCATCATCTTCCTATATGGCATGTGGAAGGTGTGCATTTTAGGTGTCTACCTCTCCACAAGTGTTGTAATGAGGTACCGATCTAACTATGTGAAGGCGAGTTGGGACACCCCCTGAAAGTTAGCCTACTGAAGATAAGGCGTGAGGTGGTGGTTGAAGTGGAACCTCTCCTTTGGGGTCTTAGAGAGGCCTCCCATCTACGACACACTAACCATGCATGCTCCTAAAAATGAACAAAATTTAGTATGTAATGTAATGTAATGAAAGGGAAAACCGATAATATACCTGTTCCCCTCCATATAGCCTTTCAGCGACGAGTCTCTTGCAATGTGAGGAGTGATCTATCTGCTGGGTCTGGATCCATCTACATAAGAGAGAACAAAGGGTTAGGTTATTTTTTAAAATTATACAACAAATTTTCTTTCTTTTTTTTGTTTTTGTTTTGCAATCAAGAATAGAAAAACTTAGCATTGTATGTTACTAAAAATAACGATTGCTAGCAAGGTTGAACCTTGTCACCGCCTTCGTTTGGAGTAGCTTCTTCTATTGTGCCCCTCTTGTCGATAGAAATTACAAGCTATCTACATTGATGGCCCCCTAAGCTCCATCTCATTGATCTAGGCTTGCCCTTACCTTAAGTAAGTCTTGTGTTTGGATGTACATTTGGCCACCTACTACTATTCTCGATAGGAGTGAAGCTAGTATGGTATACAACGCTTTGGTTTGTCCAATAGTACCACTTGGCCACACATTGCATACCGTCCACATGAATAGATGACATCACAAAAAAGCATGTGAACAAGGAATTCTATATGTTTGCCATTTATTACATGTGCATTGATTTGTTAGAAAGTTCACGGTGTGACTATTGCCTCCTACAATCCCCTTTCCTATTCTTCTAGCACTTGTGACAACCTCAAAAACTCCACTCCCTTTATCAAAGCTAATTACCTGGTGGCAACTAGTAGCTTAGCCCCATTTTGGATTTTCTTGGCAGCTTACGGTGTGAAAACCTCCCCCTTTGTGAATGCTTCATTGTTTTTGTCACGCCTTTATTCCCAATAACAGACATAGCTGTAAAAGATTTTCATGACCAACACCAACATAGGTAAACACCTTACATCCTTCGACACAGTGTTATAGCTCTCACAAAGGTTAATTGTCACGAACCCATATCTTAAGCCCCCATCAAATGCTCTCGTCCATCTTTCTTTAGAGATACGAGTGAAGTAGTGTGATGCCTCTTCATTTCTTTTCCTCAACTCCTCCATGTAAAATTCATACTTTGTTTCCTGCACTTGGAATCCTATTGCCATGATAATTTTTTTCATTGTGGCACTCTCTCTTATTGAAGTTACTAGCAACATTACGAATGCAGTACTGATGATACACAAAGGGGGGTTGCCATCCAACAAGGCCGTGCCTAATGGCCTCCACTATCCCTGCATGTTAGTCAAATATTAAACACATCTTTTGCTAGTTACAATGATATCTGACAACGTGTCACTTTAATAACTGTAAAAACCATGACTAGTTTGCAAAGGTTTCTTTATCCACCAATGCAAATTCCAAAGGGACTATGTGGTTTGCGCCATCCATGCCACAAGCGATCGAAAGCTTATGGTCGTATTTTGCATAACAAAAGGTTTTGTTGATATTGACAATTGCTTACAATGCTGGAATGCCTTAACGTATAGCCCAAATGTCTATAATACTCTACGGAAGATCACTTCTGCTTTTGTCATGGTTGGCCAACTCTCCCACTCTACACGTGTGCTCATGTTACTAATCTGGATAGCATTCAACAATTTAGGAAACTCTATGTAAGATTTATCCCAATCCCCATAAAAAATTTCGATTGCTTGCCTTTCACCATCCCATATACATCTCTTTGCGACTAGATACCCATATGTCTCATAGATTTGTTGCTTCGGCTTAGAAACCTTTATATTAGGTTCATTTCTCACCTAACCTAAGAAATAGCGTGCCATGAAGCTCAAGTCCAACTGGGGATGGTCCTAATTTAATAGAGGATTGATACATATGTGTAGCTCTTCGACGATGGTAATTACAAAATATGTGTCCATTTGTTTTTAGTATGCACGAAATCTCTATTTGCATCCCCTGTCCCTCTCAGTGCAAACAACATGACGTATCTTCTTGTCAGACTCGACTACATAATAAGTGTAGTGATTCTTTATATGGTATGCCTTGACTGCGTATCCTAA
Organism: Laguncularia racemosa; assembly: GCA_037954665.1. Taxonomy (NCBI): domain Eukaryota; kingdom Viridiplantae; phylum Streptophyta; class Magnoliopsida; order Myrtales; family Combretaceae; genus Laguncularia; species Laguncularia racemosa. The sequence continues at coordinate 1,235,773 of JBBMOL010000066.1, forward strand.
ATCGGATTTGAAGGAAAATCGCATTCCATTCCTTAGATCATCACTAAAGCTCAACTCATCTAAAGAATGGGTACTCTCTTCAAATGATATGTCCCATTACCTCCACATATCCTATTAAAGAATGGAATAAGATGCTTGAAGGATAGAGTTATAGGATCTATCATTGGAGAGTTAGACATAACGATGTATGCGATGGCAACCTCTATGGACACTAGAGGTAGAGGATCATCGGATGGGTCAAACCTGATATTCATGTAGGGGCCACCCATTTCATTCTCCTCATTTATCGCTTCTTTAGAATCAATAGATACTTCTTTGTCAACCTCTTTGATTTCCCCCCAAAGTGCATCTTCGAAAATCCATGTCATCGTCTTCAAAATCATTAGTTTGTTGGAGTGATGTCCTGGCATTCATGCAGGGGGGGTTCGGGCGGGGCCAGGGGGTGGGGGGTGGGGAAGAGGATAGGCATTGCAATCTCAAAACCTATGTTTTCACCTTGAGTGAGGACATTATGACCTAATTTAATGAACAACTCCTTGATGAACAATGGACCTGCAGCTTGAGCATGTGCAATAAGACTTTGTGCATCATCATCCTCTATGATCGGGATTAACGAATATCGTGGTTGGATATAACTAGAGTTATAAATTGTCGACTGCTTGTGGAACACCTCCACTTGGACGAAGGTATGATCCATTTTAATTATTGCACATATCTTCAACAACAATTCTCTGTATCCCACATTTATCTTCATTGTAATTTTCTTAATAGGTTCCCTATCATAATATGTTTCGTATTCACCATACATGATATTCCTATGGGCAAATATTGCGGATCTAATTAAATCCTCCATCTCCACAAAATTGAGTTAAATTCTTCAAGATAGGGCAAACCCTACAAAATTAGGGAAAAATTTACTAAAATTGTAGTAAATTCTACTAATTACAGTAATTTTAATAAAATTGAGGCAAATTCTATGAATCATGGCCATTTTATTAAATTGGGGAAATTTTACTAAAATTGGAGGAAATTGTGCAAATTATGACAAATTAACTAACTTTGGGTTAATTCTACAAATTTGGGCAATTTCACTAAAATTGGTGCTAAATACTACAAATTAGGGCAAATTTACTAAAAATTGGGTAAATTCTTCAAATTGGGGCAATTTTTTAAAAAATTGAGATACATCTTACAAACTAGGGCAAATGCTATAAAATCTTCACTAATTCGTATGGAACGATGTATAATTTTGAGTATGCCTTCAATCTTAACTTTCATCTATCACAAAATTACCAATAATACATTCTATTTCATGGAGAGAAACAACAATGAAATGTACAATCACTAAATTCACTAAATGAAATTTACAATGAATTTTTACATGAAATAAGTGATACTTACTTGAATAAAGATGGGAATCGTTAGTTGGAGTTGCAACACTACTATTTCTCAACACAAAATAATGTTTCGTAGATGTGTATTTGAGAGAAAATGAGTGAAATCACGAGTTTGCTGTAAGAAAATTGACGTTCTACCTGCATAGGGGATTTTTTAGGGTATGACTGAATCACAAGTTGGGACTGCGATTTCAGTGACTGGTAAATTGCAGGTTGACACTACGATTTACCTCCAAAATGCACCGTATTATTAAATGGTAAATCACAATGCCAACATGTGATTTCAATCAAGAGCAAATCACAAGTTAGGCACTGTGATTTACCTCTAAAATGTGTCATATCATTAAATGGTAAGTCACAGATTGGACATGCAATTTCTTTTTTAACAAAATCAGCAATCTCAACCTGTGATTTTGCCACAGTATTCGCCAAAATATTTTGGCTGAAATCCTTTTTTAAGAATTAAGTTTGCTTGCCACGGCAAATTGGAACATATCTAGCTAATTGTGTGTTGCTTTATTTATTTATTTATTTCTTAAGTAAACATTTTACTTTTTTATTTGTTTAACTGGAAAGTCAAAAGAAACACATAATGATGCTAATCATAATATTTGATATTTGCGATTCGATATAATTATTCAATCTAAGCACCAAATATTTTCGGGTGAAGAATTTTACATCGTAAATAATTTTGTACCGTTTGAATTATGTAGTACTAAAAAAAATATTTTTATATTGTTAGTGGAAAGGTCTGGTATTCACATAATAACTACACTTGACCAGCCACAGACAAGCTATCATTGCCTACATATCAGTGATGCAGCCGAGTATTTACTGCAGTCCCAAGGTTGACGATTAGGAAGATTTCACCATCGCAGTTGTGTTTGTATTGTTGAGAGCGAGCTAATGGATTATTTTTTATCATAGCAAGTATTTTTTGCTCTAATGTTACTCCCATTTGTATCATTTGTAATCAAAATCTTGGCAATTATGGTATAGTATAGTGATGGGTTTTGATTCCTTCTCTTTTTAACTAGTTTCTTTAAGATAAGACAAAGTGCTCAGCTCTTAAAAAATCTAATCTTCAAAATCTGAACTAAGACATTGATCTAACCTAATCTTTATTCATCAGCACATATATTGTAGGGTACAACAAAGTAGGGGTTCGTTTAGGTTGATTTGTCGACCTAAAACTAGCATGATCCCGTAGGGTTGGTTCTTGAACTGGTATAGATTTTGTTAGATAATAATAATAATAATATGAAAGCTATTTTAAATTATCTTTTGTAACGCTCTAAAATCTGGGATGTCATAATCCCCTAGGTATCCTTACAAAGTAGAGACATGTCTTAAACCCCCTAAATTCACATAACTTGTAACAACTGTTAACCACAATTAATGTAAACTAACTAACCTCATCAAATGTATAACTCAACTGAGTCTCAATTTACAATCTATAATTACTATTGGAATTATCTTAACACATCATCAATTAAATAAATTAGTCCCAATGCGAATGCTAAACCATTAACAGAGCTATTATCTCTCATTAGTAAAATAGTCTTCCAACAATGTTTCAAGACTTCAAGTGACCCCTCTTGCCAAATCATCATAATAGTAATAATGCTCTACTTTGTTCCCATCATGCACATAAGTCCCTAGATCTTTATCATATGAAGCATACTTGTCCATACATGGAGTTGGAAAAAATGGTCTCTGAAGAGTAAGCTATTGCCCAACACGTATAATCTACTAGTACATGTACATGATCAAGTATAACATCAATCACATGCACCAATGCAGCAATTTAATTCTCAAACAATAAATGGGTATTCATGACTCTATCTACATATATTATATAGTATAGTGTTGGGAACTGCTATTACGAGCCCCAACACCCATGGATTCCTAAATCTACCAAATCATCTCAGTATGCAACTCCATTGGGAACACTACCACACATTAAATGAGTGCTCCTTAAGGTTTCACCACTATGGGTCCTTATGCTAAGCCAAACACAATCAGCAAAAAACTTAATCAAACCCGATATATCCTTAATTTCAGTTCCTTAACTAACTTAATAAGTACAAGTAACATACAAAGATTACATGTACTTAAAAGGGTGGTCTTAAACACGACTTATTCTTATCTAACAATTGCATTGGAATCTGTCAAGTATAGAACATTCAATCTTAGTATTAGTCTAAAGTATCATCTAAGTTATCCAATTTTATTACCTAGTTGTTATTAAATCACTTTTCTTACTTTGATAGAATTTCTAGTATTATACTAAGTGTTTAGGATTAACAAAATTCAAGTAATAAGAAAAGAAATTGATTCAAAAAGGTTTTTAGGGAACATGTTCGTATATTAGACCATGTATATGATCACAAGTAGGAAACACAACCGTGTACTTTAGCCATGTACCCTTCTATACACTTGTGTCCTTCTACATGCTCAAGTACACAACCATATACTTGGCTATGTACAGGTCCTAGGGTAGGTACATACCTAGCTATGAACCTCCTAACCTACATTTCCTCCTCTAAATAGTATGGGTAGGTAAATGACACATGTATTTGACCGTACACCCCTCTGTTCTCCTTCAAAATCTCTTCCTAATTTCATCAATTTCAATCTACTTCAACCTTAGGTGTGATCTAACACTTCTAAGCCTAATTACACATTGTTTATAGCATCAAAACACTAAATTTAGTTGAATTTAACAATTTACCTGTTCGAATTGTTTCGGTTTTTGAAGTCTCATTCCAAACCCATACTCACGCCGAGTTGTTCTACAGTACAATCCAAAGAAATCAACCCTAAATTATATCACACACATGTAAACGATGAAAAAGTGGGTTTTCATTTGGGTATGCAAGATGTAGCAATGGCTTTCCTTTCCTAGGATTTCTCCTTACTCGAGGGTATTGTTGTATAGAAAGCGAAAAGGGTCAGAATAATCTATAAATAACTCTTTTATACTTGTCTCATAAAATGACTAAATTATCCCCTATTTTAAATCCTTATTATTTTATTTGCCCTAACTCCTTTCATTTTTATTTTGTATTATATTTTTTTTCTTGAGTTTTACATCTTTTCTGAGTATTTTAATTTTCCTTTTTATTTTAATTATCTTATTTTGAATTCTTATAAATACTCAAATCAATTCTCTAGTTGTTAATTAAATATCCAAGTTAATTAATTGGGTTAAATGGGGATTTTTCCTTTTTACAGAATAGTGTAAAAAATAATTATGTAAAACATGTTTCAATTATGTAAAATGTGTTTCAAATTATTGTTTAATTACCTAAAAATAATCATATGAGTTGTATAGTAAAAGTTCAAATAAAACAAAAAGGTATGGAACGGTTCACAAGTTGAAGATGTGGAAAGGGAATCGTAGGTTCCATGAACCAACATTGGCCGACTGGTCTCGGTTCTATAACTTTTGGAACCAAAATCCTTTGATCTGAATTTGGTTCCGCACCAATTCTAACCCAAGTTGAGGTCTAGTACTATGCGGTTTAGTTGAATATTTCTCAAAGTTGAAAAGCACACATGAGGTGTTAGACTTAAAAATAATTTGAGGCACAAGAAAGAATACATGCCTCTACCATGCGACATGCAAATAACTAATTTATAATACTATCATTTTTAGTATAATATTTATATAACTTTAGAGTTAAAGTTTCTTAAATGTAGTGAAAATCAAATAATAAACATAAAACATTGAACTATCACTTGAAGGCAAAAGTTTTATTGTTTTTTAGGTATACTAATGAGGCATGCACCTCACTAAGAAAGCTAAGGTGCAATAACTACAATTTGTCTTAGGCTTGCACCTCGTCTTTGGTGTGTGCCTAAGCATGTTGAGGTGCATGCTTTGACAAGTTAGAATATAAATATTTTTGTAATATATCTACCATAGTTTATTTTTTTGGTAAATAATAGTCATCTCATCAACCTTCTTAATTCACAAGAAAAACTATGATATATGGTTGACTTGTTATCTTTAATTCACATAAAACACCCTAAATTTCTAATAACAATAGAATATATGTATATTAAAGGAATTGATTAGATAATAGAACATGTAATTGGATTAAAATAGTTATTGAAAAAGGAAAGTAGGAGAAATATAAAAATTCAATGATAATAAGTACTACATCTTTAAGATAAGAAATATAAAGTTATGAAAAACCCTACAAATAGAATCTTAGCTCCAATGTCATAAAACATTTTTTTTGCAAATGGACATGGGAATACTAACTTTTAGTTGTACTAGGTTAGGATATTAAACAAATTTCTTAAATTTAAGAATAGTGTAATTAGAATCTTAAAAAAAAATATTTGGGAATTCATATAGAAACTAGACCAAGTGCATAAAACCTTAACTTATGCCATAGTTAAAAATCAAGAACTTACTTTGATCAATTCAAAATTAAGCCATAAAACATATATGGTGCTATTTTAAACTAATAATATTTTTAAATCTAAAATCAATTTCTAAAAGAATTTTTTAAGGAAATACAATAAATTAGATTTCCAAATTGTGAAATCTTTACAAAAGTGATCAAAACCATTAAGTCTAAACTTAGAACTTTTAGATTTAACAAAATTTAATAGTAACAATCAAATTCTATTAAAATAGGAATTGAAAAAAATTTAGAATAAGACATGGAAGCATGATCTTAAATTGGATATTGAACCCTAATTTCATCTTATCAATGACCTAAAAATTATGATCTTTAATGTAATTTGGCACTTATAAGGTATTTGAGAAAAATTAAGATTAGGATAATTAGGATAAATTTTAGAAACATAGTCTTAATAAAATACATAAAACTTGAAATTTCAATAAGTTGATACCTTAAACATTATGAAAGAAAAGACCCTATAAGACATTAAATAAAATCTACACACAAAATTAGGCAAAACTTAGGAGAAAAAAAAAGGAAAAGTAAGTCAAAACCAAGTCAAACAAGACCCTAGTCTTACCGCCATCATGGCCATTTGAATAGCTTTATTGGCATTTAATATGCCATCTTGCAATAAGTCCCATTCGACTATTATTAGGCTTATTTAGTTGTTACATCTCTCACTTGATCACCACACCTTTGTGCAACTTTTATCATTTTCATTTAACCAACCAAATGATCGTTTGACCAAACTTTCTTTTATTCCTTTAGTGCATCCTTAGTCCAATCCCTAAAGCCTATTTCTAACTGTAAACCTTTGATAAAAAGTTACACACAAGAGGATGAACTTTTTGGTCCAAGTTCAAATAAAGAATCCAAAATAATAATGGAGGAAAATGGAGATAAAAATTATCATTAAGCTACTATTATAACTTTGTGTCACATTAAGTGCTAAATTAGATGCTAATGTGGTGGGAATACAAATGACAATGCAACCTAAATCCTAATGAAAGTCCAATTATCTTGATCCATGAACTAAAAGAACGAAAAACAATTTCCCATGATAAATTTACCTAAGCACATATGGGAAAACCCTAAACCTATATCTAGAGATGAAACCCTATAGATCTACCCTCAAATTGAGAGAGAGAAAAATAAAACCTTAAACTCTACAAAACCCCTAAAATCTACACATCTCAGAGCGCGTGCATGTATGAAAAACGGTTGTTTTGTCTTGTTCTTTGACCGCAAGGAGTTTAGAAGCTTTCATAAGTGGAATATTGCTACTTATTTTCTCTATTTGAATAAAATGTTTAAAATTTTAATATTCTACCAAGATAAAGAGGATTGATTTTAGGTTTTGTTTTGATTTTTTACCAACACCACCATTGATGGAGTTGTTCATGAAGGTTAACACATCTATGGTCATTGTTCTTCCTCTAACTTTTCTTCTTGCTTGCAAATTAGCCATGATTTATCATATTGGAGGAGGTGAAAAATGTAAGACAAAAATAAGGGTTGTGATTTTTGGGACCTGGGGTTAGTTAAGTATCTTGACAATCTTATTTTAATGTTTAGATGATACATGCTATATTAGCATTTATTTTGGCACTTAACATGCCACAGTAGCAATGTACAACGGAGTTAAAATAGTAGCATAATTATATCCTCTATTTCCACCTCATTTTAGAAATGTTCATCTCTTCTTTACATTACTAAAATCTTGCATCCTCTATTTGAACTTAAACTCAAATGTTCATTCCCTCTCATATAATTTTTCCAATATTTGATATTTGATTTGAAACATTAAGAATTAAAAAAGAACTATGCTTAAAATAATTCTGTTGATAGGCCATTTTGACTATAGGCTCAAGCCCAATCTAAGCCTATACTCTATTTCACACGAGAAGCTTGGTCATGGGCTCGAGTGGGATCCTAGACTTTTTCCTATAGCTCCTAAACTTAATCAACTATATATAAGACTTACTGTAGACTGTTAGCTTCTAAAGTTGTCCATTCTCCCACTACTTGAATGTACTAAAAGTGTAGCTATGGACATGCCCCACATCCTCCATGGATAACCACACCTTAATACTACCTATAAATACCCAGAGCTGTCTACAGGTAAGGGATCAAAACCTTTAAGTCTTTTTGCCTTTTTTTCTAGTAATCTCCCTACTCTCATTAAGCTTTCTCACTTAAGCATTGGAGTGGTAACACTAGACAACCCCAGCAGCCCCATAGCTTGTAATTTCCTCATGCTTTATAGGTTCACATACTTCTCCCTTGAATCCACAAACAACATTTGGTGTTATCTTTTGATAAACCACAACCATGACTAGTAATACTAGATCTAAATCCGAAAACATTGATAACTTACCTACCTAAACACACCACAAAACTAATCCATCAAACTCACAATAATAAAACAACCAGGGTGGGCAAGGATAGGTTAGCTCATTTAGAGCAAATGCTCACTAACCCTCATGTTAAAAACACTTAGCTTCGTATGCGAGTGGACCAATTGTAGTAGCAATAGTAGCACCATCCTTAACACGTACAATCACTGGATCATGACAATGATTAAGTGTTTACCTAATCTCCTCCACTTGCACTCTAAAACATAACACTACATGCACTACCACCACTACTTGATCCTGTTGCCTCACATAGCTAAGTAGCACCCCCTACCTCAATAACTACAACCATCTGAGGCGCATTCCCATCGTTCTCTACATGAGGCCAATGTAAGAGAATTGAAAAGACTTGATCTAAAGACTTTCCAACCTCTACAATAACAAGAAGTTTGATTTATGGGATTAGTATTTGTTCATCCAATCTCCATTTACATAGGAGGTCTAAGACAAGGTGCTTCCCCCTCACATTAGTATCTCGATGTTAGAATTTTACGATGGTACCACTGACCTAGGGGATTACTTCAACTACTTCATGTCCTAAATGCTACTCCTAGGATGTAACAATGCAATCACTTGCAAGGCTTTCCCGAGTACTTTAAAAAAGCTTGCTTGGACATGGTATAACCACTTAAAGCTGAACTCTATCTCTAATTTCAAGAAACTCAACAAGTAGTTTTACTAGCATTTCCTAGCTAATAAAATGCTAGTGAAGGATTCCTTAAGCCTCAACCTCATTCGTTAGAAGTAGGATAAGTCCATTAGGGACTATTTGTCTAGATTCACAACAACCATGCTCGAGATTCCCAATCTTGACATGCAAGTCGCCCTCAACGCCACCACATGGGAATGCACCCTTTAGGTCACTTCCTCCTATCCATTTCAAAACATAAGCTTGAAAACTTTAATGAATTTCGCAAGCAAGTTGCAAAGTTCATTACCACAGAGGACAATATTAGAGCTTGAAAGGAGGCTGACAAACTAGGTTGGATAAAAAGAAAGATCATAAGGACTGACCAATTATAAAAGATTGGCCCGGTCCTAAAAATGATGAGGAAACATCCTGTAGGTGGAATAATGGTAAGTGCAGTAGAAAGTGCACCATTTTGTTTTACGTGAATCATACACCCCTTAACCAACCTAAAGACCAAATACTCCTTAAAGTTCATAATAGAGTTATCCTCGTTTAGCCTGAAAAACTTAGAGGACATACCCCTACCCAACATGGAATACTACGTCTAGCTAAAGAATGCTTTGAAGGACACCATTAGAAGGCGGTACTTTCAAAAGAATGTCAAGTATGCCCTGAAACCGAATGCATATGAGGCTTAATATCGGCTAAGAAAAGCCATTGAAACACAAGTCTTAGCTGATTTCATAGCAAAATACACAACACGAGGCATAAGTACATTACGCATTGAATTTCAGGTTGAGTGGACTTTCCACATTAATGAATTGTCCACTTAAAGGGGGAGTGGAGTAAGACTAATATTAAGAGGTCCATATGGGACATAAGTACATTACGTATTGAATTTCAGGTTCCCTATTAGCAACAACGAAGCCAAATATGAAGCACTCATTGCAAGAATGAAGCTAGCAAAAAAGGTCAAAGTTTAGAGGTTAGAAGTTTTTTTTTGGACTCACAACTAGTGGTTTAACAGGTCAAAGGGGACTATTTAGTCAAGAATGATGATATGACTAGATATTTGGAGGTGATACAGGAGCTTGGAGTAGATTTCTCAGCTTAGAATATCATGAAAATTCCGCAAGCCAAAAACTTCGAGGTATATAGGTTATTCAGATTAGCCTTGACTAGCCTCTCTAACCTGAATAGAAAGGTGTTCATTAAATATCTACCGAACAAGAGCATTGACTAACCACGGCACCAGTGCCTCAAGTTGTAACTCACACCGACCTAGCTTTGCTGGATGGACCCATTCATTGCATAGTTAAAGATGGCACTGTTGCGAAGGAAAGGAAAGAGACAAGAAATTTTTTGCAAAAAGCGGCTTAATATACCCTCATATGTGACTGGCTATACTGACAAGGATTCAGCCTTTTACCTCTGTTGTTTCAAACCTAAAGAAGCCAGCACATACTGAAAGAGTTGCATGCTGGCATGTGCAACAATCACATTAAGAGCTAAGCCTTGCATATTAAAGCCCTCTCTACCTTGGTTATTATTGGTCAATGATGAAGAAAGATGCTAAGGAACTAGTTAAGAAATGTGTCCAATGCTAAAAGTATGCTCTCATAAACCTAATGCCAAACAGTAATCTTCTTCCTATCACCAGCCCCTAGCCTTTTGCTTGATGGGGGGATTGGTATCCTGAGTCCCTTCCTTAAGGCTACTGGCCAACAACAGTACATTGTTGTAACTATCGATTATTTTATTAAATGGGTGGAAGTAGAAGTAGTGGCCAAAATAACTAAAAAGAGTGTAGAAAACTTTGTTCTAAACAACATACTAAGCAGGTTTGGTACACCACATGTCTTGATCACTGATAACAAAACTCAGTTTGACAATGGGAGGTTTAAAGAAATTTTGTTCGGAGAAGGAGATCAAAATCCATTATACCTCAATGGCTCACCCTTAGCTCAATAGCTAAGTTAAAGTAGTGAACAACACCATCTTGAATAGTTTAAAGAAAATGGTAGACACCATGCAAAAGGCAAATAGGTAGATGAGCTCCCCTACATTTTATGGGGATATCAAACCACTCACAAAACAACAACAAGGGAAACACCGTTCAAGTTTTCATTTAAATTGGAAACGATTTTACAGTCGAATTAGAACTTCTTAATGCACACACCTAGACTATGGAAATATTAATGAATGAGATTAGTTTACAAGCCAACTTAGATTTGATTGAGGAAGTCTGAGATCTAGCAAGCACTTGTTTGGCAACTTATCAACAAAGGGCAACATGGTATTACAACAAAAGGTCAAACACAAAGCTTTCAGACCTAAAGACTTGGTATGTAGGAAATTAGAAGCCACAAGGTCATAAGAAAGGTAAGGAAAATTGGCACCGAATTGGGAAGGCCAAGTCAGAATTAAGGAAAAAGCTAGCCATGGCATATATAGACTTGAAAGATTAGATGGGCAACCAATCCCTAGGACCTAAAATACTAGTAACCTTAAATTGTAATTTGAGTGAAACTCATTTGTAAACATGTTATTATGAAATGAAATGTTTATATTTATCTCTATTCAATGACTTGGTTTTGAAGAAAGTTAAGCTTAGATGCTTAATATGTATCCAGCAAGCTCTCTAAAGCCCTCACCGTTCTTAACTTCATGAAGGGTAAAACTATCGACTAAGTCTTCATAACCTCTTTTGAGGGAAGGAAGACGACTAGCCTTCTTAACCTTTTTTAAGGTGACAGATGATCGGACCCAACCCTATGTGGGTGAACGGGTTGACCCTATGCGAGGATAGGGCATATAGGTCTCCACCAGACTAGGTCTACCAAAGCAAATGGAACTTTAAAACATTTTGTTGATCAAGCTTAAACCTGAACATGTAAAGTGTTACAAATAAAGGCAAACAACCTTAGGATGAAATCAACAAAGTTGGCAAAGCATGCAATAAATTCACAAGTCAAAGTCAATAATGAAATATGTAAAGAACAGCAATGAAAGGGATAAATAAAGGAGATACAATATCCAAATAGAAACAGAGTCTTTGTTGAATAATTTACATAAAAAGGGGCTAGCACACCAACCTAGTAGATTACAAAGAAATCCTACTAATTTTTTTTTTTTAAAAGCAGGATTATTGACTAGAAGTAGGAGATGGAGGGTCCTCAAAAGCCTTAGCTACTTTTCCATTCATTGCTGGCTCGGGGATTTTGGTAGGAGCTTCTTGGGGAGGAGCAAGATCCACTAAAGGATTAAAGCATGGAGGAGGCAGGACCTTGTCACCAGGAGTGTCCCTTAGCCCCATGTGCACCTCATTGGTGTCATCTATTGCATCAGTTGAGACTTCAGACTCTACAATAGTGTCGTCTTCATCTTCTAGTCCATTGAGATTGAGCTCTAGGTAATGATTGAGGACAACCACTTTAGCTACTTTAAAGCCATCATTGTTCACCTTCGCTTGCAACTTTACCCATTTATTGCTAATCTCTTCATGGACCTTGGCCTTCATTATATTGATCTCCTACTCAAATTCTTCAATATGAGTTTGGTAGCATTTGAGATCGTCCTCCAAGCTTGCAATTCTTCCTTTATATTCCTTCTCCTTACCCTTGAAAGACTTGACCAAAGGCCTTAAAATCGTCAACTCACCCTTCGCTCTAAACAATTGCTCAAAGAGATCATTTGATTTCTTTAATAGCTCATCCCTTTCCTTTCAAATATTGTTGAGATTGTCCTAAAGCACATTGTTCTTGCTAATGATGACCTTGGTTTAATCTCCTAATTCATCCATTTAAGCTTAGCTAAGCTTGACAAGCTCCTCTAAGGTAGCCACCTTCTTTTAGTGAGAAACCTTAGCATTCTCTACATCATGGGCCCTTTGCAAAAAACCTACGACTCGATTAAAGAAAGATTGCTTCTTCATCGAAACATCCTCATAATCTAGACGAAGAGCACCTACCTTCCTTCTCTCCTCACAAAGAGCGTAGCAAAGTATCAACACTAGATTGTTGGTCTGCAAAAAGTAAATAATAATGTTAGAGGGAATCAGAGTGTAAAAGCAGAAAGAAAGAAGGTAGAGGAAACAAACCTCATACAATTAGGATTGCACTAAGGTATTCACATTTTCGTATGTCACCTTGCACCCCGATGTGCCAATTTACCCTCGATTAAGTGGTAACACAACATGAGACATGATTTGGCGGCACAACTCAAGATTCCTTATAGCCCTATCCCTCGTCTACATGTCCTAGTTTAGAATGTAGAGTAAGCCCTATGACACAGCACTAGGGCTTAAGGAGCACCCTCACGATGTGCTAGGTTGTAGAGATGGTTCACAAAGCCTTCTACCAGGTTAAGTAGCCTAGAAAATGGTGGTCGAACTAGCTTCCACCCTCCGCTTCTTATTGAGGTTGGCTGAAGGGTTTTCGACCACGTCCTTGTCAATGAAGACATACTAGTCGACCCTTGCAAAGCCCCCTTCACCTCTATAGCTAGCTACGAGATCTTCTTCCCTTAAACTCTTCTTAGGTTTTAGGGTTATGGTGGATTTTTCTGTTTGTTTGCCCTTCCTAACAAGCTCAACAGTAGGACATTTGTCTTGGACCGACTGTGACTCCCCAATCTTTATCCCCTTTTCTTTTGGTTGGGGAGGGATAGCCATGTTAGTTTGGCTTTGGCCGTCCTTCCTACTCTTTGCCATGGATTTATTTTGGGCTCAAAGTTGGGTTATGTTTGCTTTTTTGAGCTACATTTCTACAAAAGTCAAACAAGAGAAAATTAAGTTAAATGAATAGGAGAAAGAAAATAAAGTTATAACCAAAGAAAGAGTGATCGCCGTGCTTAACACAAGTTGCTAAGAGCCTTTCCCCCATGAGGGAACTAGTAAGCAGATCTCTCCAACATGGTCTACATTAGCACAACAATAGGGGAACAAACAATACCTTCAGCTTCCTCTTCTTCATCACCTTCTTTCCATTCCTCTCTTTCATTAGAAGGAAATTTCTCTCATGTTTCCTCCAAGATGGCCCTGGTCCTAAATTGTATGGCAACAATCATTTTCGCATTATAAAATTATCGTGCCTCACCCAATTACCTTAGTAGAAAATTTGATGCCTATTATCATTGTCTAGGAGGTCTATAGGCTTTGTCTTAATTGGCTTGACAAGGTCACCATCCGACTTGACTTTAACAAATTTATCTTTCCATCCTTGAATAGAGGAGCTAAGCCTTCAAACAACTTACGCTTTGATCAATAGGTCAAGTAATACTAACCTATCATTGACCCATTTCAACATAAGCCATTGCTCTATGATGGTATAGGAAGAACTTGATCCGATTTCCAACATACCTAGAGATGAAATGTGGTTTAAAGAAAGATGAGAAATGAATTAAAGAAAGAGAATCGAAAAACTTTGACATGAATCGAAGAAGATAGTGCACTTTGGCTAAGAAAGAAGCAAAAGTATTTCTCTCTCTCTAGTTTAGATATTTATAGCTTAACATGAATACCAAGGCAAGTAGATATCAAAGCGACAGCCCGCTAAAACGACCTCGGATGAAGAAATCTTCATATGTGGTGCCATGCTAAAGTGAACGACCAAGATGAATCTACACATGATTGATTATCAAAGCCAATCGTCCAGCACTTGACATGTGTTCATCAACATTTAATGCGCTTGAATTCATGTGCGCGAAGACAAATTAACTTGAAACTTCCATGAGAAGTCAATTGACGACATCCTATTATTTCGCTTACTCAAAACAAGTCTTACCTTCTCATTCTAGCTCGAGGGTTACCAATCTACCTTAAGGAGGCCGAACTTGTTTGCCACAACTCGGTTCTTTGACCTTAGAGGTCACACCTCTTCAATCCTTCTTTGCACTTAATAATTCATGCCACTATGCATGGCACAACAATTTCATTCATAGTTTAAAACCATCAACACCTTAGAAACAATTCGGATACCATGTTTTCTCTAGTTTGTTACTCAAGACCTTGAGTCGGACCTCCTAAGTCAGCTTGTATGCCCACACATATGTCTTAATGGCTCATTTGGTGTACTTTCCAACCACCAAAGAGAGTGGATGGGGCAAATGTTGGTAGGCCATTTTGACTATGAGCCTAAGCCTAATGTAAGCTCCTATTCTATTTCACATGAGAATCTTAGTCATGGCTTAATTGGGATCCCAACCTTTTTCCCACAGCCTCTAGATTTGGTCAGCTACAGATAAAACTTGCTACAAACCATTAGCTTCTAGAGTTTCCCACTCTCCTACTACTTGAATACCTTGGATGTATAACCATGAACATGCCCCATGTCCTCCATGGATAATTGCACCTCAGTGTTATCTATGAAATACCTTGAGCCATCTATGAGTAAAGGGATTGAAATCTTTAAGTCTTTTTGCCCTTTTCCCAATAATCTCCCAACTTTCGTTAAGCTTTCTAACTTAAGCATCGAAGTGGCAACACCGGATAGCCCTTGCACCCCTCATAGCTCGTAATTTCCTCATGCTTTGCAGGTTCATGTATTTCTTTCTTGAATCCACAAACAAAAATTCATTTATATTTTAAAGAATAATTAAATTTTGCTACATTAAGTTATGAACTTTAGGAATTACTGGGAAAATGTTGCAAGAGTTTAACTATTGGAAAAGGAGTGCAAGTAATTTTTTATTCTATCTTATTAGATTAGGTATGCTTATTGGTCTAGATAATAAACTTAATTATCATTTGGCCTTTAAAAAAATTGTTGTATGATGTTTACTATTGATGCCGAGGATAGTAACCATTTCAAATAGGCAAATTATGAGCTGAGTGTGTCCATTGTCTATTATGGGTAGGTATCTAGAAAGAAGTGGCTTGTATTTAGGTGCTTTGGCTGATAGCCATTTCATATAGCCAAGTTACCAATATGATGGAACTATAGTTGATGTAGGTCAGGACATTTAAAGAGAAATAGTCAATGAAGAGAAAGTTGCTCTATCAAGTCGTGAACTAGATTACCAATGACTAATGCAAGTGGCAAACCTAATATAACATGAGGTCCTTTTGTTATTGGATATTAGATACCACTGGATATCAGTTTATAGATTTTAGATACTATTGGATATTAGTTTTTCAAAATTGAACATCATCATGTATGAATAATGGTGTTTGTTGCTGGATACTAGGGATTCTAGTCTATGTTGCCTTCCACTTTAAGTAACTAATGATTAGGATTATGAAGAATAGGTGTTTATTTTGTTGCATTAGTTATATCTATGTTTACGCATGGTTTAGCAATGTCTGTGTAGGTAGCACTATCACTTTTTAGCTTCATGCTCACCTTTTATATGGGAATCATCTTAAAACTTCTCAACTCTCGAGCAGTAAAAGACTGAATAACAAAGACAAAAATAACCGCAAGATTCATAATACCCTGCATGTACTCAATAAAGGATAAGAACACAAAATGAGTTAGGGTGCAACATCGCATCTGCTACTCTTTGATTGATCTACCAATGAAGCCACTCTCTAGATTCGGTTTTCCAATCCTTTTCATGGCTAACGGAATGAAGGCTTGCGTACGGTGCATAAGTTGCATGCATATGTGACGAGAGAATTGTTGTGATAACTTTTTTTTTTGGGTGGGGGAGGCAGAGGACATAAAGATGATTGTTATAAAATTACATTCATTATATCAATAATTAGCTGGAAAAAAAAATCAAATGATAAGCAAGGGCTTGTCTTGTCATATTTTTTTGCGTTTTCAATGGAGGAATCATCAAGACATGAGCTTTAGTACAAAGCTTAAACCAGTATTAAAAGAGTAAATTTGGGGCCTTAATGGAAACCGACTTATATTCTTGGTTCTAATAATTTAAAACAAGGATTCTCAAACTTTGGCTCCCAGTTATTGGTACATACACATCTAACACACTAGCAAGAACACCTATTAGGAGTTTATTGCTGACAAATATTTTTCATTTCAAGTGAAGGGATATTCGAACTTAATTCAATATATTATAAAATTAATATTTATATTATTAAATTATAGAGGTTTTGGCATGAACTTGCAAATATGTTATTATTTTCTTTTAAGAATATTCTTGAATTCAAGCTTTCTCAATAAATATACTTAATATACTTTGTTAGTTCCTTTTTGAATTGCGGTTCCATTACACTATGTTCAGGATCATGGAAAAGGAAGGAAAAGATTGAGAGAGAAAGGAAAATTTTGATTTTTCCATTGTTTAAGAAGAGGGAAAATGGAAAAGGAAAGGAATTTGGGAGGATTTAAATCCCTTGGGCCACAAAAAAATTGTTCTATCTAGGAATGGAGAGCAATCAGGGGAGAGTTCTTAAAATTACTGTTTTATTTGTCATGATTGTTAATCTTTGTAATACAAAAATTATTTATGAATGACTAAATTAAACAAAAGAGGCTTCCATAACAGATTTTAAACAATTTAAATTTTGTTTAGGTTTAGGTTTAGGTTAATTAATATATTTTTTCTAAAGGTAATTACTTTGAGTTATCATTTCTTGAATGTAGTAGATTTCATTAGCAAAATAATAATAATAATAATAATAATAGTTATTATTATTATTATTATTATTATTTTCATTCCATGTACTTTCTAGAAAAAAACAAGGAAAATATTTCAATCTAATATTTTTTTGCTCATATTTAACGACGTAAAAATCATGGTCATTATCTTTTATCTATTTTATCTCATTGCTAGCAAGTTTTTTTCTTTTGCATAAGTTACATTGACACTTTCTAAAAACTATCAAATTGTCAAAACACCCAAAATTTCTAAAATAGCACACTCATGTTTCTTAAAAAAGAAGCATTCTCTTTTCAATAAAATAGAATTAATATTAAATATAAATAGATAATTTTAATTATCTTTTGAGACCGGTAAATTATTTGGTTTAGAATTTTCGTATTGTTTAAAAATAAAAAAATTTACAATGTCTATATTTTTTAGGGTTTTAGGCACGATAGGATATATCCATAATTTTGATGGTTTCTTAGGGAGTATTACTGAATTCATCATTTTCTTTTTTATTTTATTTGGAATTTAAAAAAAAAAAGAAGAAAAAGGTTGATTTTCTTAGCAATCTTCCGAATAAGCCCAACCCATAACATGGACTGGATTCAGCAAATCAAAGCATATGGCGCCCATTTCTTACAGTGAATACTAGATTAGATTAGATAGTGCTGAGAAACGTGACCTGTCGGGCCTGAGTTGTGAGTTTGTACAGAGTCGCCTTTGGTAATTAGCATCGCATGTGTTAATTCCTTCTGGCACGACAGTTTTGATTTGACTAAAAATATAAGTATGCATTTATTTGTTTTAGGTGTATTTAAATTTCTTTATTATTATTATTATTATTATTATTATTTACCAACAATCTCCTCTATCCTATCAGATAACTTAATTTTCCTTCACCTATTAAAAGAAAACTATCATAACCACCATCCCGCCATGCAAACTCAATATTAAATGCTAATACAAACTTGAATATATATTTCCCATAAAATTTATCATATTTAATTTGATGATTTTTGTGATTAATTAAGTTTTTTTTTTTTTAATTTTAGAAATACACATTATAGATACATATCCACTAATTATATTTTAATCAGATTGATAATAATATTGATTAATCTCAATAGCTAATAAATTTTTAGAGGAAAAATATAAAATTCCTTTGCTTGCCATTGCTAGTTCTTTTACATAGGGTGTGAAATACATATTTAAGAATTTTAGGGATATGAGGATAACTTCTTTTTTTTCGATTTATTTTTAAATAGCAGACCTAGAAAATGTCCTAGAACTTGGTTATTAAGAAATTTATCCATCCTTGCCAATATGGTTTGTATCACCAAATCTTCAAATAATCCAATCCAATGGATGTCGACTTTTCCAAAACAAGCAACATAAATGTCGACCAGTCGAATGTAAAAGGTATATCTATTCATATTAAATACATTAAAGTTAGAATACCACATCTATATATCACATAAATAAATGCAATGTATATAAAAATAATTGAGGAACAATATGAGCCAAACAGAGTCTCAAGTCTCAAGCCCACGCACTCTCCAAGCATGTGCAGGTCAATTTAGCTTGTTCTAGGTAAATGTATGACCAACAACCTTTTAAAGAGAAATTATTAGCATAAATCTCCTAAGATGATATAAAATAAAGTCATAGTAAAAATTATAGTGCAATTTTCTTAAATTATAGTACTGTACAAAAGATTATGATATCATAATTTAAGAAAATTATACGTAATTTGTATAGCAACTTTATTTTAAGTCACGTATTATTGACTTAAAATAAAATCCCACCTTTGTAAAGATGATATCTTTTTAAAAATGAAAAGTCCATACAAGTTAAAATAAGATTTGATTTTTTTTCCAAAATTTGGTGGTTAATATTATATTTTGATACCTGAATTTTAAATCATTTAATAATTGACAATTTTATTCTTATATCCAATTAAATGTTAAGTTATTAAAGTTATTACCTTGCCCAACATTGTTAACCGATGGTAGACAATGAGGTATTTTTTGTTAGATGCCTAATACTTGTTACTTCTCAATAAAATAAAATTAAAAGTCCAATTACAACTTGCCACATTAGAATTTAGTTTAAAAGGATAAAGAAATCCTAGAGAAAAAACCACATCAAGTCGTTATAATGTATTCATAATAATTAAAAAAAATTAAATTTAAAAAGAACAATATAATAAAAAAGAATCCTATAGGGTAACTAATTTGTGGTTATCGCTTTCTAAATCTAGTTAAGCTTCAATAGATGGGCATTTATCGTGAAATTGATAAGAGTGGTCAACCGTGTGGCTCACTCTACATGGTGAGTGGGAAAAGTAATAAAACTAGAGAGATATGGGCATAATTTGGGGCTAAATTGAGTTGCAAAATGTGGTGTCTTTAATTTTTTTTTTCTTTTCATTTTTTTTTGGCGAATAGGTGTTGTATTTAGATTAATATAGAGGTAGTGGATGACAACTTGGTGATTGGGTTAAGTTTAGTGGTTAGGTTAGTTTTAGTGTTAGTTTAGGTGTTTGAATAGCTTCTAGTTGTTGGGATAGTGTGTTTTTTAAATGAGTTGCTTATCTTAATTGACTACAAGGGACGTGTTGATTATTAGTAAATAGAATTGCTCAAGCAATTACAGTTTCACGATAAGTATCCATGATGGTAAAAGGATTTGTGGTTAATAAGATTCCATGGTAATTGAGGTTCTTTTGTGGCTAAGGTTCGTCAAGTTTGGTGATGGTGAGGTCTTATTACACTTACTAGCAGTACTAATGATTAAGCTAAAGAAGATGGAGATGGTTGGAGGCCACTTCCTCTTAACAAGGGTTGGAACTAGGAAAGGTAGTAGCACTTTTTTTTAAAAAAAAAAGTTTTGTCATTCTATTTTAGTTAATTTTAGTAGTTTAAGTATATTTTACTAAAAAATTGCTGTGACAAGTTTTAGCTAATGCAGTTTTTCCTCGAATCAAATGTTGTAAGCCAGCTAAAGTTGTAGATATATATGGGGATGATGTTGAATAGTGAACATGTAGGAATTCATTAGCAAGGCCTTATAATGGTAGAGTATTTTGTGAACACTCGTTTGAGTATAAAGAGGAGTTCATCAGTGATCGAGCAAACAAAGTATAGAAATATCGTATCACTAGTCTTCCTGCAATCCCTTGAGTAATTCATACAATTTATGTTTATAATTATAATCCTCAAGTAGATAATCATGGTCACATGATGAAAAAAGATGTACGGCTCCTTGGCACTTAATTGTAGGAGACAAGATTAATTATGGTGCCTGGGCACTTGAATCCTTCGAAAGTCAGCACCCATTAAGATATGACTCTACCTTTTGGATGGCTTGTTATCCATCTCCTTGAGCGACTTATTTTTCGGTTTTTTGAAAATTTTATTGTTCATAAGAATGTTGAGCCCTTTCTCCGTAAGAACTTGAAAGGAAGTGTGATTTTTGCACAATTTTCAATAACGATAGTAACCTTATTTAGGCATGCAAGTGGGACTAAGAGGCACCTTTTAATGCTGATGAAGATGTTGATGCTTATCCAGCTTTTTCAGCTCCTCAAAATACTCCTTTATCAGATGCTTAGGATGCTTCCATATCAGATACTCTGAATGCCCTCTTATCAACTCTAAAAATGGTTCCATTACAAGATGTTGCCCCCTAGATCAAAATTTGAAGCGACTTACTGTGCAGGAGGAGCAAGAGACTTGGTTCTATATTCACTTTCTTATGATATGTGTAGTATCTGCAGGATGTAGGTATATACTATCTTCATGCTAACTTAACTCCACCTTCTTTTTTTCAACTATTCTCCACCATCTATACCTCTACCCTTACTATTGACTCCACCATCTGATACGTTTTAGTTTGCTTTTTGCATAGCTTTTGAATTTTGATCCAGTGTGGCCTTGATGTTCTAATGTGATAATGCGATTTGTATGAATTCTTAGCTTTCTTTGATAATATGATTTTTGTTCTTACATTTTCTTTGGTGTTTTAGAGTTGTTATTTGATTATTCATTGGGAATGTTGATTGTGATTAGTGGCTATAGTTGTTTGAATTATGTCTGTGGTTTTGTTGTTGATTATACATGGCAATTATATTGTTATTGGTTGTTGCAAATGGTTGATTAGATGTTAGACTTGTTGTTAGAGTGCCCTAAGCTTTAGTTATGCCACTTTTCCCTCTATTATTCTTTTCCTCTACCGTTTGTCGTTTAACTTATCATTTAGATGAGGTCAAAGGGGAATAAAAATAGAATTCCACTCACTTTATGAGCTAAAATGCATTGGAAATTTTTCAAAATCATGATAACTTGAAAATTTTAAGGGAAGTCTTTTGAAAAGTTGAAAATTGGTTGAGAAACCACTCTCAAGAATTAATTCCCATTCTATGAATTCTAGAGGAAAGTTTTGCATTGAAAAAGTTCTTGATCGATAGTAAGTTTTTGAGATAATTTTTGTCCTCATTAAAAAGGAAGAGTTATTAAACCTAAAAGATTTAATTATAATCTCGATGAGATAAAATAATTGATTTTTTAAAAATATAATTCACTGAAGCTGCTATGATGTATTAACTGATGAATAAACAAAATGTTCATTGTTACTTGCTATAAAACTCTTGGAAATATGTTTGTGATCAAAATGTAAATAAATCATTCTCTACTACATGTCACTTTGTTCGGTGCTCACTTTGTGAGATATGGGTGAATTGATGAAAATCTAAACAAAAGTTCTACAAGCAAGACTTCTTTTGAGAGCATGTCATTGAGAGCAACACAATATGCAAATTATCTATTAGGAATAAGGTATATTCTAGCACGAAAGTCGGAATGATGTAAATGTACTAATACATAGAAGATAAAATAAAAAAAAATAAAGAAATTTTATAAATTTTAATATAATCAATAATCATGAAATACATATTCGTAGAAATCTTTCGAAAATCTCGTCAGTGAAGCTCCTATAAATTTGTAAAATCCACACTTTTTATTGTTACTCTTAAATTATTGATAAAAGAAAAGAAATAAACTCAAATGTATCACATGCTTACTTTTTACTACCCATGCAATTCGAATCTATTTTTAACAACCGAAAAATATTAATTTTTCTAATATTTTTTTCTTTATACATTTTGGTACTCATTTTTCACATTGATTACTTTGGGCAACTCTCATATACTATTATTAAGTTTTTGGGGGAAAACGAAAAAATTTTGTTTTACCATTACTAAATTCCTATACGTGGGAAAGAAAATATTTATTTAACAATTACACGGATCGATTTTATTTTTAATCTTATTATTAATTTATATATATATTAAATTTTTATAAATTTTTATTATTAATATATAAATTAATAATAAAATTAAAAATTAAACCAATAGTAAAAGAGAAAATTCCTAAAGGCCATCCGTTTCAGGCTTCCTGCCCAAGTAGTTTGTATCGCCAAATAGAATAATCAAGCGAGTGGGCGTAGAATCTTCCAGAACAAGCCAAGGACCAAGTCCACTAGTCGATGATAAATGATTAATCTACTCATATTAAATGCATAAACACTATGTTTGACGATTTGTGAGATCTTTTTTTTTTAAAAAAAAATAGCGGAAAGAAGTGAAAACAAAAAACGGAACAAATATAATATTATATTTACATTTAGAAAAATAGGAAATAAAAAAAAATGAAGGGAATCCTTTCCAGTTACCACCCGCTTCCTTTATTTGGTTAGCATTACAGTAAAAAATCAAAGGCAAATAATCTGTTTATTTAATAAACTTGTCCCTTTACTTGATTAACATGTTATAAGGAATGGATTTGTAATTTTGTCCATATTTCTATTTTTTTTTTCAAAATTAAAATTAATTCTATATATAATTACCAATTCCCTTTCGATTCTATCCATTTTCACTCATAACCTTAAATTACTAATTCTATATTCCCTTCTATTTCCTGTCAATGGTAGGACTCCACCTATTCAATCATTCTAAAGAGTTAAATGCCATCATTTCTATATTTGACATAAATAAATTTAGAATATATAAAGATAATAGAAGAATAATAAGAGCCAGATAGAGAGTCTGGGTGGCATTAAAAAAAAAAAGAAAAGAAAAAGAAAAAGGATAACCTCCAGTCTTCGTCCCATTCCAAGCAAGTGTTGGTCACTTGCGCAGCTCCTTCCGAAGTCACAAAACCAACGATCTTATTCAACACGACGACGTTGCCGTTTCCATAACGTAAGGATGTGCAAAAGGCAGAAGCAGGGACACCTTGTTTGGCCAATTCCGAAGGCTGCAGGAAAGCGGAGGAAATGGGAAAATCAAATTAAATAAAAAAATTGAACCGGAAAAACATGTCATTTTCCTATGCCTTTTCGTTCCCCAAGATGCAATTCCATTCTATTTTTAACAACGGTGATTAACTTTTTTCCTTGGTCCCTTTTTTCATGTCCAAATTCTCACAATCCAAACACAACGCAAAGACTAATAGCTGACAGTGCCTAGTCTCATTGACTCAACTTCACTCGCTAAATACACGACGGCTCATTATTTATAAAAAAGAAAAATAAATAAATAAAATACTCAGACCAAAAAAAAAATCCCAAAACCTCCAGTCCACGCGCGTTGAGCAAAACACAAGCCAAAACCAAAACCAAAACACAAATTACCACGATCCTTCTCATTCTTGTTCAGTTACGTCATTATTATTCTTTCACTCTCAAAAGACAAATACAAGCACAAGCAAGAGCACGACCAGAATCAAAATGTAAGTAAACAAAACCCAAAAAAAAAAAGGAAAGAAAGCGAAGGAAAAGAGCCCTTTATATTAGTTTTTCACTTCATCCATTTCAAAAGCTTCAATTTTTGTTTTCTAATTAGGGTTTGGTATTGTTTTCCAATTCCCTTATGGCGTTAGATGAAGCAAAAAGTATCGAGGAGGTCATCAAGTACCCGATACTCTTGGCGGAGCGAATCCGATCAACGGTTCAAGAATCCGAGTCCTTCAAATCGGAGTGTTTTGAATTGGGTAAGCAAGTGGATAAGTTCTCTCAAATGCTTCGGTCACTTGTTCGTTTCACTACTTCCACTTCTAGTTTCGTTTACGAGCGCCCTATCCATAGAGTAATCGCCGAGGCTTCTCGAGCCCTAGAGAAAACCTTAACCCTAGCACGCAAGTGCAAGCGCCAGAATCATTTACGTAGGCTCTGTACTATTACTAGTGTTACTGATTTTAGAAAGATTGCTAATATGTTAGATGGTTCCATTGGTGATATGAAGTGGATTTTTAGTATAATTGATGTTGATGGGTTCGGTGGTGGTGGCGGAGGGATTGTACTTACATTGCCACCGATTGCGAGTAATGATCCAATTTTGGCTTGGGTTTGGTCTTATATTGCCTCTATGTATATGGGGCAGTTGTCGGATCGAATTGAGGCTGCTAATGAATTGGCTTTGCTCGCTCGTGATAACGATAGGAACAAGCAGATTATTGTGGAGGAAGATGGGGTCCCTTCCTTGTTGAGATTGTTGAAAGAGGGTTCATCGCCTGAGGCACAGATTGCTGCTTCCACTGCTCTTTGTAATTTGGCTAATAGCGAAGAGAGGGTTCGGGCTATCGTGAATGAAAATGGGGTCAATGTTATTGTGCAGGTTCTTGGGGATTCCACCATGCAGGTGCAAACACGGGTGGCATGCTTGGTGGCTCGTATGGCAGGGCATGATCCTCTTGCACAAGATGATTTTGCAAGGGAGAATGCCATCCGGCCTCTGGTAACATTGTTGTCTTTTGAGACATTTGTGGAGGAACCGATAGGTCAAGTGGCAACTGGTAGGCAGAGTATTCTTTCTGTTGTCCAGATGAACAAGGAAAGAGGGAAAAGCTTGTTGGGTAAATCGAGTAGTCAACTCTCTGCGTCTCATTTGAGTCACAAGAAAGAGAGAGAAAATGAGTCGCCTGAAATTAAGCTTAGGCTGAAAACAAGTTGTGCCGAAGCATTGTGGATGCTTGCCACAAGGAGTGTGCAGAACAGTAGGAGGATCACTGAGACAAAAGGTTTGTTGTGTTTGGCAAAGTTGGTCGAGAAGGAACATGGAGAGTTACAGTATAATTGTTTGATGGCAATAATGGAGATAACAGGTGCAGCCGAGTCTAATGCAGATCTTAGGCGGGCAGCCTTTAGGACGACTTCTACTGCTGCAAAAGCTGTGGTGGAACAGCTCTTGCAGGTGATTAAGGAGTTAGACATCCCGTCATTGCAAATACCTGCCATAATATCCATAGGATCACTTGCTAGGACATTTTCAGCTCGAGAAACACGGGTTCTTGTGCCACTTGTGTCTCAGCTCAGTCATAGAAACCCAGATATGGCAATTGAAGCTGCTATTTCTTTGGGGAAGTTTGCATGTCCAGAGAATTTCAACTGCAAGGCACATTCAAAAGCGATCATTGAGGCCAATGCTGTCCCACCTCTAATGAGGCTTTTAAGGACCAATGAGAAAGCACAGTTGCATGCGCTATTTCTTCTCTGCTACCTTGCTATACATACTGGCGATAATGAGGCGCTGGAGCAGGCAAGATTGTTGACTGCACTTGAGGGCGTGGATCGTTCTGTGTCTGGGCAGCATCCTGAACTAGGGGAATTAATTCCTAGGGCTATATACCAACTCAAGATGTATCATGCCGGAAACCATCCATTAAGGCAGCCATATGACTCTTATATCCCTTAGTCGCTCTTTCCAAATGCTATTGTGCCAATGTTGTTTTGGCAGTTGTGCAGTGTTTCTCTTTTTTCTTTTCCCTTTTTCCCGATTGTATTAGAGATAGATATAGGCCATACGAACAAGATAGCACGCACCCTATAATAAGATAGTAAGGAAATCACAAGAAAGGATTGAGAAAATAACATTAATCTACTGGGTTGATATTTTTCTCAATCCTTTCTTGAGAAAAAGGATTAATGTTATTTTGTCTATAATTAATTGGATGTTTACCCGCGTTGGGTGCTCATCTGTTGGTGCTGATATTCTTTATCTGCATTTCAATTTTTTTTGAGGTCATATGGTAGCATTTCTCTGTACACTCTTCATATGTTCTCTTGAGAGTGAAAGAGTAATGCTTATACATCATGTAAACAAATTGAAGTTTTGCTAGTTGAACAGTTTTCTTGCCAAATGCTGACTTACTTTTGTGATGGGAAGTATATGGCAGGAGAATCATTTGTAGTTCTTGGCTCTTTTAAGTTCTTGACCTTGTTTAATGGCAACACATGCTTAACAATTAAATATGTCCTCTATCGATTAAGTACGGGTAAGGGAACAGAGGAGAGAACAAAAATAATCATGGTCGGTGGATGTGCGTCCATACTCCCATGACCTTGGTGGTTCTCTTCTTGGCATACCTCCAGGTCGGCTTACCACACTCTTTTATTGCCCGACGAGACCAGACCCGCATCTACACGGTCAAAGCATCCTTCAATCGACCTTTTAGGCTTGGTGGGTTCGATTTGCAGGGTTCTTTTTTAACATCTTTTATATTGTGCGGTGCCATCATATACTGTATTTAGCACTCATCTTGATAATTTGAAGAGGTAGTAGTGATTGATGGCTTTAAGTAATGGATGATAGCAAATAACGGTGGTAGTCGGTGGCAATATTGGTGGTTAACTAGGATTTGGTTTGATTAAGTATTGTTTTCCTACCGGTTTGAAATGGGAAGCCTGATAATAAAGATATGGGGGATAATATAAATAATATTGGAACTTTGACTTAAATGTAAATATATTCTTTAAACTTACAAAGTACACTTTAGCATTTCCTAAACTCTTATAAATTGGTAAATAATTGTTAAATGTTGAAAATAACTTGTTTAAACTTTAGTCTTAGTATAAATACACTCTGAACTTTTAAACTTTGACCTTGGAACACTCTTTTGAATAAATAAGGCCAACATCCTATAAAATTACTAATTTATAAGAGTTTAGAATGTTGTTAATGTACACTTTTTAAGTTTGGAAATGTCTTTATACCAAGATTAAAATTTATGGAGGTTATTTGCCATTTTTTCATAGGGCAAAAAAAAAAAAAAAGATGAGAAATTGCAAATAACCTCCTAAATTTTAACTATAATATAAACACATCCTCAAACTTGCAAAGTGTATGTTGACACCCCTTAAAATCTTATAGATAGGCAATGATATGAGATGTTAGCCTTTTCTTTTCAAAGTTTAGGAGGTGTTAGATATACCTTGATAAGTCCAAGGGTACATTTGCATTGAAATTAAAGTTTAAAAAGCTATTTACAATCTTTTAGAGTTATTTATCAATTTATAAGAGTTTAGGGGGTATTAAAATACACTTTGTAAATTCAAAAGTGTATCCATACCAAATTCGAAGTTTAAGGGGTTATATACAATATTTTTAACGAAAACCTAAAGGATAAATACATTTAAAGGATATAGAATAATATATGTGAGGTACAACAAAGGGAAAATCACATGAGAGAGAGAATGAATATTTTGGTCTAAATTCAAATAGATTATAAAAAAAATTAATAATAAATAGAGGATTTAAGTGTTAAAGTGGATATCGATAAGACATCATCTAAATGAGTTATAATAACAATGTAACAAGATTTTATATTTGCATTACTTTTAGTCATGTTTATCTCCTTTTTATATTATTAAAATTTTTTATCTTTTATTTGAGCTTAAATACAAAATTATAGACAATTTTCTTTTTTTAGAAAAAAAGGACAAAGCAAAAAAACCCTAAGTAGAAATGTGAATATCCAATCGGGAAAATGATTTCCAGTTTAGGAAGGAAAAAAGAAAAAAGAAACAAAAACATTTTTATTGTTTAGATATTTAGGCATCTAAACCTCATATTTACACACAATTATATAATTATTTCCCTTATCGTAAGGTTTACGATTAAATACTATTGATAGATACGAGAACACAGTAAACAGTTTGAAAAAATATTTTGTCAACCGATCAATGCAAATGCAGCATATAGAAATTTATAATATCCCTCATATTGGATCTTCTCGAATTGCTAGAAACTAGGGCTTAAAAAACGTCGGAGCAATCAGGCACAAATGCACCTTTTAGATTCGCATGCTCTTGTCTTGACCTGAGCCTTTTCAAATCAAACTATCCAGGTTCAAGCGTTTTTTGTAGCAGAATCTTCCAAATGCCTCACTGCCTTTTGTTTTTTAAATTGATTGAGCACTAACTAAACTATGTCGTCTCGTCTCCTATTGCCAGAGTTAGTTTTTTTTTTTAAATTCCCTTTAATATTTCAAAACCGGCTGTGATTTCTGAGGCAATACGCGTCAAACCAAACGACCCCACCCCCACCCATTTTTCCAGCTCTTCTGCAATATCAAGGAGGATACCCACACAAAAGCTGTTTCGACTTTCGAGCCTTTCGTCTACTTGCTTTTAGTTTTAAGTATCGGGGATTGCTCCGATTACTGACTTAAAAAGTGATTTCTAACCACAAACACTACATCATATCATATACTATTAAGCTTGAGCTTCAATTAAATTTAAATATTTAGAATTTAAGTTTAAATTAAACTTTAAATCATAAAATTCAAATTCTATCAAATTTATAATTTTGATTCCAACTTCAATTCAATTAAGTTTATTTAGATTTAATTTATATAGAATTTATTTTATTTTTAAATAAAATAATATAAATATTTAAACTCAATTTAAAACTTAACTAACATTTAAATTTAACTAGATCTCGATTAGACTTATGAGTTAATTAAATCAAATATCATTGAAGTATAAACTCAACTCCATAAGCTACATGAGTATTGATCTGATTATTATCAAATCAAACTCGAAAATTTTTCTAACGAAATTTAAGTAACTTTCAAGTAAATTAGACACATTTACACCCCTATTCATGACTCTATTCAAGATGCAAGTGGAAGGATAAGTGGAAATGAGGTGGGTAAGATGTCAATCTTCTTATTTTGTTTTATGCAGTACTAAAAATTTAAATCAGAAAATATTTGATAACTCTTAAATCTATAACTAGAGTCAGGAATTGTGGGGCGAGCCAAAAAGTTTGGCTCGCGCAAGCTGAGGGCCATTTTGGCCAACACTCGTATGGCCTGCGGATTGAGGTGGGCAACTCACTTCAAGCCCACAAAAAAAAAATGACAGACTGGACAAGGGAAAGGGACAACTTGACTCCTAACCTAACTCGAGTGACTCGTGACACACACAACAGTATAGCACAACCACAACTCGGATGAGGCAGACGTGAGACGAGACGACAGTGACAAACAGCGGACGATGGCCGATGGGACGATTGATGAGACAACTTTGGTCTACTGTGCCGTTGCCGTGCTCTTCCTCTTCTAGTCTTCCTTCAGCCTTTAGCCATCACAATTCACATAAAGACCAGACCAGACCAGACGGACGGAGATGGACAACAACTTGCTCTTACTCTCTTCCTTCTTCCATCGGTACCACAAACCATACCAGACCTTAGCTCTCTTCCTTCGTCCCAGACTCCCGTGTCACCCGTCAGTCCTCCTCTCGTCGAATCCCCTCCTTCCCCAGACGGCCAAACCTCGACTCTCTTCCTTCGTCTTAGACTCCCATCATACAAGCACTACTGTTATCAATTAATAGCTTCTTTCGACTGGCCAGAAAACATAAGAGCCCTTCTTTGTTTCATTGGTGACTTAGTTACCTCCTCATTTGGTTCGATTTTCAACACATCACTTCACTTCCATAATTGTTTTACATTTTGGTTTGGTGCTCGATTATATTTGTATGAGTATGTACTATATTACAACTACATAAATACGTAGCATACTATATTATCATTTAACGTATCCATAATACTGCTCACCATGGTCCTCTTCCAGGTCAAACTGTCCTCCTAATCCACATTACACCACAAGAAAAAAAAATTGTGGGGCGGGCTAAACTTTTCTACCTGCAACCCTTGCGAGCCATAGCGAGTTGACCCGTGGATCGGTGTGGGTTAGGGCGGGCCGGCCCGTTTGATCCACATTCCTGGCTCTATCTATAACCTATAAAATCCACAAATTTTAGATTATTTTATAGACTATAAAATCTTTTACTATTTCTTTTTTTCAAATAAATATATCACAACTATTTACATCTAAATTTAGCGTACTCAAAGGAAACATTAATAAATGCTCGAAGACATCATTTGTTAAGAGTTTTATCTTAGTTTACATCTTGATAAGCACCTCTAAGGTAGAAAAATAACAGCAAATACAACAAACTTAATTTACAGTTTTAGACAAACTTATTTATCTTACAAAATGCAGGCCTGAATAATAAATAGTTTACAAAGACAATGATCTAAAGGATTCATTTCATACCTTGTTTTCAATCATGCATGATTCCATGTGCTTGATAGGGAGAAAGTTTTGTTCATAATCCCGAATAGAACTAAAAGATTCATCTTTATGGGTTCAGAGAACAGAAAAAACTTATACCAGACTTTTCAAAGGCTACATGCATATGACAAAACCAAACCCCAAATCTATGAAACCTACGCATGCTTAAAGAAAGATGCATTCTAGGGTTGGGGGGGGAGGAGGACAATCACAGTATTAGTCCCTCTAAATTGGATCACTAAATCCTACAGAATCAAAGTATGGCAAGCTATAACCTTCATCTTCAGTTTGAGGGATTCGTAATACATCCCATGCGATACAATCTCAAGAGGAAGGGCTTTAGTTACTTCTCCGATGAACGTCTATCAAAGGAGAAGAGGAAGAGATTAGTAAGTATATGTAGAGTAGTAGTAGTAATTTTGTGTTAGGGTATAATGGGGGTGTATGTAGTATGGTGGTGTTTGTATGTAATAATACTGTATTGGGGGTATGATACGTGAGGGGGAGTAGTGGCAATCACGTTATACAGAGCACGTGCTGAGGTGGAACTTATTGATGTGGAGGAATGAGTGGAAGTAGGAAGAAGGGATTTAAGCTGACATGGAAAAGGGGGACTAAGCTGGCAAAATATTTGAAGTTGTATAAGAGGGAGTGGAGGATCCCTGCGGGGCTCTAGCTAGGTAAACTCCTATTGCTAACGAAATTTTATTGAAACCCTATTCTGGAGCTCACTCCAGGTTGTTGCAATTTGGTTCCGTTGCCGAGAAACGCTGATGGTTATGATAAGTGCGGCTCAACAAGGCATGGCACGAATGGAAACACAAGTTGATGCACTAGAGAGGAATGTGGAGGAAGTACACCATGATGTCGCAGAAATTCAGCATCAGTTAAGGGCATTGGAGGAGGAGCAAAAGTCTATGGTCGGAGAGGTGTCTAACATATAAGGCAAGATTGATAAAATGCAAAAGTTATTAGAGGAAATATGGATGAGTAAGGACATGGAAGGCCATTCAGGTGGTGGTCCATTGGCGGTGAAATATCGTGGCAAGCGATTGAAGGGCCTTAGGTACACAGAAGTTGGCTCTGACTTTCCATTGGGTGATGATTGAGAGGCGGATGTGGATGAAGAGTTTCAAATCACTGCATCTTGATTAATTCTACTAGTATTCAATGGAGTGGATCCTTTCAACTAGATCTTGATGGCTGAGCAATACTGTCGCACAGCAGATGAGAGAGGATAGAAAGGTGGTGCTATTTGCAATGTGCATGCGTGGACGTTGCAATCATTGGTTTCGAATGCTGCAACAGAGGGAAGTGGATCTGACATGGCCACGTTTGAAAGCGAAACTTATGAAACGTTATGGAGGATTGTTAGCTTCCAATCTCTTCAAGAGTTTATTTTAACTTCAACAACATGGAACGGTTCAACAATACATTGAAGATTTCGAATCATTAATTTCCCATGCTCTAGTTATGTTGGAGATGCAATTGCTTGGATATTTCATGGGAAGATTACAAGACAACATTCAGATGCGCGTAGATACACTTTCTCCATCCACTTTGGAACGTGCTATGGATTTGGCAGTGAAGATTGAACGGGAATTTGATTCTGGAATTTTCTTGCTATGGAGCAGGGTTTAGGGGGCTAAAGTGATATGCAACCATTGCCTATACGGTCACAATACTCCAATAGATCGAGTAATCTTAGTTCCAGATTATTTTCAACTACGACTGGGCAGCCACTGACTCGAAGCCCTCAATTCCTTATGAATGATGAAACACGAATGTTGGTTGGAGACAATGCGACATTAATAAGGAAATCCAATCATACTACTAGTGGTGGTCCTCATATGGCATTTAGATCGGGAACAGTAAAAGAAGGAACAAGACGATTCTAAGGACAAAAACAATTGACCCATGCGGAATTTTTAGAAAAGAAAGTGAAGGGCCTATGTTTCTAAGTGTGATAAACCCTTTAGCTTAAGCCACTGTTGTCCGAATAAATCCCTCCAATTATTGGTATTGGAGGAAGAAACCTTGGGACAAGATGAGTGGGATAGTGGACAAAATGCGCCTGAAGACACCCTACTATCCTTGTCCTTACTGGCAATGCAAGGTTTCAATGAGCCATGCACTGTGAAAATGCAAGGTAAGTTAGCTTCCACTGCTGTCGTCATTTTAGTAGATAGTGGGGCGAGTCACAATTTTGTGTCATTAAGCTAGATGAAGCATGAGGGAATACCATTTTCAGACAACCGCACATTTAAAGTGACTCCAGGTGATGGATGAACAATTGAGTCCCATGGTTATTACGCTAATTTATAGCTTAAGGTGGGATAATATGAAACCACTATGGATTGTTATGTGATGAAATTGAGGGGTGTAGATGTGATATTAGGGGCGGCATAGTTGAAAACGTTGAGGGAAGTTAAAGTAGATTGGGCTAAAATGACCATCAAGGTTGCGCAGATGGGAGAAGAATATGTGTTGTGTGGGGATCCTACTCTATGTCGTTTTTCTATTTCATTTAAATCCTTGCAGAAGTTAGAAGATGTGGATGAATGTAAGTTGCTATAGGTGTTAGAGATAACTCCTCATGGGTAGGGAGTAACTCATGATACAAGTCTGGACAATCTATTGGAAGAATATGCGGACATCTTTGCCAATCCAACTGCACTACCTCCTATTCACTCTATGGAACATCACATTCCTATAATGGAAGGAAAAGGTCCAATTTCGGTACGGCCATATAGATATGCCTATGTGCAGAAAAACGAGATAGAGAGGTTGGTGCATGACATGTTGGAAACAGAAATTATTCGTCCTAGTATAAGCCCTTTTTCAAGTCTAGTGATCTTAGTGAAGAAGAAGGATGGCTCATAGCGATTTTGTATAGATTATCGCGCCCTCAACGAGGTCACGGTCCCATATAAGTTTCCTATTCCTATAATAGATGAGCTACTTGATGGATTGTTTGGAGCTAGTGTGTTTTCTAAGATTGATCTTAGGTCAAGTTACCATCGAATCCGAATGGTTGCTGGTGACATACATAAGACAGCCTTTTGCACACATCAAAGTCACTATGAATTCCTTGTCATGCCATTGGATTGACAAACGCACCAGCTACGTTTCAAGCCATGATGAATGAGATTTTTCGACCCTACTTAAGACAATTTATCTTGGTATTCTTTGATGATATACTAGTGTATAGTGTGGATTGGCAGACTCATATTCATCATTTAGAGCAAGTTTTCATCATCTTGCGACAACAACGATTCAATGCTAATAGGAAGAAGTGTTTGTTTGGACAAACAACGGTGGAATACTTAGGCCACATCATTTCGAAAGAAAGGGTAGCAACGGATCCAACCAAGGTACAATCAGTTCTTGATTGGCCGCAACTGATCACTTTTAAAGGTCTTCGTGGATTTCTGGGCTTATCAGGATATTATCACAAATTCATCAAGGATTATGGAAAGATAGCCAAACCATTGACAGATTTGCTTAAGAAGAATGGCTTTGATTAGACGGAGCAAGCTACAACTGCGTTTGATAGATTGAAGAATGCATTGGTTACTACTCTGGTTCTTGCTATGCCTAATTTTTCTTAAACCTTTATTATGGAGTGTGATGCTTCGGGTAGGGGACTATGTGTTGTACTATAGCAAAACAATTAGCCAATCGCCTATTATAGTAAAGCCTTAGTAGAACGCACCTTAGCTAAATCCACTTATGAGAAGGAATTGATGGCGTCAGTATTGACAATATAACATTGGTGACCATATCTGTTGGGAAAGAAATTCATTGTCAAAACGAATAAAAAAAGTCTAAAACATTTGCTTCAACAAAGGATTATGACTCCTGATCAACAAAATTGGCTCCCAAAACTGTTGGGGTATGACTTTAAGGTTCAATACCGTAGCGGATTGGAGAATAAAGTGGTTGATGCTTTATCACGAAAGTTTGAAGAGACGCAGTTGACACAGATTTTGGGTCCAATTTGGACAGACTTAGGAGCCATTAAGTAGGAGGTGGAGGCTAATCCAGTCCTAACGTCAAAATTGTAGTTGTTATGGAATGGGGAATTCACTGGCCAAGGTTTCCATTTAGCTCAGGATACTTTGTT
Organism: Laguncularia racemosa; assembly: GCA_037954665.1. Lineage (NCBI taxonomy): Eukaryota > Viridiplantae > Streptophyta > Magnoliopsida > Myrtales > Combretaceae > Laguncularia > Laguncularia racemosa. The sequence goes on from JBBMOL010000066.1 coordinate 1,270,736, forward strand.
TTACCATGACAAATTAGTGGTTCTAGCTAAGTCAAAATGGCCACAATTGTTTCTACATGAATTCCATTCATCACCAATTGGAGGACATGCTGGGCTCCTCCGAACTTACCGCTGGCTAGCTGCTAACATTTATTGGATTGGAATAAAAAAAGATGTGATGGAATTTGTGGCGGCTTATACTGTATGTCAACGTCAAAAATATCAAACATTGGCACCTGCTAGGCTTTTATGTCCATTACCCATTATGGAGGCCATATGGGAAGATATTTCCATGGATTTCATTGGGAGACTTCCTAAATCAAAAGGGTTTAACGTGGTTTTGGTCATAGTGGATCACCTATCAAAATACGAGCATTTTATCCCTACCAAACACCCCTACACAACTAAAAGTGTAGCGGAATTGTTTGTGAAAGAGATTGTACGCCTTCATGGAACTCCAAAAACTATTGTTAATGATCACGACCTGACATTTTTGAGCAACTTTTGGATGGAATTGTTTAGGTTGCAAGGCACTCTTCTCCATTTTAGTAGCGCCTACCACCCTGAAACGGATGGGCAAATTGAAGTCTTGAATCATTGTCTAGAGTGTTACCTTCGTTGTTTCATGAGCAGTCATCCTACATAGTAGGGAGCTTGGCTTCCATGGGCAGAGTTTCACTATAATACGGCTTACCATACGGCTTCCAAGTTGTCTCCTTTTGAAATTGTCTATGGCTATCCTCCTCTCATCTTGAGATCCTTTGTTGACAAGGAAGTGCATCACCTGGGGTTGCACACCACATTACGCGACCGTGATGCAATTCTCCAACAATTACGGCAAAACTTAGCTCATGCGCAATCTCTATACTACAACAATGCTAATAAGCATCGGCATCATGTGGAGTTTTTGGTGGGAGATTAGGTATTCTTGAAGCTTTGATCCTCTTTACGTCCACAGATAAAAACTTTATCCACCTCAATGTTGGCTCTACATTTTTTTGGGCCATTCCAAATCCTTGAGCGGATTGGCAAAGTGGCTTATAAATTACAGCTTCCTCCGCACTGTCGCACCCACCCAGTTTTTCATGTTTCTCTTCTCAAGAAAGCAATGGGTTCATTCTCTTCGACGCTGGATATTCCCTCAGATGTATTTGATGAATTGGAAGCCTAGTTCATCTTCCTATGGCCATATTGGGGCGACGTTTTAAATGCGAGGGTCACTTGGAAATTCCTCAAGTATTGGTGCAATGGCAAGATCAAACTCCTAAGCAAGCTTCTTGGATGGATACCTCTATATTTGCCTCGCTCTTGCCAGATTTTGTCCTTGAGGAGAAGGACATTATTTCGAGGGAGGCAATTGATACGATCTCAAGAGGAAGGGCATTAGTTACTTCTCCGATGAACGTCTATTAGAGGAGAAGAGGAAGAGATTAGTAAGTATATGTAGAATAGTAGTAGTAGTAGTATAGTATAGTAATTTTGTGTTAGGGTATAATGGGGTGTATGTAGTATGGTGGTGTTTATATGTAGTAATACTATATTGGGGGTATGATACGTGAGGGGGAGTAGTGGCAATCGCGTTATACAAAGCACGTGCTGAGGTGGAACTTGCTAATGTGGAGGAATGAGTGGAAGTAGGAAGAAGGGATTTAAGCTGATGTGGAAAAGGGGGACTGAGCTGGCAAAATATTTGAAGTTGTATAAGAGGAAATATAGGGGGAAAAAGAGGGAATCAATTATCAATAACAAAGTTTGTTATGAGGAGAGAGAGTGGAGGATCCTTGCGAGGCTCTAGCTCAGGTAAACTCCTACGGCTAACGGAATTTTATTGAAACCCTATTTCGGAGCTCAATCCGGGTTGTTGCACCATGGCCATATATGACAATTCCACATATAAAACAGATTATGGATCTAAAAATTTCCAATTAGTACAAAATATACACACTCGAGGTCATTTAATAATGAGAAGAATATCGTACAAAATTTCTGTGTGAAGGACTATGCTTGCAATATACAAAGGTAACCTGTTAAACTTACCAAAAAGGAGAAAAAACACTGATCCACTATCCAGATTGAATCTAGCCAACAAGTACAAAACACAGTAGAAATAAGAACCATGCTTTTGCTTCTTCATCGAGATGAACGCCAAGCACGCCAGTTGTCAGCAAGAGACATCACATGGTCGCATGATTTGATTGACAGTTGTTGGAGAATGACATTCTTCACATGAGAAGCTGGTGTTTCCCCAGCACGAGAGGCAAGTTCCAAGTAGACTACAGCTTTCATCATGTCACCCTCCTGTTCAGATGTTTTAAAGCATCTTCAGAATATTGCACATAGCAAGCGCATAGCAGCATAGAAAAAGCAATTTCCCATCAATTTGGATGTCGGACAGGAGCAAAGCATATATTTGTGCAATTCATGGATTCATCTACCATGTTCAGAAATCAAGAGGTGTGTGATTATAGATAAAAGGGATAAGTTGCCTGCCACTCACGGAAAAAAGACTCAGGCCATGCTCCAACTGAGCTTTACTGTGTCCACGATCAGCTGCTTGCTGCATCCAAATTCGTGCCAGTCGACGACTGCGAGCCAAACCTTCTCCAAACGAATAACAAAGTGCAACATTATACATGGCACGTACATACCCACCTTCGGCAGCTTTCAGATACCATCTAGCCTATTAGAGAAACAGAAATCAGGAAGAGAGAAATGTTTGAAATTGAAAGAGATGTTTACTAGCACAAATATTCTTATTATAGTAGATGACCAACTGTAGAAAAGAATAGCAATCACCCATATGGAGAGGAGGAAAGAGAGAGAGAGCTCAAACATACAGCTTTTGGTAAATTGCGGTCCACGCTGACTCCTTGATGCAGGCAAAGTGCCAATTGGTACTGTGCACGAACATGGCCTGCAACTGATGCAAGATGTAACCATTGGACTGCTTCCTTTGGTTTTGGAGGTTCAACTGCAAGCAAGCATAAATGTAAAAACATGAAAAAGAAAAGACAACCTACTTTTGGCTTGGACAAACACAAACTGATTTAAACTGGAAAAATGGGAGAATTGCTGATAAGAACGACTAGCTTGATAAGATAAACTACAGAAGTAATGAACAGAAATAGTTTCACTAATAGTATATCATAAAGGAAACCATTTGACAACAAGAGAGATTGAACTTTCAAATTCCAATTCTTTTTAGCTCAAGGCATCCACCCTTCAATAGAATCAGTTTACATGCTTAGAAGATCATACAGCAGGCACATCTGATTTTGGTGATTAATTCAGATTCATCAAGTATCCAAAATTTCATATCTTAACATATGAAAAAACTCTTTACCCAACAAAAAAAAAAAGAAAAAAAGCTTAAAAGAAGCATATCTTTAGCAAATTAAGGGTCTGTTTATATAATCGTTCTTCCATGATCCTTTGCAGTTCCTCTCAAATAAAGAGATCTAAGAAAATATTTACAAAAACAAACTAAAGTGGATAGAGGCATACAACTGTAGACATGAAAATATTCATAAAACATTATATGTGCCGAAGAGTTCCCCAAGAGTGTGGTAAAATATCAAGATAACTTTTTTGAGTGACAAAATTATCAGGATGACTAGAAGCGATTGCGCAATGATGTGAGGTGACGGTAGCAGCTAAGATTCGAGAAGGATTGTTAATGTTCTTATCGAGAAACAATAACAAATCAAAGACGATAAATTTCATATTTTGAAAATGATTTGACTCATTTTTCAGCGGAATATTTAACTTGAGCAAAAGATAATTGTTATCATCAATGTAGTTTCTATTCGCAAATTCTGAAAGATATATTCACAACTCGGTCAAACACTTCTGACCTAGCGCCCCAGAAAGCTTCGTGAGCAATTTGCAACATAATCAATCAATCATCATATAGAATAAACATAACTAAGCAAATTGGACTTAAATATAATAATGGAGGACCAAAAGCCTAACAAATTGATATAAAATGTAACACTGAACCTTGCAAGTAAGAAATCCCTAAATTGCACTGCCCAGCCATATCACCCAACACCGCCGCTCTACGATACAGTTCTACCGCCTCTTCCTTCTTCCCCATCTCCCAATACATGAGCCCAGCGTCCACCATGGCTAGCGTGGATCCACGCGCCGCACCTTTCAGGAACATATCAAGCGCTTTCTCCTGATTACGCTTCACACCACCGCGGCCGTGCCGGAAGCGCTTCCCCCACCGTATGAGCAGCATGGCCTCCCTCAACGGCCCCAGCGCGTCCCTCCAAGCGCGGCAAACAAGCGATGCGGTCTGGAGGTCCCGGTGCGTGAAGGATGCTGCCACGTGGGCAAGGACGTCGTACGGGAGGGTGGAGAAGTCGCATCCATTGGATGAATGGCGATTGGAGGAGGCGTGGGAACATTGGCGCGTGTGGCGGGTGGAGGATGAGGGTTTAGAGGTGTCGCTGCTAATTGGGATGGATTTGAAGGGAGTGTTGGTAGGTCGATGCGGCCATGTTCGATGCTTCATTTTTCCACTCCCAGGGAAAAACGACAGGGAGTGTGTGTGAGAGAGAGAGAGAGGGAGAGAAAGTGACAGAGAGAGGGAAGGAATTATAATTTTTCAATTTTTACGGGGAGGAAAATGGAATTGCGTCGGTGGAAGAACTGCTCAAGATGCGCCACTTGATAAGATGATGGGGCTGTGGCCAAAAAAAAAAACCTTGAAGAAAAGATTCATTGATTATTGTATATTATATATTATGTATATAATAAAATTTTAATATATATAATTTATATAAAATGATAATTATTTAAAAACCTGTGTATAACCTTTTTTTTTAAAGACTTATGATTATTAATAGGATTGCAATTAGGACGTATCGTAATGAGGTATCCGTTTCGATTGACCTGATAAAAACTATAAATCAAACTCTAGGAGAATAATCATAAATATTGTACTTTTTAAAAAAAAATTATAAATATTATATATACAAAAATTATTTCAAAAATAGGTTTTAAAATCGCAGACTTAATTTACAACTTCTTTTTTTCTAAAATTTATAAAACTGAAAGTGCAAACTTGATCTGCGCTTTCAGTTCAATTTTTGCGCCTTCAGGCAAATTGCTAAAGGCGTGAAAGTATAACTCTTTTTGTTGGTCCCAATTAGATTAATCAAGAAGGGGATAAATTGATTAATTACTTAAAATTTCAATTTTTACAAATTATCCAAAGTCTCTTGACTAACGAAATGATGTGAGCAACAAAAAAATAATAATGTGCAATAAATAAAATGAGTAAAGAGAATAAAATGCTCAGAGATTTATAGAGGTTTTGCCTCGAGCGTCAGTCCTTTCTTCTAGCTTTACGCCGAGGTCCTGGTTATCTTTACCGGTTATGTTTCACTATATCAATCAAATCGAAAGTATACAAAATAGGCCTCTTCAAGGCGAAGTCTTACTGCTGAGTCTTTCTAGCTTCTTCACTAAGCTAATCACTAAAACTACAGTGATGAAACAACTCTCAATTCCTCATACAAGAAAGAAATCACAATAACAATGAGGAATATCAAATTTCCTCTACAAATCGGATCACACGTGTATGAAAGAAAATTTTTGCGCTTGAATAGAGGACATAACGGTTACTTTGTTGGAGAATGTAACGTTCATGGAGTTTCACGTGACAAACTTGAATTTATTTTTGAAATTTTGTATTTCAAAAATAAGTTAAACTTGTTGGAAAAAAAAAACTGCATTCCCATGATATTTTGATGAGGATAAACTTGGATAAATCAGTTTGGCCGAGATCTTCTTTAGAGATATTCTTTGGATCAAGTTTGTTGAATATATCACTCTCATTGTGGAACCTTATCTTGACATCCCATATGTTGTGGAACCATATCTTCATGTAAAAACCACATTTCTTATCCTTATCTTTGTAACTGCTGGATCTCCCAAAATATAGCACAAATATCTAGATTTAAATCTTGTTAAAACCTGTAAATCTTATATGATCTCACTTTATCATAAAATAAAATCTTTGAATAAAATATTGTAAAAACTTTATGTAAATTAAAAACCCCATAATATAAAATCCATCTTTAGTAAAACACATTAAGTATATTACCTAAATATACTTGACACATGGAGTTAGGCCTTGAAATTTATTAAAAACCATGGATACAAAAATTAGAACGAAATTTGGAAAAATTCGTGACAGGCATGGAATGTTCTGAAAGAGCTTCTGAAGAAAACCTGTCAACTGTTCTCCTGTTGTAAAAGTTCTGAAAGTGCTTTTGAAAGGTTAACATGAGAACTACGGATACACTACATAACTTCTGAAATACCTTCTGACAGAACAAAAACAGTCTGTATAATACCTTTGAAGGTTTTGAACAAGCTTCTGTCACTTTGTTCAATTTAGAAAAATTCACTTACTATCTTCTGAAACAACTTCTGACAAGCTCAAACATACGTTACACATTATTCCTCTTTTGTTAACATCAAAACTAAATTAGAGAACTTAACATTCTTCCCTTTTTTTATGATAACAAAACACCATTAGATAAACAAAATAGAAACAACTTTCATGTTCAAGCAAACATATATTCATAACACCATTAGAAAAATTGATCAGAATTCATAACAGAAAAGCATCACAATAGAACCATTAATAAAGTAGCATTGAGTTCTCTATGGTACCATTCTCCCCCTTTTTGTTAACAACAAAAGGGATAACTCCCCCTTAATCTATGCATAACAAAAATAAAAGAGGTCTTTCACAACTTGAGTTCAAAACAAGAAATTAAGATAAGAACTAAAACTTTCTAGATCTTGTAACTCGTTTTCCATTTTTTTATTTAAAAATATTATATATATATAAAGATTTTCAAAGATTGAAAATTTCGGGGGAAAAAAAATTCAAAAAGGGTTACAAATTCCCAATTCATTTCTAATAAATTCAAATTTTACTTTTTCAAGAGGTTTAGTAAAGATGTCTGCAAATTGATTTTCGGTTGGCACAAATTCAACATTTATATCTCCATTATGCACATGATCTCTGATAAAATGATGCCTAATTTCTATGTGCTTTGACCTAAAATGATACACTGGATTTTTTGTTAAATTTATTGCACTTGTGTTGTCACATTTTATTGGCACATTTTAAAATTTATTCAATAATCATTTAATTGTTGTTTTATCCATAAAACTTGTGCACAACAATTACCAATAGAAACATATTCAGCTTCAGCTGTGGATAGAGCAACGGAATTTTATTTTTTTGAAGACCAAGAGATTAATTTATCACCTAGGAATTGACAAGTATCAGATGTGCTTTTTCTATCAATTTTACATCCAGCATAATCTGCATCAGAATATCCTATTAGATCAAATTTTTTATTTTTAGGATACTAGATGCCCAAATTTGAAGTATTAACTAGGTATTTGAAAATTCGCTTTACAGCTGATAAATGAATTTCTGTTAATGCAGTTTGAAATCTAGCACACAAACACACATTGAACAAAATATCAAGTCTTGATGCAGTCAAGTACAATAGAGAACCTATAAGGCTCCTATAAAGTTTCTCACTTACCTTCTATTCATTTGTGTCAGAGTCTAACCTTGTTGAAGTACTCATAGGTGTTGTAACCTTTTTGCAACCATCATATTCAAACTTCTTCAATATTTGTTTTGTGTATTTTTCTTGATGAACAAATATTCCTTCTTTTGTTTGTTTTATTTGAAGCCCCAAAAAGAATGTCAATTCTCCCATCATTGACATTTCAAATTTTGCCTACATGGTCTCAGCAAATTCTTGACACAACAATTCTTTAGTAGATCCAAAGAAAATATCATCCACATATATTTGCACAACCAATATATCATTATCAAAAGTTTTCAAGAATAAAGTGGTGTCAACTTTTCCTCTATGGAAACCTTTAGAGATAAAAAACATACTTAATCTTTCATACCAAGCTCTTGGAGCTTGTTTCAAACCATATAGCGCTTTATTTAATTTAAAAACATAATTAGATTTGAAAGGATCTTCAAAACCAGGTGGTTGTTCTACATAAACTTCTTCCTTTATAAAACCATTTAAAAATGCACTTTTTACATCCATTTGAAAAACTTTAAAATCCTTATAAGATGCATATGCAAGCATCAACCATATTGCTTCCAGTCTAGCAACAGGTGCATATGTTTCATCAAAATCTATTCCTTCTTCTTGTGAATAACCTTTAGCAACTAATCTTGCTTTATTTCTTATAATTTTACCATCTTCATCTAATTTATTTTTAAACACCCATTTAGTTCCAATTATAGACTTTCCTCTAGTTCTAGGAACTAAGTTCCATACATTGTTTCTTTGAAATTGATTTATTTCTTCTTGCATAGAGATAATCCAATTATCATCATTTAAAGCTTCTTCCATATTACTAGGTTCAATTTCAGATAACAATACAAAATGATTTTCAAGATTTTGTAAATTAGCTCTTGTTTTAACACCAGATTGAACATTACCTATAATTTGATCAGAAGGATGTGTAGACTTATACCTCTAAGCTCTAGAAGCTTCTTGTTCAGATCTAATAACTTCTGAAGTACCTTCTGTGTTTGCCTCTGAAATAGGTTCTGGACGACCAGATCCTTGAGTGTTAACAGCAAGTGCTTTTGACTTATGTTCTGAACCAGCTTCTGCTTTAGGATTGGAGTCCTTTTCTTCATCAGAATCAACATCCTTTAAATCCTCAATAAATTTAACATTTATTGATTCTTTAATAGTTTTTGATGATTTATTGAAAACACGATAAGCATGACTATTTAGAGAATATCCTAAGAAAATAGCTTCTTCAGATCTTTTATCAAACTTACCAAGGTTGAGAGGATTCTTTTTCACAAAACACTTAGATCTAAAGATATGAAAATATGAAACGTTAGGTTTCTTACCTCGAAACATCTCATAAGCAGTCTTTGATGTCATGGGTTGAATGAAAACTCTATTGATGATATAGTAAGCAGTAGAAACTGCTTCTGCCAAAAAATACTTAGTAATGCCACTTTCGTTTAACATAGTCTAGTCATTCTTGTAAAGTTCTATTCTTGCGTTCCACTACTCCATTTTGTTGAGGAGTGTATGGAGTTGAGAAATTGTGAGATATACCATGTTCTTTACAAAAATTTAAAAAACTTGTATTTTGGAATTCTGTTCCATGATAGTTCGAAGACTAATTATGGAAACTCCTTTTCATTTTGTATTTGTTTTGCAAATTTTTGAAAAGAATCAAAGTATCTCTTTTGTGTCGTAAGAATATAACCCAAGTGTATCTTGAAAAATCATCAACAATAACAAGTCCATATTTGCTTCCACCCATGCTTAAGAAATTATATATTATGAGCTCTACAACTTCAAACGAGTAAGAAATTGTAAACCTTTAAAATTGGAAAAACAAACCACATCAGTGTTATTTTTTGCCAACTTTAAAGAGTCATAATTTTTTATTTATTTAGAGTTGCGGATCTTATAATATATATATATATAAAAGATTGATTTGAGTGTGCTATAATTAGGATTAAGCAACGTTGTCATTTTCTATTTTTATAAAGATCAAATTGCTATGTTTCCATTTGTCGAAGCGTTAAAAAAAAAAAAAAAGAGTTACACTAAAGGCATAGACATTATTGTGCCTTCAAGCAAATTGCTAAAGGTGCGAACGACATCCGCACTTTCAAGCAATATGCTTGAGGGTGCGAATTACATCCGCGCCTTTAGTACAAATTGTACTAAAGGTGTAAACCATTTGTGCATTTAGTTTTGCAAATTTTGAAAAAAAAAAAAGTCGCAAACCGCGTCTTCAAAACTTATTTTTGAAATAATTTTTGTGCGTGTAATATTTGTGATTTTTTTTTAAATGTGCAATATTTTATAAGTGTACCCCTCAAATCCTATAGGGTTTAAGGTTAGGTTTTAGGATATAAAATCAAACTTGATAGGATTTAGGATCAGAGTACGGGATTTAGAAAAAATCTAATGAGAAAACCCAACCCAATAATTTTTTTAAATAATAAATTAATATTATAATTTTAATTAATATATTTTATTTTATTATTTTTATATTTTTAATCAGTATATTTTTATATTTAGTTTCACTTTTCTTTCTATCACAAATAGATTAATAATAAATTAAAGAAATGACATATGAAAATAAGTTGAAATATGAAAAAAAAAGATTTAATTGTCATTCGGGTCAAGTTTGGAATATTCATTTGTTAATCAAATCGAGTTCGAGTAGGTAAAAAAAAAAAAAAAACCTATGGGATCAAGGTAGGTTTTTGGGTATATAAACCATTTGCCGAGTTAGATTTAGGTTTCAATAAACCTGTCCCAAACCTGCGTATTTTCATCCCTTACTATTAAGTTGTATATGAAAGCTGAATAAGTCACCTTTTACATAGCTTGAATAAGTCCACTCTTTCTTACATCTCATTGCACTATTTTCTAGTATTTTCACTTGTGAAATCAATTGAAAATGTTGTAATAACCGCAAAAGTCTAAGTAGATTCTGATAATGTCATAATGATAACATCTCATCACTCTGTGTTGTTAAATACTAATCTTGATTCACTTAGTTAAATGTTGTAAAAAAAGAGTATTAAGCATAAGTAAGTCTAAATAGAGGAATAATTTTGGAGTCAAGAGTCTTATCAAAGATATTTTTGTTAAGCTTTGTATGCCTTCTTTTTTTGTAACTCGTAAATTTTTTTAACTATAAAAATGCTCGAAAAAACATTTTTTTAAATATAAGATAAATGTATAAACAAGTACAACAATAAAATAATAGATTAAAAATCCAACAACTAATTCAACTTTTAAGTGATATATAACTAGCTTAAATGCTAATTTATGACATGGACTAACTTAAAAGTAAAACTTGTTGATACATCTAATTAGGTTTAATTATCAGTACCAAACGGTTTGACTAATTATATTGGAGGCTTTGTAATGTATGGGCCATAAGTAAGTTTATGTACAAAAAAAAAAGGAAACTTGAAATTTTTTATAATATATCATGCCTTTTGTTTTAGAATGGTAAGATAGAGTAAGTATAATATAAATTATTAAACTTAAATATTAGAATTTATTAATCGTGTTTGTGGATCAAAACTACAAAACATTACTGAGCATTTTCATTAAACAAGTATAATATAATAAGCGTCAAAACCTATATTCAATTTTGTACAAATATCTACCTATAACATAGGTTTTTGTTTGAATGTGAACTCTTTACCTAGAATTGAAGTTTATTATCATTATTGTTATTTAAATATGTTTTAATATATTACTATTAAATAATTAATACTATTTTAATAGGTTATAATTATGATTTTAATTCTATATCGGCTTAACTATATATATATATATATATAATTTAATAACTTGAATAGAATAAAAGAGCTATGATTTATTATTTTATAGTAGTGCCCATGTATTTTTATTCTAGGTTAGACAAATGGCAAGTTACCATTTTACCTTAGCAAGCTTATGGACGCATAATCTTGGGATTAAAGGCATTCCAAGTATCTCAATTTTTTTATTTTGGCCATTAAGTATTTAAACTTTATTTTTTGGCAACTTAATGTTTGTAAATTCAAAAGCTAGTTGTTTAAGTATCTCCATTACAAACAAATATTAATTTTGTTGATATCAATAATTATGTGTTGATTTTTTACATACTGTACATTCTAATTGATCAATATAATTATTTTAAATAAACAATATAATATTAACAAATAAAATTAATAAAAAGTTTAAATTTTTTTGAAAAATAGAAAAAATGTAGAAATTAAAAAAAGAAAAGAAAAAATGGACGAAAAATGAAAAAAAAAACTCCAACTATAATAATTAATTTCATTAAATATTATATTTATATATTATTTAAAATAAATAATAGAAAATTAACATGTGTCTATTAATATCAGTAAAATTAATGTCTATTTATAACATAAAATATTTAAATAACTAGTCTTTGAAAGTATATATACTAAATTATCAAAAATAAAAGTTCAAATACTTAATTACCTAAAATCGAAAGTTTAGATAATAGGATTGGCTTTATCACTATAATCTTGTATCTATAATTCTAAATGACAAATATAGTGGGATAAAGGTGAAATGTCTTTACTTTTGGATTTAGGCAATTTAATACTTAAAGTTTTATTTTTTTACAAATTTAGTACATAATAGAATTATTACGTTGTATATTATTTCAAAATATAAATACTAAATTTCTAAAAAATAAAATTTTAGGTGTTGGGTTACTTAAATTTAAAAGTAAAGGCAGTTTGTGTACCTTTCTCTTCACATGATAGCATATCATTGCTATGCGCTTTTGTTAAAGATTCTTAGTCGTGTAGTTCACAGTAATTGGTAAACTAACCCAATTGCCTCGAGATATCCTAAACCTTAACTTTCAATGTACATATTCAAATATTACGTTTATAAACATCGCATTTTTTTTTCTTTGTTAGTCTTAAGATAGCTTCTTTTAGTCAAAAAGTAAAAAAAAAAAAAGACAAGAAAAACCTTGAAAATTAGAAAAATAAATAAATAAAATACAAGAAAGCTTCTTATGGGATGGATATTAATTTTTCCAAGTAAAAAATATTATTTAGAGTCAAAACACACATATGCAATTTGATAGAACTTGGATTTGTAGTAAAAAAAACACTATTTTTATGAAAATTAATTATTTTAGGACCTCTCTTGCTTGCTTGCTCTTAAAAGCATAAGATAAGATTTTTTTGCCTTGAATTGGCCGGTTTACCATGTGAACCAGTCGAACTAGTGGGGTTGCATGTGAATCGGCGGTCCTTTTTCAGATTGAACTGATCATCTTGGACCGATTTGGATTGAGTTACTAGTTTAACTTGGGCCAAATCCTATGTCTAGTTGGAGTCTTTAGAAACCATGGCTAATGCTAATTGATGTTTGTTAGTTCTTTTATTTTGGTCGTAATGTAATTTGATTTATTGTTGTTATTATTATTTTTAATGAATGACTTTAACCCCACCACAAAAAAAAATATTTTTCATTTGTATACGGATATAAGATAAGTAAAATATAAAGTTCTATTTATACCATCCCATGTAAGGTATAGATTCTGAAATTTTAAAACAGAAATCTAACATATAACACTTACAAATATAGGATACTTTGTAGAATTTTTAAATTTTATTTTATTTTATTTTTTCTATAAATTTTAAGTTTATTTGATATTTTAAAAAATAATTTATATATGATATTATAAATTTTTTATATACAAAATTTATAGAATTTATAACAAAATATATATAATTAAAAAAATAACTCTTCTAATTCTACGATCTTACTATTTAGTAAATGAAAAAGAATAAAACAAAAGAGTAAAAAACCTAAAATTAGAAAGAAAAATGAAAAAAAGGAAAAAAGAGAGGACAACATTAGTTTTAATTATTTAGGGTTATTAAGTTACAAACTTATGCTCTTTTTTTTATTTTCTTTTTACTAAAACATTTATTTATAAAAAATTATAATATTATCATTTATTATTATTTATTAATATTACTTAATAACATTTTATAAGATAAATATAAATTACCTTGAACTTTATACTCTATATACTTTTGAGTATAAATTTTATGATAGGTACAAGGTAAAAAGATCTCGTATTTATACCTAACTTTATGAAAGTAAGTTATGAAAAATCTACACTTAAAATCTATTCTCAATACTCATACGGATTCTATCCGATCAAGCAAAATACCCCTACTTATACATGTTAATGATTATGTGAAAATCATCTAATTATATCACTTTTTTATAGTTTTTTTTCCTTTATTATTTTGGGCATAACCCATCAATATGAGTCATGCATTAATAGTTAATGATTTCCTACGAAACTCTATCTTATATATGCTTAAGTAATATATTCTAGTTTGTGCAACCCTATCTTCACTTCTGATATCCCATACGAACCACCAGCAGAGCTTTAGATATCACGGACCATTGAGAAACGGAACAGAAAATATGCACCAAGAATCAGAATTCACGCACGGCATTGCGATGGCAATTAAACATAATGTGCCACAAACGTGGATTCATGAACATGGTTAATGTTTTGAGGTGCAACTAGAAAAGAAGATAAGATTTAGTAAATCTTCAACAACACAGCATATACCGACCTAATGGGGGAGAAATTGTAATTCTAAGGAGAAAGCAACCATATACTTGTAATGGAGAGAAATACATATGTTACAAACTGGCAATAGACATACTTCACATCCTTGAATAACCTCTATGGTCTTCATATTGTTCCATGAACTCATCATTGAACTTCTTGAAAGCATCCATTATTGCGGGCATCTCCTCCTCGGCGGGCAAGATGGTCGTCCGCAAGTGGAACACCCTTAAGAAAAAAGATAAGCCCATTTGATTAGCTACCTCCTAGGAATTCAAGGAATGTATCTCTAATAGGAAATCCAGTTAATCCACATGAGTCATGACATCGCTTTGTAGTTTAAAAAACCGGATAATAATGCAATATGGATGAAATAGTTACCCTTCTTTTTGTCCAAATCCTGAACCAGGGACGGTGGAAATGCCAGTAGCTTCCAGTAGCTTGAGACAATAGAAAACATCAGGAACTTTGCCAGCCATTTTAGCTGCCTCTATTGCTCTTGGTGGCAAACGTATTTGAGGAAACGAGTACATAGCACCTAAAAATAGAGTTTCACTTTCAGTTGAACATCTATCACCAGCTTGGGGCATAGCACAGAAACATTCAGAGAATAAGAGCTTTTACCTTCTGTGAAATTGCAGACTACATTTCTGCAGCTGTTAAATCCATCGGTCATTAACCTCGCTCTTCTTCTGAGCGATTCCAGGATTCCTTTGCTGCACACATAAAATAAAAGTTTTTTTCAACAGTGTTGGATGGTTCAAAGAGCTTTCCATAAACAGGCTTATAATTGTTGCCTCCTTTTATGAAATTTCAACTGAAAACCGTAATCCAAATTACAAGAATGAGCAAATAGCCATCAAGTTGAAGAATTGAAGGGCTCACCTTTCACGGACATACTGGTCATATGATATATCCCCAGGTTTTGGAGGGTTAACCATCAAACCCATCTGCAATCAAGTATAATCATAAGTAAGAAGAACAAAGGAGAGAAATAATTGGCAAAATTCTGTTGAAAGACAATGCTACATAAAGATAATAGAACCAAAACGTACAAAAATCTGTGCAGGGACATTGGGACTCAGTGATATGGATGCAACTTTGTAAATTTCTTCAACTGTCTGCAACAGCAATATCAAAAGGAATGGTAAGGAAACACATTATTAGCAGCTTATCTCTTTCTAAATTAAAGAGAGTAAAGATTATGCTGGAACTTCCTTCTCACAATAAGATGAGCAACAGTTTTTCAACAAAAATATGTAAAGATAACCCAACAAAAATTGATAAAAACTGACTGGAATAAAGTAAGCTCAAGAAGACAACAAATATTGAAGCATGATCTTGATGTTAGTGACATACATGACATGTATGCATGAATATTCAGATACATGAAAGGAAGTAGTTAAATAACTATACCCTTGGAGGAAGGTTAGTCATCTCCAAATATCCACCTCTCTGCCCACATTCACCCCAATATCCTTTTGATACAGTGTGGAAAGAAACAAGCTGCAGTTCCTTGCTTATCGGTGGTCCCATATCGAGCAAAACCTTCCAGTAAACAATTAAAGTTATTAACTAATCACTCCTCTGCAATTATTTACATACAAAACTTCTTAACTCGGAAGTGTTACCTTTTTAGCACTGATGAAGGGACGCTCATCTTGGTAAATATTCTGCTGGTAAACCTCATCCGCAAGCAACGCCAGGTTCTCTTGGTAACAGAAGTGCAGGATCTCTTTCAAATTGTTTTCACTTAGACACTGACCAGTAGGGTTACCAGGGTTTATAATCACCATTGCTCTTACCTGGCCACATGTTAATGTACCTTAACTTAGCAAGTGATACTAAATCTAAAGTGGAAAAAGGACAGTTGAGAGATGAGTGTGTAAAGCAAAGTGGAATAGAAGTCAGCTGGTACAAATGTGGCAAAACCTTGACGTTTAGCATGCGAGCAAGGTAAAATTACTTACAGTTATTCCTTTTGCACGAGCATTTGTGACTGAATGACGGAGGTCATTGACGTCAAGACCCCAGTTTGCAGTCTCTTCAAGGAAATAAGGAACAAGAGAACCACCAAATAGTGCTATTGCAGCTGAATAAAGAGGATATTGAGGGACTGGCACTAGAATCTGTCAGACATTGTATTCCTCAATCAAGATAAAAAAAGGGACAAAAAGTAGACTGAAAACTTTCCAAATTACACCACAACAGCCCATATTTTAAATTGTACATCTATATCCCCTGTTATATAACATGGACTAGCTAATAAATTTAAAAAATGCATAAACACCTCACATAAATTCCTTAACTGCATGGACACCCCTAATAATTTCCATGAAGGTGGGCCCAATACATCTTAGAATTGTGCAATTGTACAATTAAAAAAAATTGGGATGCTGGTGTCATTTCAAAAGTTTATAGATGTAGTAGGCATAATTTAGCCAAAAGAGTATAACTGGGTTATTATTATTATTATTATTATTATTATTATTTTGTCCAAGAATAAAACCAGGGTGAAGAAAAAGAGATTTTCCATATAAAAGAGCTCAAACTCCAAAGCAGACTAAAAAGGCACATACAACTCGTGTAGGAAATTATTTTTTACCCCATCTCCTTCTCCACGAATAATGGTATTTAGAATCTGCATGACACCTTTGCTAGCACCATCTGTAAGAAAGATGAGCTCTGGATCACTGCAATCAGTGAAAAGAATGCATTAATACCTTTAACTCTTTATTGAGAGCAATAAAATTTGCATAAGTCAGAGAGATATCAACCATATCACCTTGGATACCCATCACGCCATTCAATAAACTCCGCAACCTCCTTCCTAACTCCGGGAAGACCGCGAGAGTCACTGTAAGCACCTGGGCAGATGATAAGCAAATTAACATAGCCACTTTTGTAGTCCTATGTTTGGAGGTCCCAAACTCCAATGCAAATTATAAGTCCTAAACCAGGTAAAGATAACATGGTCATCATTAAAAAAATTACAAAGTAAATAAACATGCATAATGAATGAATCATGTCATACATGAACTTTGTAACAAATAAGAATGGATTAAAATGTTATAGTTCTTTGTACACAATCATTGGAATCCAATGGGTGAGAATTTTGAGAAATGCTGGTTCTCAGTCAAAAAACATAAGGCTAAGGTGGAATAGAAAAATTCAGATTTCAAGTAATAAATATTGGCATGGCAAGGCAAGGCAGCATGTATTCTCTGATAAATAGCAAACGAAAATCATATGGTACAACTCTTCTAAGACCATTCCTCAAGGTGATGGGACAGCATGAAACTTGCAAGCAATTTCTTTCCTTCCTTTTCATAAAATGGTTCTGTTAATTAGTGCCCCATATGAACCAGTTAAGTGAGATGTACAATCTCCTAGGCACTTACTACAAAATTTACAAGAAAGACAAAATAGATGGGAAAGTGTAAATTTTCCTTTTACAGTTTCTTAAAAAGTGCATGGAGGCACTTATTATTAAATCTTTTACTAAGATTACCACACTAGATGGTGGCTGGAGGGGATACCTAAACCTCCTGTGGTATATGACAGGTAATGTTTAGCTTTTGCAATTGCATCTGCAGGGAACAGCACTCCTACATTGGGGTCATCCAGTAGAAATGGAGCTTGGCATAGGGCAACTACCTGTCATAGATTCAAAACAAGTAAATGAAGAATTGAACTTAACAAACCAATATGATAAGAATGCTCTGGAAAGGAATTTTGGAGAATTAGATAATTAACCTGACGAGGAAAAGTGAGAGGCTTCTGGCCCAAAGCTTGTGGGTTGCCAACATTTGTGAATATAATCTGGACAATGAAATTTAAATATACAAAGATAATAACAACAATCAATCAACCACTTTCATTTTTGAGTAGTAGAATTATAGCAGTATAAAATTTATATTATCGACCTCCGTCAAAAATTGATCTGCTAGTCTTTGTGTCTTCAATAGATCAAGATGGTTTAACAAGAAAATGGAATGGAGAATCTTCGCAAATATCAATCTTTGTGAACAGAAAGCCAGAGACAATGCAGTGCAATATTAGCAGGCAATTTTTCTAACAGATTCGACAAAAGCGCAAACCAAAGTACTACAAAAGTTTCCCTCTACCTAAATATCGCTCCATCTGCTGGATAGATGGTGAGTAGGCAGTAGTACAAGAAGGGCTCCTTTTTCTTGTGCTTTGAGGGCATTATTTACCTCTCATTCTAATATATTCTTAAAAATTGTCAAAAGATGCTGTAATTAGGTTGTGGTAACTAGTGGCTTCAATACAAGTGCTAGTGGAAGGTGACGCTAGAGCCTAGAGGTTAAAAGTCAGTGGCAATGGTTAACCAAAGCGGCAAATTTTGATGGAAAATATGAAGGATGGTTTAGAAAAATATTACTAGCCACAATAACTCTTGATTATTACAATAATAGTTGAACATTGCAAGCTTTTGATAGCAACAAATGTTAAAAAAAGTTACAAAAATTTTCCATGAAACAAACACATCCTAGACCCTAAGAACTAACCATTTCTTCTTCTTGTAATATAGTGGAAAATATAAGAGGAAACAACCCAATAGGTATTGTGGCAAGTGAGTAAAGCTGTAAATCCACTAGGAACGGCAGGAGCATATGCAACACAATAAAAAACGATGAGTTTACCTTCTTTCCTTCTTTCTGAAGCTCTGAAGCTCGAAGATACAATTCACCTCGAACAGCATACTGTACTTTCTTCACTTGTTCGTTCAGCTCCTCATAGTCCAATGGTCCCCGTGCCATGATGAAGTTTTCACCTTCAGAAGAGCCAAGTAAGAAGAAGTTAGGCGTGGCAATAGCAAAAAGTCATAAACATCTGCGAGCAAGAAAATTAGAATGATAACTAACACACAAATAAATGTGACAAACTCACACCCCACTTTTCATATGTACGGATTTCCAAAATGTTAACATATGAAATGGCCAAGCTTAAGCTCATCAGAACCGCAGCGATACAAGACATGGTTGAATTATACTTTACTGTTAACATCAATGTAATTGCATGCACGGTTAAAATCACAAGGAGGACGTCAATGCTCTCCAACAAACAGAAAATTCAACAGAACACCAACTTTTAATTTCTGCATGTAGAGTACTGAATTAAACCTTTATGCTACAAGAACAGATACTATAATATACAAGGTCAAACACCAAAATTAGACTAGACATTGAATAGCATAGAACTTCACTTGCGAAAAAATTATGCATCGGAAGTCCTAAAAGTTTATTGATTTAATCCCGAGTATCAATTAAATCATCAACCGTAAAGAATTATGTTTTTCTAGTCCATTTCATGTGTCAGTAAAAGAGAAAAACAGATCTTTTTTTTTTGGGGGGGGGGGGGTGCGCTAAATTGATTATATGGAATTCAATGAGAAAACAGAGAATTCAAGTCTCAATAGTGATCAATAAATGAATCTTACAAATGAAAAAAACGAGAATATTTATGCATGAAACCAAAATGTTATTGTGATACATCCACCGACTATGGGAACAAGAAGAGATACGATGGGTTAAGATTAACAAATCAACGATTGCCATCAATACCTGCCACTTATAATCATGACACGATGGATTAAGATTAACAAATCAACGATTGTCATCAATACCTGTCAATTATAATCATGATATTTAGGAGCTAGTCCAAGCCCAACCTTTTTATTGAATGAATAAACCAGAGAAAACACTCTATACCCAGAGACATGCACATCACATCATATCAAATTGTCAAAAGAATCGCGTTTAAAAAAGAAAAGAAAAGAAATATCAATGCATGATATGAAATGGATCCATAAGACAAAACCATGTAAAAACATAAAACTTGACATCAAAGGTTAAAAATTTGTCTAAAAAATGGATACCCATTTGACCATAGTTCCAATGAAACTAAATAATTCGATGGTAATGATCACCTGTATAAACTTCGTTAACGTTTTGCCGCTTAAAACCTTCGTTCTTCTGCTCACACCTCCGAACTGTTAGTATGTTACCCAGTCCTACACACACACACACACACACGAGAGAGAGAGAGAGAGAGAGAGAGAGAGACAGAGGTGAAGCTCAAGTCACGAGACAGGATTTATGAACTTATGTGGTGCTACTGTTGTTTTGAGTGTCAGAGGTATTTTTGCTTTGTCTTTTTTTTTTTTTTCTTAAATAAAAGAAGAAGCAGATGGGGTGGGGTGGCGAGCGTCTAATTGTGTATATATTGTGGATATAAAAATAATTTTAATTTTTTATTTAAAGTTTTAAAATAAAATTTATATATGCAACCACTTCTTATAAACTAAATTTGGTTTAGCAGAAGAAGATGAAAAGGGAGAGAGCGTGATATCACCCCCTCCCATGAAAATAAAAGAGCGTGATATCCGGCCTACATTGTTTTACCCTTTTAAAGGAAGCAGGATAAAGCTTTTATTTTTTATTTTTTTTAGAAATGACAATTAATAAGAAAAAAAAGTAAAAAAAAAAAACTATTAAAAATTTGAAAGGAACTAATTATATTTTTATATAATCATTCAAGCAATATAATAATAAACAATCTAATACTTATTAAACACATGATTCTTGATAAATTTTCTCAACTTCTCTTATCATCTCTCACATCAGTTACTTGTATCTAAGATAGTCACATATACTATTTTATGACGTATATACTAAATATGGACTCCTTTTATGTGTATATTATATATATATTATACAATTTAGGGGATTGCAAAATACGACGGCGTTACAGTACGTGGCATGATAAGTGGCAATGAGCGAATGCAATGGCGAAACCAGAGCCACTGAAAAATAGCATTAGAATATGGATATTTCGAAATAGGAAGTTTCAGTTTGGCAATGAAAAAAAGAAAAAAAAGAGGAATAAGCTGAGGAATTAAGGTGGAGAAGAGGATAAAGTTGGTGCAGGAAATGTGGTGTAGCTTCAACACGTTGAGTTCCTGGCAGATAATTGAAGTCCTTTCGAAAAGCCTATCTTCTCTCTTGCATGCACTTCGCATTCTCGTCGGTCCGTTTCCAAACTCGATGCGACCGGCAATTGTTTGATTGTCCTCTTTTGGCCTCACATTTGCAACAAAATGAAATTTCATGGCTCTCCTATATTACTAAATGTAGTAACTTTTTCCCCCTCTATATTTATTTGGCTAATTTCATAAAGCATCTATAGTAAAATCATTATTTCTAAATAATCTTATAATATGCTTTATTGACTTTATAAAAGTGAAATAAAATAATAATTTTTTTATAGGTATATTAGTATATTTGATTAACAAAATAGTTATTCTACAAAATTTTTTATTATTATTTCAAGCGAATAACAAGTTTTACTAGAATTTGTAAATTTTTCAAAATTCGTTTTGTGAATATTTAATGTTTTATCATCACCAATTATTTCAATGAAATACTTAGATGCAAAGAATGCAATCTTATATCCAACATCACATAATTGACTTATGTGACTGTGAAGCAAATTACGTTTCAAGCAATCTACAGACAACGCATCTTTATTGTAAAATCGTTATCAATATGATGTTACCTTCATTTAGAATTATTACTTGCATCTGTGGTTAGAGTTAATATTTCCTTCATTTTTCAAGATTAATATTATGAACTTGAATGTATCTCTTGTCATGTGTCTTGAGCTCCTGTTATCCAAGTATCATTTGTTACTCTTCTTTAAAAGATTCTACAATAGTAAGAAATCATTTCTTTCATACCCACATAAGGTTGGATCTTCTGGGGCTAGTTACAAGAATCAAACATTTATCCCCTTGTGATGCAAACCAACTTGGTCCTTTTGCTTATGTTTCGATTTTTTCTTAGTGCACAAATTTGTGCAATGTGTTTATATTTCCCACAATAGTTATAAATCCTAATTTATGTCTTTTACAAAATGACTTTTATTGGAGCTGTACTTATTACTTTCATTATGACTAATTCCACCTTTATCCAAATCCAACTTCCATTGGCCTAAAAGTGTTTCTAATTTCTTTTTACCATTGATGAACTTAATTATTGTTTATTCAAAATCTCACAAGCTAGATTTTAAAACTATTTTTTTTATTTCAAGTTTGTTCTAGTTTTTCCATTAGAATATTATCATTTTTAGTTCATTTATTCAATTTCAAGCTTCTAATTCTTCTCATTTAATTCCTTATTCTCTTCCTTTAATCTCTCATTTTTATCCTTCAGCTTCTCGTTTTCTTTCCTCAACCTATCATTTTCCTCCTTTTAACTCATCACATTCAATTTTAAAATCATTTGGCTCCTTGCTAACCTCTGTCATTATACTCTTCAATGATTTATTTTATTTTATTTTATTTTTTATGTGCTTTATGTGATTCATTACACAATTCACCATATACAGTCATTGATTCAATATAAGAAATTTGAAAGGAAATGAAGCATACCTCATCATCTAAAGCCGTAAAGCACACTTCCTCATCAAAGTTGCTAGTCTTGTCATGACTTTAAGCTATAACCATGGCTTCCCTCTTTGGTGTCTTGCCAACCTTCTTTAGAGATGGGCAACATTGTTAGGTGTGGCCTAGCAATGTTGATCACATCCTTCTTTTGTTCTTTTCTTGATTTTGAGGACTTGTTGACTTCTTCTGTCTTCAATTTCTTGTTGAACTTTATGAATTTATTGAATTTTCTTGCCACAATGGCCAACTCTTCATAGTCACTTCCATCATCACTTGAACTAGAGTTAGAAGCTCTGAGAGCTATCATTGTCTTCTTGACATCCCCATTCCATCTTCTTTCTTGACTATCTCATATGATTTATAGGTTCCAAAAAGTTGCTCCTTCATCTATGAAGGGTCATAACCTTCTTTGATTGCAATTCTCTTTGCCTCTAAATCCTTTTGCAAGGACTTAAGAAGTTTAAAATTAATTTTGAGGTTGATGAAAGTCTTGCCAAACACCATCAAAGGGCTTATAATACCAATGGATGTATTGTACAATTCATTGTGTCTCATTCATTTCCATTGAAGTTCTCAAAATTTTCATAAATTAGACATATTTTTGTAGCTCTAAAATGCGTGGTTCCTACATATATACATTCAAGATCATCCCATATATCTTTAGCAGTTGTATAAGTACTAGTTCTATTGAAATCACTTTCACTCACTTTGCATTGTAAAATATTCATTGCATATTCATTCAAGTCAATAGCTTTTATTCTTCTTTAAAGAAGTATTTTTCATCTTTGTTATCTAGGGAAATAGGCACTTTTTCAATGATTCCATATTTTTTTATTGTGAGCTTTAATGAAAACCTTCATTATACATTTTCAAAAAGGACAATTATTTCCAATGGAAGGAAGATGTCTATTTATTGCTTGACATTTTAAGAAACCTAGTCTGCTAGTTACTGGTGATGTTTACTCTAATATGCAATTGAGCAAGCAATGAGATTAGAGACTAATTTTGATATCAATTGAAGTTCTAAACTAAGAACCCAAAAGGGAGGGACAACGATGACTTGGGTTTTATTAAAATTTGTCAAAATATATTGGTTTTAATCAAATTTAACAACTAAAAGAGTGAAAGAATATTTAATAAGATAAACAATATCAAGCTTAATACTAATATGCAGTTCGAGCCACTCCCTACTTTCCATGATCACATAATGCCTCTAATTGAGGACTTCAAACCACTTTTGTTAATCACCACAGTTCTAGCTCTTAAAAGCCTAATAAACTAATGATGCCTCAAAACAAATTACAAGTGTAGTGTTCAAAAGAATTTGCAATTAATAGCTCTCACTTGTAGTACACTTTTCTCACTTAAAATAATTGCAAAAAGTATGAACAAGAAGATAAGAGAATTAATGAATGTAATGGTAAGATGTTTATAACATCCCAGAACTTGTAACGCTACAACCTGCCACATATCCTACTAAATAGCAACATGCTAAGGCTCTAAATCTCCATTACAAATTCAAATCTATTCATATCCACTGTAGAATGATATAATTAAAACTTTAATAATAGAAATAAATAACTCTCAAATGAATCATTCCAATCATCACTACTTAAGACAAATACATTACATTCCAAATTCAAAACTAGGGTAAACATCTATCAACATATAAGAAATAACAAAATTAAGAGTTTAACAACTGTCTTCAAATCCTCAAATCAACATCCTAAAGTTCTGTTAAGGAAATCTTCATTGACTTTCACATTATTCTTCACCATAATAATAGTGACACTCTCTTCCATATTCATCCTGATAGTAACCCAACAAATTCCTATTCTCATCATAATTGATATGTTCATTATATTCAACTGTAGCTAAAAAATAAGTTGAGTGAGATTAAGCCCAATATCTGAGTACCACATAGATATGCATGTGTCATGTAAACAACAATATCAACACACCTAAATGCAACGGTAGTACACATCAATTCATTGGATTATTATCTTTAATTAACCAACATACAACATAAAGGTATATATATTCTTAAAATGAGAACCGCTACTATAGGCTTTGTGTAATCTTAATTTACTATAGATCATTTCGATATAGGGCTCCATTAAGGATAACGCAGTATATCGATTATTAAGGTGCTCTCTAGGGATCTGCCATCTAGCCCCTAAGCTAAGCTAAGTACAAACAACATATACAATTAAATCCAATATCCAATTAAATTCATTTAATATTACGATAACAATAACAAACAATAAAACACGGTAAACAAATACCTAGAGAAGTGTTCTTATGATATCTTTTGTGTCTCTAGGAAATGGGTATAGACTTGTTAAGCATAAAAGACTAGGTTTAGTTCTATCTTACAATTTAATTTAGATTTACTAATTGGTTAATTATATCCTAATTGCAAAATTCCCTTCCCCGATGTTTTATCATGCATTTATCTTAGTTTAAATTTGTAGAAAAATGAAATAAAATCGAATGAAGAGTGTTTTAGAAAAACACAGTTGTGTAAATAGCTATGCAAAGAAATACGAGTTAAAACACGACTGTGCTAGTGGCCATGTGTCTTTCTATATAAAATTGTTATTTTAGTATGCTCAGGTACACGGTTGTATATTTGGCCGTGTACCTTTTTGTGAATTTTTATAATTTGACACACTTAAGTATACAAGCATGTCTTATGTTTGTATACCTTTCTATACACATTTGTATTTTTACACGGGCGTGTACTTGACTATACACTACACTATTCCTTCACGAACCACTTTTCCTCTTCTCCAATTTGTTCCTTAATCCAATTTCTATGATTCTAAGTCTAATTGGTTCTATAATTTTGTTAATCCTAATGCATTATATGAATTTGTGCACTTACTTGATTCAATTTGTGATTCGAATCCTCAATTCGCTTGATCCTACGCTTGTTCCTTCTTGCTCTTATTCCATGCCTTAACAATATATCAGCAAATTTGTTTAGATCCACTAATCTATCATTAGAAATAATCATCTTAATGATTATAACCCTTACTTGATGAAATTGGATTGGTTTTGTTGCTTTCCATTAGGTCACTTTTTGAGTCTTTGGAAGTGTTTCTTAGGTGTTCACTGTGCAAATGAGGTAAAAAGGAGGAACTAGGTCAAGAGACATTTAAATACTTTGACTCTAAAAAGACCAAATTATCCCCATCCCTTTAGACTATTTACTTTACTTTACTTAACCTTAGTTTTAATTTATAATAAATAATATATGTATATTACGCATATTTACATTTCCCCCCCTTATAAAAACTTTTGTCCTCAAAAGTTCCTTAGTTTTAGAAAAAGTTTCGGATGCTTCCTTTGCATGTCTTCTTCTAACTCCCATGTTGTTTCATATTTTATTTGTTTTGTCTATTGTAACTTGATGTAGGGAACCACTTTCCTCCTTAACACTTCTTCCTTAGTGTTAATTATTCTCACAGGTCTCTCATTGGATAATAAATCTGGTTGTACATTTAAATGATCTAAAGCCACTATTTGGTTTGGATTTAGTATAAACTTTCTCAATATAGATATATAAAATACATCATTTACCCCAACTAAACTTGGTGGTAAAATCAACCTGAAAGCAATGATACCAACTTTTTCTAGAATCTCAAATGGACCCACATATTTTAGATTTAACTTTCCTCTCAAACCAAATCTAATTACCCTTTTAATTGGAGATACCTTCAATGGAACCTTATCCCTACTTGAAATTCTAAGGGGTGTTGCCGTTTATTAGCATAACATTTTTTAGCAACTTTTGATTGAAAGAATTTGCTGCTTTATCACCTTCACTTTATCTACAGTTTCCTGCACTATCTCTGGCTTGATTATTTGTTTTTTCACCAACTTCATCTCAGTGTAAGAGAGATTTGTACTTCCTACCATATAGTGCTTCATATGGAGTCATCTAGATAGTTGTTGTTGTATGCAAATTCCACAAAGGGTAGGCGATCACTCCAATTACCCACATTATCTAAAGCATACGCAATGCGTGAAACCGGGTATATTAAACCTAGGACCTCGACGATGTTATTTGAATAGATTACCTTGAGGATTGTCTTGAACAAGTATTGCATAACTAGACCCTAATCAAACCTGTTAACTGGAACTTAAGTTATCAAAAGGGTATTCCTAGCAATCCGGTTAAGAATTCCTATGGAAAAGTTCTTTTGCAAAAGAGCAAAATGGGGTTTTCATGTACTCATGAAAATGTGTTTGTTTTTAATTCAATGATAATCTCTTTTAGCCGACCCCCTTGCATAACATATATAGCACTGAATACAATATTGCAAAAAACCTACACAATATGGAAATCCTAAGTTGTCTAATCTATCCTTATCCTTGTGTAACCGAGTAGGCAACTAAATAACATAAATAATAAACCAACAAATAAAAATCAACACAAACCAAATGTGTCCTATTGTAGCGGCTCACTAAAAATATTTAATGTCTCTAAATTATTTCATCCTTCCATGGTCACGTGAATTAAGTTAACATATGTATGTTCTCCTTTTGTGTAGCTTGATTCCTTGGCTTACAAGTCTATGATTAGTCCTTGTAGAGCTTCGTTCATCCTCTTAGCTTTAGGTTGGGTCATCGAGCCTCCAATACTATGTAATGGATCTTGAGATTTTGGCTCCTTCCTTTTTGATACTAGATGATCCTCATTATTTCCTCCTTCCTCGAAAAGATTCGTCCTTGAATCACCTGCATTATAAAAAGTAAGATAAAAAACATTACAATTGCGCTTATACTACCATAGTGACTTAACAAATCAATCTTGTAGGTGTTGTAATTGATGCACTCCAAGACTTGAAAAAGTCCCTCTCCTTTAGGATGTAATTTAGGCTTTCGCTGCTCTGCAAATCTTTCTTTTCTCAAATGCACCCAAATCCTTTCTCTTGGATGAAACACGGTTTTGATATGTCCCTTTGATATTGGCCACTCCCGGATCGCATCCACGACTATACCATTTGCACTTGTCACAAAGTTAAAAGAAAACACTATACTAGGTAACGAAAGGTTAATGTCAGTACAAGTAAAATAAAAATCCTTATACATAAGTATAAGTAGTTGTTTCATCGCCAACATTGCACTCTTAACCTCACTTTTTCTGGTAATTTTCTCTCCTCTCAGTGTTTCGGACTCTCTTCCCTCATGGCTCACCAATGTTTGTTTTTCACTCTTTTTCTTTTTCTCTTCACTTTTCTCACATGCACTCGAGCGTTTTTCTCTAAACTCCTTTGCAATTCTCATTTGATCTTCACTAGCCTCCCATAATTTCTGTGGCGTGAGAACCACTTTCCTTTTGTTTAATATAAAGGAATACTGATTCTTATACCCGCCATACATAATCTTCCTGTCAAATTGCTAGGGTTGCCCTAACAATATGTAGCTTGCCTGCATAGGTATCACGTCACACATAACATCATCCTTGTAGCTCCCTATCAAAAAGGCTATAAAAACCTGCTTGGTCACCTTAATCTCCCCACAATCACTCAACCACTGTAATCGATATGGTCTCGGATGTTTCACAGTTTTCAACTGCATCTTTTTTACTAGTAAGGTGTTAGCAACATTAGTGCATTTTCCACTATCGATTATTAAGCTACAAACTCTACCATGCACATGACATCGTGTATGAAAAATATGTTCACGCTGGATCCCTTCACCATCATCTTGGGGTTGTACACTAAGTACTCTCCTTGTGACATACAATTCTCCACTCACGGGTCCCTCCAAGTCAACATCCTCATACTCCTACAATGGTGACTCCTCCCCCTCCTCCTCAAAGCTCACACTCTCTACATCCCCACTATCACTGATAATCATAGTTCTCTGATTTGGACATTGGGATGCAATGTGCCCAAATCCCTGACACCTAAAACACTTAATATCTCTAGTCCTGGAAGAGGGTTTAGTGTCAATATTTCCTTAGATGTAGCAATTGGATTCTGAGCCCTCACGTCCTCCTTAGGCTTTGAATCGGTGGAGTTTCTCTTCCACGTAAACTTCTATGGAGATTTGGAAGTTGAACCAGTTCTCTTCTCACTCCTATATTGTAATTGTCGCTTTACTTTAATAGCCCTATGCAGCAGTTCTTGCATATCTAAATAATGGTATAGATCTACTACGTTAGCTATTTCCCCATTCAACCTGTTGATGAATTTAGCCATAGTGGCTTCATCCTCCTCCTCAACTCTAGCCCTAATCAAAGCCATCTACAACTCTTTGTAGTAATCCTCTACACTTTTATTTCCCTGAGTCAACCCCTAGACTTTCCTAAGTAAGTCTCTATGGTAGTGACTAGGAATGAAACGCTTCTGCATAATAGTTTCCATCTCCTCCTTAGTGCTAACAGGTCGCTCTCCATACCTGCGCCTATTACGCATCAACCGATCCCATCATAGACTGGCGTAATCTGAAAACTTTACTGCAGCCAATTTTATCTTTTTCTCCTCAATGTAGTTGTGACATTCAAACACATGATCCATTTTTCTCTCCCACTCTAAATACAACTCTAAATCATTCTTTCCCTGAAATGTTAGGATTTTCAATTTAATACTCCTTAAGTCACTATCACACCTTTGGATACTCCCCCTATCCCTCACGTGTTGGTAATCTCCAAAATCAAAATCCTCATCTTCTTTTGTCCTAACGCCTCCCCTATTCGGTCTACCTACTCATTGCTTGACAGTGGTACTGCTAGACGATTCCCCACTACTCTCCATCCTATCAATTCTTTCATGGATCTGCTCAAGTTCACCCGTTAAGATCCTCTTCATCTCCCCCATCAACTCCTCAAACATCACCCTACTTTCTCCTCCGTTAGTGTTCTGTCCCGACATAATTCTAAAGTTTTCAACAAAATAAGATCACAAGTACAAGAAATATATATGTATGTTCCTCATACCCACTTGTGTATTGCTCACAAATGATATGCTCGCAATTCCACTCGTGTATATCTCTTACAAAAATATGATCTCACAGCCCGCTTTTTGTAATTCTTTTGCTAGGAACTCAAATTAGAACTCCTAAACTCAAATTACGAAGTCAACACTAATGATTACTATTCGGTCCTAAATCACGGTGAATGATGGAGTTACTAACTACACAATTCTAATTGATATGGAAAAGGATTTACCACCGAATGAATAGACAATCAAAGATTACTCCTACCACGAAAAGGAAATAAACAATATTGCACCAATTGTTCAAGGAATATGTAAACAATTCGGATACCAAACTTAGAACAATCAAGGATATGCTTACGGTAGGAATTGGAAATAATTGTTATAGAAAGTAAATTGACTCAACTGATTATGCAATTGACAATTCAAGAAACTATCTTGTGATTTAGCAATTGTAATCTTTCACGATCGAATTCCAATTTTTTTTTTTTGAATGTCGGTTCTTGATTCTTTCTTTTGCAACCGAATTGATTTTTTTTGTAGATAAATTATGAATTGAATACAATTGATTGTTCAAAGAAAACCTAGATACGGTTGGCCTTAATGGATTGTAATGACCAAACAAGAATTTTTTTTATACGAATTATAAATATGAATATGGAAAAGAACAACAGACGAATTAAAGAAAAATAATAGAAATTACTTGATTTAAGAAGCCAAAGCTCTAATACCCAATGATACGTGAAACCCTAGGTATATTAAACCTAGAACCCTGACGACGTTATTTAAATTGATTACCCCGAGAACCATCTTGAACAAGTATTTCGTAACTAGACTCCAATCACACCTGTTGACTGAAACCTAAGTTATCAAAAGGGTATTCCTAGCAATCCGATTAAGAATTCCTATGGAAAAGTTCTTTTGCAAAAGAACAAAAGGAGGTTTTCGTACACTCACGAAAATGTGTTTGTTTTTAATTCAATGACAATCTCTTTTGGGCGGCCCCCTTGCAAGAGCATATATAGCACCGAATACAATATGGAAAAAAATCTACACAATATGGAAATCCTAAGTTACCTAATCTATCCTTATCTTTATGTAACCGAGTAGGCAACTAAATAACATAAACAACAAACTAACAAATAAAAATCAACACAAACTGAATGTGTCCTATTGTAGTGGTTCACTAAAAATATTTAATGTCTCTAAATTATTTCATTCTTCCATGGTCATGTGAATCAAGTTAAAATATGTATGTTCTCCTTCTGTGTAGCTTGATTCCCTGGCTTACAAGTCCATGACTAGTCCTTATAGAGCTTCGTTCATCCTCTTAGCTCTAGCTCGGGTCATTGAGCCTCTAATACCATGTAATGGATCATGAGATTTTGGCTCCTTCCTTTTTGATGCTAGATGATCCTCATCAACACGCTCACGATAGGACCTTTAGAATTTGAATTATTCTTTCAAACTGGCCATCTGTTTGAGGGTGGAAAGCAGTACTAAATTGTAATTTAGTACCTAAAGCCTGATGTAGACTTTTCCAGAATCTACTCACGAATTAAGTATGCCTATTAGAAGTTATAGTGGCTAGCATGCCATGTAATTTGATAATCTCTTTGATGTATAGTTGAGCAAGCTTCTCTAATTTATACTTTACCTTAATTAGTAAGAAATGGGCAGGCTTGGTCAATCTATCTATAATTACCTAAATTGCATCATGTTTCTCCTTGGTTCTCGGGAAGGCTGCAACAAAGTCCACAATTACATGTTCCTACTTCCATTTAGGTACAGGAAGTAGTTGTAACTCACCAGCTAGTCTTTGGTGTTCAATTCTGATTTGTTGGCATGTTAAGCATCTAGATACGAATTCTGTTATTTCCCGTTTCATATTTCTCTACCAATAATGACTCTTTAGATCTTTGTACATCTTGATGCTTCTAGGATGTACCGTGTATCCTGAGTAATGAGCTTCTTTTATAATCTCCTTCTTCAATTCCATGTCATCTTGAATACACCATCTTATGCCATATTTAACTACTCCTCTAGCATCTACATTAAATTTAGTGGTTTCACCCTGTTCTATTTTGCTCTTGATCTTTTGAATTCCAAGATCTCTAATTTGCGCTGTCTTAATTCGACCAAAGAGACTTAGTTGAATACAAAGAGTAGCTAACTTGGTTCCCACTTCATGTGTCACGATCTCTACCTCTAACTTGCGCATATCCTCCAATATCTGTTTTTAAGAGGTGACTAAAGCTGCTATGTTAATTTGCTTCTTCCAACTTAGGGCATTTACAACAACATTTAACTTTTTAGGGTGGTAATGAATCTCCACATTATAGTCATTTATCAATTCTAGCTACCTTTTCTACCTCATATTCAATCTTTCTATGTGAATAAGTATTTTAGGCTCTTATAGTCTGTGAAAATTTTGCACTTCTCACCATGCAGGTAATGTCTCCATAGTTTCAGCACTAAGATTACAGCAGCTAACTCTAAGTCATATGTGGGGTAGTTCCTCTCATATGGTTTCAATTGGCGAGAGGCATATGCGATGACTCTCCCATTTTGCATGAGCACGTATCCCAAACCTTGAGTTGACATATCACTAAAGACTTCAAATTCTTCCCCTATCTTAGGTAGGGCCAACACTAGAGGTGTTACCAATATCTCCTTTAGTGTTATGAAGTTATTTTCATATTCATTGCTCCACATAAATTTGACCTTCTTCTTTGTTAGTTAGGTTAAAGGAGTTTCTAGACGAAAGAATCCTTCCACAAAATGTTTTTAATAGCAAGCTAGTCCCAAAAAGCTTTTGACCTCTATCACAATTCTTGATCTGGGCCAATCAATGACTGCTTTTACTTTCTTAGGATCTACTGATATGCCATCTTTATTTACCACGTGTCTTACGAAAGATACCTGTTCTAGCCAAAACTTACACTTGTTGAACTTTGCATATAACATCTCCTCCCTTAATCTTTTCAAAACTATTCTTAAATGTGTCTCATGTTCTTTCTTATTCTTGGAATGGATGAGGATATCATCTATGAACACCACTGTAAATTGGTCTAACAAGTCTCTAAGTACTCTGTTCATCATATCTATGAAAGCAATTGGAGCATTTGTCAAACCAAAAGGCATTACTAAAAATTCATAATGCTTATACCAAATCTTAAAAGTAGTCTTTTGAATGTTTTCTTCCTTAATCCTTAATTGATGATACCTTGATCTCAAGTCAATTTTGGAGAAGACTTGAGCTCCATGTAATTGGTCAAATAGGTCATTTGTTCTAGGGAGGGAGTACTTATTTTTAATCGGGACTTGGTTTAACTCCTTATAATCGATGCATAATCTCATGCTCCCATCTTTCTTCTTAACAAAGAGTACTGGAGCACCCCATGGCGAGACACTTGACTTGATGAACCCATTATCTTGCAACTCTTGAAGTTAGGTCTTCAACTTAGACAATTCTATGGGTGTTATCTTATAAGGTGCCTTGGATATTGGTGCTGTTCCTGGTACCAAATCAATACAAAATTCTGTCCTCCTGATGAGTGATAAGTTTGATAGATTTTTTGGAAGGACATCTACATATTCTTTCACAATGTATACTTCTTCTAACTTCATAACTTGTCTAGTCTCTACTGACAATGTCGATATTCTACTCTTATCCCAAAACTCATATGTAGGAAGAGTTGTAGGCCTCTATGCATTTAACTTGAACACAATTGGGTCTTCATTGGGGAAATTAAAATAAACCACTAAATTGCGAGAATCAATAGTGACATAATACTTAGACAACCAATTTACCCTTAAAATCATATCAAATTTCGTCATCTATAACACAGACAAATCTGCTAGCATTTTCTTTCCCTGTATTATGATTCCTATATCCCTATACATTTGTTCTAATCTTCTTCTCACTCGAAAAGGAGTATTCACAATCATAGCATCATTCAACAGCACAGGTTTTAAACTAAACATATGCATAAAGAAAGGTGATACGCATAAATGTGTCACACCCGTGTTAAATAATACATAAGCTATATTTGAACATGTAAGCTATATTTGAATATATAAGCAGTGTACCTACAATGGTGTCTTAGTTCGAAGCATCCTGCTACTGTTGTTATTGTAAAACAAATACATGATCAAGTGCTCTTTGTCTCAGTCTAAGGTATTGAGGTCTACCCATTGGTCCTCTAGGTGGAGGTCTTACTAGCTGCTGTGTTGAAACTGTTGGGGTACTATAGTCGTTTGGTTATGGGTAGCACTACATTCAAAGGTTTTGTGCCCTCTTTCTTTATAGGTGTAGCAGAATGTTTGGGGAATAGCCTTCTTTGTACAATTTCTACTAGGATGTCTTATCTTATCACAGGAAAAAAATGCCCCTTCAAGCTAATTGCATTGATGCAAATCATATAGTCCCAAACACTTAGGACATCTTCTCCCTAGTCTTGCCTGTGGTGGTAGAGGCAGTGTTAGAGGCATTAGCCTAGTCTCAATAGGTCTAGGCATGAAAGCCATAGGTCTGGCTTGATATACTACTGGCCTCTTTTCCTTATCAACATATGACATACTTGAGGTAAGTCTCTTTCCTGGGGTAATTCTCAACCTACGAGACAACTGTTCCTCTATTTTTCTCCTACCTTACTCTAGCAACTTAGCCTTATCAATAACCTCTGCATAAGTGGGTAGTTGGAAGGATCCTAACTCATGTTGGAGGTTAGACTCTAAGCCTCTCACAATCCTTCTTACCTTAGAGGTGTCATTAGTATGAATAGCTTTAGGTAAAAATTTAATTAAGCGGTTTAGCTCTGCTTCATATTTCTCTATAGTTTAGTTGCCCTATTGGCAATTATAATACTCTGCCTCCATTCTCTCCCTGATACTATTAGGAAAATACTTTTCATAGAATAGCTCTCTAAACCTTTGCCACTAGATGGAAGTTCTTACTAATCTGGATGTATTAGTTTACCCGTTTACAGCCGATCCTTTTAACATGAATACTGTGAATTTCCCCTTCCTATCCTCTGGCACCATGAATGCCTCAAATGTCTTCTCAATTTCGGTGATCCAATCTTAAGCTTCTATTGGATCATCAACTTGTAGATGAAATTATTTTGCCAGTCAAACGAAGTTGTTCAGTCCACACGGTTCCTCTATAGTCTTAGTTAGTCTCATGGCTTGTTACTACTGCTGTGTCATCATCCCTACTAGGGCATTCATAGTCTTTAGCAGTTGAGTAGTAGTGGTGTTAGCTTGAGCTAGAGCTCCCTACTGAGGTGCTTTTAGAGGATACCTTTCCTTTAGAGCATCTCTACCCTATCCAGTGTTAGATGATCTTTGTTCAGTAATCTTTTTGGGAGGCATTCTATTTGAGATGAAAAAATCAAATATATTCAAAAGCTAGAGTTAGTGTAAGGAGTTAGTGGCAGTATACCTCTATGTATACCTATGTCTACACACACACACACACACATGCATAAGTAAAACAGAAATTTAAAAGAAAATACAACTAAAGATAGTAATTGAAATAAAATAAAAACAAAAAATAGTCATCCCACAATTTACCCATTCTCCTCATCTCTTACCATTCTACAAATTTAATGCCTAATCCATTTAAAGATCATACCTTGCTTTTTATTGATTAAGCTTACACTTAATGGTAAACAACCTAGAACTTAAGGATCTTCAAACCTATGCTCTATAGATTATAAACCTATACTCTATTGATCAAAACCCAAGCTTTGATACCACCTAAACTATAATGCCCAAGAATATGGAATGCCACAACCTGCCATATGTCCCTACTAAGTAACGATATACTAAGGCTCTAAATCTCGATTACAAATTCAAACATGTTCACATTAACTATAGAATGATATAATTGAAACTTCAATAATAGAAATGAATCATTCCAATCATCACTACTTAAGACAAATACATTAAACTCCAAATTCAAAACTAAGGTAAACATCTATCAACATATAAGGAATAACAAAATTAAGAGTCTAACAACTATCTTCAAATCCTTAAATCAACATCCTAAAGTTCTATTAAGAAAATCTTGATTGACTTTCACATTATTCTTCATCATAATAATAGTCATGCTCCCATCCATATTCATTTTGATAGCAACTCAGTAAATTCTCATTCTCATCATAATTGACATGTTTATCATATTCACTTGTAGGTAAAAAATAAGTTGAGTGAGCCCCAAGCCCAGTATGTGAGTACCACACAGACATGCACATGCCATACAAACAACAATATCATTAAACATAAATGCAGCGGTAGTACACATCAATTCATCGGATTATTATCTTTAATTAACCAATATATAACATAAGGTTGCTTATGACCCCATCACATGAAATTATATATATATATAATATATATATATATATATATATATATATATATATAATATATATATATTCCTATAATAGGAATTGCCACTGTGGGCCCTATCTAATCCTAATCTACCTTAGATCATTTCGGTATAGGGTTCCAATAGGGACAACATGATATATCGTTCATTGGGGTCCCCCCCCTAAGGATCTGCCACCTCCCTAAGCTGAGCTAAGCATAAAAAACATATACAATTAAATCCAATATCAAATTAAATTCATTTAAATGCTATGCTAAAAATCACAAACAACAATATATGGTAAACATGTACTTGGAGAAGTGTTCTCACGATTATCTCTTATGTTTCTAGGAAATGGATATAGACTTGTCAAGCATAAAGGACTAGGTTTAGTTCTATCCTATGATTTAATCTAGGTTTATTAATTGATTAATTATATGCTAATCATAGAATTTCCTTCCTTGGTGTTTTATCATGCATCTATCTTAGTTTAAATTTGTAGAAAAATGAAATAGAATCAAATAGAGAGTGTTTTAGAACAACATGGATGTGTGAATGGCTATGTAGAGGAACGCGGGATAAAACATAATCGTGCTAGTGGGTGTGTATCTTCCTGTGTAAATTTGTTATTTCAACATGCTCAGGTACATGGTTGTGTATTTGGTCTTATACCTCTTCGTGGTTTTTTATAATTTGACACGCTCTAGTACATGGGCCTATCTTATGTCTATGTACCTTTTTGTACACATTCGTATTTCTATACTCGTATACTTGCTCATGTACTATACTGTTCCATCATGAACCACTTTTCCTCTTCTCCAATTTGTTTCTCAACCTAATTTCTATGATTCTAAGTCTAATTGATTCTACAATTTTGTTAATCTTAATGTGTTATGTGAATTTGTGCACTTACTTGATTCAGTTTGTGATTCAAATCCTCAATTCACTTGATCCTACACTCATTCCTTCTCACTTTTGTTCCGTACCCTAGCAATATGTCAACAAATTCGTTTAGACCCACTAATCTATCATTAGAAATAATCATCTTGATGATCATAACCCTTACCTAATGAAATTGGATTGGCCTCGTTGCTTTCCATTAGGTCGCTTTGTGGATCTTTGGAAGTGTTTCTTAAGTGTTCACTATGAAAATGAGGTAAAAGGTAGGCATTAGTTCAAGAGATGTTTAAATACTCCAACTTTAAAAAGACCAAACTGCCCTCATCCCTTTAGACTATTTACTTTACTTAACCTTAGTTTTAATTTATAATTAATAAATAATATATATTACGTATATTTACAATGTTAGATTACAAGAATAGCTTAACTTACTGCTTAAAATCTATCCACCAACTTGTATTTATAAGTATGTAAAACATCATGAGGGATATCAATAGTCACCTAGCTTCCAAAAAGACAACACCTTTTTTTTTCTTTTCCTCCTATTTTTCAAAACCCCACTTGCTCTTCTTCTCCAAAATGCCAACTCA
The DNA here is from genome assembly GCA_037954665.1 of Laguncularia racemosa. NCBI lineage: Eukaryota > Viridiplantae > Streptophyta > Magnoliopsida > Myrtales > Combretaceae > Laguncularia > Laguncularia racemosa. The sequence goes on from JBBMOL010000066.1 coordinate 1,308,206, forward strand.
TGAAATACTCTTTGACATCACAATGATAAGAAAATCTCAAACAATAATAAACCAAAACTTTAAGACTATGTCAACCTTGAACACATAGTTCTTGACAGTGACTCAACGATGCTATTTCACTTGGAGAGTTAGTTGCAAAATGGACACAAGGAGAAGAAAGACTGAGTAGGAAGGAGACAACTTCCGATACTCTAGTAAGAAAATTTTTTATGGAAGAAATTGGTACCTCAAAATTTGTGAAACAAAGTGTAAAAAGAAAATATACCTTGTGAGAAGAAGAAAATGAGAGACAATTATCCTAGAAAGAAGAAGGAAAAGTACTTGAAATAATTATCTCGACTATGACTCTTTATGTCTATGGTCAAGGGCGGACTGAAGGGGGGGCCTTGCCCCCACTTTGCCCCTTAGGACCCGAGAATTTATTTTAAAATTAAATATATATATTTTTTAAGTGTAAATTTTATTATAAAATTTATTATGACTTAGTGGTTAGATGTTTATTTTTACAATACTCAAGGTCTTAGGTTTGATTATCATAAAAGTCAATTTTGCTTTTTCAAGTTGCATTTATTATCTATCTCTCAATAAATAATTTTTTTTTTGCTATAACATATAAAATTGAATTTCATTAATAAAAAAGATAATAGTTAACTAAATAAATTCTCAATAAACACTATTTGATACTATAAGTGTTTCAATCATATTGTATAAAATAATAGTAAATAATAATGGTTTATATTACTTAAAGTACTAACTTTTCCTTTCATTATTAATATTATGAAAAGTAATGAGCATTATTTTTAATCAATTGTCTAATAACTTATATTAAAAAAAATATACGCATATATATATATTTATAATATTACTAATGAAATAATCTTATAAAGTCAATATAAAAAATTATAAAATATTGTATTATTTTTCATAATCTTGTTAAAAAGTTTATTTTTTTAACCTTTTACAAAATATATATTAAGTACCCATAATCGATACATATAAAAGGTCTAAATTTACTTTTCTATTCATTATTAGATTACATTGATAATACATTTATTTCTATATATATAAGATACATTATTATAATTGTAATGATAAGTGAATATTTTTCTATGAGTAATTTTAATATTATATATTTGGTTTCCCAATGATATGATTTTGCATCCACCCCTATGTTTGGTGGAATGAATGTCAAAGGAACCCATGAAAAATTTGGTTGAAACATCCGATGTGAGTTCAACCATGACATAGATGAGAATTTGATCAACGGGTTTTATCTTAATTTGATTGATAGTGAAGAAAATAGGCTTGAACCTGATGTGAAATGAACAAAAGTGATAGTTAGGAAAGATGATATAATATCCTGTTCTGAATTTAAACAAATTGTTGAAGATGGCCGTTTTGATTTAATAGGAAGAGATTTAATAATTATGGAGATCAATAATGGAAAACAAATCAAGTTTGATTTTTAAATTATTGTTGTTAAAGTTTTTTGAATGCAAGTGAGAATTTGGCATTGAATAATACATTGGTGCATTTTGTCCTTGGTAGTACCACCACCATTACCGTTGATGATATTTAGATTATTTTGGCCTTGACCAAAGATTATTACGTTGATATGGCTATACATTTGGTTAGTCATATTCTAGGGATGAAAAGGTTTGGTAGTTTTATACATAATGCTTTGATAACAACACTTTTGAGATAGAAGGGAGTAAATTTGCATATTTCTAGAAAGATGCTTGCTCTAAAAGTATTAGGAGTGGAAACATTTAGATATATGGGAATAATGTTGAAGGGATAAAGTGGAAAGCTAAGGGAAAGGAAGTTTAAGATGCAAAAAAAGGAATAGAAACAAAATTAAAGAAGAGAAAGGCAAGAAATGCTCTTGAGTAAAAACCATAAAAGAGGTTCCTGTAGCGATGGCAATCAAAACTTGAGTGAAAAACTAGGTTATAAATTTGGAAAGTCGAGCATGAATGGAGGCTTGAACAAGAAGAAACGAGATCAAGTTTGTAGGTAGAAGCAAATGTTTTAGATTTTTGAAGTGAAAAATATAAATCAGAAGCATTGAGGTTACCCAAAGGGTTAAAGCTCCAAGAAAAAAGTTCTTCTAAATGAATATTGTAAGGGAATTGTAAGTTCTTTTCAAAAGGAAGGCTATCAAAAGGAGATTTCTAGAAGTATGTGCAACATAACTAGTGAAGTTAAAACTAAGCTTACTCAATGAGAAAGCATATAAAGATTTTATTTTAGAAGATACTTAAGTAAATCTTAGGATAGTTCTAAACAATATTTCATATCTTTTGGGTTTGGTAAGCTAGAGAGTAGAGTTTGAATATTTAGGATCAATTTTAGGTTAGTATTTTATTTCCTGATCTTTTGGATATTTTATTTCCTTATCATGTGAGTTTCTTTTTAGGAGATTATCTGGTGGGTGTCGAATCCAACAAAAATAAAACCTACTCCTAGACAATTATATGATTTGCATATAGTGGTGAGTAGGGTCGAATCCACAGGGATTGGTAAAGATATTTCTATTAAAGAGAACAATAAGAAAAAGGAAAATGGGGGGGGGGGGGGGGGGGGGGGGGTTGTTTGTGAATCAAATAAAGTAAAACAAGGTAAGAAAATCAGATATTGGTAAAAGTCTAGCCAAAGGAATCAAGATGGTTTAATTCTAGGAATTGATCATCGATGCAAATGTTCTCTATTCTTGTTCTAGATAAATTGGTTATGGTTATTAACAAGCTCTAACAACCTATCTCTCCTTACTTCCTCGATAACCTCAGACAAGCTTTGAATTATTTCTCTTATTGATTAAACAACCCTTAGACAAGCGCTTAGGATTTAATCTATCAATAGCATTAAGATCTAGAGAGACTACCGATTCATGCCAGTAGATTATAAGATAACCTATTTAAACATGATCACACACCTCCATAACATGAATTCGATCATCTCTTTTATAACCAAACATGTTATTGCGTCACTAAGACTAGAACAATCAAACAATTACGGATTTGACGTACTAGTTGACAATATATTAACTTGCTAATTGAGTAGAAGAGCTCTATTCATACCAATCAACAAAGATAATAATGACAAAACGATCAGAAGATATATGAATACCCGAAAACAAAGAATAGAATAAATACAAGTCAATTAGACCTCACAATTCGTGGAGAATTAAACATCTATGACCCTTTGGCTAGAAAAGTAGCTTAGCTACTCATGTTCATCAATAAAACGAAAAATAAAAATAAAAACATAATGAACCGTGTTGTCTGCTCTGCCTCCGCGTTTCCTTCTTCAAGATCCAAAATTCCAAGATCAAAAGTTGTCTAACCCTCTAGGGTTGGCTCTATTTATACTATTAGATGGATAGCATGTGATCTTTTGCTAGCAAGATAAGAAAATATCTTTCCTTTTCCAAGTAGATTTCGAGAAGTGAAGATACGTCTGCCTGGCACGCCCCACTACACAGGCCGTGGGTCAAGCCGTGCCATCCTCTGTGCATAATCTTCAAGTCTTCAACCGCGCCCAGTGTGAACCACGGTTACACACATTGCCGGATTTCAAGCCGTGCCTTCATCTGTGCATAATCTTCAAGTCTTCATCCGTGTCCAGTGTGTACCACGGTTACACCCACGGCTAGATTTCAAGCCGTGCCTTCATCTGGTTGATGTTCCACACTTTCTTCTCATTGACACACCTAGCTTCCACCACGGCTTCAAGCACGGTTTATCCCACGGGTTCCACCACGGCCGTGCCTTAAGCCGTGTCTCTCTCTGTTGAAAGTCCTCATTTTCGCCTTCTTATCCAGTGTGTAACACGGTTTGAACCTTGGCCGTGCCTCAAACCGTGCTTCCTCCGGTGGTGTAATTCCTTGTCTTGATCCAAGTTGTAGATGACTTCTCTAAAATACTTGAATTAGCATCCTTGACTCCATTTAACCTGATTTATCACGATGATAGAATTAAAGTACCATTTCCTTATGATTTCTATAAAATCAATAATAATTTAACACAATTTATACTATAAAGATTAAGTATAAAATGGCTCTATCAAATTCCCCCACACTTAAACTCTTGCTTGTCCTCAAGCAATTGCATCAAAATCAATTGAGAAATCTATCATAGATTATACAAACTTTCTTTTCATCATTCCAAGCATCTATTCATTTGTAATTCATGACTTGTAATTTAATGTCTACTACTTCAACCAAACTGGTTTCCTGTGATCAAATTACTATGGACAAAATTCAATAGCTAATCTAAACAAAACAAACTTTAATCTTCATGTTTAGCAAAATAATTTTTATTCTAAAAGTAAATACTTAATCCACTAAGGAAAAACACCCAATTAAACTTCATTGGACATTAGCAAACATATAATCCTTGCAACATAAAGTAAAAGCATATAGTATAAGCTCTTTGCTAGATATTCTCCCTTTTATACATCTTTGTTTTATTCAATGAATGTTCACATTCATGTTCTTTTGATTTATTCAAGCATCTATTTTGACGGGTTTTTGCCCGCTTCTTTTCATGAACTTTTGCCTTTTTCGCCCTTATCGTTATAGTGAGTTCATTGAGTCGGCAACATCCCGAGCTCATCACTCAAGTGACCGGGTTTTGAGATACCCCTACGGACTCTTCCTCACTCTAACATTCAAGTTTGAATACTCTTAACTCAATTAGTTGAATCATTGGAGTAATGGCTATGCTTGATTCTTTTTTTTTTTTTTCACTAAGTGTTATGATTGCTTTACAAACAACTTCAAAGAGTATACAGTAGCTAATATAACTTAGAAGTAAACTTGTTTATTTTTCACTTAGGGACTCGACTTACTCTTAGACTTCCAATGCTAAAGCTAAATACAAGGTAAATTTGTTTCTTAAAGATTTCACTACTTAATTTTAACCATGTATTCTAATCACAGCAGTGGGTGAGTAAAGCATTTGAACAAGTCAATTTCACATTTTGTAGATGCTTATTACAACATTTAGTACAATATCTAGATTTCATGATAATTTTGAAAAAATTTGGCTTAAAATTGCTTAAGGACAAACATTCAAAGTATGGATCAATTCTCTATAATTTATTATCCTCTCCCCCACACTTAGCTTGAACAGTGTCCTCACTGTTCCTAATTTAGCACAATTGAAAAGGAATTAACAACTCAAGGAACATTAGAGAATAAGAGAAAGGAAATACTGGTACTTCCCTGGTATTGGAGTTTTCCCCTTAAGCTCTGGAAAGTGTCATCTAATGATATGTATCCTTGCTGCAGCCGATCCAAAGAGTTCAAAAATACACTAAAATCAAAACAAACTAAACTAAAACAAAACAAAACAAAAATAAGCCAAAACTAATGCAAAACAAAACTTTTTTTTTTTTTTTTACATGGGTTGCCTCCCATGAAGCGCCTTTCTTTAACGTCTTTGGCTAGACGTTCCTGTCATCAATCACAATACTCGGGGTGAGTTAAACTGGTTTCTTCAATATTACATACTGGAAATCCTTCATAAAAAGGTTTCAAGCGATGACCATTAACTTTGAAGGTCTTACCAGTTTCAAGGCTTGCGATCTCAACTGCACCATGGGAAAATATGTTAGTGATAACAAAAGGGCCAATCCACCGTGATTGTAGTTTGCCAGGAAACAATTTCAATCGAGAATGGTAAAGTAATACTTTTTGACCTACAGAAAAATTCTTTCGGGAAATCATTTGATCATGAAAATCCTTTGTTTTTTCCTTGTAGATTTTAGTACTCTCATAAGCTTCTCTTCGAATCTCCTCAAGTTCTTGTAATTGAAGTTTTCTGTGTTCACCCGCCTCATCCATTCGCATGTTACATTGTTTTACAGCCCAATACGCCTTATGTTCAAGCTCCACAGGGAGATGACATGGTTTGCCAAATATTAAACGGTAAGGAGACATACCTATAGGGGTCTTGTAAGCTGTCCGGTAGGCCCATAATGTATCCTCAAGTCTTGTGCTCCAGTCTTTCCTGCTTGGATTGACGGTTTTTTCTAGAATAGACTTGATTTCTCGATTTGAGACTTCTACCAATCCATTGGTTTGAGGGTGGTATGCGGTGGAAGTGCGATGAGTGACCCTGTATTTTTTTAGTAGAGTTTCCACTATCCTATTACAAAAGTGTGTGCCACGATCACTGATAAGAGCCTTTGGTCTCCCGAACCTAGCAAAAATATGAGATTTAACAAAATCCACAACAACTTTAGCATCATTAGTTCGAGTCGCTTTGGCTTCCACCCATTTTGAAACATAATCCACAGCAAGAAGGATGTAAACATTGCCAAAGGAAGGAGGAAAAGGACCCATGAAGTCAATACCCCATATATCAAATATTTCACAAGCAAGAATAGGGGTAAGTGGCATTTGATCTCTACGTCCTAAGTTCCCAATCTTTTGACATCGTTCACAAGACTTACAAAACATAAAAGAGTCACGAAACAATGTAGGCCAAAACAAACCACACCCTAATACCTTTTGAGCTGTCCTCTTAGGGCCAAAATGTCCACCGCATGCATATGAGTGACAAAATTGCAAGACAGAAGGAATATCGTCTTGAGAAATACACCTTCTAATGATTTGGTCAGCACAATGTTTTCCACAAATATGGATCATCCCATACATAATACTTAGCATCACTTTTAATTTTATCTTTTTGAGCCTTAGACAAATCACTTGGTAGTGTCTTAGTAACCAAATAATTGACAATATCAGCATACCACGGAATTGTCTTTTGAATAGAAAAGAGATACTCATCTGGAAAATCATCTTGTATTTGTGTGGACCCTTCACTGATAGGAATTCGACTGAGGTGGTTGGCAACTAAGTTTTCTGAGCCTTTCCTATCACGTATCTCCAGATCGAACTCTTGTAAGAGGAGTATCCATCGAATAAGTCTTGGTTTCGCCTCCTTCTTCGCGAGCAGGTATTTAAGAGCTGCATGATCAGAGTAAACAATTACCTTAGTACCAAGTAAATATGATCTGAATTTTTCTAATGCAAAAACAACAGCCAAGAGTTCTTTTTCCGTTGTGGAATAGTTGCATTGAGCATTATCCAAAGTTCTGAAAGCATAATAAATGGCACGAGAAGCTCTCCCAACTCTTTGGCCAAGAACTGCTCCAACTGCATAGTTGCTCGCATCACACATGATTTCAAAGGGAAGGGTCCAGTTGGGTGGTTGGATGATTGGAGCAGAAGTTAACTTGTCCCTCAGTGTGTCAAAAGCGTTCTTACAGGCCTCATCGAACTCAAATGTCACTTTTTTTTTGTAGCAATCGACATAAGGGTTGAGTAATCTTGGAGAAATCCTTGATGAAGCATCGATAGAATCCTGCACTCCCAAGAAAAGACTGAATTTCCCGTACACTTACAGGGTAAGGTAAAGATTTAATCAGTTCTACCTTAGCTTTATCGACTTCAAGCCCCTTAGAAGATACTATATGGCCTAAAATGAGACTCTGTTCAACCATAAAGTGACATTTTTCATAATTCAACACTAGATTCTTATCTATACATCTTTGAAGCACTTTTGTAAGGTTAGTCAAACATGAATCAAAAGAATTACCATAAACGGTAAAGTCATCCATGAAAACTTCTATAATATTCTCCACATAATCTGAAAATATACTAACCATACATCTTTGGAATGTGGCTGGGGCATTGCAGAGCCTAAAAGGCATCCTTCGATACGCAAAAGTACCGAATGGACAAGTGAAAGTGGTCTTCTCTTGATCTTCCGGTGCCACTGGAATTTGATGAAAACCTGAATAACCATCAAGACAACAACAGTGAGAATGGCCAGCCAAACGTTCAAGCATCTGATCAAGAAAAGGAAGAGGGAAGTGGTCCTTCCGAGTTGACGCGTTTAACTTCCTGTAATCAACACAAACCCTCCATCCATTCTGAACCCGAGTAGGAATTAACTCACCATCGGAGTTTTCAATCACAGTTAAGCCTGTTTTCTTTGGAACAACTTGGATCGGGCTTACCCATTTGCTGTCGGAAATTGGATAGATCATACCTGCATCAAGAAGTTTCAAGATCTCTTTCTTAACTACCTCCATCATAGGTGGATTCAAACGAAGCTGAACTTCTCTTGAAGGTTTGCAATTATCTTCCATCAAAATCTTGTGCATGCAGGTGGAGGGGCTTAGTCCTTTAATATCAGCTATGGACCATCCAATGGCTTCTTTGTACTCCCTCAACACCCGAATCAACTTTTCTTCTTCTAAAGTACTTAGCTTGTTGGAGACTATCACAGCAAGAGTCTCCTTTTCTCCTAAGAAAATATATTTAGATGTTCGGGTAGGGGTTTTAATTCTAGCTTCGGTGCCTGCACAATAGAAGGAAGAAGTTTTGTGTTAGAAGGGGGTAAATGAATGTAGGACACATCATACCTGATAGGTTTTAATGATTCCAACTCCCAAATCTTGTCCTGCAAATCAGAGGATATTACAAACTTCTCCTTAAGAGTTGTCAATGCATGAATCGTAAGACTCTTATTAAGTACAACTTTCAACTCATCATCATCTATCAAATCAAATGTAGTCTGTGTTAATAGGTCAATAACATCAACAACAAAAACGGGTGAGATGTCACTAGGATATTTCATGGCATCATAAATGTTAAATTTAATCACTTCACCATCAAATTCCATAGTGAGGTTACCATCATGTACATCGATTTTTGTTCTAGATGTCTTAAGAAATAGTCTCCCTAATAATATCATCGATGAATTACGAGAATCATCATTTTCCATGTCAAGCACGTAAAAATCTACGGGGAAAACCAAACCATTAACTTGTACTAAAACATCTTCTAGAACTCCCTCAGGATAAACATTGGACCTATCAGCCAGTTAAACAATAACGCCTGTTTCCTTTAGGGGTCCAACATTTAAACATTGATAAACAGACAAAGGCATAACATTGATTGAAGCGCCTAAATCACACATAGCTTTAGTGATTCCAAGGTTACCTATTTTGCAAGGAATAGTAAACATACATGGATCCTTACATTTAGGAGGAAGCTTCTTTTGAAGAATAGCTAAAACATTCTCACCTACACTAATCTTTTCATTACCTTTCAGCTTTCTTTTGTTAGTGCACAATTCTTTTAGAAATTTAGCATAACGAGGTACTTGCTTAATAGCATCCAGCAAGGGAATGTTTACCTCAACTTTGCGAAAAGTGTCAAGAATCTCTTTTTCTTCAGCTTCATTCTTGGATTTTGCTAGTCTGGAAGGGAAAGGAGGTGCTGTTGTCATGACCTTTGGTGGTTCAATGAGGGGTCCTTTGATCTGATTGTTCTGCTGGCTTGGAGTTGGAGTTTCTTTCTCAGTCTCTACCTCAGGATTAGTTCGGTGATCCTCCTCATTTGATCCCTGCAATTTCGTTCCACTTCTCAAGGTAATTGCATTAGCACTTTGCTTTGGATTTGTGACTGTTTGAGAAGGTAACTTACCTTGAGTTTCCAACCTATTTAGAGAAGAAGCAAGTTGACTTACCTGATTTTCCAAGTTGTGGATGCTCTGCTTTGTCTCATCCTGAAATTGTTTTGTATTAACGGCAAGTGATTTAACAATTTCCTCAAGGGACATACCTGAAGTGGAAGGAGCCTGTGATACTTGGTTTGATGGCTTGGGTTGGAATTGTTAGAAGTTTTGTGGTTTATTGCCATATCTGAAGTTAGGGTGATCCCTCCATCCGGGATTGTAAGTATTTGAATAGGGATCATACTTCCTCTGCGGTTGTCCTGGAAATCCGCCTATAGCATTGGCGTGTTCATGATTGTCATCTTGCAATGTGGGGCACATGTCGGTCGGATGACTAGGAGCAGCACAAATTCCACAGGCTTTCACCTGTTGGGTATTTCCAAGAGCTAGCTGCTGCACAAGGGAGGTAAGATTAGAAATTTGATGTTCAAGGTTAGACACATTTACCTCATTTACCTTCCTTGAAGACGTATCATGCCTATACCCAAATTGTTGCGAATTGGCAGCCATAATGGAGATCAATTCCCTAGCTTGACCAGGGGTTTTGTTTACTATGGCGCCTCCACTTGCAGCATCCATCATCTTTCTTTCCATCGGAAGTAGGCCCTCGTAGAGGTATTGGATAAGGAGTTGTTCAGATATCCCATGTTGTGGGCAGCTTGCACACAATTGCTTGAACCTCTCCCAATACTCATGAAGAGTCTCGGTGTCCCTTTGTTTTATACCACAAATTTCTCTTCTTATACCAGCGGCTCTGGATGCGGGGAAGAATTTGTCCAAGAAGAGTCTCACCATATCTGTCCAAGTGGTGATAGAACCTGGAGGCAAATAAAACAACCAATCTTTAGCTTTAGTACTTAAAGAAAATGGAAAAGCACGTAACTTGATTTGGTCATCGGTTATTCCTTGCGGCCTCATACTAGAACACACTATATGGAACTCTTTCAAATGCTTATGAGGATCTTCATTCTCAAGACCATGAAATGTAGGTAGTAGATGTATCAACCCAGATTTCAATTCGAATTCCACGGCTAGTTCGGGGTAGTGAATACAAAGTGGTTGTTGATTCACATCCGGTGCAGCCAACTCCCTTAAGGTTCTCTCGAGATTTGTCATGCCGTCCTCTTTTTCAGAATCAGACAAGTCCGATACTAAGTTCGGTCTAGTGGATGATCTAGCTTCTTGTCGTAGCCTCTTTAGAGTCTTCTCAATCTTCGGATTATAAGTTAGTTCACCTGTTGAGAAGAACGAGTCATACAAGAATAGAAATAAATTTGACACCAATCCCCGGCAACGGCGCCAAAATTTGGTGGGTGTCGAATCCAACAAAAATAAAACCTACTCCTAGACAATTATATGATTTGCATATAGTGGTGAGTAGGGTCGAATCCACAGGGATTGGTAAAGATATTTCTATTTAAAGAGAACAATAAGAAAAAGGAAAATGGGGGGGGGGGGGGGGGGGGGGGGGGGGGGGTGTTGTTGTGAATCAAATAAAGTAAAACAAGGTAAGAAAATCAGATATTGGTAAAAGTCTAGCCAAAGGAATCAAGATGGTTTAATTCTAGGAATTGATCATCGATGCAAATGTTCTCTATTCTTGTTCTAGATAAATTGGTTATGGTTATTAACAAGCTCTAACAACCTATCTCTCCTTACTTCCTCGATAACCTCAGACAAGCGCTTTGAATTATTTCTCTTATTGATTAAACAACCCTTAGACAAGCGCTTAGGATTTAATCTATCAATAGCATTAAGATCTAGAGAGACTACCATTCATGCCAGTAGATTATAAGATAACCTATTTAAACATGATCACACACCTCCATAACATGAATTCGATCATCTCTTTTATAACCAAATATGTTATTGCGTCACTAAGACTAGAACAATCAAACAATTACGGATTTGACGTACTAGTTGACAATATATTAACTTGCTAATTGAGTAGAAGAGCTCTATTCATACCAATCAACAAAGATAATAATGACAAAACGATCAGAAGATATATGAATACCCGAAAACAAAGAATAGAATAAATACAAGTCAATTAGACCTCACAATTCGTGGAGAATTAAACATCTATGACCCTTTGGCTAGAAAAGTAGCTTAGCTACTCATGTTCATCAATAAAACGAAAAATAAAAATAAAAACATAATGAACCGTGTTGCCTGCTCTGCCTCCGCGTTTCCTTCTTCAAGATCCAAAATTCCAAGATCAAAAGTTGTCCTAACCCTCTAGGGTTGGCTCTATTTATACTATTAGATGGATAGCATGTGATCTTTTGCTAGCAAGATACGAAAATATCTTTCCTTTTCCAAGTAGATTTCGAGAAGTGAAGATACGTCTGCCTGGCACGCCCCACCACACGGCCGTGGGTCAAGCCGTGCCATCCTCTGTGCATAATCTTTAAGTCTTCAACCGCGCCCAGTGTGAACCACGGTTACACACACGGCCAGATTTCAAGCCGTGCCTTCATCTGTACATTATCTTCAAGTCTTCATCCGTGTCCAGTGTGTACCACGGTTACACCTACGGCTAGATTTCAAGTCGTGCCTTCATCTGGTTGATGTTCCACACTTTCTTCTCATTGACACACCTAGCTTCCACCACGGCTTCAAGCACGGTTTATCCCACGGGTTCCACCACGGCCGTGCCTTAAGCCGTGTCTCTCTCTGTTGAAAGTCCTCATTTTCGCCTTCTTATCCAGTGTGTAACACGGTTTGAACCTTGGCCGTGCCTCAAACCATGCTTCCTCCGGTGGTGTAATTCCTTGTCTTGATCCAAGTTGTAGATGACTTCTCTAAAATACTTGAATTAGCATCCTTGACTCCATTTAACCTGATTTATCACGATGATAGAATTAAAGTACCATTTCCTTATGATTTCTATAAAATCAATAATAATTTAACACAATTTATATTATAAAGATTGAGTATAAAATGGCTCTATCATTATCTCTTTGGTCTAATATAAATATGTAATCCTACATGGAAGTGTCATCATGTTAGACATCTTTTGAAAAAAAAAAAAATCTTTGATTGAGTTTTGCTCTCAATTATACTGTTCTTATCCATTTCTTTGATTGTAGCAAACTTTAGTACTTATCAAGCTATTTTATAGATTGTGGCATACTTTCATTTTTGTAATTCATATGTCATATCAAATCTCATTAATAAACCCATTAGTAAATACTCTGTGAGTCATATTTCTTTAACACCTAGATTGTATTCGCTGAAGTGAGTCATATCAATTGTTAATTCAATCAACCCCCAATGTAATTTATTATTGTGAGTTATATTGATTGGTAATTCTTCCATGTCTTTTATATTTCCATTGTTCCTTACATAATAACCCATAAATATATTTCCATTCTACATATTAAAATTACAATCTTATTCTTAGCTGCACTTATTGGTCGTGTTGGATTCTATTTTAGATTCTAAGGCACATCATATAGTTCTTGAGGAAAAAGAGGAAGAAGAAACCAGTGACTTTTCTAATCATAAATTCAAAAGTTCAAAATAATTAAGGCTTTAGAAGGAAAATTAGGATATTCCTACAATAGTAAGCTCACTTGATATTGAGGGACTCTTTAGACAAATTGATGAAATTCCTTTAAAACCAATTACCATGGATAAAGCTCAATAGAACATGTTTTATGAAACAACAACAATTGAAAAGGAGCACTTTTTATGAGCGCTCCTTAGACCTAGATGTATCTTTAAAGGAGACATAGCATTATGTTGATAGAGCATTGTGAAGTGGCCTAACTATAAAGAGGAGGGGTATCATGAGACATAATGCCATCAATAGAAGTTTCATTGAATGTATTGTTTGCTTGACTATCAAAGAGTCTTACAAGGACTCTAGTTTCATCATTGCCATTCTCATCTATCTGAATGGTAGTGTTTAAATCATCATCATTATATGGCAAGGATTCATTTTTCTCATCAAAGATATGTACAGGAGTACTCTCTTTACTATTAGCAGTGTGTTTAGGAGTCCCTTTAAAGTCAACTAGTTTATCATCCTCTTCTTCATTTGTAATTTCAACAACAATTGGTCAATTATCAATTCAAAATTCTTTTCCAATACCATATCGATTAGGAAATGGTTGAATACTACGTAGAGTTGATTTTAAGGGATTGATGTCTTTTGAGGTATTGATAGTTGTATTGCTGGGTTCCTACCTTTTGATCTATACTCAATCGAAGCATTAGTTATTTTTGATCCCTCTTATCTTGCAAAAGACAAGGAAAACAAGTTTATAAGAAAAGTTGGTGATAATAGAAATGATAATAAAAAATAAAAGAGAGAATATTGACAATAATGATACCTCGTAAATATGAAAGTGCTTCACTTGTCTAATAATAAGCAAAGAAGGAATGGAATGACTACTCTATGTCTTGCTTTTTGCACCAAAAGATGACTTTGCCTTTTCATTGGAAAGATGGAATTGAAATTCATACTTGTAGATGGGCTCCTTTAGTAGTTCTTCCTTAACTACATTAGATAGATATTCTTTAACTAGCCAATTGAAGTAAATCTAGATCGCAATGAAGAAGGGAAATACAATTGCTTAACTTCTAAACAAATATCTTTAAAATCTACTAGGTTAAGTGCTTGGCAACATTCATCAAAGTCTTCATTGATGTTTATAATTTAGTGAATACCCTAGTCAAATCTAGATTGTTGTGTGACCTTGTGAGGTAAATATATCATAACTTTATGCTTCAAGAAATAATTAGAAGAGTCTCTCCAATCATGAAGAGAAGGAAGGCCTTTGGGTGAATACCACAAAACAAACCCAGTGTCACTAGCATTAAGTTTTTCTTGAGCTCCTAATAGATACACTATATCTTTAGATCCTTTCGGGTAAAATTCTTGGAATTATAAATAACTAGCTAGTCTACTTGTATAAGGATGGAAATTCACCTCTTTTATATTATCTATCACATGGAGTAGTGAACCTAAAGGTTTTTTGTCAATCCATGCAAAAGCTTGAGGCTCGACATGATTAAGTCTATTTAAACACAAACCAAAATGTCTTCTAAATCATTCAACAAAAAATACTTGCAAGAACACCACATCAACATGTGGTAGTATAGTGTGATGTTCCTTTGACCTTATTGAAGTTTCGTAGTATAAGTTGAGATGTTGAGACAAGGAGCATAGATAGAATAATCTTAAGGCAAAATGCGCTCTACATGCTATATGAACTACCAAATGAAAGAATTGATGATTGCCACCGTTTGTTAAACCATTGGGATCACATATAGAGATAAAGCTCATATCTTTAAAAAAAAAAAAGGAGAAAGGAATGTAAGTTCAAGTGGAAGTGAATATGAAAAGGATCCATAATGGGTATAATTAAATACTTACTTATATTGATCATTTGTATTGTTTGCTTCTTTTTGCTTAAAGAAGTACTTAATCCATGTAGAGAATGTAGCTTCCTTATGACTATCAATGGCTACTTCTAAGGCTGATATGATTTCTTGGTCTTCTTTAAAGACACTAGCTGTGGTGATATTAATCAACTTGAAGTTGTGAAAATGTAAAAGTTTACACACATTTTCCAATTTAGGGGTGATTTCTCCGCCGTGAAGTCACAAAAGTATGAGTTTGTATGCTTTATCGAGTTATAATTGTTTATCAAAACTCCATTTCATTTGGATGGGGAAACCTAAAACGAGAAGAAATCATTATAGGGTAATATGATTTTTGTAGCCTTTACAACATCTATATATCGTGACTCACCCATAATATAATTCACTTAAGGGCGCTAACTAGGCACAATTTGCTTGGGAAGAAAATTTGAGTATTTGAAATGAGAAGTTCTCCCATTTTATTCCAAAAGTCTGTTGTGAAGTTTTTTATATTTTTTCTATCTTCAACCCGAGATTCTTGCTTTATGAAGTGTAAAACACTATTAGCTTGTTGGTGCTCATGCATGTTTTTCTCATTTGTACATATTCGAAAGTAATTTTTCTTAATTATTGAGTTAGGCTATATGAAGACACTTTTGGCACATGATTGTTTGAAAATGTCTAGATCTCTTTATTCTTGTCAACATTACTATTGTAATACCCGGTTTTCTTAGTATCTTTATCCATTACAAGTGATAGCAACAACTTCGTTTAATCACAACCATTAGAGGAGGAAAAGAGATGAAGCTTGATCTAATAGTATCACTACTTGTAGGATATAAATAAACAATAAAGATGAGTTAATTGCATAATAAAGTGAGGATAGTAATGCGAAATGAGCCAATTAAAGTGAATCATAAAGGGATCAGTTCACTTCTTAACGTCGCGAAGACACAAGCAATGAAATACTCGTGGATATACTGTACAATTGACGTGGTAGCCTTCCGTTCAAAAATCCGATGATTGGCGTAGTACATCCAATTGAAGGAAAATGGTTGCATTTTACAATTGAAATTATGACACGTGTCTCCAATTCCTATTACTTCCTGACCGTGTAAAGGCTGTGTAGCATGGATCCGATTCTTAGTTTGGAGACACTTATTGTTTTACCCATGTCCGAAGCCCCCTTTGGGAAATCCCGAAAAAAAAAAGAAAAAAGGAAAACACAAAACTAGAAGGCTCGGGGGTTGAAGAGACTATTTGTGGGCAAATGACCTCAATAGATGTTTGGTGATGGGATTGACATAGATATTAGGTTTGGAGTTAGTATGGGTATTGAGCAATGTTGTTGTTCGAAGCTAGTGTCAAAGACACTTCAGCATGTTTTTAAAAGCAGTGTTCGATGGAGATCGGTGGTTTGAAGGTTGGTTTTATAAAGTAGCAGAGAATGCGTTGTAGGTGTTTGATAAGATGGGTGAGAAGGATTTGGTAGCATTGAAGTTTTTGATTGGTGGGTATACTTAGAATGGTTGTGTAGGATAGTCTAGTTGGTTTGTGCGCAAGGTATCAAGGGATTGGATATGTGTATAAGGCATTTGACAAAACAAATGGGAGGAAATAGGTGTCGTGGAGCCCCTTCTTGATTGATGGGTATGTGTGATGCGGAGAGATTTAGACTATAAGGGAGTTGCTCGACAAAATGTCTCAAAGGAATTTAGTATTATTAGAACACCATGGTTGACACATATACTCAAAATGGGTTGTTAAATTTAAAAATGGAAGGGAGCAGGATTGAGTCAACAGAGTTTGTCACTCTTTCAAGGGCAGAGAAAGTCACATGTTACGACAGCGAGTTTGAAGCTAATAGAGGCTCACGGCCTAATTGTATTTCAGTTAACAGAGATAAAAAGAAAGTGGTAGTCCGCATGATTTATGTACACAGACTGGGCTAAAGACTAATATATATATATATATATATATATATAGATATAGATATAGAGCAGAAACACCAGTTCGTGAAGCTTAAGTGTGAACCGGGATTTAAAAAAAAAATAAAAAA
Source organism: Laguncularia racemosa (assembly GCA_037954665.1). Classification (NCBI taxonomy): domain Eukaryota; kingdom Viridiplantae; phylum Streptophyta; class Magnoliopsida; order Myrtales; family Combretaceae; genus Laguncularia; species Laguncularia racemosa. The sequence goes on from JBBMOL010000066.1 coordinate 1,325,174, forward strand.
ATAATACACATTCAGTTAAAAAAAAAAAAAAGAAGAAGAAAGAGAGAGAGAGAGAGAGCAATCGAAATAAAGTAAAGAAGAACTCAATCATATCGGGCAGAATCATCCAAACTTTCAAAGAAAATACACACTCAGAAATCAAGTGACAAAGCGACAAAAGCCAAGATATATATATCTTCAGCAATAGTAATGAAATTTTCATACCTGTCGGTTTTGGTTTTCCTTAACCGTGACAGCTTTGATCTGCTTTTTTGCTCCGATTTCTTGGCTCTTTAGTCCTGCTCTTCAAACGCTGGTCTTCAAATTTCTGTTTCGACCTCTAATGCATATTGGTAGAAGAAGAATGTGAGCAAAGGCGTAAATGAAGAGATGAAGATTAAAAGTGTATGAAGGTGGTGCACCGCTGCCAGTAAGGACTTGCTCGAGCAACTAGAATGTCCTCTGATAACGAGTGAACATGGATGATGTGTCCAACCCAATTATCATAGTCACACTTTGTTACCACTTGAACACCAAGTTGGCTAAGAGCTGGATAATAGAGGAAATAGAGACTGAAAGTATATAAAAATAGTATGTATGAAGGTTGAAAATGTGTTATAATGGAAGGATGGGGATTAGAAGTATATGGTGATAATGCACTCTATCCAGCAAGGACTTATGGTAATGAACGGAGCTCAACAATAGCAAAACTAGCAATTGTTAGAGCTTGCTCTAGCAACTGTAATGTATTGCAAAAATGAATGAACGCCTAGTTCAATCTAAGTAACACAGTCACTCTTATTGCTGCCTAAAGACCAAGCTGACCAAGAGTTAGGCTAGAGAAGAATGTGGAGGTTGTGAAAGGAAATACAAAGAAGAAAAGAGAATTTTATGGGGGTCTCAAACGTGTGAATGGATATATGAGAAACCTGAAGAAGCAGTAAGAAAAAAGGAAACGAATGACAGAAATATTAAGTATAGGTATTTGCCGAAAACAGCAATGGCAGGGATGAAATGAGCTTAAATATGATGTTGAGGATGAGGTTATAAGGACATGAGACTCCTCATTAGTGACACTTTTCCAAAGTTTGTTATGAGGAATATTCTTCTAGGATAGATTTTGTTTTTATCCTGACGAAGTGTGCTGATGATGAGTATGACAGCTAAGCAGGAAAGGCTGAGGTGTATTGGTATCAATAGGTTTTGCAAGACAATAAAATATTATGGGTTTATTCTTGGCTGGAAAATGCATCGGAAAGAGCTTTATAAAATGTTGAAGAAATTCATGCAAAATGCAAATTAAAGGTGCAAGGAAAAGTACAAGGAAGAATAAATATATGGTCATTTGCTAGAGGGGAATAATAGAAAAAATGTTCATTATTGTACCATGCAGCTACTAGATAATGACAGATCCCCAAGTCCATTATATGGAATATTCCCAATTTCCAGTGATTAAATGTTTGTTGAAGTCCAAAGGAAGATTATCAAATTATAGAGGGGTCAATGCGTATGCATTCTGAGAGCTACACAAACATATATGTATTATCTCTACATCTTGTTTCATTTTGTGTATGAGGTGATATATTATTGAGAGCTTCATTACGATGGTGTGAAGAATAGGCCTTACATTTTCAATCCAATAGCAGTTATAATTTAAAGTATGTGTTCATCGGTTTGGGGTATAAATTGCAGTGTACTATGGAGGTACAGACTAGGTGGCATTTTTTTTTTTTATTTAAACGTGACCGACTTAAAAATGAGTGAACATGGGTAGAAGCAATGTTGCTCAACAATGTTTATTGATGTGCTACTCCATATAAAGAAGCCTTTCTACAAAAATCCCAATCCCAAGAAAGAAAGTGGGAATATTGGCTTGGTCCATCCCTTCGTAGAGCACAAAAAAGATCTATAAGCAAATAAATAGATTAATTCAAGGGCGACGAGACTAAGGAGCTGCTTCAAAGCCCGATGCAATTCAAATTATTAGTCATTCGCCCCAAAAATAGGGTACTTCCCGGCCTCTCCTAGAAGGAAATTCTTTTTACAGGTGTCAAAGCCTTAAGAGGAAGGCCAATTCCTCGCATGTTTTGCAGCTAAAATGTCAATGGTAGCAAGTAAAGTATGGAGTAATGAATTCTTATTCAGATTTCTTTACGTGAATGAAGAGTATATTCACAATGGGCAGAGAGCTTACAAGCTGTGTATGGGTGGGGTTTTACATATTGAATGATGAGTTCTATTCCATACTGTATTTTCATGTTGTTGATCAAGGATATTCATTTCTAAGGCAAGGGTTATTTCAAATACATACATATATATATATATATATATATAAAAGTACATGAATTTTTCTTTTGGGACAATTTGTTATATGGAATATGTTAAATTGTCTCAAGAATGTGGGTAGCATCTCAAAGACTTAGGGAAATTCCCGAAAGTTCAAGGTCCTTTGCAATCAATTTGGGTCACAAACACTGGTTGAATGGAACATAAAGCCACAGAGGCGAGATGGTGATTGCTTTATTATACAGGAACTAATTATTTGGGACAATCATGGTCCAAGCAATGTTTACATCCTTATGTCAATTAAAGCATTGTCATGCCGCTATGATTGAAGCAGCCTATAGTTTACCATTGAACAAGCATTTTCCTTTGCATATTTGTGAGCCAATGAAGACAGCTATGGTCATATGTGAGTAGCTATTTGTGCTTTATTGGAAATGAATCAGCACTACAGACATGACTCTACTACACTAGTGTCAACCCCGCAAGAAGAGTAATTTATGAGAAAGGCAATACAATTTAGATTATCCCAGGCAACGTACGCAATTAAAGGATGCTGCAAATTTGTACATTAATAAAATATTAAATTACCTTGCAGTGTGGTGCTAAGTTGTATATTATAACTCACCAAGAAGTGAAATCTTTAATTATGTAAACACATTTGGCAGTAGTGCAACTATTATGAAGTACACAAGCATCAGACAGCGGCTTAGCCACACAAAAGACTTATTTAATGTCCAAACCTCTTCGATACTGTTCAAAGGACTTTGGCCAAGAAGCAAAAATGAAGAGGACTAAATTCAATTTATAGACTTTTAACTTAGTATATAAATGAATTTAACTCTTTAGGCCGAGATGACAAGGCTTAGAGAATTAACAAGCCCATGTATTTAGGAATGATTATAGGAGATTTGGTAAGGTGGATTGGAGTAAGGCCCATTGGATCGGCTAATCCAATATAGACATTTTTTAATATGGTTCATGCATTAGAGGTCTTCAATAGGTCTAGGCTCTTAAGAAGCCTATGTGAGGATCCATTCATTTATAACCATCGATCGATATTACCATATGATGGATAAGATTTATGATCAAGTTCTATAAATACTCAAGACATCTTTATTTAAGAGGGGAAAATTTGGAGAGGAATGTTATTACTTTACTAAATTGTTTTCTCAAACTAAAATTTATTAAAAAACATCTATTTGTCACTAAAGCACTTAAGCCTAATTGAAATTTCCTACTCCTCCTTCTCATCCTATTCACCTTGCTTATCTTTATACGTGTCACTTCTCTCCTTTAGCTATGTATAATGCTTTTGCACTCAGTATGCACATGATCCCCATATTTGAACCTATACACTTACACAAACAATCCTTGTTTGCATGGTAGAACAAAACAATAGTATTGACATTCATTTTGTTCATGTTCACATTAGTTCTAGATTGCTTATTCCTATTTATGTGCAATCAAAGTTCCAACTTGCTGACTCTTTAACTAAAGCTTTTTGCGATTAAAGGGTTTAACTTTTATGTTCCAAGTTGGGCCTTTAAGAGGCTCCAACTTGAGAGGAATGCTAAGAATATGTGTTTATTTATAACATGTGCCATTTTTCTATTATGCCACATGTCTTTAGAAGATTGCTTGAGTTAGTTATAATAGTTGTACAAGCTAGTTTTTGTATAAATAGCCTAGTGTTGTATTCAAAGGAACTAACTGAACAAAATAGAATTCTATAGAAATATCTATAGAGATGACATGTATAGGATTACATCAAAAAGGTCCACATTAGATTATTTAAATGTACAACTGTAATACATGTGTCAAATTACCAGTGGATGTTTACTTAGTTAAGTTAGTTGATGTATGACTATAAGTATAAAGAAATGAATGAAAACATAGCAGCTTTTCAACCGGAAAATCTTGTTCTTCTTGAATACAATTTGTCACAATTTCCTTTCATTCTCAATTTTCATTTTCTAATATGGAATTCTAATATGGTATTAGAGCGGGTTGTGAGAGTGTTTCTTGATTCTGTTTAATTGATTCTTGGTTCAGATTGATTACTAGAGTTAGTGTTTTTCTTGGAAGTTAAATTTTTGTATCTAGGTTGAAGATGAACAGCACATATGCAAATATCATGGATCCTTTTTATCTCTTAGGGTCAGATAGTTTGGGAATGTCAATTGGCAATTTGATCTTTAATGGTAGTAACTATCTTTCATGGAGCAAGTCTGTGAAGTTAGGACTTGGGGCGAAGATGAAGATCGGTTTCATAGATGGATCAATCCAAAAGCTTGTTGATACATCTTCGGATTTGATCAAGTGGAACAGATGTGACTATGTGGTGAGGTGCTGGTTGTTGAATTCCATGAACATAGATTTAGCGTAAATTTTTTTGTATACAAAGTAAACCTTTGAGCTATGGAAGGAGGTTAATGATCTTTCAAATTCAAAATGAAATAGCAAATCTTAGACAACATAATAAGATGGTTAGCGTATATTTTAATAAATCAAAGCACTATTGGGACAAATTACACGAGTTACATTCATTTCCTAGCTGTGAATGCAGAAGATTAGATCTTTGTACTTATGCATTTAAAAATAGAGTTCTAGAATATGAATCTCATAGCAAGTTGATTCAATTTTTAATGGGACTCAATCATGCGTATGAAGGGATCGGGAATCGAATTCTTGCCACAGATTCTTTTCCGTCTATTAATAGAGCCTATTATCCGGTACAATAGGTGGAGAAACAAAGATAAGTCATTGGAATATTGGGTTATGATGTAGAGGTTTCAACTTTTGTTTCAAAAAAATTTGTGGCACCCAATAATAATAATATTAGTCAAGTTGTTGACAAAAGAAAATTTAAAAAGGACTTATTTTGCAAGTATTGCAAAGGGGAAGGTCATACTGTGGATACTTGCTTCCAGCTAGTGGGGTATCCGGGATGGTGCAAGGGAAAAAAAGACTAACTCAAGCGGAAAACCATCTGCTGCAAATTATTGCAATAATGTGCTTGAGACTCCATTTAATGAGCAAAACTCCATTGCAGCAATCATGGATCAAAAGCCAATTGATAAGTAATTTTTCTAAAGCATTTGTCAAGAGGTCTTTAAGATGATGAGGGATAAGGATGAAGGACCTGTTGTTGTGAATGTTGCTCATGCAGGTAACTATATACTTGAACATCCTTCCTATTATATTAATTCAGTTAGAAATAAATTAGCTCTTTAGATAGTTGTTGTAGGGGCTTCTGATCACATGACATCATGCTATGTAATACTTTATGACGTTCAAAAGTTACCAATTCCAGTTCAAATTAGATAACCTGATGGAAGTTCATTAAGCACTCAAAATGTAGGAAAAGTAAAATTGACAAAACACCTGACTATAGAACATGTTCTATTTGTCCCTAAATTTTCTTATAGTCTTTTATCAGTTCAAAAACTACTTAGAGATCATTCATTACAAGCAATATTTGATCCATTTACACGTAAATTCCAGGACCTGAGATTTAGAAATGTTGTGGCTTCGGCCAGGTCAACAAATGGGCTATATGTACTTGAATTTGACCAGTCCAAGGAAGCCGATGTTACAACTCATTCCTATAATTCTGATGTAGAAAACTTGAACACAGTCCATTCATTTGATACATAAGCATTTAGGACATACTTCTATATCTAAGTTACAACACTTGGAGATGTGTAAACATTTAGATTTCGATAATTTCCTATGTAATACATGTCATGAATCAAAGTTTCATAGATTGCCTTTTTTTTTTTAAATCTCAACTTCTACTTCTTTTACATTTGAATTACTTCATATAGATGTTTGAGGTTCTTATAGAGTTACTTCTTTAGATGGTGCAAGTTTTTTCCTAATTGATGATTACACTTGGGTTACTTGGACATACTTACTTCACCATAAACATCAAACACCTTCAATTCTAGAATAATTCTTCAAATATGTCAAAAATCATTTTTCAATTACTCCAAAAACTATCAGAATAGATCATGGAGGAGAATTTATCTCTAAAAGTTGTCAAGACTTGTTTCAAAACCTTGGAATATTACATCAAAGAACTATTCCTTATACACTACAGCAAAATGGAAAAGTGGGAAGGAAGCATAGATATCTATTAGAGACTTCAACAGCTTTTAGAATACATGCCAATTTACTAAAAGACTTTTGGGGTGAGTGTGTACTTACTACTGCATTCCTAATAAACAAAATGCCAATGTCTAATTTAGGATGGAAATCACCATATGAAATGCTTTTTCATAAACCACCTAATATGATAATCTTAAGGTAATGGGTTGCCTATGTTATATTGCAAAAATTATGCTAAATCCTGATAAGTTTGATCCTAAAGGAATAAGATGTGTATTCCTTAGTTATGTAAATGGTCAAAAGGGTATAAGGTTTACAATATCTCTACTAAACAAATAATGATGAGTAAAGATGTTGGATTTTTGAAGATATCTTTCCTTTTAGAGATGATTCTTCTATCAAATCTTATCCTATTAGTCCTATATTATCTAAAAATCCTGTTTTGTTTGAAATAGCTCCAAGCTTTAATTTAGATGAGCTAATGACAACATAATCACAAATTTCTTCTGAAATTTTCCCAGTATTATTGATCCTTTATCCCTTGTTCAACCAAATAATAATACATCTTCTGTTCTTAGAAGGTCTTCTAGAACAAAAACATCTCTTCCTAGTTTTAATATTTTGTGCATTTAGCTAAATCTGTAGGGGTTGCCGACTCGACTACACCATCACAGATCACATACCACACTCCTTATCCTTTATTTGACAGCTAATTATATAACAAATATCCCATCGAATTCATTGCTTCATCAGCTAATGTTTTAACTACAAAAGAGCTAGTTTATTACTCTCAAGCAATTAAGGAAAAGGAATGGATTCAAGCGATGGAATAAGAGCTTATTGCTCTTGAATCCAATGACACTTGGGAACTTACTTCTCTACCTAAGGGAAAGAAAGCTATTAGATGTGAATGGGTATATAAAATAAAATATAGACTAGATGGAAGTGTGGAAAGGCACAAAACAAGGTTAGTTGTGAAGGGTTATACACAAATTACTGATTAGGATTTCCATGATACATTCTCCCTAGTTGTGAAACTAATCATTGTTAGAATTGTATTGGCTATTTCTATTGCATATTCATAGCCTTTACATCATATTGATGTTAATAATGCACTTTTACATGGCTATATTAATGAAGAAATCTATATGGTTCCTCCTGAAGGCTATGGTAAAGCATGAAATAATCAAGTTTGCACGTTGAAAAAATTGTTGGATGGTCTCAAGCAAGCCTCTCAACAATGGAATGTAGAGATATCAAAGTTTTTTATGTCTCTTAGATTCTCTCAATCCAAACATGATTATTCTCTATTTACACAACAAACAACTATTGGTTTTGTTGTGGTTCTTCTTTATGTAGATGATATTTGATGATGATTGTATTTTTAATTTGAAGAAAAAAAACTAGATGAGGTGTTTACTATAAAGGATTTGGGAAAGGTGAGATGTTTCCTTGGATTGGAAATTTACAGGACTGATAATGGTTGCTTGATTAATCAAAGAAAATTGTTGTTAGATATATTGGAAGAAGCTAGCCTTACTGCTACAAAGTTAACCAAGACACCATTTCCTTCTAGACTTAAATTAAATCATGAAGATGGAGAATTACTTGAGAATCCAACTTCATTTCAACGACTAGTTGGTAGATTGTCATATCTCAACTTCACAAGACTTGACACTAGCTTTGTAGTTCATCATTTGAGTACTTTTCTTGTAAAACCATGAGTGCCACACACGCAAGCTGCATTACATGTTCTAAAGTATCTTAAAGGAACTATTTCTCTTGGACTCTATTATCCTGCTGCAAATGATCTTGGTTTCCATGGCTTTTCGGATTCTAATTGGGTTGCAAATATTACGGATAGAAAATCCATTAGTGGATATTGTATCTTGCTTGGATCAACCTTAGTGTCCTGGAAGACAAAGTTGCAAAATACTGTATCAACATCTTCAACTGAGGCAGAGTATAGGAGTCTTGCTTCTGCAACAAAGGAAATCTTATGGACATCTTATATTTTACATGATCTTCATATCCCAATTAGTTGCCTGTATCATTACATGGTGACAACAAGTCTACGTTACTCATTGCTATCAATCCAAGTTATCATGCCAGAACAAAACATATTGACATTGATATACACTTCGTTAGAGATTACATTCCTTCTAGTTTTATTTCTACTAAATATGTGCCTACCAGATTGCAACTTGTTGATCTATGCACCAAGTCACCGCCTAAAACACAACTTCATTTCCTAAGGTTCAACTGGGGACTTCAAGAAGCACTAACTTGAGGGGGTGTAAAGATGACGTGTATAGGATTACATTAGATAGGTTCACGTTAGATTATTTAAATGTACAATTATAATACATGTGTCGAATTACTAGTAGATGTTTACTTAGTTAAGTTAGTTGATGTATGACTATAAACATAAAGAAACTAATGAAAACAGAGCAGCTTTTTCGATTGGAAAATCTTGTTATTCTTGAATACAATTTGTCACAATTTCCTTTCATTCTCAATTTTCATTTTCTGATATGGAATTCTAACAATATCTTGCTCCGTTCTTCTTCTTCAACAGTCAATGGACATTTCATCATCTATTTTCGGTCAAGATTTCGATAAGAGGCACAAGCACAACTGTATTATGCTAAAAGGTCTTTCTCATTCAAATTAGTCATCTGATTATCGTTCATATCATTGGAGACTTCTCTGATTTGCCTAAAAGCACCTTCCTTAACCCATTATGAATTGCCAACGTCGTCTATACTTGCCATAGACTGAAATCGGTGTGGATATTATACTTCTCATTATCGAACTTCATCGATGCCGTTAGTAGAGAATTCAATACTTCCAAGAACAAAGCCAACGAACTATAATACCTTAAATCTCGAGTCACGAATTAATCCTAGAGCAAGAAAACAGCCAATAGGAAAGCAAACATCACACCACATAATCTGGATCAATTGCTCCCATGGCCTAATCAATCGCATTTCAACCTAATCACACCACATAATTGTTATTACTATTACTTGGAGTGAGTTAGTCAAGGCACTGCAAGCAAGGTTTGGGAAGAAGGCGTATGAAGATCTAATGGCAGAACTTAAGGAATTACACCAAGTAGGAGCCCTGCAAGACTATTTAGAAGAATTTGAGCACTTAGTGACTTAGGTTAAGCTTCCAGAAGCCTACTTGATAAGCTGTTTTCTGAGTGGACTGCACCCTACCATCCAGTACCCTATACACATGTTCAATCCCCAAACTCTGCAAGAAACCTACTCCTTGGCCAAATTACAAGAAGCAAACCTCCTCTCCACCAGCCAATACCTAAAAACTCCTCGCCTAAACACAGCACCTAACTCACCCACCTCTTACATACCCTTTCCGTCCTACTGGACCCCAACTTACCCCAGAAACCTACCCAACACTACTATCTATAATAAGAGCCCTCAAACACATAATAACACCCATAAACCATCAAACTCCACTCATCCACAAACCCGACTCACTAAAAGACTTACCCCTGAAGAACTAGAGGAAAAGAGAAGGAAAAAGCAATGCTTTTGGTGTGATGAACCTTTTGGACCAGGCCATAGATGCAAAAAAAGGTTGAATATGTTACTAGTGGAAGCTGAGGAAGGCAAGGAAGACGCTGAGGAGGAAGACATTCCTCCGGAAGAAGTGGAAGTTGATTTTGCTAAGCTCACCCTCAACGTTTTGAACCAGGACTAGGGGCATCACATAAGCAGCATGAAGGTGAGTGGATATTTCAAGAAAAGGAAGCTGAACATACTAATTGATACCGGCAGCTCACTAAATTTCATCGATGAGCGCTTAGCCAAGGGTCTTGGATGCTCCTTTTCTAACATACCTACTCTCAAGGTAACATTGGCCGATGGCTCCGACTTACATAGTACCAGTAAGATTTCCAGGTTCACTTGGGAAATGCAGGGACACGGATTTACAGCTGAGGTATATTTGTTAACCTTATCTGGCTGTGATATGATACTAGGCATACCATGGTTGAGGTCTTTGGGCACTATCCTTTGCAATTTCCGACACTTGACTATGAACTTTAAGTGGAATGGTCATGAGTGTGAGTTGGTCGCGGATAAGGAGCGGCTTAGGGCTATGAAGGCAGGAGAGTTGTCCAAACTAATTGAAGGAAATGGAGCACGACATCTCCAATGTTGGATAGTCCAAGCTCTGAATGAAGAGGGTGAGAGGAGGACGCAACAGAAGCTGCAACCAGAGCTGTTGGATTTATTAGAAGAGTTCCACGACCTTTTTGAAGAACCACATGAGTTACCACCACATAGGGAATTTGACCATAAAATTCCTCTACAGGAAGACTCCCGGGTGGTCAACATTAGACCCTATAGACATTCCTCCATGCAAAAGACTGTCCTAGAAGATATGGTGAAGGAAATGCTCTTAAGTGGAATAATTAGACACAGCCACAACCCTTTTTCTTCGCCAGTTGTCTTGGTAAAGAAGAAGGACAACACTTGGCGAATGTGTGTGGATTACCGTGAGCTGAACAAGCAGACTGTTAAGGATCGGTTTCCCATCCCTATTATAGAAGACCTATTCGATGAATTAAGCAGGGCTGCTTACTTTAGTAAGTCGGATTTGAGGTCCGGGTATCACCAAATCCGGATGCACCCTGAAGATGTGTACAAGACCGCCTTTAAGACACACGAGGGGCATTATGAATTCTTGGTTATGCCATTTGGCTTGACTAACGCCCCATCCACATTTCAGGGGCTCATAAATCAGGTTTTCAAAGCCTATCTAAGGAAATTTGTCCTAGTGTTTTTTGATGACATACTCATCTATAGTAAGAGCTTAGAGGAACATAGGGAACACTTGAAGGCAGTATTCCAGATTTTAAAGCGAGAGCAACTCTATTTGAAAAGATCCAAATGCATCTTTGGGGCTACTCAAGTAGAGTACTTGGGGCACATTATCACGAGGGAAGGAGTAACAACTGATCCCAGGAAAATTGAGTCCATTGTCAACTGGACTGTTCCCAAGAGTTTAAGGCAGTTGAGAGGTTTCTTGGGGCTATCCGACTACTATAGATGATTCATTAGAGGGTATAGTGTTATCACCCGACTTCTCACATTATTGCTGAAGAAAGATAATTTTAAGTGGAATAGTGACTACCAGATAGCCTTTGATCAGTTGAAGGATGCCTTGTCCAGCTCACCTGTCTTAAAACTTCCGGACTATAGAAAGGAGTTTGTGATAGAAACTGATGCTAGTGGGGAAGGAGTGGGGGCTATTCTGATGCAAGAACATCACCCCATAGCCTATCTTAGTAAGACACTGAACAGTAGGCAGCAAGGGATGTCTGTGTATGAGAAGGAACTCCTAGCCCTGGTTTATGCAGTTGAGAAGTGGAGACATTACTTAATAGGGAGGCACTTTGTTATCAAGACCGATCACCAAAGTTTGAAGAACCTACTGGAGCAACGATTGGTCACTTCCAGTCAACACAAATGGTTAACTAAGCTGTTGGGGATGGACTACGAAATAAGGTATAAAAGTGGACGCACGAATCAAGCTGCGGACGCCTTGTCTAGAATGGGACAGTTGGAGCTAAGGGCAATTGCAGTTAGTGCCACCACCCCAGAACTGGTAGAGGAACTAAAGCAGAGTTGGTCTCTTCTTGGAGGATATCAGAACATGCTTGATTGCCTTAGGAGGGGCGAGGAATACAAGCATTTCACCCTGGATCAAGGGTTGCTGAGGAGGAAGGGGAAATGTGTTGTAGGGCCATCCGTGGAGCTTAGAAGGAAGCTATTAAAGATGTATCACGATGGAGTAGTAGGAGGACACTCAGGAGCTCACACCACTTATAAGAAGATCAACTCTGTCTTCTACTGGCCCAAGCTAGAGCATGACGTGAGGCAGTATGTCAGGGAATGTGAGGTCTACCAAAGACACAAGTTTAAACATGTGGCACTACCAGGGCTATTACAACCACTTCCAATACCAAGCAATTGTTGGGTAGATGTAACTATGGATTTCATTGAAGGGTTGCCTAAGTCTAATGGACAAGAGGTGATTATGGTGATTGTGGACCGCCTGAGTAAGTATGCCCACTTCATATCTCTTCCACATCCTTACTTAGCTCCACAAGTGACAAGGTTATACTTGGATCATGTGTACAAGTTACATGGAATGCCTGAGAGCATCACTAGTGATAGAGACCCGGTGTTTGTTAGCCAGTTTTGGAAGGAGTTCTTCAAATTACAGGGAGTAGAGCTTAGATTGTCTACTGCATACCATCCACAAATGGATGGCCAGACAGAAAGGGTCAATAGGTGTTTAGAGACCTACCTGAGGTATATGACAAGTGATCATCCTAAGAAATGGGGGCAGTATCTATCTCTAGCAGAATTCTGGTACAATACCAACTATCATGCTAGTGTTAAGAAGACCCCCTTTAAAATCTTATATGGGTACACTCCTCCACTACACCTTCCCTATATTCCTAAGGATTCCAGGAATGCTACTGTTGACACCATGCTAACAAGTAGGGAAGATACACTATGCACCCTGAAGTTCCACTTAATAAGGGCTCAGAACCGGATGAAACAACAAGCTGACAGAAGGAGGTTAGATTGGGAGTTCAACATAGGGGATCGAGTGTTGTTGAAGTTACAACCCTATAAACAGTTAAGTGTGCGGAAATTAAACAACCAGAAGCTATCTCCTAAGTATTACGGACCCTATAAATAATAGATCGAGTGGGAAAGGTGGCTTACCATCTGGATCTACCACGCAAAGCAAACATCCATCCCACCTTCCACATTTCCCAGCTCATGCCCTACCATGGTCAAGAGAGGAACTACTTGCCTTCGTTACCTGTAACAGAAGAAGAAGAAGAGTTAGAACCACTTAAGATCTTGGAGAGAAAGATGATCAAAAGAGGGAATCGAGAAGACACCATGGGGCTCATAATGTGGAGAGATCGACCATTAACGGACGCGACTTGGGAATTCCTAACAAATCTAAGGCTTAGGTTTCCCCATGCACCCTTGTGGACAAGGGAAATCTTAGATGCGGGGGTTGTAACGGGGGATGAAGAGTTAGGGTTTTTGGAAGGGAAAGTTCAAGAGAGAGAAGGCCTAAACTGAACTGACTAAGGCAGAAGGTAAGTGGCGTGTGACAGTTGAGTGAGACGGTGGAGTGCAGGGTGTCATTTCAGGCTAAGGGAATGTGAGTATGTAATGAGGAGTAGCAGCTATGGTGAAGACGCGCAGGCAAAGTGGGCTTTGGCTGGGCCAATCAATGCTTAAGTATGGGTACGGGCTAAAGAATCCGGCCGGGTGACATGGGCTGGATAGTCTATGTGATATTGTATTAAGCCCACCCACCAAATGATTCAATTCTCTGTAACCTGCACATGGGTTGTTAGTATTGTAACCAACTATAAATATAAGACACAAGCAGAGGAAATATATGATGAGAAATCAATTTTTTTAGTGTTGATTGCAGTATCAATTTGCATACGAATTGTTATTGCTAATCTATGTTACAGAATGGCGTTTGCTGGTCCACCTCCGGTCCATTCGCTCAATCGTGTCAGTCCAAAAATTACCTCCCAACTTCAATTGACTTTCCACCGACTTCGAATATCTCGTGCCCAACCAAATATATTCAGAAACAATGAACTTAAATGGCATTGAGCTTTAACATTAATGGCAAAGCCTTGCGGGGAAACTATGAATGATTAAAGCACACTCAACGCGATTATTGGCATAAATTGTTTTTCTTTCTTTTATTTTTCGGATTTTTTTCCTAATAAGCTATTTATTTTACTAAAAAAAATAGGAAGAAATGAAATTTGTTCCCTTCCAAAAAACACTATGCTTATCATATTAGCTATTGTCTCGTACTGTACTCTTAATTTATCTATGCATGAAACAAACTCAAATATTTTAAATGAATGGGAGGAAGATTTTGGCTTGTTAGAACCTGGTTATTTGACATAATCTTCCAAATACCTCAAAGAAAAATGCTATTGTTTATAATAAATAAGTTAAATTGCAATTATACTTTTTTAAAAACTTTTATCAGGTGTGGATAAACCATAAACTTTTAAAGTTAGTTTTGTCAATTGAGTCCTCAACCTCTGAAATAATGACATGTTTGACTAGTAGAATAAATTTACACTCAATTTTAATGAACCCCTTAATTAGATTATATTGCATAAGCACTTTAGATTACGTTAGAGTTATGTGTGTACACTTACTTCTACCTTAAATAGAATTACTTGGATATGCAAGTTATAGTATTGTAACAACAAGAAGTAAAATGTAAATAAATTAAAACAAAGAGAGAGAAGGAGATATAAAGCCCAAATATGTATAGTGTCTGCCTATATCCTTTTTACCAGCTTACTTATTGGGGATGCACTATTTCTTTTCAAAAGCAAGTACACATGGGTTTTATAACAACGATAACTCTAGTAGTACTTAGTAAAAGCTATTATTCTTGTGTTCTTTCCGATTCTCCAAGTTTCTCTTGATTCTCATTAGTCCTAACCATTTAACCCTTCACATAGAAACATTTTCTTTTTGTATAGATAATTTATGATATATATCAATAGTCATAAGTAGCATATAGCCATCAATAGCATTTTCTTTTTGCCTTCACACACTTTTTACACAATAATATTAAAATATCATTCCATTCATTAGAAAATAAAAGTTTAAAAGGTAAATTCTTCTAAGGCATTGTTTCTTTATTAGAAGTTATAAATCATAATTACATAATGATGCTATAAATACTTTTGGTTTAATAGCATAAAGTATTAGTAAATAATAATAATTATATTACTTTATTTATGAAAATAATTTGACAAACTTGTTGAATTTATGATTTTTTTTTGCAAATTTATGAACTTTTACTACTATTAGATCTTATCAAATCATTATGTAGATCAACATTTAACCAATTGAATTTCAAAGTTAGCATAATGTTTAGTCGACCAATCATTAAAATTTTCTATTATCGATTGCTTTTTAGTGGATTTGTCTAAGATTGTCATTAACTTTACTAACTATATATATGTTGATTGCTTTTATTGCCTAAACATGATCTTAGGCTAAATCACATTTTTAGGCTTGGTGAAATCTAACCTGCAAGATAGGCAAACATGAGCTATCGAAACATCAGAAGTGTTTTTGACGCTTAAACTCCAACACTTAAGTCAAAGAAGCAGTATAAGGGTAAGGCAATCAAAGTGCATAAGGAGTATTAGATGATCTTACCTAAATGGAGGAACCTTCTTTTATAATGTTACGAAAGCTTTATTTTAGGCACTTAAAATTTTCCTAATAATGCTTTAGTTACAATAGGAAATACTTACTTCAGACATGTTCTTCAAAAGATTTATATTATTTTTCTATTTTATCCTAACCAGCTTAGCACTTTCCCATTCTGTGGTCGAATTGAAATAAAATGGGCTTAGAGCCCCAAGCCAATATAAGCACCCCCCCCCCCCCCCCCCCCCCCCCCCCCCCCCCTTGGTGTCACAAATTGGATGAGAGTAGAGGTTAGGCTTTGTTTATTTGTCGAGTTGAAGGCTTAAATGTGTTGATTGAGCTTATGTCGAGCCGAAGAGGACCTATTCAATTTAGGGAAGGGACTAGCCAACCTCGGTGTTTTGAGGCTAAAAGTCATGACATCCACTAAGTCATGAGATGTCTTGTATGAGCCACTAAAGATGAGAAGTAGAATATCTAAGCTGCGATGAGAGCATAGGGCTGGATATTATCAACTAAGCATGGTGGATAATCTTCTTACGTCAAAAGTCAACCCTAACTTCGAGGGAGGTGAAAAGGCTTGCTGTGAACATCTCCATCATTTTATCTTCATTTTAAAATTATTTCTACACATGCAAACTTATGCATTTAATGTAGTAGGCTATGTAGCACGATGGGATTTGAGGTACTTACAGGGGTGAAATAATCTTAGCCTTTCAATTTGTTAAGTGACACATGGTGCGATAGTGAACTATATGGAAAAATGTGCATGTGCTTTGCAACTACCTATATAAAGCACGAAAATGTTTATTCTCATACCTTTTGCTTTTTTCACATTTTTATAACTCTTGGCATTCTCATGTTTACTTGATCTCTCTCAATACTCCCCTTCAAATTCTTCACACTCATCCACGCATTAGGTATGTCAAGTTGATCTTCTCACACACTTTCTGATGTTGTTCAGGAGATCATCTATAATGCAGCAAGCTACGAGGTGGGGCCCTCAAATTGACTCCATTTAATAGCAATGATGGAGGAGGAGGTGGACAATGTGATTCTTAAGTTGTTTGAGGAGGAATGTAACAAAGAAGTTCATGATGGAGAGTTGGCCCTCGATATTTATCCTAATGATGGGGAGGATTGAAGGCCAATCTACCCAAGTTACACTCAATCATCATCATCAGGAGTGGGACCTATAAGAGTGAGGAGCCTTACTGATAAGATCAATGTAGATGTGGTCTCTTTATATTGCGAACTACTTCTAAAAGGTTGGGTCATCTAAGCTAACATAGAAGAGTGTGTCACTTTGATGTCAAGTAACCACTTCTGCATCTACTAGAGGTTTCTCAAGTTCGGGTTACAGTTGCCTTTCAATGACTTTTAGAAAGAGTTCAGTTACTACTACACCAATCCTTACCAGCTCGTACCTAATGTTTATAATCTATTGGTGGCATTCGAGGGCATTTGTGAGTTATATGGAGTCCAACCTACTTAGCAGCTGTTTTGGTTTATTTATGAAGTGAAGAGATTCGGGCCATCTCAAAGGTGGTTCTACATGTCCAACCAACCTAGGGTAAAGCTAAGTGGATGAGTTAGCATCCTCGGTACATGATTAAAAGGAGAAATTTGTTATTGTCGAGACACTCGAGGCACTAGGTTTTTAAGTTTGTTAGGTGAATTCGATACTAAGATAAACATCAATTTGAGATCCTTGTTTGAGCTCTCGAGAAGAATGGGAGGCCATTTGACGCTCCTAACTTGATGTAGGCATTCCCAAGCATAGGTACGAGAACACCCAAAGGCTTAAATGTCAGAGGCGACATTAGTGGGAACATAAGAAAGGATTAAGGTGAAGATAAAGGTCGAAGTCCAGGGTGGGGTTAGCTTGAGGGTAAACTTTTGGACTACAAGTTGGAGGCTTGTTCTTCATTAGATTTATATGGTAAATTTTAATTTGATTTTTGTTTTTTTGACCATGTGTTTTTCCTTGTAGAGATGGCTTTATTTAGGAGAGTTGATCTATTTGATCTTGTTGCCTACCAAGTGAGGCATGGTAGGCCCAAGCCTCGAGAGGAGAGAGGGCTTAGGTAGTGGGCCCCTACTACTAGAAGACCCTTCGGGGGAGGGATTACGAGCCAAGGCACAGATGCTTTCTACTAAATTAGCCTCACCACAATTGCAACTAAGGGGAGGAGACGGTCTTCGACAAGTGACTTAAGGTGATCATAGCGAGCCTTAGAGCAAAGCATGGCAGTGGCTCTAAAGTGTGGCTATTTTAGGGAAGTAATCTCTATCTTGAACAATGCAGAAACTTGGTCCATCGCCTTAGGGGGAGGCATGGATGCAACCGCAAAACGTTGGCAAAAACGTCACCACGATGTCTAACCATCGCGAGGAAAAGTGTCAAGGAAGTAGCAATCCCTAATGCTCTTACTATATGCCCTTAATTCATATGCTTATTCTAAAAGTAGATAGGCCTCTATTATATTAATGATGAGCTCATCTTATAAGTAATGGGACATAAGTTTGGCTTAAGCCTAAATCTAAAACCCATACATCCATAAGGTTTAGGAAGCTTCAATCTTAGCCATCCATTATCACAAGTGATCCAATGGCTCTCATAGTTGGCTCATATGATTTGTCTATTTCAACTTCATGCAATAATCAACATCCGGGGCAAAAATTTATATATAGGAGCTTCCTCCTCCTTATTTGAAGGATTCAAAGCATTGGTAAGGTTTGCACAAACGTCGTTACTCTACTGGAATAGCTTCACAAAAGACCAAAAACCGTAAATTCATCAAGAGCAAGCCATGAACACATCGATAACTATATATTCAATCTACTATCACATGAGTGCACATGAGACATCAAGCTTGCCTATTTCTCCTCACACACCTCTCTTTAAGATCATCTCTCCACATGTCGTTAGATTGAGACTTCTCCAAGATCGACTAGCACACTTGCTGCATACAATCGAACCACCCACATACTTTAGTTGAACTCTAATTTAATAACGATACAAATTTTAATTGTGCAGGGAAATGGGTCACACATGTGCTTAATATTCGCTACTTTGTTTTGAGAAAATACTTTTAATACATTGAACAAATTATTGATTGTTGCATTATTTTGCATTTCATCTTTTGATTGTGTTTGCTATATTTAGATTATTACCTATAAGACACCTAATAATTATTGAAAGTAAAATATAAACCAGACATGCATTGCATGACTTGCATGAAAAAGGCCACCAGCATCATGTAGTGGTACGAAAATGCCATACAAAGGTGATTCTTCATTCGATATAACCTCGCCTCAACCTGTGCATATGACATGGTATTGGAAATGCCATTCATTTATTAGAGCTCCATCTAGGGATTCATCACTTAAGAATGAGAGTAGACTACATGTGCCTCTTACATCCACACTCTTAGGCATATTTATGTATTATCACAACTTTTATTTTTTAAAGAAAAGAAAATATATAATAATAAATGATTTACTTGAGCCCAACTTGTGACTAAAGACTAAATGTTTTATAATTTATGCTTATATTTAAAGCTTGCAATAAGATATTGAATTGATGAGCCAATAGGGTTGTTGCCTAGAGTAATTAGTGCCTAGAGCTGACATATTGGAACTTATTTCCTAACCTTTGGCATCCGAAGGGTGTAAATCCAAGTTGCACACAGTTTTGGTATAGTTGTATATATTGTTACATTCATATGGTTGTATCCTGTATAGCATGTTAATGATTAATAACTTGTTTACTATTGGTTGTGGTATAGTACGAGGTTGATCTCACTAAGCAATGATAGCTTACACCCTAACAATTTTCTTCTGCAAATTATATAAATGCTAAGAATGGGCTAGGATCCAAGCAATGGGGGTTCCATACTCAGATTTGAAGAATAAGTGTAGGATAGAGTATTCTTTGGTCTAAACTTAGATTTTGTGTAACAAGAAATCTAAAACTTGAACATTCTTTTATTTCAAAAATTTATTGTCTTTTAAACCATAAATAAACCCAAAGTTGTAACTACCCTATTTTATAATTTGATAGGAGATACCAATTCTCTACAATTCTAACAAACTATGGAATGTTGGTTTTCATAAGTATTTTCTTTATAATTAGTTATATGTATTATTATTAAATATGAGGAGAGAATATATAAATAGAGTCTAGCAAACTCTAACTTGTAAGGAGGCTTTCACATCGCAAGAGTACATGTGATATGACGACTTTAAGTATTTCTATTAGGCTTTCTTTAGGGTCGTTACATCACATACATGATCTCCTTTAAAATGCCACTTCTTTAATTGCCATTACCTACATCACATTTAACATCAATTGTTATGCTTTTAGCCTTTTTCTTAATAGTGAACCTAAAAACTATGCACTGGAATGTTGTCTATATTGTAAAGGGAGAAGTAGTTAAATATCTATAAAATGTTAAAAAAAAATAAGAATAACTTGAGCTAATTATAAATAATATTCATATAAATGGCATTTTTCAATGGCAATTTCAGAAAACATAATAACAAAAAGGCATTATGATTCTAAAACTATATAAGGCAAATGCTTTCCAAACTATATTTGATAATATGATTTAATAAAAAAAATTATGAAAGTATATTGATGACATAATAAAAGGAGGAATATAAAGAAGAAAGAGTTCTGAAACTATATATCAAAATATGATATAATAAAAAAGTGGAAAACGAAAAAAGAAAAAAAAAAGAAATAACTTTTAAAACTATATCTTATAATATGATAAAACTATAAATTAATCAAGTTGAGGCCATAAAGTGCTGAGCTTGAATTGGATTGAGTTAAGAATTTTAAGTTTGAACTCATTTTAAAATAGCACTTAACGAGCTTGACTTGGTTAAGTTTATTTTAGCTCGAATTAGTATATATATATTTTTAATTAAAATAACATCGATATCCAAATTGGAATAAATTTGATTAACCTTAAATTTAATTAAAACTTGATTAGATTCGTCAACTATTATAACTAATATCATAAAGTTTCAATTCAATAAATTACTTAATTAATTTCAGCTTGAACTCCGCAATTCAAGTATTATCGAATTGATTGTGGGTAGCTAATATCATAAAATTTTTAATCCTTATTTTGGATAAATTTGGTGATGAAAAAAATATATTGCAAGTAGCCGTTTCAAAATCGTATAAATAGGATTTTCCAATCTTTTCGTACGAGGAAAACGCCACTAACAAAGCATAGCAAGTAACATGTTGAAACCTTGCTGCATGAATATAAGAAAGATGACTTTTGTAAAGTGTTGGTCATTTACTTTCTCAGTTTGCAATTTGCCATCGAAAACACAAACGCCAGAAAGGCATCTGCAATAATAATTTATTGCTTTTAATTTTTTTCCTCTCATCAACACTTTCGATTCACAGTCCTGATAAGATGATTATTGAGTTAAATAATATAATATATATATATATATATATATATATTATATATATATATATATATATACTCACATGACGGAATATTACAGCAAAGGAGCTGCCATGTATCTTTTCTTATACTAATGACTTTAGAAATCGTCTTGTAACGCCCAATCTCATTCATGTATTCCCGATGATACTTATAAATTATTTGTTGCATAATAGAGATTAATGAAATTTCTCATCCTCAATAATAAGTTATCAATAATCTTTTCAAATTAAACAGTGATTAACATTCATTTACAATAGAAATTCTCAAACAATTAAATAAAAATCTAATATGTCTTTCCTTAATTTATCTACTAGTCATCGTAATAAACGTATTTTACATTCTTTTCATTATTCTGATCTGAGCTGTTTCTCACAGGTTTTTAACATATCCTACGATCTCTCATGTAGCATATATAACTAAAAAAAAAAAAATCCCATGAGGGGTGAGCTAACGTCCACTATAATGCATACACATACATGTATGCATGCCATGCTAGAAATAGTAACACATGCAAAATGCACTATAATATTCATTCACAATCTTTAATCGATATACAATCACAACATAAACACCTTCATACATAACATTCCTAAACATCATTTCATAATTCATCCACAAACAATATATACTATTATATATATATATATGACAAAGGTAATCATCTGTCCATGAGTTTCTTATCATAATAATAATAATATATATATGATAGTGGATACTCTCCACTGTCCATGAGTCCATAAATCCTTTCACATCTATCTTCTACAACCATACATAATATATATATATATATATATATATATATGACAATAGGTACTCCTCATTATCCATGAGTCATTGTATATCAACCTTCTACAACCATACATAATATATATATTTATTTATATATATGACAGTGGGTACTCCTCACTATCTATGAATCCATGAGTCCTTGTATATCAATTTTCTACAACTATACATAATATATGAAAGTGGGTACTCTCTATTATCCATGAGTCCATACACTACAACCTTTCACAATACATGTCACAACCTTCCACACCACAACATTTTACAATACAACTTTCCACATAAGATTCGGATCATTTCGGTACACGACTCCATTAGAGACAACATCACATACCGATCATCAGGGTGCCACCTCAAGAACACCGACCCACACTCAGTTTCTTGGACCTAGCAATTCACAATCACATGCACATTCAAGCCGGTTTATTTACAATATCATTAAACCCACACACAAAATCTAATTTATCAAGCATAAGCAACAAACATGGTATACATGTATCTGACTCGTAATACTTGGTTTGTCTTACACCTTTCTAGCTTCACAATTATTCCAAACCTATACATAATTCAAATTATTTTCTTTTAGAATCGTATTCCTATAAATATAAAAAGTAGACTAGACGCATTTCAACTCAACACGATCATGTTGGGAGTCGTGTAGTTAAGTGTGGGGTGGTGCATGATCGTGCTAAAGGTTGTATATAATTTTTTTTTTTAACATGGTCATGTTGAGAGGTTATGTTGTTTTTTTTTTAAGTTTTATTTTTATAACATGGTCTCAACATGGTCATGTGTCTCTCTCTATTCACTATGTCGTTTTTTTTTTTAACATGATCTTCAACATGGTCATGTATCTCTCTGATCACTATTCATCAACACGACCTCGGTGGTGTTGAGAGGTCGTATATCTCTTTGTTCACTTTTTATTTTCAACACGGTCATGTTAGGAGGCCGTGTATCTCTCGGTTCACTTTAAGTTTTCAACATGGTTCTAACACGGTCATGTTGGGAGGCCGTATACCTCACTGTACACCTCGTAAATCGATCCCTCAACTCAATTTCTATTTAATTTAACCTAATTGATCCATCTAACATAAAATTTATAATGTAATATACTAGTAGATACACTTACTTGACTCAAATTGTTATCGTGATGAGTGAATCACTTGTTTCATCTCTTGTGTATTATGGATTGATCCAGCTCTATAAACCTCAATACGTTAATTCTCTACGCTACCATATACATACTTAAATCACGATTCATAATCGTTGATTTATATCTTAATTCGATAAGCTAGTGGTGGAAAAAGGTCATCTCCTTCTCTATGAATTCACACAAGAAGGCTTTAGGGTTCTGTAAGAGGCAAAGAGAGGAAATAGTGTTAACCTTAAATAAAATGAGCTTATATATCTAGGTTGCGAAATGACCATCCTGTTCCCAGTCATAATTCTTATTTCCCATGTCATCCTTAGCAGATTTTTTTTTATTATTAATTACACACACATATATATAATATTACTCGGGTATTTACACATCTCCTAGTCGGTTGTTTTCTCAATATCTTATTTCTCTTGAGTTTGCAATTTGGCATTGAAAAACACTTACGCGAGAGAGGCATCCTTCGTAATAGTTGAATTTTTGTAGATAGGGGGTCCTGGTAGGAGTAGTCATGTGCGTATCATGTGGGTACAGCACTACACATGACTTTAGAGAAAAGCAATTCAAAGATGGCATGTGATGGGATGACTAAAAAGAGAGAGGCAGGAAGGAGGAATAGGCAATCTCAAGTGTCTCGAATGCATAAGTAATAGACAAGGGAGTTAAGGAGACCTCAAACGTTGACCTTGCAGTTCTTGGATAATGAAGATCGTTCTTTGCCTGATCTCTTATTTGATCTTTGAGAACAAATAACTCTTGATGGAACACTGTTTCTCTAATCTCAAGAATTTGGGAAAAAGGGTCTTTTATAAGGAGGAATGGCTAAGTATTTATAAACTCTTGGGCTTGATGACATTTGTTAAATCACTTTAGCAATCAATGGGCAAGATGGAGTTTGCTCAATTTAGAGTTATCTTAATGAGCTTACCATGGGCCCAAGACTAGTAACCTTCCTCATAAGTACATGAGCATGCTTGAGAAAGGTTGGATGCAGACAGATTGGTTCAACGATCCCTATTTCGAGCTCACCAAACCAATTCTCCCCGAGTTATCCCAATAATTGGACTTGACTCATTAGGCCCTATCACCTAGCCAATGAGTCAAGCTAAATAATCAATGGGCTTAAAAAATATATATTTATATAATATTTTCAACCCTCTACATTTTGCTCCCTAACCAAAGTTTTTTGGATGAAATCGAAGAGGTTTAGGTATTAAATAAGCCTTTCTAATGGCTATGAAAATTTCTAGCGCATGTGCACTTGTTGAATAGCTATACTGCAGCCGCATACATGTCTTGTATGATTCATATTACAAAAGCTTAGAGCCAATGCTGCATATAATTTAGTTTTTTTTTTTAATGCGCAAACTTGTAGCACCATTTAGTTGTCCGTATCTCCTTTAAATCATTGAAATGACTTTGCTCATAAAACAACATATACATATTTTTTTTTTAATAGACAATCCATATATATATATATTTGAAGTATTTGGCTTGTCAAATTACCTTCCATTTTTTTTTTGTGAGATATCTAGCTCGTTAAGTTGTATTTAATGTCTCTATTCTCCGTTAATGAATTCAATTAACTTGCTGATTCTACTTTATGAAAATGCACCAAAAAATCCACATATTATGCGCACATTAATTTTGATAAGAGTAGAAGTTTTGGATAATAATGGTAACTTCATGTTTAGCGCTACCTTAGCATGCCATATATCTTTGATATATCACCGAAATATATATATATATCTTAAACCACTTTAAATTTCTAATAGAAGATTACATTTGTCTTCCCCATTTATTTTCTTTTTCTTTTGGTAGTTAATAATATCTTTGGTAATCATCTTTGTGAAATTGATATTCCTTATATAAGTCTACCATTCAATTAAATAAAAAGTGCATAATCTATCTTCAAGCACAATTCTTCTTTTCCTTATTTATCTTGAGATGATTGCCCCCTTAACTTTTTGCTAGTTTTATCTCCCCTCTTTTTTTTTTTTTTTGAATTCTTATACCCATTGTTGTCAAAATCGCTTTTCAACTCGTACGATTTCACGTTTTTACGAGTTTGCATATAAAATCCCAGTTAACTCGCATACAAAATCGAAAATGATCAAAATCGTAATAAAATCGCAATTTTGAACAGTAAAATCATTCAAAATCGCGATTTTGAACGTTTCTAACGATTCCACACAATTATCTAATTGCAAGCTTAAATCCATTCGGATCGGATCCAAGCCCAGCCCAGCCCAGCCCAATCGGCAACCTAGCACATCCTTTGCAATTTCCGACTTGCTGCTGCTGCTGTAGCCTGTCCTGTACATTGAACTTCTTCAGAGTTCAGCGGAGAGAGGAGAAGAGAGACAGTGAAAAGCGAAAACAGCCAAACAGGAGAGGCGAGCACGAGCCGAGATCCATAGTTCCACATCCACTTCCACACTGAGCGGAGTTGATACATGATACTATCAGAACAAAGAACACCGAGCAGCGAGCCAGCGATCCTTCTCCTTCGTAGACGAGTGAGCGTTGCCAAGCAGCGATCGTTCTTGCAGCAGGCCACCGAGTTGAGATCCATCTTCATAGACGCGAGTTTTGTGTTAGGTATGACTTGTATGACTATACTTGTACTTGTACAGTTGTAATGTAGTGTATCATGTGAATTTTTATGCTTGTGAGTTGTGATTGTGAATGGGTATTTGAATGGGTTGATGGCTTTCAAGGCCGTGCCTTCAACCGTGTGTGCTTCTATGGATTTTCAAGCTCGACATATGGCAGTGCCTTCAACCGTGTATGCAATCGTGTGTGCTTCTGTTCTGTAGATTTTCCAAGTTCAACACTCGGTCATGTGTTCAACCGTGTGTACTTCTGTGTATTTTCCAAGCTCAACACACGGTCGTGCCTTCAACCGTGTGTGCTTCTGTGGGCGTGTTTCCTTGACACACGGTCGTGCTCTTCCCCTGTTCCTTCCAAAAAGCATTTTTCTTCGTGTTTTCTTATCCAAGCCTAAACTTTTAATAAACAACCGTGGGCTTAATTGTTAAATGCCCTCTAGCGTCCAGGGGGCGCTGCCCCCTTGCTACCCCCGCTGGGGCGGCTTCCCCAGACTCCCGCCCGCTCAGCGTAGAACGGGACTCACGTGCTTTCCTGTCGTAGCGGAAGTATGAGTCATACCCCAACATATTCGTTGGTCATCACTCCTCTCATGCCAGTGTGTTACGTTGCATTGAAGTCTTTGTGTTTGTGTTCGTCGATTGTTAGTCTTCTTGTTCTTATTTGTGATCATGTTCGTATTAAAGCACTTGTGTTTGATTGCTGCAACTTTACTTATTTTAACTAATATTTTTGTAATAGTAAATAAAATAAATAGTAGATAACTTTAATTTTATAAGAATTTTTTAGATTTTTAATTTTATAGGAAAGGTATAAATGTATTTATATTTCTATCTTTTTAATATATCATTCTCATAGTTAAGTAAATGTGAGATATTTTTAAGTAAATATATTTTGAATTAATAATCACGAATAGTGTAAAAATTTACCTAGTAATATATAATTTTGAAGGTTTTCTTATTATAGTATCTTCTTTATTATGTACTTTTGGTCATTTTTTAATATTACTTCTTTCTAATAGTATATATTCATTATCAATTTTTATTTATTAGTAATTTCTTAAAGTCACAATTGATTTTTAAATTTTATCTATTATCTTTTAGTTTTTGTATATAGAACTAGGTGAAACTTGTTTTATACATAGTTTATCATTTTAGAAATAAAATATTTATATTATACAACTTATGCTCGATTATCTATATTATGGCTTTTATTGTAAATTTGCACTTTATGGCTAAAATAAATACTTAATTTCCTTAATTCTATTATTAATTATATTTTTTAATTACTATTGTAAGTAAATTTATAATATTTGAAAATTATTTTACATAGGTTGTTTCTCCGTTCTGTTTCTACATTCCGATTCTACGGATCCCTTCACGATTCTACGGATCCCTTCACGATTCTACGTAAAATCGCGATTTTAACAACCATGCTTATACCCATGCTCGTCATTTTTCTTGTTTTTTTTTGGTAATCCATGAATGTCATTAACCAAATGATAATGATCCATGCCGTCTCCAAGAACATCTTGATCCTTACCCATGATCAAGGACTGCTTTATTGGCGTACTGTCTTTAAGTTTAGTCACCGAGGAACGGACTCTTTTACTCACAGCAAGACTCTTAGTCATGCTTTCAAGTCTTTGAGAAATAAGCTCCGGTGTACTTGGATGAATCTGAGATTCCATCTTCAAAAGGCACCCATCCAATCTTTCAAGTCGTCTCCTTTTCCGAGCCATCTTTGCAGGAGAAGTTTCCCTCTTTTTTCTCTCTTTTTTTTTTTTAGCCTTGGTTTTCTTCTTTATGAACCTAGAATCGATCATCCATCGTATGTCTTGATACCTGGCTCACATCCATCAGCTTTCATTCATTGTATACCCAGCAAATTTCATCCTATCAATCATCTCATCTCCTTCTCTTACCAAGATGACGATGACCACACTCCAACTGATTTTGATTCGGAATCCACTAACAGACGCCTCGATTACATGCTCCAATTCCTTGACGCAAGCTTTCAATCCCCAAACACTAGCATCTGGCGTTATTGGCATTCTCTCAGTAGTCTTCAGCTTCGTCCAATTGACCAGCTCTCCTTAAAAGGTCCACCATGCACGCATAATGTTGGTGTCTAGGCACGACCCCAAAATCTCTGCTCGTGGAATTGAAACACTCTCATGCTTCACTTTCCAACCCAGCATTACCAGCAGAATTACGAATGATCATTGCATGAATATTTCGTGCTTGGACTAGAGAACCCAAGTGAGAACAAGCTCGAGTCACGCTAAGAAGGATAACTGAATCAGCCATAACTTGCTTTCATAACATATCTTTAAAGAGCTTCAAGGCTTCTAAAGGTAGATCCCCTTTAATGTATGATTCTATCATGGAAGCCCAAGACACCAAGTCCTTATCACGAACCCCATCAAATGATCTATGGGCGGCATCAATCCTTCGAGACCTTACATATGCAAGCGTAACAGAATTCATTACTGCCGGTTCCAAATCAAGTCCGTTCTCTTGTTTCCTTCCCTAGCTGTGCAACGGATTGTGATTTACAGCGTAAAGCAAGATCCATACGGGATCGTGAATTCCCATGAAGAGTAAGTGAGACATCCAAACCACCCAGATTGTGAATATAATTGCATTCACAAGATTTGGATATGACGCCACAGTCGTTGCCGCTATCAGAACTACTATATTGAGGAGAGCAAGCACACAATTTCTCTACATTACGATCAACAGGAGATGGCAATTGGTCTGTTGGAGGTGGTCGATCGGAGTTACGTCACCGGCGAAGATTTTTTCGTCGTTGTGATTGTCTAAGGTTTGGTCATATGAGGATGTCCATGTTGCCCAATCCTACTTTCAACTTGCTGTCCAATTTTTTTTTTTTTTGCAAGGGATCAGACATCAATGAACTTGCTTTTAGAGAGGGACAACGAACCAAGTGTTCCACCTCTTCGTCATTGGACTCACAAAGTTTCTGGTAAAGATGGCGACAAAGGAGATTAAGCGGAGGCAAGGTCGGTTGCTTCCGGTGGTCATGAAATCACGAGCAGCATTTAAAGATCCTTCAAAGTAACTTGAAATTTCATTTTCCTGCTGAGGCGACCCAATCTGCGTACATAGGGAAAGCTTCAAAGGTCATGAATTCAAGTTTCATGGATAGCAACTTGGAATTTTGATTTCAATGCTCTATTCTTGGGATGTCGTCAGGCGTCAGGAAATATAGCGTCATTGGGAACTTCGTCTCGCACCTCCACTGCTATTGCCGACACATCCTCTGTTTGGATTGCTCTTGATCTTCGCGTGATTCAGAGATGACGGTACAAATGGTTTCGGTGTCCATACGCAGTACGTTCTTTTCGGTGTTTGATTAAGCTCGTTAGCTTTCGACGACGACGAAGCCGGAGGAATAAGATCGTGATCATCGACGAAGATGTTCTTCAACGAAATCTAACGGAATTCGAGTTCGAAAATCTACTTTGGCAATGCCCTTAACAATCGAAACTCTAGCAGGCCACTCAAGAATATTGCCATCGCACTCCTTCTGTCTAGTTTACACAATTAAACTTAGGAATGCTCTTGAAAAGAGCAACAACTTTATCTAGCATCCCATGCCTCGCGAAAATCTCTATAGCATATGCAAAGACAAAATCCTTACACTCACAGGAATCCTCTTTGATCTCATTGATAACCTCTTTCATCTTGCCAATTCGTCCAGAGTTTCCCAGGATGCTGATCATGGTTGCATAGACTGGGCATTGTGACGATAGTTTTGGTACTTCAATTTGGCATCTCTAAAGACGTGGAGAGCTGTTCCTGGTTTTGTTTTTCTTACTTTGAATATTATCTTATTTGTTGATCTCTTATATATATATATATATATATACATGTAATCTTCTTTACCCCTTTTTTTTTTTATAATTTCAGGTTCAGTCTTGGCACTAGCAATATTGTGAATCGATGGAGAAAAACACAATAGCGATCAAGCAAAAAGACTTGCCGGTGCATTCAAATGGGCATCCACCGCCGATCGCAAGTCCTTAAGATGTGTGGTTGGATGAAACTATCTCTAAAGATACTTTCTGGGACAAAATCAAACGTCGAGAGCTCTATGTGACAGCTCGCACCGATGGTATGCTTCACTTTATTAGGTGTGAGCCCTGTGCTAGCTCAAGAGATGCCATCAATGCAAGTTCGATTTTGAGCTTTAGGAATAAAAGAAAGGAACTTCCCCTCTCAACCACCCAATTTGCATTCCTCAGGCAGTCACCCTTCGGATGGAAATTTTGGATAAAACATATCATCTCAAAGTCAAAGTATGTGACTCTTTTGGAAAAGACCGGTGTCTTCCGTGCCATTACTACTTCCACCCACCTATGGTTCCCACATATGAGTCGGTCGGAAGTGTAGTGAGTGATCATCTATCGTTGGAGTACTTAGACTCACACATTCATCACTTCTTGGGGAGAAATCACTTCAACACTTGAGGACGTGGTCTTTCTCCTAAACTTGACTAGTTTTAGGCAGACCAACATTACCTCTACTAAAGTGTCTTATAAGGAGCTTAGTTTTCAAATGTCTTTACTAGATGCCTTGAAAGCTACTTGCAACAATAAGAGGAAGTCTTGTTTCTCTTCCTAGCTCGCCTAATTCTTTAAGGAGCAAAGGAAGGACAAACCTTGGGTTTCTGGCCCAGGTCATGGATAAGAGTAAGTATTCTCATCCATTTTGAATATACCTTTATAGTTGTGTACTTATACCTCTCTCATCCCCTTTTTTTTTCTTGTTATTTTTGTAGGTATGAGCTTGCAGCTTTTATAACGTATTGGCTATCCTTGTTTGTGTTTCCTAGTAGACCAGAAGAAGGCGCAAGCCCTCAACTGTTTCCCTTAGCCATACTAATTGCTCAAGGTGAGTGGTTCGCACTAGGTCCCTTTTACCTGGGCTCTTTGTATTGGTGCTTGGTTCTATACCATAAGGCTTCTGTTCATTTAAAGGATCGCTATGTGAGCGTGTCACATGTAGACCTGGTATTTCTCCAACTTTTCTTTTGCGAAACGGCTTGCTAGTTATGAAGACAAGGTTAAATTATATCCTCCAAGCTCAAAGGATGAGGTGACCTTGGTAGATAGGTGTAAGGGCCTCCATAATTCTGAGGTAAGATTTATTCTATGGTATACTCTAAGAAGTTTACCCTCCCTCCTAGATAACAAAGACTCCTTTGAGGGGTTATCTGGAGCAAAGGGTTGTAGTATATTCTCCTCACAAGGTTGCACATCAGCTTGGGTTTGACCAAGGGGTACCCCACATGACTAATATTATTGATAATTTCGAGTTGTGTTGTCAGTCACTCTCGCCAAGTGATTGTAGAAATATTCATCTAGAAGTGCATTAGTTATACATTCCTTTTATAAGTCGCTCTGGGGTTGCTTCTCTTGGCTGGCTAACATATTGGTCGAATTGCTTGCAAGACTTTTGAGCATATGCTTTTGCTTTAGTAGATGATAAACTTTGTATGCCTACTGCGTGCCGTTGGGAGTTCTACCTTAAATTACTACCTAAGCCCAAGCCTAAGCCTATTGGTGATGCCCAAGAGACTATTGAACAGGTGGATCAGCGGTCAACATCTCCTACTGATGTAGGATTAGGAAGATCCTCTAAGAATAAATGCCTGTTTCTTCCATCGACATATGATAGATAGGCTAAGCGTACCTTTATTCATGAGGTAGCATCCTTGTATATTTCTTATCATTATGTATTGATACGAAATCAGTTTGCTCGGATTCCTAACTGATACGAACCACGCCAACATCTGACGAAACCCAATACCAATACGTTTGGAATTCGCTACCTAAGATGCCAAACACACTCAAGGGGAAACCGCGACCCGTTTTCTATAAGCGAGACAAGAACCTTGGTATAATATGAAGACACCAAAATCGGGATGAAAGACCGATTGATAAGTCGGGATGAACGCCACGGAAGAAAATACGATAAGTTCTAGAGTAGTTCTTTAAAGAACCAAGAGAGGAATTCTCTCAAAAGTGTTTTCAAACTTGTGTGTTGTATATTCTATATTCTATCTATTCTAAACCCTAGGAGCTTTATAGTAGGGTTTACAATTCGTAACAATAAAGGCCTAAAATGACATAACATCATTAAGTTGCGTAAAAATAACACAACAGGGATGTAAAGGTCGGCGGCGTTGAAATGAAGGCTGGCGGCCTTGGAGCCGGCGTAAGCATATACACGATTGGCGTTAGAGATGTACATGACCGTGTACTTCTAGTCGTTTATCTTTCTGTGGAAATCTTGACAATGTACACGACCGTGTACTTCTAGTCGTGTATCTTTCTGTGGAAATCTTGACAACATACACAACTGTGTACTTCTAGTCGTGTATCTTTCTGTGGAAATTCTTGACACCATACACGACCGTGCCTTTGAACCGTGTGTACGACCGTGTATGACTCTGTGTAACTTCCAGACTCCTACACGGCCGTGCCTTGTAAAGACACGCCCTCTTCAACCCGTATCCGTTATGACTTGTACAAGAGCAAGGGCATTCCCATGGTTGTTCCAATCATTTCCAACTTCATGGTTGCTCCAATCCTTTCCGACTTCATGGACATCCTTTATCAACCCATTAAGTGCTTCCTTTAATCATTTCGCTCGAGTTCTTGTGATCGGTCCAGGTGGCACTTCAAGAGGATCCACATTCCATCTTCTGGCTTGGCTCCCATCATGGCTCTCATCATTCCCCTCCTCTTGAAAAGGATTTGTCCTCAAATCATCGCCTGCATCAAAAGGACTCAAATCAATAACATTAAATGTAGCACTTATTTGATACTCACCTGGTAAATCTATCTTATATGCATTATCATTGATGCACTCAAGAATTTGAAACGGTCCATCGCCTCTAGGAAGTAGTTTAGATCGACGCTGCACAGGAAACCGGTCTTTGCGCATGTGAACCCAAACCCAGTCTCTAGGTTCAAAGACAGCTTGTCGACGACCCTTGTTGGCTTGTTTCACATACTGCTCTGTTCTTCGCTCAATGTTTAGCCTTGCCTTCTCATGGATCTGTTTAACAAATTCTGCTTTCTTCTTGCCATCTAGATTAACATACTCAGAAATAGGCAGATGTGATAAATCCAAAGGAGTTAGTGGATTAAAACCATACACAATTTCAAAAGGAGTAAACTTAGTAGCAGAATGCATTGTGCGATTATAGGCAAATTCAACATATGGCAAACAATCCTCCCAACTTTTAATGTTCTTTTTAATGACAGCCCTCAACAAAGTAGATAAAGTTCGATTTACTACCTCAGTTTGACCATCAGTCTGTGGATGACAAGTAGTAGAAAACAATAACTTAGTTCCTAACTTAGCCCACAATGTCTTCCAAAAGTAGCTCAAGAACTTAGCATCTCTATCCGATACGATTGTTCTAGGCATACCATGTAATTTCACAACTTCCCTAAAGAACAAATTAGCAATATTGCAAGCATCATCTGTTTTGTGACAAGGAATGAAATGTGCCATTTTAGAGAATCTATCCACAACTATAAAAATAGAATCTCGGCCATGTCTAAACCTGGGTAAACCTAACACAAAATCTATGGAAATATCCATCCAAGGCTCATCAGGAATGACACTAGACCTATATAACTCATCTAATATGTCATCTAAGCAAGGAATGGGATGACGATACTTTACCGTGATGTTGTTGATGGCGCGGCAGTCAACACACATTCTCCATGACCCATTCTTCTTAGGCACCAAAATCACAAGCACTGCACATGGACTCATGCTTTCTCTCACGTACCCCTTCTCCATTAATTCATCGACCTGCCTTTGGAGTTCCTTTGTCTCCTTTAGATTGCTCCTATAAGCCGGTTTGTTTGGAATCGATGCTCCGGGTACTAGGTCAATCTGGTGCTCAATACCACGAATAGGTGGTAATCCCTTTGGAATCTCCTCAAGGAAGACATCTTCAAAGTCCTGCACAATAGACACAACCACACTAGGTAAAGAGTTAAATAGTTCGTTAGTATTCAAACAAGTTTCCTTAAAAATCAGCAACAACATAAGTTACTTCATCACTAACGCTCTCCTCACTACACTCGCTCTTGCCACACAACTCTCCTTTTGCAAGACTGCACTCTCCTTTTCACTCACCACCAAAGTTGATCCCCCTTCAACTTGGTCTCTCACACTCTTTCTAGCCTTCCTCTCTTTTTCCTTTTGATATTGACTTTTGTGTTCCTTTTCTTTCTCGTTGTCTTTTGCTCTCTCACTCTCCCTCCGTTTTTCACTCACCTTATATTTTGCAAAAGACTGTTGTAGCTACAACTGATCCTCATACACTTGTTTAGGTGTTAAAGGTTTAAGATTAAAGCTTTTCCCTTGGTGAACAAGCGTATACTTGTTAGAAAAGCCATCATGAACAAACTTCCTATCAAATTTCCATGGCCTCCCCAACAACACATGACACGCTTGCATTGGCACTACATCACATAACACCTCATCCTCATACCTACCAATGTGAAAAGCAATCAAGGCTTGCTTACTCACCTTAGTCTCGCCACTATCATTCAACCACTGCAATTTATATGGACTAGGGTATTTAGTAGTCTTGAGTCCCAGCCTCTCGACAATAAAATTACTCACCACATTAGTGCAACTTCTTCCATCAATGATCAAACTGCAAATATGATCACCTAGATAACATCTAGTATGAAAGATATTCTCTCGTTGCACCTCCTCTTCTTCCTGCACATTCAAAGCTCTCTTCACTACTGCCACTAACCTCCCTATTGCAGGCTCCTCATCATCACTAGCATCCTCTAATGGAGGCATATCATCCTCTTCACTATCCCCCTCAGTCTCATACTCACCATCATCACGCAGAATCATAACACGCCTATTCGAACATTGACTAGCAATATGGCCTCTACCTTGGCATTTAAAACATCTAATGTCACGATTTCTAGGAGTAGAAGAGTCAGGTTTACCTTGATGACCAGGAGTAGAACCTGCTTGCCTCTACTCTCCTTTTGGTTTGGTGGATAAAGGCTTTTCTTCCTTCTTCCATTGGTTAGTCTTCCAGGCGGATGAACCAGCACCCTGTTGAAACCGTGCAGTACTACTACCTTTCCTCCTGTGTTGGTTCTCAACCTTTATAGTCATATGAACCATATCTTCCAATTCTACATAATGCTGCAATTCCACGACATTTTGAATTTCTCTATTCAATCTAGCAAGAAACCTAGCCATGGTAGCCTCTCTATCCTCCTCTACATTCGCCCTAATCATAGTAACTTCCATCTCCTTGAAATACTCATCCACACTTCGGCTTCCTTGCCTAAGAGTTTGCAATTTGTTGTGTAACTCATGATAGTAATACGCAGGCACAAACCACTTCTTCATCACCCTCTTCATCTCTTCCCATGACTCAATAGGTGGTTCGCCATTCCTTCTTCAATTCAACATTAGTTGATCCCACCACACTATGGCATAATCCGAAAATTCAATGGCAGCAAGTTTCACTTTCTTTCTCCCATTATAGTTGTGACAATCAAACACCATCTCTACCTTCTTATCCCACTTTAAGTACGCCTCGGGATCATTCTTCCCTTGGAAAGGAGGAATCTTCATCTTTATACTACTCAGTTGATTATCCTCTCTATTCCTATCTCCTCTATCTTCCCAATCCCTAGTGTCGAGTCTAATTTTGAATTTTCTCATTCCTAATCCGATCTAGACTAGACCCTATGCTCATCTAATATAGATCCTCGACTTGAGTTAGGAACTTCGTTTAATTTTGGAGTCGCCACCCAACTGTTGTTGGGAAAGATTGAATTAAGACTAAAGGAGCGGATTAGTCTTAATTTAGACCACTAGTCGTCGTGATTTCTTCTTCTCGTTTTTGTGAAAAGAGGAAAAGGGAAAAACAGAGTTTCTAAGTCCGGAGGCTAACCTATTAAAACCTTACGGTTACCACCTAGTCTCTTAAAATTGTTCCCATCTAGAAATGTCTTTTATTTTGTTTCTGTTACTTTTTATTATGTTTTTTATTATTCTAAGAAAATGATTTTTTATTTCATTTTATAGGTTGACCCAAATGGGTGCTTACGTACCTGCTAGTCAGGATCAAACAAGTCGTAGTTCGCTTTTCCTGAAAACCTTAAGTGTGTTTGTAAATTTTAATTTTGAAATCTCTTTTGATTTATGTTTTTATCATTTTTGGGATTTTTTCTAAAAAATCTAAGCCTAAGCTTTAATTTGACTTTTGGAAAATGATAACTTTTGAGGGAAAACATCAATTTTGGATTTATTTGAAAAAAATGATTTTTTCTAAGTGCTAAAACTTATTTTTTTTTTCGATTTTTACGTAATTTTTGAATTTTTATTAATTTTTATGATTTTTCTTTTTTTATCATTTTTATGATTTTTATTATTCTTCTAAAAAAATTTATAATTTTTCTATGTTTTCATGATTTTTATAGTTTTTTTATGATTTTTTATTGTTAAAAATTTTATCCTAAACTATTATCTATCCTATTTTAAAACCTAAAGTTTTATTATTATTTTTCTAATATTTATATTGTTTTTCTACTTTTTTATTATTTTTCTACATTATTAAATCCTAAAGAAATCTAATTTCTAACATTTTCCTATTTATGGAAATATAAAAAAAACATAAATAAATAAATAAATAACAAAAAATTAATAAATAAATAACAAAATAATAAATCAAATCGGAATAAAATATATAAATAAATTGGAAAAAATCGGGAAAATCCGACTTACCTGGATCCGGGTCGGTCGGGTCGAATCGGGTCGGGTTGGATTGGTCGGGCACGGCGGCGGAGAGTGCTCGTTCACGGCGTTCCGGCGGCCTTTTACAACGGGTGAGGTGTCGAATCCTAGGTTCTCGAGGGTGGTGAATCCAATGGTGGCGGTGGTTTGCTCTCAGAACGTCTCCTAGTGGTGGCTCAGCTCCGATCGGCTGTCGCGACTTTTGTTCTCTCCGATTTACTCTCTTCTCTCACTTTCTCTCGATTTTGATATGTCCTCCAGCTTCCTGCCTTCGATTCCTATTTATAGGCGCTTCAAACTTCCCCGGATAAGCTCAAATTCGGCGATTTAGATAAACCCATATTTTTTCATTTTTTAGATTTGATTTTATCCAACCTATTTGATGCCGATTTGTTGTAATCTTGTGATTTATCTGGATAATTCGGTTTTAGATTTATTGAAATCCAAAACAATTAGAAGAAATCCAGCAATTTCAGCCTTATCGGACTTCTGCCGGATTTTTCTCCAGCTGGCCTTGCGAAGAAGACGATCATGCGCGACACGCGTGACTTCCCTCGACCAATCACATGCTGCCACGTGGCAGCTCCAAGCGAAAGGCAAAAAAATTGCACAAAATGCTCGAGGGAGGATTCGAACTCGCGACCTCTGGCCTCCACACGTTCCCCATGCGCACACACGAGCCAGCTGAGCTGGCCCAATTTCCTGATTTTCTTTATATCGCAAATTGTACATATGCGATGCATTTTTTTCCATTTTTTTGTATTTTTTGTAATGTCAAAAATTTGTAAAAATTATTTATCCCTTATTATTACCATTTCTGAAATCATTTTTAAGAATTGATGTGTCTTCCTATTTATTTTTATTTTTTGAATATTTTTATTATTTTTGCTAAATTAGAAAAGAAAATTGGAAAATTTTGAAAATTGATTATTATTGATTATTGTTCATTCCTAGGGAAAAAATGGGGTGTTTACACCTAGTTCCTCTATTCCTACCACTATAACCTCTATAACTCTCGACAGAAGGTTCATCAAATTCATCATCAGACATTCCATCTCCACCCCTCTATACTCTCCTAGAACAAGTCTCCCTCTTACGCCCTTGGAAGACGTTTTTAGATTGCTCTAGTCTTTGTTCCACCGCCTCATGAATTTGTTTCATGCCCTCCTGAAACATTCACTTCATCTCACCCCTCAATGCCTCAATCACTAACCTAGCATCAAACCTTCCCCTCTCACCTTCAGGAGAATGTTGCCTCGACATAGTTCCTGCAGAAAAAGGTTAGTACTAACACAAATATATATATAATTAAGCCTCACGATACACTCCCTTACGTGTTTCGCTCAAAGGATGATGTCACACAGTCACTCGTGTATTCTCACAAGCAATGATGATATCAACTCACCAATTCCTCTTCTCAATTCTCTCGGAACTAACCCAAACTACACCAATTCCCTTCTGTAGAATTCAAAACAACTCTAGGGCTCGAAATTTTTCCTCTTTTTCTTTCAGATTTTTTTTTTTGTAGTAACAAAATTGAATAGTAGGTGCTACACTTTCAATAGACAATTAACACTATGAAATTAATATGAACGATTGGAGTTAGGGTTTTGATGTTACCTTCCTCAAACCGAACTGATGGTTTAACAAACCTAGGCTCTGATACCAAACTGATACAAAATCGGTTTGCTCATATTCCTAACTGATACGAACCACGCCAACGTGTGACGAAACCCAATACCAATACGTTCGGAATTCGCTACCTAAGATGCCAAACACACTCAAGGGGAAACCGCGACCCGTTGTCTATAAGCGAGACAAGAACCTTAGTATAATATGAAGACGGCACAATCGGGATGAAAGACCGATTGATAAGTCGGGATGAACGCCATAGAAGAAAATACGATAAGTTCTAGAGTAGTTCTTTAAAGAACCAAGAGAGGAATTCTCTCAAAAGTGTTTTCAAACTTGTATGTTGTATATTCTATATTCTATCTATTCTAAACCCTATGAGCTTTATAGTAGGGTTTACAATTCGTAACAATAAAGGCCCAAAACGACATAACATCATTAAGTTGCATAAAAATTACAAAACAGGGACGTAAAGGCCGGCACCGTTGAAATGAAGGCCGGCGGCCTTGGAGCCGGCGTAAGCATATACACGATCGGCGTTGGAGATGTACACGACCGTGTACTTCTAGTCGTGTATCTTTCTGTGGAAATCTTGACAACATACACGACTGTGTACTTCTAGTCATGTATCTTTCTATGGAAATTCTTGACACCATACACGGCCGTGCCTTTGAACCGTGTATACGACCGTGTATGATTCTGTGTAACCTCCAGAATCCTACACGGTCGTGCCTTGTAAAGACACGCCCTCTTCAACCCGTATCCGTTATGACTTGTACAAGAGCAAGGGCATTCCCATAGTTGTTCCAATCCTTTCCAACTTCATGGTTGCTCTAATCCTTTCCGACTTCATAAACATCCTTTATCAACTCGTTAAGTGCTTCCTTTAATCGTTTCGCTCGAGCTCTTGTGATCGGTCCAGGTGGCACTTCAAGAGGATCCACATTCCATCTTCTGGCTTGGCTCCCATCATGGCTCTCATCATGTATGTTCATGTAGTCTTTTTTACTAACCGCCTTTATCTATTATATATGTATAGGTTGAGATGGGCTTTGAAGTTTGCTCTAGCACTTCCACTGATTCAGCGATCGTTTCAATTTGAGTTGACGATGATCAAAACTTAGTGAATTATGCAGAATCACTAGTTGAAGATGGTAGAAGTAATGATGATGATTTTGAAGAGTTGCATGACTCTATTGGAGTTAGAGCACTTACTACTAACACTGATGGGCCAGTTATAGAGAAAAACAAGGATAATGATAACACCGATATCGATGACCATGCCGATGCGCTGCTTTGTTCTGGCATATATGAAGATGGGTTGTATGTATCTCTTATAGATATCCTTCTTCCCCCAATCACTACAATGTTTCCTTAAGACAAGGAAGCAACTCTGAAGGTTTATGCTACGATAGAGGAGACTACATCCTTTCGAGGATTCACCGTGCTGTTTCAGTTATTGGACTCATTAGAGACCCTTGATGGCATGGATAGAGACTTTTGGACTAATTCTCCTATGTTAGGGATTGAGCTAGCTTACACTATGGTGAAGATGTTAGAGAAACCGTGTTATTGTTGAATAGACCTTAGAATTCCTTGTCAAAGGCAGAACTTGAGTAGGTGATTAAATGCATTGAGGGGGCCGACCTTCTAAGGTTCAAAATTAAAAGCTTAGAGCCTGTTGCTGCTAAAGTTAAGAGGGTGTTGAATTACTACATTGTCAAGAGGTGGCATGATGAATTGATGAGCAAAGTGCAAGAGTAACAAGAAGCAGTTAAAGCATCCGATCTTGAGATGAAGGAACTTTTAGGAGACTCAGATTTAAAGTCCTTGGTAGGCCTAGATTGTCTTCCATAATTCGGCATGACTATGCTTTTGTTTTCATTTTAAAGCATTACATTGAAATCAATAAAGTTGTTTGTCTTTATTTTTTGTTTTTACATATGTGTAATCAAGACGTATTCGCATGTACTTGCCATGAGTGATGCTAGTCACAATCACATTATTTAGTTAAGTTATTGTGTTATGCATCGAAGCAAAGCTTTCACTTGCTAGCAACAATACATTAAATGGTTGAAACAATCAATCATGCTTAAGCAGCAATAGTGGTGTTTATTGCATAGTTCAACATACTAGCATTGATGGTTAAGAGAGTATTACCTAATACATAACCATGTACTCTTTATTTCAAAATTTATAGATACCTTTTTGTGGGCTAAGTATTTCATTGTGCACTTCGGAGCACGCGCTCTAACCATGTGACAACAATGTAAGAGGTGATGGTTAATCATGTTTGTGCGCTAAGGAGATAACTTTCTAACTTTGCAACAACAAGATAAGTGAGTATTAAAAAGAAAAGAATTGAAAAGGCTCGAACAGTGTGAGCCATATATATGATTCATGATAATTTGCAAATACATCATTCATTCACATATGAAATTTTTTAATGTATTGAAAATTGATAGGTATAGTAACTTTATCAGTTGTTGGGTTTAGAAGCTTGTGGTAACCACTATCATGACCCTCATGAATGATGAAGGGGCCTTCCCATTTTAGTGTGAACTTTGGTGCTGAAATACCTCACCGTACATGCTTTGTTGTGCAAAGTACAACGTCACCTTCCTAAAAAGACCACTTCTTGACCAAACTATCATAAGCCGCACTTAACTGCTAGCGATAGTTGGTAAGGTGATGCTTAGCGGTGGCTCGTCTCTCTTCTAAAGCTTTGAGATCAAGCATACGTAAAGTATCTAGTTCAAGTTTAGCATTAATGGCCAATCTTGCAAATGGGACCAAAACCTCTATGGGCATCATCGCCTCGCATCCATATACTAAAGAAAAGGGGGTGGCCTGAGTGGGGCTTCGTTTAGATATCATGTACGCCTATAGTGCCAATGGCAGTTTGTCATGCCATTCTTTGTCATTTTTAGGCACCATTCGACTAAGTACTTTTAAAAGAGTCTTATTCGTTGCTTCTGCTTTGTCATTTCCTTTTGGGTAGTAAGGTGTGGACTTCACGTAATCGATACCATAGGAGGCCAATAGTTATCGTACTTGTGAGTTGATAAAGGGTGTACCATTGTTTGAAAGAATGCGCTTTAGGATTCTAAAGCGGTAGATGACATGTTCTTTCATGAAGTTTGCTACTGCTTATCATGTAGCTTTCTTTAACGGGATTGCCTCCACCCACTTGGTGAAGCATTCAATACCTACCAATATCCAAATACATTTCCTAGAT
Organism: Laguncularia racemosa; assembly: GCA_037954665.1. Lineage (NCBI taxonomy): Eukaryota > Viridiplantae > Streptophyta > Magnoliopsida > Myrtales > Combretaceae > Laguncularia > Laguncularia racemosa. The sequence goes on from JBBMOL010000066.1 coordinate 1,366,561, forward strand.
GGTGGATGTATTGTGCTGATCAAGTCGAATGCTCACGTATGGAAAGGCTACGGAGTAGTCAAGCTATGCAATGTAACAGCAGGAGCATAGATGGCATTCCTGTGTTGCTAGCATGCGACACATCTCCTGACAAAGTTGAAAGCATCATTTTCCATTGTAGGCCAGTAATACCCCAAGCTCAATAGGTGGTAATATAGCTTCCTTTCTCCTTGATGTTCTCCACTATGTCCAGAGTAGGCTTTAGCTAGTATAGTCTCCATTTTAGGCGGTGCGACATACCTAAGGGGTTATCCCATGAATGATACCCTGTATAGCTAATCTCCATGCATGATATACCTCCTTGTCTTGCATTTTACTATACAAGCATCAGTGCCATTCGTAAGTAAGGTGCCATTCTGCAAATAGTCTATGTAAGGATGTCTCCAATCATTGGCACTTTCAGGAATTTCAAAGCATTTTAGGTAACTCATTTGCTTTTGAGAAGCATTTTTTCCATAGTTGGCCAGTAATAACCTACACGTTGTATGCAACGTTCCAAGGATGGGTCATCCTCTCCACAATAGATTTTGTGATACTTATCTAACATCAAACACGCTTGCTTTACACTAATACTTTGCGATAGGATGCCCTATGGACCTTTGAAGTACAAGATGCCATTAATGAGGAGGAAGGTTTTTAAAATTGCTAGAGAAGTTGCATTAGGATGCGCTAGCTGACCCTTGATGGGGGTTCGCTAGTCATCTAGCGCTTCTTCTTTCTCATCTAGCAACTACAGAGCTGTACACGGAACCGATTTCTTAATAACCTGAATGCGTAAACCATCTTCTTCGGCTTGAATAGGAACTTTGGATGCCAAAGTTGCAAGTGCGTCTGCATAATGGTTGGCTAATCGTTTGGTATGTTCACATCTCACTGAATTGAATTTGCTAACCAAAGATTGTATTGCAGCTCTATAAAGCACTAGTGTTGGTTCTTTGAGAGCAAATTCACCATTGGCCTGTTTGATAATCAGGTTTGAATCATCACGAATGCACAAGTGAGATGCCCCAACACTTTATGCCGAAATGAGTCGGAGGAGTAGAGCCTCGTACTCAGCCTCATTATTGGTGCAATGGAATTCTAGTTTAAATGCTAGTGGTATCTCTTAGCCTTCAAGGGTTATCAATACCACCTCAACTTCTTTTTCGGTACTAGCAAATAAGTCGTCAAACTGTAATTGTCATTCCTCATCCAATTTCGTCCTCATTGAATCCTCATGAAATTTTACTAGGATCGTATTTGTGGTGTGAGTCTCATTTGCCATAGGAAAATGAGCCAAGAGGTTTACTAAAGCTTGAGACTTGATAGCCTTAAGTGGCATAATCGTAATATCAAACTTTGATAGGAGAAGTAACCATTTTGCGATTCGTCCAAATAGTGTTAGCCGTGATAGCAAATATTTTATTGGGTTAAAGTGATTGACAAGATTGACTTTATGTGCCAAGAAGTAATGACGCAACTTTTATGTAGTAAATATCAGCGCAAGACAATGCTTCTCACAGGTTGAATAATTGAGTCCACTCCCTTGGAGGGATCGACTTAAGTAATATACATGTCGTCGCTCCCTTCCCTCAAGTTCTTGTGCAAGTACAGCACCAATTGACTTATCAGCGGATGTCAAGTAGAGAATCATTGGTAAACCCTTGACCGGCATTGTCATCGTCTATGGAGACGTAAGCATATCTTTTACCTTCTAAATGGCCTCCTCTTGTAGTTGCCCCCACTCAAACAATGCTTCTTTCTTCATGAGTTGCTGTAGGGGATAAGAGATCTAGGCTAGTGCTGGGACGAATCGCTTGATATAAGAGACTTTTCCCATGAACGTTTTTAATTCCTTTAGGTTAGTGGGTGAAGGCATTAATTGTATAGCCTGCACCTTTGCTGGATCAACAACGATCCCTTTTCTGTGAACTACAAATCCAAGGAATTTTCCAGACACTACACCAAAAACACACTTTAGCGAGTTCATGCTCAACTTATATAACTAGCACCGCTTGAAAACCTTCTGCAGGTGTATCAAGTGATCTACCACCCGCTTTGACTCGATAACGATGCCATCCACATAGTTTTCCATGAAGTCATGCATCATATCATGGAAAATAGCAGTCATTGCTCTTTAGTAAGTAGCTCCTACATTCTTAAGCCTAAAGGGCATGGTTGTATAGTAAAAATTCCCGATTGGCATCCTAAAAGCAGTATACTCAACGTCTCCAATAGCCATTTTAACTTGATTATAGCCGCTAAAACCATCCATAAATGAGAACAACTCATGTCCAGCTGTGACATCTACTAACATATCAATATTTAGCAATGGGAAGTCATCTTTTGGGTAAGCCTTGTTGAGATCACGAAAATCTATACAGACTCATATTTGGCCATTTTTCTTCCTCACAGGCATGATATTGGCTAACTATGATGGGTGCTCAATTGGCTTGATGAAGCCACCTTTGACCAACTTCTTAATCTCTTCTTTGATTTGGACCTCAACTTTTGGGCGAAAGAATCATTGTCCTTATTTTACTAGCTTAACCTTGGCTACAATGTTTAACCTATGTACCACTAAAGTGGGATCCAGTCCTGGCATTTCATCGTAAGTCCATGTAAATACATCTCAATACTTCCATAGCAACTCCATTAGGTAGACCTTCAGCTCTTTTAAGAGATGCTTGCCAATGAAGATAGGTCTTGGAGACTCCCCTGGTTTCACTAGATCTAACTCTTTAATGTCATCAACTTGTGGCTTGAGTTGATCCTGCATCTTTAGGGGGGTGGGTTGGGTTTCTTGTATTAGTATGGGATCTGAAGAAGATGAACAAGCTTCTTCAGGTCTATCTCCTTCAAATCCCGTAGACCGTCATAAATAGTACACCCTCCACACATCTACTCTGATGAAACTTTCTATTACCTCATTTCTCTTTTGCTTCTTTTGGCCTCCATGAGAACCTCGCATTCTCTTTTTTCTCATAGGCTTCTCTTAAGTGTCTTTCCAAGTAGGTAGTAGTATGCTAAAGGGTGTTACGATAGTAGTTTCTCCCTCTTCGACATATTCATCAAAGAATGTAGCTTCGATAAAGTATGCCTCGTTATGCTCAAATGGACTGTTTGTAGCAGGAATGAATACATCCTTTCCCTTCCAATGGCCCTTAATGCATTGATGTCATGTTGAGGGTATGAGATTGTGATCGTGTAGCCACTTTATTCCAATTAGTAGGTGATAGGATACAGGTGCATCGATCACATGAAACTGTGTGGACCTCTCTATAGGGCCTACTTTAAAGCTCACATTAACATATCCTACTGTGTTTATAAATGTGTCAATGAAACTATTAACGGCAACAAGTTGTCTCACTAGGCACTGGTTGTCTATTCCTGCAGCCTTTAGTGTGGACAACAGTATTATGTTTATGGAGGGGCCATTGTCTATGAATGTCCTCTTAATGGGATGCCCATTTAGCATGCTTTCCACATAAGGAGGACGGTTGTGATTGGGGTTCTTGGTGCACATGTCCGCATCAATAAAGAGAATTGTATTCTCATGTGCTTTTGCCATTCTTTGTATAGGCTGCGCTAGATTGCACTCCCCGTATTGTCTCTCTGCGATTTGGGTAAGGGTAGTTGCTAGTGCAAGACGTGCATTATCGTTAAACCTCAGTAAGTTAAAAAAAAAAATTGAAGTTAGCCCTCTTCATTAGGGCGGCTACCTCAGGCATACATGCGTCCTTATTATTCCCAATCATAGCTTCTTATGCATTATGCACCTTGGCATGTGACATATCTCCTTCTTCAATATTAGGATTATGACTGATGGCACTTATGGTAGCCCATTGATTATTGTGTGCATGAAGTGGATTATTACGAACATCATTATTTTCTATGATAAGTTTCCCATTATGGACCCTATTATTGAAAATCTTCTTCAGAGTCCAACACTCTTTCATAGGGTGACCTATAAACCTGTGATACTTACAGAACTTAGGATCATTTTTCTCATTTTGTATTAGTAAATGATCAACTCTTGGGAGCTTGATATTCCCGTCTCATAAACATTGATTAAATAAAGCATGTACCTTTCCCATTGGGTATGGGAAAGGAGGGATTGATGTAGATCCTCAAGATGTATCATTCTTTAGCTTCTTATTATCCCTAAGGGTCTCAACCTAGGCCGAGCTAGCAAATGTTGCTCGTTTCCCAAACCTTCCCATTTTCTCCTCGTTGTCTTGCAACGGTATTATTAGTTCTCCTTGCAGTCTCGACTAATGTAGAAAAGGAACTTAGATTAAGATTTTCTAAGTGGACTGCGTACTCAGTGAGCATCCCTTAGATGCAAATCTTCATTAACTCCCTCTCATTACATACGTCTTGGATGTTCAGTGTTCGCTCCCTGAAGCATTTTATTTAATCCATCAAGTATTCCTTGGGGTACTGTCATGTTCTTCCCATGTCTATGATCGTGACCTATGTCTAAGTAAAGAAGAATTTCTCTAGGAATAGCTTACACATAGACTCCCATAAATCAACTGACCCTGCAGGGAGATTGACATACCAAGTGTATGCCTTTTCGATCAATGATTTGGAAAATTCTTTGAGCTTCAAGTCATCATCCAACCTGTATACTTCTAGGGTCTCAATAAACTTAAGTAAATATTCTTTGGTGCTCTCTTTCTTACCATTGAACAGGATGAATTTAAGATTAACATAGTCCTTAGGATATGGCTTTTCAGCAATGTGCTGATAGTAAGAGAGTCTTAACTCCAGTACTCCCACAGTGGACTTTGCTTGTATTTCTTTTTGGTATATGTCAAAGTCTTCCTTCGTTACAAAGGAAGTCCATGGGGTAGATACCATGGAAGCAAGTGTGGGGTAGGTTGATGGCTAAATCCATCGAAAGCATTGGGAGGTGAAACATCTGGTTGAGTGGTTTTCTCTTGAGGAATGTTCTTCTCATCTATAGGAGGTTAACAGGATGAATTGCATGTGATGAAGTTACCTAGGTGGCACCTTGCTACGTAGCAATGTTGGTATTTGGCAGAGCCACACCTTATTACATAACAGCTGTGGCAGCCAACCCTGTGACAAGTGAAGCAAGCATGATCATAAGTTGATTCAGAGCCCTTGTGTTTTCTTGCATAGTCTGTATCATTTGTGCAAGATCTATGAGAGCTTCAGCTGTGAATTTCCTTGACCAGTATTTTGTGGTATTTGAGACTGGTTTTGCTCCATCAGTTCAGTGTTAGGATCTTGTTATTGATAAATATTGTTAGATGGTCTTTTCTTCCTAGGGGATGCCATTATTCTTCTATCACTTAACTCTATCCCCAGAAAAGTCGCCAAAATGTTGAAGAGGGGTCCCGGTAGGAGTGGTCATGTGCGTATCACATGGGTACCATACTATACGTGACTTTGGAGAAAAGCAATTCAAAGATAATATGTGATGGGATGATTAGGAAGAGAGAGGCAGGGAGGAGGAACAGGCAATCTCAAGCATCTCGAATGCAAAAGTGACAGACAAGAGAGCTAAGGAGATCTCAAGCGTCGACCTTACAATTCTTGGATAATGGAGATCGTTCTTTGCTTAATCTCTTGTTTGATCTTTGAGAGTAGAGAACTCTTGGTGGAGCACTATTTCTCTAATCTCAAGAATTCGGGAAAATGATCCTTTATGAGAAGAAATGAGTATTTATAGACTCTTAGGCCCGATGATATCCGATAAATCACTTTAGCGATCAACGGGCGAGATGAAATTTGCTTAATTTAGGATTATCTTAATGAGCTTGCCATAAGCTCAAGACCAGTAACCTTCCTCATAAGTACATAAGTCTGCTTGAGAAAGCTTGGATGCAAACGAATAGGTTCAACGATCTCTGTTTTGAGCCCACCAAGCTAATTCTCCCCGAGTCATCACAATAATTGGATTGAACTCATTAGGTCCTGTCACCTAACCTAATGAGTCAAGCCAAATAATCAATGAGCTTAACCTAATATATTTATGTAATATTTTCAGTCCTCTGCACTTTTTATATATTTTTTTCTCCTATCAAGATATATCTAGAATTATGCAGTTGGGAGACCAGACTTACTTTTAAGTAAGTCAATCTTAAAATCACTTATGAGAAAATATCCGTTTATTATTTATTGTCGCTAAATTCTCATCAAGGTTGGCCCAAGATGTTCCTGCGTACTGGGATAAAAGAAGCCTACAAAAAAGCGTACGTGAGTTGGTGGTGTTAAAGGTTTCTTTGGCGTGAATATTCCAACTCTTAAGTCAATTAAAAAAAGAAAAGAAAAGAAAATGTAGTGACAACTTAGAGAGGAATTCAAGTGTGCAAATTGTGGAAGTATTATTTTCAACAAAAATAGATGAGAAAAAATATTTGAACAAAAAAGTTGTAAATACAAAGAAAAAATAATATGATATAAATATAAGTATTTTTCGAGTTCTTTTATGATGATTTTACAAAATTGTTACATTAAAATGCTAAAAAATATTATCATTCTAATATAAGTTATTAAACAATCGGTTATAAAAGTATTCCACATAGTAATTGAAGAAAATTTATCTAGTTAAATATAATTTGTAAGAATATGAAATTTAATGATATTAATTATTATAAAAAAATGAAAATATCATTTAAGCAGTAGATGCATTTTGAAAAATAAAGGACTCTTATACGATTTGAATCCATCATCTCATGGTGGTTAAAACCAACACTTAACCTTTCAAATCATATCTAATATTATCTTAAAATTTGTTTTTTAATATGTATATTTTAAATAAATTTTTACAGTAAACTTTTTCTGAACTTGGGATATTGAACCCTTCCGGCCCCTTAGGTCTGTCCCTTCCCCTTTGTGACGTGCCTTCTTGTTATTGTTAATTTTTCTGCGACTTCTAGTTGAGAGATTTACATTGTGTAACTATTTAAAATGTGAGAAATGTTCATTTTCAATTAATTCAATATCCTCTTAGCAAATTATTAGACTGGATCGATAAAAATTAATACAATTGGCTCTCAAATAATATAAAAAATATATACATTTTTGTAAATTTTATTTGCTCGTACGTGATTTTCTCATAATTATACTAATTAATGTATTAAGAGTTTTCTAAAATTATAAAGGCCGTAAAAATTAGATGCTGTATTTGTAAAGTCATGCACAAATAAGATTAACCAAAATGTCACTAATGTACGTGGTCTCCCATTTGATTTGCCAGATTAGACCTTCCTTTTTTTTTTTACACTTCTGACACAGGTTGTAATGTTCGTATAAGTGTAAAACATTTCCCAATTCCATTTTACTTTTTTTTTTTTGATAAATTTTTTTCGTAAAATGCTTCATGAATTTGCAATTTCACATTATTTCATAAAATCTCTAAAACTTTTCTAATTTCTTTTATATTTCATAATCCAACACACCATATATTCTTTAGAAAACAAATGTCTTGGAAAATTGTCCCAAGTTGAGTAGTTCGTTACAGAGCCTCATAATTTGTCAAAATCATTTGTAATTTTACCTGGATTTCCTAATTCGTCATAAAGATTAGTATTTCGTTAAAACATTTCGTACCAAAAACTCACATTTTGTAAATCGTCAATAATTGGTAACTTTACTGCAATTTCATAACTTTGCTTTATAATTCATAATTTCACATAAAACTTCATAACTTCTTCAAGTTTCATAAAATTCATTAAATTTTCTAAATTCCAGTTTTTTAAAAAATAAATAAATAAATAATCACGTTAGATATATCGTGAATGCTTTTAAAGTTTGTAATTTCACTTAATTAATTTTAGTTCTACTAATAATTTTGTAACATAATACAAATTTCATAATTTCACCAAAATTCACAAAACAACTAAAGAAAAGTGACTTCACTTACACTTTCATGAGTTACTATTTATTATGAATATTTCAATACTGCAATGTCTTGCAAGAATAGTCAAAATGGAATGAATTGTAAAAGAATATAATGGAATTGAGAACAGAATGATTAGTCCAAAACTATTTTTGGAAACATATGTGGAATTAGTGATTCCATTCATGTATTACATAAGCATATGTCTAAAAATCCCGAATTCATGAATTAAATAGATGTTCATTTTATATTAAATGCCTATTTTTATCAATTCTCATTGGAATGGAATCGATTCCATCCGCTCAAAATGGAATTGAATTCTCTCATTCTAACTTTTAAAAACATTTCTTAATATTAAAAATGAATCCCAAAATTGTTATTTTATTTTAGGTTCATTCGTGCATGCGAAATGTGCCAAAATGACACAAATACTTTGTAAATTTTCTATATTTTCCATAAAACTACTTATTTTTTGTAATTTTATTTAAAGTTTGTACTTTGCTTTTATAACTTCATAATAATTCATAATTCCACTATAATTTTAAAAATTACATAAATTTGGTACAACTACTCAAAGATTATGTAATTTTACTCCAATTTTTCACAAGCCCCTAAGAACTTCAACTCATAGAACGATTTCTACATCTTAATTCAAAGTCATCCTTGGCTAGACATAGGAAAGGGTCTAATCGGCTCAAATTCACAGGCCTAAATAAGGTAAATTGGGTCTAACTCGAGGTACCCTAGTTTTGGGCTATCTATTCTTGAATTTTTTTTTAAAAAAAAAAAACTTTTGAAAAAAAAATAATTTGTTCCGAAATTAAAAACTTATCTTGCATCAAAATTAAAATTTTCAAAATATAATAATTTATTTACATTACTTTGAACAAAAGATAAAATATATTTATATATTACCATAAATTATTATTTTTAACTTATATTTTTTTTTTGTAGGTAATTATAACAATATTAACAATACGCTCTTCTTTTATATCACATCATGATTCATTTCTTTTTTTTTTTTTTTTGAACTTTTCAAGTTGACGCGCTAGTTTAATGAACTTATCAACTCAAGCGGGTTTCTATTGCTAAGTTAAATCAACCAACTCGAGCCAATTTACTGTTCATAATTTAACTTACAATTTCCGATTCAACTCGATCCTTTCCTAAGTCTATCCTCGCTAACACTATATAGTTATTTCAGCGAACATTGGTAATGCGAGGAAAACGTCATTTTCACAATTGTGGTGTAAAAGACAATTTTTAAAGGTAATCATTGTTATAACCCATTAATCCTGATAAAATAAATTTTGCACAATCATATATATAATATATATATACATAAGGGCTATCTTATAAAATTACAATAATAAAAACTGCGAGAATATTAAAAGCACCAAAATGGTATAATCGAATTTAAAATATAGAAGGAGATATCCTAGCAGATGTGCATACAAAAATTAAATATAATGGTATAATCATATTTAAAATATAAAATAATTATTGAATTGACCTATTGATGATTGGTCGAATAAAAAAAAAAGATTATGCATAAAGGGGTTTTGAAATGTGTAAATAAATGTACAACAACAAAAATATATAATAAATATATTGGTTAAAATAGACTAAAAATATGCTTATCACATTTAATTAGCTTTATCAAATATGTCACAATATGCTTAAAAAACAATGAATAAAATATTTATTGGGGAATTTTTTGTACATAACAATATAAAACTTGTCAATGTAAATTGGCATTACTTATTGAGTAAGCTATTAGATTCGTATCTCAATTTAGTAGTGAACTTTGGCAAACTGCATTAAACATATGAAATGTGAAAATTGAAATAAATTATGATAACATAGAGTAAGAATGGAAATGATAATTATCCAAAACCTATATAAGGTTTGCTAATCAAAACATCAAGTTGTCCTTATCGATTTTATATAAGCTAAAAAAATATATGTTCGATAATTTTAAATAGTTACTAATTTTATTCATTATACTAATTCTAATAAAAATATTCTGTGTTCTCCACTTATATTATTCCTAAGTTCCATTATTTTTACTATATCTCTATACTTAGCAACTATATATGAAACGAATATACTACCGATTATTTAAACTCTAATATCCTATTTCAAATTGATTCCTCTACGGTATTAGATTCTTTAAATAATGACCATAATAATTTGGCTAAAAAAAAGCTATGACCTCATCACTAACGTATAGCTTCGTTTATCATTTTCAATGTTTGCTATATAGATAATATTTTAAATATTTTCTTAATTTTTAATTAATTATTTGGATAAATATTCTAAATATAGAATATGGGTACATATAATATAAGCTCTTTTTGAGATTGTCATATCTACATAAATAAAAAATTTTACTTGTGTAACTTATGATATATACGTAAGAAAACAAAAAAAAAATGATATTTTCTAAACAAAAGATATTAGAATCACCCATGAATTTGAAACGCTTACCCTAACAAACCCAATAAATACAGAAATTAAGCAATCATTAATCCATCAGCAAAAAAAATCAATTATAAAACTAGTTTATATTCACTTTTTGCACATGCTTTTAGTTGCAATAAAAGAATTTAATAATTGTCTACTACTTATTGACCACATAGTGAATCATATATGATAAACCATCATTTTTACATACAAAATGATGTTCTAATTGAAGTGAAGTGAATAAGTTAGACATCTTGCAAACCATAATTATATCTCGCTTTTGTATTTATGGATTCAAAATTGTGACTTTACTTTCAATTCAAAATCTTAATTGATCCAATTGTGATACTTGTATGGTTTATTTACTTTTTGGAATAGAATAGTAAATAAAAAAGTTATGCTTTAAAAATAATTATTAACCAGAATAAGTTAAGAATTTTTATTATAGTGTTTATTTTCTATAATTTTTTATTATAGAAAATACTCATTTAAGTATTTATTTTATCTCATTAATTGCAGTATTAACTTGAGAATATGGATGAAATTACTACTTTATCTTTGTTTAGTTATCAATTGTAGTATTAATAAGGGTATAATAGATATAATATGTAAACTTTTTATTCTCACTATAGGAATAAAAAATTTTATATTTTCTTAAGTAATATCTATTCCTAATGGAATAAAGATAAAAAAGCCTCGAAAATTAAATTTTACTCTTCATTTTTTCAAGTAAACAAGATAATAAATAGTTGAGAGGTAATAGTTATTCTATTCCTTATTTATTACCTCCAAGTAAATCTGGTGCCAAGTCATCAACATATAAGCTCAATTTACACATGTTAAATGGCGGTTGGTCAATGCATCTACGTAATCTAATGGAGCTTTAATAGAGTTATGCTAAGTAAATCGATTAGGTATTAAATTAATTGTTTTAAATTTTAGATATTTAATTATAAAAAAGGCTAAAGTTGAGCTATTAAACTTCATATTAACCCTTTCTAATAATACTTTGTAAAGATATTATGTGAAAACTTAATAAAATTTTATGTATAATCCTCATTTGAATTACTTATTCTTTATTGAGTGGAACATCATATTATATGAGAGCATTGTAAGAGAACTTTATATTATTTCTTGGTGGCATCGCCAACCATTATAAGTGGCTACCTAGCCAATTGGTGGTCGGACAATCTTCAGTAGTATGAAGTTGTTTTTTTTTTTTTTAAGTAATTTTACTTTTATAGTTTTCATAATTCTAATAATCTATTTAAAATCTTTAGATATCACATCAATATTTAAAAAAAATTATAAATTATTTTCTTTATAAGTCCCTGATTTTTAAAGAAATTTTTTTAACATTTATCTATATTATTTATGAGACTTACATTAAAAAATAAATAAATAAATTACCGGTTAAAAAACTCTATAAATGGAGTGCTTGGATTAGGAAACATGATAAGGTTCTCGGTTGGGGATGGCCTAATAATTTCAAATTTTTGATAAGAAATTATTTTGCTTATCTTTCATGCCATATAATAAAAAAGACATCAAAATATATTACATTACTTCTATATATATATATATATATATATTTATTTCCTTTCCTATGCTTCTGTTTTTTAACTCTCCATCTTATCATTTTAACCTTTTCATTCTTAATCCTCTTTTCTTCTTTACTCCACTTTTTCCTGCTTAGTATCTCTCTCTCTCTCTCTCTCTCTCTCTCTCCCATTTTAGCGTAAGTTCATTAATGAATTCCCTGTATGCTTTAATCGAGGTCTAAACAGAAGAGTTTTAGTATGTTCTATATTTGAGTATACCTTAAAACAAATTAAGTTTTTGTAAAAAAAAGAAAAAAATCTCTCAATAATCTCCACAATGAGACTTCTTATAATTTTCCTTCTAAACGTCAACGCAATGTAAGATTCTCTTCCTATTATTTTATTCATTTATTTTTATATGTATAGAAAATGAGTAGAATAGATTGTGAAAGTCCGGCAGCCGGCGTGAGACACACGCCCGCCAACAAAACAGCTTCAGCCGCCTTCTCCCCCACCCTTACATGGCGGCACCACGACAGCCACCGCAACCTCTCAAGCCATTACACCTCGAACGCTACTCCTCCAATCCCTATAACCTCTCTGGGCACTTCCTTCCCCACTCAAAACCCTCATTTCCCAAACCTCCAACCCTGAAGCTCATTCCATGCAGATGCTGCAGTATTACTCGCTTTGAGGACTCTCAGCCGAGCTGGACAACAGTCGATTACTTCTCTGGTCCAGATCCAATCCACAATTTCCACAATCCTCTTCCTTCCGTCTCGCCTTCCATAATTCCAATGGCTTCGTCTTCTTCCGTGTCCAAGAATGCCAAAAGAGTCTGTCTCTTCTACTATACTGAGATGAAGGAGCTAGCTCAGAGAATCGCTGCGCAGTCAGACTCCATTGAACTCCGAAGTATTGATTGGAGGTTAGGGTTTAAGAAGAAGAGTTTTGCAATTTTTATGATTCGAGCAATGTTGTCGATGGTATGTGTAGTTTCGGTTGATTGATGATTATTAGGGCTTGTAAATTAGATTTTGGTAACGATTGATTGGGACACTTAAGGAAAATGTGCAATTTCTAATACACTTATATATCTCGTGAAATATATATCCTGTGCATGGAAAATCAGGAACTTGTTTATTGAATTGCTAATGAATTCCCAGGCACAAATTCAAGTTTTTCCATTAAAATGCATAGAAGTACACATATAGCGTAATCTGCACATTGGGTGTGGATTTCTAATAAGAAAACATTCTCAACCGGTCGACTATTCCCGTTATTCAAGAGGCTAGTCTAGTTCTTGCCTCCTTCACGTGTGTCCTGCACTGAATGCGAAATTAGAGTTTGTCCGGTGGAGAAGATATATAGATGAGGGATAGTGTTATGAACCTTTAGCCTTGCTTGATTATATAGTCTTACGAGTTTGGTTACTGTGTATTACTTGTCCTGAATGTAAATTGTTATAGGACTTTTGATGATGGATTCCCCAACTTATTTATACCCAATGCACAAGGGATCCGCGGGCAGCATGTTGCTTTTCTGGCCTCATTTAGTTCCCCAGGGGTAATATTTGAGCAATCCTCCATCATTTATGCACTGCCAAAATTGTTCGTTTCTTCATTTACCCTAGTCCTTCCCTTTTTTCCAACGGGAACCTCAGAGCGTATGGAGGATGAGGGGGATGTAGCAACTGCTTTTACTCTTGCTCGGATCTTGTCAAATGTACCCATTTCAAGGGGCGGTCCTACTAGTTTGGTCACTTTTGATATCCATGCCTTGCAGGTTTGTGCACGGCCTCCACCCACATATACCTCATATGTCATGGATATTTCACTTTCGTATTTTCTTTCTTGAGTTTCATCTTTCATCTCTCTCTCTCTCTCTCTCTCTCTCTCTCCCTCTCTGTACTGTCCATCACCTGAAATTATATTCCATTGGCATTTTGTAGGAGAGATTCTACTTTGGTGACAGTATTTTACCATGCTTTGGGAGTGGTATACCATTGCTTAAAATAGACTACTGCAACTCCCTGATTCTGACAATGTAAGATATTCAATGTTCCGTCTGAATCCTCCAATTTTCTGTACTTTTTAGCACCACAAAAGTTCCTTCAATGTGTAACCAGAACAATACAAGGAAGTTCTGTCTTCTATCTTATCTACATCTCACAAACATAGCCGTTTTTAAAGATGAATGTTACTACCCTGTATATATATACATATGTATATGTAAATATGTCTATGTCACACATTATATATATATTTATACGTATGTTAGTCATACTATAAATGTCTGTAAATTTTTATCTTGTGGCTCCCAAAAGCAATATTGGGGGCCTCATAAATATGCTGTCTCTAGATTTGACAACATTCCTTTTTCCAGTTCTAACTCTAGTTGGATATTTACATCCAGATATCTATTGCATTTCCTGATGATGGTGCATGGAAACGGTTTCACAAGCAGCTGCAACATTTCCCTACAGTATGTACTCAGAACTAGCATGCTATTTTTCTTCTGTTTTCTTGTAATCATTGAAAGTTGTTGCTACGTGAAAAAGCAGCATGATCTATAACCTTACAATGAATATGCAATCTTACGCATTAACTTTGATTTATCCTGTGAAAGTGCTTGTGGTATTCATTCTGCATGTTGCTTTCTTTAATGCAAGTTTTCTTAAATCTAGTCCTGGTATGCTGAATGATAATGAGGTGCATCTCCATCACAATATCAAAAGCTTAGAACTGTTCTATGTATGGAGCTTCTGATTGGGATTCGAATGTGCAACCTGTAGTCAGAGTCAATTGAACATGCTTTTACACTCTATACTTTATGATATCGAATATATCATCTTGGACCTTAAATGATCAATGCCTTCTCCTTGGTATAGTGTGGTTGTCCCCCTGCTGAATCAATTCCAGTACATCTTGCTTTTTGTTGTATACCTTCTGAATAAGGCACCAAATTTTGGTCAGATTGTTTGTGCTAAAGTTCGTGAAGGTGACCAAAGGATTGTTCGTCTTAAGGAGGGAGACCCTGAAGGACGACATGTTGTTATAGTGGATGACTTGGTCCAGTCAGGTGGAACTCTAATTGAGTGTCAGGTACTTGAACCCTCCTTGCACGTTCCAGGCTCATCATTCTGTACAAAAAGAGCATATGTGGATGGTTAATGTGCAAATTCTAACTAGTGATTTATCCCCCACACACCACACCCTCCCCCCAAAAAAAAAAAAAATTCTGACTAGTGGAACAGTAATTAATTTAATTTTGGTTTCTAGGGAATCATAATCCAGTCTTTGGCTTGCAGACAAGCTTTAGTTTTCAGGTGGTGACAGGGTGAAAGAAAACAAAAAAAAATTCTTCTTATTTGCCAACTGTTGTCTGTTATTCTCTAACCAAATTCCTTTTGGGGAATCATAGTCAAGTCTTTGGCTTGCAGACAAGCTTTATTGTTCAGGTGGTGACGGAGTGAAAAAAAAGAAAAAGAAAATTTCTTCTTTGAACTTTGTAAGCATAGAAGGGTTGCAAGGATCTACCTCACCTACAATCATGGAATAACACACTAAATTTTTTTCGTTAATTAATGATAAAATTGAAGGAAGTTTTCTCCAAAGACTCTGGTTGCTGTAGTTTTTTTTTTTTGTGGGTGCGTGTGCATGTGTGCTGTAATCCCCTTTTTCTTGTAGAGGAAGTATTAATTGAAAGCCCTCAGTGTTACTGCACCATTTGCATTTGCTTGAGAATT
This sequence comes from Laguncularia racemosa, assembly GCA_037954665.1. NCBI lineage: Eukaryota > Viridiplantae > Streptophyta > Magnoliopsida > Myrtales > Combretaceae > Laguncularia > Laguncularia racemosa. The sequence goes on from JBBMOL010000066.1 coordinate 1,382,210, forward strand.
AGACTATAGCCTGTATTAACCTGCTTTTGTACACTCATAAGCTAAGAATCTGTTTCATTATTAATCATTCAACTGTAAATGCTGAGGCTTTATTTTATGTGCTCTTCTCAGAAATTGTTGGCTGCTCATGGCGCAGCAAAAATCAGTGCGTATGTGACACATGGTATATTTCCCAACAAGTCATGGGAACGCTTTCAACATGATGGAGGTAATTCCTAAGTTTGTAAAGATACACATTGCCAGTTGTTTAGGTTGCACTTGTCATTCTGCCATCTATATTTCACCCATGTTGCTATCCAAAATTTTGTTCCTTAAAAAGCCTCTTAAAAGCTACTGCCCTTTCAGGGAGAGACTCTAATATCTGTAAGTCTAGGAAGATAATGTTTTATGCTGTTTCTTTTTAATGTGAAAGTATAGGAAATGTGGGTGATGATTTGGGCATGGCTCTTGATATGCGATTATACTGGCAGAAAAGCCCATGTTCACCGGTTCACACAGGAAATAGTCAAGAATACATTTATCTTAACTGTCAAAATCACGGTAAAGAAGAATCCTTTGATCTTGTGGAAGATAATATCGCCTTTGACTAGATACAATGGTTAAAGAAGATTTATCATTTCTCCCTCGAGGGGCTTAATGCTAGTTGCATACATGTTATCCATGCCAACATCTGTTCTCACCGTTCCCCTTTGTCATTTTTTTTTGGCAGGGGTTCCTAATAATGGCTTAACCTACTTTTGGATAACGGATTCATGTCCCCATACTGTGACCCAAGTGAGTAACCGACCCCCATTTGAAGTTCTTAGCCTCGCTGGTGCAATAGCAACTAGTCTTCAAATATAAATCTGAGATGAGAGGCTTAGGCGTCTCTTTTCTTTCCCTGCGGCTATACTGTAATCGGTAAACCATTGCGGATACAACCGTCTATGTTCTGTTTCTGCTTTTCTTTTCTTTTTTCTTTTTCCCTGTAAATTTTTGCAGAGAGAGCCAGAGAATTATTTTCCTTTTTGCGGAATGTATAAACTAACTCAGCATGTTCCGGAATATTTATTTGAAATAATATCCGCCGAGAAGGAAAGCAGTAACTCTGCAGTGATATAATGCGGCCATACAAGGCATTACTATTATCATTATTATTATTATCTAATACTAACTGCAACTTGAAAAAATCTGAGATTTTTAGTTTTTCACTTATTCTTGATTTCTCTTAACCGTTTCCGGAAAAGATAGCTTATTTTGTATCTGCAATATATTTTATGTATGGATTAGGGATATCGAACACACGCCCCAAAAATAGGATGGATCTTAGAGCCTTCCTACAAGTCTCCATTCTTACTTCCTATATTCCCTTAATCACCGACGTCATTTCTAAAAGGCTCATAATGTTATTTCATTTGAAGTATGTTCAGATCTCATGGGCAAAAAGCAATGTAGTCAAAACCGGGCCAGCCTGGCCGGTTCATCCCTGTTCAACTGGAGCTGGCCGTAAAGACGGGGCGGTCCATCATAAATAACTGGATTGACACCACTTGGTGTGCCCTGAGCAACCCTGCCAGATCAACCATAGGACATGTAACCCGATCAGGCAAAAGCCCAACTATAAGCCCAGGAATAAGTCCAATAACAGGACTCTCACGGGCTATAGAAGATTAGCAGCATGCCACCATTGGCTAACTCAAGGATTACCGGACTAGCACAACTCTCACTTTTTCCTTTCTTTTTCCGTTCTCTACAACGTGTATTGTAGTAGACATTCAAATCTTATATTGTTGCAATTCTATATATAGATTGATAACACAAAAAAACTCCACTATACCACTGAGTATTCTTGACGATCAGCATGAGAAGGGAAAAAAAAAAACTGTAAATAGAAATTAAGAACAGAAGCTGGCCAGCACAAGAACCAGAAGCAGCAGCATGCTTAAGGCCTGCCTTCTTCAATATGAAGCTCAACCCTATGAAGACACTAGACGTCATGGCCAAAATAAGCCCCATAGCGCTATCCAAAAAGCAATACCGTCTGTACTACTTTGTTTTTAAATCATGTATTAAACCATAAATGCATACATACGAATACGTCTGCAGTATGTTTTGATGATGGTGCAGATGGTCCCACGAAGCTTCTACGTGAAGAGCTGGGAAGTGGAAGAGTGATTATTTTTACTATGAACAAATACAAATTTAGTTCTCAACATTAACTACCTCTTTTATTTGTCTTAAACGTTTATTTTTTTTTTCTATTTCAGTCCTTTACGTTTACAAATGCATGCAAATAAACCCGTTGTTAGTTTTTTTTTTGGTTAGAAATTACACATGTTATCACCCTTTTATTTTAGTCCTAAAGGTTTATTTTTTTTAATCTAAATCCTTAACATTTGCAAACATTAGCAAACAACTCCTTTTAGTGATGGTATTAACTTCTCCATTATAGATTGACACATGATGCAATTCAATTGGTCTAAATAATTATTTAAAATAAATAATATAATAAAATTATAGATATTAGATAAAATTAATTAAAAAACTAAAGAAATTTTCAAAAAAGTTAAAAAAATGCAAAAAAGAAGAAGAAATAAATAAATAAATATATATTTATGTATGTATGTATACATCAATATATATTAGTATTTGAGTAAACTCACAAAAATAAAAAATTGGGAAAAATAAATTAATATAAAGAAGAAAAAAACTAAGGTGGCTAGATCTGATTTTTTCTTTAAAATTTTATTAATTTACTCAAATACTCATATATATAGGGGTTATCCACTTAGATAATATATATATATATATATAATATATATATAAATTACAAAATAGTATAGCCAGAAAAATTATTTCAAAAATAAGTTGCAAAAGCGCAAACCCAAAACGTATATTTAGTGTTGCCAATTTTTGCAAAATTGAAGGCACAAACCACACTTGCATCTTCAGTACATGCCAACCTATTCCTGTATAGCGAATCCCACTATTAAATTTTGTTCATTGAAAATCCACCGTCCTTATGTGCATTGCAAGCCTATAACCTACATATATATATATATATATTGTGAGTTAAGAAATGTAGGGCTGTATGCCAAGCCATCTAAGGAAGCGGATCTTTATCTATAGGAATTCTTAGTTCCACTACACTAAGACGAGAGAAGTCGGGATTTGTGGCCTACCCTACATTTGCCTTCTATGCGATACAAAACGTCTAAGTAGAGAGACCGCTTACTTATAGTGGATCGAACACATATTCCATTCGTTAGAAATAGAGCTAGTTACACTCGAGTGGTATTGTATATAAGATCATGGCTGCATTTAGGAGTGATCCCTCTTCAAGAAGCCACCAGTGATCCTATTTGCATCACGATCCATTGGTTCATATAGAATCCATGTCCTAGGTGTATCATAAAGATAGAATTTCTTATACTTAAAGGCTGTTGTAGCATAGGATCATTATTCTTGTGATTGTATACAAGTGAAATGTTATTTCTCAGTCACGGGTGTGCAGTCGACCGTTCTATTCATGCTCGGGCCCGGTGGAGCTCTGACACGATCCAAGAAAAAGAGAGAGAGAGAGAGAAAGAGAATGCATGCAAACCTACGCTTGTGCAAAGTCACAAATATGTTAAATTAATAATACAGATACATAAAGAGAAGACATTTATTTTTATTTTACCTTTTACAAATTCCATTTCTTCGTTTTTTTTTCTCTCATTTGCAGGAAGAAGAAGACGTTCTTGTGTAGATCCGAAGGGATGGGATTTAAATGAGTATGCTAAGATCTACCATTTTCTTAACAAAAAACTCGATTAATCACATTATGGTATGTATTTTAACAAAAAGTTGAAGTTTTTTTTGTTAATGTGTTTGTTTTCAATATTTGAGAAAATTGTTGTCATAATATTATGTTTTTTAAAAAAATATTACTACTTTTTGTTAGTTTGTAATGTGTTAAATATAATTTATGTAGATCTCGTAATACATAACATGTGGTGATTAAAATTGAAACGAAAATTTGTATTTTTTTTTGTGAAATATTTTTTACATAACATGGATATTTAAATTTGGCTTCTTCTTTTTTGCAAATTTTTGGAAAAAAATTAAAATGGAAATGGAAAGTTGTAATTTTTTTTTTTTGTAAAATAATTTTTACATAACATGGATATTTGAATTTGGCATTTTTTTAGAGGGGAAATTTTGGAAAAATAATATAAAATCGAAACAAAATTTTCTTTTTTTTTTCTTTTTTTATTACTTGGCAAGAAAAAGATCAATGTTGTGCATTGTAAAATTAAAAAAAAAAACTGATATTACCGATTTTTGTGGAATAGTTGAAAGTTATATATATTGTAGATAGAAAAACAATGGATGATTACATGAAATTGATAATTTACGCATTTGAAAATATTGTGATTAGTAATTGGGACTAGAATATGATAGGGATCTAGTAAAGAAGTTGAAAATGAAGAAGAATGTGAATTGTACCAAATTCTTATATAGAATATTCTGGAGTATTGAAGTCAATCTAACTGAAGTAGGGGTTGAGATAATTCACAGGCATCCTATTTTTCATGGGAGTAGTGCATTATATACCTTGATGGAAACTAGAGATGATGATTATATTCAAAACTTCATTGAAACGACTGAATCCTTTGGAGATCATGGCATACAACAATTTTACATTAGAATTTTTGAAGATTTGGGAGGTCCCTTCGAGCAGTAGACATTCTAAGAAAGTGGGTTCCCACATTCTTCACATAACATGGAAGAAATGCCTTTCGAGCCATCGACATTTGAAGCATTTGTTCCAACCCTCATAAAAGGCACTGTTGAATGATGAAGATGAAGTAGATAGAGTAGTTATTCCAATGTTACAACGACCAGACATACGTGATCACTATATGGTTCGTTTAGGAGTGAAAACTGCAATGGATGGTATTGAGGATAAGAGTTTCGATTATGAGGAGAGCTTTAAGGAGGAAGATGAGGAAAGTGAAAACAATAGAGACGATAAACCTAAAAAGGATCCTTTAATGCATACTCGATACAGGCAATATCTCAATCGAGGTAAGCTGAACCACCTAGTCTGGCAGTTAGAACATGTTCCTACTGCACGTAGGTGATGACAATTACATCTATTTCGAGTAAGAGCAAAAATCAATGTGGAGTGATTCGAACAGTAGTGACAAGTTCTATAAAAGCATGAGATTTAGAACTAAGGTAGATGTGATTTAGGCAATTAAGGCTTACCATGTGAAGAACCATTGTAACTTTACTATCGTAAAATCTAATTTGCTGCTTTAGTTTGTTTATTGTTCAAGAAGAGAAGACAGTTGTAAGTGGAGGCTTCAAGCTCGAAAGAAGAAGTTGAAGGGATTGTTCATAGTTACCAGATTTAAGGGTCCACACACATGCATCAACCTAATGATAAGTCAAGATCACCTACAGTTGGATTGTAATATTGCTGCAGGCTAGTTTGTAAATCTTGTTTTGGACAATCTTGATATAAAAGTTGTGGAGCTTGCTTCTATTGTCAAATAGGAATTTGGTTATAGGATAAGCAAGAGATAGGTTTGGGATGGTAAAAAATGGGCTATTGAGCATGTGTATGGGAATTGAGAGAAGTCTTATAATGAACTCCTTAAGCTTCTAAATGCCATACAAAATACAAATCCTGAAACACGAGTTGATTAGGGGTAGAGAAGATTGACCACTCTCGGGGTGTTGATCCTTAAAGTAGGTTTTCTAGGTATTTAAGTTGTGCATTGCAACATGGAGATTGCTTATACCAGTTATTACCATTGATGGAACTTTTCTATCTAGGAAGTATATGCACGATTTGTTGATTGATTGCTTGTGGCATTGATGGGGACAACCGTATACTTCCGATTGCATTTGCTCTCGTAGATTAAGAGACAGTTGAAACATGAGGCTAGTTTTTAAGAAAATTAAAGGAACATGTGGTTAGCGATCGTGAAGGTTGTGAAACCATTAGCTTCATATCAAACAGATACCCTAGCATCAAGTTAGCAAGAAGCCTAAACCAATGGATGGCGCCCTCCATTCGTAGTGTAGTGATTTTGTTTATGAAACATTATAAGCAACCTCAACACAACACATAAAAATATGCAATGCAAGAAGTTGGTTACATATGTCGAGTTACAAGCAAAAGCTCGAAAGATGAACTATTTGATGGACTAGGTGAAGACTCTTAAGCCTGATGCCCTGAAATGATTTAACAACGTGTCGATGGATATGTGAACCCTAGCTTATGATGATTGCTATTGGTTTGGGTATATGATGTCCAACATGGTCGAAAGCTATAATTCCATCTTGAAAGGAGCTCGGGGATTACCTGTGATAGTTTTGGTGAAGAATACTTTCTACAATTGTGTAGGGTACTTTGTGAAGAAGCATTCTAAGGTATTTAAGAATATAACAAAGAATAGAATCTTTACCAAATATGCCACCGAAAAGATAGACAGATGGAGTTTATGAGCTAGTAACCACAAAGTCATCAACTATAGTAGCATCAGAGAATTTTTGAAGTGCTCACCGGTAATCGTCATGTAGGAGCAAGTTAAGGGGAGGGGGCCAGATACATATTGTTGACTTTGCCTGTAGTAGATACACTTGCCAAAAATGAAAAATATACCGAATCTCATACTTCCATGCCTAAGTAATAGTTGCTTCACTTAGGCTCAATATTTCGGCATCTATACCAGATTGGTACAAATGAATTCACTAAGAGCTTACGTATAAGATGCACTTTATGCCCATAGGTGACGAGCTCGATTGGGAGCTGGTATAGGTCCTATTATTCTATCCAAGACCAAAGCTTGCATGGGAAAAGGGAAAACCGAAGCGAAAAAGATACCACATGGAAATAAATATTAGGGAGCATTTAAATACGATCACATGTAGACTTTACCGAGGGGAAGGCCATAACCAAATAACATACCCACATCGATACGATAATGGTAAATGATGAATAATCATGTGCATAATTTACTGGAATCTTAGCTTACCCTTATACATTTATGATATCAAATCATTGATTGTATAATGCTAACATTTTTTGTTTCCATTGTATAGATTAGATGAAGCCTCGACTATTTCATCTACTCTATTTTAATGCAGTAGAAGGGAGATCTTTCATAGATGTTGTACTTTCTTAACATTTTGTAATAAATTATTTCATAGTTGTTTCCTAACATTTTGTATTTCTTTCATGGATATTAGCAATTCTTCTAACTTTTACATTTTCTTATACATTTTTTTGTAAACTTTTTTAATAATTATCAAATTTATCAAACAATGTTAAGAAATTCATTAGACAATGTTAATTTTCATAAATAATTTATTGACTCACTAAACTCCACTTTATAGTACATTGTGTCAAAACTAAAGGATCGAAAGGACCCAGGCTCTATCTATTATGCACCATTTTTTTTTCTTTATGTGAACTTTTAATTTTTAAAAAAATTTAATTTGAGAAAATTTATTTTTCAGATGATTTTTCATAAAAAAATTCAATAATTGAAAAAAAAGAAGCACTGAAGGCGTGAACCCAGTCTAAGCTCTTAGTTTTGCAAAAATTGGCAAAATTGAAGGTGCATTCCAAGTAAGGATGTAAGCGGGATGGGTTTGGGCCGGGATTACTAATCCCATTACCCGTCCCATTATCCTATGGGGATTCCTAAGCCCGGCCCAAACCCTACAGGGTTTGAATAAGTAACCCAAAACCCGTCCCAAACCGTTAGAATTAAAAAAAAAATAATTCTATTATTAGTTTAAAATTTTTACTTATTCATTATAATTATTTTTATAAAATATAGCTTATGTTCTTAAAAATAAATAATATTTGCAGTTTCGATATATTTAATTATATGTATTTTAATATTATTTGAAAATCTACATGTTGATAAATAAAGTTATCGACGTAAAAACATTTTTAATTATAATAAAATAAAATTACTAGACCAATCGTATAACTTAATAAATAACACAAAAAATATAGTTAACAAGTCTTAATAGAAATAGAAAAATTCTAAACACATATAAAAAAAGACATTAATCTTATATTTTTAGGAATTCTTACTTGACAATTGATTGTCAGTGTTTTCAAATCCCATCTTCATCATCATCTATCTTTGAACCTATCGAAAGGGAGAAAAAACACCATAAAACACATTAGAGATTATGCAAATAATAGTTGCTCCATGTATAAAAGAACTTATTATTGTATAATCAAAATTTTTATCTCTTATCTCGTTTGATAACCAACTTTGACTGCACATCAATGCTTCTATTGTATCAGGATTTAGCCTGCTTCTATGTGAGCTAATTGCTCGTCCACTAGTACTAAATACAAACTCAAAAGCAACCATAAACACAAGAATAACCAACATATCTTTGGCTAGTTCTTGTAATGTAGGATATTTAATTCCATTTACTTTCCACCAGCTAAGAATATCAAAATCATTAGTCCAAGGTAACACAGCTTCTTCTAAATAGTGATCCAATTCCTACTTGACTTGGCCATCAGTATTAATAGTGCTCAAGAATTACACCAACCTTGATTTTCTTGAAGAATCGAAAGGAACAGTTTAGGTAGTTGCGAAAGTGTTCCTAGAAGAACTACTACTACTACTATTCAAACCTTTAGAAAGTCGAGATCTACCCCTTGATTGATATTCATGAACTAACTCATAACAAATGTTTCTAACATTTTGAATCTCTACAAATGCATTTACTCCATAAATAGAAGGAAACACAAAATCCACAACCTTCATCTTAAAACATGGATCCAAAACAGTACAAATAGCCATAATGATGTGTACATCATCCTAATATTTTTCAAACTTATCAAACATTTTCCCCGCCATCATTCTAGTATTCACATTTGAAGAGCCTTTCCATTCAACCAATGATTCTCTAATCTCAAAAACCTTTTCAAAATAATAATTTGCAGTTGGATATTGGGTACCAGAAAAAATATTAGTTACCTTATAAAAGATTGCTAGCTTCTGGCAAATCGCTTCTGCTATCTCCCAATCATCATCGGTGGGAAGACATTTATAATGTCTATCCATAAATTGAACTCTATAAAAAACTTCTTCGTATCCAATAGCTATCATTAACATGTTATATATAGAGTTCTACCGAGTTTTGCAATCTAAGGCAAGCTTTCTATCATATGGAATATCTAATTGCTTACATGCTTCTCTAAATTTCTCGACTCTTGATGGTGTCGCCAACCAAAATGCAACACTATCACGGACCTTCTCAATCGCACTTTCTATCACGACCACACCCTCCTTTACAATTAAGTTTAAAATATGCACACAACAACGCATGTACAAGACCTTTCCCCAAAGAATTAACTCATCTCTTCTTAATTTCATGGTCAAAGTTGTAATCATTGCATCATTCGTAGATAATTTTTTATATAATCCCCATCTCATCAACAAGTTAAACAAACAATCGGCAAGCACCTCATTTGTGTGTGGCGTTGGAACATACAAAAAACTGCATAAAAATATAAAAAACCTCAATATAAGATAATTTTCCATTATTGATTTTGAAAAGATAATATAAGTAAAGAATCTTACTCCATGAGTCGATTTTGAAGTCTCCAATTATGATCAATGAAGTGTGCTGTGACAGTCATGTACCCCTTTTTTCTGATTTGATGTCCATAAATCCGTTATTACTGCAACTCGAGAATTTAGTACTTTCACCAACACTCTCAATTTTTCCTTCTCCCCATTATATATTGTAAACACCCCATTTTTTCCCTAGGAATAAATAATAATTAATAATAATCAATTTTCAAAATTTTCCAATTTTTTTCAATTTTTCTCTAATTTAGCAAAAATAATAAAAATATTCAAAAAATAAAAATAAATAGGAAAACACATCAATTTTGAAAGATGATTTTAAAAATGGCAATAATAAGGAATAAATAATTTTTACAAATTTTTGAAAATTCAAAAAATATAAAAAAATAAAAAAATCGCATTGCATATATGCAATTTGCGAAATAAACAAAATCAGGAAAATGAGCTAGCTCAGCTGGTCCGAGCCGTGGCTAAGTGGGTGCGTATGGGTGCGAGGTCGGGGGTTCGAAACGTGGGGGAAGCAGTTTCCGCGTTTTGCGATTTTTTTCATTTACCCAGGACACGTGGCAGCATCTGATTGGCTGGAGGGAACGCACGTGCCGGGCGCATGACCGTCTTCAACCTCGATCCGAGATCGCCGGCGGGGGGAAAAATTCGAATTTCGGCCGTTTCGATTCGATTTTTTGCACAAATCCAACAGATCTTCAATAGAATTGAGATAAACATCATCCAATTAGAATCAAATCTCAACAAATCGAAGGATTTACACGAATCGGAGTTGGTTCATTTAACCGTCGATCCGATTTGCCTCGATCGGGGGAAATCTGAGCTTATCCAACTCGATTTCGAGAGCCTATAAATAGAGGAGGAGGAGAGGAAGCCAAAGGACAGAAAAAAAAGCGAGAGAAAGTGAGAGAAAAGAGTGAATCGGAGACCACCAGAGGAAATTGAAGCCGCGATCGCCAATCAGGAGCTAAGTAACCACCAAGAGGCGTTTCTGGCACAAACCACCGCCACCATTGGATTCCTCACCCTTGATAACCTAGGATTCGACACCTCACCCGCTGCAAAAGGTCGCCGGAACGCCGTCAACGAGCACTCGCCGCCGCTGTGTCCGACCGATCCAACCCGACCCAATTTGACCCGACCCGCGTATCGACCCGGATCCAGGTAAGTCGGATTTTCTGGATTTTTTCGAATTTTGTTTATTTATTTTATTTGTTTTTATTTGATTTATTATTTGATTATTTATTTATTTATTTGTTAGTTATTTATTTATTTATTTATGTTTTATTTATATTTCCATAAATAGGAAAATGTTAGAAATTAGATTTTTTTTAGGATTTAATAATTAAAAAAATATATAATAAAAATAAAAATAAAAAAATAATAAAAATGTAGAGAATAATAATAAAAATATTAGGAAAATAATAATAAAACTTTAGATTTTAAAATAGGATAGATAATAACTTAGGATAAAATTTTTAACAGAAATGTACAAAAATTATGAAAAATTAATAAAAATCATAAAAAAATAATAAAAACTATAAAAATCATGAAAAATCATAAAAATTATAAAAATTGTAGAAGAATAAGGAAAAATCGAAAAAAATGATAAAAAAAATCATAAAAATTACAAAGAAAATCATAAAAAATTAATAAAAATTCAAAAATTATAAAAATAGAAAAAAAAAGAGTTTTATCACTTAGAAAAATCATTTTCTCAAATAAATCCAAAATTGATGTTTTCCTTTAAAATTATTTTCAAAAAAAATCAAATTATTAAGCTTAGGTTTAGATTTTTTTTAAAAAATCCCAAAAACGTTAAAAACATAAATCAAAAGAGATTTTCAAAATTAAAATCCACAAACCCACTAAATATTTTCAGGAAAAGCGAACTACGACTTGTTTGATCCTGAATAGCAGGTACGTAGGCACCCGTTTGGGTCAACCCATAAAATGAAATAAAAAATCATTTTTTCAAATAACTCATTCAAAAATACAAAGCAACAGAAACAAAATAAAAGACATTTCTAAATAGAGATAATTTTAGGAGATTAGGTGGTAACCGTAAGGTTTTAATAGGTTAGCCTTCGAACTTAGAAACTCTGGTTTTCCTTTTCCTCTTTTCACCAAAAACGAGAAGAGGAAATCACGATGACTAGTGATCCAAATTAAGATTAATATGCTCCTTTAGTCTTAATTCAATCTTTCCCAACAACAGTTGGATGGCGACTCCAAAATTAAACGAAGTTCCTAACTCAAGTCGAGGATCTATATTAGATGAGCATAGGGTCTAGTCTAGATCGGATTAGGAATGGGAAAATTCAAAATTAGACTCGATAGGATGGTGACTCCACTGGGGAATATCATGCCAGTAGGCTAGCCACCTGAATCTCTTCGAAATGTTCTCTTAAAGAAATGTCTTTCAATTATTATCCTGTTGCAAACTTTTCAGGGATTAGCTAGGTTTAGCTTTCTTTACTATTGGGTCTGCATGCATGCATGTGTTCATGTGAATAGATGCGGTCGAACTCGGACCATCCTAGAACCCTAAGATGGGGAGCCATTGTGTAGGTTTCAGGCGAAGTGAGTTGATCACCGTTTGGGATCGATTAGGCTACCCCACCCAATGCTTCGATATGGCCTGAGATCCATTTCTCCAAGAATGCGGGAGGCCATAGAGCTTGGGGACCAGTTAGAACCAACCTATTTGCATATATAACATCATGGGTTGACAATTGTTGATGATGTAATATTTGTTGTTTTATTCAATGGAGTTCAGATCAATTCCTTGTAATGTTATAGTTCTGGTTGTAATTAGGAAAATTTCTTGTTGTAATAGATGGCTAGCACCGCAGTCGACCATCTACTCCGCAAAGAAATTCGGGTGTACAAACCTTTGGACCCGAAGTTGGTATTGGACCATTGGTTTACCTTGTACAACCCAGAGGAGTAGGCCTTCGTCCAGCAAAAGATAGGCCCCATCCTCTCACTAACAAAAATAGAGGTGAATCTGCCTTTGGTACGGGCCATGCTCCAGTTATGGGAAATCGAGCCCGCAGCTTTCTTTATCGGGCCGCATGAAATCACCCCTACCCTGGAAGAGTACACCCAGCTGCTACAGACTCCCGCACTGACTGATCAAATCTATATGCCAGATCTCAAGGCTGGGCCAACCGGTACCATTAGCAGACTATTAGGCATCCGCAAAACGGCAGTCAACAAAGCCCTAGCAGACTATAATGGATACTGCATATGGATGGAAGATTTGGAAGCCTGGTTCATTACCCGAGAAGACAATGGGGATAGAAAAGACATATTGTGTGGGGACCCCAAGACTTACAGACAGAGAAGGGTGAATGCTTTCATCTTGACAGCTTTCGCCACCATACTATTCCCCACCGGAACTTTCTATGTTCACTACCGGGTTGTAGAGCTGGTGACCCAATTCCTGGAAGGAAGATCTTACATCCCAGCTCTATTGGCTGAACAGATTAGGAACTTGAACTTCCTCAAGAAGAAAGGCCATGGGATCCTCCGCTCAAGCATCAACCTTATGCTGATATGGTTTGTAAGCCACCTTAAGTGTTTCGGGTTGAACATGGTCTGGAAAACCTTGGCCCAACAGGTGGACCTTGTGGATTCATGCGTAGAAAAGATAAAGCTACCTGACGACCTTACCAGCCACAGTTGGGTAGAAGTGCTTAGAAGCCTTAGTGCCGAGGATATTCTGTGGACGATCAGGTGGAGTTGCTGCGACAAAATTATTTTGACCTGCAGTAATTTTCAAGTCGTGCCTTTGATCGGAATCAATGGATGTATTGGATATCACCCCAATTCAGTGGTCCGCCAGTTTGGTACTATCCAAGACATAGTTTATCGGCCCTCGCTGAAAGTAGTCACCTTCGAGTACTAAGATCCGAACCTGCTGGTGGCTGAAAAGTTTGCTAAGCTGGCAGAGGTCAAAGCACTTTGGGAAGCAAGAATTGAAAGCTCAAATGTAGACCTCGGGGAGCTAGATGGCGAAGTGGGAAAGCACCGAGCCACCAGAGAGTTTGTAATCCGCCAGCTGTACCAGACAGGGGAGAGAGCATACCGGGTTCCAGATGTCACTCGACCGAGGCCAGACAAAGTAAATCCAAAGCTAGAAATCTACCTAGAGCAGGTCAAGGCCCGGATGGAGATATACTTTGAAGCTGCAGATTATAAGAAAGACATCTGGAAAGGACGATTCAAGGAATTCGACCAAAGGAACAAAGCCTTGGAAGCTCAGTTAGAAAAGACCAAAGCTAGAGTCGAAGAACTGGAAGCCATCATTAACGGGAAGCCTGAGCCTCCACAGCAGAAGACCAAAAGAGCTAGGAAATAGATCATCATTTGTAATCTTTTATTTTTCTTTTGAACTCCAAAATTTCCAATATTAATAAAAGTGAAAGTTTCAATATTACATCATCAATCAATTGTCAACCCTTTTTATTTTTAGTATCTGTGTGACACATGCATAGCATTTTGCATACATTACACTAAAGGAAAAAACAAAATGCGCGCCAGGTATCAAGATAGCTCTCAAGCAACCGAACCCTCCCATAAGCCCAATTCGCACACGTTCAAGAACGAAAATGGCCAACAGTAGCGACAACCGCAACAACACAAATGCTGAAGCTGCCTCAGACTCAGGATCGTATCTCTAGAACAAACAGTCCAACAATTGGCTGCCCAGGTCCACCTCCTAACTGAAAGCATCGGCCTCCTTCGCACCACTCAGCCAACCCAGGAAGAACATTCAAGGGCTAGGAAAGGGAAAGCAGCGGAGGGACAGCCTTCGGAGTATGAAGAAATCAATTCCACCTCAACCCGACTTTTGAATATGAGCCGAAGATCAACCAGGGGCCAACCTCTGACAACCTGAAGAGAGAGATGGAAGAGAGACAGAAGGAAATGGAGAAGAGACTCTTCCAGCAGCTCCATGATAAGATGAAAACAATTGAGGGTCCTGATGGTCTCGAGCAGGCGGGATCACCAGTCTGCTAGTGTATAGGGAAGAGGTATACCCTAAGAAGTTCAAAACCCTAGAGTTTGAAAAATACGATGGGACCGGGTGCCCCAAAATGCATACTAGGCTATATGCCCGAAAGATGAGCAAGTATGCTCAATATGACCAACTAATGATCCAAACCTTCCAAGACAGCCTCACAGGCCCTGCATTAGTCTGGTACGCCTACCTGGACTTCAACAGTGTCAACACCTGGGAAAAGCTAGCCCGGGCGTTCTATGACCAGTACAAGTTCAATATTGAAGTCGCCCCATCTGTGATTGATCTAGGGAGTCTACGGAAAAGGCATACTGAGCCGTTTAGGGAATATGCCCAACGCTGGAGAGCCCAGGCCGCCAGAGTAGTAATCCCAATCTCTGAGAAGGAGTTGACATCCATATTTGTCAACACCTTGGACAAGACCTACTTTTCACATCTGGTAGGCCAGACCTCATCCAGCTTTGCAGAGGTGGTAGCTGCAGGATGTCGGATTGAAAATTCCATCACCACCGGTAGACTTCAAACAATGGATCCTCCCAGGGTTACACCAACACAAAGGCCCTTAGGAGGAAATAGAGCTAAGGAGTCTACCGTCAGCACAGTCCATTCTGGTAAGGCAGAAAAAGCTGGGACTCGTGTGACATTCCAGACCATGAGTACCCCAACCCAACAATCCACGACAGGTCATACCCAGGCCGCTAGGGTCCCAAGGCAGTTCACTCCAATCCCCATACTGCTTAGTCAGGTCTTTGCTCGGTTGAGGGCAGACAACTTGATCAGCTTCGAGATCCCCAACGACCGGTACAAGCCCAAGAATTTCGACTCAAGCCTCAAGTGTGACTACCATATGGGTCAGGAAGGGCATTCTACAGATAGGTGCTGAAGGCTCCGGCACAAGATCCAAGACTTAATTGATGCAGGAATCATACAGCTGGATTTTGTGAACACCCCAGCACCTAATGTCAACACCAACCCGCTGCCCAATCATAAGCCCACCATTAACATGATCACATCTGAGGAGTCAACTCCCAAGGAAGCCCCTAAGCAGAAGACGACGGACCAATAGAAAAAGCAACCCCATCAAACGCCAGAAGAAGCACCAAAAGCACACATTAAAAGAAGGTGGTTAGCCGAAGACCCAACAGTCGGCACTTTAGGAGAATCACATGGGAGGTTCGAATACTTGGTAAGCTATTCTTACACCCTAACTGAGTATGGGCCGCCTAGCGGATGGGGGCCGGAATTTGAAAAGGAAGACAACCCTCCAAAGGAAGAGGAAAAGATTATAAACATGATCAATTCTCATCAGAAGCCTAGGGTTGTAAAGTGCTATGAGGGACAACCAGCTGAGATATAGATCCCAAGGAAAAGATATGTATTTAATGTCCCGATACCGGCAGAAAGTTACAAGGCTGCACCTTTTGACTATCGGGCCCTCGAACAAGAGCGACCTCCTATGGTGGGAGGAATCACCAGCTCTGGGAGAATATACGACCCAAAGTATAGAACCCCGACCGAAGAGCCCAACGTGGAGAAAGGAGAGGAAGAGGAAGAGGGACTCGCTGCGTTTACAAAGATGGTCAAGGCAAGTGAATACAAGATAATGGAACAACTAAACAAAGTTTCCAGCACAAATATCACTATGGGCCTTCTTACAGCATCTGAGCCTCACAGGGAAGCACTCTTCAAAGTGCTCAAACAGATTCAGGTCCCAGAAGGCATCGCTACAGACAAATAAGTCATGTGGCGGATTCTATTTTCACAAATGGACCAGATATCTTTCTCTCCGAAGAGCTAGGGAGGAGGGAGACCAACATACCAAACCACTGTTCATAGTGGTCAGGTGCAACGACACAATTGTCTCCCGAGTACTCATCGACAACGGATCATCCCTCAACGTTTGCCCATGGCTAACTCTCGACTTATTGGGGGTCGATCCAAGCAATATAAAACCTAGCTCAACGGTGGTTAGAGCTTTTGATGGGTCAAAAAGAGATATAATAGGGGAGATAAACCTACCGGTGGAGATTGGTCCACAAGTATTCTACATATCTTTCCAAGTCCTCGATATCCCAAGATCTTTCGACCTACTCTTGGGAAGACCTTGGATACATGCTGCTGGAGCCATCCCCTCTAGTCTCCACCAAAGGGTCAAATTCATTGCAAACGGGCAGATAGTCACTGTACTCGGCGAGTAGGATTATGCCATTTATAAAGAGACTGCCATACCATATATCGGGGAGGAAGGTTCAGAAGACTTGGGACTACAAATTTTCAATGAAGTGAACGTAGTGACCAACAAGGAGGGCCTTTAGTTTAAAGAGGGGCAGCAAGGGACGTTTAGATTAGGGTACGTTCCCACAGCCGAAGAAGAAGCACAAGCAAGAGGTGTCAAAGGCAGAATGAAGAGGAAGCCGATCAACACCCAGATGTGCATCCCACCTCTCCAACAATCTTTCCGAAAAGCAAATATCGTTCAAGAGCTTCGGATAAATGAAGGTGATGCCAGCAAAGGGAAACCAACCCCCCGCACGTCCAACCAGCATCCAGCTCTGAGCAATTGGTTTTGTTATCCTATCAATAGCTCTAGGTTAGCTCAAAAGTAAAGAATAGTTATTGAACAAATTTTTGAGACTCTTTATCAATTCAATTGCAGTCTGTTTTTCTTCTTATATATATGCTTTCATTTTTACTTTACCCAGATCTCCTACCATCGAACATCAAGGATATTTCACGCGGGTAGAAAATAAAAACGCTGATATCGTTTCCAACGCTGCTGGGTCAGTTGTTGAAGGCGATATCCTTGACCACGAAATAATACAAGAAAATTGGAAAAAACATGAACAAAGCAGAATTTCGATCGACGAGCCGGTGGAGACAGTAAATTTAGGAAGCATGGAAAACCCTAAAAACCTCAAAATCGGAACCAGTTTGAGTGCCGAGCAAAAATGTGAGATAACCGAGCTATTAACAGAATACACGGATGTGTTTGCCTGGTCATATGGTGACATGCCAGGACTAGACCAATCAATAGTGGTTCATAGGCTTCCCACAAGGGAAGATGTCAAACCTAAAAAACAAAAACTGAGAAGATTTAGGCCTGACATCTTGCTAAAGATTAAGGAGGAAGTCAAGAAACTGCTAGAAGTAGGGTTCATCGAAGTATCCAACTACCCAGAATGGGTAGCAAATATAGTCCCTTATGAAAAAGAACGAAAAGTACGCGTATGCGTAGACTTCCGGGACTTAAACCAAGCTACGCCAAAGGATAACTTCCCCCTACCTCACATTGATGTTTAGTAGACAACACTGCGGGAAACCATCTTTTCTCTTCATGGACGGTTTCTCAGATATAATCAAATAAAAATGGCTGAAGAAGATAAAACCAAAACGACTTTCATCACAACATGGGGAACTTTCTGTTACAAAGTCATGCCTTCGGTTTAAAAACGCTGGGGCAACGTATCAGAGAGCCATGGTCGCAATACTTCACGACATGATGCATGAGAGGTTGAAGTATATGTCGACGACATGATAGCCAAATCTAAAGAAGGAGAAAGCTATATAGATATCTTGAGAAAATTGTTTAAACGACTGAGAAAATTCCAGCTCAAGTTAAACCCAGAGAAATGTACTTTCGGGGTCACAATGGGGAAATTGTTGGGGTTTATCATAAGCCAGGAAGGCATTAAAATCGACCCTAACAAGATAAAGTCTATATTAGAGTTACCTTCCCTACGCTCCGTTAAAGAAGTAAGAAGCTTGTTGGGAAGATTAAATTATATAGCTCGTTTTATCTCACAACTCACTAACAAATGCCGGCCACTTTTCCGTCTATTGAAGAAGAACGCCACAATAGAATGGGACGACGAATGCGAAGAAGGATTCAGGACGATCAAAGACTATCTTATAAAACCTCTGGTCTTGATAGTCCTGAAGCAAGGGAAGCCCTTATTCTTATACCTTACTATACTCCCTGAATCCATGGGATGCGTATTGGGGCAGAAAGATGACGAGGGAAGGGAGCGTTCCATATATTACCTGAGCAAGAAGTTCACAGATGGGGAACAGAGGTACTCAGAGGTGGAGAAGACTTGTTGTGCTCTAATTTGGGTCATGCATCGACTAAGGCAATACACCCTTTACTATCATATTGAGCTGCTGACAAGACATGATCCTTTGAAATACTTGGCAGAGAAACCAGCTTTGATAAGGAGAATCTCTAAATGGCAAATGCTCCTATCCGAGTTTGACATTACATATATAAATCAAAACTCATTGAAAGGGCAAGCCTTAGCCGACTAATTGGCGGAACACCCTGTCGAGACAGATTCTCAAGAAACACAGGCCCAATTTCCGGACGAAAATATATTAACAGTGGAAGATATGTCGGTAGAAGACTTTGGGATGGAGCAGAACCCGAAATGGAAACCGTTTTTCGATGGAGCTGCCAATGTATTCGGTTGCGGGATCGGGGCAGTGTTGATATCCCCAGACGGCACTCAATTCCCTGCAGCGACAAGACTTACATTTCCCTATACCAATAATATCGCGGAATATGAAGCGTGTATTCTTGGCCTCAAAATGGCCTGTCAAATGGAAATCCGCGAATTAGAAGTATACGGGGACTCGTCGCTTATCATACTACAGACAAGAGGGGAATACAAGACTAAAGGCCCCAAACTGGTACCATATCATCAACACTTGACAGAGCTAATCGAAGGATTCAAGGCAATCTCTTTCACATACATCCCGAGAACTCAGAATCAGTTTGCAGATGCACTAGCCACACTAGCATCTATGATCCAGATAACAGGGGGAGCCGAAGTTCAACTGATGAAAATAGACATCGAAAGTCGGCCCGCCTACTGTTTAACCATTGAAAAAATACAAGATGACAAGCCCTGGTATTACGACATCAAGACCTTCCTCCAAGAAAGTAAATACCCTGAAATGGCTAGCAAGAATGACCAAAGAACACTCAGGAGGTTAGCAAGCCATTTCCTATTAAGTGGGTCTATACTCTACAAAAGATCATCTGATACCACCTTGTTGAGATGTGTGGACAAAAATGAAGCATGCGAACTGATGAAGGAAGTACATGAAGGAGTATGTGGACCTCATATGAATGGCTACATGTTGGCCCGAAAAATCATGAGGTTAGGATATTATTGGTTGACCATGGAATCGGATTGCATAAAATATGTTAAGCACTGTCATCTGTGTCAAGTATACGCAAACTGGATAAATGCTCCGCCCAATGAGCTACACTTGTTATCAGCACCATGGCCTTTCTCCATGTGGGGAATCGACATAATTGGCCCAATCACTCCGACAACATCCAACGGCCATAGATTCATACTGGTAGCGATTGATTACTTCACCAAATGGGTAGAAACTTCGTCATATGCCATGTCACAAAGGGTAATAGTTCGCTTCTTGAAAAGGGACATAATAGCCCGATATAGGTTTTCCGAGTCCATCATCACCGACAACGGTACCAATCTTAATAACAAATCGATGACAGGTTTATGTCAACAATTCCGCATAAACCATAGAAATTCAACTCCCTACCGACCTCAGATGAATGGGGCAGTAGAAGCAGCTAACAAGAATATCAGAAGATCATCGAGAAAATGACAACCACTTACAAAGATTGGCACGAAATGTTACCGTTTGCTCTCATGGTTTATAGGACTTCAATGAGAACATCTACTGGAGCTACCCCATATTCATTGGTATATGGTATTGAAGCAGTGCTACCAATTGAAGTCGAAATATCATCATTCAGAATCTTATCAGAAACTCAGCTAACCGAATCCGACTGGGTAAAGAAGAGACTTGATCAGCTGAATCTGATTGATGAAAAGAGACTTATCGCACTATGTCATGGCCAGTGTTACCAACAAAGGATGGCTCGAGCATTTAACAAGAAAATGAGGCCCCGATACTTCAAAGAGGGGGATCTGGTGCTAAAGAAGGTTCTCCCGAATGCCCAAGACTCTAGAGGAAAATTCACCCCAAACTATGAAGGCCCCTATGTGGTGAAAAAGGTTCTGTTATGAGGTGCTTTGATACTGACTCAAATGGATGGTCCAGAATTGAGAGACCCCATTAACACAGATGCTGTAAAGATGTACTATCCTTAGGTAAGGGAATTAAAAATTTGCCAATGTTTATGAAAGCCAATGTTCGATACAAATTTCGTTGAGTCGAGTTTTTATTTTTTACAAGTAAAGTTAATATCCTGAATGGTCAATAATCCAATCAATTCGCACACAACGAATATCCTAAACACATTACCCACCACTTCACCAATGAAAGATAAAACTAAAATGATAATGAATCTCAATATATTTGGTAATATATTCTATCTACTTTTGAGCATTAGAACATAGTGCATTAGTAGGTAACAGTACCGTCAAAAGAGCTTGTGTGACAAAAAGAAAGGAAGCACATCAAGATTTTCAACCCCGATGTCAAGATAAGAAGAAGTAAAAGTAGAAGCAAACCAGCACGAAAGTTCGGTTGTTTGGTTGCTATCCACGATAAACTGGCAAGCATATTAAAATAAATAATATCATCATATCATGAAAGGCATCACATCTTTAGCTCAGTCAGTAGAAAGCATATTCAGAAGCATAAGATGAGTCAGCCATATGGGGACACTTGTCTAAACATTCCCTTTAATAGGGTTAGTCAGCCAAAAGGGCACTTTCCTAATATCTTTTAAGGTCAGCCCATAGGAGGCACCTTTTTGAGATACATTCTATCATAGGTTAGTCAGCCCATGGGGGCACTTTCCTAAATATCTATTCTCAAGGTCAGCCCATAGGGGGCACTTTTTGAGACATTCTATCATAGGTTAGTCAACCCATAGGGGCACTTTTTAAAACATCTATTCTAGGTAGTAGCCCATAGGGGGCACTTTTTGAGACATTCTATCATAGGTTATCAACCCAATGGGGGCACTTTCTAAAATATCTATTCTCAAGGTCACCCATAGGGGGCACTTTTTGAGACATTCTATCATAGGTTAGTCACAAGGGACACTTCTAACATTGTTCAGGTAACCCTGGGCACTTTTTGAGACATTTATCATAGGTTAGTCACCCATAGGGGGCACTTTCCTAAAATTTGTTCTCAAGGTCAACCCATAGGGGCACTTTTTGAGACATTCTATCATAGGTTAGTCAGTCCATAGGGGGCACTTTCCAAAAAATATCTGTTCTCAAGGTCAGCCCATAGGGGCACTTTTTGAGACATTCTATCATAGGTTAGTCAGCCCATAAGGAGGCACTTTCCTAAATATCTGTTCTCAAGGTCAGCCCATAGGGGGCACTTTTTGAGACATTCTATCATAGGTTAGTCAGCCCATAGGGGCACTTTCCTAAAACATTTGTTCTCAAGGTCAGCCCATAGGGGGCACTTTTTGAGACATTTTATCAAAGTTAGTTAGCCCAAGAGGGGCACTTTCCTAGACTCCCTCGATTAGTCAACTCATAGGAGCACTTTTCAGAGGTATTTTTCCAAACAGTTGCTAGTCTAACCAGACGCTTCTGTTGACAGGTAGCCAGCTCATAAGGGCGCTTCCTAAGATAATCTTCTTTTCAAGGTTGCTAGTCTGATAAGACGCTTCCCATCATCATTTCTTCTACACTCCTAAATAATGCTTGAGATGTTTCCTATCGCCAATCAGTCAGCCCATAAAGCACTTTTTGGGGAGGGAACATTACTCTAAATTGTTAGGACCAGTTTAAGTCGTGGGATTTATTAGCTCATGGAGCATTTTCCTACAAAAAAAAACCAAATTCTAGATAACAAGCCAAACCAAGGCATTATTTAAGAGGCAAAAAATGCGTCTTTCTTATCTTTGTAGTTAAGTTTTTCAAACTTTACTACAAAGAGGGGCAGTTGTAAACACCCCATTTTTGCCTTAGGAATAAATAATAATCAATTTTCAATTTTTCCAATTTTTCTCTAATTTAGCAAAAATAATAAAAATATTCAAAAAATAAAAATAAATAGGAAAACACATCAATTTTGAAAGATGATTTTAGAAATGGCAATAATAAGGAATAAATAATTTTTACAAAATTTTGAAATTTCAAAAAATAAAAAAATAAAAAAATCGCGTTGCATATATGCAATTTGCGAAATAAACAAAATCAGAAAATGGGCTAGCTCAGCTGTCCGAGCCGTGGCTAAGTGGGTGCGTACGGGTGCGAGGTCGGGGTTCAAAACGAGGGAAGCAGTTTCCGCGTTTTGCGATTTTTTTCATTTACCTAGGACACGTGGCAAACATCTGATTGGCTGGAGGGAACGCACGCGCCGAGCGCAGTGATCGTCTTCAACCTCGATCGAGATGTCGGGAGGGGAAAAATTCGAATTTACGGCGTTTCGATTCGATTTTTTTGTACAAATCCAACAGATCTTCAACAGAATTGAGATAAACATCATCCAATTGAATCAAATCTCAAAAATCGAAGGATTTACACGAATCGAAGTTGGTTCATTTAACCGTCGATCCGATTTTGCTCGATCGGGGAAATCCGAGCTTATCCAGCTCGATTTGAATGCCTATAAATAGAGGATGAGGTGAGGAAGCCAAATCACAGAAAAAAAAGCGAGAGAAAAAGAGTGAATCGGAGACCACCAGAGGAAATTCGAAGCCGCGATCGTCGATTAGGAGCTAAGCAACCATCAAGGAGGCGTTTCTGGAGCAAACCACCGCCACCATTGGATTCCTCATCCTCGATAACCTAGGATTTGACACTCACCCGCTGCAAAAGGCCGCCGGAACGCCGTCAACGAGCACTCCCCACCGCCGTGTTCGACCGACCCGACCCAGATCCAGGTAAGTCGGATTTTCTGGATTTTTTCGAATTTTGTTTATTTATTTTATTTGTTTTTATTTGATTTATTATTTTGTTATTTATTTATAAATTTGTTATTTATGTATTTATGTATTTATGTTTTATTTATATTTCCATAAATAGGAAAATGTTAAAAATTAGATTTTTTAGGATTTAATAATTCTAAAAAAATAATAAAAATAAAAATAATAAAATAATAAAAATGTAGAGAATAATAATAAAAATATTAGGAAAATAATAATAAAACTTTAGATTTTAAAATAGGATAGATAATAACTTAGGATAAAATTTTTAACAGAAATGCACAAAAATTATGAAAAATTAATAAAAATCATAAAAAAAATAATAAAAAAAAAAAAACTATAAAAATCATGAAAACTCATAAAAATTATAGAAATTGTATAATAATAAGGAAAAATAAAAAAAATCATAAAAATTACAAAGAAAATCATAAAAAATTAATAAAAATTCAAAAATTATAAAAATAGAAAAAATGAGTTTTATCACTTAGAAAAATCATTTTCTCAAGTAAATCCAAAATTGATGTTTTCCTTTAAAATTATTTTTAAAAAAAATCAAATTATTAAGCTTAGGTTTAGATTTTTTTTAGAAAAATCCCCAAAATGTTAAAAAAATAAATCAAAAGAGATTTTCAAAATTAAAATCCACAAACCCACTAAATATTTTCAGGAAAAGCGAACTACGACTTGTTTGATCCTGAATAGCAGGTACGTAGGCACCCGTTTGGGTCAATCCATAAAATGAAATAAAAAATCATTTTTTCAAATAACTCATTCAAAAACACAAAGCAACAGAGACAAAATAAAAGACATTTCTAGATAGAGATAATTTTAGGAGATTAGGTGGTAACCGTAAGGTTTTAATAGGTTAGCCTCCGAACTTAGAAACTCTGGTTTTCCTTTTCCTCTTTTCACCAAAAACGAGAAGAGGAAATCACGATGACTAGTGGTCCAAATTAAGATTAATCCGCTCCTTTAGTCTTAATTCAATCTTTCCCAACAACAGTTGGGTGGCGACTCCAAAATTAAACGAAGTTCCTAACTCAAGTCGAGGATCTATATTAGATGAGCATAGGGTCTAGTCTAGATCGGATTAGGAATGGAAAAATTCAAAATTAGACTCGACATATATGTTCATGATTTCCTTTTTCATGGTGTTCCGACTAACATGCTTAAGAAGTGGTTGCATACTTTCAAGAAAATCCCTGAAATACTCATGCTCAACTATTGAAATGGGGTATTCATGAACAATTATTGCTTTTGTAAGTCTTTGCTTACAAATATCTTGATTGAAAGTCCAATTTCCTATGTTCAAACAACTCTCATTCTCATTTTGTTCGTTTCTCAATGGATATTAGGCATTGCCATATGTCTTTCTGCTTCTTCATTTGTATACACTTCTCCAAATGATTACGCAGATGCTTAGTTCCTTATTTACTACCTGCTTTTAGTGTTTTGGAATAATGATTACAGATAGCAACATCCTCCCCATTAACCGTTTTTCTCACCATATCATTCCATACAAGAGAAGTCAACTTACGTTTATTGGGATTATCACGTTGATCGGCATTGCTTCCTACTTGAGAACTTGTTATGCTTGTGGGATTTGTTGCTGATGCTTTTATTTCAGATCCAAGTAATGGTAATGGACCTTCCTCTTCCTCAACATCAATGGGATGTGCATCAATGGGCATATCAAATTCGTCCATTTCTATATTATATAAAAGTAAACAAAAATAACATTCATCAACTTATCCATATAAATCGTAGAAAATATGTAAACTAAGGTGAACTTCAATTCTTTCAGGTACTTCAATTCTCACATTATAAATTCAAAGGCATAAGAAATGGATGGATAATTATGAGGTATAATTCAAAAAGTACAAAATCCATTATCTATGACCGTCACATATTAAAACATAAAAGAGTTTTAGTTGTGTTAGATGATGTGGATAAAATTGATGAACTAGAAAACTTGGCTAGGAATTCCTAGTTTGGATGTGGAAGTAGAATCATCATAATAACTAGAGATGAACATTTGCTCCTACATTTAGATACTATATACTGGGCTAAAGAATTAAGCAATGAGGAAGCTGTAGAACTCTTTTGCTCAATTTGATCCTGTTGCAGATTTTCTTTTTTAATGGTTCTTTTGTGAGAATGTTCTAAATGGCGTTTTTCATGCAATCTATGACTTGTATACATGTGTAAAGTTCCTGCACTAAAGAGGGGCATTTGATGAGTAGAGTAGGTAATCAAGTTTCCCAATTTGCAAACGTAGGAAAGAGATAATTAGCACCTAAAGAATAAATGCTCAATGATACCACAGCTTCATTTCTTCACCCCAATTGAATTTGTTTATGCAAGAGGTGCAAATAAACAGTTTTCTCAATGATTTTAATGCAACTTTTTTATGGCAGCAGAAAAAAAAAATTGAGTATTTTTCTTCTTACACGAATAGTCGAACACACATGCCTGATAAACATCAACAACAAACAGCAATAACAACAGATCAACAACGACAACTAACAGCTGATAAACATCAACAACAACCGGCAACAACAACATATCAACGACAACAACTAACAGCAACAACAAACACATAACATCAGCACTAACCAACAACAGCAACAAACAACAGATATCTAGGAACAAGAATACCACAGTCATCTTCAACAACAATTAATAGAGATCAACAACACCAACAACAATACAAACCAACAACAGCAACGAACCTATCTGCGTACGACGGTGGCCGCAATAGACGATAGAGGACAGCCGGGCTCGAGACGACGCGTGTGCCGGTACGTGCAAGTGCGACGATGGCTGTGACAGACGACAAACAACAGATGATGCCGGTGCCAGTGCGTGGGAGTGCGACGGTGGCTGGTGTAGATGATAGAAGATAGATGAGATCAAGAATGAGATCGAGCTGATGCTGATGCGTGAGACAGTGCGAGCGAGTGCGATGGTGGCCAAATGAGATCGAGCTGATGCTGATGTGTGCGACGGGTGGCGGCAACTTACACAGGAGGAGGGCGACAACAAGAACGAGATTGAGCTGATGCTGATGTGTGCGACGGGCGACGACAACTTACACAAGAGGAGGGCGACGATGAGAACGAGATCGAGTTCCAATTCCAGCTAGATCTAGGGTTTCTACAGTTACATTTTAAATTTCGAGTGGAGGTGGACCGTACACGTCGAGTGGAAGTAGACCGTGACTGTGAGTTAGGAGTGGACTGTGGTCGTGGACTTGGGTGGGTGGCTCGGCTAGGTGTGTGTCACTGTGTCTGTGTGGTGAAACGTGAAAACGAGTGCGAGTCGTGTCTATTGTCTGTGGCTCTGTGTAGTGCTCAAGAGTCAAATGCTGTGACTTGTGTCTGTGTGTATGTTGTCTCGATCAGTCGGTCACTTGGTCTCACCGTCGCTACTCGTTATGTATGTGTCTGTCTGTGCTGTGCAGTGTGCTGTAGATTGTGTTGTGTGGGAGTGGAGTTGGTGTGACGGTGTCCACGGTGTTCTCGAGTCGTGTCTGTGTCTCAAGCTCTCAATTGTCAATTCAATGACAAATTGACAATGTGCAGTGCAGGTGCAGTGTGCTATGCTGTGTTTATATTTTGTGATAACTATACTGTTCACTATCTTAATAATCCCTTAAATTTTTTTATTAAATATATAATATATAATTTATTAACTAAATTATATATTATATGTGTGTGTGTGTGTGTTAACGGGTTTGGGATCCCGATGAGTTTAACATTTGTCCCACTACCCTTCCCAAACCTTACAGGGTTTTTAAAATGAAATCCATAACCCGTCCCAAACCCTATAGGGTAGTAACCTATAGGGTTTTTAGTGGGACAGGTGGGTCGGGAACTCGACAAAACCCATCCCGTTGACATTCCTAATTCCAAGTTCACGCCTTTGCAACCTATTTTTGAAATAATTTTTCTAAATATGCTATTTTTCATTTTTTTTAAAAAAAAAAGATATTATTTAAGTGGATACACCCCCTCCCCCCTAAAAATACACACACACACATACTATTGATTTATATATTTTTTTATTTCCCTTTTTTTTTGCATTTTTCTTCTTTTTAACTCTTTTTCAATTTTCTTATTTTTAATTAATTTAATTTAATTTCTATAATTTTATTGTATTATTTATTTCATATAATTATGTAGATCAATTGAATTGCATTGTATATCAATCCCTTACGAAAAAAGTTAATATCTTTATTTAAAGGACTTGTTTGCAAATGTTTGAAAACGTTGAGAACTTACATTAAAAAAATGAAAAGTATAAGTTTATGAATAGAATAGAAAAGGTAGTAAACGTTGAAAACTAAATTTATACTTTTTCCCTAATAGTTATATATATATATATATATAATATAAAGAAATAGTAAATAAAAACATAAAATTGAATTTAAGTGAAAGTAGAATAGTTATTCATCCCTAACTAACCTATTCTTGTGTTTGATTGGTAAAATAGCAATTTTATGAAATTATTATTATCATGAAATAAGAAATTGCAACTCCTCAAAGAATAGTTATTTTGTGGTATTTTCTAATGTATTTCCATAACTACTCATTAGACTTTAATAACCCGTTCACTTTACCATATAAAATTAAGGAAGAATTAAATTATAATTTATTAGGAATATAATAGAGTCTTAATAACTATTACATTGTTTAGTTGACATTAATAAAAAGTAGGGAATCAATTAGTAGTAAAAGTAAAATATCTATTATACTTTGAGTAAAAATAAATATTTATTATATTACATAATAGATCGTGGTGTTTCCAACGTAGGGACATTCGTGAGAAGATAACAAAAAAACCATTGAATAGCAATTTGTAAGGGTGGAGGCATGAATTTTTATTCATTATTTGCATAATAGAAATTCATACGGAATGACTATTATGATGTTTAAAATATAAGTAAATATTGTAATAATAAATCATATTGAATAAAGGAGAAGTAGAATGACTATTCCCTCGAAGTGAACATGCAGTAAAGGAATTATAAGGAGAAGCTATTACTATTCTATTTTATTCCTTAAGAATTGTAATTTTATTTCCATCTTATTCCATTCACAAACCAAATGTGAAACTAATTCCATGTGAATTAGAAAAATTCTTTTTCATTCACAGTATTTAATGTATTACTTATTGGCAATACAAGAAATAAAGATAGCTTTATGTTGGTTTAGTTTGGTATTTTTTAGACTTTTATTAAAAAAAGTTCTCATGTGACTAACTAATGATATGTTTTTTGGTTTTCTTATGCCATATTGTTAATATCACAGTGTGGGTATCTTATAGTTTTGCATAAATAAATAGCAAATCCTTCTCAGCTTTATCAAAAAATCGTCTAGAGCTACTTATTTCTAGAGGTTCAAAGTGAGTATTTAAAAGAACTAGTGAATCTATAGACACAACCTAGAACCAACCCTCCATGAGTAAGTTGTAGTTTAACCATTTAGGGGTCCCATGACCCGGTTGATGGATGTATAATTGCTTTTTGCCAGTGTTGTCAAGCTTACCTTGGGTGGTTGACTTGAGCATGTGAGAGGATCAAGGGTTAAAGGGTTAAACCAGGTTCAACCAATGGTCAACAAAAATATGAAAAAATAATTTATATTTCAGAGAAAAGTACACTTCTAGTCTAATGTTTACTTTTTAATTTGATTTCTCAACTTTTTCTTTTTCTTTTTCTTTTTTTTTTATTTGAGTCTCAACGTTTTTAAAATCTTATAAAAACATGATTTCCATTAAACACGTTAAAATTTCTATTTATCTTAAGCATATATTGGCTTCTAATTAGCCTTGAGCTAATTAAAGGATGTTTAGTAAGAATTATACTAATTTAACATGAATTCCAAAGTTGTTTAAATTTCAATTCCTAAAATGAATTGAACATCCCTTAAACCTTTAGTGGTGAAAGTCTGATGAATAGCTTGCTTCACAAGAGTCCTTGCTGGTAAAGATTTTCCTACCACCAAAACATCATTGATGTAGAAAAGAACTGCTACAAACTCATTTTCTATTTGTCTAGTGAAGGGGGAATAGTCACTTTTAGATTGAATGAAACCCAAAGAGATGATAAATTGTGACTCTCTATTCCATTGGTAAGATGCCCGTTAAAGTCTATAAAGAGAACAAACTAATTTACAAACTTTGCCTAAAGGAATAGATACATAACCTTTGGTGGTTTCATGTAGATTTCCTTATCCAATTAACCATGTAAAAATACGTTATTAACATCCAATTGATGGACAAACCAATTCTTTACTACCGCAATTGCTAGTAAAATCTAAATAGTTAAGTTTGCCATTAGTGAAAATGCGTGAGTATAATCAATACCCTTAACTTTATTATATTCTCTAACTACTACTCTAGCCTTAAACCTTTCTATTGAACCATCATGCTTGATTTTATAAACCTACTTTAGCCTAACTGCTTTCTTTTCTTTTTAGTAAAGAAATAATTTCCCATGTACTATTAGCTTCAAGTGCCAACAATTCCTTATTCATGGCCTCTATCCATTTAGGATTAGTTTTAGCTTCTTGGTAATTTCATAGTTAATACACTGCTAACACATTATGCTTTATAATCCTTTGGAAAGTGGCAAAAAAGAAAAAAAGTCATGGAAAATGGGATATAAGGATGGGAATGGAAAAATTATGGATAAAATCACATAATTAAACATTATGAACATTTGGGGCATTCTAGTCTTCTAATTGTGCTGAGATTAGATGTGCTTGAAGTTTCATTAAGATCAACATCTGGAAGAATGAAAGGTATATGACCAAGAACTAGATTAATGACATAGATGTCAACAAAAGACTCAAAAGGAAATAGAATTTTTTATCACTTTGAGAAGGAGAATCAAAATCATATAAGGGTTTATCTTGGAAAGGAAAAATGTCTTTATAAAATACAACATCATGATTAAAAAAAGTTGATGAGTAACAAGATTAGACAACTTATATCCTTTTTGGTTTATAGGGAGTCCTAAAAGCACACATCTATGACCTTTAACATCAAATTTGTCCTTAGAATTATCAACAATAGTAGCATAGTGCAAGTAACCTATTATTCTCAAGTTAGTATATGATGGAGCTTTATGGATAGGATTTATTAAGGTGTTTTTCATTTCAAATTTTGAACAGGTTTTTTATTGATTAAAGATGTGACAACTAAAATGTATTCTCCCTAAAACCTCTTAGGGAGATTGGCATGAATTGTAAGAGCACGAGCTGTATCCAAAAGATGTCTAAGCTTGCGCTCAACAATGTCATTTTGTTAAGGAGTGTAAGTCATAATTCTTTGGTGTATGATGCCATTTGACTTAAAAGAAGAAGAAGAAGAAGAAGAAAATTAGCATTCATAAGAAAGGAATTTGCTATCACTATCGGTACGAATATCTTTAGAAGAAGTATGAAAGTGATTTTTGATGTAAGAAGCAAAATTAACTAAGTGAAGGGTCTGATGTTCGTGTTGGAGGAAATAGATAGTGCATCTGCTGGAGCAAATAGATAATGCATCTTCTCATGTCATCAACAATAGTAAGGAAAAACTTTGCACTAAAAATCAAAGGTGTATTATAACAACCCCATAAATCCATTTGGATGAGCTCTAAGTGCATGAGAAGAAGAAGCATCACTTGAATGAAAAAGTAATCTATGAGATTTGGCTAGTTGACAAGTATCACAGATCTTGTCATCAATCTTATAACCAAAAAAGTTAGGAACATGCTTTAATCTTGAAAATGAAATGAGACCAAGTATGTTATAAAACAAGCCTACAAACAAATTATTATTTTTCATGCAAAACATCTTTACAAGAAGAACAAGGAGTAAGAGTATCAAAACAGTAGCAATTAATCACAATTGGCTTAGAATCTATCACATAAAGTCCATTTCAAATACTAGCTTGTACAACAATGTCTTTAATGCTCCAGTCTTGAAAGAAACATTGATATGAATTATCTTACAATCAAATTGGTTTGCCTAAGTAGTCTACAGATTGTTAAAAGGTTACAATAAAAATTTGGAACAATAAGAACATTGTTTTGAATGAATAGACTTTTTGCAGTGTGAACATATTATTCTCTATCCTATTTTGTTTTTCTTTTCTCTTTTGTCACCATTTACAAACCTTTATTGTGTTCTTGCATTACAAGCCAAACAATCTTTAGAAGAAGCTAAGAAACACAACATTTCTTTCTATTATTCCATTTGATGAACTAAGTAGTATAACTTACTAACTAAAGGCAATGGTTCTAATGACAACACATGATTTCTTACACTTTCATATGCATCATTCGACCCCACAAGGAATTGCATAAGCCTATTTCTGTTCTCAATTTTCATGAACTTTCTAATCAATCACAAGTGCATTGATTTAAAGTTCCACAAATACATTCAAGAATACCACACAAATTACTCAATTCATTCCAAGTTTTCTTGAGTTTTTTATAATACAAAGTCACATTCATATTCCCTTGTTTCATATTTGCAATTTCATGCTGCAATTGATATAATAATGACCTATTAGTTTGTCCAAATTTTTTATATATATCGTCCTAAAGTTCTTTGGTCGATTTTGCATACATGAATCCCTTTGAGAAATCTTTTGTCATCGAATTCAAAATCTAATACCTAAGTATATAATCACATCTGATATATGTTTGCAAATCAATTAGATTATCTTCAATTTCATTACAAGTACTATACGTAAACCTTAATTTGACTTTCGCACCTAAGACAAATTTTATTGATCTACTTCATCCCAAAAAATTCATTCCATCAAAGATCAAGTTTGCAATCATTGATCCATGATTATCAGATCCAAACAAGAGGATCATTGTATGATAAATCTTAATTTGCATTCATCATTACTTCCATTGGGAAGAATAAACCATAAAAAGCAATCTAAATCGCACTAAAAATAAACAATAAAAACAAGCACTAAATGTAGTTTTGTCGCTCTAATACTATGTGAAAGAAAATTAGATCATTCGATCTTTGATGTTGCATAAAATTTCTGTTTGATACAAAGCAAATGCATGGAAGAAGAAGAGAAGAGGAGTTGCTCTAAATCGGTTAGTTAATTAGTTATTAACTGTATAAGTTGTATATAAGTAGGGATGTAAGTGCGTGTTATTGATAGGAATCATATACCTACAGGACCTATCACTAGGGCAAGAGCCAAAGGATTACAAATTTTGGCAATGAGGGTCCTCTTTGAATAATTAGACCCCGTGGATACTTGTTTAGTATCTTTTTTTTCATTGTATAACTATTGTGCATTTCAGCAGGTACATTTATTGGTTTTACAAAACGGTGGATAAATTTACTAATGCTCAATTGTAGGTCATTCATGGATCTACATAAATAAAAAAAGAACCGATCCAATAATGTTCCATGGAGGTGCAAGAAGCCGGCTACTTGTGAGGGTTTTACTTATAATTTTCTTTAGTGCAAAACTGACCACACTTATTGCTATTCACTTGTAATTTTCTTTGTTAAATTTGCCCTATTTAGAGCAAGTATAAATACTTGTAAAGTAGGGTTAGAAGGGGACTTTTTGAACATTATATATTTGAAAATTGTTGCCGTAGGAGTGCTCCTCTTCACGCCACCTTACTTTTATCAATTTCATTTGTGAAATTATGGTGAGTTAGCTTAAGGAATCCTTATGAGTCATATCAAGATTTCTTAAGTTGCATCTAATTATTACTAGTGAGTAATATTTAGTTTATAATTGGTTGGTTTTGTTTGTTCCATTCACGCCAAATTAGGGTTCTTATATTGCTAGGTTTTCATGCCAATTGTGGGAATTGGAATTGAATTATTCCAATTGTATTTAGTTGGTATTAGAATCCAATTGTAGTACTTCTTAATTTGGTTCACGCTATTTAAGGTTGTTGGTTCTTGTTTTCACGCCATTTGAGAATTCTTTGATCAATCTTGTTCACACCATTTTTTTATTGAAATTGGAATCAATTTTGTGTTGTTTTGTTGAGTGGTAATGAGATCCGAATTGAGCACATCATAATTTTTGGTATCAGAGCAAAGGTTTTGAGAAGCGATTTACGTGATCTTTAATTTGGGATTTACGGTTCTTATTCTTCCATTTCTTAATTGAAGTAATTATAAGTGATTGTATTGTGATATACCTTGTTGTTGTGGAATTGGAAGTAGAATTTCCGAATTAATCTTTGTAATCTTCATCTTGTCGTAAGTTAATTGTTTGTGGAAGAAGGGGAAGTGCATTTTCTTGAGGATTTCAAAATTAGAAGTGCATTTTCATTTCCAGATTTTCTCTTCTTGCATGGAGGATTAGGAAACATTTTGAATTTCAAAATAAATCATTAAGTTGAGGGAGTTATTTACTTACCATTGGAGAAGTGTCTATAATTGTTTCCATTTTATTTGTTGCCGTAATTGGAAGTGAAGCCATAGAATGTGTGTTGTGGTTTGAAGGTTGCTGCACCGTGAGTGTGTGTGTGTATCGTGAAGTGATTGTTGTGCGTTGTAGGTGTGTAGTAGTGGTTGTGTATTAAAGTGTGGAAGTGTGTGTGAAGTCGTGGTATGTGTGTTGAAGTGTGGAGTGTTGTGTGTATTGCATTTGACGTGAAGTATATTATAGTTGTCTTGAATTGTTTTTGTGTTTAAACAAATCAATTCATCAACCGTGTTGAATGATAGTGTGAATGGGGGACTTGGCAATGAGGCCAATAGTCAGGTTAAAGATGATATGTATTTATCTATTAACGTATTGTGTCGAACTTTGACCTCGTTTCCTATTAATGATGATGAGCAGAGGGAAAATTTGTTCCACACCTCTTGCAGAGTACAAGGTAATCTATGTGCTATTATTATTGATGGCGGTAGTTGTACTAATGTAGTGGCTGCATAATTAGTATCAAAATTGAAACTTGTAACTACCCAACATCCAAAACCTTATAAATTGCATTCGCTGAGTGAGCATGGTAATCCGCATATTACCTAGAGGGCTAAGGTACCATTCAATATAGGAGATAAATATCATGATGAGATTGTATGTGACATCCTTCCCATGTGTGCATCCCATATATTGCTTGGCAGGCCTTGGTTGTATGACAAGAGGGTTTTGCATGATGGCTTCAGAAATACTTATGTGTTCTAAAAAGAGGGTAAACATATCATATTGAACCTAATGTCACCTTCAGAGGTCCAAGAGGTTCAAAGACAGGTAAATAAAACTGGGAAGAAGAAGATCTTATTGGTGGGACAATATGAGTTAGAGGAGGCCATAACGAATGAGAGACCAATATATTTATTGCGGATGAGGTATACCTTAGAAATGGAGGAGCGTCAGCATCTACCCCCTAGGATATCTTAGGTATTGGATGATTACAGTGATCTTTTCACAGATGAATTGCTAGAAGGTTTACCACCTTTGAGAGGTATAGAGCATGCCATTAACTTCCTACATGGATCAGTTTTACCAAACCGACCTGCGTATCACATGAATCCTAAAAAGGCTAAGGAATTGAAATGTCGGGTGGATGAGCTGGTAGAATAGGGTTTTGTCAGGGAGAGTATTAGTCCTTGTGCTGTTCCAGCCCTTCTTATCCCTAAAAAGGATGGCACTTGAAAGATGTGCATTGATAGCCGAGCCATCAACAAAGTTACCATCAAATACAGGTATCCTATTCCTAGACTTGATGACATGTTAGATAAGCTATATGGTACACAGGTATTCTCCAAGGTGGACCTTAAAAACGGATATCATCAAATTCAAATGAGATAAGGAGATGAGTAGAAGACCACTTTTAAAACATGCCATGGATTATATGAATGTATGGTTATGCTATTTGGTTTGAGTAATGCTCCTAGTACTTTTATGAGATTAATGAATCATGTAATGAAGGAGTTTCTAGGTAAATTTGTCATTATTTATTTTGATGACATTTTGATATACAACAAAAACCTAGAAAATCATGTGGAGCATCTACAGGCAGTATTTTCAATATTGAGAGTGCAGCAGTTGTTTGCAAATCTCCAGAAGTATTCTTTCTACCAAACTGAGGTAACATTTTTGGGATTTATTATATCTGGTTCTGATGTCAGGGTTGATGAGGAGAAAGTAAGGTCTATTAGAGAATGGCCAACACCAAAATCAGTTGCTGAGGTAAGCGGTTTCCATGGACTAGCTTCATTTTATAGACGCTTTGTCCATAACTTCGATAGTATTGTCAGCCCTTTAACTGAACTGACCAAGAAAAATGTTCCTTTTATTTGGGGTGAGAAAGCCCAAAAGAGTTTCGAGGAGATAAAGGTAAAACTTACTAGTACTCCGGTATTGGCTTTACCTGATTTTGATAAGGTTTTTGAATTAGAGTGTGATGCCTCTAGGATAAGGATTGGTGCTGTGTTGATGCAGGATAAGAGGCCTATTGGATATTTTAGTAAAAAATTAAGTGGTTACAACCTTAAACTACTCAATATATGATAAGGAAATATATTCCTTAGTGAGGGCATTGATGACATGGCAGCATTATCTCCTTCTAAAAGAATTCATTATCTATACAAATCATGAATCATTAAAACATTTTAGGGGTCAGCAAAATCTATCAAAACGCCAAGCCAAATGGGTGGAGTTTCTGGAGAGTTTTTCATATGTGATTAAGTACAAGAAAGGTAACATGAATATGGTAGCTGACACTTTGTCACGCATGTATGTACTTATCACTTCCCTACAATCGAAACTACTTGGATTTGAATTACTAAAGGAACAATATATGCATAATGAATATTTGAAAGTAGTTGTTGAGAAATGTTCTGGGAGAAAGTTATTTGAGGGGTATTACATGAATGATGGATTTTTGTATAAAGCTAGAAAGTTGTGTATACCTTATGGTTCTGTGAGAGAATTGTTGGTGAGGGAAGCACATGTTGGAGGATTGTTTAGGCACTTTGGTGAAAAAAGAACCCTGACTTTACTAAAAGAAAATTTCTATTGGAGGGGCATGATGAGGGATGTTCATAAGGTGTTGGAAAGGTGCGGAGTATGTAAAAGAGCAAAAGGAAAGAAAGGAGTTCAAGGTAAATATATGCCTTTGCCTATACCTACTAAACCCTGGATTGATATCAACATGGATTTTATTTTAGGTCTATCCAAGACACAAAGGGGAAAGAATTCTATTATGGTTGTTGTTGATGGATTCAGCAAAATGTCTCATTTTGTGCCTTGTCACAAAACGGATGATACACTTTTTATAGCTAACTTTTTTGTGCAGGAAATTGTAAAATTACATAATGTTCCACACAGTATAGTGTCTGACAGAGATACTAAGTTTCTTAGCTTTTTCTAGAAGACACTATGGAGAAGACTTGATACTAAACTCATGTATAATACCTCTTGCCACCCATAGACTGGCGACCAGATTGAAGTTGTTAATCGTACTCTTGGCATCTTACCAAGAGCAACAATTAGCAAAAATCTTACTAATTGGGACTTATGTCTCCTTATTGTTGAGTTCGCTTACAATAGGTCTACTCATAGTTCAACCAGTAAGTCTCCCTTTGAAGTCGTATATGGCTATAATCCTACTCTTTCATTGGATCTTATAGCTAGTCCAACAACAAAGGAAAAAAGCCTAAGTGGAGTTGAGAGAGCCAAGAAGATTTAGAAACTTCATCAGAAGACGGCTGAACATCTTCAAAAAACACAGGAATAACAAAAACTTCAAGGAAACAAGAATAGGAAAATCAGAATTTATAATTCGGGTGATCTAGTCTTGTTTAATCTCAATAAAGGTAGGTTTCCTCACAAGAAGTCACAAAAGCTATCACCAAGAGCAGATGGACCTTTCAGAATTGTTAAAAGTATCAACAATATCATATACAAGATAGAATTGCCAAGAGCATACGGCGTCTCTGCTATATTTAATGTTGTAGATTTGTCACCCTATTTGCTAGATGATGTTCATGAAGACCTATTAGATTTAAGGGAAAATCTCTTAGAGGGCCGAGGAGATGATAAGAGTCATATACTTATAGGACCTATCACTAGGGCAAGAGCCGAAAGATTACAAAATTTAGCAACGAAGGTCCTCTTTGAACAATTAGACCTCAAGGATACTAGTTTAGTATCTTCTTTTCCATTGTATAATTGTTGTGCATTCCAGCAGGTACATTTGTTGGTTTTACAGGACAGCGGATAAATTCACTAATGCTCAATTGTGGGTCATTCATGGATCTACATAAATCAAAGAAGAATCGGTCCAATAATGTTCCATGGAAGTGCAAGAAGCTGGCTGCTTATGAGGGTTTTACTTGTAATTTTCTTTAGTGCAAAATCGACCATACTTGTTGCTTTTCACTTGTAATTTTCTTTGTTAAATTTGCTCTATTTAGAGCAAGTATAAATACTTGCAAATTAAGGTTAGAAGAGGACTTTTTGAACATTATACATCTAAAAATTGTTGCCGTAGGAGTGCTCCTCTTCACACCACGTTACACTCTTATCAATTTCATTTGTGAAATTGTAATTAGTTGGCTTAAGGAATCCTTGTGAGTTGTATCAAGATTTCTTAAGTTACATCTAATTATTGCTAATGAGTAATATCTAATTTATAACTGGATGATTTTGTTTGTTCCATTCACACCAAATTAGGGTTCTTGTATTGCTAGGTTTTCACGCCAATTGTGGGAATTGGAATTGAATTGTTCCAATTGTATTTGGTTGGTATTGGAATCCAATTGTAGTACTTCTTCATTTGGTTCACACCATTTAGGGTTATTGGTTCTTGTTTTCACACCATTTGAGGATTATTTGATCAATCTTGTTCACGCCATTTTTAATTGAAATTGGAATCAATTGTGTGTTGTTTTGTTGAGGGGATATTGAGATCCGAATTGAGCACATCAGTTATAATCCTATCACGTGAGTCACTATATACAAGACTAACTTTTATGTACAAACTCAAAACTAAAACAAACTGTTAACATAACTTACTTATATTTCTACATATACAAGCGATAAAAGTCTACCTCTCCAGAACATGAAAACAAATTTTTCATCCATTTCAACTCTTTCATAGCTTTTTGTTCAATTGCACATTTAGCTATATTGAGGATTTTTTTTTTTTTTTTAAGGATGATTTCCACTAGCCATTGAATTACAAAATGCAGGTTGTAGTAAATGCTTAAAAAAAAAAAAGACAAAATAACATTTACAAATGGATCCCAAAATCTTGTCATCTTTGGTTCTAAATTTTATATTAATAGTTAATTCTAGTTTCTAATAACTAACAGGTAGTAAAGGTCCTTAACTCCTATTGCGCTCTTCCAGGAGCAGTCTTCATTGAACCTGTCTTTCCCATCTTGTAGGTTGTTGGGATCTTGACACCAATCCTAGAGGATAAACTGGTAAGTCGAAGCCTTGTCTTTGGACAAATTATTAGAGAAGATTTTTGTATAAAGTAGTATCACCCTCCACAAAAACAGTTAAAAAGTTCGAGCATCAACCATCGGTGTAGTTCTAATATAGCCACAAACCTAAGAAATGAAGAGGAAGTCTCCTGTCATCTTTATGCAACATGCAATCAAGCTCTATGTGCAATCTACATCCTTGCTGTTTCTGCTATCGTGTCCAAAGAGGAAAGCTCCTATGTAAACTAGTTTTAACCCAATTGCATTCTAATTTGTCCTCGTTTGTCCAACATGCAATCAAGCTTTCGTTTACTTGTCTTAGGCTTTCGTTTGTCCTTGTCTACACCCTCCAATTGCATTCTAGTTTCCAATGCAATTGCTTTCGTTTGCTTTCCAGAAGCAATTGCATTCTTTTGGCACATTCTATTGCGGAAAGCTCTTATGTAAACCAGAGAGGAGGCCTTCTACCCAGCAGTCGAGGACAACAGAAGGTGCTCTGTACTGTGGTCAAGCAACAATTAGTGGTTCCTTTTGCTTTATCAAGAATTTCCAGGGGAACTTGGAACTTGTCAGGATATGATATGACCAATTTATGCTACATCAGGATTGATGAAGGTCGCATTACTTAGCTTCTATGAAGCATGAGAAAATGTATAGCGATGGAGACTACTGCTGCAGAATTTGTTTAAACCATCTGGATCTGGTGTAGAGCAAAATTGGTCAGGAAGCTCCAAAATCAATTCTCCTGCCCAAGAAAAGCAAAATGCCTCTGCAACTGACTCAAATTTGCAAAGACAACTGGATTTAAATACCAAAATGTTCACATCAAATCACATCTCAGTGTACAGATGAAACAGGTAAAAACTCTATTGTTTGACCTGCACCAGCATACACTACATTGATCTCTTGGCATCCTATAGCTTGCTACTAAATGCTATTGTATCAATTGGAATAAAAAAAGGGCACTATTACTGGAGTACAACAAATTGTCTTATTACAGCATGCATTTTGATCTTGATCATATCTTCTTGTGTGCAGAACAAATTTACAGTGAGGTCAACTAGATAGCAAGCCAAAACTATGGACAAATTGTCCTATTACAGCATGTATTTTGATCTTGATCATATCTTCTTGTGTGCAGAACAAATTTACAGTGAGGTCAACTAGATAGCAAGCCAAAACTATGGACAAGTGAAAATTCTATATGCTTCCCCCCTTAATATCTGTACTCAATTTCACATAACATACAACACCAATCAAGATGCACACTATAAAGTTAGCAGGGTTGTTCTACTTTAATTTGTGTGAAATCTTGATGTAGTTTAAGAGCCTTTCAAGGGCCTTGCCACTGTCAATGACTTCTCTTGCTCTATCTAGAGCTATTGAGATGTCTTCTGCACCCTCACATCCAAGCAAGTGATCCACCATACCAGCATTCAAGACAATACGATCATATGCTGGTCCTTTTTGACCACGAAGTGCAGCTAGCCCCAATTCTAAATTTTTTGATACCTAAAACACATTCCAACAAAACCATAATTTGCCAAGTCCTTACTTTATCAAAATAGGAGGAAGCAATCAAACTGTAGAACTCAGAATAGCCTTTTCTTCCTATTCCAAGGTCTAGGCAAGAATGCAAGGGATAAGATGAAGAAAAATAGGTGCACTTCTCCTCAACCAATTTCAGAAGAAATCACTAAAGAAAAAGAACGGTTATTCTCAAGACTAAAGCTGTTTAGAATGGAGTGAGCCATGGACCATATGTACTGAATGCACTAGGCATAATTAAATTGTTATGAATCCAATATTCCAATTAGCGTGCACACACACACACACATGCACGTGTGTATGCATGTGCATGTGTGTGTATTTGTATCTGTGGAAAAAGTTGTTCCCAAAAGGTCCATGCCATCAGTGAAGACCATCTCCCTCCGGTCAGGCAGGGAAGAAGATATAACACTATCTGGACCCAATTGCGTATTGAAGTTCAAAGGAGATATTGCTTTATACTTACTGAACTTCAGCTCATTGCGTAGAGTATACTAACCAGAAAAAGAATCAGAAAGATATATAAACAAAAGAATTAAAGGGAACTAAGAATCACATAGGATCTCAGAAACTGTACCGATCTGTCCGTTCTTGGTGTATCGGTGGGCTCAAAGCCATAGTCCTTAGCATTAACCTCAACACTGAAGCTCTGAAGTGAGACCCCTGCGAAAGTGATCCCTTGAGTGATATGTTGTAGAGAAAAATTAATAATGGAAGGATTTTATCCTCTTTCTAATCTAGTTGTGAATATATTACTCAATAAATTAACAAAGGATTTTAACATGGCACAAAGAGTAAAAAGAAAAAGAAAGAATGCACGAACCATCAACTTCAAAAGCAGATGCATTGCTGACTGAGCGAAACCCTGAACAGTAGTTCACAGGAAGTCCTTTTGAAGCATGCTCTGATCGCAATCTTGTTGTCATGGAAAGTGCCCCTTCCTCACCCTGTACAGATGAGACTCAATTTATTAATAATTTCTCCATTTTATAAAAATCATTTTAACTGGCTAAGCTTAATAACTTGTAAATGTCATAAGCAATCAGAAAGGATCCAACACCACAAGTTACTATTTCAATACAAGGAGTATGATACTTTTGTTTCATTTAAAGAGAAGTTAATAATCTAAGATATGCATGTATTAAACTGACTCTGGTCGAGGCAAAGTTCATAAGGAATGCAGTTCGCACCTTAACCACCAAACCAGAATGAACACCCCTTCTTTTCATAAGCATCAACAGTGGCTCTTCATAACCTTCGTGATAAAATCCAGCAACAATGGCCTCCTTTCCACAAGCCTGCAAAATAAAAATTTGCATCATAACGAGCCAGACTGATTAAAAATTTTCTTCCTGATTTATGAATGTTAATTTTCTAAGTAAAATGTGGTGGTGGTAGTGTCAGGCAAATTAGACATGCTAAAAATCAAGGAAACTGCACTGTTGTCTCACCCTCACAAATTGCTGAACCTTTTCCGTTGTTGCCAGTGGTGGCCGTTTCTTGATATGCTCCCTCAAAGCCCCCAATGAATATCTGCAAAGTAGAATGATTACAATATCACCCCAGATACAATTTTTGTGTATGCAGTTTAAACAGCATGGAAATATCCATAGCTGCACTTACCTCCCTTTTTGTTTAATGAATCATTTATTGACAGATATGGGATATATAACCTACATTGGACACCTCAACAAAGACATCTTATCCTTCTCTTTCTCTCTCTCTCTCTCTTTTGCAGCATTATGTCCATTAAACCTGTAAGCATGAAGAACATATCGATTCTCTATGCTCATAATTGTTTTTTCTTCCTTTTAGTTTCTTTTAATGTTAGAACACAGTAGTAACTAGACCAACTACCTCAATGCACATGAATAAGTACAGCTTTCCACCTATTAAGTATAGCTAGCGCTACGTAAATAACTCCAAAAGTGACCTTGTCAGGATTTGAACTTAAGACCATGCAATTCATCATGAGAGTTTCTAGACCTAAAACAAAATAGACCAATCTCTGAAGGTTCTAGACTTATAGATTCTATCATAGAGCTAAAACTTAAAACCTCTATCATTTTTAGAACATCAAACAATCGTTTGCTGGGATGAAAGGAGAAAACTTCTCCCAAAGGGGAAAGTAGAGGCCTCAATTAAGAAGCACAATAGTAATAATAGACTACAAACCACATACAGGGATGGGCGAGCTTCTCGTTGACTGATGTAAGCAAAGCCAACACGTTCATCCTGAAATCAACATGGTAAGAGCTTTGACCAAATGATAAAAGAGTAGGAAGATATAGAGAATAGCAGCTTAGTAAAGACCTCAAGAAGCTCCTTTGCTTGGGCAACAGAAACATTTGTATTAGCTCCCATGTATTTCAAAATTTGCTCTTCAGTTACTCCACCCTGAGGA
Organism: Laguncularia racemosa; assembly: GCA_037954665.1. Classification (NCBI taxonomy): domain Eukaryota; kingdom Viridiplantae; phylum Streptophyta; class Magnoliopsida; order Myrtales; family Combretaceae; genus Laguncularia; species Laguncularia racemosa. Next base: position 1,425,138 of record JBBMOL010000066.1, read on the forward strand.
TAGAAGGAACAGTGACCGCCATTTGTTAATGTGTAAGTAAAACATAACATCACTTACCCTAGAAAAAGTTGCAACATAGCATAATGTTAGTTTTATCCCAAAGAAGCTATTAGTCTTGAGGAAGTGATTTTATATGAATTAGTAGGATATCTTGCTACTAGTTTCAGGAAGATGGTGACCAACATAACATCATCACATTTTCTAGAAACATCTGACCCCCAATTTTTTTTGGATAAGACTGCAGCACTGGCGTACACCCCAGGGGCCTAGAAAGATATTTGCAAAGTAAAAAGAATTCATATAGGAAACCAAAGCTGGTGAACAAATGACCTTTGGTGGCATCCATTCCACACCGTGAAGCAAGCAAGACTCTCCATAAGAAGATCTAACTGCAGCAACAAATAATGTGCTTCTAAAGTAACGTGTGTTTCCATCATAAGGTTCACCATAATGAGTCAGTGATCTAACATCAGCAATTGGAGGTGCACCTGCCAATCAGTAATTCAAATTATCACCATGAGCAACAACCTGCAGTCACAATCATGCCAACTATATTGACTATCAATACTAAATAATATACCCAGCTCATCATCAAATGCAAGGCAGTATGCTTTTAACTCACGATCTGTTTCCCTGTTCATACGTTGACCTATTAAAAATGCCGAAAGCAATGACTCACTTACTCCTGAAGTTATATCATCTTCAGTGTTTAGTGGAAGAACTTCACTAAGAACACCTTGGACTTCCTCATATCCAAGATGTCCCCCAGCCAAAATTTCCCTGAGAGCACCAACCAATCTCATTTCACTTGTATCATTTCCTGTATATTGGGGTCCAATTGAACTTCCCACACCCATTATCGAGCCTTCAGGATCTGCTATAAAGATCACATCAGGTGGAAGTACTCGAATTAATTGTGGCCAGAACATATTCATCGCACGTCTTTCCCCTTCACTCCATTGTGTTGGTTCAGGAAATGCATTTGCACGTATAGTCATTGCAGCAAAGAATGCACCCATCTGTGCTTTTGAGACTTGTTCTTCATTTTTTAGTTCACCTTTAGCTGCCATAAAAGTCCACATTAGCATGACATGATGTAAAAGTTGAATGTTAATTGAATGGCAAGACTTCCAGCTAGGGTCCACAGAATTTCTACAGGGGGTAAACCTAAGTAAATGGATTACATTGCTTTATATCTTCAGGGCTAAGATGACCCAAAAGCAGTTTCACCAAACCTCACCTTACATGTAAACAGTTCCCTGCCTTAACCACAACAGCAATTATTGGAGACAAATATCTATTACATTTACCAGAGTGTTGATGCCCCCATGAAACCATTTTCATCTCAGTTAATTATGGGAATTAAATCTTTGAACATCATGCATTCTAAGGAAGAAAGACCAAGGAGATACCCTTTACACACACTTATGATTGAAAGTTTTGCTTGTTATGTACAATTTTTTTCTCAATAATCAAATTACTTAAAATGAATATGTGAGACATACTTATGAAGAAGAATGGACTCACGTTTTCTTTTCTTTTCTTTTCTTTTTTAATTTATATATCTAGTAATTCCAATCCTACACTATATCACATTAAGAATCAAAATAGAAAAAGAATATGGTAACAATTTTTCCTCAAAATCCATCAATGCCAATCTTAATTAGAGGATCCACTTTCTTATTGCTACAATATCGTAAAACAGTTCATCCAAGAGAAGGTGTTTTACATATATTGATCAGTCAGTTTGTGCTCTACTCCAACTAAAAGCACAGGAATATTTTCACAAACCACAAGGTTACTGGCAAAGGTATCATGTTATGTAGGATCAAAGTTACAAGACATGATGTACACCTTAGAGTACTTACCAGACAGTTTGGACATCATCCAAAAAGTAAAAGAAATTAAGGCAACATCTAGGAAAACATTTGAGCCTCTAAAAGTTCATTCAAATTCCAAGCTAATTCTGTTTAAAGATTATTAAGTGGACTTGGGTGTAAAAGTGGTAAACATGATTGCTTCGGCTGAACATTTCCAATAGCATATTTCAAACCTTGTGACATTGCTCTTCCATACATGATAAAGTCACAGAAATCTAGGGTTAACAACATGGGCCAATCACTCTTATATTGTATAAATAATCACAACCCCCAACAGCAAAATAATGATACGCTTACATGGAGACAAATAACTACTTTATAGTGCTACGTGGATAAAAGGGTCTACTTCACACTCAAAATACCTAAGTATTGTCAAACCTAGTTGAGGGGTAAACAATCAATTTGACTAATCATTTTAGAGCTTGGCAGAACAATAACACATTCATACTGTGTGGACTATATCGTTCTAATAATAAAGAAGGGAAGGTGGCAAAACCACTGCAAGAAGGCGGTGACCACCTAATGTGGGGTCTTTTTAACTCCAATGGCATTTATTGACCTTACTGCAAGCCTGGTCAAACTTCTTTTTGTTTTGAATAATTGGTTAGGCATATTTGGCCTTGCATATTGGTAAACATCGCAGCTGGTACTTATTACCTATTTATTCTTTCTAATAACAAGTTTGTATACAAGGAATAAATGATGTGCTTGATGAGCTGCTGACGGGAAACTTAACGAATCCCAAATTGATTTAATTGACTTTCCCTTTCTTGACGATGACATAAAAGCAGCCTCTTTTTGCCAATATATTAGAAAGGCTCCAGGCCCCAGAGGGTTTTCTGCTAAATTTTACATAGCAGCCTGGTCTATTATTTGTTTGGATCTTATTGGTGAGGCCAGAGAATTCCTACGCTAGGGATTTCTGCTCAAACAGGTAAGCAATTCCATCATTTCTTTGTTCCTAAAGTCAGCTAACCCATCCAAGTTAAATGATTTCATATCTAAAGCTCCTAAAAGCCATGTTGAAGGAAGTCCACCCCTCACTAATCAGTAGAGAGAAAGCTGCATTTGTCCCAGGGCTTCATATCTCTGACAAGATATTCTTAGTGCAAGAATTAGTCTATGGTTATCACCCAAACTGGGGTTCTCCTAGATGCACTCTCAAAGTTCATATCTTGAAAGCCTACAACTCTCAATTGGAAGTTCCTAAATTGGATTCCTTGTTGCTTGAAATTTCCTGATTATTTTGTCGTTTGCTGGCTATGTACTACCCAACACCAAGATTTTCAATCAATATCAACGGTGAGCTTGTTGGCTTTTTTCTGAGTTTAAGAGCAATTCGCCAAGGTGGTCCAATATTGCCCTATCTCTTTGTTTCAGCCATGGAGGTCCTTGCTGGTCTTCTTAGGAAAGCAGTGTCTTCTTTCTCCTAGCATTGGAGATGTAAACAAGAGAAAATCACCCACCTTTGCTTTACAGACGATTTAATGATATTTTGTAAAGGTGAGTCGTCACCCATCTCTCTTGTTAAACAAGCACTAGCCACTGTAAAACATATTAAGCCAAATATCTTGATATGCATGGTCTCGATCATTACATATGATATTAAAGCCAGCCTGCTTATTAGTACACATATGATTTGGGTACAAACTAAGGTGGAAGCTGACGGGCCTACAATGACCTGAAATGGAAATCAGTCCATAGATGACAGAGAGTGTCTCATGGGGCAAGGCCTGCACAAGGAGCAGCTCTTGATGGACTTCTAGTAAGGTAAGCCCTCTAGGTAGAGGGTTATTGGACTCAATCGAACCATACACCAAAAATGGGGAAGGATTGGATCGAACTTGGGGTAACTCAGCAAGAGTGTCGTGCGTTTAAGGGACGATTGTGATACCCAAGGCAATAGTGGTTTATAAGGCTAAGACTGAATACAAAATTAATATTAGCTAAGAATTTTCAAGCAAAGTTGATAAAGACATGTTAGTCACATATTGGCTTCGCCATTTATTATAGTTGGGTTCCGCCTTTTAAGTTAACATATATCAGGCACTTGCTAAGAATTTCTAAATATATACAATGATAATGTGATTATAATTTGTGCCCTGAAGGAAGAAGAAGAAGGAGGAGGAGAAGAAAAAAACTACTACATTTTAGAATTTGTAATGAGTGAACAGATTCTCCTTAGTAGAAACGATTTATAGAGGGATCTACATGTGATTGGTGTGGCGGTAAATCAAAAGGGAAATAAAAAATTAAGATCCACAACTAGTTTCATATAAAACTGATATCAAATAAAGTTTTATATACAACGGCAATGTAGAATAAAAACAATCTCTTTTTACTAACCTGATCGCAGGATCGTATCCAAGACCTTCAAAGCTTGTTCCTCATTAAGAGGTCTGGTCTGTGTGGGACCAGTACAAACCCTAGCCTGAGCATCGAGCACCGTCTGATTAGGCTTACTGTACCTTGGGTTACGATACGAAGTAGACAGAGAAGGATTTCTATTCCTAGTGTCGGATTCCTCAAACCCTAATTTCTCGACCGTGCTGAAGTCCAGTGCGGATGATCTCACTGCCAAGGTCAACGACGGAGTTGCCTGCTGTCGGCGAGTCCAACGGGTCTGGTTGTGGGGTGAAGTGAGAGAAAGTGAAGTGGTTTTGGTTTGGTTGATGCAGATTGAGGAGAGAGAGAATTGACAAGGACGAGGAGAAGTAAGCAGAGTGTGCATTTTTTCTGTTATGTTTCTCTGTGTGTGTGTGTATACCTTACAGCTCTTGATGTGATGTCCGGTCAGAAGAAGAAGAAGGTGAAGCGGATTAACGAGGTGAAAGAGAGAGAATAATGAAAGTCAATTAGGAAGTTTTTCTGGTTTGCACCTTGAACTGAATGTTTATATTTTCTTTTCTGGGTCTTCTTGTCTTATCTCATCACATGCGTGATGGCATCCTAAGTGTTGAAATTTGGATCAAGATTTATTTTTCCAAAAGTCAACTTGGTGTCGAGTCCCTTATTCTTAATCGTCTATTTAACAAGGAGTATTTTCTTATTTAATTTTATAAATAATCTTTACATAATATAATTGGATGACAAATTCTATGAATAACTTTACTATTTACATCTTTAAAAACTATCATTTTACTCTCCCTCCTAATGCAACCCCCACTCCACCCCCTTCTCCTTGGTACCTTTTTTATCTATCTTTTACTTGTAATTATATAATTACTTTTACTTATAATTACATAATTACAAGTAATTAATGATATAGTATAGTTACATTGCATTTTTATTCTTTAAAATCTATCAAATAATAAATTGTTAATTAAAATCTCTTAATCTTCAAGAAAAAAAAAAAACTAAATAAGGCCTCATACACACCAATTTATATAAATATGTGTAAACTAGTACAACTCAACATAAATTTCTCAATGAATTCTCTTTCATTATACCATGTAGGTCTATAAAATGCAATAAAGGAGTTAAATTGATTGGCTCAATCAAAATTCAACTTTTTTGAAAATCCCTTCTTTTTGTTTAAGAAGTAAATGACAATGCTAAACAAATAAGTATATATGGAAATACAAGGAGAGAGAGAATTAGAGAAATACTGAGGTAAGAATTATAGTAGTTTCACCTCATATATCAATTCACTCTTCTATCTCCATTGACCAGGCTTTAGTCAACTAAACTAATTTTCACTATACTCTAAAATAAATAAATGTACAAGTACAAGCTTACAACAATCACTACTTTGTTTCATGTCCACTAAAAGCTTACTAAATCTATAGTACTGCAATAGTTCTTTCAAAGTTACAAAACTTTCTCAATTTACAAAAATCAAGAATAAGGAAACACTTAGAAAAATTCCTCTATATGTTTACTTAAGTGAAACTTTAAGTGCAAAGATCCTTCCATCTTTCTTCTTGACCTTCTATTTATAATAAATAAATGACTGCCATAAATGAAATATCTTGATCATAGACTAGAAATGAAATTTCTTGTTTAAAATGCTTTTTCATGCTCTAGACTTGTTTAAATTTATTATAGACTTTCATTGAGTTGATATGGCAAGATCTTCTCAAATTTTCTCTACAAAATCCTCTCATCAACCCTACCTAACGTTAATTTGAAATAGATGAAAGAAAGTAACTTAATATAACTTAATTTTCTCCATTAAATTTGAGCTATATCATATGAAGTTTGATGAAAATAAAAATTTTAGTTCATTGTTTGCCTAAATTACCTTCTATATTTGTAATACACCCACCTTCTACATTATGTGATGTGTTCTATATTGAACATACACTTTCATGTTTAAAGTCTATACATTTAGTCATTTGATTAAATATACATTAAATGTTTTATTAACATCACAACCATTTAGGAGAGTTGACATACTATGCACTTTATTAATGTTAGTTTTGTTGTTATCTTTGTGGCATCAAAGCATGGTCAAATCCTTTTTCTAACCTTAGGGGATGAGTTTAATTCTCACTCAAGGTTTAATTTATAGTAAGGACCTTGCCTCTCTTAGTGAGTTAATTTGCCAAGATTTAGACCTTTAAACTTAGATTAAAGCATTGATTGAATAGGAATTTGGGGATTAATGATTGTTATATGTATCAAATGTGGATAATTCAAGAATGATGATCGAAACTTTACTTTTAATGGATCAAACTATCTAGGATGGTGTTGTTTGATTTGAATTGTCTCAAACCCTAACAATATGACTCCAAATCATGTAAGATAAATAGGTGCGAGTACATTATAAGGAGTTAGTTACTCAATTCAACAGTAAATGAGGTAGTCAAGGGAAATTTCAAATGTGAAGCAAGGGAACATAAGTTTAGCTATATATTGCATTACACAATGAAGTTATTTAGATGAATTAAAGGTAGTGATGGATTTCCATATTGTGTACGTGAATGAATAAGAAAGCTATAATTGTAATGTGGTAGGTATGTTTCTCGAAATGAAGAGCCAAAACAAACTCACACAAATTTTAATGGGGTTAAATGAGGCTTATGAACATATTAAAAACCAAAACTTGTCCATGATCCTTTGCTAACTATGAACAAGGCCTTTTATTTGCAACAAATTGAGAAGCAAGCAAAAGTAACCTCTGCTATGGTATACGATGTTGAAAGGACTGCTTATACGGCTAATTTTAAGAAACAAAAGATGAGATAAAATTTGTTACACTCAATGCAAGGTTAAAGGGCATTTAATTGATAATTATTTTGAAATTATAAATTACTTAGATTAGTTTAAAGGCAAGTGAACTAAAAGCTTTGTAAGACATGTAAATAGTATGAATTTGTGTATAATAGTAAACATGTTTTAATGCCCCGGAACCAGGGATGCTACGATCTGCCATGTGACCATAGTAGTTAAAGATATGTTAAAGCTTTTAATCACTATATACTACTAAATCTACATTTCCTATTAATCACAATCAAGGTAACATTTAACAATATAACAAATGTCTTAATTAAATCCCATGAACAATTTACATACTTCTTCAAAGAGCTTCGGAATACATTAATTCAAACTACTCTAGATATTGTTTATTTTAAATACTTAAATTCTCAAATATCAAAATAAGTCTTAAAACTATTTCAAAGGCTTTAGAGGATCATTCCTCACCTAATCATCATAGTAGTAAAAGAAATCTACATCATTCCCCTCTTATACATTTAACCCTAGGTCCTCGTCATAGGTAACGTATTCATCTGTATTTGCAACACAAAAAAAAAAAAAAAATCCTTAAGGAGTGAGCTAACACTCAATACGTATAACCCACAAACACACGTACATGATCAAATATAAAGCTAAGTCACATGCATTAATATAGACATCAAAATAATACAGTAGGTTATTATTTTATTTAGTCTATAGAATAACAATGAGGTACTAATGACCCCACCAAACCATATATACATACTTAACACATAGTACGATGTTGGAAATCGCCACTATAGGCCCCAATAACCATGAATCCTTAAACCCACCTAAATCATTTCTATCACAACGCCATTAGGGACAGTGTCACACAAGAATCATTGGGATGCCTCTTAGGGATCTACCACTATAGGCCCTAGGTACAGCCAAACATGACCAACAACCAACTTAATCAATCCATTATAATTATTCCAATTTACAACTATCCTAACAATCACAAGAAACAACAAAGTTTACACGTACCCGATAATGTAATATTAAGCATGACTTGTCCTTGATTAACAACTAGATCGAAATATGTCGAAATGTAAATAATTCACTCTTAATACTAGTCCACATATCGTCTAAGTTACTTAATTCTGTTCATTTAATCGTTATAGAATTCCTTCTCTTACTCTCTTGAAAATTCTAGGGTTTTACTAAGTTTTTAGGTTGAATGGAAATTCAAATAGATAGAAAATAAATCGAATAGAACAATGTCTTTAGGTACATGGCCATACATTAGGCTGTGTACTTTGGCACGATTGGATATACGACCATCTATTGTGGTTATGTATCTTTTTTTGTATTTTGGTATTTTAACAAGCCCAAGTACATGGTCTTGTATTTAACTGTATGCCTTTCTGTGAATTTTCATGATTTAGCACACCTAAGTGCATGGGTGTGTCCTTTGTTCATATACCTTTCTATACACAATGCATATTTCTATATGGGCAAGTACACAAGCGTATATTTAATCGTATACTATGCTATTCCACACAAACTACTTTTCCTTTTTCTCAATTCATTCCTCAGCCTAAATTCTATGATCCTAAGTATAATTGGATCATAAATTTTGTTAATCCTAATACATTTTGTGGATGTCTCAATTCATGATTCAAACCCTTGATTACTTGATTCCATGCTTGTTTTGCCTCATTCCTTGATTCGAATTCTATCAATCATGCTATAAAAATTTTCTTAATTCATGATTCCATTATCAAAGCAATAACTTGATCATTAGAATCCTTTACCTAATGAAATCGAATTAATCCTTATGGTTGTTCACTAGGTCACCTTAAGGGTCCTTAAGAGTATCTCTTTGTTTGCTACTGTGCAAATGATAAAAAAAGGGTTCACTAGGTCAAGCTAAGGTTTATATATCCCAATCATGAAAAGACTAAATTGCCTATGTGTCTTTATAATAATTACATATTTTCCTTGGTTTTATATTTTAACAATATTGGATAATTATATATTTCCGAATTTTTACATTCTCCTCCTCCCTCCACCTTTATAAAAACTTCGTCCTCGAAAGTTACCTGAATTTGGAAAAGTTTAGATGTTTCCTTCGCATATCATCTTTCAGTTTCCACATTGCTTCATATTTTGTCTGATTTGTCCATTGTACCTTAATGTAGAGAATTACTCTCGTCCTCAACACTTGTTCCTTGACATCCATAATTTTAACTAGTCTTTTAATAGAGGATAAGTTTGGTTGTACATTTAAAGGCTCCAAAGCCACTATCTGATCCAAAATTTCTCAACACTAATATATGAAATGCATTATGTACCTCAGCTAAACTTTGTGGTAAAGCTAACTTGTAAGCTACATTGCCAATCATTTCCAAAATCTCAAATGGGCCTACATATCTCGAGTTTCCCTTTTAGACCAAACCTAATCACTACTTAGTTGGAGAAACTTTCAACAGTGCTTTATCTCTTACTTGAAATTCTAAGGGATGTTGTCTCTTATCATCATAACTCTTTTATCAGCTCTGATTTGTCTCAATTTTACTTTATCTACAGCTTCCTATACTAATTTTGATTTTAGCATTTGTCTTTCCCCCACTTCATTCCAATGTAATGGGGATCAGCATTTTCTTCCATATAAAACTTCATAAGAAGCCATTTAGATGGTTGCTTGATAGCTATTGTTATAGGCAAACTCAACTAAAGATAGGTGCTCATTCTAATTACCTCTAAAGTCTAGCACATATACTCTGAGCAAATCCTTCAAGATCTAAACAGTCCTCTTAGATTATCCATTTGTTTGGGGGTGAAACATAGTACTGAATTGTAGTCTTGTGCCTAAGGCTTTATATATGCTATTCCAAAATCTTCTTACAAATCGTGTATCTCTATCAAAGATTATTGTTACTAGCACTCCATGTAGCCTTACAATCTCCGGTATATACAATTTAGTCAATTTTTCCATTTTGTATCCTACTCAGATAAATAGAAAGTGACCAAACTTGGTTAACCGGTCTATTATCACCCATACTACATCATGTTTCTCTTTAGTATTCAGGAGGGTCATAATGAAATCTATTATCACGTGTTCCCATTTCCACTTAAGAACTAAGAGGGGTTGTAATTCTCCAACCAGCCTTTGATGTTCAATTTTGATCTGCTAACAAGTAAGACGCCTCGATATGTACTCGACTATCTCTCCTTTCATGTTCTTCAACCAATAGTAGTTCTTCAAGTCTTTATATATCTTAGTATTTTTGGGATAGATTGTATAAGCAAAATAGTGTGCCTCTTTCATGATTTCTTTCTTTAGCTTTACATCCTTCGGCATGCGCAATTGTGTTCCATATCTTAAAATCCCATCTAAGTAAATGTTAAAATTAGGAGCCTTGCCCTATTTCAATATGCTCTTGATTTTTTAAGTGTTCTCATCCTTTACTTAAGTGGTCTTGATTTTATCCACTAGAGTTAGTTGTATGCATAAAGTGGCCATCTTTGCTCCCACTTCTTAAGTCAAAATATTTAGTTCTAGTTTATGCATGTCATTTAATAATTCTTACTGTGAAGTGATTAAAGTAACAAGATTACCTTGTTTCTTCCTACTAAGGGCATATGCCACCACATTAACTTTTCTTATATGGTATTGGATTTCCAAGTCATAATCTTTAATCAACTCTAACCATCTTCTTTGGTGAATATTTGAAGATGTATTTCAAGCTTCTATGGTCAATAAAAATCTTGCATTTCTCCCCATATAGGTAGCATCTCTATAATTTTAGTGCTAATATCATTGCTACCAACTCTAAGTCATGAGTCAGGTAATTCTTCTCATATGGCTTTAGTTGACAAGATGCATATGTTATAACTTGCCCACCTTGTATTAAAATAAATCCTAACCCTTAGGCTAAAGCATCACTATAAATAGTGAATTCTTCTCCACTCTTAGGTAGTGTTAGAATTGGTGTTGACATAAGTTTCTCCCTGAGTTTTTGGAAATTAGCTTCACATTTATCATCCCACTCAAACCTTACCTTCTTTTGTGTTAATTTGGTGAGAGGAGTTACTATCTTTGAGAATCCCTCTACAAATCTTCTGTAGTAACTTGCTAAACCTAAGAAGCTTCTTATGTTTGTTACTGTCTTTAGTTTGGGCCAATCTACTACAGCTCTCACCTTTTCTAGGTTTATTGAGATTCCATCTTTGTTAATCACATGACTTAAGAAAACTACTTGCTCTAACTAGAATTCATATTTCTTAAATTTGGCATATAATCTCTCTACTTGTAACCTATCTGTAAACACCCCATTTTTGCCCTAGGAATCAATAATTTTCAATAATAATCAATTTTCAATTTTTCCTAATTTTTCCCAATTTTTCCTTAATTTAGCATAAATAATAAAAATATTCAAAAATGAAAATAAATAGGAAAACACTTCAATTTTGAAAAATGATTTTAGAAATAGCAATAATGAATAATAAATAATTTTTACAAATTTTTGAAATTTCAAAAAATACAAAAAAATAAAAAAAATTGCATCGCATATGTACAATTTGCGATGTAAATAAAATCGGGAAATTGGGCCAGCTCAGCTGGCTCGTGTGTGCGCCTGGGAACCGTGTGAAGGCTGAAGGTCGCGAGTTCGAATCCCCCCGCAGGCGCTCGGCAAAAATTTTTCGTTCTTTTCCCTGGAGCTGCCACGTGGCAGCATGTGATTGGCCGAGGGAAGTCACGCGCGTCGCGCGTGATCGTCTTCTTCGCGAGCCCAGCCGGAGGAAAAAATCCGACAGAAGTCCGACGAAGGCGAAATCGGCCGTTTTCTTTTTAATCTTCTAGATTAAAGTCGAGATAAGGCCAAATCCATCAGATAAACCAAAGGAACACAAGAGATTAACATCAAATCGCCGGGATAAAATCGAATCTAAGAAACGGAAAAATATGGGTTTATCTAAATCGGCCGATTCGAGCTTATCCAAGAGGAGTTCGAGGTGCCTATAAATAGAGGAGAACAGGAGGAAGCCAGAGCAGGAAGAAACACGAAGAAAAAGTGAGAGAAAGAGAGAGAAATGAGTGAATCGGAGTACGCCGGAGGAACTTGAAGCCGAGACCATCGATCGGAGTTGGAGCAACCGCTAGGAGGCGATCTGGGAGTAAGCCACCACCACCATCGGATTCAGCACCCTCAAGAAGCTAGGATTCAACACTTCACCCGCCGCAAACGACCGCCGGAACGTCGTGAACGAGCCAATCCCGCCGCCGTCTCCGACATATCCGACCCGATCCAATCCGACCCGATTTGACCCGACAGATTTGACCCGCGCACCGACCCGGATCCAGGTAAATCGGATTTTTTCGGATTTTTTTATTTTAATTAATTTATTTGGTTTATTTATTTATTCCGAATTTATTTATTTATTATTATTATTTTGTTAGCCATTTATTTATTTTTTTTTATTTTCAATAAATAGGAAAAATGTAGAAATTAGATTTTTCTAGAAGAAAAATGTAAAAAAAATAATAAAATAAATAAAATGTAAAAAAAATAATAAAAGAATAAAAAATAAAAAATAGAATAAAATAATAAAAAGATTAGGAAAAATAATAATAAAACTTTAGATTTCAAAATAGGATAGATAATAACTTAGGATAAAATGTTCTAGCATAAAAATTACAAAAATTTATAAAAATCACAAAAACTTATAAAAAATCACAAAAATCATAAAAATCATAAAAATTAATAAAAATTTAAAAATTATGAAAATAGAAGAAAAATTAAGTTTTAGCACCTAGAAAAATCTTTTTCTTCAAATAAATACAAAATTGATGTTTTCCCAAAAAAAAATCATTTTCAAAATAAAATCAAAGTTTAGGCTTAGAAATTTTTAGAAAAACCCCAAAGACGTTAAGAACTTAAATCAAAAGAGTTTGCAAAATTAAAATTCATCAACAAATCTAAAGGTTTTTAGAAAAGCGAACTACGGCTTGTTTGATCCTGAATAGCAGGTACGTAGGCACCCATTCGGGTCAACCCCTAAAATAAAGAAAAATCATTTTCTCAAAATAATTCTCAAACATAATAAAAAGTAACAGAAACACAAATGAAACACATTTCTAAAGATAAACAATTTTGGGAGATTAGGTGGTAACCGTAAAGGTTTTAATAGGTTAGCCTCCGGACTTAGAAGCTCTGGTTTTCCCTTTTCCTCTTTTCACGAAAACGAGAAGAGGAAAGAACGACGACTAGTGGTCCAAATTAAGACTAATCCGCTCCTTTAGTCTTAATTCAATTTTCCCAACAAACAGTTGGGTGGCGACTCCAAAAATCAAACGAAATTCCTAACTCAAGTCGAGGATCTAGATTAGATGAGCATAGGGTCTAGCTTAGATCGGATTAGGAATGGGAATTCAAAAATTAGACTCGACACTATCCAACACCAACCTCAAGTGTTCTTCATATTCCTCATTTCTTCTAGAGTATATTAAGATATCATCTATAAAGATGATCATAAACTTATTTAAGAAGTCTCTAAACTCCTTATCTTTCAAGTCCATAAAAGCTACAAGTGCATTGGTCAACTCGAAAGACATCACTAAAAATTCAAAATGTCCATATTGGGTCTCAAAGGTTGTCTTCTGGATATCCCCTTCCTTAATTCTCAGCTAGTGGTATCATAATCTCAAGTCGATCTTAGAGAATACTTGAGCTCCCTATAGCTAGTCAACCGGGTCATCTATCATGGGAAGATGATACTTGTTCTTGATAGTAACCTAGTTCAATTATCTGTAGTTAATGCACAATCTCATACTTTCATTTTTCTTCTTAACAAAAAGGACTAGTACACCTTAAGGAGACGTACTAGGTCTTATGAAACCTTTATCTTGAAGATCTTGTAACTATTTCTTTAGCTCTTCTAATTCAACTGGCTTCATCTTGTATATTTCTTTTGATATTGGCATAGTACCCTGTACCAAATCAATGCTAAACTCGATCTCCCTAGCTGAGGGTAAATTAGGGAAGTCTTCCGAAACACATTTAGAGATTCTCTCACTACAGACACCATCTCCAACTTCATTTCTTCACTAGCTTCAATAGTCATAGCAATCGATATACTCTTTCCCCATAACTCATAAGTGGGTAATTCTATTGGTCTCTGTGCTTCTAACTTAAATTTAAAATGAATTCTCCCCAAGTGTGTTAAAGTGTACCACCATGTTATGGTAATCAATGGTGGCATGGTATTCTAACAACTAATCGACTCACAAGATAATATCAAACTCTACCATCTCTATAATTAACAGATCTACTGGCATTACCTTACCTTGTATCTTTATTCTTACTTTTCTAGATTCTATCTAACATCCCTCTAACTCCTAAAGGAGTACTGACAGCTAAGTGATCATCTATATATTCAATAACCAATGCACAATCATATATAAATGATTCAGACACATAGGAAATAGAAGCACTAGTATCAAATAATGCATAAGCATCACAAGCATGTACTTGAAGCGCACCTGCAATGGTGTCAATATCTGGGCGATCCTAGTGCTACTACTGCTGCTGAAGTGTAAGCACTTTGGTGGGAATCCATTGTTTGAGGTCCCTTGTCTATAGCCTACCAGTCTGTACCCTTGTTGGAGGTCTTGTTGCTTATTGAGTTGGGGCTATCTATTTTCCTGACCGCCCCTAATAACAGTCTACTATCTTATGTCCCCTCTGCTTACATACATGGCAAAATACCGGTAAGACTAACCATTCATTACAATGTCATCTTATATGTCGTGTCTATTGATAAGAGAAACACACACTCTCTAGCCATTTGCAATCCCTTAGTTCATGGGGCCTATAACACCTGGTGCATTTGATTACAAGGGCTACTAAAGGAAGTGCCAAAGGCATTAGTCTAATATGTAAAGAAGTAGTTGTGGTTGCCTACGATCTACTTTGGAACATCTGAGGCCTCTTGCCCTTATCCTACATCATCATACTCAAGGTAGGTCTCTTACCTAAGGCTACCCCTACTTTATGGTTCAATTATTCCTCTGTTCTTCTTCTACTTTGTTCTAAAAACTTAACATTGTTGATCACTTCAGCATATGTGGTTAGCTAGAAGGATCCAACCTCATGTTGGAGACTTGGCTTTCATCTCCTCACAAATCTTCTTGCCCTAGATCTATCATCAGCATGGACCATCTCAAGTAGGAATTGAATTAGGCAACTCAATTCTACCCCATATTCCTCTACTATTCTCCTCCCCTGTTCACAGTTATAATATTCATTCTTTATTTTGTCTCTAAAACTTCTAGGAAAATACCTCTGGTAGAATAGTTCCCTAAACCCCATCTACTTTACATATTCTTTTGCAAGCTTAGGAACTAATACCTACCATTTTGTTGCAGTTCCCTTCAGCATGAATGCACCATAGCCTACCTTCCTATCTTTAGGTACCTAGAAGGTAACAAATGTCTTCTCAATTTCCTACATCTAATTTTTTGCTTCAATTAGGTCATCCACTCTAGGATTGAATTCTTTTTCCACCCTAATAAACCTATCAAAGCTGATTGGTTCTTCTGCAACTCTATTATATGGGACATTTTGGGCTTTCTGTTGCTATGTTAACAATCCTACTAGGCTGTTCACGGTTTATAGAAATTAGGCTATTTGGTATGCTACTTGTCCCTAACCCTCTTGTGGCTGCTGACCATGGATGTTCTACTCATTTAGGTTGCTATGCCTAGCACCCCTTGATGAGCTTGATCTAGTAATTCTCCTTAGAGGCATTCTGTTTGAGAGGAGGTAACCAGATAGACTCGAGAGATTGCAAATATAAATAATGATAACAATAAAATGGATTACTAAACAAAAGCAATTGTCCTATAGCTTCACCCACTCTCTTCATATCTCACTGCCTAATACATTAAGGCTCTTAACCACCATATACTACTAAATCTGCATTTTCTATTAGTCACAATCAAAGTGACATTTGATAATATAACAAATGTCTCAATTAAATCCCATCAACGATCTGCATATTGCTTCAAAGAGCTCTAGAATATATTAATTTAAATTACTCTAGATATCATTTATTCTAAATACTCAAATTCTCAAATATCAAAATAAGATATATCACTGTTTCAAAGGCTTTAGAAGATTATTCCTCACTTAATCATCATAATAGTAAAAGAAATTTACATCATCCCCTTCTTGCACATTTGACCTTAGGTCCTCGTCATAGGTAGCGTATTCATTTGTGCTAGTAACTAAAAAAAAAAAAAAGCAATCCTTAAGGGTGAGTTAACGCCTAGTATGTATAAGCCATAACACGCATGCATGATCAAACATAAGTTAAGTCATATGCATCAATGTAAACATCAAAATAACACAATAGGTTATTATTTCATTTAGTCCACAGAATAATAATGGGGTTCTCATGGCTCTACCAAACCATATATATATATACTTAATACATAGTATGGTATTGGGAACTATCACTATGAGCCCCAACACCCATAAGTCCTTAAACCTACCCTAATCATTTCCATGTATGACTCCACTAGGAACAGCATCACACAATAATCATTGGGGTTTTCCTTAAGGATTTCCATTACAAGTCCTTAGGCCGAGTCAAGCACAACCAACAACTTACTTAATATAATCCATTATAAGTTATTCCAATTTACAACTATCTTAACAATCACAAGAAACAACAAAGGTTACATGTACATAAAAACATACTATTAAGCATGACTTGTCCTTGATTAATAGCTAGATCGAAATTTTCAAAAGGTAAATAATTCACTCCTAGTACTAGTCTATTTATCATCCAAGTTACTCAATTCTATTCACTTAATCGTTATATGATTCTTTCTCTTACTCTTTTGAAAATTCTAGGGTTTTACTAGGTTTTTAGGTTAAATGGAAATTCAAATAGATAGAAAATAAATCAACTAGAGCAATGTCTTTAAGTACACGACCATGCATTAGACTTTATATTTTAGCATAGTTGGATACATGGTTGTGTATTGTGGTCATGTATCTTTTTGTGTATTTTGGTATGTTAGCATACTTAGGTACATGGTCATGTATTTGGCTGTGTAACGTTATGTGAATTTCCATTATTTGACATGTTCAAGTACATATGCATGCCCTTTTGTCTAAGTACCTTTTTGTACACAATGTGTATTTCTACATGGGCAAATATACGAGCATATACTTGACCATGTACTATGCTATTCCACATGAACTGGTTTTCCTTTTTTTTCAATTCATTCCTCAACTTAAATTCTATGATCCTAAGTTTAATTGGATCTTAAATTTTGCTAATCCTAATACATTATGTGGATTGATGTACTTACTTGTCTCAATTTGTGATTCGAACCCTCAATTGCTTGATTTTGTGCCCATTCCACCCTGTTTCTTGATTCGAATTCTATCAATGATGTTATAAAAATTTTCTTAATTCACGATTCCATCATCAGAACAATAACTTGATCATTAGAATCCTTTACTTGATGAAATCGAATTAGTCCTTGTCGTTGTTCACTAGGTCACCTTAAAGGTACTTGAGAGTGTCTTTTTGTCTGCTATTATGCAAATGATGAAAAGGGTTCACTAGGTCAAGGTAGGGTTTATATATCTCGGCCATGAAAAGACCGAATTGCCCCTGTATCTTTATAATAATTACATATTTGTCCTTAGCTTTGTATTTTAATAATATTAGATACTTATATATTTCCAAGTGTTTACATTAGACAAGCAAAATGGTTTAATATATAGTTGTATAATCATATATGATTGATTCAAGATATAGAAATATAGAGACACGATCACATGTGTAAACTCATAGTTAGTTTGAACTATGAAGATCTTTACTGGAACATTGGGTTGATTAATGAACATAGTTACTTATTCCTTAATCTATACAAGTTATGTCTCAACGACTATACTGGAGACCTAAAGGATAACATATAATGGTAAGAATTATGGGATTGAACCTTTAATGGCTAGAGGCTAATGGAAGTTAGATCTAACTATTTGCAATTGATTAGTTTTATTTAGAGTAGGAATTAATTGGAAAATTAAGTTGCCCTTACAAACTAGAGATTAATAAATGAGATTAATTTTTTATATAATGAAAATTTGACACTATCACAAGAGGCCCAATCTATGTGAAGTGATGCCAAGCTCATTGATAAGAGAGGTATTTGTATAGCCTTGTTTATTTGATTAAATACAAATGTATATGCATATAGGTACATATGTGGAGGTAACTAAAGGTGTGAGAAGTAAGCATTTTAAGCGAATGATTCATATTAAGAGACGTTCAAGTGGTCATTGTGGATGTGAGCCAATCCATCTAGATCATCTAATGGCTCACATTCTATTAATCACTCATGTAAGTGCGGAAAACACACATATAACTAATAAAAGTTATTTGTGTTTTCTTACTTTCTTATTTTTAAAATATCAAGCAAATGCATTATGTAAATAAATAATTCTAGAATGTGATATCACTAACTCTCTCTTTTCTACCCAATGCATGTCATAATACTTATCTCTCTCTCTCTCCATCTAATTAATCAACCTAGGGTTAGAAATTAATAATTTTGAGAAAACTATTAGTTTAAATTAGGAATTCTCATGGTCTAAGAAGATAATAAGTAAATTAAATAATAATTAATTGGTTGCATTAGTAGTTAAGGGGATTCAATATTCAAGTGCCAGTTTTTGTCATTAGTTATTTCTTATTCTATGTTCTAATATTTTTTAGTTTCTTGTTTATCTTTAGTTCTGTTTTATAGTTAGTTTAACAATTTGATTTCACCAATTAGATAATAGGGAAAAGGTAATTACTAGTACTTATAGTCCCTATGAGATTGATACTTGATATTAAAATCCACTATAATATAATATCAATAAGTGCACTTGCCTATAGGTCTTATGATAGAGGATTAGACCAATATTATTATATCATTTCTTATATTGTCTAATTTACATTTCTAACTAACTAAAACTAGAAAAACTGAAAAGGTTGGGTAAAAACTTTACATCTAATTACTTCTCTTAATCCATAAATTTTGTGTAAGTGAGAATTCAAAGGTTTCTTTATTTAGAAAATCTAATTCCAATTTAGTCTTATTCAGATTAACTCACACATCAAATCATATATAATTGAAATTAATTAAGTGAGATTGTTCTTAGTGTTATACCATAGGAGTTTAGCATAGTATTGGTGGTATACTATGGGTACTTAGTGTTAGTTTCATGGTATATGAAGTTTGTAGTGGTGGTACTATGATGTCCTTGGTGGTTTGGGACCTTATCAACTCTTTTTGTGAAAAGATTACATACATTGTAATCTTGAGTTAGTGTTCCTACATTAATTAGCTATTGTATAATCTAAATACTTAATTAATGATGTTATGATATGTTTGATATTATATGATGTTTATATTTATGCTATTTCATGGATTAAACTATTGGTTTTAAGGTAATAAAATCAATTGATTCTATTAAAAAATTTCAAAATCCAAGCTTTTGCCTTATCTAAAATGTCAACAAAGAAATACAAAATGGATTTTGATTTAAAACAAGAAATTAATGGATGATTAATGCATAGAGACTAAAGTATGATGCTGTAATCTTAATTATCAATTAGCTTATATTTGAACTGTATTAGAAGATTGAATCAATTTAGAGTTTAAAATATTAAATATGATGTTAAAATTTGAACTTAACATATGAGAATTAGGTTCTCTTTGAGAAAAAACCCATTTCAATCAATTGAAATTGTATTTAGTTATAAATTGGAGCAAGGGAAGAAGTTCTTAATATCTAAGTTGTTTGGTTTACAAAATTGGGAAAAGATTGATTAAGCTTCATTGGTAAGTTAAGATTTTATGTGTGAGGTTATTTGGTCAATTGAGCTAAAGAACGGCTAACTAAACTATCTCAATTAAAAGGTTCAAGTTCTAACTTCAAAAGGTTAACTAAGCTTAAGAATGACTAATGAAATTATGCAGGTTGTAAGAATATTCTTATGGAGGAATGGTTAATCGAAAACCTTGTTTTATATGTTTTTTTAATCTTTTTATTTAAGAGGGGCCATACCTCTTACTCTTTGATCTAGATCAACTTCATACTTATAGTATTGGCATTGGTTGGTA
Organism: Laguncularia racemosa; assembly: GCA_037954665.1. Taxonomy (NCBI): domain Eukaryota; kingdom Viridiplantae; phylum Streptophyta; class Magnoliopsida; order Myrtales; family Combretaceae; genus Laguncularia; species Laguncularia racemosa. The sequence continues at coordinate 1,445,376 of JBBMOL010000066.1, forward strand.
AGTTACTAGCCTTATGGTCTTTATCTTTTGGATGATGTTTAGCTACATTATTTTAACTTAGTAACATTTTTCCCTTTTATTATTATATGCATGCTAATGAACCTACAAATGGTTGATCAAATTATGAATGCTAAATGTTGCTTAATGCTTAAATACATGCTATGAAATGTTCACTCCAAACATAGGGTAGTGTATGCCAAAAATGGATTAGCTAATGTTGGTCATCTAAGTAGGTTGGGATGTTGGGATGAAAAAATGGGGTAGTATTACAATGTAGGTCATTAGATGGCTCTTGCTTAATGTAGGATATGATACACATGTTGTGGATCGATTAATAGTGCCCATTTAAGTAAGCTAGACAATCGAAACAAAGCATTTAGGATAATATATTTTCCTTAAGGCTCTTTAAGGGTTGATAGGTTATGAGACTAACTATAGATGCTTGTCATGAGTTGGAAGCTCAATGATAATTGTAACCTTGAGCACCTGTCACCTAATGTAGGATAAGATACAAGGCTATGTGCTAATTACAAATGATTAGATTGATCAAGAAATCAGAATGAATTGATTATTACGTTTCAATTGTGAATAGAATAATCCTGTGATGAATATGTATCAATAGTTATTTGTTTACTTTAGATTGCATTAGATATGGTATTTGGACTATACGTGTGTTTGTTATCTAGTTGAGCATGATTTTTCATTGGAAATTATGCTTACAAACCTATAAATTTTAAGTGATGACTTCTACTTTAGATGATATGGCATGATTATGGATTTGAAGCTTTGGTTCTTAGAGTATTATGGTTATTATTGTTTTGGTGAACTTTAGACATGCTAAATTGACCTTATTAAATTTTATTGTTTTTTTTTTAATTTGTGGAGGAATGAGATTGGTTAAGTTAACATAGGATGCTTATTTTAGATTTCCTAAGTTTTGCCTTAGAATGGGTAAACTTTTTAATGTAGTTGTAATTGCAAGTTAACTTTAACCCCTTAGTGATATAAACCCTAGATATTTGTGGAGATGGATATTTGTTGTTTACATATAATTGATGACTAGTTACATAGTATGGTAATGCTAGTTTGGGATGATTGTTCAGATTACATGGTCCTATGGGCCATATCATGGAGGAATGTTCTTAAATAATATATATATTTTTAAAAAATTGCGAAATAGCATACTCGAGAAAATAATTTCAAAAATAGGTCGCAAAAGCGTAGATCGTTTTTGCACCTTCAGTATAATTTGTATTGAAGGCATAGACCATGCCTGTGCCTTCAATAAATTACTCTAACATTTTTTTTTTTGCATCATCCCTACTGTCCAATAATTTTATAGAATAATGCAAATCTATAAAAATTATTACAAAGTGACACTGCAAATTTACATAATATCACAACATGTGAACCAAAATGTGTAGAAAAAAAATTTGCATTGATAGTTTGTATTATAAATGCAAATCTTTAGTTTCTTGATTCGTTATTCAAACATCTCTATTTCTTCTTTCATTCTTCTTCTTCCTCCCTAATTTGTGCTTTTTGTTTACTTAATTTCTAATTTATGCAGGTTTAATTTGTACATCTATAAGTATAGGAATATCAATAGGATATATTTCTATATGTTTAGCTTCCCATAGTTTGTATGTTTTTTTCTATTATGTTACTTTTCGTTAATCCATATAAAATAAAATGCAATCATTTGTAGTCTACCATTTTTATTAAAATACAGTAGTTGTTAATTAATCGTTAATATGTCATTAATTAACATTAGAAAATTAATGACATAAAAAATTCTTATTAATTGTAAATGACATGTCTTGGGTTGTTGTTGTGAAAATTATTGATATATTCCAACTTGTTGACATGTTCCAATAGTAACTGATTCCCACACACCGTAAGATCGTAGGACGTCAACGACCCCAAAATCAGGTCGAGGCACATAAATATCCATCATATGACCAACAGTTCCCATCGGATTCCAGTGTGATGTACAATGGCTCAGCTCTAATGTGTAGCACATACATTACACCACATTGTTATTCTATTAGTGGCCCTATCCCTACACTACTTACTCCACATAAGAGATGTTCTAATAAAGAACCAATCTATCGAGAATGTATCAAGGTGAATCTTCGCAGCATGTTACGGAGTGGAGTCTAGTGCCTCCCTAAAACTTCGACGATACCCCTTAGTACCATCCAACACAGTAGTCACAAGCTCCTCCTATTCCATATCTAAGGCCGTCAAGAGAGCCCATAAACATATTTGCCTGGTTAGTTAGATAATTCACTAGAGGAAAGAATAATAAGGGATATGATTTTATTTTTTCTTATTTATTTAATATGTATATCTTTTATTGAATTTTTTAGTTAATGTAAATTAATATGTGAAATCGATAAATTTATTAACATTATCTAATAAATTATTTATGGAAATTAACATTTTCTAATGAATTTATTAACATTATCTAATAAATTAGCATCATTTTTTTTCTTTTTCTTTTTTGCGTACTATAAAATAAAGTATAAAGGGGTGCAAATTTTTTTAATAAATTTTAAATTTATGAAAATTATTTTTTGTTATTCTTTTTGTAAACTTTTAATTTTTTAAAACAAAAAAAATTAATTTGAGAAATTTATTTTTCTTTACATGATTTTTCATAAGAAAAAAAATTGTACTGAAGGAGCAGATCGTGTTTGTGCTTTCAATTTTACAAAATTATCAAAATTGAAGGTGCATTCCAGATTCGTGCATTTGTGACTTATTTTTGGAATAATTTTTCGAAGTATGTTATTTCGTAATTTTTAAAAATATTATTTAAGAGCATTCCTCCCATATTATGAATTTATACATTGTGTAAGGGTCTTAGGCATAATAGTTCATATGACATATTTTTATTAATCGTTTTGCAAATTTAGCATGCCATACAAGAAATTTAGACATATTCTTTACAAACATTTAAACTTTTATAAGATTCTATTTTTTATTATTCAATGTTAAAATTTCTAGATAAAAGTTTTGATGATAACAAAAAGAGTTATGTTATTTATAACATTTTTATTTAAGTAACACAAATAAAAATTTATTGGAAGCTTAATTGTAAAAGAATAAGTACATGGATAATATATATTGAGAGATGGTTTAAAAACAAGTAAGTAAAGGATGGATATGAATTTGTGGACAGATAGTTAAAGTTGGAGGAAATCAAAATTAGCATGAATTTATTATTGGAAGCTATTAGAATCTGATCTAGCTAATACAAAATCTACCAAAAATCAAAAGAACTAAAAGCATTGTATATAAAGAGAGAATTGGTTTAGATTATTAGAACCTGACTATTGGAATCTAAACAAAAAGCCATTTTTGAATATAGATATAGAATGGTTAATCAAAGTTAATTGTCGAAAAGTATAAGTTATAAAAGTTGAATTCAAGACCTACCTCCATTAGTCGAATATATTTGGATAATATATTTGACTAATTCTAATAAAGTGGGATTTAAGTATCATGGTAATGTTATTTCATGTAGATTAGTTAGAGTTTAAAGTATAAACCATAAAGGAAAGTAATTTATTGCCACAAAGATATAAAAAGAAAATTATAAGATATTTACAAGATGATTATCATCTATTAATATACTTGATATTAATCACAACCAATTATTTTCTATCATCAACAAGGGAACAAAGCAAGAATTTTATATTATCGAGGCATTTTTGGGTCAAAATTGGAGAACTAAAGTTGGATATAAGGAGAATCAAGAGGTTAAGATAAAAAAGGATTGAATCGAGGACTTAAATTCAATAATCCACAATTGATCATTGAAATGTAGCTATAAATACACCTCATCTATTCTTAGTAGAAGACTCAAAATATATGAAACAATATGAGATACAAAGCATCCTTAGCAATCAAGCTAATCAAGTCTCATTTCTAATGTATTTTAATTAAGCACAAAACTTGTTGAGAAGTTAAATTTTATTGTCCTTATGGTTGTATTCTTTTTTAGAAGTTATAGTTGTGATTACAAGGTAACATTTGTTCATTGTAGTCTGTAGAATAGTTTGTGGTGAAGTTAGATAGGCAGAGTAATGAGTAATTATACCAATTGTTGATAGATTCTTGTAACTCTCAATGTTTTGATTTTTGATATAGTAGAACAACTAGTAAAGACAGTCGAATTATAAGTGGAGGCTAAAAGAGCAAACCAACATATAAAGCAGAACCACTTTAAATTCTCTTGTTTAATCTTCTTGTCCCCACACTTTTAATTTTTTTTATATTTATTTATTTCTACTGCTATTCTTATTGTTTTTTACCTCATTAATAATTTAAAACAATTAATTCACCCCCTCTTGATTGCTAATTTGAGACCAAAATTCAAAAAGCTAAGATATGGATTCAAATTGCTTACATAGTGCACTGACATACAAAAGCAGTTTTAAAAATTTATCAAGTCAATTTTGGATAGAAAAAGTTAATAGACATCCTCATAATTTGTACTCGAAAAAAAGATTTAAGATTCAATTGTGCATTTATAAAACTTTTGGATTCAAGTGGTGAAATACATAAAGTCAAATGACTTCTCACCCTTTCCCTCTAAATAATGAACTCCTTTAGTAAACACAAGTTCTTATAAAACATAGCATTTATTTTCCATTTACCGTATAGCTATTATCCATCTAAAATTGGGATAATCATAAAGGAGAGGATATACCCATATTTTTAAGTACAAATAGAAGATATACATTATATGTTGTGCAAATTGAGGTTAAGCATTACAATGAATAATACACACTAGAATGTATGTTTATTCTTAAGTTTAAATAGATGATAATTGATTGTTACAACACCTAACAATATATAAAGGATGTATTACTCATTATAAGGTTAGCAGTATTATAATAGAAAGTTGACAACACCCTTTATATGCACCGCATTATTTACATAAAATTTATTCTCAGATTACATCAACCAATAATCTTAACCAAATATACATCTTTCTCTTATGATTATACCATTTAATTTTTTTTTGGTTTGTTAATGATCATTTTGTTTTGTTGCAAAGTTATACAATATAATGATTCACAATTTATAACATTCAATCATTGTTTAAAAAGGAAAGTGTAAAATTTATGGAACAATATATCACCATTCTACATGGAAAAAAAATAATGATAATTTTCTTTTTTTTTAATGAATAATAGTGAAACTATTAAATTTAACTTTTATTTATTTATTATTATACCTAAAATTTAAAATCTAGACTAATATATATCAAACACCAAATCCCTTGAAAAGCCCGTGGGCCGCGGCAATGACACGTATAAGTGACCCACGCATCGCCCTTCCCTTCCCTCCTTATTTGAAGCCTTCATTCAAAATGAGTTTACAAAACACGCGCTCTTCTTGCTTTAAAGCAGTAGGAAGCAACAGAAGAGGATTAAAAATAGCGGGAGCAGCATTGGCAATGGCAGTCATACATCCATCCTCCAAAGACAAAGGACACTGGAACGTTCACTTCTCTCGCTTCTTCAACCTTCCGATTCTATCTTCTCCTTCTCCTTCTCCTTTTCTCCTTCCTCGCACTTACTCTCGTCGATCTCGCACCTCCTCTGGCGTTTGGTTATCTTCTTCTTCCCTCGCTTCTCTCCATCTCCTCCATAAGTCCACCTCCTCTTCTTCCTCCATTCTCTCGGTCTCTTTGTGCGGTTATACTCTCGTAAGTTCTTCTGTTCTCCGATCTCATAGAATTTATCGATTGCTTCCATCACCGATTAGCTTGCTTACTGATGTAATTCTCCAATTATCATGAAATTTTTGCCATTGTAGCATCATTTAATCTGTTCGATGAGGAATCGAATAAATTCAATTAAATTTGCGTTGAGATTGGGTTTGAGTTCATTTTTAACAAGAGCATGATAATCTCAGTCGGGATAATACTAATTTAGGTTCAAATTTGAAATTTAGATCTGAGACTTGGCATTCATAACGGAATTTGGTCCTTAGCTTTGTTTATATTATTGATTAGACTATGTGAATGCCTATAATAGCTTAGTATCTAGGATCGATCATATCGGATATAATTTTCTGACTGTTTTTCAGGAAGAGCATTTTGTTTTCAAGCTGCAATTCTCCTGGCCTCAGTTGTCATGCATGTCTGGATTCCCGAACAGAGGTGGCAGAGCTCTTCTCGTGAGTTATAGAGATTGCGCTAATGAGGTAAGGCTACACGAATAATTTTTATTAACGTTCTTTCTGCTGTTGACATGAATATGCATTTTGCGATGTAGCTAATGTTTCTTGAAAGCATCCAATGTGGCTTAGGACTTATATCAAGTGCACAAACTGCAGCTTTCCACGAGATTATTGCAACTTTTCGCCTTCATCAGAAAAATAAAGGACTTAGAAACGGTTAAGATAGGATTGCAAACGACAATGCAGTATGACATCTCTAATCTTTGAGTACTGAGATATTAATACCGCCACATCTGGTACCATTTTGGATTCACATCAGTTGGTCTCCATGATGCTGTTAGAAAAATCATTTTCAACAGAATAAGGCATGCTGCTGCAACAAGTAGCTCAAATTGTCTTTTTTTTTTTTTTTTTTGTTTCTGGGAACCTTTTAGTCATGGTCTTTAGAAGTCTTTCTGTCTCTTCAACTGCGTCCCCCTTATGGATGTGCTAAAACCTGACAGTTACTGCTATCCGTCTTTTGAAGCTTATTCTCCACAAATTCCTTTATAAAATGAATTGATTCCTATCTACAGATCCAGAAGTTTGCCCTGCAATTTGCAACAACTACTCAAGCTGAGTCATTCGTACATGCTTTGAAAGTAAACCTTATTGCAAACGTGTCGCTATGATATTTTCTTCGAAAAATAACAAAACCAACACCTTCTAATTTTGGTATTGCTTTTTATGTTTCACCCACAGGAGACATTGAGTGGTGTAACAGAGATTGAACCTGATAACTCCCTATATGCCCTGTCCTCTCATTCTGAGTTAATTCCCTCTGATGGATCCCCATACAGGTGAGAAGGAAGCTAGAGTCATGCCAACACTTTAAAACATTCATGGGCTTCTTGCTTAGAGAAACAAAACGACATTGATGCACAAAATCAAATGCAATTAATCTTTGGCAAGAAGAATCTAATAGTTGCTTTGTTTTCAGAACACAAGTGAAAATGAGCCATGATTTTCCTGTTCACAATCAGACTCTCGAAGTACCAGAGAGTTTGAAACGTGAAACTGTACAATGCTCAGAGAACACTGAAATTGTTGAGAACCATGACGTTGAAACAAGCAACGTTTTCCCCGAAAAAATGAGCGACTTTGTTTCTAGAACTCAAGTGGAAATGAGCAAAGTTTTCCTCACTCATGATCAGACTCTTGATGTACCCAAGAGTATGAACCATGAAACTCTACAATGCTCAAAAAACACTGAAACAGTGGAAAACCATGGCACTGAAGGAAGCATCGGGGCTGGGGCTTTTCCTCCAAGCTTTACGTCATTACTGACTGGTTGTTGCTCTGTGGTTGAAAAAGGTAACAGCTAAAAGCAAGGTTATACAAGGAATTTCATTTGAATATTCTACTTACCTATTTCTGCATGGATTCTGCAGCAGCACTGCAGCCACATGCACCTGAAGTTCCTGATTTTAAATCTCAAATCATGGTAAGCTTGGGCACGTTTTATCTCATTGGTGTTAGATACTGGCCTCTAGAACTTCCATATAGTATCTGTTTTTGGGAGCAAGTGTTAGCTGCATCATTGATTAGTGTGTCTCACTTCACAGAGATACATGGAAGATTCTGCTTTCCAAGGTAAGTTGCATAACGTGGTTCCTTAATGCAAGTTATTCTCTTTAATTGAAAAGTTAGATTCCCCTAAGAGTACTTGCACAAAAAAGAGTAACTATCGACCAATCAATTTGAAGTAACTGTGGAAGAAAAGTGATAATATCGATCAAAGAGAGCGATTATTGTCTCCCAGTTAAACACGTTCACCTCAATAAAGGTTCAACCTCAATTTCTCATTGAAAATCTTTGGAGTAACAAGCAAACTTTACTTTGTGCATCATTTTTATGTCCTACTATACGAATCAATTATCAAGCTTTCTTTGCCACTGCCAGATATGTTAACGCAAGTGGAAAGGGCCCTTGATGAAATTGCTGGGGATATAAAAATGTGACTATAGGTCCTTCTGGGCCTTTCCTTTTACAATAAGATCAGCAATCGACGGTGGACAAGGCCTCAACAAATGTTGTCCGTATGCAGATTTATTAGGCTTTCTTTGTGCATCATCTTCTTGGAACATACTCAGGCTTCTTAAAATTACTAAACGGATAGGCCGAGCTATAGTAAATATTCTTGTTTTTCAATGAGGATTTACTTTGGGATCTCTTCATAGTGTCGCTGCAGATACTTTGCTCCAGGATAAAGGGGAAATATGAAAAATGTATAAGAATGTAAAGCTACGGAACCACATGAACTTTTAAAGATCAAGCTTTTTTTGCTTATCTCAGTACTAACACTCTTCGTCTAAGAGTAAAAAAAGGATAAACAGACTTTGGAATCTAGACGAACTTCAGAAGTATCCCTCCGAAGTGAACAATCCTGTGATAATATGTTGTTCTATATCCAATTCCTTTTTAAACAATTTTCACCAGTAATTCCCCCAAAAAAGAAAGTGAAAATCCATAGCTTTTGGATGGCACTGTAAAACCAACAATCTGATTTGGACAATTTATCGTTATAATTTAAGCTTAGAGGCAGGTGCATTATGGCACAATATGTCTTTTGGTTCTAGTTCTATTTATTCTTGTTTGGTCTCCTTCCAATTCAAGAATTCAAATCCTGGGAATTCGGTTAACCACCATTTTTTTGGTAATCTGCAAAGAAGGGGTATGAAATGTTATTATTTTATTTGGTTGACTTAAAGTGAATATTGGAATTACAAATAAGAAAAGTAAATAGATACCCCCAATGAAGAAAATGGCGGTGGAGGGAGAAAGTATGTGTTTCCTCAATTTCTTTCTTACTTTCCAATAAGTGTGTCTTGAACAACGCCACGCACGGGGTTTCAGTCTACTACTTCTTTAGTCACGACAGATGCTCCAGTGGGTACTACTTCTGACTTATATATGTAAACACCTTATTTTTTATCCTTAATCATAATAATATTTATTTTGTCAATTTTTTTAATTTTTCTTCTATTTTGCAAAACAAAGGAAAAATATTGAAAAAAAATAAAAAAATAGAAAAAATATTCTAATTTTGGAAAATGGTGATAGAAATAACAATAAAAGATATAAAATAATTTTTATAAATTTTTTGAATTTCAAAATAATATAAATTACATCACATATATGCAATTTGCGTAAAATAAAAAAACTAAGAAATGGGCTAGCCTAACTGGTTCGGGCTTCGGCTTAAGTGTGTGTAGGGGGGCTCGATTGAGGGTTCGAAACGCGGGAGAAGCAGATTCGCGTTTTGCATTTTTCTTTCTTGCTTAGGACACGTGGCAGCTTTTGATTGGACAGAGGAAGTGCACGCGTTGAGCGCATGATCGTCTTCAACCTCTGTCCAAAACAATCGCCGATTGTGGGAAAAACAAAATCTAGCCGTTTTGATGCGATTTTTTTTTTTTGCACGAATCCGACAAATCTTTAACTAAAATAAGATAAATATCATCCAATTAACACAAATCGTAACAAAATCAAGGATTTACATGAATCTAGAGTAAATTGGAAATGGGTTTTAACCGTAAATTCGATTCAAGCCTATTGGAGGGAAATCCAAGCTTATCTAGCTCGATTTTTTATGCTTATAAATAGAGTACGATAGGGGGAAGCCAAATCACAGATCAAAAGAGATAAAAGAGTGAAAATCAGAGGGTTTCGAAGCTCGCCGGAGTTCTTCCCAAGTCGTGGCTAACGATTGCCCTCTGAACCACCACCTAGAGAGGTTTTTGAAGAAAACCACCACCACAGTTAGATTGCCCACCTCGAAAAGCTTAAAAGCAACCTTCAATCGCCTTCAAAAGCCACCGGAATGCCACCAACGAGGAAATCTTCGATCGTAGTGATCTGACCCGCAATCCATATCTAGGTTAGCTGGTTTTTCCTTATTTATTTATTATTAGAATATGTGTGGAAAAAATAAAAAAATGTATATATATGAAAATAAGAAAAAAATTGTTTTTTTAGAATATGTTAATTAGAATTAGGTTTAGAGTTTTCTAAAAAATAAATATATATGTCTATTATAATTAATAGATAATTAATAAAAAATAAAAAATTTAAATTAATAAAAAAATAAATATTTTTATCACTTAGAAAACTCTTTTCATAAAAAAAATATAATTGATTTTTTTTTTAAATTAGAGGTTTTAGTTTTTTTAAATAAAAAGAATAATAAAGCTTAAACTTAGAATTTTTTTTTGAAAATTTTTAAAATGATAATAAACGTAAACCCAACAAGTTTTCATAATTAAAATCAAAACAATCCACTAAAGTTTTTATAAAAAGTGAACTATGACTTATTTGATCTCGAATAGCAAGTACATAGGCATTCTTATGGGGCAACTCTAAAAAGAATAAAAAATCATTTTTCAAATCATTATTAGTGTAATTTTTACATCATTTTTTAATATCTTCTTCTTTATATATATATATATAAAGGATATCAGAACATGACTCAGATTTCAGAAGGATAAGGTAGTAATTTTAAAGTTTTAATAAGATAGCCTCCGAGTCGAGAATCTCTATTTTTTCTTTCTTCTTTTTCATTTATAAAAATAAAAGAGGAGATTTTGTCGACTAGTTGTCTAAATTAGAATTAATCCGCTCAATTAGTTCTAATTCAATAATTTTTCCCAACTTCAATTGGGTAGCAACTCTAAATAAACAATAAGATTTCTAGTTTAAGTCGATGATTTATATTGGATGAGCATAGAATCTAATATGAATCAGATTAGGAACATAATAAAAAATTTAAAATTAAACTCAACAAGATGGCAACTCCACTAGGGACGTACAGTAGGCTAGCCACTTGAACTTTCTGAAATAACCATTTCTAGATATCTTTTAACTTTTACACTATAATATTACTGGCACTAACCTTTTCTTTCAAGAATTTGATGAAATTTATTTATTTTTCTATCTTTTATTGTGTCCTCATGTATGCAATTATGTGATTAGATACGGTCAGACTCATGTCGTATTAAGACCCTAAGACAGGGGGCTATTGTGTAGGTTCTGGGTGAAGTGATATGATCACCGTTCGACGCTGATTAGACTACCCCACCCAATACTTTGATGTGGCTTGAGATCCATTTCTTCGAGAATGCGAGAGGCTATAAAGTTTGGAGACTTGTTAGGACCCACCTATCTATATACATGAAGTCATAGGCTGACAAATGATTAATGATATAATTCCTGTGCTCATTTTCTAGAGTTCAGATACATTTACCTGTAACAGAATCAATGATACTTTGTAAAAGATTTCATGTGTAATTAGAAATTTCTGTTGTAATCTTGATAGATGGCCAGTATCACAATCAATCGTCTCCTCCACAAGGAAATTCAAGTCTACAAACCTTTGGATCCAAAATTGGTACTAGACCATTGTTTCACTTTGTACAACCCTAAGGAATAGGCCTTCGTCCAAGAAAAGATAGGGCCCATTTTGTCATTAATGAAGATGGAAATCAACCTACCTCTAATTCAGGTTATCTTACACCTATGGAAATTGAGCTTGTGGCTTTCTTTATTGGGCTACATGAGATCATGCCAACTCTAGAGGAATATATTCAACTTTTGTAGGCCCTATCACTTGCCAATGGGGTTTATGTGCTAGATCTAAAGGTTGGGCCGTTCGCATTTTCAGTAAACTCCTAGGCATTCGCAAGACAGTGATCAATTGGGCATTGGGAAATACAATGGATATTACCTCCGAATGGATGAACTGGAAGCCTGGTTCATAGCTAGGTGTGATGATGGAAGCAGGAGGGACATTTTGTGCAGGGATCCCAAGAGTTACAAGTAAGATGAGTTTGTGCTTTCATCCTAACAGCGTTTGCAACCATACTCTTCCCTATTGGGATCTTTCATATCCACTATAGAGTTATAGAGTTGGTAACTCAATTATTGGAAGGAAAGTCTTATATTTTGGCTTTACTAGCTGAATAGATTCGGAACCTGAATTTTGTAAAGAAGAAGGGCCATTGAATCCTTCGCTCAAACATTAACCTCATCCTCATTTGGTTTATGAGCCATCTTAAATGCTTCAGGTTGAACATGGTCAGGAGATCCTTAGCCTAGCAGGTAAACCTTGTGGATTCCTGTATAGTGTGCATGAAGTTGCCCAATGATCTTACCAGCCATAGTTAGGTAAAAGTACTCAAAGGTTTCAGTGCCAACAACATCCTCTAGATTGCTAAATGGAGCTGCTACGACAAGGTCATCCTAACATGTAGGAACTTTTAGGCTGTTCTGTTGATCGGTATCAATGGGTGCACAGGTTATCATTCAAACTTAGTGGTTTGTCAGTTTGGTACTATCTAAGACATAGTTTACAGCTATCATTGGAGGGAATCACGTTCGAATACCAAGATCTAAGTCTGCTAGTAGCTAAGAAGATCGCTAAGTTGGCAGAGGTAAAACCTTGTGGGAAGCTCGGATTAAGAGCCCCAATATAGACCTTGGAGACTTATATGGTGAAGTGGGCAAACATCGAGCCACAAGAGATTTCGTGATCCACCAACTATACCAAACAGGAGAAAGGGCGTATCAAGTCCCAGATGTCACTTAACCTACGCCAAGCAATATAGGTCCAGAACTGAAAAATTACATGGAACAGGTTAGAGCTCGGATGGAAGTCTACTTTAAGGCTGTAGACTTGGATGTCTGGAAAAGTAGATTCAAAGAGTCTAACCAGAGAAACAAAGCCTTGGAAGCTTAATTGGAGAAGATTTAGGCAAGAATTAAAGAATTAGAGGCCATCATCGACGAAGAATTTTCGCCTACGCAGCCGAAGAAGAAGTCTAGGAATTAAAAAATAGACCAAGATTGTATCTTTCCTTTTCATGTTTTCAAAGTATTGAACTCTAAGTTTGCAATATTAATTCAATATTATATCATTAATCAAATGTTGGCCCCTTTTGCATCTGTGTGAGCATCTTGTTTGCATATTTACTAAAAAACTAATAACAATAAAAGAACAAAGCCAAGAAAATTAAAGAGTTACTAACAATAAGAGATCCTTTTAAGGTCCTAAAAGTTGCTTTTGAATGGTTAGCTTAACCCAAGGCTCATAATCACTTACTCTGAACATAAAACCAAAGACCTCTATGACCTGCATCTCAATTTGAAAGACCCCATTTACTTTAAAAGGTCTCCTCATATGTTGATTTAGCCTAAAAACACAAAACCTTATAACTCTCTCCAATCCTAAGGGTTACACTTGAACTTTCTCTACATTAGGAGTTATATAAAATAGACATAGAGACAATTAATTCATAGGGCACACTTTCGAAGTGACTATGGTCAATTACCAATAAGGGTATAAAGAAGACTATCCTAGATAGTTGAGTCTTGGGTAACTAAGACTAAATCGCCTGTTCAAGTTGATAGGGGCACATAAATCCCAAGGACATCATGAGACATGGTGAATATGGGCAAATAGGGTAAAATGGAAGGATATCTTATTTGTTTAAGTGGTTTGGGATAACAAGAGGCAAACCACTTTCCAAACACCAACCCTTAAACACTTGAGAGTTGAGTGTTATTAAAGTGAGGTTTTTGGACTCATTCCTTAAAGGAGGTCTATTTTGAATTTGGTACGTTAATCAAAATCATGTTAGGTATTCATTTTCACTATCTTAAACATAATAATCCTTTGCCAACCCCATTTGAGCTTATATAAAAAAAGAGAGTTTCAAAATTTAACCATGTCAAGAACTACCCACAATGAGATGATTAAGAAGATAAGGACATTAATCAAGAAAAAAGGAATAACTAAATAGTGCTTGCCCTAGTTATAACAATTCAAGGGTAATTTTTGCCGTGGATAATTCATTTCTTTTAATGAAAAAAAGTCTACATTTTGAAAAAAAACACACATGACCCACAAAAGATGATCACTATTGGGCTCAAAAGAAAAGGAAAAAAGATGGAAAAAGAAAATGAAAGAAAAAGAAAGAAAAGAAAAAGAAAATAAAAGAAATGAGAAAAGACTAAGAATGTAGTTAAACTTATACACAATAAAAAAGCCCAACAATACTTGAAAATGCCAAGGTTAAATACAAGAACCCAAACATTATAATTCAAAGATATATTACCCTTCTTTGAAGACTTCTCCAAATCATTGAAAATAATTTATCTTAAGAAAAAATTACTAAGGCAAGCACCATTTTAGTTTTTTCTCAAGGTTTCTTGACTTATAAACCCAAGTTGAAATGATGATTCTTTTAAACTAGCCTTAACATTAGTACTTTTCCAAAACCAATAACCAAGAGCTTATATTACATTATAAGTCTCAAAAAGGCCTAATAGATTGATCAAAGCATATTACTTGCAAGAAAGACCATAATTTTTAGAATAAAAGTCAAGAGTGACATCTAAACCAAGAGATTGTAAGGAAGTCTTATTAGATTAAACCAATTGAGAATGAGATATCTATTTCCAAATAGAATGAGAGAATTTAAAGTCACTCCTCATTAGTGTTGTTTGGCCTAAATTTTAAATATTGATGCTCCCTAAGAAGAAGATATAAGTCTTAATTGCAAGAAACCCCTCAAGAGGTGATTGATTAAGCAAAGACACCACTTTTTAAAGATTAAACCAAACCCTTCAAGTAAAATGAGGCAAAAGAGTAAGTGATTATTTAGTAGTAGGGGAGGCCTGCCCTTTATTTGAATTTTTAGGAACCCTATCAAATTCTTTACTTGCTAGCAATGTTAAAAAAATAAATAAATAAGTAAATAATTATTTGAGAAGAAGAGAAAAATTTTCAAAGTTTGCTAGAAAATACTTTAATAACTTGTCACTTTATTCTTAAGTTTAGAAGAGCAATTGTCTTGAAGATTTTTATAAAAGTTTTAGTTATCATTTGTTCAAAAGTTTTAAGTCATCCTAAACTCTTAACCGTTATTGGAAAAATAAGATTCTCACTTAAGAATTCACTATCAGTTAGTTAGCCCATAATAGGGCACTTTCCTAAATTTTCTCCTTCATGATTACTAGTCTAGTGAGATGTTTTCTATTTTCGATTAGTTAGCCTGTAAGAGAACTTTTCTAGAAAACCTTTTATTTGAGGTTGCTAGTCTTATAAGACGCTTCTCAACTCACAAGAAGCATTTTTTTGAAATGCTAGGTTGCTAAGATATATCCAGACATCGTTATCAGTTAGTTAGCCCACAATGTGGCACTTTCCTAGATACAACAGCTTAAAGTTAGCCCGCAATTGGGCACTTTCCCAAATGCAATAGCTTAAAGTCAGCCCGCAATGGGGCACTTTCCTAGATATACTTTTTTAGAGTTAGCCTATAATGGGGCACTTTCTTAAACTTTCTTCTTAAGGTTGCAAATCCAAAGAGACGCTTCTCACTATCAGTTAGTTACCCACAATGGGGTAATTTCCTAAATATCCTCTCTCACGGTTGCAAGTCTAAAGAGATGCTTTCCACTATCAATTAGTTAGCTCACAATGGGGCATTTTCCTAAACATCCTCCTATTCCAATTGCTAGTCTAGTGAGACACTTTTTATCGTCGATCAATCAGCTCGTAAGAGAACTTTTCTAGATGACCTATCCTTCATGGTTGCTAATCCAGTGAGATGCTTCCTATCATCGATTAGTCAGCTCATAAGAGCACTTTTCTAAACAATTTCTTTTTTAAGGTCGCTAGTTTAGTGAAACGCTTCCTATCATCGCTTAGTTAGCTCGTAAGAGTACTTTTCTAAATAATCTCTTTTTAAAGTTGTTAGTCCCATAAGATACTTCCTATTATCGATTAGTTAGCTCATAGGAGCACTCTTCTAGAACATTTCTTCTTCGATAGTCGCTAGTTTAGCAAGACGCTCCCTGTTATCAATTGGTTAGCTCATAAGAGCACTCCCATAAACAATCCCTTCTTTACAGTCGCTAGTCCTGTAGGACACTTCCTATTATCAGTCAGTTCACTCACAATAACACATTCCTAAAAAATCTCTGAGATATTTCCTATCATCGATTAGTTAACCTATAGAGCACTTTTCTATATGATATCTTACTCCAGGTTGCTAGTTTATTAGATGTTCCTTGTTTAAGATCACTCCCCAAGCAGTATTAATCATCACAAAGCGTTTGTGGGATCATTAGCTTAGAGCATTTTTCCTATTAGAACTAGGTTCAGATAGCCAGCCGACTATGACATTATCCACCTAATCTATTAGCCAAAAATGGCATTTTTGTCGTCTTTGTAGTTAAGTTTTTCAAACTTTATTACAAAGAGGGCAGTTGTAAACACCCCATTTTTGCCCTTAATCATAAATAATGTTTATTTTGTCATTTTTTTTTTCAATTTTCCTTCTATTTTGCAAAGAACAAAGGAAAAATATTGAAAAAATAAAATAAATAGGAAAATATACCAATTTTGGAAAATGATGATAGAAATAACAATAAAAGATGTAAAATAATTTTTATAAATTTTTTGAATTTCAAAATAATATAAATTGTAGCGCATATATGCAATTTGCATAAAATAAAAAAACTTAAAAATGAGCTAGCCCAACTGGTTCGGCCTTTAGCTTAAGCGCGCACAAAGGGGGGGGTGTTCGAAACGCAGGAGAAGCAGATCCACATTTTGCATTTTTCTTTCTTGCCTAGGATACGTGGCAACTTCTGATTGGATAGAGGAAGCACATGTGCCGAGTGCATGATCGTCTTCAACCTCTATCCGAAACAGTTGCCGACTGTGGGAAAAATGAAATCTGGCCATTTTGATGCGATTTTTTTTGCATGAATCCGATAAATCTTTAACTAAAATAAGATAAACATTATCCAATTAACACAAATCGTAACAAAACCGGGGATTTACATGAATCTAGAGCAAATTGGAAATAAGTTTTAACCGCAAATTCAATTCAAGCCTATCAGAGGGAAATTCAAGCTTATCCAACTCGATTTTGACGTCTATAAATAGAGCACGATAGGAGGAAGGCAAATCACAGATCAAAAGAGAGAAAAGAGTGAAAATCATAGGGTTTCGAAGCTCATTGGAGTTCTTCCCAAGCCGTAATCGACAACCGCCCTTTGAACCACCACCTAGAGAGGTTTTTGAAGAAAACTACCACTACAATTGGATTACCTACCCTTGGAAAGCTTATAAGCAGTCCTCAATTGCCTTCGAAAGCCATCGGAACGCCACCAACAAGGAAATCTCCGACCGCTGTGATCTGACCCACGATCGGTATCCAAGTTAGCCGGTTTTTCTTTATTTATTTATTTATTATTAGAATATGTGTGGAAAACAAATATATATATATGAAAATAAGAAAAAATAGTTTTTTTTTAGAATTTGTTAATTAGAATTAGGTTTAGAGTTTTCTAAAAAATAAATATATATGTCTATTATAATTAATAAAAAATAAAAAATTTTAAATTAATAAAAAATAATAAATATTTTTATCACTTAGAAAACTTCTTTTCATAAAAAAATATAATTGATTTTTTTTAAATTAGAGGTTTTAGTTTTTTTTTAAATAAAAAAAATAATAATAAAGCTTAGACTTAGAATTTTTTTTTGAATAATTTTAAAATGATAATAAACTTAAACCCAACATGTTTTCATAATTAAAATCAAAACAATCCACTAAAGTTTTTATAAAAAGCGAACTACGGCTTATTTTATCCCGAATAGCGGGTACATAGGTACCCTTATGAGATAACTCTAAAAAGAATAAGAAATCATTTTCTAAATCATTATTAGTGTAATTTTTACATCGTTTTTTAATATCTTGTTCTTTATATATATATATAAAAGGATATCAAAACATGACTTAGATTTTGGAAGGATAAGGTGGTAACTTTAGAGTTTTTGTAGGATAGCCCCCTAATCGAGAATCTCTGGTTTTTCTTTCTTCTTTTTCATTTATAAAAATAAAAAGAGAAGATTCTGTCGACTAGTTGTCTAAATTAGAATTAATTCAATAATTTTTCCTAACTTCAATTGAGTGGCAACTCTAAATAAATAATAAGATTCCTAGTTCAAGTCGATGATTTATATTGGATGAGTATAGGATCTAATATGAATCGGATTAGGAACATAATAAAAAATTTAAAATTAGACTCGGCAATATATATGAGTAATAGATGTAGATTTAATGTATATATATGTTACTCATCAGGTTAACTTGTCATCCTTGACCAAATCAATTGCATTCTACTATATATTTTCTCTATTTTCGGATACTGCTTACAACCCTTATATTTTTCTCCTAAGTATCTTATTAATTTCTGTTGATGAAGAATGTGTAAATTACTATATTTAAAATGCACTATTGGTAAAACAGTTTAACCTTATAAAAATTGACTTGTTTATGTTTACTCTTGTTCTCAAATTTTTTTAACTAACTAGATTTTATGCTTAAAAAAAAAAAAGAAACTAACTAGCTTTTGGTATGGATATCATTTGTAAACTCCTAAAGATGGATAAAGACAATAGACATTCTGGCCTTAATTAAAAGAGTTAAAATCATTGCAAAATTATAACTATCCAACTCTACTAGGGAAGAAGACATGAGATAGTTCTTATTTTAGTTATTTGCCATTAGAAGTTGACAGTAAGCTTAAAAATATAACTCTATAGGGCCTTGAGATCTCCTATACTTTTAACAATTGTATAATTATTTATCTTATTAGCTCAATTATAAAATAATGTACAAGGAGTTTTTGTATTGGAGGGTTAAGATTGGTAGCCATAATTTAACAATAAAAAGTCATTTCTACCTTTAGAACATAAATGATGCAAATGCAATGATATATAATAATATGCTCCCTCAATCTCTAGGTGTAAATGTTAATGTGAAATTGGAATGTTGATCAAGAAATGTAGGAATAAATAAGTTCTCCGTGAGAATATCTATATGTTAGTGACATGTAGGAATCCAGGGAATGAAAACTTGTCTATGGCAACCATTTCAAGCCTAAGTGATAATCAATATCTACATGCTTAGTACTGTCATGTTGAACAAGGTTGCTAGATAAGTAGCTACCTCTAGGTTGTCATAACATAAGATAATGGAGTATTGAATGGGGGGCTCCCATCTCACAAGCAAGGTATGAAATCTAAGCAAGCTTTGCTACAAATTATGGTAATGCTCATTACTCAACCTTTGTGGGGCTCTATGACTTAGTAGGTTGTTTCTCAAAGCACTAGGAGATGAGATTATACTCAAGAAAGATGGCATACCTTGTGGTGGAACATTAAGTTTCTAAACAATCAATGTAGTTTGCATATGCAATTATGGTCAATAAGATACTAGTTGTGCGTATGATGGGGGGTGCTAAAGAAAGAATGCCACAAAGATATCGAAGAGCTTGTTTGGCTACTTGTGTGTGATTTATATTTGAGAGATGCATGTATTGACTCAATTAATCAACCCACAAAATTAATGTTTAGTTAGGTTATAGTGAGGTACTACAGTGACCTACAATCTCATTGTGGATGATAGGTTTAGTCAATGGGGGAAAGCCATAGGCACTAAATTGATTTAAAGGTGATAAAGAGTCTTAACGGGTTTAGAGAGTTACATGTGGTGATGCTTTAGGAGATCATGAGTAAACTAAGATTGACTTATATAGAAGCCTCAAAGGGTGTGGTGAATACTAAGAAAAGAAGTAGCAGTTACAAAAGTCCTTTAAAAGAAATTTGGGAAAAATAATATTTGTACTTGAAGCTTTGATACCATGTGAATTTTTAAGATGATCTATACCTTGGATCTTTACTCTATGTACACAAATGAAGGGGCTTTTGTTGAATTAATATAAGGAAATACAAAGACAAAAGAAAGTTGAATATTATAGGCCGACCATATATATACTAGATGCTCACTCTTACATATCATGTAACTAATAACATAGGAATTATAAGAGAATGCTAATTAACTTAACATAACAACTAAAAACATAACTAGAAAATAAATATAGAAAAGTAAAGCAATGAAATAATCGCAATTCCACCTAGTTTTAATAAGCCTATGCATTTGTGCCTCCTCCTTTTATTTGGATTCTAAATCCATCTACTATCATAAAATATCTACCTCCTTAGAAGATTGCTCCACCAACATGTAAACCTTAGAGCTTTCTCTTGTATGTCCACCACCCTCAGATCCAAACCATCATTTGCATCAATTCTAAAATAAGAGACCAACACTTCTAATAAGATTTTCAAGATTCCAAAAACTTTCAAGAGAGAACCTACATTATTCTTATCAGATGACGAAGAGGACTCTTTGGCCTCTCCCTTATGTTTGGAACTAGTTGGAAATTCTCAAAAGGAAGACCATCAGAGTATGATATTTGAACCTTTTTTGTTTCATTGGGACTCAAAGGTAATTATCATGTTGGTTTCATTGATGAAAGGCACATACTTATTAGATTTAATTTAGAGAACTATATTAAGGTTTGGAAAAGACCAATGAGGCAAATAGGTGTATACTTTATGAGACTTTTTAAATGGACAAAGGATTTCGACCCTACAAAAGAATGTCTTATAGTGTTGATTTGAATTGCATTGCCTTGTTCAAAAATTCATCTTTTCAACCAAGATGTCCCTTTTGTAATCATATCAACCTTTGGTAATCTTCTTTGCATAGATGAAGTGACCAAAACCTTATCATGACCCTCTATCGCAAGAATCCTTATAGAATTGGATATTTCATAGCCTTTAAGGAATAGAATTTGGATTAGCAGTGAGAAATCTAGTTGTTATCAACAAGTGATATATAAGGATATTCTAAAGTTTTGTTTACATCGTTTCAAATTAAGACATTTATAGGAGAATTGCAAATTATTATATAGTTCATTTAAAGAACCAACCAACATTCAAGAAAGAAAGGAATATAAGGTGAAGAGAATATTGTCAAAAGAACCTAGTTTGGAACCAAGAAAGGACAAGCTGCTAATAGGAAGGGAAAAGCCATTGGAAGATGGAGAAGAAGTGCTTGAAACCAACACTATGTGTTAAGAATAAGAGATACACCTAGCATGCATTGCTACTAAATTGCAGATTAATAAGCAAAACCTTTAACCATCCAAGAATTTGACTAAAGATTCGGAAGATGGTGTTAGTTTGAGTCGGCACAAATCTAAATATGACCTCAACTGTAATAACAAAAACAGAGTCAAGTGGGGAAGCAACAGATGAGAATCTTAAACAGTTTGCAAAAACTAGCATGATTACAAAGGATTACTCTAATTCCAATGTCCAAATAGATCTTAGGCATGTGATGGTAACATTGGCATTGCAAGCGATATAGATCACATAGAATCAAAAGATGGTGCAAATGAGGAAATATTAGTAGCAAGCAATTTAGATAAATAAGAAAAATGGAAAATAGTGGTGAAAAGGAGAGGGAAAAAGGAAGAAAGCCCAAGTAGCAATAATTACAAGGAACATGAGGTGAAGAGGTGTATGACTTAATCTAACTCAATCATGAATTATCTCTATTGGAATATTAAGGGGATCGGAAATAAGAGATCAATGTGACATTTGAAAAAGTTAAGTAAACTATATGATGTTAAGTGCATAGCAATTTTAGAACCTATGTAAGTGTAGAAAATTTGCAATTAAAAGCAAAGCAATTGGGTTTCCAAGGTGGCACAACAAACAAAAATTCAAAAATTTGAAAATTTTGGAGGAATTTAAGTCAAGTTTAACCAAAATGGGATGGAGACCAATCTTTGACAATAAAATTTTGGAATCCAAATTTAAATAATATGTGTTCTTTAACAGTAGTCTATGCAAGCATGACAATTTTAGGTAGACACAAGTTGTGGTTAGACTTGTATTCCTTATTGCAACAAGAACTTCCATGGATGGTGTGTGGTGACTTCAATTGCATCAAATTGTTTGAAGAGCACAAAGGTGGAAATCCTCCTTCACATCGAGTAATGAATGACTTTAACAAAATGATTTCACACTGTCAATGAAAAGAAGTTTGTTTTGTAGGATCATCATTTACTTAGAATAGAGGAAAGGCTTGCTGTGCTCTTGCTAATTACATGTGGATGGAGAATGAAGAAATAGAAGTTAACCATTTAAACAAAACATGTTTAGATCATTGTTCGCTACTGATAAGGTGTAAGGATTGGAATCCAAAACCACCAAACTTCATCAAATTCCTCAATATTTAAACTAAGCAAGAAGGTTTCTTGGAAGTGATTAGAAGCAGTTGGAGCAAACTATTTAATAGCAAAGGACTAATCAAAATGCAAGAGAAGTTGCTCTAACTTAAATAGGACTTAAAAGAGTGGGATAAGAATACTCCTGGAAACATTTCTAATGAGTTAAGGAGTGGGAAACTAAAGTTAAAGATTGGGAAAAATATCTTGAAAGGGAAGACTAAGACGAAAATATGATTGCTCTCCATGAAGTGTAGGTGAATTTATCCTTTTACCTGACATGTGAAGAAAACTTACTCAAACAAAAGGTGGGCATAAAATGTATAAAGGAAGGAGACCAAAATACTAAGTTCTTTCATACATTTATTTGTTAAGTTCTCTAGTTTAGTTTTGATGATAACAAAAGGGGATTAAAATATTTAACATGTTTATTCTTGAGTATAAGAGTTTCAGTTTATATAGAAGTTGTTTAATGGATTTTTGAGAAAGACAGAGGTGTTTCAAAAGTTTAACAAAAGAGTTTTCAATAAAACTAAAGTAATAGAAGGTAGTTCAGAACTTCTGGATACTTCGTAAAAAGTCCTTAATCTTGTTAATAGTTGGATAGAAGTTATTTTAAAACCTTTGTTATAAGAAGACATTACGGGATTTTGTTTCAAAAGTTTTAACAGAACCTTTAGAATAGCACGAGCAGTATGTGGTTCTAGTCAAAAGCTATTTCAGAACCTTCAGCGAGAAGAAGTATATGCTTGACAAAAGTATGTTCAGAACCTTTATGTCTGAACACGGATTTTTCTAGATTTAAAGAAATGATTAAATTTCATGTTCGTATAATTTTTTTGAAGGCTTAGCTCCACTTGTCAAGTACATTTAGGTAATATACTTGATGTGTTTCACTAAAGTGGGATTTATCATCTTGGGGATTTCATCACTTCAAGTTTTTATCAAAAATTTTATTCAAAAATTATTTGTTTTCCACTTTAATTTTGAGTGCTGGTTCGTTAGTATATTGCGAAGACGTTTTCTAGAAATTCTTCATAATTTATTCTTGTATATATGTTTATGGACGATAAGGTTAAGTTGTTACAAAGATAAGGATATATTACAATGAAGATATGATTATTATGAGAAGATAAGGCCCTACAACATGAGGGATATCATGAAATCTCTTGAAGTTTATCTAAAAAAATCTCAACAAATTTATCTTTCAAGCATATCCAATTTTTCAGATATTCAAATCCAAGAAAGATCTCTACAACAAGAAGATACACATCATAGGACGGATTTGTATTGAAGATTATCCAGATTTTAAATTCAAATATCTAAGAGAAAATCTCGGTCATTTCTATTAAAAAGGTTATTAGAAATTCAAATTATTGTTGATTTTTTTTTTTTCTGTTGGTTGACCGTTGTTCTTCTTCTATAAAAGAGAAAGAAGCTTTCAAAGTTAATAATGATCAATAAAAAACACAAGTAGAAAATCTTGATCTTGCTATCCTTCAAAAGGTACACAAAAGAGTTCTCGTTTAATTGTTATTGAACCTAATTGTAGAGGATATTTTATTTCTCTTCTTTGTTTATTTAATTGTTCTTGTAAGTGATTGAGAGTTGTTTATCACTATAGTTGAGTGATTAGCTTAGTGTGAAAGCTAGGGAGATTCAACAGTGAGACTTTGCTAAAGTGTTATTGTGTTTATACTCTCAATTTGATTTTTGGTATAGTGAAACTCAATTGATAGAGACAACCGGGTCCCCAGCGTGGAGTTGGAAGAGAGGACGTATGTGCAAAACAGAACCTCTATACATCACTGAGCCTGGTTTTCTCTCTCTCTCTCTTTTATTTAATTGCATGCTTATTGTTTATTTGTTGCTCATGCCATTAGAATTTTCATTTAAGAGTGTTTTTACAAAGTTGCAAAAAATCCAATTAATTTAACAAGACCAAAAATTGGTATTAGAGCAAGACTCTCTTATCAAATTGAGTGATCCGAATGGCTGAGAACAATGTTGCAATTAACTAAGAACCTTTCTTTGACGGTTTAAATTTTTCATACTGGAAAATGCGCATGGAAACTTATATCAAGGCTAATGACTATGACTCATGGCAGGTTATTTCCATAGGAGATAGAACAATCGATTTGGATGGAGATTCAATTTTGTCAGACTCGGAGAAGAAAACCATTGAGAAAAATAATAAAGAAAAAAATCTGTTGCTAACCATCATTGCTGCGATAGAGTTCAATCTGATATCCTCTTGTGCAAATGCAAATGAGATATGGGATACTCTATGTGACACATATGAGGGAACAAATACAATCAAAGAAACTAAGATAAATGCTTTAGTTCAATAGTATGAATTATTTAAATTTAAATCTGATAAAGCTATTAAAGATGCTTTTGACAAGTTCACAACAATCACTAATGAGCATGTATCACTAGGGAAGAGACTTCCTGATTCAGATCTTGTGAGAAAAATGCTGAGGATACTGCCACCATCTTGGGTGCAAAGAAAACAACTATAGAAGAAGCTCAAGACCTCGGCATGCTCTCTGTTAGTCAACTAAGGGAAAAGCTCATGGTGTATGAGTCTCACATAAAGACCACGCAAGGAGCAGAAAGTAGTATCAAAGGAATAGCATTCAAAGCTAAGGAAGTGATGCAGAATGATTCAGAGTTTGATGATAGTGACAATGAGGAAGAAGAGGACATAAATTTTCTAGCCCGAAAACTTAACAGACTGCTCAAGAAGCAAAGAAGTAAGATGTTCAGTACATTTAAGAAAACTACTGAATATAAGAAAAATTATGCAGGGAAAGCCTATAAGGAGAAAGAGAAACGAAAAGAGAAAAAGGAAATCTAATGCTACGATTGTAAGAAGCCAGGACATATCAAGTATGAATGTCTTACTCTAATAAAAAAGATGGAGAAATACAAAAAGAAGAGTCATGCAATGCTAGCTATATGGAGTGATCTAGAGGACTCAAAGACTAGTCCAAAAGATTCAGAAGCAGAGGAAGAGGAGGAAAATCTTTGTCTCATGGCCAATTCTAAGGTACATTTGAATCAGATGATGATATAACTGAAGATGCTATGTTAGCAAAAATAAAAAAAAAAATTGCTAAGAGCACTTAAAAAGGATAATATGAAATTGGCTAAATTTGATAGTGATTTAAAGGCTCTTAAAAATGAAAAAGAAGCATTAAGACAAACCAATTCATTGCTTGTTGATGAGAATGACATATTGAAGCATAAAAATGAATCTATGCATGTTAATCTTGATAACTTAAGAAAAGAGAATCACGTGCTTAAGGAAAAAACCAATAGTATGAAAGTAAAAATTGATGATTTGTCTAACTCCTTGAAAAACACATTTAATAAATTTGATGAAAGTGATAAGAAATTGAGCATGCTAATTTCCTCTCAAAGATTATTAAATGAAAAACATGGTTTAGGATATAATCTTGGTACTAATTAAAAAACAAATCATAATATTGTGTTTGTTATGGTTAAGCAAGTTGTTAATGATGATTTTATCATTAAAAAGAATGAATCAAATAATAATCATGTGAAAAGAAATTCTATAAGAAATGCCAAAATTTATGACAGAAGTTATCCTAAGAGAAAGTATCCATATAATGGGTACTACAGAAGCAACGTCAGAAGGTATATGATAACAGCATATTATCTCATGATTTATCTTGTGATTTGGAGGTTGTTATTGTTAAATTTGAAAACAAATCACCAAGATAAAGATACTGAAGTGCTTGTATTTTGATATTTTAGGAATCAATGGACTCAGACAGGAAAAGAGTGCATTAGGAGCTGAAAAACATGAAGAAATGAAGAAAATCAGTAGGCAAGACTTATCATATGGCCATGCCTCAAGTGGTGGTGGAAACACCACTTATAATACGGCCATGCCTCAAGTGGTGGTGGAAAAACCACTTATCATACGGCTGTGCCTCATGTGGTGGAACATCTGCGAAAGATACCGAGAAGCCTATGGGGTGAGACCACGGCCATGCCTCATGTGGTGATGGAAACACCACTTATAATACGGTCGTGCCTCATGTGGTGGAACATCTGTGAAAGATACCGAGAAGCCTATGGGGTGAGACCACGCCATGCCTCATGTGGTGGTGGAAACACCACTTATCATACGGCAGTGCCTCATGTGATAGAACACCTGCAAAAAATGCGACTCTTCATTTTCCTTACTGTTTTTATATATTCCTTTGAGAAGAAACGTAAAAAAAGATACTTTTGGCAATTTCCAGTTTTCAGACTTTTGTTCTTTGAGAGAATATTTCATTTTGATAGCAAGAACAAGAGATTAAAACAAGTTTTCCTTGTGATCAATTGAGAAGTATTTTTAGTTGGCTTTGGGAAGTGGTCTCTGGAGTTTTGTGTTTGAATTCTCTCCAACTGTATCACAAAATTGGTGATTTTTTATCTTTATTTATTTATGCAATTTTGTGACTTGTGTTTATATTATTCATGAATTCTCTCAAATATTCCATTGTAACTTGTGCATTCATTGTTAAATCTATGGCTGGCTAGATTCATTTGGTGGGCAGAAGAATGAAACCCTAGATTGCTAAAGTGATAATTGCAGTCATGTTATTAGATTAAGGTATTTGTGGATTATTCATAATTGCAATTCCTATAATTTCAATTGAAATTCTTAAAGGTTTTAATTGTTAGAAATTCTATCAATACGGGAGTTGAGATAGAATTTGTTAGGGATTCTTAATTGGATTAATAGAACAAAGCGGAAGCGGCGTTAATTAGTTGAATTAGGGTTTATCTAGAGTTTAAAGCAATGTTCTAATTATTTATCCACTAAGGAATTAGGGGTAATTGCATTAGGGCATTAGGCAATCATAGCACTGGGAAGTGTATGGATGTAATTTAGAATCCTTTATTAATTAGAGATACGAGAGTTGACTAATTAATTGAAGGTTTATGGTTATAAACCCATTTGAATAACCATACATAGGTTACTCTAAATAACATGATAGAGATTTGATTAGCATGTCTAGGGTGAATTCTTAATTCCTACCTTCTCAATTGAAAGGTTTATTTTATAATATTCTCATAGTTCTTGTTTGAGTACAGTTTTTAATTAAGTAGTTAAAAGGATCCTTCTTTGAATTGCCTAGATATCAGTAAAAGTTATTATAGGTTTAGTAATCTTTTTAGTCCTCGAGGGACCGACACTCTACTCACTTCTATATTACTTGATTCCGACCTAGTATACTTGCTAGAGAATTCACTATTATTTTATATATACAGTTCACAGTAATCAAGTTTTTGGTGCCGTTGCCGGGGATTATTAGATATTAGACTTCTTAACTTTGTTGGTAATTTAGGCGCATTTTATTTTCATTTTATTGGATTTGGTCTTCTTTTCTCTTTGTAGGTGTGCATGCAAAGGAGTAGAAGTCTTGAACTTCTGCCTCTAGATCTTGAGATTGAGCGTACTTTCCTACGTTTGAGAAGAGAGAACAGAAGAAGAGAAGAATCCGAGATGGCTAACGATAACAACAACAATTTGATGCAGGGTGTTGCAAGAGCACTTCGCGAATATATAGTGCCAACTGTTTCCAGTTCAGCGATCAGGAGACCTACCATTCAGGCCAACAATTTTGAATTGAAACCGGCACTCATTCAAATGGTCCAAACAAGTCAATTTGGAGGATATCCAAATGAGAGCCCTGATGAGCATATTGCTGTATTTCTCCAATATTGTAATACAGTAAAAATAAATAACGTTATCAGATTGCAGCTTTTTCCTTTTTCATTAAGAGATAAAGCTAGAGCTTGGTTTTATTCACTTCCACAAGAGTCCATTACTACTTGGGTTGATCTCTCATCTAAATTTCTAATGAGATTTTTCCCACCGGCCAGGACAGCAAGGTTAAGAAGTGACATCACTAATTTCACAAAATTTAGTGGTGAATAACTTTATGAGGCTTGGGAGAGATTTAAGGAGGCAATCAGAAAATGCCTACACCATGGATTGCCGGATAATTTACCAATTGAGATTTTTTACCTCAGCTAGGATGAAACATTGAGGTCTCTAGTTGATGTTGCATCTGGAGGTGCACTCATGGGCAAGACTTATGATGAAGTGAGTGCGTTGATAGAAGAAATGGCTTCTAGTGCCCACAATTGGCAGAATGAGAGAGGTAAAGCTAGAGTGGCATCGGTGAATGATAATGATGCTATCACCCTTTTGACGGCTCAAATTTCAGCTCTCACTATCTAAGTAGGTAAACTCACCTCATCATCTTCATTTAATGCAAATCAAGTTGCTCTTTGTGAGATTTGCTTAGGATCACATTCGACTCTTGAATGCATTCATGGGAACCCTTCAACTTCTTCATCTGGTGAGCATGTGAATTATGTCAACAACTTCCAAAGGGGTAATATGGGACCCTATTCGAACACTTATAATCTAGGTGGCGTAATCATCCAATTTTTTCATGGAAGAATGAGAATAACGCACTCAAACCACCACCTAGATTTCAGAAGCAAGGTCCCATTCAAAGTGCTCCTCCTCAACAAAGTCAGTCTAGAATGGAAGAACTCATGTTGAGCTATATGCAAAAGACTGACACCATGTTGCAAAATCAACAGGCTACAATTCGAAATTTAGAGAATCAAATTGGTCAAATTTCGCAACAGTTGAGTAATAGACCATCTAGGTCTTTGCCTAGCAACACCGAGGAAAATCCAAAAGGTATCAATGCAATAATGTTGAGGAGTGGTAAGGAAGTGGAAAAAGTGAACATAGATGTTCAATCAAAAGAAGCAAGTTCAAAGAAAAATAAGGGGAAGGAAAAGGTAGAGGAACCAAAACAGCAATCATCAGAAGTGAAGCCTTATGTTCCTTCTGTACCTTTTCCAGGGAGATTGAAGCAACAACAATTAGATTCCTAATTTGCTAAATTCCTGGAGGTGTTTAAGAAACTTCAAATCAACATTCCTTTTGTGGAGGCACTCCAGCAAATGCCTTCATATGCTAAATTCATGAAAGAGCTTCTCACCAAAAAGCGAAGAATCGATGAGAATGAACCTGTTATGCTTACAGGAGAGTGTTCAATGATCCTTCAAAAGAACTTAACAAATATGCCAAGAAAACAAAGAGATCAAGGGAGTTTTACTGTTCCTTGCACAATTGGAAATGTTTATTTTGATAAAGTTCTTATTGATTCAGGTGCAAGTATAAATTTGATGCCTTTCTCTATTTTCAGGAAATTGGGACTTGGAGATTGTAAGGAGACTAATGTCACCTTGCAACTTGCTAATAAAAGTATCAAATATCCAAGAGGTATTGTAGAGAATGTTCTTGTAAAAGTGGATAAGTTCTATTTTCCAGTCAATTTCATTGTTCTGGAGATGGAAGAGGATAGAGAAGTGCCCATGATTCTTGGCCGACCATTCCTAGCAACAGGTAAAGCTTTAATTGATATGGAATAAGGTAAGCTCACTTTAAGAGTTATGGATGAAGAAATAACTTTTAATGTCTATGAGGCTATGAAAAGGTTTGATGAGTGTAAGTCTTGTTACACTATTGATAGTATTGATGAGCTTATTTTTGAGTCTTTTAAGGAGAAAGCAGGTTTAAACACAATGGAGTCGGTTCTTAGAGATCTCGATGGTTGGGATGATGAAGATGAGCCTATGGAAGAATGTGTGAATCAAGTAGCTGAAATCAAGGCTCGATATTATGAGGAATTGGGAACAAGTGCGACAAAATTGATGCCATCTTTAACACACCCTCCGGTGCTAGAACTTAAACATTTACCTAGTCATTTAAAATATGCTTATTTGGGGATGGATGATACTTTGCCAATAATCATTTCTTCCTGTTTGACAGATGATCAGGAGCAACAACTCTTAGGAGTTCTTACGAAGCATAAGGAGGTGATAGGATGGACCATTGCAAATATCAAGGGAATCAGCCCTCTAATCTGTACTCATCGGATATTCCTAGAGGTAGAATGTAAACCTATAGTTCAACCACAGAGGCGACTTAACCCAACTCTCAAGGAGGTAGTAAAGAAAGAAGTTTTCAAACTACTGGATTCAGGTATTATCTATCCTATTTCAGATAGTAAATGGGTTAGTCCAGTGCAAGTAGTTGCCAAAAAAAGGTGGTATGACTATAGTGAAAAATGAGTCTAATGAATTAATTCCTACTCGTACCGTGATTGGATGGAGAGTTTGTATTGACTATAGGAAAGTGAATGATGCCACCCGTAAAGACCATTTCCCTCTTCCATTTATAGATCAAATGTTAGAGAAACTTGCAGGGCATGAGTATTATTGTTTTTTAGATGGTTATTCTGGTTATAATCAAATTTATATAGCACCCGAGGACCAGGAGAAAACCACCTTTACTTGTCCTTATGGCACTTTTGCCTTTAGGAGAATGCCCTTTGGTCTCTGCAATGCACCTGCTACTTTCCAGAGGTGTATGATGTCTATATTTTCTGACATGTTAGAAAATTTCATTGAAATATTCATGGATGGTTTTTCTGTCTTTGGTAAATCCTTTGAATCATGTCTGACAAATTTAGACTGTGTGCTCAAGAGATGTAAGGAGTCTAATATACTTTTGAACTAAGAGAAATGTCATTTTATGGTAAGAGAGGGAATAGTCTTAGGTCATAATGTATCAGGAAAAGGGATTGAAGTTGATCAAGCGAAAGTGGAAGTGATTGAGAAGTTGCCACCACTCACTTCAGTCAAAGGAGTTAGAAGTTTCCTTAGACATGCTAGCTTCTATCGAAGATTTATCAGCGACTTCTCTAAAATCTCTAAACCCCTTTGCAATTTACTTGAAAAAGATGCTGCGTTTAATTTTGATGATAATTGTTTGCAGGCATTCAACCTATTAAAGGAGAAGCTCACTTCTGCACCTATGATTGTAGCACCTAATTGGGAGCTTCCATTCTAGCTTATGTGTGATGCCAACGATTATGCTGTAGGAGCGGTGCTTGGGCAAAGAAAAGGTAAGATATTTCATGTAACATATTATGCTAGTAGAACTTTAAATGAGGCCCAACGAAACTATGCTACCACTGAGAAAGAGCTTTTAGCTATTACATTTTCTTGTGACAAGTTTTGGCCTTATTTGATAGGTTCTAAGATCATAGTATATACAGATCATGCAGCTCTTAAATATTTGTTTGCTAAAGTTGATGCTAAGCCAAGGTTGATTTGTTGGATTTTGCTGTTACAAGAATTTGATTTGGAAATCAAAGACAAAAAGGGAACTGTGAATGTTTTAGCTGATCACTTATCACAGTTGGAATCTGAATGTTCAGATTCACCTATTAATGAAAAGTTCCCTGATGAACAATTGTATGCAGTAGAAATCTAAGGACTACCTTGGTATGCTGACATTGTAAATTATTTGGTTAGTAAAATCACACCGTATGGTTTATCCTATCAACAGAAAAAGAAGTTTTTGCATGATATGAAATTTTATTTTTGAGATGAACCATATCTGTTCAAATACTGTGTTGATCAAATAATTAGGCGATGTGTCCCATAAAATGAACAACTTAGCATCATTCAGCATTGTCATTCAAAAGAAGCAGGAGGTCATTTTGGGGTGGAAAGAACTGCAGTAAAGATTTTATCTTGTGGATTTTTTTGGATTAAGTTGTTTCACGATTGTAGGAACTACATTATGTCATGTGCTCAATGTCAGAAGACTGGTAACATTTCTAGGAGACATGAATTACCACAGAATAACATTCTTGTAATAGAGCTCTTTGATGTGTGGGGGATAGATTTTATGGATCCTTTCCCTTCCTCTTTTTCAAATAAATATATTCTCGTGGCTGTCGACTATGTTTCAAAATGGGTAGAAGTTGTTGCTTTACAAAGTAATGATGCCAGAGTTGTGGTTAGATTTTTGAAAAAGAACATATTTTCAAGATTTGGGGTACCTAGAGCTATTATTAGTGATGGGGGATCGCATTTCTGCAACAGGCAATTTGAAAAACTTTTATCAAAATATGGGGTAACTCATAAAATTGCCACCTCTTATCATCCACAGACTTCTAGTCAAGTCGAGATATCTAATAGGGAAATTAAGCATATTTTAGAGAAAATAGTCAATGCATCTAGAAATGATTGGTCTTTAAAACTTGATGATGCATTGTGGGCTTACAGAACTGCTTTTAAAACCCCTATAGGAATGTTCCATACAAGATAGTCTTTGGTAAATCATGTCATCTCCCAGTAGAGCTAGAGCAAAATGGCATATTGGGCCATAAAATTCCTTAACTTTGATTTACAAGCTGCAGGTAGGAAGCGATTGCTCCAGTTGAATCAATTAGCTGAAATGAGAGATGAAGCATATGAGAATGCTAGGATATACAAGGAGTGGACTAAGCGATGGCATGATAAGAACATATTAAAACGAGAGTTTCTTCCAAGCCAGAAAGTTTTATTATATAACTCTCGATTAAAATTGTTCCCAGGTAAGTTAAGATCCCGATGGTCTGGACCATTTATTATTTCACAAGTTTTTCCTTATGGCATAGTGGAATTGAAAGCAGAAGACAATCAAACTTTCAAGGTGAATGGCCATCTTCTAAGCATTGCCATGATAGGGAAAATCTTGATAAAGATACCACCATTATGGATCTTACTTCCCCAAGGTAAGAAAAAGGAAAGTCGGGCTAGAGACTTTAAACTAAGCGCTCCATGGGAGGCAGCCCATGCTTAAGCAAATAAAGATTCTAGTGCTCTGAGGATTTGGAACTCCCATTTGAACTCACTTGTTTCGAAGCACTTCAATTTCAGGGAAGTTCCGTTTTTACCAATTTACTTTTGTCAGTTTTTACTCTCCTTTTGTGCATATCAGATAGACAATTCGGACATTGTCTAAGTTAAGTGTGGGGGAGTAATTCTAGACTGATGTTTTGATAATAAGATGCTTGTTCTGTTATGGATTGTTTAATAACTTCCCTATCTTGAACTAATTTTTTTGTTATTTGGAGAGAGTACTATAATATAAAAAAAAAGGGTGGGGGGAGAAGAACTTGACTTGTTGAGGTGCCTTACTCACTAACTATTGTAACTAATTTACTTAGTTGAAATTAAATAGTAAAATCTTTAAGGACTAATTTTTCCTTATGTTTAGCTTTTGAATTTGAAGTCTAAGAGTAGGTTGAGTCCACTTGTGCAAAATAAGCAAGTTTACTTCTAGGTGAATTTAGCTAGTACATTTTCTTTTGAATTTCTTTGAGAGTATTTTAACATACAGTGAAAGAGGTAAAAGAAATTCTTTTCTTAGTGATCCCTAAAAAAAAAAAAAAAATTCAGGGAAATTCAAAGCCTTTACTCCAATGACTCAGGCAACTGAGTTAAGAGTATCTAATCTTAAAAGTTAGTGTGAGGAAGAATTCGTAGGGGTCCCTTTAAAACCTGGTTACTTGGGTGATGAGCCCGGGATATGCCGACTCAATGAACTCACAATAACGAGAAGAGTGGAAAGGCTAAATTTAAGTACTTGAATAGAAACTAAGTTGATATGGGCAGGCTTTAGTCCCTCAGAAGAGTGAAGTCTGACTCCGCTGTTAATTTTGTAATTTAAATAAACTTTACTAATCAAGTCAAAGCGCAAAATGAGACTTGAAAAAGGGAGAAAATCTAGGGGAAAGAATGGATACCATATGCTTTCATTGTGTGTTAACCTATTTAGATAAGTAATTAGAGATATTATATACTTGCTAGTTGCTAGTGAAGTCTAATTGAGTACTTTGCCTTGTTGAACTGAGAATTTACTCTCTGGAAATAAGAATTCTATTGTTAAACACTAGGATTGGAAGATTATTCTTTCTAGATTAACTACTTAATTTTAACTATGGTACAATAGTTACATTTTCTCGTATTAGTTAGAGTGGTACACACCAACCATTCAAGTCACTAATCATGAAAGAAAGAATGAATGAGTTGTTGAAAGAAGGAAATTTTACACTTTCAATGACAGATTATTACATTGATTTTCTTTCACTTGGGGACAAGCGAAAGTTCAAGTGTGGGGGAGTTGATAACACATATTATCTCATGATTTATCTTGTGATTTGGAGGTTGTTATTATTAAATTTGAAAACAAATCACCAAGATAAAGATACTGAAGTGCTTGTATTTTGATATTTTAGGAATCAATGGACTCAGACAGGAAAAGAGTGCATTAAGAGCTGAAAAACATGAAGAAATGAAGAAAATCAGTAGGCAAGACTTATCATATGGCCATGCCTCAAGTGGTGGTGGAAACACCACTTATAATACGGCCATGCCTCAAGTGGTGGTGGAAAAACCACTTATCATACGATCGTGTCTCATGTGGTGGAACATTTGGGAAAGATACCGAGAAGCCTATGGGGTGAGACCACGGCCATGCCTCATGTGGTGGTGGAAACATCACTTATCATACGGCCGTGCCTCATGTGGTGGAACACCTGCGAAAAATGCGACTCTTCATTTTCCTGACTGTTTTTATATATTCCTTTGAGAAGAAACGTAAAAAAAGAGACTTTTGGCAATTTCCAGTTTTCAGACTTTTGTTCTTTGAGAGAATATTTCATTTTGATAGCAAGAAGAATAAGCTTAGTAGCTAACAAGTAAATCAAAGAAATCAAATGAGCTTATCTTTTGGAGGACCTAAAGTTGTTTGGGTTCCTAAAAGGGTTTGATCCTTTTTTATGTGTGCAGGAACATGAAGCTAAAATCAGAAGAACATGGTATCTAGATAGTGGATGTTCTAGACATATGACTAGAGATGCTTCATTGTTCAATAGCATAATATGGGAAGAAAAAGAATATGTGAAGTTTGGAGATGACAGTAAATGTAAAATCATTGCTTCAGGAATAGTTGGTATATATCCTTACACTATTGAAAATGTTTATCTTGTGAAAGGTTTAAAACATAATTCGTTGAGTATTAGTCAATTATGTAATAAAGGTTACAAGATGATATTTGAACAAGACAAGTGTTATGCTTTTAATGAAAATGGAGTAAAATTATTTTAAGGATTTAGGAAAAAGAACATTTACCTTATAAATCTAGCTAATGTTAAAAATGTTTGTTTTTTATCATTGAATAATCATATCTTTGCTTGGCATAAATGATTAGGACATGTTAATTTTAATCAATTAGAGAAGTTATCTAAAAGGAATATCATAAAAGGATTGCCTATAATTAATATTAGACAAGATGTGAAATGTGATACTTGCTTAAAGAATAAAATTGTTTTTGTTTCTCATAAAAGCAAAAATGCAATTTCTACTCAAAGACTTCTTGAATTATTGCATTCTTGATCTATTTGGACCTACTAGAGTTCTAAGCATGGGTGGAAGTAAATATGGACTTGTTATTGTTGATGATTTTTCAAGATAAACATGGGTTATATTCTTGCGACATAAAAGAGATACCTTTGATTCTTTTCAAAAATTTGCAAAACAAATAAAAAACAAAAAAGGAATTTCCATAATTAGTCTTCGAACTGATCATGGAACCGAGTTTCAAAATGCAAAATTTTTAAATTTTTGTGAAGAACAAGGTATATCTCATAACTTTTCAACTTTATACACTCCTCAACAAAATGGAGTTATGGAATGCAAGAATAGAACAATTCAGGAAATGACAAGATCTATGTTAAATGAAAGTGGTATTGCTAAGTATTTTTGGGTAGAAGCCATTTCCACAGCTTATTATATCATTAATAGAGTTTTTATTCGGCACATGATGTCCTAGACTGCTTATGAGTTATTTCGAGGTAAGAAACCTAATGTTTCATATTTTTGTGTTTTTAGCTCTAAATGCTTTGTGAAGAAGAACATTCTTAATCTTGGTAAGTTTGATGAAAGATCTGATGAAGCTATTTTCTTAGGCTATTCTTTAAATAGTCGTGCTTATCATGTTTTTAATAAAACAAATAAAACTGTCGAAGAATCAATAAATGTGAACTTTGTTGAAGATCTGAAAGATGATGATTCTGATGGAGAAAATGATCCCAATCCTAAAGAAGAAGTTGGTGCAAAACCTAAATATGAAGCATCCACTATTGTTACTAAAGGATCTGGTCATCTAGAACCTATTTCGGAGAAAGTGACAAAAGGTACTTTAGAAGTTATGAGATCTGAACCAGAAGCTTTTAAGGCTTAGAGATATAAGTCTGCTCATCCTTCTAATATAATAATAGGTAATATAAATTTTAGTGTTAAAATTAGAGCTAGTTTACAAAACTTTGAAAATCACTTTATTTTGTTACTTGAAATTGAACCTAATAATATAGAAGCCTTAAATGATGATAATTGGATAAATGCAATGAAAAAAGAGTTAAATCAATTTCAAAGAAATAATGTATGGAATTTAGTTCCTAAACCTCAAGGAAAATCAATAATTGGAACTAAATGGGTGTTTAAAAACAAATTAGATGAAGATGGAAAAATAGTAAGAAATAAAGCAAGATTAGTAACTAAAGGTTATTCACAAGAAGAAGGTATAGATTTTGATGAAACATATACACTTATTGCTAGATTAGAAGCAATACGTTTGATGCTTGCTTATGCTTGTTATAAAATTTTTAAAGTTTTTCAAATGGATGTGAAAAGTGCATTTTTAAATAGATTTATAAAAGAAAAAGTTTTTGTTGAACAACCTCCTGATTTTGAAGATTCTTTTAAAACTAATTATGTTTTCAAACTCAATAAAGCTTTATACAATTCAAAACAAGCCCCAAGGGCATGGTATGGAATATTGAGTATATTTTTACTTTCAAAAGGTTTTCAAAGAGGAAAAATGGACACTACATTATTCTTAAAAACATATAATCATGATATTTTGATTGTACAAATATATGTAAATGACATAATTTTGGATCTACTAATGAATTGTATTGTCAAGAGTTTGTTAAGACTATGCAAGCAGAATTTGAAATGTCAATGATGAGTGAGTTGACATTCTTTCTTGGGCTACAAATAAAACAAACTCTGGAAGAAATTGTTATCCATCAAGAAAAGTATACAAGATAGATTTTAAAGAAATTTGGATATGAAGGTTGTAAAAAGGCTGCAACACCTATGAGCACTTCAATAAGGTTAGACTTTGACTCAAATGGAAAGAAGGTAAGTGAAAAACTTTATAGAAGTCTTATAGGATATTTTCTATACTTGACTGCATCTAGACCTGATATTTTGTGTAGTGTATGTCTGTGTGCAAGATTTCAAAGTGCTCCAAAAGAAACACATTTATCAGTTGTTAAGCGAATTTTCAAGTACTTAATAAATACTTCTAAATTAGGCATCTGGTATCCTAAAAATCAAAATTTTAATTTAATAGGATACTCCGATGCAAATTATGTGGGTTGTAAAATTGATAAAAAAAAGTACATTAGGTACTTGTCAATTCCTAGGTGACAAATTAGTTTCTTGGTCTTCTAAGAAACAAAATTATGTTACCTTATCTACGGTTGAAGCGGAATATGTTTCTATTGGTAATTGTTGTGCTCAAGTTTTGTGAATAAAACAACAATTAAATGATTACGGAATAAATTTTAAAAATGTACCAATTAAATGTGATAATACGAGTGCAATAAATTTAACAAAAAATCCATTACATCATTCTAAGTCAAAGCATATAGAAATAAGACATCACTTTATTAGAGATCATGTGAATAATGGAAATATAAATGTTGAATTTGTACCGGCTGAAAATCAATTTGCATATATTTTTACTAAACCACTTGAAAAAATAAAATTTGAATTTTTTAGGAATGAAATGGGAATTTGCAATCCATTTTGTGAATTTTATTTTATTTTTCCCTTTTGTTGTAATTATAAAGACTCCCCTTGTTTTAATTTTTAGAGAAAAGAAAAACAAAAAACGTGCATTTATGTGTGGTCAATTTTTTTAAAACAAAAAGGCAGACCAACAGTTTTTTTTTTTCTTTTAAATCGCCATTT
Source organism: Laguncularia racemosa (assembly GCA_037954665.1). Taxonomy (NCBI): domain Eukaryota; kingdom Viridiplantae; phylum Streptophyta; class Magnoliopsida; order Myrtales; family Combretaceae; genus Laguncularia; species Laguncularia racemosa. The sequence goes on from JBBMOL010000066.1 coordinate 1,483,767, forward strand.
ATTTGTTATCTCTCATTCGCTTAACAATTTACCTTCCTTGATTCTATTTTTTTTTTCTTCTCTAATCTTCAAACTTCGACAAAAAATGGCACCAAAAAAAAAATCCGAGAGAATTAGAAAAAAATATTTCAAAACGAAACCATCAAATGCTCCTCTTGTGATCTACAAGGACTTATTTGAAAACCCTCAAGAACCTACTATAGAACCTGTAATGGAAGAAAACCAAAGTTCAACCAACTCCAATTCTGTTCTTGGTTCTTCAAAAAAGAGTACGAGAAAGAAAAAGAGTAGTTCACTTACCAAGAAAGGAAAAGAAAAGATTGAATAAGGAATGTCAAAGGCACTTAAGAAATCTTCTAGAAAAGGTAGATGACAAAGTTCGAAACCCTCATTAGACATTGCCGTAAGACAAAAAAGGAATGAGGTTTGTCTATGCAGTTTTATCGATTTTAATTTCTTTGTGAGTAATGGTTTTTACTGGAATGAGTTATTAGAATCGATAGGGTGTATAAATTTGTGTTCTTTACAAATTCTAGTATATGGAGAATGCATAAAGGAGTTTTATGAAAACTTGAAATGTTCTGGAGACAATGTGTTAGTTTCTAAAGTTTGTAATCAAGAGATCAGGATCACTAGAGATGATGTGATTTGATGTTTTCAAATGCATGATGTTAATAATGATGTGGAGGTACTAAATTTACCTAGGAATGAACTTTTTGCTGCTATAAATGGAAGTTTGGGTATGGATTATGGAAAAGAAGCCACGGTAATGGATTTCGAGTTATTTCCTAAGATAATACATAAGATTTTGATTGAGTGTATTTGTCCAAGGAAAGAAAGTTCAACTTTTATGTCCATTGAACATGCATAGATTATCTATGTAATGGTTTATAGAAAGAATTTAGACATGGCTTCGAGGATAGTTAATCAAATATGGAGGAATAAGGAAAGTTTAGTTTTTGGGAGTGTTTTAATGAAACCGTTTGAGTTTAAGAGAATTAGTTTACCCCCTAGTTCTTCTAATCCTTTGAAGTTAAAAAGAATAGGTAAGGAAGTGTTCCATCATATGTCCATATATGTAAAGGATTTTCTTTGGTATGCAAATGATGAATCACATTATGTACATGACAGGCATAAGAAAAGAGAAGTTCCAATTGGAATCTCTTCTGCTACAGGGCAAGAAGGAGCTCTAAAGGTTGTGTCAAAACCTGCTCCTAATCATAATAAAAAGAGAAAGTTGGAAGAAATTGAGGTAGGAGGAAGTGGGACAAAAAATGATACTAAAAAACTTAATGTAGAGGAATTGAAGACTACCATAAGAGATATAACGAAAACTGAAATGATAGAAATTGTAAGGACTACCATGAAAGAGGAGTTAAGTTCTCTTCAAACTTCTGACAGTAGAAGGATGGACATTCTGCAAAAACATATTAAAAAAAGTTTTAAAGCAATTCTCATTGAATTCAAACATTTTAGGATTCTCTATAATGAACTCAACAGCAGGGTCAAGAGTGATTTAAACCATAATGTGGTTGCTTTTGATAAACTAGTTGATCAAATGAGGAAGATAGGAGATCTAGTCACTTCTTGGTTTAAGAGTATAGATTCCAAATTTGATCGCTCTATCCAAGCTATGAAGAATCTATAAGGAGAAATCCAAATGTTTTTATCCCAATATTTTCCAGATTATGTTCGCAAGGGAGCACATGTAATTGATTTAGACTCCTCACCAAAAAAATCAACTCCTTCCAAACCTCCTCTTTCAAAAATTTCACCAAGAAAATCCACTAGAAAAATGTAGTTTCATTTTTTATTTTTCTCTATGTACTAATCCAGACTCTTGTTTCCTTCTAGTTTTCTAAATAACATTTCTTTTCTTCCTTAATTCTTTTATCTATTTTATGCATTAATTAAGGGGGAGATTTACTTTTTAATGATAACAAAAGGGGGAGAAAAATAGCAAACTTCGAATAATGTTAAATTGATGTTTTGTTCTTAAAAAGGATGTTTTGTAATCATAAAAAAGGAGGAGAATATTAAGTTCTCTAGTTTAGTTTTGATGATAACAAAAGGGGTTTAAGATATTTAATATGTTTATTCTTGAGTACAAGAGTTTCGGTTTATATAAAAGTTGTTTAATAGATTTTTGAGATAGACAGAAGGTGTTTCAAAAGTTTAATTAAAGAGTTTTCAATAAAAATAAAGTAACAGAAGGTAGTTCAGAACTTCTAGATACTTTATAAAAAGTCCTTAATCTTGTTAATAGTTGGATAGAAGTTATTTCAAAACTTTCGCTATAATAAGACATTACAGGATTTTGTTTTAGAAGTTTTAATAGAACCTTTAGAACAACATGAGCAATATGTGGTTCTAGTTAGAAGCTATTTTAAAACCTTCAGCGGAAGAAGTATATGCTTAGCAGAAGCATGATCAGAACCTTTATATCTAAATACGGATTTTTTTTAGAATAAAAGAAAATGATTAAATTACATGTTTTTATAATTTTTTTCAAGGCCTAGCTCCACTTGTCAAGTATATTTGAGTAATATACTTGATGTGTTTCACTAAAGTGGGATTTATCATTTTGGGGATTTCATCACTTCAAGTTTTTATCAAAAATTTTATTCAAAAATTATTTGTTTTCCACTTTAATTTTGAGTGTTTGTTTGTTTGTATGTTGCAAAGACATTTTCCCAAAATTCTTCATAATTTATTCTTAAATATATATTTAAGGACGATAAGGTCAAGTTGTTACAAAGATAATGATATATCTACAATAAAGATATGGTTATTATGAGAAGATAAGGCTCTACAACATGAGGGATATCATGAAATCTCTATAAGTTTATCTAAAAAAATCTCAACAAATTTATCTTTCTAGCTTATCCAATTTTTCAGATATTCAACTATAAGAAACTATCTCTGCAATAAGAAGATATACATCATAGGACAGATTTCTATTAAATATTATCCAGATTTTAAATTCAAATATCTAAGAGGAAATCTCGATCATTTCTATCAAAAGGGTTATTCGAAATTTAAATTATTGTTGCGTTTTTTTTTTTTCTGCTAGTTGAACATTGTTCTTCCTCTATAAAAGAGAGAAGCTTCAGAAGTTAATAATGATCAATCAAGAAAACGAGCAAAAAATCCTAATCTTGCTATCTTTCAAAAGGTGCACAAAAGAGTTTTCATTTAATTGTTATTGAACCTAATTGTAGATGATACTTTATTTCTCTTCTTTTTTTATTTGATTGTTCTTGTGAGTGATTAAGAGTTGTTTATCACTGTAGTTGAGTGATTAGCTTAGTGTGAAAGCTAGGAAGACTCAACAGTGAGACTTTGCCAAAGTGTTGGTATGTTTGTACTCTCAATTTGATTTTTTGGTATAGTGAAACTCAACTGGTAAAGATAATCGGGTCCCTAACATGGAGCTGGAAGAGAGGACATACGCGTAAGGCGGAACCTCTATACATCACTGAGCCTGATTTTCTCTGTCTCTCTTTATTTAATTGCATGCTTATTATTTATTTGTTGCTCACACCATTAGAATTTCCATTCAAGAGTGTTTTTATAAAGTTGCAAAAAATTGAAAATTTCAATAATTAATCAATTCACCCCCCTCTTGATTAATTTAATGGGACCAACACTATTAAGTAAAAACAAATTAGGTCAAGAATCACATGAATTAAATATCAATTAAGCTGTTGGTTGGAGAATGTATTAGACATTAATAGCTTAGTAGTAGACTATTACAAGAAACTTTTCAAGTAAGAGGAAGTTTAACAATTTTAGAAGCTAACCTAGTTACACCCATCCATAACAGTTGAATATAATAAAAAAATTGACTTATATTCCTTCTCAAGAGAAAATATAGGATATCCTTCAAACAATGGATGACAATTCAGTTGCTAGTCCAAATGGACTTAGAAGTCTCTTCTATAAATTTACTTGGAGCATAATAAAAGAGGACATTATGGAAGCTATTAGTTGCTTTTTTCAAGGACACGCACTCCTTAGATACTTCACATCCATGACAATATTCTTGATACCAAAGAAGGATAACCCTTGTAAATGGAAAGATTTCAAACCAATAAGCTTGTGCAATATTTTCACCAAAATTATATCAAAGCTTCTCGTGGAAAGGGTAAACCCATTTCTTTTTTACTAGCCAGTTAGAAACCAAATGAGCTTTATTAAAGGAAGAAGCATCATGGAGAATATTCTAATCACTCAAGATCTGTTGCATTTTTTAAAGAGAAAAACATGAGGAGGCAACTTGGTGATAAAGCTAGACATGGAGAAAGCCTATGAGAGAGTGCATTGGTCTTTCATAATGAATATGTTAAGCCATTTCAGCTTTTGTTCCACATTTAGATTTATGATATCCATATTGTTTTTCAATTGTTGGTTTTCTTTAAATATAAACAGTTATCCTAATTGTTTCTTTAAATCATCTAGGGGCTTACATCCAAGAGATCCACTCTCTCCTATTCTTTTTGTCTTATGCTTAGATTTCTTTCAAGAGGCCTTAAAGAATTAGTTAATAAGAATCTAAGCCGGCAACTAAAGTGTATTTCACATTTGGGATTGCATATGACTACATCATTTTCATTAATGGTTGTTCCAAATGAATAAAGAAGCTTCGATTCTTCTTAAGTCGTTATGAAGGCATTTTAGGACAAAAGATCAACAAGAAGAAAAGTGCATTCTACATGAAACGAGATGAGACTTCTCCCATTGCAATGAGAGTAAGGAGATTGCTTAGCTTTTCAAGAAGTGACTTCCTTATGCAATCAATATCTGGGATGCCCATTAGTGGTTGACAAGGCTATAAACAATTAAAAAAAAAATAGAGTTGGTCAAATCATTGGTTATGGGAGGGAAGGCAATTAGCTTTGCTAAAACGTGTACTATGATTAATTCCACTATTTGTACTATAAACCCAAAAACCATCAAAACTGGTCATAAAAGAATTGGAGAAAAGTTTTGCAAGTTTTTTTAGGAATAGCTCAAATAACCATAAATCAATATGCTAGATTAAGTGGAAGAAAGTTTGTACATCGTTAGAAGAGGGGGGATTAGGTATTAGAAAACTTGAAGATATTGTCATGTTGTAGGATATGAAACTTTGGTGGCTATTGAGATTAGGTAACTCCCTTTTTGCTAAATACTTCCTCTCTAAATACGTAAGCAATTTACACCCATGTCTAGTGAAAGAGAGGAGCTTTAATTTGCTAGTATGGAAGAGAATAATTAGAGTTAGATCTTTAGACAAGAAACATATCTTCTTTAGAATAAGAAATGGCAACAGCAACCATTGGTTAACAATTGGTTGGAAGACTTAAACCTCTAATATTTGATGTCATCAAATGATTTATGCATGGAGAAGGTGTTGTATCATAAAATAGAAGACAAGAAAGTGGATCTATTAAACCAACATTTGGGCTCACAATTAGTAACCGAAATCTCCAAAATTCTATTGATCTAATAGCTTCAAATTGTATACTATGGAAACTTTCAAATGATGGTAATTTCTCAAACGAACTCACTTGGACGCATGTTAGAGCCACATAGAATTTGGCTTAGAGCACTCCTCACTTCTGGAGTAGTAGAATCTCGACTAAGATCTCAATCTTCCTATGGAAACTAAATGCTAAAGCAATTCCTACAGATGATGCTCTCAAAAGAAGAGAAATCCTTTTGGCATCGAGATGTTGGTTATGTCATGAAAAGACAGATTCAATTGAACATTGTTTTCTTTTCTTTTCTTTTTTTTTAATGCATTGGCCTTGGGATTTTTGGGCTTATCTTTCAAGATTTTACAATCTACCTCCTTGGAGAAAATTCAACAATCTAAATCAATTCATGTTGTAGTGGGCGATGAAGTTCAAATGGAGAGACGACTTGCTTTCTACAGTTTTAGCTAATATTTTTTGAAACTTCTAGAAAATAAATACAAAGGGGAATGTAATATTAGTTAGGTAATTGGTAAAGTCAATGTAGATTTGCTATTAGCTTTTAACACATAGTCTTTACCAATAGATCAATGCAAATTCATTCCCACATGTTTCCAACAACTCGTAAAGTTCTTCAACAAAGGTAAACAATTGATTGTGACCACCTGAATTAAACCATTGATAGGATCATTGAAGCTAAACACAGGCACGCCATTCTAAAATGAAGTTGTAGTAGGTGGTGGATTGGTTTGTGACCAAAAAAAAAAAAGGCATCTTATTAGCTTTTATTTGTCTCCTTATAGTAGTTAATATAGCACAAGTAGAGATGTCAATAGTAGAATATAAGCTAGAATTGTGTCGAAGATTTAAGCTTCATAATTTGAAATTTGAAGTGGACTTGACAACAGTTGTCAGTTAGCTTAGTAAATCCTCAGACCCTCCATAGAATATCTATTACAATGTCCAAAAGATAGAGGAAATGATGCAATAGATAGGAGCTTTTATCACTCACATTTATAGAGAAGCAACTAAAGTAGCATACTACTTGGCTAATATGGCAAGAAGGATGAACTCAAATTTCCTTTACTTCTATTTTTTTTTTAGTTGGATGAATATGGTAGAGGATTAATCCTATTAGATAAAAAAAGTGTACATTGTATCAGAAACTAACATGTCATTTCCATCATAAACGAAATGCAATCTTTTTTTTTTTTAACAAAAAGTGTATGCTTCACATGTGTTGTATAAACATAAGCTTAATTAAAATTTTTAAAAAGCATAGTTTGGTTGTCAAATGCACTAGATCAAGTATGTAGTAATAAAAATTGGTGAGTATCTCATCACCTCCATAGGTATTGAATGACTTATTAACTTTGAGCTATATTAGTCATATCATAGTCAAGCAAATAAAAAAAATTTGATTTTTTTTTTTTACTTCCTAAACTAAATATAAACTAACATGACAATTTGGGATTGTCAACACCTAGCTAAATACAATCAAGAACCAACAAATTGAAATATCAAGATTGGTGTTATTGATTATGCTAGCAATTTGTACTACTGTTTAATTAATTGATTTCTTAATTGGTTTAAATTATACAATTAACTATGGTAATCTCCTACTCTTGAAGCGAGTGTTATCTAAATTAATCAATTACCCCTTTATATTTTTAGACAAGTTTAACAGATGTATGGATTGATTCATATTTTATACCTTGACCAAATTATAGATTATGTTTCCATGTCTATCTGTAATTCAAGCTAAACTATCATAGAATTGATTGAGTTAGATTCTTCTATGCACTAACTCGGTCTCCTATGATTCTAATTAACTTAAAACACTTGCTTGTTAAAATAATAATATAAGAAATTAACTACTTAAATATTTAGTAAATCGATATCACAATTCGTCAACTTAATATCCCATGCATAATTTCTAATTCATGATATTACTAAGCATAAAAAGCACAAAAGGATAAACACAATCCATAGCCAAAAAGAAAGGGAACTGGAAAACCTAATTATTGTCAATTTCGGAGTTTTTGCACCCAAATCCTTGTATGGATTTTTTCGACTTGAACTTGAGTTCGAATGTATAAAAGAAATGAAAAATTGGCCTAAACTATTTACAATCCAGCAAAACCTAAGCTAATAGAAAAAAATGTCAGATATACAATAGATAAGCTTGGAGTTTTGGGAATGAAGTTAATGAATTCAATGCTAGCATAGGTACTTTCATATATCTTTTATGTAGCTGTGTTGCAAATATTGATCAAATAGTTGTGACATATACAATTAAGTCGCATGATACATTACAAGATATCGCAACTCCACTATTTGCTTATATAAATGGGATTTAACGTATGAATGGAATAGCAAACAACATTTTCATGGTTGTGGGGGATGTGTTATATGTACCTATGGAGGTTAATGGAATCCTAGATCCCATGAAAGGTGAGTAAACTCTTCTATACAAAAATCTTTCACATGGAAGATTCTACCTTCCAATGTAAATTTATTTAATGTGGTTCCTTAATGCAAATTAAATTACTCTCTTTAATTGATAAGTTAGATTCCCCAAAGAACACTTGCACAAAAAAGAGTAACTATTAACCTATCAACTTGAAGTAACTATAGAAGAAAAGTGATAATATTTAATCGAACAGAGTGATTACTGTATCCCAATTAAATATGTTCTCCCGAATTCTGGTTCATCTTCAATTTCTCATTGAAAATCTTTAGAGTAACAACCAACCATACATTCCAATCTAAGACAATAGATGTGCAGGCAAGAAGTAAAGCATGTGCCAGTTATAGGATAACAAATGCACAAGAAGAGAAACCTTAACTACACTTTGTAATGAAAATAGAGTAAACTTTTATTGAATTCAAATAATCTTAATCTCAGCTACAAAGGCTATTTATAATACAACCTTAATGAGTAATAAACTGTAACTAACCAACTAACTAACCACATGTATAAAACAAATACCTAACTAACTAACTAATAGATAACTACAACAAAAAAGGCGCTACTCTAAATCCTTGTATAAAATGTGTTTTTGCTTCAACTTAGGTTTGGATACATAAAAGAAATAAAAAAACTAACATAAGTTATTTACAGTCTATCAAATCCTAAGCTAAAAAGTGGAAAATGTTGAGACTAAGTGAAAAAGTATGTAGCCATCCCTAGATGGAAAGTGTAGCTCATTGTTTATAGTTTACCAAAATTGCAGACTTTAGCTAGACTACTAAGGAAGTTGCCTAATAAAGTGGCCTACTTTGCATATATAAAGTGCAAGTAGCTATCTAGATGGACCCATCAACCTCTTTGATCTCTTTAGTCTTCAAGTGGGCATTCAAATGGCTTCTTAAGTCATTAGACAACTCCTTAAAGCATTTGGACAAAGTGCCTGCTCATAGTAGATCTAAGGAGTCATTTAGATGGCTTGAGTGGCCACCCGGATGAAATGTTATCAACAACTTCCTAGTATTTTTCTCTTCAACTTGTGCATTCAACTTGTTGTGCATATGTTTTTTCATTCTTGATTGATTTTTCTCTAAAAGCATATTGAAATATGAATGTGTGTATTAAATTAGAAGAAATGTGTTATTTCATACATTTATCAACTACCGCCACTTAATGTTTTGTTTCTCCTCAAGAAAATCTAAACTTAACTTTAGAAACCAAACCCAATGGGATAACTCATTTTATCATATTAGGTCTCTCATTTGTTAAAAGTGTCATATCTAAGAAATTCCATGCACAACCTATCCTTAACCAATCAAATGCTCAACATCATTGGACATTGGAATTAAACAACCAATCTAAGCAAAATAGAGTTCTATCACACCATTAAAACCAAGTTCCATAACTCAAACTCAATTTTAATACCATGTAAGTAGAAAAGAGTTCCCTACCACTTTATACACTAGACTGAAGTGTATATACTTCCTTTTTCACCTCATGAGCAGAGTAATATCAAGTAAAAGTGCAAAACATAAGATTTTTTATCCTAGTTTGTTTTCCAATGCCTTTTCTTTTCCTTTTTATCAACACTCATGTTCCTTTTAAGAGCTTGTTCCTCATCTTTTTCCACACAGTCAATTAGTTGAGGGCTTTTGCACCTACAACACTTAATATTTGTGTACAAACACTTACTAAAGCCCTTGAATTTTTAGTTTATTTTTTACACTTTTAATTACTTTCCTTTTTTTTTTTTGGTTGGAGATAAATTAAACCCCAACTTTAGTTTCTTTTTTATTGGAAAAACTTTTAGAGATAAACTAATTAGAAATGTTCATGAATGAGTCCGCATAATTGTCAACTTAGACATGGGAGATCCTATTATTTGTTAATTACTGTCATTGATTATATTCATCTATATTCTTATCATGTTATTACCGATACTCTAAAAGAGGTAAAAGCTTGTGATACTAAACAGGGACAATTTGAGATGAAAGGTGCAATAGGACATTTGAGATGAAGTGCATAGCATTTCATACAAAAGAAAGGGAATGCTTCTTACCTTAGATAGTAAATAACTAGTTGAAAGTATTCCCACAAAGTAAAGACCACTTGGGAGTCTGGTGAGGCTTAAATTTGCAAAAAAGTCATTGATTCTAAGGTATAGGTTATGTCTTTTGGATATTGTTACTATTGATGGGGGGAAAATTAAAAAAAGAAAAGAAAAAACAATTGATTTTCAACTTTGTATGGATGAATAGATATGCTTAAATTGGAACATGGACTTTTGAAAATCAAGGTTGTTATATATTTTATGTAATTAAGGAGTTAATCTTTGATGACACGTTTGGTTTGCAGAATGAGATAAGATAGAAATATATTGCAATTTTTAATGAATGAAATAGAGAAATAATAGCTATTTTTTATAGTTTATCGAATAATAGCTATTTTCTAAGTGCTATAAAGGAATTGAAATTCCCCATTTTGTATTCATAGCAATTACCTATTATGCTAATCAAATGTAGAAATAAGTTTGTAGAGGCATATGAAGTTAACTAAACATGTTATATAAGCATTAGGTATATCATTAGAATATTACACCTGGAAGTTTGATTAATAGCGCTCCCTTAGGGTGGGTATAAATTCAGGTGGAATGTCATGTTCATTTTTTGCTTCTTCTTTTTTTCAAAACGATGGAGAGCAAAAGCGGAGATGGAGTAGATATACTTCTTGGCAATTTGCTTTTTGACATCGTTGTCCCTTGTGTAAGACTCAATTTGGGATACTTCCTTAGCTAGCTGTGTCTACAAAATGCCTAGCCTCAGCTTCTACTCATCCTTCAACGATGAATTAAGTTCAACATCATAATGGATGGTCTGATCTAAAAGCCTAAATCTACAAATATGGTGTACACTTTTATATTTATTAAACAACAGTTTTTTTACTTGTGAGTAAAGACTTTGATTTAAGCCCATCAATGGTATTGCATGTAATGACCCTAAAGGGGGTTTAGTAAGATTGACTAAAAGTTACCATATTACGCGTGTATCTATTATATGATAATCATCTTATGAGTCAGATGTCACAAGACTTTATATAAATATTTAATTAATTACAACTAATTTTATTACATATAGTCATATAATAAAAATAATAATAATAATAACAATGGATTTCCATATTTTATGATTGACCAAGATCATAGAAAATCATAATTCCTTACCTAAATAGTAAAATGGGTAAGTACATTTAAGTTTTACAAAATTATTTTTACACTAAGTTCCTAAGAATAAGATTACAAATAAATAATCTACTATGAGACATCTTATACTATCAGTTATGTTTCGGGTAGCTCTTGTTTACACCATATCATATCCCATCCTAAGCTTCGATAATTTTACTCACAAAATAGTTTGTGGAGAGGTGAGTATACATCACAACTTAGTGAGATAAGAGTATAATATTCTTATTACTACACAAGTACAAACAATTTATCAACTACGTTGTATGCATAAGCAACCCTATGCAATGTAGGTATCGCATGTAATCTTTCAATAACTTACGTGAAATCTATGACTTACGCTCTCCTTGACCTTATGTTAGGGATTCATAATCATACTATCAATGCTCGGGTAACCTATATCGATATCATGGGCTAGCACACAACACTTGATTCCAAATCCAACTTTATTTCAAGGAGAGCACACAACACCTTGTAACAATTCTAGTACCCAAAACAATAAGCAAGAGCCACATAGGGACAATATCAAACGTGTGGCAACCCAAAGTCACTTAGTTTATATCCGGCATAGTATGATTCTTTCCATGATCACTTCTTATGAGTCATGTATCAATAATGGCCCTCAAATCAATACAATGTCTTATGTAATGCATACTAAGTTTTATATTAAATCTTAAGTCATTGTTAATCTGGTATGAGGTGATCAACTAATATATATCACGGACACTCAATAAGCAGCATACAAATAATCAAACCAAACAATAACATTACTAATAGGGTTCATCCAATATATATATATATATAAACAATTATCATTTGCTCAATAACAAACATATATTTATTTATTTATTTATTATAATTATCGATTGTTATTATTATATTATTTATTACATTTTAAAATGAACAAGATATATGGAATGAAGGGTACAAGAATACACGTCCAGTTTCTTTGTATTTTCCATAGTTCGTTGTCATGAATCCCAGTGGAAGTTAAAGCACTTGTCAAGCTAAATTATTCAAAAGTTCAGATCAAGAAATTGAACATGCTTATTACATCCATACACCAAAAGTTAGTGTTAGTTATCCTCTATTTTGAAAATACAAGATCATGCATGATACAAATGACAAGAGAAAGAAAAGCATAAGCACCACACACTAATAATAGTCGAATACTTTCATAAATAACAAATACAGTACATGATATCTAGAAAGCATATTAGTACAAGTACTTGTTCTTTTTATTATAAAATATCATATTGGTTTTTATCACTGATTTATAACTATTTATATAATATAAAGTTATTATACCTATTATATATTTATTCATTTCAAGCTTGAATAGCTAATGTTTTTAATGTTTCAAAAATTTCAGTGCACTTTTGTGAAGATTAGATCCTTGAATATCCTAAATTTTTATCATCAACCATTTCAATGTTTCTTGAGAAATTAAATTCGCAAAAAATGCATCCATCACAATCTCAATCTAAAAGTACTTATAGTTTAGCTTATTTTCAATATTTTTAAAATAGGTTATAGAGATTTATGGGATATGACACAGTATAATCAATAGAATTCGATTGAGTGGATAGGGGTTTGGATTTATGATTGCTCTAATATGAATGTTTAAAATTTTTTGAAAAATTATATTGAAAATTAAAGAAAATAAGTGGATTAATAAATACTTTTAAGTTAGAGCAATAAGTATAATATTTTTTTATTATAAAATTTTGATAAAATTAATAATAAAAAATTAAATCACTATGATATATTAATATTATTTTAATAATTTATATATGATGAAAATTTCGTAGTAAATAATAATAGATTTTAAAATATAAAAATAAGAAAAAAAATATAATTATAATAAATAAAAATTAATAATTAAAATTTTAAATTTATGAGAATTAAATAAAATTTTTATATAAATAATTAAAATCAAAATATTTTATTTAATGTAAAATATTATAATTTAAATAATTTAATAAAATACTAATATATAACTAGATAAATCTATAAATAAATAATTTTTTATTATGATTTTTTTTCTGCTAAGTATTCCTTTCCTGATTTTCATCACATCAGTCACATCAGCTGTCCCTTCCTTCTTTTTCTTTTCCTTCCTTCTTCTTTCCTTTCTTTTTCTCGTCGTCTTCTCCTCTAGTCACCGACGGAACTCCCCTTCTCCATCCTCAGCCATCCCTTGTTTCTGCTTCTTCATTCCTTTTTCCCCTTCTAGTAGCCTCTGTTTACGTTTCAACACCGCACCACATTACCACCTAGCCCCCACTTTGCATCATCCCCGGCGACCATTACTCCTGCTCTCTTTCCTTCTTCGATTTCTTTTCCCTTTCCCCTTGTTTACTTCAACTCCTCTTTGTCAACACAGTCCGATTGGCCGCTACCCCAACGACCCAAAAAAATCTCCACTACCGTATCCCTCCTCACACACTACCGTGCCAAGTTACGATGGGGTCACCTCCTTACACCCTTCCCAACTAGATTTACCCCAACCCAATTCTCCTAATTCAGCCCTCTACTTCTACCCATTCACTTGCCGTAACCCCTTCTACTTCCATCGATGAAGACGGGGTAATGAGCAGGAAACAGACGACAGCATCAACAACAACTATGAAGAGATATGGAAAAGTGAAGTGATCGAAGGAGAAGGAGAGCTATTGGGAGCTATCACTGACTCAAGAATCTACATCCTCATCTTCTCCCCGATTCTGCCATAACCACCACTGTTCAGTAAAGGAGGTCGAATGATCAACGTCCTAAACGTAGCCAAAAAGCCCTTGAAATGGAGATTAAGAGTGAGGGAGATATTGAGGGAAGTGGTGTTACATTAAAGCCAAAGAGGCTGATGTTAGTGCCGACATCAAGCCTGATGTCAAACCCAGATTGAGTGGTGGAGTTCTTTTGAAGCCGAAGCAGGAGACTCTGGCAACAGCTGCTGCTCAAATCGTGCACGAACAACACCGCCTTTCCCTGACACGAGTTCCTTCATCTTCTTCACATCTCCGATCACCTACTCTATGAGTTGTTAAGTTTTGGTTTCATTCTTGGTTCCGGTCTTCTACGACCCTGATGATAATGAAGGTGATGAACTCACATCTCTTGATCTTGCTTTGACTATTATTCTTTTTCTGCTTTAATTCCTTTTGCAACTCTATTTCCATTTCTTCTATTCAAACTCCAGCAAGATGGCAAAGGAATAGTTGAAGTTGGCTCGGGAAGAAGGTGACCGAAGCTTGTTTTGCAAGCTTCGTTAGTTGATCCTTCTGTCATGAGCATTGTCATGAACGCTGATGCTTAGTCGTTTTCTCAGTTCTCCATTTTGATTTTTGCTTTCGGTGAGTCACCACCTCCTGAGTCAATTTTATTTGTCTTTCATGAAACTCGTTCCTTCACATTATAGTATTAAAAGCTTTACTCTCCTAACATTAAGTGTAACAAATTATACGATAATAAACAATTGAATTATAATAAATATTTTCTATTGGTTTGTACAAAAATATACTAAATAAATTATGATGACAATATTATAATAATCTTCAAAGATCATTTGTTTTAGGCATATATCACTAGATCGAATCATCAATACTTACTAATCTATATATTTTCATTCTTATACCTAGGTTTGTTAAAAAGAAGATAATAATAAACATCAAATAAGTATATATATATATATATAATAAAATAATTTTATAATGTGTACAGGATAGCACTAATTCAAAATGAAGAAATCATAACTGAGATACTAAATTGGATATAATCAAGAAATAAACAAATCCTACTTAATAATTTTAGTTCATTTGAGGCTTTGTTTAGATTTTAGATATTTATTTTATTTTATTTTATCATTAGAAAAAGTTATCACACATCGGAATTACTTGATGTCTGTTAAGACCAATGATGACTATAAATGGTTGAGTGTGAAACTCAATGATATGTTACAATGTTATGTTTACTTATGATATATTATATATATGTGTATTTTCTTACAAGGTTGCTGCTATAGTTGTTATGGTTATTATTATTATTAAGTCAAAAGTGGTGTAAAATGGGTTGGGAATGAAATTTAGTAAAAAGATTAGAAGTTGGACGATACGAATAAATGTCGTTTTGATAGTACAAAAATACTGTCCTAATGGTAAAGGAAATAGAAGGGTCTAAAAGTTTAGACGTCACCATTTTGATAGTGGCACTTAGCATCGTTACATCGATATTATCATTACCAACTTGATACTATGATTTCAACTTTGTTTTCTTCAATCTAAATTAATATAAAAACCTTATTTTTTCCTTATATAAGTGGTGTCTATGTATACATATTAGGAAACAAACTATATCAACACATATACATATGAAAATCTAATTATGAATATTTATATACGTTCGGACAAAAATATTTTCACTCTATATTTAAAGAATACATTTATAGATATAATTATGTGAAATCACAAGTACAAATTTTTATCTTTTAAACTTAATAAATATATTATTTCATTTCTACTAAATTTGTAGGAGAATATGTTTTACAAACTTATCATTTAGCTAAATATATATATTTAGTAATCTTTTATATATATGTATACATGGAGTTTATTGAGCTATATCTCTAAATAAAAATATATAGATGTCTGCTCCTGTGTACATATATATATATATATATATATATATAGCATAAACTTAAAGACTTAGAAAATGTTTGATTAAACAAAACAATTTCTATCCCCACTACGTTTTATGTAAATATATAAAGGAATCGATAATATATATACGTTTGCTCATGTAAAAAAGATTTATGGTCTTATTTTTATAAATTTTGGGACTTTGATAATTGAGGATATTGTAAGAGGGCATATTTGGTCACCTTGCTTAGCTCTTGAATATAGAGAATTGAGCACTTAAGAAGTAAAATGATACGGTTGTGTCAAGGAATAAAAATTGTAGATCAATCCCGGGTGGTTGATATGACAATTGATGAGTTTGGGTTTTACTATACTATTATTGTTCTAGCCTCGTATGTTAATTCATTTTTAAAATTTATTTATTTATGATTTTGTTGTCTCATTAGTTTGATTTTATTTAGTTAGTCTAGCCTTCCTTGCTATAGCCGTGACGTTTGATGCTTGATACTTCTTGTTATGGTGAGTATGAATAAAAAGTGTGAATTGTTTTATTTGTGAGATTGACCTAGTTTTTTTTTTCTTGCCCTTGGAATTTTGTTCCTCAAATGCTTTAATAGTATATTATCTTGAATGTGGAATGACTTGTAACTATATATTGCTTGATCATCTCGAACCAATTAACTAAAGGATTGGACCTAACTAAAACTGGACATGCATTGCACGAGACATTACCTAAAATAGAAGTTCATTACTGCTACAAGGCACGTCAGAAGTAATTGGAGGATTACTGCTCTGCAAAGTGCGAATTAAGTGATTAAAGGAATATTGCGACTTGACGGTTTCAACTCCAGTTTGCCCTTAAGGGTATTTATTGTTCGATATGTGAGTAACACATGAGCTTATGACATTAAAATTAAGACACAATATCTAATAAAGAGATAAAAGTAATTAATTGAATTTGAGACTCGGGTACTAATGGTATGATTCAAATTCCTAACCCAAGGTCAAGGAGGACATAAATCTTAGATTTCATGTTGGTTACTAGAAGACCACGTACGATATTACATTGCATATGATTGATCATGCATAGCATATGATTAAAAACTTGTTTGGAATTGCTTGTGCATGTGTAATATTGAGAGTATTGCACTCTTATCTCATTGAGTCGTAGTGTGTTCACCTCTATAAATTATCTTACAAGAAACATCACAAAAGCAGAAGATGTGATAAGATATGATGTGACAAGAACTTTTGAAATCAAGAATAATAGAGTAAAATTTATAATTGACAGATTATTTAGATGTAATATTGTTCTTAGAAACTCGATGTGGAAATTAAAAATTTGAGATTTAGAATTATTTTCTATTTTACTGTTTTGGTAAGGGATTTTGATTCTTTGTGATCTTAATCGATCATGAAATATGTGAATCTATAATTATATTCTTATTGTATAATTATATGTAATATGATTAGTTGTAATTATTTAAATAACTATTTAGAATCTTGTGACTTTTGATTCGCAAGGTTGTTATTATGTAACAAATGCACACGTGATGTGATGTGATAGTTGATAATGTGATAATTGATAATGAAAACTTCTAAGCCCTTGCTTGGGGCATGATATAATATATGCACAACCATCTAATTTAAAAAACTCAATACTTATTCACTTATGCATACATAGGACTAGATTAGTAATTCCAAGTCCTCCATCTTAACGGCTTTGGTGATCTTTTCAAGATATATATGGATGACATGACATACCCACAAGAACTGTCTCTTGCTGGAGAATATCTAGGAAAAACCGGGGCACTACCTCAGACTTAGGTGGGTTGCGCATTGTCTTCAATTTACCTGGCTGCATAGAACTGACTTGGCATGTGGCATCGATAAACATGCTACTTTGGATCTGCCTCTTGTTGAAGGGAATCCCAATATTGTCATGGCAAATCTCAACGACAGTATAGGAAAATTTACAAAGTAAGCATGATTACCTAGTTAAAGTAAAATAAGAAAAGGGTTTCATCTCAGCTAAGCATGAATTCCCCTCTTTGAGCGGCAAAATATTGTAACTGGAAGATCCAGACGAGAGAAAGTAGTGCAACTTCCCATCGCATACTTAACTTGCGGTAATTAAATTATTGACAGCGGATAAACATTGAAAATACATTGCAAATGCTGCATCAAAGCAGGATTTATGATTCTTTTAACCCCTGAAAAATAGGCACTTACTTTGTATTTAAAGGCATATTGGTCCCACGGCAATGTGTAGCGCGAAATCTCTCAACTTTCACTCATCAAAATTATCGCGACAGTTCTTTCTTGCGAGTAACACTGCCAGGATGCATTTGGCATTTCTTTTCAATCAGTGATAAAAGGCAAAATCGCAAGCGATGATTTTTGACATAGAAAATTGTTTCTGGGAGAGCAACATTGTAAGTTACGACGTCAGGGTAATATTCTATGTACAGCTCATTCATCATTGTAAGAACAACATATAAGAAAAGAGGCTTTACATGCCAAGTGAGAAGTGACAAGTTCATCCTAAAACAACCGACAAACATGTAATGACAAGGATGGTAAACCATTCATTCAAATCTACAATGTTCATTTTTTCCATTTCAAGTATTCTCTCTTTGCTTCTTACATGTTCATGTCTATGGCTCTCCATTATCTCCTTCCTTTTCTTCTGATTCTCTTCACATATTCTGTCAGTACTTCTCTGGCATCCTACACTAAACATGTTCTTAATTGCACTAAGCATATAACAACATGCAACGCCTCGCTCTATTACAGCAGTGGTGCTCACTCAAAAGAACAAATTGCCTCTATTTACTCTGTAAGTCCATCACAAATCAATCCCTTACAACATGTTAATAAGCAAGACTACCTTATCAGCGTGCCTTGTTCATGCCAAAACATTTCTGGCACAGTCGGCTACTTCTACAATACATCTTACCAAGTTAAGGAAGGAGAATTATTTTTTAACATCTCAAATCAGATATACAATGGACAAGCTTGGAGTTTTGGGAATGAAGTTAACAAATTCAATGCTAACACGGTTGTTCCGATATATCTTTTATGCGGGTGCGTAGCAAATGCTGATCAAATAGTGGTGACATATACTGTTCAGCTGCACGATACATTACTAGATATTGCAACTACACTATCTGCTAATGTAGATGGGATTCAGAGAATGAGTAGAATAGCAAACAGAAATTTCATAGATGCAGGGGATGTGTTGTATGTGCCTATGGAGATTAATGGAATCCCAGATCCCGTGAAACGTGAGTAAACTCTTCTATACAAAATTCTTAGACATGTATGAGAATTTTCTTCACGGGTAATATGAAGCAATTCTATCAATTTGCGATGCCTGAACCTAGTCTTTTGACCATCTCACGCTTGCATACGTCAATTTTCAAGCTTTGCAATTTTCTTTAGCCTCGAACTCATTTTCTTTTGCGCTGCAAAATGCAATATATTTGTAATTTTTTAGTGCTGTATGCTTATTTCTTGAGTTAGTCTATTTGAATCATCTGCCTCTATGATATCATCTGCAGATGATGGTTTTTCACTTTTCGTGGTTTATCTACAGTAATCCCAACTGAAAATAATTTTATTTCACTTAGTTGCTAGCAATTTTATAATACTGTAAGAACAAGATGCAGTGTTTTTTCATTTGTTTGGCTTTGGAGTTTGGAGGTAGTGCAAAAAGAGTGGGTTGAATTAGATGGAGCAGAACCAATATTCTTCCTTGAATTTTTTCATTCATTATCAGGATCAAGACACAAGTGGACAATAATCGTCGCCATCTTATCTACTGTAACGTTGATTGCAACATTTACATTGTGCGTTGTTCTTAGACGGAAGCGGTCAGGGCAATATACTGAAGCAGATCCTAAACCCGTATCCAAAAGCATGAGTAGTGTGCACAGAGCCTTATCCATCCAGAATCATTATCTGAATAAAGAAAACATGGATGGTTAGATTTTCATTATCTTGTATATCTAGTTCAAGTTTGCACAGCTGTGTATATATGTGTTTACAGATACTGGCATGCGCTCATACTTTATGGAGAGAGGAAAAACAACTGCTCATGAGAGAGATTATTTCTGCAGATTTTCCCCTTTTTGAATCTGAGCGGCCTATGATCTACACTGTTGAGGAGATAGAAGATGCCACTAATAACTTTCATGAAGGCAAAAAAATTGGTGAAGGTGGTTATGGAAGTGTATACTTTGGAGTAATGGGCGACAAGGTGAAGTACCTTCAGTCAGTTCATTCTTTCTCTCTCCATTCTCAATTCTTCGTTTTTTAACAGCTGGTGATGTTCAGGAGGTAGCAATAAAGAAGATGAGATCCAACAAGTCCAAGGAGTTCTTTGCAGAGCTCAAGGTCCTGTGCAAAATCCATCACATAAATGTGGTAATTCAAATATGTTTTTAACATCTTATTGGTTGTCATTTCCAGTTTCAAGCAAAACATGGAAGGAATGTGTTTTACTCATGAGTATGTAATGCAGGTTGAGCTCCTTGGTTATGCCAGTGGAGAAGACCATCTCTACTTGGTTTATGAGTATGTTCCAAATGGATCACTCAGCGATCATCTACATGATCCCGTAGGCAAAGGTACCTGATAAAGTTGGTACATCTGTTTCAAGTTTTTAAGATTATCTCAATTGTAATATAAGCATAATTAAAGAAAAATCCAAACTGCAGAGCAAACAATGAATAATTGGTACACATGTTCATATTTACTTGAAATGCTTGCATTTAAGTTACTTTCATGAAGGATCTAATTAAATAGGCTGTCTGTGAAAGCAAAAACCCTGCCTTGTTATTTTTCGTCAAAAGTCAGGTTGGATGTAGAATGTCCATCAGGAAGATTTTGGTCCCCAAAAGCTGCTGGGACTTTCTAACTCAGTTGTTCCAAAAGGCAGTTGAGATACTAGTGTTTCAGCACCAACTAGCTCCTAATAGTAATTACTTTTGAGCCAGGTCGCCAGCCTCTTTGCTGGACCACAAGAACCCAGATAGCATTAGATGCTGCAAAAGGCCTTGAATACATTCATGATCACACAAAGGATCGCTATGTGCATCGTGATATAAAGACAAGCAATATTTTACTTGATGAAAGCCTAAGAGCAAAGGTACTCCATTCATAGTCCTACATTGCTACTACCAATATTTTTATATCGATTTTCATGTGTCATAGGCTCTAACTTGTAATATAAGCACAATCTTTTCCTTTGATCTGCATCAGTACCATCTTACAGGATAAACACTTGGTTACTAAGTGCTTCTCAGCTACTTTAGGGAAAAGGGGAAGGAAAATAATTTGTATACAGCCTTACCCTTACATTTTGTAAAGAGGCCGTTTTCATGTCTCAAACTCCTGATCTACAGGTCTCTAAAAATGCAACTTAAACATTGCGCCAGGGCATTGGCCTCACAAGACTATGATGGTGAAATGTTGATACTTCCTGTAGAATCTTTTGTTACACTTATGACATCGTTAAGGTTGTAGAACTGACCCAACACGCAGCTTTCACTTTTAAAGTCCCTGTTAGCTGTAATTCTTCCGATGACAGCCATTCTTACTTACCAAAAAGGATATGCTACTTCCCATGTTTAGTCCACTTTCTTAAACTAGCTAGCATGTTTGATAGGTTGCAGACTTCGGACTGGCAAAGTTTGTTGGAAGAACCAATGATGAAGATCTCATAGCCACACGACTTGTTGGAACACCAGGATATCTTCCACCTGAGTAAGTTCAAATTTATATATCAATGCCAATATGGGGAACTCTTACTTTAGCTGATATTTGCTGTTTATTTGTTTGTAAGATCCGTGAAAGAACTCCAAGTGACTCCCAAGACCGACGTGTTTGCTTTTGGAGTGGTTTTGGCAGAGCTAATAACTGGTCAACCTGCAATTATACGTGACAAATGGGAGCCCAATAAAGTGAAATCACTAATCACTATGGTACGCTAACATTTCCACCAAAATCTGAATTAATGTGGTCCAAGTTGAAAATCTCATTTTTAACTGTTTCTCCACAAACTAGTATTAGGACTTTTAGCCCAGTCAATCATAACTATAGCAGGCGGCCTGAAACTCCTTGCCATTGTTGCAGATCAATGGAGTTTTCCGAGATAAAGATCCTGAGACTGCTCTTGAGTCTATTGTGGATAGAAATCTTCAAGGTAGCTACCCTATGGAAGATGTCTACAGGGTTAGCTATACAATCCATATGACAATTTTTTTTTTTTTTTTTGCTTGCATGCAATCCTCTCATGTTATGTGAATTATAATTCAACAGATGGCAGACGTAGCTGAATGGTGTTTGAGTGAACATCCAGTGGACAGACCAGAAATGCGGGAGATCATTGTGACACTCTCCCTAATAGTGGTTGCTTCAGTAGAGTGGGAAGCGTCATTAGGAGGGAGCAGCGAAATTTTCAGTGGGATATTAAATGGAAGATAATGAGTTTTATATCATGGAGTGACCAATAGTAGTTTGAGAGCAAATCATTTTGGTGTATAATCAGTAAGCTCAGCATAGCTGTACATTTGTGTAGTAAATTTCTTGCTTAGTTCTATGGAGAAAAATACACTACATATTTCGGATGAGTTTGCATGCTGAACAGTAAATTGTACATTAGAGAGGGGGGAGTATTTCAATCTTTCCTGAGGCAGCAGTACCTTTGAGCTTTTCCACTGTATTTTTCTCTTGCTGAACTCCATTTAAAGGCATAACAAACAACAAGAAAAAGAAAAAAAAAAACGAAAGAAACTTCTGTTGATTTGCAGTTTTATGCTTTTCTAATATTTGATTGTATTATATATGCTTTTCTGATGCTAATTAGGCACCATAGCTGTTTCAGACATAAAAAGTACCTAAACCACCCGAAATATGATAGATTACATCGAATTATCGGGGTTATATATCATAGACTAAGTTTTTCCAGGCTAAACGTTTATTTGGCTTTTCCAATGCTGATGTTTTATTTGATTGCTGACAACCTCTCTAGGAAAAGATCAAAGTCCTCCTCCCGACTCAATATGCTCACCCGGACACAATTTGGGTTCACACCGAAACGCTCTCCTCCCCTTGTCAATATCTTATGTGCCCGCAACAAGTTCTCACAGTCCATATCCTCCTTGCACTTCAGCCACGCAAATGCTGTTTAGAGACACCAAAATACAGATGTTAGAGAACTCACTCTTCAGACCCTATCAGTGAATTTCAATAATCTCATGTCCAAGGAGGCGTGTTCTGTAAATCCATACTAATTAACCGACTACTGCACTAACTCTATGGTTTATCGATCATAATGATTACTTTATGTTTCCTTCTAAATGCATTTCTTAGAAACATGTAAAAAATTTGAAATACTGAAATCGAGAGAATGTCTAGGATGATTTACCAGGATATGTTTCAGCATACTCTGCAGAAAAGGTGCAGTACTCCTGGGAGTATTTTGGAAGGCTGAAGATCTCACTCTTTTTGACAGTTTCCCTGAGCCTCTCCCATCGTTTGATCATGAGGCGTTTGGCACATTCAAAGAAATTCTCAGATTCTTTGGAACCAAAATTCTGATAGTCATCACAGATTGCTCCTATGATCTTAGCAGCTCGAAGCTGTGATTCTTTGGAGACACCGATGGAACTCACCTCCATGAACTTGACCATCTTTCTAGCCACTTCTTTGTCCTTGACCACAGCCCATCTTCAGAAAAGAAGAAAACAAACACATGAAAACATTGTCACTAAGCACGAGATAAATAGATGCAAAGTGCCAATTCCTAGAGCAGAACATGTCCTCCTCATGATAAGTCCACTCGACAAATTCACCATGCGATAATATTGTGTCATCAATAGTGTTATTAAGTATCTATTAACAAGCGCTGCCGGAATGCATACACAAAATCATTTATATTTCTAACTCGCTTACCCAATGCGTGAACCAGCATGCCCTGTGCACTTGGAAAATGTAAAGAGCATAATGTCATGGTCCGCTTGACGAGTGATGGGGGTGTAATGCGGCCAGTAGTAGGCAAAGTCATGAATCACCTGCCCGTCCCCGTGGTTCATCACCACTGCTTCTCGAATTGAACCATCCGGGTTGTTTGGCGATGTCACTAACTCTATATAAGGACCATCCTTGTCATAGCTGTACGCATCACCCTCCCATTTGTACAGCCCCGATTGCAGGAATTCCGTCACTTCTGCATAGCACTGCACAGTCCTCCAAAATTGTCATTTTTGATTTACCATATTCAAATAACACTAGGATAATCCAACCACAGCGTGATGAGTAAATGCTGTTACTTTAGTCTTTAGATTGTTTTCTAGACGTAATTTTCTAGCTAAACGAATAGTTATAATATGATTGACCGAATCTGTTTAAGTCTTACAAATAACTTGCATGTAAGGAAAAGGTTAATGCTTGTTAAAATCTTGAATAAATAGACATTTCCCTTTTTGCTTGCACCTGTGTTTTTCCCTCAAGTGGTACCTATTAGCGAGATCCTTGAAAATGTTCGGATACTCGTTAGCGAGACCCTTAACTTAGCTATAATAGAATTTACATTTTTGAAAGCTTGGGAACTATTTGATTAGTGGGACATGAATTTCATCAATATATGCAGTCTTTTTAACTTCCATTCATTCTGATGCAGAGAGGAAGTATAAAGAAATTAAAATCAATAGAGAGATCATACTTGGAGCAGCTTTTCTTTCCTAGGATAAGGTGCCCTGAGAATTATTGGGTTTCAAAACTAACCAATTAATGAACAGATATGTGTGGTTAGTGGGGTTAGCATCCATTATCATAAGATAACATGCATGCATGTGAACAAAGGATCAAAACATGATGCATGTTCATGTTCACCAAGAAAGTGCTTGGGTTTTTATATTTGTCAGAAAATAGAGGTAACATGATGTGTGTGCCTGCATTGGTCTTTGTAAGACAATACTGCAAGCCCCAAAACAACCTGTTTCCCAAGCAACTTTGCAGATTCTAGCCACTTGCATGGTGGGGATTAAAATCTTAGGAAAGTTAAAGATCATTTTTTCCTTTTCATTTCAAGTAGAAGGGTTTAACTATTCAATCGAATCTTATTCACAGTAAATATCAAGTTTTTATTTAAACATCTATGGAAAAAAACTTAAAGGTCAACAGGAGTATATATAAAAAGCTATTAAAATTCCTAGATGTTGCTTTTTTCTAAATATGCATGAGAAAGACATAGACAGGCAAGATTATATATAGAAATAGATATAATTGCTTCTTCTTTTTTTTTGTTTTTCTTATTTTGATGGCATAGAAAAGAGAGGCTTAATCAGTAAAAACGTGGTAGACTAAGCCTATTTAATAAATAGATGTAATCGAATACACCTATGCTAGTATTTTTCCCCAATATCGATAGAATCAAACACAACATGGAAGGTCAAGTTAAATCGAATTTTTTAGCTGCTTTTTAAAGTTCTTTTTTGAGGTGCTTTATGTATGATTCCTAATACTTCTATGTGCTGGACTCCTATCATACTAATTTATGAAAATCTTTTCCCGAAGCAAGGACGTAAAATTAGTTTTAATTGAAAAAGGCGAAGAGAAAAAAGAAAAAAGGAAAAGGTAATGAATTGCCCAAATGGAAAAGAGAAAACAGTGCTTTTGTTAGGTTGGAAAGAGAAAAAAGATTGTATTTAAGAAAACTTAATTAGGCCCAACCCCAAGGCATCGAAGTAAGAAAACAACGAGATTTTTCAACAAAAATAAATATTTCTAATTTCATCAGAGTAAACTATGTTCCTCCACAGAATCTATGTAGCTTGCACTACTCTTTTTTCACCTTTCCACTGGTGTCCCCAACACCATTAGGAGGAGGTGCCCTTAATCCCCGCTCGGAACGTAGTTTATAGTAATTAAGATTTGAACATTTAACTTTGGGTTAGAGTATCCATTCATCTCCAACCTGTTAACCAATTGAGTCGATAGGGATTTACCTTTCTCCATTATTAACGGACACTTCTTGAAGTTTATTATTATTATTATTATTATTTTGTGTTATCAATAATTAGGGAGCTGAGTACACGTGACCATGTTACCATGACCGCCTAGGGCCTAACATGATGCATGTTTGTTCATCCAAACATGTGTTGGTTTTGAGAAACATGTCTGTTCAGTTTGTCTAGGGTTTTGTATTTGTGTGCGTCTTCCCAAAGCATTTCCTGAACAAGCCACAAATCCATCCCCTAAGGATATTAATTCAACCGAACTAACTTGTCGCAGTTCCTTGTTTTTTTTTTTGGTTGAAGCTACTATCAAAGCCAACATACCGTGATCCCTTTAATTAATTAATTATGGCTCCCTAAGCTTGGTTAGGTCATAATTAAGTTTGTTTTGTGCATTCAAGTATAGTGTTATAATGAATCCAACTAGGTGGGTCCAAAGTAGCTCACAAACTTAATGGATAAATTACTTATAATAAAAATAAAAATAGCCAAGATTATGATTTTTTATGGGACATTTTAATGTCAACCCTTCATGATTTTTTGATGCAATCTTAATTGTAACGTAAACCAAGTAAATTAACGTATCAAATATATATATAAAGACAACCTGTCATTGACGACATACCGCAATACTCGGAAAGGTTCTTTGTAAGTGTTCTTTTTCATGCTTAATATAGTGATCTCTTTAATGATCTTCCTAACATTTGCTAAGATAACAAATACAATTATTTTCACGGTTTCGAATGTTAAATAGAGATTTTATTCAAAAAAAGAAAAAGCCAGTGTCTATAAAGAAGGTGATAAATGTTTTTAGTTGATATTTTAATAAATATCTTGAAGTTCTTGTTAACTTTAAATGAATGGAGATAATTTAAAATACATCTCTAAAACAATTGTTCACCGGAGAATGGACCGTTTGCACTCATGGGGTGTGCTTTCATCTTTCAATAATATTTAAAATGTGCAAATATTTCAAACTGTGGCTAAAGACCTAAAGTTAATACTAAATGAAATATAAATTTGGATAAATTTTAAAAATTTACTGGTAACTTGAAGAATATAAGCATATTTTTAAAAGTTAGGAAAAAGAAAAACACTCACAAACAATTCTGGGGATATTTTACGATTTGCCCATGATTGAATAAAGTGTCAAAAAAAAAAGGGGGGGGTGGCTTTGCCTTGGTGGCGCATTGTTAAAAGGTAAAGAATCTGAAAATGCGTGCGAAAATAGAATCAGAAAATGAGTGCTAATATACAACCCACTCTGGCATGGCCCAACTTGCCCAGCCCCATTCCAGTAACTGTAGCTGCTGGCCAGACGGCACGATTCTAAAACTGAAATCTCAACCGTATAGAGATTTAAAATGCTTTATCGGTAGAGATTTTAAAATGCGGTAAAAATTAAGTTATGAATTAATTCAATGATTTGAATTTTCTTAAACAAATTATATGTTACCAAGTTTTTGGAGAATGAGCTACATGATCAAAAGCAAGCAAATTAAGCAAAGGATTTGGGGGATTTAAATCCCAAATTGTTATTATTATTGTTTAATACATAGCTAATAGAAATAAATTAACTATTATAAATAAGTTTATAATCTCGAATAAGCTAATTCATCTGAAAACAACATCATTGTAACTCGTTAAGTTTCCAGACAAACCGTCTAAACCATTTTATTTGTATAATCCAAATATTAGGATTTAGATATAATCGTGACGACTCATACTGTTAACATCGTCATCCAATGTACGTTAAAAAAGAAAAAAAAAATTGTTATAAACGTAATAAAAGAGCATTATTATTCGAGCCATCGATACAGTTGTTGTGATGCATTAAATAAAATCTTTTAAAAATTCTGGCGCGATAATGATTTATAAAAACAAAATTAAAAAAAAAAAAGAGAATTAAACAAAAAATGATGTTGGGATCAAATAAATGAAACTAATTAAACTCTAAGAAAAAATTATTAAATAAAAGTTAATATCATATTTAATACTTAAATTTAATTATTTTTTATAATTAATTACTTAAAATTTAAAATATTAATTTATTATTCATAAGTTTTTTAATATTATTTATAATATTGAAACGTGATATTTAATTATATTAAAAATAAAAAATTTAAATAATAAATTAATATTTTAAAATTTTAAATAGTTTATTATAAAATAAATAAAATAAAGATATTAAATGTTATATTTACCGTTAACTAAACAACTAGCACTTATGCACTAAAAAAAAAAAAATCTATTTTTTGTAAGATGACTCTAAATGGTGAATTTTCGAAAAGGAACAGGAATGAAATCTTATGTGAAAAAATCGAAACAGTAAAGTAAAAGGCAATCATAGCAATATATCTCGTAATAATTAATAACTTACAGAGTAAAAAGGAGCAGCACAAACAACGCTGACGGGCTTGGGCTGTCGATCGACAGAGAGAGCGAAGAGGGAAGCCTGGAGAAGCTGCGTGGACCCCGTTCCCACCACAACATGGCGGTCCTCCACCACAGCATTCCGCACTACACGGTGGAGCCGCCTGATAGCAGCCTCCAACTCCACCTCCAGGAACCAGCACACATTCCCTTTGTTGCTGAAGTAACTCATCAATTCATTCCCATGAATCACCGTCGTAGACTTGTCCCCCGTACTCTTCCAGTACTCCTCGAACAGCGTTGGGTCACCACTGCCCAAAAATGCGACAGATTAGTGGACATGTTAGCATACATGCAACATAACCCAGAATCAGGGCCATTTAAGTTTATCATCGTTACGGGGAGGACGGGTCTTTATAAACCGAATCAGAGCAAAATACAGACACCACCTGTTTGTGAGGTGGCTGTATTTTTCCCTCATGGTCTATAAAGAATCTTGTCTTCTGAAGATACACGTCGAGGGGGTCACTACTAGAAAAGTTAGTCTTGTCGGACCCGGCTCGGATGGTTGACCCGGGCATACCGGGTTCAACCGAAAGTTAAACAACACTGACAAAAATTCTGCCTGTAATCAAATTTGAGTTAAATTAGATACTGGGAAGAGAAAGAGAAAGGACTTACTGGTCGAGATTGATGATGGAGTCAGGTGAGAGAGGAGAAGGATTATTGGGTATGCCAGTGCCATTGCCATTCGGAATGGAGGAATGATTGACCCGAACTGTGTTCTCAGTGCCACACATTATTCCTTTACCAGATTTCACACTGTAGACACAGCTCTCTTCTCTTTTCTCACACCCATTTATAGAGGCAACGCAGTACCTATACAAAGTAATGGAACTGATTTAGGTAATTTTTTTTAAATAAAAATTATACACACGATATATATCTTTTTTAGAGTAATTGCTAATAAAATATAATATATGATTTAATGGTAAATGTAAAGACTTTTACTGGGTTCAATAGCATTTTCAAGTAATGTTTATTACTTTAATTGTATTCTCCATTTACTTCTTTTTTTATTTTTTTATAATAATCAATAATATTAAATTTTATTCATTATTAAATTATAATAAACTAACTAAATTATCTTAAGTGCTATTTATTTATTAGTAGTATATCATAAATAACAATTATATTAATATTACAAATATTTAAGTCTTATCTCATAAAATATTAACAAATAATAATAATCATATTATTAGATGTATTTTTCTTATAATTAGTATTATGAAAATAAATATAGATTTTTGAATGATTAATTATATAATTAATCATATGAAATTGATAATATTTATAATATTACTAATGATATAATTTTGTAGAGCTATTATTTCGAAAAAAATAAAAAATACTTATATTTATATTATATTATTTTTTTAGCTTTATTTAAATATTTAAAAATATTATATCACTTACAATATATATATATATATATATATATTATAACTTGCGTGTTATAATTTTAATTTAAATATAATAACTATGACCTCTCCAATCCCATATTTCTATATCCGCCTTACAAAGTAACTTTACACAATATCAAATACAATGAGTCCTTTAGAGATTTTCTTTTCTTTTCCTCTTTTCTAAGGAAACAAGGCTTGGAGCTTACCTCCCAAGATAAGGAGATGTAACTTGTAGGTACCCGTGATATTTTTTTCCTAAAATTAAAATAATAATAATGATAAATATTATATATACTTAAAAAAATCATATAAAAGTTTGAATTTTTTTTTAATTTCCATATTTTAATTAATTTATTTTTTGGTAACACATTTTAATTTATAAAAATTTAGTTTCTTACCTTAAATGAAAAACATAATATAGAAAAGTAAAAATAATCCAAGCGAAGAGAATTTATTAATTTAGTGAAATCAAATGTCAGCTGTTTTAGAAATAAAGGATATACTTATAATATGAAGGTCGATTAAAAGAATATTAATAGCAAAGGGTTCATTTTTTATATATGTAACACTAAAATCAATTTCTTCTAGATAGGCAACACGCAGTGTAACAATAGCATATATACTATGGCAGTTATATTAATTAGTTGCTTTGATTAGTTTGAGTACATTGCCTGATTAAGCTTATATTAAATGGCTATTGGGGTGGGAAAAACCTCAGTGTTGCGGCATTCTAAAATAAAAGGTAGTATAATCTTGCTTTATGGTGCATAATGATATATATATTGTGATACATCTAAACTATTATATTCGATTTCTTTCCTTCTCCCTTTCTATTCTCTTTCTATCTAACATTATATGGAAACTTTAATACAATAATTTTTTCTTTCTTTCATCAATTTAATGTGTAACGTTAACTCTACAAGGAAGTTTATTACATCGGCTCGTAAATAATCTCATACTTCAAATATGTACCTTCACTAATGATCAAAAACTATAGATAATCTTTCCTTGAACATGTGCTTTTCCGTGTTCCTGAGATTTATTATCATTTATTTCGCAAAGTTTTAATATTTTTATCATTTATCAAAACCTTTATAATATAATAATATAAACATAGATTTTTTAATAAAACTGATTAGGTTTCATTTTTCCTCTTCAATAATTACATTAAGTAGTAATCTATATAGTTTTTTTGTATATATTTCATTCAATACATTTTGTATGAAATAAATATACACTTACTTATAGCGAAAGCTATCTCCGTGCAGGAATGGACCCATGTCCCTATGTCAGTAGTCAATTCTTTTTCTTTTTCTTTTTAATTTATTTATGAATGTCACATTACTCAGTTCTTGGTTTGTGAAAAAGAAAAATGAAAAAAATATTGTTTTCTATAAAAATATGTCTTAAAATTAATGTATTTAAAAATAATATTAAAAATATAATAATTAAAATCGTATCTTGAAAGCACTATTTTAAAAAATAAATATTGAATACTAAAAATTGATTTATTTTGAAATTGTAAGACACAATTTTGATGTAATTTAAAATAAAATATGATTTTAAGTATTATATTTTTGAGTTGTTTTTTTAGGATGGAATTTTAAGAATTTTTTTTTTCACTTTCCGGTAAAATTTGTGGGACAATAATATTAGTGACTTTTTCTACGCTTTTTCTTTTCATTTTAGTTGGAATCTCATCTTGTTATCATTACTTGATCACATTAATAAAGAAAAAGAAGTACAATATTGCATTTAGGTTTTGACTTTTCTTTCTGCCGTATCTGTCTCTGCATAGTCCCCTATATATTCATATTTTCCTTTTTAGAAAAAAAAAATGTTTTTGCATAAATTAAACTAACAACCGACACACTTGCGATGCATGCACAAAAATTAATATTTAGATAATAAAGAACCTTAAGATGGTTCTAGCGCAATTGAAACAATAAGACATATAATGTAGAATTTGAATTAGAAAAATATGGAGGGTGATTTTAGTTATTTTCACAAAATATAGAATTGTGAAATTTATGTATCTAAATGTGAAAGTCGGTAAAAAAAAAAAAATTAATGAAGTGGGAAGGAACTTGTAATAATTCAATTATTATTAATAATTTTTAACGAGCATATTTCATGTATTCACTTAATATTATAGATATTGACAAATGGAAAATCGTTTTATGAGTTACTTATTTCAATTTAATTGATTTGGTTGTCGTCATTTAAATATCTTCATATTAATGCATACTTTAGTACCACAATATCATACTGCAAACATTGAAATGATTAGTTTCTTTGATTTAAGATCGCCTTTTTTATTTTTCATTTTTACTCATTCTTGATAGTCCCTTATTGCATGACCAAGTACACTAAATTAATCTATCAAAATTCATTTCTCTGTAATGTAAGTATGGATAATTTGGCTTTAATGCATTTTTTTTTTTTTTGGACAAATGTATTATTAGGGTGTGGGCTAAAATGGTTACTATTGGTCGATTGGATGGGTGAATATTTACCATTCTCATCTTTCTGTTTTTAGCGTGTTTTTACTTTTTTTTTATTATACATTAATTCCTTATATAGATATATATTTGTGATTGATATAGATATTATAAAATTAAGGATAGTAAATATTTATCATTGAAGAAATTAAAGATATAATCCCATTCATGATAAGGAGACTTTTGGTGCCTGGGGATAAAACCAAAGTTTAGTGTTTATCCTATCCCTGTTGGCAGCAGTAACAAAATCAATGTTTTCTTCTTTAGCGCAAGAAAAATGGAAAATCAGTTAAGATTATGTTAGCGCCAAACTCGATAAGAAAAAATCGTCAGCAGGTAAATCGTGGCTAATATGAAAGAAGCGCTTTTCACTTGAATGTAAGGATGGGCATGGATTAGGGATGAGTCAATACGCACGAGTAAAGTGTAAAACTTTATTTGTATTTAATATATATATATATATATATATATTTATAAAATTTTAAATTAAAATTAGAGATTGACATAGAACTAAACAATAGGAAGGGTCAAGTTTTTCTTAATTAAATCAATATTATCATCATTCTTTAGAAAATATTTGCTTGTTATTGCAGTTGTATTACAATATATATGTAAAAGGATTTTGTTAGTAATTGCAGTTATAACATTTTTTAAAACCTAATGAAATGAATTTTTTTTTTTTAGAAAATGTATAACACCCTGAAACGCAGGTCGCACTATTGTTCGCTACGTGTTCTTATCTCACAAGAACACGTTAAGACTCTGAAACAACTCTAATGCATTTTAACCTATAACTCCTATATAAAAACATGTTATATATCCTCCAAATTTCAATGATAACTTAAACCATATTAAACATCTAACGTAGCGAAAGTCTTTAAACACCAAAATAACATTTTCAAAAGACAATATTTACCACAATCCAATAACAATAATTCTCCCAAACCTAATCACCATAATAGTAATGGTAATCTTCACCTTCTTCTCTCTGTGGTTCACCTAAACCCAAGTTATCTTTTAGGTTTTCATCTCCCTCAACACCTGCATCTAAAAATAATTCCCCAAATGGTGAGCTAATGCTAGTACGTATAACACAAACACATACGCATAAACAAACATAAACAAGTGTCACACATATCATGCAAAACTTAAATACAGACAACCATTTCATAATGTAATTTAGGTCTACAAGCAAACAACAGAGTACTCATGATCTCCTTAACGTACATAACACATTGGAGCATGACTTAGTGATTGGAACTACAACTACGAGCCCTATACCCATGATCCCTTAATCCTTAAACTTAGTAATGGGAACTACCACTACGGGCCCCATACTCATGTACACTTAAACCTTAAACCTGGTGATGGGAACTGCTACTATAGGCCCCACACCTATATCCACTTAACCACTTAAACTTGGTGATGGGAATTACCACTACGGGCCCTACACCCATGTATATTTAACTACTTAATCAACATTCAGCGCAAATTATTTCCAAGCATGACTCCATTAAGGACAACATCACATAAGGACTATTGGGGTGTTCCCTAAGGATCTGCCACTACGGGCCCCTAAGTTGAGCCAAGCACATACAACATACCACTTAAACACTTAAGCCAAATCGTTCAACTTAATCAATTTCAACACATATACTAACTTAAGCAAACATAGAAAAGCACACAAGTTACACGTACCTTGAATCCTAGACTTAAGCACTTCCCGATCTTGGATGTAAGCTAAGTTGAAATCTATTCAATCAACAATTACTTCTTAGTACTTAATCTAAGATCAATATCATCTCTTAATTCTCTTAATCCTATTTACTTAATTCTTAACTTTCTTAATCCTATTCCTTTAATCTTTCTAAGGCTTTACTAGTTATCTAGGTTGCGTAGAAAGTAATTTAATTTGAAGTTAAATAAATAAATAATTACTTTATACTTTATTCAACACGATTTGAAGCACAACTATGTTAAGGGTTGCGTATCTTTCGATATAAAACTTGGTTTCAATACGGTTCGAACACGACCGTGTTAGGAGGTCGTATTCCTCTTCATTCAACACAGTCTAAACACGATCGTGTTAGGAAGCCGTGTATCTCTCAGCATACCTTTCCATTTCAACACGATCGAAACACGACCCTTGTTGGGAGGCCGTGTTACCCTTAACTTAACACAGTCGAAACATGACCGTGTTGATAGGCTATGCTACCCTTAGCAATCTCCACGAACCCTAATTCTTTTACTTCAATTCCTGCAAAACTCAATCCTAGATATTCCTAAGCTCATTTAAGTCTCTAAAATACGTAATTACAATTAATTTACATAGATTTGCATACTTGCTTCAATTTCCACAATTCACAAATCTCAAGTCGTCAATTCTCCGTTCTCGTACTTCCCTTCACACACCTTGTTTTCTATATGAACAAACGACGCTCATAACTATAAATTCCATAAATCCTAATTTGACTTTAGTATGGAATTCCTTACCCTTTTGTCTTTGGAGTTTGATCGCCCCTTTTTCCTCTCGTCCCTAGGGTTTCTTGTAGGGAGTGTCTGTCCACTACGGTTCTATTCCACTACTCAGAATGACAGAAAAGGGGCTCTCTAAGTTAACTTGGAGTATTTATATTGTCCGTGTGAAATGACAAAATTGCCTCTCAAAATTTTATAAAGTTTCATCATCGTCCTTAGCTCTTTATGATAATACCTATTAAATAAATAGTTAAAATTTCATGTATTACAAAATGATTAAGGGTGTTTGGTGTACTTCATTAGAGGTTAAAAGAATAAACTTTTTTATCTTTTTAGCAATGCTAAAAAAAAACATGTTGAATATAACTTATCATGCAATCAATCATTCAATATCCACATTCAAATAAAAAATGTTACTAAAAAGTTGCATAATTGGTAAACTTGCTAATAATTTATGTGATAAAACCAAAAAAAAAAAATTGTAAAATAAAATGCAATGCAATTACTATTTATTATGCACTACTAATAAAAAATAACAATTCAAGAGAATTTATTGAGTCAAATATATTTTTGCATCAAATGAGTTTAATGTATTAGTTATTTATTGTGAGGAAACGTTAAAAAAAGTAAATAAAAAATGTCATTCAAGTAATAAATATATCTTAAAAAAGTGAAATGACATTTGTGAGATTTGAATTCGAAACCTTATATTTATAAAATAATCACATAACTACTTAACTATACGCAAATTTATGTTAATAAATGTTATTTAAAATATATATATATATATATATATATATGTATATATTACATTTTTAAAAAATTTAAACCAAACCAACAAAACCCCACAAAAAAAAAGTCCCTAACTAAAATCTATCTTATAACCTCTTGGAAGTCAGAACTATGGCAAAACTTGTATCCTGTTTATTTTACAGATTCCAGAATGCTCTATTTAGCCTGTAAATTATTTATTTTTACTATTTTTCCATTTAAAATATTATAATAATTTACATCCAAGATCACAACATTAAACCAAAAAATCAGTACAAATTTAAATATAAATTATGAATGCAAACACATTGAATTACAATAAATAGACACAAAATAATGATGAAACACAATATACAAAAATCAAGTACCAACTTGAATTGGAAATGTGATAAGCATCTAACTATATGTCTAAGAGTTAATTTTTTTTTTTTTGGCCAATGACTACTACAATGGGGAGGGAGGAATTGAACCTTATCCATTCTACTGAAAGACTAGTGCTCATACTACTATGTTTTGAAGAGCCTTAGCGACTAAAAGTTAGCTTATAATGGTAATATTACAAGTTGATTGAGTTGGTTAAATATTCATTATATTTGTCATATTTAATTATATTTGTTAATGTTTATTTGACAAGTGTGTATAAGCTTGCACATATTGAAAAATTGGAAGGTACCACATATAGATCATATAGTTTATGCAGTATAAGTTCTAAGTAGGTTTAAAGATGGGTATATGGTTATAGTCAGTATCAAACCTTGTAGGTGTAGGTTTTAGGGATGCCACCAAGTAGGTCATTATAGGATGCCCGATCTAATTGACCTTATAAGGTTATGGGACAGGGGTTTAAAATCCTATAAGGTTTTAGGTTGAGTTTTGAGACTTAGAAAAAACCCGACGGAAAACCTAAACTTGGCTAAAAATAATTAATATATATAACTACATTTAAAGCTTATTACATAATTTAAAAAATTAATAATGAATAAAAATATTACTTCTCTAATTTGAGTTTTGAAAGGAAACCCTAATACCCTTATCCACTCTTACTCTTACAATGGTTTATGTTGTTTAACTTTAACTTGTGATTTTGTGAAGAAAATATGAAAACATTTAATTTGACAAGCATATTAATGAGTCGGGTCACGTCATAAAAAGGTTTGAAAAAACTCTACAGGGTTGAGTTTTGGTAACATGGTAAAAACCTTATAGGATTTTGGGGGTGGGATCTTAGGTTGCCTTATAGATTAGCGAGTCGGATTCAAATTTGATAAAGCTTATTCCAAATCCAACCTAATAACATCCCTAGCAAGCTTCAGAGTTTTGCAGATAAAACGTAGCCTAAGACTTCTATTAACCCTCTTGGAGCCTACCAGTCATGCTAAGTATAATAGGTTCTAAGTTGGGAAATAAAAATTATAAGAAACTGAAAAAACATGTTAAATAATAAAAAGAGGTAATCTAAAATAAAATTTAAAAGGAAAGTAAGATAAGTATGAAAGTTAATACATATACATGAAAACTAAATTAAGTGCATAAACATAATTGGTGGGAATTCGATCAAGATAACAAGTTGGGGACAACAAATATTCACCCATATATATGTACTTAATGGAGATAAGCATTATATCTCTAAGATAGGAAACTTAAGCTTATGGAAAACTCTACAAATATGAGCTTAGGTTCTCTATTACAAATTGCTCTAGCAATAGATCACTTGCTATAATAAGAAAGAGCACTACTTGCTAAGTAATTTCACGTTCGACATTGAAACTCAATATTTTTCAATTAGAAATTGAGATTAAGATCGAATAATCAAAACCGTGAACCTAATCAATGCTTAAAATTAATGTTCCCATAATCAGTAACCTAATTTCTAGGAATAGCCTCTAAATCAAACAATTTTAATCTAGACGTTAGTTGTGAAATATTAATAAATGGAAAGAATCAATAAATTAGAAACCTAATTTAAAACTAGATAAACAAAATCCTATATTCAATCTTTAAAGGAAAATTTGTAAACTTTAGCTTAATTTTTCAGCATACTAAATTAAAAAGATTTAGAATTTACAACATTTATATTTATCCTTAAAGTTTTATAAGTCACTTAAACTCGAAAGTTTGAGAGGCAAAAGTCCAAAAAAGTTTGTAAAAATAACCTTATATGATCATAAATGATGCTAAAGACCACTTGCACAAAACGTAAGAAAAAAAAAAAAAAGAAAGTTGAAAACATGACAAAGTATAGATGAGCAAAACCAAGATAGTCAACCATCAAACCATACAATTGACTGCATTTGAATCAATCACCTAAAAGACTAATGTTCATGTTACTACGTTTTAAGAGCCTTAGC
Source organism: Laguncularia racemosa (assembly GCA_037954665.1). Lineage (NCBI taxonomy): Eukaryota > Viridiplantae > Streptophyta > Magnoliopsida > Myrtales > Combretaceae > Laguncularia > Laguncularia racemosa. The sequence continues at coordinate 1,521,527 of JBBMOL010000066.1, forward strand.
AATTAAGAGTTAGTTTATAATAGGGATATTATAAGTTGATTGAGTTGGTTGAATATTTATTATATTTTTCATATTTAATTATATTTATTAATGGTGTTTGACAAGTGGGTATAAGTTTGCACAGACTGAAAAATTATAAGGTACCAATATATAGATCATATAATCTATGCAATACAGGTTTTAAGAAGGTTTGAAGATGGGTATATGATTATAGCTTAGGTAGCGTTTGGTTGGCATTGGAATCCGGCACTGGATTGGACAAAAATTTTTGTCCTCCGTTTGGTTGCCATCCTTGAAGCAAGTACTGGACTAAACGGGAATATGGTACTGGACTAAATCAGAAATATTAGTACCGTGTAGAATTCGGGACAAAAAATTCGGTACTGGACTATCCTTCCTTCGATAGATACACGGTCCTACTACACGGGCGTGTATACAAACCGTGTATGTCTCTGACTCAGTGAACTCTGGGCGTGTATATTCCACACGGCCGTTTCTAATAGCCGTGTATGCCTCTGGCTTCTTTGTTCTTCATACACGGTTTACTACACAGGTGTGTATTCCAACCGTGTACTAATCTAATAAAATAAAATTTTATTTTATTACACAAACAAATAAAATTCAGCTAAATCCTTAGATTTTTAAATATTTATATATTTATAAAAATATAAAAATATATCTAAATAATAAATATTATAAAAATATTTATATAATATAATATATACCAAATATAATATAAAAAAATTATATTATATTATTTTTTTATTTTGTAATATCTAATATTTTTTATCGTTATAATCTAAATGCTAGCTAAAAGTATATTTTTTTCCTTAAAAGACCATATGTTCTAATCAGATTAGTTTAATTTATGATTAGTTTGGTTTAATTAGTTTTTTACCGAACCTTACATATTGAGTTAAAACTCTCATCTAGGTAAATACGTCATCTTGGATGGATTTTCTAATTTTGAAGTCCTTCAATGACTTGTTTAAAGTGGTTGATGGATATGTGGATGGTTCAGTATAAAAGTGTTTCATATTTTCAGTGACATATTCAAAATCATAAATAATGTATTATTTTATTAAATATAACATATTTCCTAAAATATTTAATAATATTTATTAAACCTGCAAATCATTTTTTGTTATAATAATATCAAATATATATAAATAACTATGATATAATTAAAAAAGGAAAAATTATCAATTTTACGCTGTCCAGTCTAGTACTTTGCAATTCAAACACTGAACAGCACAAAAATCCTTGTCCAGTACTGAACAAACCAAACGTGGTACAAAAAAATTTTTTGTCCAGTCCTTTATTTTTAGTCCAGTCCAGTACTCCTTGTTCTGTCCAGTACCAGTAACCAAACGATACCTTATACCCTACCCTGAAAGTGTTGTTTTTAGGGATGCTACCAAGTAAGTCATTATAGGATACTTGATCTACCTAATCTAGTTGACCTTATAAAGTTATGGGACGGGTTTTGGAAAAGGGTTTAAAACCCTATAAGGTTTTGAGTTGAGATTTGGGACTTAAAAAAAATGATGGGAAACTCGAACTTGATTAAAAATAGTTAATATATATAACTACATTTAAAGCTTATTATGTAATTTTAAAAATTAATAATTAATAAAAATATTACTTCTCTATTTTGAGTTTTGAAAGGAAACCCTAATACCCTTATCCAATCTTACTCTTTTAGTGTAAAGGGTTAATTTTATTAGATTAGAACTCTATATATTTGTAACGTCTCGAAACCCAAGATAAGTATAACTCCTCGCGTGACCTTACTAAGTAAAAACATGCAAAAGTTTAGACGCTACAAATCTCCATTATTTACAATCGAGTATTCATAATGGTAAATAAAATCATTATTCACATACAAGATGATAGAAAGAATATCTATCATAAAAAAGATATCATAAATAGTTTCCTCAAATTATTATAGCAGAAACATTTAACAATTTAAATACTACAAGAATATCAAATCCATTAAATAGAAACATTCAATCTTCATCTCTATATTCATCTGTCTACTAACCATTATAATATACATATTTTACATTCTCCTCAATATGTTGATCCAAATCTAAAATGGTCTCATTGTACCTTACAACTTTCCCTATAGTACCTACAACTAAAAGTGGTCTCACAAGGGATGAGCTAATGCTCAACACAATGTATCCCTACACACACATACGCATGTCATGCTAGAACATCAACAAAAACATAATGTAACATGTTATTCATAGACCATTCATCATCTTTTCACATCATTTAAATCAATACACAATCACATGATTATAAATATCATACAATCTTTCAACAAACATATATATCTATACGACAAAGGGTACTCCCCTTTTGTTCATGAGTCTAATCTATACACAGATAGTACATATACGGCAATAGTTACTCCCTACTGTCTATGAGTCCTTTCACATCTTGCATAAACATCCTTCCACAATACACACAAACATCCTTCCACATTCAAGACATGCATCCTTCCACACTAAATATCCTAAATTTACCCGGATTATTTTGGTACATAACTCCACTAAGAACAACATCACATACCAATCATTGGATTGCCACCCTAAGAACATCAACCTCACTCGTTTTCTCAGACCCAGCCAAACATACTCACATGCACAACCAATCATATTAATTTATAATAACATTTAATCTACACACATTTCTAAACTAACAACCATAAACAACAAACATGGTATACACATACCTTAATATCCAACAGTTGACCTCCTTACACTTTTACAATTTCACAATTCATCACACATATACACATGCACAATTGTGTACACTTAGGTTTACAAATGAACAAAATAGAATAAAGTAGGGAGTGTTCTGAATCAACATAGCCGTGTAGAAGGCTATGCAAAGGGACACGAGTCTAAACACAGTCGTGCTAGTAGTCATGTATCTTTTTGTGCATTTTTATCAATTCAGCATACCTAAGTATATGGTCATATATTTGGTTGTATACTTCAGCACGGTTGGGTACGCGGTCATGTACTACGACCATATGCCATTACGTGAATTTGTGCATTTTGACATGCTTAAGTACATGGGCATATCGAGTGATCATATATTTTTCTGTACACTTTCGCATTTCAGCATGGGTAAGTATACATGCTTATACTTAGCCGTATAAGTAACTGTTTATCACAAATTTCCCATTTTCCAATTCATAATTTTTTTTCTTAACCTAATTTCTAAGGAAATATGTCTAACTGATCCAAAATTGTGCTATTCCTAACACATTACAAGGGGATTTTGTACTTACTTGTTCCGAATTACAATTTAGATTCTCTGCTTGTCCATTCCTATGCCCGTTTTGTCTCACTCCTCGTTTCAATTTCTAATCACATGTCATTAGATGGTCTTAGGGTTATGAGTTTATAATTCTATACAAATATTCTAATGATTGAACTCCTTACTTATACAAAAATGTTGATTTTTACTATTTTCCTTTTAGGCTACTCCGTGGTCTTTGAGGGAGTTTTCTGGAATGGCGCTTAGGGTTCTGTAATGCAAATGGGAAAAGGTTACATTAGGTCAAATGGGATTTAAATACCTTGACTTTAAAATGACCCATTTGCCCCCATCTTTTTATGTTAATTACCCTTTTAACCTTGACTTAAATTTTTAATAAAATGTAAATATATACATTTTTATATATATAATTACCCGAGTATTTACATTCTCTCCCCTTATAAAAATTTTCTTCCTCGAAAATTACCTAGATTATGGAGAAGTTCGAGATATCTCCTTCTTATATCTTCTTCTAACTCCCAATTTGTCTCTCTCTCTCTCTCTTTGGTTGCTCTATTGTACCTTGACATATTTGATAACCCATCTTCTCAGAATCTATTCCTCAGTGTCTACGATCCTGATAGGTTTCTCTATTGTTGTGAGATTTAGCTGGATTTGTAGAGGTTTTAATGTAGTGATCTGATCTGAGTTTGATATATACTTCCTTAGCATAGAGATGTGGAATATATCATGTACTTCAACCATATTTGGTGGTAATGCCAGTCTGTATGTTACCGATCCAATTCTTTCCAAAACTTCAAAGGGTCCTACGTATCTGGGGTTCAATTTACCCCTTAGTCTAAATCATACTACTCCTTTTCTAAGTGAGACCGTCAACAAAACATGGTCTCCCATTTAGAACTCTAATGGGCATCGTCTCTTATTTGTATAGGACTTCTAATGGCTGTAGGTTAACTGCATCCTCTACCTGATTAACTTGACTTTATCTACTACATCTTGTACTATATTAGGTCCCAACACTTGTTTCTCACCTACCTCATCCTAGTGTAATGGCGACCAACACTTTCTCCCATATGATGCTCCATATCATGCCATTTGGATAGTAGCTTAATAATTGTTAATGTAAGCAAACTCTATTAAAGGTAGGTGTTGATCTTAATTTCCACTAAGATCTAATGCACACACCCTCAACATTTCCTCTAATATTTGAATAGTTCGCTTTGATTAGCCATCCATCTGTAGGTGAAAAGTCGTATTGAAATGTAACTTTGTTCCTAGTGCCCTATATAAACTATTCCAAAATCTCCTAACAAATTTGGTATTCCTATCTAATACTATTGAGATCAATACTCTATGTAACCTCACAATCTCTTTGATATATATTTGAGCTAACTTCTCAAGCTTATACCTAGTGCCTATAAATGTAAAATGAGTAGAATTTGTGAGTCGGTTGATAAGTGTTAAAAGAACCTTATTTATAGTATTTATTGAATATGATTTTTTATGAATTTTGTGTGAATTTATTAAGAAAAATATACTTAAGTACTTAATATTTGATTTTAGGGTTTGAAAAGTGAAAATTAAAGTTTTAAAGAAGATTCAAGCAAAAACGTGGCTACATTTGGCAAAATATGAGAAAAGATTATTTTTACGTGTGCACAACCATCAACATAGTCCTGCTAATGCTAGTGCTAGAGAGCAAAAAGTGATTAGAATGCATCGTGAAATTGTACCTTAGTTACTGCACAAGTGGTGTAGAAAGTAGTGCTGAAGTAGGAAATCTGCCTAGAGAAAAAACTACAAGAATTCCATAGTGCAAAACCCCAAGCACGGCCATACAGGAGGTCGTGCAGAACCCAAAACACTAGAATTTCACTTTTTTTTAGAGTACATGGCCTCGAGCATAGACATGTACCAAGTCGTGCATGTTACTGTATTTCCTAGACTATAAAGACTCACTTCATTACGAAAATTAGGGATCTAATTTTATTTTCCCATATAGCCACTCTAAAACCCTAGGAGAGAACAATCACACATTTGGAAAGCAAAATATGCTGGAGAATAATCGGAAATCACTAAACACTTACGGGAGTTTATTCTTTTCATCATTAATTATTATTACTTCTCTAAATTTCTCATGATTACTGTAGATTGCACAAAGGAGTAGATTTATATGCCCTGCATCTTGTGAAACTCTAAACCATGTGATTGAATTACTTATTGATTAATTAAAAGTCTATGTCTTTATGCATACAAATTGATTACATGTATAATTCTTGTTAGATAGAGAGGGATCTCATCTAATAGCATAGATCTTCATGAATAGAAAGATTGTATGTTTTACCTAGAGGTAAGAAGACTTCAATTTTCTGCATAAAAATTTAATCTTTATTTAAGAATTGTGAGCTTAATGAAATCTTATAGGGCAATAGTAAGGGAAAGGTCTTCACTATTCCGTATAAGGTTATTAATTAATTAACTTGAAGGAGTAATTAGTTTAATTGAGAATTTCTACAGTACAAAGCATAAACAATTAGTTAATCAATATCTTATTATAAGAAAGTTAGGGCTTAGAGTGAATCAAGATGAAGGGTATGTCTTTGTAATTGAATTCATTTATTACTATGATTATAATTAATCTTAGGGTTATTAGATTAGTTAATTAGTGATTTAATTTTTAATTTCACATTAAAATTTAGATTAGATAGTAGAAAAACGAATACTAGTACTTGTTTCTAAGATCCTTGAGGATGACACTTGTTGCGATCTATACTAGATTAGATAGGTGTACTTACCTAGGTGGATCGTTAAATTTCTTTGGGTTTATAAATTTATAATTTGATATGATCGGATAAACAACCCATCATCAATCCACAATCACTCATATAGTGTCTAACTTAGTCACAGATCTAGGTAGTGTTGTGACTAAGTCCATGATCACATATTTTCATTTCCACTCTAGTATTGGTAGGGGTTGTTACATGCTAGCGAGTCTCTAATGTTCAATTTTTATATGTTGGCATGTTAGACACTTTAATACATAATTTGCAATTTCCCTCTTCATATTCCTCCACCAGTAGTGGCACTTCAAATCTTTATACATTTTAGTACTCTCATGGTGAATAGTACTCAGAATAAAGTGCCTCCATGAATATCTCATTCTTTATTTCATCTATTCCTAGTACACATAGCCTATGACCATACCTCAACACTCCCTCTTCATCTTTATTAAATTCTATTACCTTTCGACCCCCAATTATTTTCTTAATCTCCTGTATCCACACATCATTAGCTTGTGCAGCTTTTGTTTTATCTATTAGTACGAGTTGTATGTGTAAGTTGGTGAGTCTAACTTCAATTTCTTAAGTTACAATCTCTAAATCTAGTTTATATATATCTTCCAATATTTTCCTTTGAGTTGTAATCAAAGTCGCTAAATTATCATCCATCTTCCTGCTAAGTGCATCAGCAACTACATTCGCCTTCTCAGGATGGTACTAAATCTCTATGTCAGTCTTTTATTAGCTCTAGCCAGTTTTTCTATCTCATGTTCAATTCTTTCTAGGTAAAAAGATACTTGAGGCTCTTGTGATTTGTAAATACCCTACACTTCTCCTCATACAAATAGTGTCTCCATAATGTGAGTGCAAGAATAATAGTTGCTAACTCTAAATCATGCGTCAGGTAGTTCTTCTCATAGGGCTTTAACTACCTGGATGCATAAGTTATCGCCCTTTCATTTTGCGTTAATACACACCTAAGCCCTTGTATGGACGCATCACTATACACTATGAATTTCTCACCACTGACAAGTAAGGTAAGCACTGATGTAAAGATCAATTTCTCCTTCAGAGCTATGAGGCTTACTTCACGTCTGTCATCCCATATAAACTTCATCCCTTTTTAAGTTAATTTGGTTAAAGAGGTTGCTAACTTAGAAAATCCTTCTACAAATCTTCTATAATATCCAGCTAGCCCTAAGAAACTTCTAATTTCTATTATTGTCTTCGGTTTAAGCCATTCATTCATAACCCTTATTTTCTCAAGGTCTACAACTAATCCATCCTTATTAATCATATGATCCAAAAATGTTACCTACTTTAGCTAGAACTCACACTTCTTGAATTTGGCATATAACTTCTTCGCCTACGATCTACTAAAAACCATCCTTAAATGTTGTTCATGGTCTTCTTCATTTCTAGAGTATATTAGAATGTCATTAATAAATACAATGAAAAATTTGTCTAAATACTCCTTGAATACTCGGTTCATTAGGTCTATGAAAGCTACCAGTGCATTTGTGAGTCCAAATAACATTACTTGGGACTCATAATGACCATTTCTAGTTTTGAATGTGGTCTTCTAAATGTTGTTCTCCTTGATTCTCAATTGATGGTATCCAAATCACAAATTGATTTTTGAGAAAACTTAGGCCCTTTGCAATTGATCAAATAAGTCGTCAATCCTCGGGAGAGGGTACTTATTTTTAATGGTGACCTTATTTAACTCTTAGTAATCTATGCATAATCCCATGCTATTGTCTTTCTTCTTCACAAACAATACAGGTGCACCTTAAAGAAAGTCACTCAATCTAATGAACTTCTTGTTCAATAGTTCCTATATCTAGTCCTTTAGTTTTTTTTTTTTTTTTCCATTTTTGTAAGTGCCATACAATATGGGGCTTTAGATATGGGAGCTGTACCTAGCACTACATCTTTACCAAATTCAATTTTCCTTGCTGAGGGTAAACCCGGTAGATCTTTAGGAAATACTTCAATGAATTCCTTTACTACCTTTAATTGATTAATCTTCACTACGTCTTTAGCTTCAACTATCACTAGAGCCATCATACTCTTACCTTACAGTTCATATGTTGGCAGCTCAGTTGACCTACATGCTTCTAGCTAGAAACAAAACTATCCTCCTTTCAATGTACTGAAATGGATTATCATATCATGACAATCAATTGTTACATAATGTTTGATCAACCAATCCATTCCCAGTATTACATCAAAGTCTATCATTTCTAGCACTAGGAGATCTATAACTAGTATTTTACCTTGCACTTCTACACTAACCTTTCTACATATTTTATTTAATTCTCTACCCATGCCTATTGATGTACTCAAATTCAACACGGTATTCAATACCTCAGTACATATATTATGCATACTTCTAAATGCATTAGATACACATAAGTGTGATGCACTAGTATTGAATAGAACATATGCCTTAGCAAAATGTATCAATAGTGTACCTACCAATATCTCTGTATCTGGAGTGTCCTATTGCTGTAGTGTGAACACTTGTGTTGGTGCCTTTTGTCTTAGTCTCGTGTGTTGAGGTTTGCCACCATTATTCCTAGCTTGATGTCTCCCTACTTATGCTAGCTACACATTCTACCCTCTAGTGTTTAGGTAATTAACCATTCTATGATCTCTTTATTTGTAGGAGAAATAGAATGTAAGGGGTATTGATTTCTCTAGAAAGCTTTTGCTATTATGTCCTATCTTTCTGCATGAAAAATAAGTACCTCTAGCCATTTGCATTCATTCAGTTCATGTGGTCCATAGCATCTCATACACTTGTTACCTTGACCCATTGATGAGGTCCTAGCCTAAGAGGAAGGCATTGCAATGACCATAGGTCTGGTTTGCATGGTATGGAGTTTCTTACCCTTTTCTTGAATTACAACACCCTGGGTAGGTCTCTTTCCTAGCATAATCCTAATGCTTAGTGTCATTATTTCTTCAATTCTCTTACAACTTTATTCTAGGAGCTTGGCTTTATTTACCACTTTAGAGTAAGTGTTTAGTTGGAATGCACCCACTTCATGTTGTAAAGTGGGTTCAAGGCCCAATGCAAACCGATGAGCCCTAGACTTCTCATCAGCTCTAAAAGCAAGTGGCATAAATTTGATTAGACTGTTAGGTTCCACCTCATACTCATCTACCGATCTCTTCCCTTGATAGCAACTATAGTACACTGCCTCCATCTTGTCCCTTATGCTACTAAGGAAATATTGTTCATACAACATCTCCTTAAACCTTTTCCATGGCATTGGTCCTACAATGAGTCTTGAAGCACTCGACCACCACTCAGAAGCCAAGCATCTCAATAGATAAGTAGCATATTTCACTTTCTCATCATTAGGAATTCTCGATGCTTTAAACATCTTTTCCAACTCATCACCCCACTACTCAGGATCCAGTGGATCATCTACCTTAGGCTTGAACTCTCTAACCATTCTAACAAAACGGTTCAGACTCACTTACCCAGTAGGCCTCTCTCCAATCTCCCCTATCATCTGCGCTTGTCTCACATTTAGCACTTGCAACTCTTGTATTTGTTGTTGATGTTGTGCCACCACTCTTGCTAGAGTATTAATGGCCTCTAGCATTTGCGCAACATTGACCTAATTTCCTCTTTGTCCATGTTGAGGAAGCCTAGGTGGCATCCGATTATTAAGAGCATCACCTCTAGCTCCTGAAATTAATTCTAATACTAAAATTCTCTTAGGTATTCTACAAAATGAATAGGAATTGTCTCAAGATATCATATTATATCAGTGATATAGTAAGTACAGTTAGGATAAGTATTTATTCACAAATGTTAGTCCTATTTACTACATACTCTCGTCATGTAACATTGTCTTGAAGATCTTATTCTTAGGTGGTCTAGAGGTCACATTTATTCACAAATGTTAGGCTTTGATACCACTTAAGCTGCAATGCTCCGGAACCCAAAACAAGTACAACCTGCCATGTGACCTCACTAAGTGAAGACACACAAAGGCTCAGACACTACAAATGTCTAATATTTATAATCGAGTGCTCATAATGATAAATAAAATCATTCTCCACATACAAGAGGTTAGAAAGGATATCTATCCTCTAAGATATATCATAAAAAGTCTTATCAAATTATTATAGTGGAAGCGTTTAATAACCTAAATACTACAAGAATATCTAATCTATAAAACAGAAACATTCAATCTCCATCTCTATATTCATTGTCTATTAATCATCATAATATAAATAATGTATGTTCTCTTAGTATTTTGATCCGTCTCTACAACGGTCTCATCATACTCTACAACTTCTCCTATGGTACCTGTGACTAAAAATGGTCCCACGAGGGGTGAGCTAATGCCCATCACAACATATGCACATGCCATGCTAGAACATCAACACTAACATAATGCAACATGTTATTCATAAACTGTTCATCCTCTTTTCACATCATTTAAACCAATACATAATCATATGATTATAAACATCATACAAACCTTCCACAAATATATATATATTTATATATATATATATGACAAAGGGTAATCATATGATTATAAATATCATACAATCCTTCCACAAATATATATATATGACAAAGGGTACTCCCCTTTTATCCATGAATTTAATCCATACATAGATAATGCATATACAATAGTAGGTACTTTCCATTGTCCATGAGTCTATGAGTCCTTTCACATTTTGCACAAATATCCTTCTGTAACATACACAAACATCTTTCCATATTTAAGATATGAGTCTTTCCATACCAGATATTCTAAATCTATCCGAATTATTTTGATACACTACTCCACTAGGAATAACATCACATATTGATCATTGGGCTGCTAGATACACTTACATGCACAACCAATCATATTTATTTACAATAACATTTAATCCACACATATTTCTAAACTAACAAGCACAAACAACAAACATAATATACACATACCTTAATATCCAATAGCCGATCTCCTCACACTTTTATAGTCTCACAGTTCCTCAAACCTATACATATTCACAATTACATACACTTACGTTTACAAGTGAATAAAATAAAATGAAGTAGGAAGTGTTCCGAATCAACACAGCCATGTAGAAGGCCTTGTAGAGGGACATAGGTCAGAACATGGTCGTGTCAATGGCCGTGTATCTTTCTGTGCATTTCTGTCGGTTCAGCACACCTAAGTACATGGTCATGTATTTAGCCATATACTTTAGCATGGTTAAGTACACAGTCATGTATAGTGGTCGTGTACCTTTTTGTGAATTTGTGTATTTTGACACGCCCAAGTACATGGGCATGTCAAGTGACCATGTATCTTTCTGTACACTTTTGCATTTCAACATGAGCAAGTATACGGTCATGTACTTGGCCGTGTAGGTGTTCATCACGAATTCCTCTTTTTCCAATTTTTAAATTTTTTCCTGACCTAATTTTTAAGGAAATATGTCCAATTGATCCAAAATTGTGCTATTCCTAACACATTACAAAGGGATTTTGTACTTACTTATTCAGGATTGCAATTTAGATTCTCTGCTCATCCATTCCTATGCCCATTTCATCTCACTCATTACTTCGAATTCTAATCAAATGTCATTAAATGGTCTTAGGGCTATGAGTCCATAATTCTATATAAATATTCTAACAATTATACTCTTTACTTAGATGAAAATGTTGATTTTTACCGTTTTCCTTTTGGGTTACTCTATGTGGTCACTAAGAGAGTTTTCTAGAATGATGCTTAAGGTCCTGCGGTGCAAATGGGAAAAGGGTTACATTAAGTCAAATAGGGTTTAAATACCTTAACCGTCAAATGACCCATTTGCCCCCATCTTTTTAGGTTAATTACCCTTTTAACCTTGACTTAAATTTTTAATAAAATGTAAATACATATATATATATATATATATATATATATATATATATATATATATATATATAATTACCCAAGTATTTACAATATCCTTACATTAGACATAGATGTATGCTTTATTTAGTTGCCATGAATGAATAATTTTTTTTTTCTTTTTAAAGGTACTTGTTGAATCTCCACGTGTTTGAGCAATAACCATAATATGTAGAGATGCCTAGTGTCACGATTCATGACATCAAGAGGGAAGTGATGAATCAACTTGGGCTTAAAATGTAGTGAGTGGCATCAGTAGAGTAGTTTGTTTTAAGGACGTGGGTACTTTGAAGGTGGGTTTCGCTACCTATGAACAAATTGGTTAGGAGTCGATATTGCTCTCTCGATAATGCCCATGAAAATCTGAAACCAACTAAGAAGGTTAGTCTCCACAATCATAAGGGGGATTGTGGCAAAATTGGGTGAAGGCTCTCCTAATGAAAGATGGGTTGGGAAGAAGTCTTAAGAAAACTAGAAGGGAAGGTTGACTCGCCATTCAAAAATGAGACAAAAGTATAAAATAAAGGATGATCAAGCTTCGCACGAGATCTCTAAGAGGGGTAAGCCTCTCACTTAGTGACAAGTGGTATTAGAGCCATAATATTCCAAACTTCATTGAACCACCTAAATACTACCAAAATGAAGTAAAAATTGTGTGTGGGTAGCCTTGTTGACAAATGCGCTTCTGTGGGAGAAACTCAAAAGGTAGAGTGGCCACTAAGAGGACATTGTTGCGAAAGGAGGGGCAATTGTGTCATGAGTTAAAACTTTTTTAACAAAAGCAACTCAAATCAATACAAAATAAAGAAAAGTAAACCAGTGAGTTGCCCTACTGTTGGGTTACTTAATAAGAATCAATCTCAAAAGACATGAAGAAGGGTAAGGCCAAGTGAGGAGAGACATGGAAGCCTAGAAGTCTTGGTTGAGATGATCTTAAAGTGGAGCGACACAATGTGTAGAGGAAGGTGGTAACCATTTAGAGCAATATAACTATAAGTCGCTCTACCCTTGGGCAACTTAATATGAGGTGATCTCTCATAAGACATGGAGAGGAGTGAGAACAAGAGAGGAATGCCTATAAAAGCCTAGAGTCCTTGTTGAGATGATTTTGGGGTGGAGTTTGGCAATGGATAGAGGAGGGCGGTAATCAGTCAAAGTAGTACAACAGCAAACTGATCTACCATTAGGTAACTTAGGAAGAGGAGATCTTAGAGGATAGAAAGAGGAGATGAGGACAAGAGAAGGAGGCTTGTAGAAGCCTTGTAGTCATGGTTGGAGATGACCTTAGGAAGGTTTGCTAATGGGGGAAGGATGGTAATCAGTTCAAAAAGGGATAATAATTGAAGATTGATCTTATGATGAGAGCATCATGAATTTAGGTGGGAAAGAATGTCACGTTCCATGATGTCAAGAGGAAAGTAAGGAATCAATTTGGGCTTAGAATTTAATGAGTGATATAGGTAGGGTAGTTTGTTATAAGGATCTAGGTACTTTAAAGGTAGGTTTGACCACCCGCAATAAATTGTTTAAAAGCTTATACTACTTTCCTGATGATCACTATAGCAAGCTCAAATCAATTGAAAAGGTTGGTCCCAACAATCATAAGGGAAGTCATGGCAAAATTGAGTGAAAGCTCTCTTGATGAGGGGTAGACCCGAAACAAGTCTTGAAAAAATTAGAAAAGAAGGTTGACTGACCATAAAAAAATTGGGTAAAAGTATAAAATAAAAAATAATCGAACACCGCAGAAAATATCTAAAAGGGATAAACCTTTCGTCCAGTAATACCTAATATATCTCATGGATTTTCTATACTTCTAAATCCTTAAAGCCTCCCATGATTAGGATCTCCCACTACTTTGACCCATGCATCAACATCAACAACAACACTTAACTAAGACGAGATCCGTCTCCATATTTTGTACCAGTATCAGTGTAACACATTTATATCCTACGATTCCCATGCTAAAGAACATAAATAGGAACTTAAAAAGAGCATATGAGACGCGTAATGAAAGCAGAAGATTTATTCATGTCAATACCATCTTTGGCCTTAGTGCATGTTGACTTAAGGAAGGCATTCTCCCTATTATTTTACATAAAATTATTATTATGATATTAAGTTAAATTTCAAATACTAAATAAACATTTTTAATGAATTACTATTATTTAAAATATAGAATAGCAAATCATATTTTTTAATTATGAACTATTATTTAATAATCTATTTATTATTTTTTATCAAAAATACTTTATCTTCGTAAGTTGTATCAAGTCTGTATTGACTATAAAAAGTAAGAAGGATGGAGATTTTAATGATATAATAGATAATTTATTTTTTATTTTTATTCATTACACACTTTTGTATAAACTAAATGAAATAATAGATATATAATAATTATTATATATTTATTCAATTTCTATTGAATTAAAATTCAATCCTTTTTTATTCCATTTAATAAAGTAAATGATTTATTATTGTCAAGAAATCCAATGAAGATAGTAAATTTTATTCATTGGGATACAAGTATATATCATATAGAAATAACAAAGTAAGCAAAAAAAAATGTGGAGTTAATTATCAAATTAAAAAAAAAAACGACACATCTTTGCACAAACATAGATGACATAAATCAAAAAAAAAAAAAAATAATTCTATGTAATTGCAAAGTGAAACTCAGGACTTTAGCAAAGAAAAATCCCATATATGGATGATAAAGGAAATAAACAACAACAACTATTGAAAAAAATTTAGATATGAAAATGAGATTTAAGATAGCTCTTATTTATTGATTGAACAACGGTTACGGATTTTCATATTCGAATAAAAAAACTCTTATTTCTGCGCTTGGTGGAGAAGAAGCAAACGAAGTATTCTCACTTGTTGTCTTGTTCTCTGTCGCGAACCAGAATCGCTCGCCAGCAACGTCGGATTGGAGCAAGAGTTTTTTGAGAACAGATTACCCATTTGGGGGAACAACGTATACCTTTTGAAAATAAATTTGTGCAGTTTCGTGTTTCAAAATTATATGTATGCTATGTTTGGAAATCAGATGTAACATTCATATACGTCAAAAAAAAAAAAAATCAAACCATATTAGTTCGTTAAAAAGAAAAAAAAAAACCTTAGATTATATTATTTAATTTTTTGATTAATCAAAAGATAATATATTTTTTCGATAAAAAAATCTCGCTACTTAATCTACAAGGTAAAGTCATACTATTGCTAATCCATCATACACCCATTGGCAAATGAAATTTTATTAAAGGGGGTTGCAAGTGTTGCTTAATTAATAGCAATGGAGTTTGTTACGTTGTAAAATTTCAGCCGTTAAAAGCCTGAATTTCTTGCAGTGAATAATCATATTTAATTAATACCTCCACTAAGTTACGGCACTTTGAAATGATCACCATCGTTATCTCCTTAGGTGTGATTGTGAATGGAAAGACATAGATTAAGTTAATCTTAATCTAATCAAGATTGACTGATCACCTGCATGGAACATGTGGACTGACAGCAATTATGTTTGTAGATAGGGTCCTTGATAGGAGGCGACCGACCACCCATATGGGCAGGCGTGGGGAGACAAGTACAACGAAGAGGGCATTGCATCAGTGCGTGGCACTCCCGGTCGTTGTCTTTTAAGGCTTTGTTTCCATGTGTTTTTGTTTCGTTTCGCTTTGTTTTGTATTATATTGTTAAGCGGTGATTTTAACTTAGGCCAAAAGTCCATTAAGCTCCACACACACGACAGGCATGTACTCCATGTGTGATACAACGCTCGACGATTAGACAATAAATCCAACAAAACATGATATTTTCTCGGTGGTAACGCTCCCCAGAAAACTTGCTTTTCTAGATATTCTCCTCTATTGAAGGTTGAGTCGTTGGGAGTCAAAGAACCACTTAAATATCACGACACTATAACAATTAATGCACCTCAATGATACTGCTTCTTACATCCCTATCATAAAAAATAATAGAACTATCTACTAAATACATCCGTTACGCGTTTTCTATTTGAAGGATTTTTCTATGGTTTTTTTTTTATATTTTTAGTTTAATCTTTAATTTTATTATTAATTTATATATTAATAATAAAAATTTAATAATAATTAATGGTATAAATTTAATATAGATAATTTAACGATGAATTTAAAATGATGAATGAAATCATAAAAGTTGCTTAAAATAATTGTTTTTGCATAAGATTTAAAAGATTTTATAAATAGAGATTGTTAATATTTTATTCATGGCAAAGTTAATAATTCGTGTTAAAAATCCATATGTCAAGTTTGGATCTAAAACGGGTTTATGATTAAAAATATTAGCCGTAATATGGTTTGTTTATTAACCATAATTAATAATCTAAATCTATAATTAATTTATTTAATAAACATATATCGTGTTTAGGTAAACTTCTTTATCAGTAAAAAAGAGAATATAAAAACAAATCTCCACGCGTTTTTCAAGTTTATTAACATAATCAATAAAAAAACAAAAGTCTTCACAAGATGGAATTTGAAGAAAAAATTCCTGGAAGTCTTAAACATAACAAAGTTAAACATCTATTCGCTACGTCATATGATATGTAGCATCAAACTGAGCCATGACCTACTCGATCTTTGTGCCTCTTTTCAAATCCACCACATGCTTTATTAACTCTTCAAAAGATATTTCTATAGTGTACATTGAAAACCGATACTAAATACGGGGCTAAAAAATTAATAATAATTGTTCATTTATTTTCTTCATCTTCTTTTTTTTTTTTTCCTAGTATTTTTATATTATTTAAAGCCCATCGAGTGGATCCAAAAGGAACAAGTAAATTGTATTAATTCATCTGTATACTAAGCAAAAGTAAATTCATTTATATGGTATATATTTGAACAATTCAAATATTAAAGTAAATTCTAAGGTTGTAGTAGATTTCAATAAAAAAAATATATTCGTACACATAGAATGCTAGGTCTACGCCATGTGGCATGACAATTAGTACATTAACTTAATGTCGCATGACCAAAATCACGGGATTTTTGACGAATTTCGGGATTTGATTGTTGAAAAGTTTTAGAAGACAACTGTAAAAATCACAAAAAAAAAATAAAAAATTAGAATTTTCATTCCGTTTTCCACATAAGATAGAGATAATGCAACAAGCGTAAGTTGTAAGTCCATGAATTAAAATATTCCTACTTTAATCGACATGTACAGTGTCTTAATGATGAAACTTGTCTCTGCAAGACAAGAGTAAAAAAACAAAAAAATAAAAATGAATGCATAATTTAAATGGGGGAAGCTAAAGGAATTGCAGTAAAGTTTAGTAGAATAAAGCTAATTGCCTCATCGTATATATCGGCATTTTTACTGTAAATATTGGCTTCCAGCAAATTGATTAGAAAAAAAAGAAACCGGAAGAATTCAAGAATTAGATCCTCAAATTTTTTAAATCATGTTTTACTATTTTGTCCTTGATGAAATAATTTAAAAATAATAAAACACTTTTTAATTACTTTTTGGAAGGACATGGAAACCATAGACAGATAGCTAATTTTGTTTTCATAAATGAACATGTGCAAAGAGCTTACTGATGAAATAAAATCAGCAAAAATTGTATATTATAGGGAAAAAGTTACAATAGGTGAGCTTATAAGGGATGAAAGAGGGTCCTAGATCCTTGGATTTAGGAAAAGGGTTGGAAATCTAGTTTAGTGGAGTTATAGGATATATATTGTTGGTTAAAATTCATGCACTTACTTGGCTAGAAGAAAGTTGAGCTCAGCAATAGCACAGCACACTTAACTCTTGAAGCCATCATGCTCTGATATAAAAATAAAGTTTGCTAATATACTACATGTTGATTGTATGTTGATTATGTGTGTGCTTTATAAGACTTGGTTTATGTGAATGTATATATATATATATAAGGTTTTTGAATTTTTAAAAGTTAGGACACTATTGATCCATGGGGAAAAAAATAAAATAAATTAGACAATAGATTGAAAGAAGAGAAAATTTTAGATACCTTTATGACATTTTTTACCCAAGTGAATTGGGGTCATGGTCATTAAGCAAATTGACTTTAGTTGGAGCCTCATCATTAAAACTTTAATACGCCGCATCTAGTCATTTGACAATTATAGTGCATCTAAAATCCTCATTCTTTGGTTTTGGAATTCCCTATAATATCCCTAGCAAACTTCAGATCCCAAGTTTCTATGTAAGCTTGTGCTTTTTATTTATTTATTTTTTTAAGTGTCCTACACCCATGAGCACAATCATTTAATTAGCAAGCTCTCCCTTTCAAGGTAAAGCTTACTTCTCCTATGATTATGTGAGTGGTCTCATCTTTTTTCTACATCTAATGCAGTAGTACGCTATCACGTAACTTTTTATATACACTAATTACAGAATTAGATCTCAAAATAAAGTGGTCCAGCATTTTCAATATATAAACTCAAACCTAGAATTTGATTGTGTAACTCAATTTGGGTATCCATTATACTTTGTATTATTGTCCATGTTAATTATACGTAATACATAATAAAACATGTTTTCATCATTTTCACAATTATCTTCATTGAGTATTGACGAACAACATAAATGTCCAAAACATTCCTAGTTTTCGTACGCCAAAACTGTATCTTAATGATGCAACTCCAAAAATGTGCTCTTCCATGTACTTCCCTTTGCAAATCAACGATAACCTTATAAGCCCTCACTCTAATGGCTTCAATATATTTTAGCTAGGATTTGGAGAGGATAAATGCATTTCTTTGAAAAGTTGTTTGGAAAGGTAAATTTTAGTTTGGAATCTTTGGTGTGATGATGCTATAATGTGCAGAAAGTTTATTATGGTGGTTAGGGACGTGTATCAAAAGTTGTGAATCATGGAATTTCTAATATAGTGTATGGTTGGATAGATTTTAAGATGGGTATTAAATATTATAAGATAAGTTTTAATTTTAAATTTTTAAAACTTATAGTCATAGGATTAAGTAGAGGATACTACCTATTATCAACCTAGAACCTGCTTGGAAATGTGCTTTGTATATTAAAGATTTCAAATTAATGATAGCTTGCAATTTCTCAAAATATTTGCATGGCCTACAAAGTTAACTTGTATAATGCTACTGATACCTATAATTTACTATGAAAGCATAATGGAAATTCAACCATGTCTCACGAACACACAGTTCATTATTTTTTAAGTCAAAACAGATAATTAAATCTATCTCGATCCTTTAATTAAGTCGATATTGTGATTTATATTTATTGTACTTTGTTATTATTTTGTATTTTTTATTAAAATTCATTATATTCATATTTTTTATAATTTGCAACAAAAAGTGATATCAACTTATAATTAGTACATCATGATTTTGGAAACTAATGGATAATAATATTTTAATTTAGAAAAAAAAAATAAAACAATTTATAGGGTTCCTATGAAACCCTAGAACCTATAGACTTTACAAAATAATACATGATAGATTTAAATTCCAATTTTTTTTTTGAATTTGTACCTACTAAGAGAAGGTGGAAATCTCTACTCTAATCACCATGTAGCTATTTATCTCTAATATAGGTCAATCCTAAAAGTTAAAAGAAAAGATTATTAGAAATTCTAAACCACCTCGGGTTTTGCCAGTCGAGTTCTAAACAATTCTAAAGGTGCACCTTTTAAGTCCTAAGCCTATTTTGTTGCTATCAAACTAGTTCTAAATCTTTTTCCATGTCTACTTAATTTCAAAACTTCATTGAAAACATCAATTGGGTCCCAAAAAACATTTTTAATTAACACTCGTATTCATTTTCTGTTTGAAAAAAAAAAGGTTTGAAATAAAAGTGCAAATTTCAAAAAGCTAAGTACTTATTTGATAAAATACAGAAAGATTTAAACTTGTTGAAAATTTAGCACGTCTCCATTCATTAGGGCTGGAGGTTGGAGGGCCTGAACCCTGGGCTAGGCCCAGGAGGTAAGAAATCAATCAACACTTTGCATTGAAAACAAATAATTTATTTTAAGGCCCTAGTGGCAACAAAGCGTGATAATGCGAGCTAAAAGGAAACAGAAATCCATAAAATAGTAGATTAATATCCATATACCTAATTGGTAAATAGATTAATAACTATATATGTCTTTTGCGGTTGTTACAGAAATTCAAAGGTGCTTTTGAGCCATTAAAAAAGGAATCAAGATACTTAATTCTGAAGTTTTTTTTTTTAATTTTAAATATTATTTTTTATTATATTATATCATTATATATATTAATATTATTTTTATTATATTATATAACTAAATATATTTAATATTATCATTTTGTTAATTTAATTTATTGTTAACAAATTTGAAGTTAATATATATCATAGATGGATGGAATACTTAATAGATTTGATGGAAGTTTTTTTTCTTATAAGATTTTGAAAACATTAAGGACTCAAATAGAAAAAAGAAAAGAAAGGGGGGGGGGGGGGTTGAAAACTCAAATAAAAAAGTTGTTAAACATTGAAAACTAAAAGTATCATTTTCCCTTAAAAAAATTATTAAGAGATAGATATATTTTAGCAATTTAAGTATTCTATTCGTATCTAATTAATAATTTTAGGGGTATATTTTCAATAGGCCATTTATTTATGTTTTCTTCTATTCCTTATATTAACCATTATTATGAAATAAAAATGGTGAAAAAAAGTAAGGTTAAATTTGACATTACATTTTAACTCCTTTTTCATGTATTATAATTTTTCATAAGAATATTTCCACATATTATTGTAATTATAATGCATCTTCTATTTTCAAAAAAGTATATTGTAACAATTTCTAATATACAATAATTGAGGGCTTTATGTTTTTTTTTTGAAAAATGATAATAAGTGGCTAACACTTATAGTTATAATTTAAATTATAGCTATTGATTAATAAATGATATGCTAAGAGAATTTATTTAGCTATCTATTACTTCTAAAGAATAGAAAGCAATTTTCTTTTCTTTTTTTTTGTTTGAAAATTTGTTATATACTTTCCAAACAATTCTATAACTAAAATTGTTAAAATGTGTAGAAAGTGTTGAAATTGATTATAACTTGAAAATAATATAAGTAAAAAAAGAAGAAAAGAGACAAGGAAAATAGAGAGAGAGATAGGTAATTGGGAATCACGAGAAAGAAAGAAAGAAAGAAAACATTAAAAAGAAAAAGAAAAGAAAAAGGCAAAAAACAAAGAAATAAATAGGGTAAAGGCATAATTAAAAAAAAAAAATGAAAGTGTTTAATATAGGTCACTTCATAATAATTTAGAAAACTTTTCACTCCTAACTAATCTTTCTAGTAACTATGGTTAATATATATATATATATATATATAGTTTATCATGAAGAACCAATATAATGTGAAAAAAAAAAGAATTTAGTAGGAAGCAAACTTGTTGCCCTCTTGGGTACAAATGCAAGCCCTAGTGGCTTAGTTGTGTATAGCAACGTACAAGTTATAGTTGCTTAAGTATAAATACAACACATTTATTTTTATGTTCTACATAAATTTAATATGTATATATATATATTAGCTTAAAATGGAGTCAAAGCCTCCTTCCCGACCTTCCTAAACCTGTCCCTAGCAAATACACCCCTAAAAATAGTGGTTTAGAGCAAATAAATTCCTCAAATTTCAATGCATTCCACCTTTATATGATTTTTAAAAACATGCACATAACCCTACAAATTATTACTAAAGCCCTAGAACTATTGATAAAGGGCCATGAATAGCAACGATTTAGAGGTTTTAGTGATGATTTGGAGGGTATGTACATATTTTTAAAAATTATGAGAAGGTAAAGCCATGCATTAAGGAATTAGAGGATCTATATATGTCTAATAATTTTGAGGGTGTTTTTGCAATATTCTCTTCAATTTTTATGCTGTGTACAATTTTTCTTCTAACCTTCTTCTTATTAGTAAAATTTTTAGTTTTTAGTACTTCTTGTGTTGTGGTTCTAGAAATGATTGAGTCACTTGTAAAAAAGAAAGAGGTTAGGCTATAGGGGTGCTTGAGGTTGCTCCAGCATTGTCACTCTAATGCTTAACTTAGCACAAATGAGCTGTAATGAATATTTTGGAGACTAAAGAATCTAAAAGTCTACCAGTGGTCCTCAATCCCTATTTATATGAATTGTAAATAATCTTCATATAAGAAGTATAATAACTATCAAGATCTTCTTCGAATATTGTAGAGTGTGTATCTTTGACTAACTCCTTTTCTTATCCATAGTATTCTTTCATATTTATTCATTATGAGAATGTACACAAAATGATATGATCTAGAGGTTAGGAAGTGCAGATTAAACCTGGGCAATTCTGTATTGGAGTGATTTGGAATAGGCGACCTAAGCAAGTGAAGCTTAAACAGAAGCCCAAGTAAGCTAAAATGGACTTTGAGAGTTCATACCTAAAAAGCTCTATCAACACTTCCCCCTCTCCACTCTTTTTGGTGACAATTCAACAAGGAGGGTTAATAGCTATATGATACCCAAGGTCTTAGAGACAAGTCAAAGCATTTTGAAGATCATCCCTCATTGGGGTCACAAGCTTTGTGTTACCATTTCTAACCTCTTGGTGAAAGGAATCGAAACATCTTCAAAACCTAGATCTTTCTATAAATTTAATAGTTCTTGATAGGTGTTGATTTTTGCTATATTATTTTTTGCAAATGCATTTAAAGAAAGTATCACAATGATGCCAAAAAGATTATTATTACAATTAAAAACAAAAAAACAAAAAAAGGAAGAAGGAAAAAGAAGAAGAAAGGCTCTATATTCTTTACTTCAGGCTTAAACGCTGCATATGAACCTTTTATCGGGTTGCCTTTGTTTCACGTTATAGGCACACAAGGGCTAATGCCTTTTCACAGTTGTCCAAACTAGAGCCCAACATGTAGCTTCAATTGTTTAACTTAAACTTACCACATGCATAGATATTTGAAAATCAAATACCTACAAGGAGGAAAAAGAAGGGGTACTTTCTTTGAATAAATTTTCTGTGTATTTTTCTTTTTCCTAAGAATTTCCGTACTCCTACACATTGTGCTCCTGAAAAACCAGAGAAACTTCTGTAATAGCTAAAACTCCTATCTCAGATAAAGCTACCAGCAATTTGTAGTAGCAAAAGAGAATAGAAATGTACAGCTAAGAAAATGGGAGTATCAAGGCTAATAGAAGAGATGTCCTAGTAAATTCCAACTCCTTTGGTTAATGTAATCAGGATTAGTGAGCTTGATTAGGGAATGTCTGTGGAGTTCTCTTGAAAACATGCTTTCTACATCTTTCGAAAATGCTGTCGTATATTAGATCAAATTGAACCCCAGCTCTCTCCCTATTTATAATGAAAAGGATGTGATCCGCTTCAATGATTTTGTAATACCTGCACCCCATCAAATTTGCATTGTAAGGTATAATCGGAAACAGAAAACAGAATCCTCTCTAGTATGAAATGCCTACAACTTTCACACAAGTCAAGCCAAGAAACATGGATGGCATGGAATACAAAATCATTTTTGGAACAGAAATAAAAGAAGTCAGTATGCCATCAGCCATTGTGATGAAATCACTCTTTGGTTCCTCATTTCAGAACATCAAATTTTAATTGCATAATAGTTCAAATTCCACCTACTGAGATTAAAGCTAGCATGTTATAGTTGTTGTTGTTGCTGCACTGAGTCTAAATCCACAGTGATGATATCAAGATCAGGTAGCTAGTGGAAGGCAGCATATACAGCTTCCAAACCACCTATTCTTAAAAAGCTCAAGTCCCACTGAAAGGGGATGGGATGGGAGGAGTGTGTTGCAGATGCATTCATAGGGCAGAAATATACAAGACGTATACGCCAAAAGGAGAATGCAAACTAAGGAATTCTATATTTTACTTTCCCGTTTTGTTTCCTTTTAGCATATCTTTTCAATTTCCAGTTTTAATCTTTCCTTATCTAGAGTAGGAATTATTTTTGGAAAGTTAGGAATATTGTAGAATCCTAATCTTTAATAATTAGGAATCCTAATCTTTTGTATTTCCCTATATTTAGGGAGTTACTAAGCAATAAAGGGCAGAGAATTATTTTCATAAAAAACTCCAAGAGATTTAGGAACTCTCTCTTAACGAGTTCCAAGGTGGTAGCTCCCTTACGAGCTGCATTAGATTTCAAGGATAGGTGCATCAAGGAGAAGGAATAAGGGTAAGAACCCTTTGTTGGAAGGAGACTTCTCAATCCTTCGTTCGGTGACCCGATCCCAAACGGGGAATCATAACAACTTGGTATCAGAGCCAATTACCATGGACGAAAACCTTGTAGAGGAACGGCTACGATATCTCTTACATGAGAACCAATCTCAAACGGAAGCCAAAATCGCAGCAGTAGAATCAAGAAGGGCTGCTGTAGAGGCGAGAATGGCAGCTCAACTTCAGCAATTATCACAACAGATGGAAGCCTTGATTAGCGCAAGCAACCGAGGCAAGGGAATAGAGGCAGGGGACAGAAGTAACGCAGGCTCCAACCACAACCCAGGATCACGCACAGAAGACGATAACAGCAGTAGCAAGGGCGATATTAGTGGCAAGGGATCAGGGGATTGGGTGCCAAGGTATATGAAGTTGGATTTCCCCACTTACGATGGAACGAATGACCCGTTAATGTGGCTCCATAGGTGTGACAAGTTCTTTGCAAACCAGAAAACAATGGAAGGAGATAAGGTGGGGTTAGCAGCGTTCCACATGACAGGAGAGGCACAATTGTGGTTTTACCAAATAGAGAAGGAAGAGCCCAATCTGACCTGGAAGACGTTCCAGGAATATTGCATCCTACGTTTTGGACCTCCCCTGCGCAGTAACCCCTTAGGAGAATTAATCAATCTCAAACAGAGCGGGACAGTAGAAGAATACCAGCGGGAGTTTCAAACCTTATTGGCAAGGGCAAGTTCAGTGCGACCGGATCAGCAAGTAGACATGTTCACGGCGGGTTTGAAGGAAAATATTCGCATTGATGTGGAACTACACAGCCCCCCAAGCTTGTTACATGCCATGAATTTTACATGAGCCTTTGAAAGGAAATTGCAACTCTCCCAAAACGTTAAAAAAGGAGTAAACCCCAGCATAAGTTTCGGTTCAAGGGGAACTCCGATGAGTGCAAAACCAGGCACCACGGCGGGTAGTGCAGCTTCTTCTTCTGGCAGTGCTGCAACGCCATTTGTAAAAAGATTAACAAGAGCAGAGATGGCCAATCGTCGAGTGCAAGGATTGTGTTATAATTGTGATGAGCAATATGTTCCCGGACATCAATGCAAGAAACTATTCTGGTTGGAAATGGATGAAACCGCAAAGGAAGAACCATCGGAAGAAGAAAATACGCCCGCCATATCCCTACACGCCATCACCGGGAAGCAGAATGCGAGGACCATGCAATTGACTGCCATGGTTCATGAACAGCCCTTGAACAGTTTGGTAGATTCGGGGAGTACTCACAACTTCATGAGTTCAACAGAAGCTCGGAGACTAGGAATCAAGATGCAACCTCAAACAAACCTTCAAGTGGCAGTAGCTAATGGGGAGCAAGTGGTGGGGTTAGGCAAATGCACTAACTTGCAATTTTCAATCAACAATAACGCTTTCTAGGCAGATTTCTATGTGATCCCTTTAGCGGGATTTGACTTGGTGTTAGGCATACAGTGGCTTCAAACATTGAGACAAATTCTATGGGATTTTTCCGCCCTCACCATGCGCTTTGAGAAGGCCAGCAACCCCATCATGCTACAGGGACAGCTACAGACTTCATATTCAACACTAAACCAACTTCAAACCTCTCAACCACGGGAAAAGGACGTAGAGAGACTGCTGGCAGCTTTCGAAGAAGTGTTTCAAGAACCCGTAGGACTGCTACCTATCCGACCATGTGATCATCGCATTAACTTACAGCCTGGCACCACCCCCGTAGTCGTGCGACCCTATAGATACCCGCATCTTCAAAAAGATGAGATTGAGAGACAATGTCAACAGATGTTACAACAAGGTATTATCAGGCCAAGTCGCTCGCCATTTTCCTCTCCGGTATTGCTAGTTCGCAAACACGATGGCACCTGGAGATTTTGTGTTGATTATAGGGAGCTAAATCACAAAACTATCAAGGATAAATTCCCGATTCCAGTAGTGGATGAACTGTTGGATGAGCTACATGGCGCAACATTTTTTACCAAACTTGATCTTAGATCCGGGTATCATCAACTTCGCATGGATCCTCAAGATGTGGAGAAGACAGCTTTTCGAACTCACCATGGCCATTTTGAGTTCCTCGTCATGCCCTTTGGCCTAACCAACGCCCCTTCCACCTTTCAAGCTTTAATGAACAAGGTATTTCAACCACACCTACGACAATTTGTACTTGTTTTTTTTTATGATATCCTTGTGTATAGCAATTCATGGGACACTCATGTACTACACCTCCAAACTGTTTTTGAGTTATTAAGGGCCCATCACCTTTATCTTAAGAGATCTAAGTGCACATTTGGAGAGCCACAAGTCTCCTATTTAGGTCATGTGATCTCTGTAGGGGGTGTTTCCACGGACTCAAGCAAAATTCAAGCTATCAAGGAGTGGCCCCAACCGCAAACTGTTAAGGCCTTGCGTGGATTCTTAGGGTTGACAGGGTATTATCGCAAGTTCATTAGAGACTATGGCCACATTGCTGCCCCCTTAACGCATATGCTGAAGAAACAAGCTTTCCAATGGAATGAGGCAGCCCACGCCTCCTTTGAAACACTCAAGAAAGCCTTAATAGAGGCTCCAGTTCTGAGCTTGCCTAATTTCCAAGAAGAATTTGTAGTTGAATGTGATGCATCAGGTCTAGGAATAGGCGCAATCTTACAGCAACATGGACACCCCATCGCTTTTTTTAGCAAGAAACTAGCGGACCGTCATTTGAAACTTGCAGCTTATGAGCAGGAACTAATAGGTCTCGTCAAGGCTGTTCAACATTGGCGACCATATCTCTGGGGACGATCTTTCCTTGTTCGCACAGACCACTATAGCCTTAAGTACTTACTTGAGCAAAGGCTGTCCACATCACCCCACCAGCGCTGGTTTAGCAAGTTAATGGGGTTCACATTTCGCGTGGAATACAGGGCCGGCCGGTTGAATGTTGCTGCAGACTCCTTGTCACGTCGAGAGGACGAGGGAGCATTACTGTATGCAGTATCCCAACCGCAGGTTCTCTTGTTCGATGAATTTCGAACAGAGATACAGAATTCAGACACATTGCGCGCCCTTTGGTCACGGATTGAACAGGGGACAGCAAGCGTGGGTTGGGGTTTGCGTGATGGGATGATATTCTTCAAGGATCGTATCTATTTACTCCCAACATCTTCCTTGATCAACGCTATCTTATCAGAAATCCATGACAACACTCATGAAGGCGTGGAGAGGACCTTGCAGCGTATTCGCAAGGACTTTTATTGGTCTGGCATGAAGACTACCATCAAGGCATATGTCGCTGCATGTCTCATTTGCCAACGTAATAAAGCCGAGCACTTAAGCCCAGCTGGGTTATTACAGCCGCTGCAATTACCACACCAAGTTTGGTCCGATATCTCCATGGATTTTATTGACGGCTTACCTAAATCCTCGGGTAAAAGTGTTTTATTTGTGGTAGTAGAAAGGTTCTCCAAATATGCTCATTTTATTCCCTTAGCTCATCCTTACAATGCTTGCACCATTGCACGGGTATTCCTTGAAAATATTGTGCGATTACATGGCATTCCGGAATCTATTGTTAGTGATCGCGATCCCCTTTTTACGAGCACCTTCTGGAAGGAGTTGTTTCGTTTATGCGGCACCAATCTTCATTTCTCTTCAGCCTATCATCCCCAATCTGATGGGCAAACAGAGGTAGTGAATCGCACCATTGAGACGTACTTATGTTGCCTTGCGGGTGTTCGTCCGAAAAACTGGGTTGAGTGGCTTCCGTGGGCAGAATTCTGTTACAATACCGCCTTCCATACAACCCTTAGAACATCTCCATTCCAAGTTGTGTATGGACGTGCGCCTCCGAGTCTCACATCTTATGTTGCCCGCACTTCAAACGTCGATGCAGTGGATCAAGCACTTCTTGCTAGAGATGAAGCTTTAGTGGACATTCGCGCCAAACTCCACCAAGCGCAGCAACGTATGAAGACTTTCTATGATAAAGGTCACCGTGAGGTGGACTTCTCTCCTGGTACTTATGTTTGGTTGCGCTTACAACCTTATCGACAGAAGATTCTTGCTCGCCGCCTTTCTCATAAGCTTGCTCCTAAGTTCTATGGGCCTTTCATGGTGGTCAAGTGCATTGGAACTGTGGCATACTAACTGGAATTGCCATTGGGCTGCAAGCTGCACAATGTCTTCCATGTATCTTTGCTGAAGCCTTTCCAGGGTGACTTGCCTAGCGCAACCACGGAGCTGCCTCCTTTAGCCGATGGTCAGGTTGTCATCAGCCCTCTGGCTGTTCTGCAAACTCGACGAAACCGAGGCCAATGGGAAATCCTGGTCCATTGGAATAAAGGCACACGAGAGGATGCTACTTGGGAAAATGTATTGGACTTCCAGCTGGCATTTCCTGACTTCCAGCTTGAGGACAAGCTGTTTGTCGAAGAGGGGAGTAATGTTGCAGATGCATTCATAGGGCAGAAATATACAAGATGTAAACGCCAAAAGGAGAATGCAAACTAAGGAATTCTATATTTTACTTTCCCGTTTTGTTTCCTTTTAGCATATCTTTTCAATTTCCAATTTTAATCTTTCCTTATCTAGAGTAGGAGTTATTTTTGGAAAGTTAGGAATATTGTGGAATCCTAATCTTTATTAATTAGGAATCCTAATCTTTTGTATTTCCCTATATTTAGAGAGTTACTAAGCAATAAAGGGCAGAGAATTATTTTCATAAAAAACTCCAAGAGATTTAGGAACTCTCTCTTAACGAGTTCCAAGGTGGTAGCTCCCTTACGAGCTGCATTAGATTTCAAGGATAGGTGCATCAAGGAGAAGGAACAAGGGTAAGAACCCTTTGTTGGAAGGAGACTTCTCAATCCTTTGTCCGGTGACCCGATCCTAAACGGGGAATCATAACAGAGTGCGACTAATTCTAAGGACCAACCTCAAATTGCTAAAGCAGCAAAGAAGACAACATTTCATGGATCAGGAAACGCTTGTTTATTACCTCTACTGCTGCAGGTAATCCACGCTAATTGCCAAACAAGAAAACTTAAGTCTCAGCTAGTATAGTACAGCTGATGCCTAGGCAAATACGCGTGCCTTGCCTAGGGATCTATTAGAAGCCAATCTACACATAAACTGTTGTAATAAGTGTATGTGTGTGTTACTTAATTTTCTTCCCTAGTTATATGCTTTTTGAAGAATGGAAAACATGCAAGTCCATGGAACACATTTCAATCGAAAGAAACCATTCCATCACAAGAAGCAAATGCAACCTAGGTTTAGTACACTTCTCTACAGCATGTATCCCTGCAAGTAAATGTACTGCATGGAACAGAGCTGATGAAATCCCACATGCAAATTCAGAGTTTTCTTTTAAATGACAAAATTTAACAAAAACCTTTAAAGATAGTGGTGATCAATTAGGAGTACAACTTACCAGATGCCTGGCTGAAAGGATTGGCATTCAGCTTCATTTATGACACAACAGTTTGGGTGCTCAATAGGAAGAGAAGGGTACGTCATGGATATGGTGTTCAATGCTCCATCATTATCATGCCAATCCTCATCCCTGCCAGCAAGTTCCCCAAGCATGAGGCAACAAGAAGCTAAAGGTAAACTGTGCATTCAGCAAATTATAGCTGCTGTGGAAGTTTATGCTGCCTATTATTATGCTGTTATTGGATACTAGCAGCACTAGCTGCAGTAGATAACTCCAAAGTATATATTCAGCAATTTTAAGGATCCTTCAAAAGCCATGAGAAAATTACCTGTAGCCTTTGTAAGGAGGCAAAACATCTGGTGGATGACGCCACTGACTCATTTGCAGTACCCGAATAAAGAGTAAAGGATGAATTCCAAATATACTGGAAGGGACTGTAATGCCCGTAAGCTTCCTAGTTCGCTTTGTGGCATAACTAAAATAGTATGTATTGGGGAAGGTACGTAAATGGCAGTTAAGTGCAATTGACCCTTGAATTGTGAGGTCAGGAAGGATCCAATCCCCAGAAGAAAATGGGCCTGCATTCCCCATGAGGCAGTTGACGAGACCCCATATGCCCGTTTTCTTCCATGACAAGTTAAAGTGATCAAACCCAAAGTTGTAATAGGATTTCAGCCAGGCAATGTCAAACCAATCATATACTATAACTCCAAGGCGGCAAATCTGCAGCAGACAAATTGGCATCAATGTTCTTCCATCGTCTGGTCTGAAAAAAAAAAAAAAAAAGAAAGGACGAACTCAAATTTAGGAATAAGCATCAGGCAGTCAAAATAACAGAATGACACATTAGATTACCAACAAATTAGAGAAGTAAAATCCTTCTAGTGTTGATGATAAATTAAACAACTTTCGCTTAGCTGGATAGGACCAGTTGATCAAAGATAACACGTATTTTGTGGCAATGGTCTAATGGGCAATGACTAGTTCAGCCAGAAATTTACCGAATCCCATCTAGGTACGTTCTCGTGGTCCCATTGAACGCTCCCGACAAGGAAGCGATGCTCAACACCCAATTCTCAGAAGTATCCTCATAGCCTTCAAATGCCTAAAATCAACCCATCAACGACACTATGTTAAGATTGTTCGTTGTCATCACCAACTCCACACTCATAACCCCAACAAACCAACTGACCTTATCAGCTAGCATCTGCTGCAAAACCCGAGCTACCTGTGCTCCAGCAGAGTGCCCAACAAAGTGAATGGGGTGATCTTCATCCCATTCCGGATAATGGCCTGCACGAAACGTATGCACTTCAAATTTAAACAATGATACTAACATTTCCATCAACATCAAGTATGTCTATTAACAAGCTAATCTTTTAGTACAATGCATTTCATTTTGATCAGACCTTGCTCATAAATCCGCCCGAATCGTGAGTGCCCATAGGCCTTGCTGTGTTCTTCACCATAATCCACTGGTCCACCCTTCAAGTAATAGAACAGCTCACGAGCTCTGAAGAGGACAAAAAATTCTTATATACTAAAAACCCCCCAAAAAGGAAAAAAAAAATCACAATAAATGACTGCAAACCAGAAGCTTTTAACAGGAACCAGAAAGTATTTTAACTCAAAAAGTATGAGATTTTATACCTATCATATATACTAGTTAAAGAACCCAAATCAGGGACTAAAACCCTCTCGTCTTTCTTCTCTGCTCCTGCAAAATAGGACAAACCTCCCAATTTCTACAAACAATTAAAGAAAAAATACAATTAAAACTAAAACACATGAAAATCCAAATTACGCATAAATAGGAAAAAAAAAAAAAGAATATCAAAGTGATGAACATACCCCTTTACCAAATCCAAAAATTCCATGAACTAGCACGATTGGAGGCAACAACCCATCAACATTATTATTTACACAATTCTCCTCTTTCGGTTCAATATTGACATTCGGCTTGAAAAAACAATCACTCAATGTCTGTGTGAGATCACCAGCAACAGCACTACTAAAGATGTAAAACCCATAGAGTAAGTGCACCACAGAACTCACAAGTAGCTCTGTTAATTGTAAGGCAAGTATACCGAATCTTATCATCTCTCCCAAAAATCACCAACCAAGAGAGAAAAAGAAAACCCCCCCCAAAAAATAAAAAACACTAAAAACTAAATTAACCTTCTTCGAAAATTAAGGAAAGAAGGCTGAAAGCAACAAAGAACCCCACAAGACAAAAAGCAAGAGTCTTGAACACAAAATATAACAAAATGTACTCAATGGTTTAGCAAGTTCATCTCTTTTTGGTTCATTTGTTAATAAAGTTCACACTTTAAACTTGTTCTATTTTCCCACGGTTTCCAGAGAGAGAGAGAAAAGTAAACAACCAATCAGCTGCTTTTTGTTGCCATTGGTTTGAACAAAATTCCACGTGGACTATCGAAACAAAGTAAAACAGCAGCCTCGATTGGACTTGGACCCTCTTGGCGGAGAAATTTATCCAGAAAAAACCAGAAATCGTCCTCTATATTAGTGATGGCTGGATTTAATTTTTGACTTTTAAAATGAGAATTCTCGCACACGTGGATTTACGAGAAATCCAGAAGAAACCATACAAGTTGGATTCTACTTTAATGATATAAGATTAAAATTAAGATTTAGATATGTTGCCGAGGATGTAGGCAAAATGAATATGGTTTTTTGAGATTTAATACTATCCGCAAAATTTTGAAAAAAGATTGTGAAATGACTTCATGTGGATAAGGATTATCTAGGCTTTTTTTTTTTTTTTTTAGTAATTCACTATAATATATATTTATAAGTTGCTTGTGTTTTATGTGTGATTTTCGATATATCTTTTAATATATACCAAAATTGAAAAGGATAAGGTTTTAAAATTGCTGTCAAAACTCAAAATAAAATAAAAAAGAAAGAAATTTTATATTATTTAAATACTTTTATATTGGTGTTTAAATTGGAGTGAGTGTTAATAAAATAAAAGAAAGGAAAAGATTTCAGATCATAATAAGATTTATCAAAACAAATCATGAGTTGATGAAAGTTGAAGTGGGTCTATTAATTGACAACATATTAAGGAGAGGATTGTTACATTCTCTTGCCGCTGATTTTACCCAAGAATTTTGAACGCGTTACTCGGTTTTGATAAATAAATAAATAAATAAAAGTTATACTAAGGAGTAAAGAGTCCTTACACTATGTTTGGCTTAAGGAAAATAATTAAAAAAATGGAAAAAATAAATTACGAAAGTATTTAATTTTTTTATATGTTTAAATATTAGAAAGAAGGAAAATGAAAAGAATTTTTAATTATTATAAAAAAAATAAAATAAGATATAAAGTAAAATTACAAATATATATATATAAAAAAATGCAAGAAAAAACTTGTATAAATCGTGATAAATTGATCATCACAAGTTCTTTCGTCCCTTTTCCTTCACTTTCTATCTAAGATTGGGGGAAACAATTTAAGCGGAGCCTCAGTAAACATTTACTCTTCTTTTACTCCCTCTCTTGTATTCCCTCATAAACCAAACAGTGGAATGGAAATATTTAATCGACCGAATTGCTCACGTCCTCATTCATTCTTTTCCAATTTCCTCATGGCAAAGATAGTGTTAGCCCCCTCAAAATCAAGTTTATTTATACCACTTATCCAAATTTTTTGAAATATATATATATATTATTTTATTTTACTATTTTACTCTTAATAAAATAATACAACTACTTAAAATATAAAGAAGGCATAAGATCAATAGTAAAATGATTATATGGAACATTTTTTAAAGATTCAAAATAATTATATAGAATTCTAAATGTACGCTTTAAAGATTGAGGATCCAAACACAATTTCAAAAATAAAGAATTAAGTACATATGAAATAAATATAAAGATTGCTTTTACAATTTACTAAAGGTTAATGTTGCATTTAATACCTGAACTTTGATCATTTTTGTGTTTAAGTACCTAAACTTTAAAAGTATTAATTTAGTAAACTTTCTAAGGTCATTTATACAACCTTGATTAACATTGTTAAACTCTATTATCTTATGTAGATTTCTTAGCCAGCCACCACTTAACACATGGAAAAGAACATCAATTTAACATAACACACGTCTAAATAGATGCCTAAGTGGATTAATCTAGAAAAAAAATTACACATCAACAAAAATGAAAAAGAAAATGGGAAAATAACACATAGCACGAACTATAAACCATATAACTAATCCTAATCATAAAACCAACCATATAAGTTAGCGTAATGTAGAAATCCCCTTTTGACTAACCTTAACCTGAAAACAATAGACCATGTTGACTGAAGATAGAGGTCATGAGGTTTAAAGATCCTTGTGTAGGGTTAATGTCCTAATATAGAATGGTTTACTCAATGTTAAATGAAGTTTTTATGGACATTAACATGATGGAGACAAGAAACATTCCTTTTTGCATCCTTGCCTAGAATATGAGGGGTTGTGCAACAAATAGGAAATGCCAAGTAGTTGATGAACTGATACATGCATGTTACCTAGATGCTCAAATATTAATGGAGATACAGATATTGCGAAGGCTTGCATGGTATGCAATGCTATGGGATTCAATAGCATGATATGTGTGAAAGTTGTGGGTTTACAAGGAGGCAATTTGGTGTTTTAGAACGAGGAGATAGCTATTGTCCAGAAATTCTTTTTGTCATGATAGGAGATTCACATGATTGTCCGGGTACTCAACTTGTCTTTCTCTTTCTTTTTAACTATAGTATATGCTGGGTCAAGGTTTCATGAGAGGAAGATTCTTTGGGATAATCTAAAGAAAGTTGCAAACTTTTTTGTGCGGCCTTTAGGTAAATATAGAAGACTTTAATGAAGTCTTGTTAAGTGTTGAAAAGTAGGGTGGTAGAAATATTTGCCAACTAAGAGCAGACCTGTACTAATAATGTATGAATATGTGTTCTCTTATAGACATTGGTTTTATTAGTCCCTTCTACACATAGAGTGGTATGAGTAAACAACTTAAAGACCTGAAAAAGTCTAAAATTGATAGAGCATGGGTAAATGAAAAATGGTTAGAATTTTTCTCGAAGACTCACCTTTTTCACTTGAATCATATTTAGTCTAACCATAGGCCCATTCTCAAACTGGATTTTTGGTCAGGTATAAAAAGGAGGCCTTTTAGGTTTTAATCTATGTGGCTAAGGCACTCAGGATTCAAAGACTTAATCAAAGAGATATCGTCATACTCAAATTTCAATTAACTATGAGACCTTGATTTCTTAAAACAAAAGTTAGAAATTTGAATAAGGATATTTTTTTTATTTATCTTAAAGAGGAAGTTGCTACATGGAATATGCATGCTGGAAGGGGAATTGGTTAAAAAAAGAACTTGATGAAACTTTAAAAAGTGAGAAAATCCTTTGGGTTAGCAAAGCAAGGTCTAATTAGATCTTTCAAGGTGATAAAAATAAATAAAAAAATTCAAGTGAATATAACCAAAAGGAAAGTGAAAACTCAAATTCTTTGACT
Organism: Laguncularia racemosa; assembly: GCA_037954665.1. Classification (NCBI taxonomy): domain Eukaryota; kingdom Viridiplantae; phylum Streptophyta; class Magnoliopsida; order Myrtales; family Combretaceae; genus Laguncularia; species Laguncularia racemosa. The sequence continues at coordinate 1,556,729 of JBBMOL010000066.1, forward strand.
ATATGATGACATGGGTTCTTGGCTATGTGATTCGCAGTAGATATCATGTTAGATTCTAAAGTACTATCACAAATTGTTCCAATCAAAGAAAGAAAGTGTGGAGTACTAAAATGTGGTCATGGCATTTAAAGGTTGAAAACTCAGTGAAGAACACAAGTTGGAATTATTGAAACCTATTGAAAAAAAAAATTAGATATGCTTTAAATGGCATAGTATCAAATAAAACCTTGAATGTCGATGGCTTTCATGTTAAGTTATATAAAGCATGTTGGAATATAATTGGGCAATCAATGGAAAAGATCATTATAGAAAATTTTAATGGTGGACGAGTTGATCCAAAGCTTAATAAGACATTAATGGTCTTGATCCTAAAAAAGAATTAATGTAAATAGTCTAAAGGATTATAGACCAATAAGTTTATATATAACTATTTACAAGGTTCTAACAAAACTACTTGTGAAAAGATTTTGACTATCTCTTGATGAGATAGTAAACCTAGTTTGAGCTAGTTTTGTCTCGAGCTGAAATGCAATTGATAATGTGATGATTCTTAGGGAGCTAATGTACCATTTCACAAGGAAAAAGGGAGGAAGGGATGGATGCTTTGGAAGTTAAACTTGGAAAAGGCATACAATAGACTTGAATGGGATTTCACACAAGCTGTGATGTGCACCCTCAATTTCCTTGAGTAGTAGATCATACTCATTAGCTCTTGCCTTTCCTTGACAAGCTTCTCAATCTAGTCATTATAAACAGGAGCATTTCAAACAACTTCACTACCTCTAGGGGTTTAAGGCTATGAGATCTGATCTTTCCCTATCTTTTCATTTTGGCTATGGAAATACTAAGTGAATGGATTGAGAGTTACGTGGACTTTGGATGGTGAAAACTAATAGGCTAAGAGGGATAAATATATCATTCTCAAATTTCTTTTTTGTGAATGACATATTGCTTTTAGGAGAGGTGGCGGTTGAGAATGCCTAAATCATTCTTAGTTTGATAAATGATTTTGGATGATTGTTTAGCCAAAAAGTGAATATTAAGAAGTCTTGACTTGTCTTCTCTAGTAATGTAGATCATAAAGTCAAACAACATATAAAGAGTACTACTAGTTTTAAAGAAAATGATGAGTCAAGGTTATATTTGGGTATTCCTATTATTAGAAATGGATCCATTAGATATAATGACATTAATGACATTGTCGAGAAGATCAAGAGGAAATTAACAAGTTAGAAATCTAAATTGTTGAGTATGGTAGGTAGGCATATATTGATAAAGATAGTCATGGAAGGAACCAAGAGCTATTATATAAAAGATGATAAGCTCCCGCATAAAAATAAAATAAAAAATAAAAACGAATAATGAAGTAGAGAGAAGGATAAGAGATTTCTTTTAGAGATCAAAAGAATAAGGCAAGAAATACCATAAAGTAGCTTGGAGGGAAGTTATGAGACTGAGGATTATGGGGGATGTAGGAATTTGGAATATGAGAAAGAGGAATTTAGTTTACAACCAAAATTGTGTGGAAACTAAACTTAAAGAAGAGTTTGGGGTTAAAAATCTTGAATTTCAAAATTAAAAAGAACCTAAAGAAGGAGTCAGGGTTTTTGAAGGACATTAAGAAAGAAAAAGAGGAGATAGAGCAAAGAAAGGTGGTTAAGCCGAGAAATGGAAACAATACTATGTTCTAGACTATGAATTGGATAGGTAGAGGTGCCCATATTAACCTATTGTATGGGCTGATTCGCAAGGAAAAGCTGACCATAAGATTACAAGAAGTATAACTAGATGTCAATGAGTGAAATGAGGTGGCTATAGGAGACTTGTTAGATGATAACATCAAATTTCTTTAGGTAGCCTAGTGTTGGTACCAAATGAAGTAGCTAAAGACAATTTTACTTGGGGACTTGAAACTAATGGGGAGTTTACAATCTGTTCAACATATTTGGATTTGATGCAATAATAGGTAAATGATGACTTAACCTAATACATTGATTGGGTATGGAAAACAAGTACATATCATAAAATCCATTTTTTCTTATGGAGATGTTGTTTAAATACTTTGCCAACAAAAGATAATCTTATAGCAAGAGGGATAAACATTGATCCAACATGTGTCTTATGTGAGAATGATCAATAATCCATCCGACATGTATTTATGAAATGTTCTTGGTTGAGGAGGATATAGAGGAATTATACCCCCATAAATTACACTTTCGAGTTCCTTAGTTTTGAATTAAATGAATGGGTAAAACGGAATGAGGTGTGTCGTCTTCAACATCTTGCCCATGACAATGTTTGTTGACATTTTTATTACAGGGAATTTGCAAAATTAGAAATGATAAACTTTTTAGAGAATTGGCAAATCTAAAGTGGGCTAAGGTTGCTAAGGCGAATACTAATGAGTTCTGGGTAAACTAGAGAAAAGAAAGAAGAGGGTTGCATTTGAGGGAGGAAATTATGATGTAGGAAAAATCAAATGTGAATTGCAATAGAGCGTTTTGGACAAAGGAAAGCTTTGCGGGAGTTGGAGGAATAGCTAGAGATGAAAATGGGAAATGTATTGGGGGTTTTGTTAGATGAGTTGTAGTAGTATCTACATTGGAAGCAAAGTTGTGGAGCATATATTAGGGACTTAAACTAGTGTAAGAGATGAATTAAGTTAATGTGATCATCGAAACTAACTCACTAGAAGCATATATATGGCTTATAAACATAGAGGACAGCATTGACCTACTCCCTAATATTATTTTACGTTGTAGGGAATTAATCCAATTGAGGTAGATAGTTATAGTTTAATGGACAAGCTAGAACTCAAACAAGGAAGCCCATGAGTTAGCACACTATGTCAACTATTTGAAATAAGATGAAATATTTCACCGGCAACCTTTTTCTAGTGTCTTAAGTTTGTTATTTTTTTATGTCCAAGAAATTTTAGGTTGGTCATGTTTATATTCAAACATAATAACTGATGTTGGCATCAAGTCTAGAGACTAATTTTGTGGTCATCTCTCATGAATTTCATTTGTTGCATGTGGGAGATGTGTTGATTTGTGTATTTTGATTCTGCTTTCTCTTTTGATGTACTAAAAAAAAAATCAAAATCCTTAATTTTCTTTGGGTCCTAAATTGTGTAGACCGTAATTTAAACCTTAACATGCCCCTGTTATCCCACAAAAAAAAAAAACAAAAAATTGGAAACCAAAAGTTACACACCTAAGGCACATGAAGAGATACGGTCTTCAACTTAGGCAAAGATCAGCAAGGTTGATGATATTTGAAAAAGAAAGAGGAAAGCAAATCAAGGTCTCAACTTGATTTTTTTTAAAAAAGAAAAGAAGATAATAACACAAATAGAACATAGAAGCAAACTATTTATAGATCCCCTTCAACTCTGGATGAGAAGAAGCTAACCACAACTATTTCTAGAATTTAAAAAAAAAAAGCCAATTGAAGAGAATGTAAACACTAATAAGATGAAACCCACAAAGCTTGATAAGAAAATGATTTTAATAGATGAAAGACATTGTAAAAGGATAGAAAAAAAACTAGACTTGATGCTAGAGCAAAGCTATATGTGATTAGGTAAGTTGAAAACCTTAGAAATGAATAATTTTAGAAAGGGAAAATTTTAGATTTGAAAACTAACATGCTAAATAGAGCAGAAAGCACTAGATGATTACAAAATGAATTCCAAAACAATTAGATGATTTGAACCTCTCATGCGATCTCTCTCATGATTTAAGGGGAAAAAAATCATAGATTTTGGGTTTCAAATGGTAAAAAGGGATTTTCGCTATTGTATTTTTTTTAACAGGTATTGTTAATGGGGTAAAAATCACACATTTAAAGTTTCCAAATAAGGATTTTGAATGTTAGAGGGAGTTTTCTATTGGATTATATTAAAAGGGTGTTTCAAATGTTATTTTAGGGTTTCTTAGATTAGTGAATTTGCACCTTTTGTTTTTCTTTGCACTTTTCACCTTCTTATGTCCCAACACATTTTGAAAGCTTTCTATTTTCGTTCCTTCTATTATTTGATTCACCACTTGCACTTTATTTTAAAAATGGGAAAGAAATGAAAAGGAAAAAAGAAAAAAGAAATTGGAAGAAGTATTTAGGAAAGAAAGAAATTGAAGGAATAATATTTATTTGTTAGAGGGGATGAAAAGATATGGAAAAGTTTATTGGTGGAAAAATCTTATGTGAAAATTCACTATTTTATCCTTTTGATTTTTATTTGATAAGCAATTCTTTTACTCATAAATTGGAGGCCATCAAGGAAAAAATGCAATAAAAAAATTTCTTTACTCAATTCCCTATTTTTCTTTCTTTTTTCTTTTTCTTTTTTTTTTTAAGGAAATGGTTTTGTCTAGGCCCACATAATGTTTTTTCTTTTCCCCTAAATTCTCCATCCTAAATACATACTTTATAAAAACAAATAATGGAATGAATTTTTTTTCTCTCAATTTTCTTTCTATCCCTATTCCAAAACAATTTTTTATATCTTTTGGTTACCATATTTCTATGATAGGACAAATTTTTTAATCCATTATTGGGTTTGTATATAATCTAAATTATTGGAAAAAAAGACCATTAAGGTACTAGACTAAAATTATAAAATTTATACTATATATTTGATGATATAAAAATACATTTTATTATACAAAATAAATAAATCTCCGAAATTTTAAAAATAATCTTACACAAAGTTTCTAAGTCATTGTCTCTCTAACATAAAGTAAATATATTATAAAAATCCGTATTTAATACTACATACATCAAATATAGTATAAGGAAATTATACTATTCCATTCTTCTTATACTATCATGTTTTGCAAACCAAATATTAACTTAATGTTTAGATCAATTTAAAATACTAAGGGTAATTTCCACATTTCTAAACACATTATTTGGAATTGATCCAATTAGGGATTGATGTTGCGTAGATTACCATTTACATCAAAGTAAGTGGTAATTCTTTTCTGAACCCAACTAATTGAAAAGAATTGAATTTTCAATTCTATAGTTTTTAGTAGAGGTAAGTTAGACAAGTTTGGGGTTAGTTTATGAAGGTTTAAAATTTCAACATTTAAAGCCTTCTAATTAAAACTTATATAAGCAAATAATTTTTTTTTTAATTTTTATCCTTTATCATTAGGTATAGATGGTAATGGGCAAGTTCTTTTGTCTCTTTAGCATTCTAGAGAGAGAATATTCTCTCATTTGGAGAGTTGTTACACCTTTAGGGTGCTTTTTTTTTTTATTGGTTATTTTCTCTCTCTTACCATGCTTTGTGTGTACATCCATAACTAGTTTGCATCATTCAACTGATTTTGCACAGATTTTCTAGAAAATAATAATCATCTACGTCTCTTATTCCTGATCTTACATTAGTCATTCTTAGCTTACTTAACTCTAGGATCATATAAAGAAAAGAGAGAGAGAGAGAGAGAAATAAAAGAGTGGCCTAAGCGTAGGTATCCATAAAACAATTTGAAGTCAAGGTAATTTGTTAGTTTTATATTATCCTATCATATTTGTAGTGAGCTTTGTGTATTCGTATTTTGTAATTTTCTATGGTCCTTTTCTTGGTGTCATCATCTTTCTTGTGATTGCATAGACTAATTTCCTTTATTTTGTGGATCCATGGCTTCTACATTAGTAATTGATATCCTTGCAAGTCTAGCTATTGATGAAGTCTTACTTGATGATTCTAATAGACCGAATCTATTTGCCAACAATAAATTGAAGGAGATTTTATAGCTTTGGTGAAAGTGATTGTAGATAAGACTCTTAATAAAACTATTGTGATTAATATTTTGAAGAATATTTGGAAGAGTTATGGAGTTTTGGCAATATCATATATAAATAAAAATTTGTTCTTAGTGAGAATTAAATCCAAGAATTGTCTCGATCACATTTGGGAAGAGAACCCATGGTCAATGATGGGACATTATATGGTGATTGAAGAATGGAAGAGTAAGTGAAAGTTAGAGGATGCTCCATTGGATTCATTGATGAATTGGACCTACATACATGGTTTGATGTTAGAACATAAGTCTGCAAAAACTACTAGGGTTATAGGATGTAGGATTGGTAAAGTCATGGAAGTTAAGCCTCTAATGTTTAGCAAAGGGGAGAGAAGAGCATTTCTTAGAGTCAAAGTTTGAATCCCTATTGATAAACCGTTGAAATCAAGTATTTGGGTCAATAAAGGAGGTGTAAGGAGATATCAAGTGTTTTTTAAGTATGAGCGATTAAATGATTAGTGTGTTAATTGTGGAACATTTGGTCTTGCAAGTAAGATATGTGAATTTGAGAATAGTAGTGAAGAGGGTATAAAGCTAGGGTTTAGGGGAGTAGTTGTATAGAAATGGGAAAGTGTGAAGGTGGGTAATGATCAAAGTAGCTCTGTCAAAGAAAACTTAAATTCCAATAAAGAAACACGTTTATTCCAAATTTAAAAACAAAACCAATCAATCCTATGACTCGAGTTTCCTACTTAGAAACCAAATAATCTTACCTATCAAACACTATCACAACCTAATCTACTTGATCTTATAATACCTACCAATTCCTAGTTTAATCAATCACAATCCTCCAGCATTGTTTCAATTTCACAATAAACACAAAACTATGATCATGCAATACCACAATCTCAAACCTATGAACCAAAGCTTTAGCAAGATCTAGAAATTTTTGTTCTACATTGGAGCCCACCTGTTGAAGAAGAAAAAATCTATTGGAATTATGAAGTTGTAGGTAATACAGGTGCAGTTGAGAAAAATCATCAAAGTTATGATTTAAATCTCAATCTATTGGTAATTAAAGTGCAAAGGGAACATGTTTTGTCCAATGCAATAGTTGATTAGAATCCTTGTAAATTTGTGAGTGTTGCTGAATTAACAAATGCTCTAAAAAAGTTGAATTTAAAAAGAGAAAAAGAGGAAGTTGCTAACTTGTTGATGATGAAAAAAAGATAAAAGTAAAGGGGGTAGTAGTGTTTGGAATATGGTTGAAATGAAGGGAATTATTAAAGTAAGCAGAGACTTGGAAATGGAAAAACAAAAAAAAAGGGGAAAAATGAAAAAATGAAAAACAAAATAAATAAATAAATAAATTGTTCATTAAAAAAAAAAAAAGAGGGGAGTGAGAAGTGCTGTTAAGATAACTAGTGAAGTGCTTGAGGAGTATTGTCTAATGAGTGACTGGGTGGATGTTCTAGCAGTTTGTAGTTATGAAATGGGTGGTGGTCGCTAGTTGACAACAACCACACAAGGGCTATGAGTCTACTTTGTTGGAATTGTCAAAGGATTAGACCTCCTAAGATAATTTTAAATTTAAATGGCCTAAAATATAAATATGATCTCAGAGTAGTGTTTTTTTTTTTTTTATGAAAACTAAGAATAAATGGAGTATGTTGGAAAGATTGGGGAATAGATTAAGGTATGGAGGTAGTTTTTATGTGGAAAGAAGAGGATTGGCTAGTGGTTTATCTTTGTGGTGGAATACTGGTGTTAATGTTAAAATTTTAGAAGCTACAAATCATTTTATAGATCTAGAATTGGTACAAGCAGATGGTAGTGGTCTTAGCCATATCACATGGATACACTCTTCAATCGAATTTCATTTAAAGAAATAGTTATGGGACCAAATTAGAAGAATGATAGGAGATGGTAGGGAATCTTGGTTGTGTTAATGATTTTAATGCTATCTTGTATGATCATGAGAAGGAAGTTGAGAGGAGAGTGATCAATGGTTTCAGGGAGATGGTTGAGGATACAAATTTATAGGATTTAGGTTTTGTAGGACCAAAATATACATGAACTAATAAAAGGAAAGGTAGGGCATGTGTGCATGAATGTTTAGACAAAGGCTTCGCTTCTATTGAATGGGTGGAAAAATTCTCAAATAGCAATATTGAACACATTTCAACTTATGGATTATATCATGTTGTCCTTTTAATTCATTTGGCAACTAAGGTGGTTGGAGGAAAGAAAAGCTTCAAGTTTGAGCACATGAGGCTATTAGCAAAAGAATGTAGGGAAGTAATTAAGAAGTGTTGGAAGAGTAATAGACCAAAAAATGATTGGGATGTTATGATTGAAATCTGGATGCTTGTAGAGAAAGTTTAGTGAAATGGAGTAGAAGTTCTTTCCCAAACAATAAGAAAGAGATTGATAGTATGATTAAAAGATTGGTAGAGGTTTAAACTGATCTAAATGGTTTAGATATGGAGGAGGAAGAACGTTTATTTGGGTAGTTGGATAAATTATGGGCAATGGAAGAAAAATATTAACATCAAAGAGCTCAAACTAATTGGTTGAATTACAGGGATAGAAATACATCTTTCTTCCATCATTCAATAATATGTAGAAGGAATGAAATAGAAATTTGAAAATTTAGAATAAAATAGGTAGGTGGATAAAAGGGGAGCAAAGGACTGCACAAGAATTTCAAATTTTTCTTCTCTAACTTGTTTCGTTCTTTAAGGGATGCAAGCGGTGATGTGTGCTTAAATTGGATTGAAAGTAAGGTTAATGTAGAAATGAATGCAAAACTTTGTGGTGAGGTTCATGAAATAGAAATCCAATAGGCGGTGCTCTAATTAAGAAGTTTAAAGGGTCGCGATCCAGATGGATTTTCAGGTATCTTTTATTAACAGCTTTGGACAATAGTAAGGGAATTAGTTATAGAAGCTATCAAGTCTTTCTTTTGACCAAGCAAGTTTCCTAACTCGATAAACCTTACTAATTTGGTCTTGATTCCTAAAGTTCCATCTCCACAAAGTGCCTCCCAATTTTGACTAATAAGTTTATGCAATTTTCTCTACAAAATCATTTAAAAAATCTTGATTAATCATTTGAAACCCTTTTTGGTGATCTTATTTAAAAAAAATCAAAGTACATTTATTTTAGGAAAAATGATTCATGACAATGTCATAATTGCACATGAAGCATTTCATTTCTTAAAAAAATAAAAAGAATGGAAAAAAGGGGTTTGTGATTTAAAGTTGATATGAATAAAGCTTATGATCGATTTGAGTGAATGTTTTTGAAACAAGTGCCCATTTGATACGACTTTGATGAGAAATTGGTAAATTAGGTGACGATGTGTGTTACAACAGTTGAGTTTAATATTATTGTGAATGGGAAAAGAATGAGTCGAGTGAGGCTTAGTAAAGGGTTAAGACAAGGTGATCCCTTCTGACCTTATCTTTTCATACTAGTTGTAAATGTATTATCTAAAGGAATTGAGAAGAGAGTGAAGGATGGGGAATTAGCTAGATTAACTCTTAAAAATTCTTGTCCTACTTTAACGAATTTTCTTTTTACATACGACTCTCTCTTCTTTCTAGAAGCAAGGGCAAAGGAAGTTAGGAAGTTAGTAGGCATAATTCAATTATATTGCTTTGCTTTGGGTTAGAAAGTCAACTTGGAGAAATCAAGTGTGTACTTTAGTGGCAATACAATAGAACATACAAAGCAGGAGATTAGTGGTTTGCTAGGTATTGCAGTAACAAAAAATCAGCGTATGTACTTAAGTCTCCCTACTATTTGGGGAAGATCAAAGTATGAAGCCTTAATGTTTGTGAAGGAGAAAATGTCAAAGAAGCGCAAAGGATGAAAGAAATGTTTATTGACTTAAGCAAGTAGAGAGATCTTTATAAAATTTGTGATTTCAACTATACTTATTTATTCGATGTCATGCTTTTGTTATGCTCTAAAATAGTGTCATGAGGTTAATATTATAATTGCAAAGTTCTTCTGCAAGGCAAAGGAGAGATGAGGCTAAAATTCACTAGAGTAGTTGCGATAAATTAACTCTGGCAAAAGATAAGGGTAGTATTGGGTTTAAGGACCTCCGTACATTTAATCTAGCTTTACTAAATAAGTTGGCTTAGAGACTTGAAAAGAATCCTAATACCTTGTGGGCAAAAGTATTAAAGGGGCTTTACTACTTAGATAGGGATTCTAAAGAAGTAACGAAGGGAGGTAAGGCCTCTTGTGCTTGGAGTAGTATATTGCAAGGTTAAAAAATTCTTTTTGAAGAAGGATTATGGAAGATAGGAATAAGGGAAAGGGTAAGGGTATGGCAAGATCTATGGGTACCACTTTTAGATGGTTAGAAACCTTAGGGACTATTGTGTAGAGGAGAAGTTGATATGAAGGTCAGTGAATTCATAAATAGGGAAGACAACTCATGAGATATAAATAAGCTAAGACAGTTTATGAGTAAATAAGAGGTGGAAAGCTTTAGAATTTTACCTCTTACAAATGATGTCCAAAAGGACTCTGTAGTATAGCTTTATGATCAAAGGGGTATCTATACAGTAAAATCTGTTTACCACCTATTGACAAAAACAGAAAAGTAAGAAGCAAGATTTAAGATCGTTGTCATTTAGGAATACTACAATAGCTAAATGGAAGAGAATTCAACAAGTGAAAACATTACCCAAAATCCAGCATTTTCTTTGGAGAATCAGCCCAAACACTCTTCCAACAATGGAGAAGCTTCTTCAATGCAAAGCTACTAGTTGCCCAAAGTGCATTTTTTGTGGAGAATTAGAGTAGGCTGAATATGTGCTACTTACGTGTGGGTAGACGAAAGTGGTATGGTTTGGGAGTATTGGAGTAAGGGTTGATAGATCAAAGATTGGGTGTTTTTTAGATTGGTTTGTAGAGGTAGCACGAGTGGAAATTGCAAAGTAGACTTAGAGAGAATGATTAGTGTTGTTGCTTGGAATATTTAGCAGTTGAGATGTGTTGTTGTGTATGAAGGAAGATCAGTAGATCTAGAGGTTGTTATTAGGGACTTTAAGGTTTTGTTAAGGAACATTTGTGTGGCAATGAAGGTGAAATAGGAAGAGAGTGAACAAAGACAAATTGACTCGTGTGATGTCTCCTAAGGATCTGATCTTTGGTTGCGTCATCCTCACTTGGTGTTGAAAGTGAATGATGATGGATCTTGGATAGGTAAGCATGATCGTGTGGTGGGAAGTGTAGTGGTTCGTGATTGTCAAGGGAGGATAGTCCTTGGCATTTAAAAAATATTTAAGTGTTTGTTGGTAGAAGAAGTGGATGGCTAGACTATTCCTAGGAGTCCATATGGCAGTGGAGAAAGGTTGGGATTTGATTTTTTTGAGTTAGATACTCTAAGCTTAGTTAGAGCTATTGTTGGGCTAAATAGTGATGATGTACATATGTGCAACAAATTAAAAAAACTAGCCCAATTTAGAAACAGTTAATTTTCCTTTCATTTTACTCATAGAAAAGCTAATAGTATAGCGAATTAGGTAGCTTTAATGACTAGAAAGGAGATATGTTCTATAGATTGGTGGTTAAACCCTCCATCCCCTCTTTAGAATGTTATCCTTCTTGATTATCAATTTAGAGACTAAAATGATGATGTATCCTCAGAGGACCATCTTGATAATAAGTAGATATATATGAGTAATATTTCTTGTTTGACACAAAAAAATAAAATAAAAATCTCTTATCAATTGGTACAACAATTACAATATATATATTAATTTGCATTTTCATTATTAGATTTAAAGAACTAATCTATATATGTATATTCATTGATCTTATTTTTAACCCATCAAAGAACAATTGGTACAACAATTTCAGTTTATATATATATGGTGGAGTCGGATACGTGTTACGAAACTCTAGAGGTTGGGCTTCTATCTGTTAATGGACTTGTCATTGCTTATGGCGTTGAATTTGGGCCAACCATTCGGCCTTGACAAAATGCATATTATATATGATTCACACTTTAATCTCATGTAAAAAGCCCTTCTGGTTTTGGGTCCTTTTTTCTCAAGTCGCTTGATGGGCCGCAGCTTTACTTTAATCAATTCATAATCCAAGCTCAACCATAAACTACTTTCATCTACAGATACTAACCAATTCATACCCAGCTTGTTTCACTGCTTTCATCTACTCGCTCACATGAAAAGCTTTCTATAATCCAGGCCATCCATAGTCCCTAGTAGTTAGTCGATGTTTAAATCTTAAATGGTGGATGCCACACCCCGTGTTATGAATGGTTAAAGAATTGTAAATAATTAAGTAAATAAATTATTTATAGCATTATTTGAAAAATACATTTTTTTTCATACGATAATAATCATCTATCAAGGAATAATAGACATATATCTCTATAGAACTACCTAAAATAACTTCCGTCTACCTCATTTGTTGTAATTTTTGTTCTACTTTTCAAATTGTGATTTCCATAACTTTATTTCTTAACAATTACATAGAAAACTATAGTAAAATATATAAGATATCCAAAATTTCCCTTTCCCTTAATAATATAGGTATAAATACTATAATTTTAAATTTAGGATTTTGGTTCTTATTAACTTTTGGATTGCCCATGTGAAGAGAGAGGGGAAGGTAGACACAGAGAAATTTATCGTCTTTATTTTTATTTTAAAAATTTATTACTTTTAAAACATGGATATTAATGACAAAATAAAAGTAACAAACTCCTTAATTGAAGAAGGACTCGTTTAAGATATTGTAATATAAATGACAATTGAATTGGTAGGGAAACTTAACTATGGTTTTGATAATAATAAATAGTAAGCACATATTCATTTAGAATTTCTTTTATCTTTCAGTTCATGATTTATATTTTCAACATGAAAAAATCCATTTGAATATTATGTTGATGTTGGAGCTAAGTAGATTAAATGACATCATTTTTCTTACGGTTTGTTTACGTGATAGTAATAGAGAAAGAATAGAATATCTATTCTCTATATTCTCTTTTAATTATTTATTAAATTATTTACTTCAAAAAATAAGGAAGGAATTTTGATTCTTGAGACTTTTTTATTCACTCGATTAAAAGAGACATTACTATAAAAAAAGATGGAATTTTTTTATTCTCTTTGAGTAGGAATAAAAAGTTTAAATATTATATCAATTATACCTTTATTAATACTACAATTAATGACTAAATAAGGGTAAATCGGTAAATTTATCTATATTGCGAACTTAGTACCATAATTAATCAAATAAAATAAAAACAAGAGTGAGTATTCCCTACAATAAAAAATTATATGAAGTAAATATTAGAATAGAAATTTTTTACCTATTCCAGATAATAGTCATTCTTAAAGTATAACTTTTTTACTTTCTACCTATTCCATTTTAGAAAGTACACGGACCATTAATTGTGAAAGGGAGGAAGATTAATTCCAAAATACACTTTCTCCAATTATAATGTGTATGCTCTATCGGTAGGTTACCATGATAACAAGGTAAAATGTCATGTTTATAAAAGGATGTAAATTAACATAAATATCAATTTTGTAGAAGAGGGAATCGACTGAAGTGGTGCATGCTACATGAGTCTAGTGCTCCATATAGTCTCAGATAAGTGAGATAAAAATGACATGTGGAGGGATGATTTGAAGAGAATGATTCAAAGAAAAAATAGATAGTCTTAGTATTTCAAATACATAAGTGATAGATAGGAAAGTTTAGGGTGATTTTGGAGCGGTTGAAATCATTCTTTACTTGAAAAGTTTAGTTGATCTTTGAGAACATAGTTTTTACAATAGAATATATGTTTCTTTAATCTCTAGAAAATGTTAAATGAGGAGGCTTGATTAAGATCATACTTATTTGAATATACCTTGTTCGATCTTTGGGAGCAATGATTTTATAGTAAAATATCATTTCTTTTATTACTAGATAGTGTTAAATGAGGAGGTATAATTGAATATTTGTAAATTTATGAGCTTGATGACATTCATCACAACATCTTGATAATCGACGAATGAGATAAAAGTTGCTCATTTTAAGGTTATACTAATGAGCTTACAATAAACCTAAAACTAGTAACCATCTTTATTAAGTATATGAGCTTGTTTGAAAAAGGTTTAGAATAAACAGATTGGTATAACGATCTCCTTTTGAATCCACTAAGTCAAATCTTCCTAAGTCATTTAAAAGGACGACTAGAATAATTATAATGTATTGCTTAACCAAGGACACATGTAGAATCATTGGGGGTTTGGTTGTAATTTATAGCATTAAAATTAATATTAGAATTACTCATAAAAAAATTTACTTATCATCACAATTACAATGCATCTTATATGCATAAAAATGAATGTAGCCTCAATAGAATCTAATGTTGAATATGATAGTAAATTTAAACTTTTTTTTATGTGTCAATTATGAGTATTTAATATATTTTGTAAAAGGTTAAAAGAATAAACTTTTTAATAAGATTATAAAAAATAATATAGTATTTTATAATTTTTTATATTGACTTTGTAAGATTATTTCATTAGTCATGTTATAAAAAATACATATACATATATGTTTTTCTTAATATAAGTAATTAGATGATTGATTATTCAATAAAACTTATTCCTTTTCATAATATTAATATTAAAAAAAATGTTAGTACATTAAATAATATAAACTATTATTATTTACTAATATTTTATATAATATGATTGAAATACTTATAATGTTGAATATAATTATTATTTATCATAAATCTGCTAATAAATAAATAGTATTTATTAAGAATTTATTTAATTAACTATAATATTTTTATTAATAAAATTCAATTTTATACATTATAGCGAAAAAATAGAGGATGAAAATCATTTATTGAGAGATAGATAATAAATAAAACTTGAAAAAGTAAAAATTACTTTAATGGGAATTGAAATCATAACCCTGAGTATGCAAAAACAACCATTTAACTATTAAACCATATTAATTTTATAATAAAATTTACACTTATAAATATAAATATAATATATATATTTTATTTTAAAATAAATTTAATTAAATATTTTTTTTCCTTGACCTAAAGGGCTGAGGCCCCTTTCAACCCCTTTTAGATCCATCCCCACACTTAACCTAAAGAGTTAAGTTGAAAGTTAATAGTGTGCTTAATCTAATATTTTAATATAACTAATTTAGCCCTTCACATAGTGAGAAATCGTGCTTTAATCATTAATACTAAAAGATGAACGTCCTTGCTTTTGAGTAATGTGAAAGAAATACATCGAAATTATTCTTATGTTGTTTGAAAGAAAAGTCAAATATTTCTCTATCTTTATTGATGTTTAGTTTTGATGTCTGTTTGTATTCGTACTTGTTTGAGATTTGACTCCAAAGAAGAAATGGGGAGCAGCCGAGAGAGATGTTTTAAGAAATTAGTTGCCGTAGTTCTCACATAAAATACATAAAAATAAAATTAAACACGGTTAAAAATGGAACTCGAGCAATAATATAAAAGGAATTATCCATCTTGCTTATTAATAATAACATATCACTTGTAGTTTCAAACCCCCCTCTCATAGCATGAGTTAATCAGTGTTTTGTTTTTCTTTTTCTCCTTTTCCTTCTTTTTGTGTGTGTAAAACAGGAGAATGAATTCGTGCTTCCACCATTTTTATAAGAAGATGGGTTTTTTTAATGACTGATTTTTACATTTAGATAGTAGGAATGTTTTTTTATTTGGCTTTGTAATTCTATTCATGTCCACTTATCTAGAATATTTGATGCTTATTTATTGTGGATCTTAACTTTTACCTATTTTTCTTTTTTCTTTTTTAATTTATATTTGATAAATAATAGACAGATGGATTAGACCCATTTTATTTTATGGAGGGTAAGGTTTATACCGATTTATTCCTTGTCATTCATAGAACTAAGAACTGTGATATGACCCCAACAATAGTGAAATTCGATGCTTGAAAGCTGCCCATGAAGTGCGTGCGTGAGCGCACGAGTCACCAGACAGAGGGCCAGTACGATCTACCTAGGTTTTACTGGTCCAAAATGGCAAACTCGAGGTACACGAACGTAATTTCTGGCCATGGAAGGTGCTTTCTTGTTTATTTATATGGCGAAGCAAGTGATAATGAATTACAAGCTGGTCACAACAAGATATGCATATGGCTAGTGGAATCCTTCTTCTAGATATCCTACTTGGAGGATAATCTATTGGTGAATAGTCCACAAAAAGAAAGCCCATATGAAGGGAATAAATGTAAAAACATGCATTCTATTTTTATGTTTTTATGATCTTGTGATTAGTATTTTTTTTTCTTTTGACAAACACATAATTTTTATTTTATTACTATTTATTAATGCTAGTTGAAGAATACATGTTAACTTTTGATTAGTCCATGATGATTAATCTAATGAAATCATATTATTAAAATAGATTTGAGTAAATACTTCAATAAAAATAATAAAAAACAAAAATTAAAAAAGAAGAAGAACGTGGAAAAAAACATATGGCCTTAGAGTGGCCAACCATGCCTACTATAACATGGTGGGTTGTGTACCCTTAGGGTGGTGTAAGAAAAAGGAGAAAAAAAGAGTTTTTTTTTTTTAAAGTGAAATGTAGTTTTTGGTTTCAAAAATTCTATTTTTTTGAATGAAGAATAGTAACACACAATTTATAGAGAGTAGACTACTAAAAAATAGGAAACTAATTTTGTTGTCTCTAGGCCTAATCCTTTAATTCTAGGCTATGAGATAATTAAGGGATTTTTACTCTAAAAATAAACAATTTTCCTAGAAATAGACCTCCAACTATATCTCTAACATATCACTAACAGATTCTATTGTAATCCATTACAATTTGTTGCATTTCAACATGAAATACTCAACTAGTTGTATTTGAGTCATGTAACTTGACCATGATCCATCAAATTTCTTGCTTATTTTTCTTTAAACTTGTTTTTTTTTTTTTAAAAAAAAAATACTTTCAAAGGGTAGATAGCTACTCATCAACCTAAGAAAGTCGTGTTACCCAATAGGATAGTGGGTAGTCATTCACCACCATGGATGGGTAGCATGAACCACCTATAATGATGTGTTACACCAAGCAAGTTACGATCGACATGGTTGGCCACCCTAAAGCCATGGGTAGCCATGCATTTTGAGGATTTGAATATTATAGTAGACAAGTTCAATAATATTTCTCTTAATTATTCAATATATTTCATGCCAGGAGCCAATTAAGAAAATAAAATAATATTAAGATAGAATACTCAAAGGATATGGCCAATCTACCACATATTCTTATGTGGATAAGCATAAGCAATGCTACTCTCTTTAAGTTGTCAAGTTCGTATTTAATTACCTAAAAAACAATTTTCCCAAACAAAGGTGAGCATATGCCTAATGAATAACCATATTGCATTAAACACATGAACGCCAAACTCTATAAAACATATAGAAATACCAAAATCTAATGCAAAACAAGCATCAAACATGTAACACAATCCTTATGCCTCAAAATTTGGAATAACTTATGATTTCCCAGCACACTGGTTTAAACCTAAAATAGTACTAATATCTCATTAAATGTGAAGAATGATATGAGTCAACAACATCAATAACAATGACAAAAAATAGTCTTATCTTGAGTTCACCACCTATATTGTCCCTTTAGGAACATGCATCAATTTATAATATTCAAGCCGACATTCCATACCACTAGTTCACTTTGTTGAAACTTCCGCCCTACCCATTGATTGGGACTATCTATAGTTCTTTCATATCGACTACTTGCTGAGCCATAACTATGGCTTAATCGCCTAACTATCCCATCATTCTTGGAAATCATTCATTTTACAACCACAACGCCCAATTTCCAATTTTTGTTGTTCGCAGAGCTCAACATGACCAAGCACAAGTACATAACGATTCAATAGCCAAATGCTATTAGTAAAATTTGTTTCTAATCCTACAAGCATATATAATAAGTAATAGTATAACTTTTGAACTTCATTTTCTTGAAAAGCCGTTCTTTGATTTCTCATCCTCTTGTTATGTTATAACAATAAATTAAATAATTTGAATCTTAAATTTATTGTATATTATCATTTTCTTATTTATAAGTTTCTCCAAATTAATTTCAAAAGTAATTAATTGAGGGAAGGATTGTATATTAGTTGGAGTTGGGGTGCCTAACTTATTGACAAAAGGTTTCAACCTAGGTGGGGTATAGTCGAGTAGTAATAGGGGGTGGTCGATCGACTTGCACTAGCTAGGTTCCTTCTATTTTCTTCATTTGTTTTACTTATTATCCTAGACCTAATTTTAAGGTTCTATCTAATTACAATACACTCTTCTTTAATAAGTCTTAATTTTTAAAGTGGGTGATTGACTAACCTGATATAGTTGGGTTCTTTCTATTTTCTTCATTTGTTTTACTTATTATCCTAGACCCAATTTTAAGGCTCTATCTAATTATAATATACTCTTCTTTAATAAGTCTTGATTTTTAAAGTTTACAATTTTCTCTAATTAGTAAGTTCTTTTAAAGTTTGATTCTCAAAATTTGTTATCTTCAATAGTTTTAGGTTCCTGGTTCCTAATTAACAAACAATTTTTAGAAACTTTATGAGCCATAGGTGATCTTTTAGATGTGCCCTATTTTATCAATATTAGTAGTTTTTGCGAAACCCTAATATTTGTAATCTAATAAGATTCCTATTGTCAATCCTTTAAGCTTGATTATAATAATTTGTTATACTTATTGTTATGAGGTTTATGTTCATGATTTACAAAATTTTTCAATAAGTTTACGGATCTTTAATATATTGTATATAACCCTAAATTCATTAATTTTAGTTTTTTTTTTTTACAAAACCTAATTATTGTGCTATGATTTTCTAATTTGTTATTCAATTCATAGTCTTATCATCTATGAAAAGAGAGTTAGGGTTTAAGCACATAGGTTATGGGTGTTTCCTTCTCCTCCTCTTCCTCCTTATCATGGGAAAAGAATGCTTGCTTGAGTATTTGTAAGAAGTGAGTAAAGGCTATTTATAAAAGCAGATGCAGAATATCCTTTCCATACTTATCTACCATTTTTATAGAAAACCACTTATTCATTCACATACATTCTAATTTTTATTTTATTAATTTTCTTTTATTATCTCTTTACATTTAAAGTATTATTAGTTTTATTTTATTCTTGTAACTTTTATTTCATTCTATACTTTATTAAGTATATTTTATTTTATTTTATTTTTTCTTGGGGTGTATTTTGATCAAATTGGTCTGCCTTTATAATTTGTTATTGGGATTTTATATGCAGCAAGAACTGAAATTCAGTCCCAGGAATAATCTCAGAATCCAAGTAACATGATCCAAGGACATGTGCAGCTATGCCTTATGATCATCATCGATCATCATCGTTGGTTGTCCCCATCAGCCAAAAATTTGAAAAGACTTGCATTCAAATTGTGTACTTTGTCGAGCAACATCATGATGATGATAAATGGAGAGATAACACTACCCATGGGCTGACGATGATGATAATGTCTACTATATTCATGCTCTTAGAAGAGAAAACGAATATATGGCATGTGCTTTTGGCTCAAACGACATTCCTTTCTGCAATTCCTGCATTTATAATAATTACGGTCCGAAGTCTACCGGAGTCCTGAGTCGTGACGCTTTAATTCGTACAATCAACCTTCAACTCTTTTCAGATTTATGATATTCACATTGATTATTTTATCTATATAT
Organism: Laguncularia racemosa; assembly: GCA_037954665.1. Lineage (NCBI taxonomy): Eukaryota > Viridiplantae > Streptophyta > Magnoliopsida > Myrtales > Combretaceae > Laguncularia > Laguncularia racemosa. The sequence continues at coordinate 1,576,276 of JBBMOL010000066.1, forward strand.
TTTTAGGAAATAGGGAGAGCTTTTATATAGATACGTAAAATTAGCGATTTTTTTTTTCAAAAAATAAAAATCAATGATTAGTTATCTATAAACCATAATTTGAATTTAATAGTTTAATTTAATTTCATAATTTAAAATTTGAATTTCAGATTATGAGACATTGAATAGTTAACTATTAGTAGTCCAATTATATTTTTTTAACTTTTTGCAAGCATATTATTTGTAAATTTTTTTAAGGTGAAAAATATTGGTCTTGGTCATTTGTAGTTGCAAGCAAATACAACAAATTAAAACCTAAACATGCAAATATTTTTGTCTCATAATTAGGGGTGAGCAAATAATTCTATTGTACAAAATATCTACTTATATTATGCGTAGCTAGGTAGGTTATTGATGGATATTAACGATCATATAATAGAATTCAGGTATAGACATTGAATAGTTAACTATTAGTATCACTATTTTTTTTTAAATTTTTTAATTTTACATATTTTATTACAAATTGCATAAATTTTGCATATTAAAAATCTATAATTCAAATATACATTACTTTTTTAATATTATATAAACTTGAAATTTATAAGAAAAAAGTTAAAATTTATAGGTTTTACAAGGTATCATATATATTGTAGGTTTTATAAGGTATAAGGTGATTCCGAGATACTATAAGGTAGGTTCTGGTTTTGAAAATGAGAACTTGTATCATATAGAATATGATATGGGTATGGTCTTATACCTTACCCACCATATACTTGCTCACACCTACTCATAACTTTTAAAGTGATTATTGAGAAATTCTATGGTGCTATCACTACAAAATGATGAGACCATGCTGTCGCTCTCTAATTATAGTAAAATCTTTTGAATTATAATAAAAATAAGGTTTATTGATAGTAAAAGGAATATTTATGAAGTTGCCAACAGTCACATAAAATTGTCTATGAAAAACAGTAGATAACTTTTATAATAATAAATTATTCTTAAATAACAATAAAAATAAAATTAATTAATAATAAAATAAGCTATTAACAAAAACGATATAATGTTCATAATTATCACACCCACTTCATAACGGTACTATGTGTTACCGTATTGAATTTCATATGCAGACAATATACTATACTATGACACTCCTAAAACCTAAATCAAGAAGTTCACAAGTGTGTCGTATTGACTGATAGCATTGTTAAGTAAAATATACAATGATTTGAAATTTTATTGGGAACAAGTGGATGTCACTTACTATTTTTTATCCAGGGAGTGCTGCTTAACGAAAAATAATACAGGTTGTGTCATTGTAACAAGACAAAACATATACAAATAAATTAAACTACAGTAGTGAGAAGCAATAGGTCACATTGTTATCATTTTCTTTTTGAAAAATTCATTGAACACTGACGCAGCGCGGAAAGCGTAACGAAACGAATCCGAGATTGGATTGGTTTCACACAACAAAGAAACGATCTTTGATGTAAATCTGGTTGCGCATAACCCGGAAATTGGAGAAAACTCTCTCTCAAAGTGTATTCCAATATGATAATAAAACGTAACTCTAATCTATCTGACAAAAGAGTATTTATATGTCCCCGTAAAATATCTAAAAGGGGAAAATCTAAGCGTACACGTGGAAAGAAATAATAAAATACACGCATAGTACACGGTTTGATACACGGCCGTGCCTCTAAGTCGTGTATGTTTTTGGGCATGCGACACGCATAGTACACGGTCTCATACACGGCCGTGCCTCTAGGCCGTGTATGTTTCTGGGCATGCGACGAGCATAATACACGGTCGAGTACGACCGTTCCTTTAGGCCGTGTGGGCTTCTGTGTATATGACGAGCATAGTATACGGTTTCATACACGGCCGTGCCTTTAGGCCGTGTATGACTCTGTGAGAATCCTACTGGAGCACACGGTCGTGTCGCTGGGCGTGCCTGTGCCCGTGTAAGTGATACACGGCCCGGGTAAAATTATACACGGCCGTGCCCTTGGGCCGTGTAAGCTACTGTGCCCTCCACGATGTCCGCATCATTCTCTCCCACCAAGGTAGAACTCGACCCCGAGTTCGCTTTTGGATAAAGGGGTGCGTCATCTGTGTAAAATGGAGATAAATCCGCCACGTTGAAGGTCCAGGAGATTTTCATGCTTTCCGGAAGGCCAACCACATAGGCGTTGTCATTGATTTTGGCCACTATTTTGTAGGGCCCATACTTCTTCGGCTGCCACTCGCTATATGTACCCACGGGGAAACGCTCTTTCTTTAAGAACACCATCACTAGGCCTTCCACGTCGAATAACGTCTTCTTCCTATGTCTGTCAGCGGCTTTCTTATATCGCTCATTCACTTTCTCAATTTGTTCTTTGATTTCCGACGCCACTGTGTGGTACTGTTCCGCCAGGTGCTTTGCTGCTACGTAGGTCTCCTCACCTTTGGGGTAAGGAAACTAGGTCCAGAGCGTGAGAAGGTGCCTTGGTATAGGCCACTGAAAAAGGTGATCTTCCAATAGTTCTATGGATGGAACGGTTGTACCTCTCCATGTATCTAGAAAATAGGTTCAACCTCTTCTTATTGGCAGCTTTAGAATTGATATCCAAATACTTTCCAGTCAATGATCTACCACCCAATGGAGAATAACAAAGGAGGCCTATGTTGCGAATTTTCGGGTGGCGTATTTCAACTAGATCCACTTCAAATCGGGTTCTAACAGGCAAACTATAGCTATTCTGTATGCTAACAATCTTTGGAACCCCTTCAACTTTAGAAGCTTGAACAAATTCCATTACTCCACATGAAGCCTCATTTGAAACACCAATGTAGCGATCCTTTCCTTCATTGATAACATCTTGTAGGGCCTGTAATTGCTCAACAAAAGGCACACTTGGCCGCCACTTTGAGAAATCATATGAGTACTCACCAAACAGTGGAACATAGTGATCTGGCCAATGAATTTGCAGCAAATCAATGTCGTTAGTGCCAAGTCTCTTAAGGCTTTTTTCTACACTCTCTTTGATGTTAGCAGCATCAACCCGTAAAACCTTTGCATTTTCACGAATATAGCTTGACCTTTTTGAATAACTACAAACTTTTGTTACCACAATGGCCTTGTCATGTGGCTGAGACTTTAACCAGCTACCAATATAACGATCTGTTTTTCCTTGAGTTTCTTTCTTCATTGGAATTGGATAAGCCTCAGTAGTGTCCAAAGTATTTATGCCACTCTCAAATGCATAACTGAGAATGTCATGAGCTTCTTTATCTGTATTTTGTACTCCATAAGTCATCTCTAGCGCTTCCTCTGGTTTGAAGTATAAGTTTTTGGGTAAAACATTAAACTCTACATCCTTAATCTCCTTCGTTGGTGCAATGATTATGCTCAGAGTACCTCCAGCCTTCGACTCTTCAGTCACCGTCATCTCCGGCTCGTCATTCAACAAGGGCTCCGCCACAATAGCTTCCTCACCAACACAAATTTTGTAAGCTTCAACTGCTTTTCCACCGCCCCTGCCATCACCAATCAAAGTACTATGATCGTTAAGGGTTGAGTTTGCCTCTTGTTCAGACATCTCCTCCTTAAACACTTTAGGAATTAAGTTTATCGGCTTAAGTGTTTGTGGAATTTTTTGAGGAAGGATTCGCTCGTAATCAAGGAGAAAGAACTTTTGTTCTAACAAGTATTGCATCATAAACCAAGTCCTCATCGGTTCTTTACCCTCAAGGCGTCTTACTCCTCGAAGTCGTTCCCACCAATACAATGCATCACCTCACAAACGACTCTCTACTAACTCTATCTTCATTCCCTCTGGAACCCTCATATGGTCAAAGAATCTTTCTATATCCTCTACCCACACCCAAAACTCATTCAGACTCTCGGTACCATCAAACTCCGATACAACATATTTAAATTGAGAAAAGATTTCATCTTTATACCTGTAATCACATATGTTGTATCGTCTTACGCTACCATGGCCTCTTCTCCTAGGCAGATTACTAAAAATCTCGTCTTCATCATCCGTATCATAAGTAACAGATCTGTTCCTTGGATCGCCTTCCGGTCGTCTCTAATAAACCTGCCTGCTACTATTGGTATTGGATCGATAGATCAGGGCCTCACGACGCTGTTCCTCTCGTCGGATTTTCTGACCCATGGTCTCCTCTACCGCCCTTCGTATTGGTTGCCCGTAACGTAGGACTTCCGTACCCCAGATACCGTCAAGAATACGACCGCAGTCATCACCGTCGTTAGCCGACATCCCCGCAGGAAATTACCTTGCTCTGATACCAACTGACGCAACGCGGAAAGCATAACGAAACGAATCCGAGATTGGATTGGTTTCACACAACAAAGAAACGATCTTTGATGTAAATCTGGTTGCGCACAACCCGGAAATTGGAGAAAACTCTCTCTCAAAGTGTATTCCAATATGATAATAAAACGTAACCCTAATCTATCTGACAAAAGAGTATTTATATGTCCCCGTAAAATATCTAAAAGGGGAAAATCTAAGCGTACACGTGGAAAGAAATAATAAAATACACGCATAGTATACGGTTTGATACACAGCCGTGCCTCTAAGCCGTGTATGTTTCTGGGCATGCGACACGCATAGTACACGGTCTCATACACGGCCGTGCCTCTAGGTCGTGTATGTCTTTGGGCATGCGACGAGCATAATACATGGTCAAGTATACGGCCGTTCCTTTAGGCCGAGTACATGGCCGTTGGGCTTCTGTGTATATGACGAGCATAGTACACGGTTTCATACACAGCCATGCCTTTAGGCCGTGTATGATTCTGTGAGAATCCTACTGGAGCACACGGTTGTGTCGCTAGGCGTGCCTGTGCCCGTGTAAGTGATACACGGCCCGGGTAAAATTATACAAGTGGATGTCACTTACTATTTTTTATCCAGGGAGTGCTGCTTAACGAAAAATAATACAGGTTGTGTCATTGTAACAAGACAAAACATATACAAATAAATTAAACTACAGTAGTGAGAAGCAATAGGTCACGTTGTTATCATTTTCTTTTTGAAAAATTCATTGAACATGTTGGACTAAAAACCGATTTAGGTCCTGATTTGCACTTTTCTATGACCAAGAGAGACTATTATTATGCGCCTTATACTCTTATTTTATTATTTATTTATTTCGGTTTTCCCTTACCCTATCTAAAACTAAGATGCCCATCTTTTGTAACTATCATCAGAGGATGTCGTCCTCCATTTGATAACAGAATCTAAAGAGAAGAATTTTAGGAATTTTTCAGGCTTTAAGTTGAAAGCTGTGTTGTGTTCCCATGCGCGTACGTAAGTGCAAGAGATAACTATTTAAAAGTATCCGGAAGCGACAAATATTGCTATTTTCTATGGTAACCATATGGAATAAAAGCTTTCCTCCCAAGGTTTTAATGCATCCATACAATTAAACTAAAATGCTGTCCATGCCTCCTAGACACAATGATTGATGTACGCTATACTTTCATGCTAGGAAAGCTTCCCCCCCCTGTATCTTCCCCTTTTGCCACTTTCAAAGCTTTTCATAGTTTGAGATTAAGTAAGAGACCGGTAGAGAATGGGATACTTCCTTTAATTTTTTTATAAGGTAATTTGCACATGAAAACAGTACCAAGTGTCGGGATAATCATTATCTCTCAAAAGAAGAAACTTATACATATTCTTATACTGTTATTTATTTATTTATTTTTCACTACACCAATGTGAAAGAGGAGAGAGACGGGCATTCTGTGAACAGTATCTTTGAAAAGGCCAAAAATGGTTTTCAGTGGCTCAAAATTTGTATTTATATTCTGCCATTCTTTCTCATGATTCGATTCTCTTCTTTTCATGTGTATGTGTGCAAGTGGAGTTCACTTTACTATCATTCCTTCTTTTAATCGCTATTTAAAAAAGATTCTTGGGTCTCCTCAACAAGAAGATATGCATGGCTCCAGGTCCCAGTAATTAATAGTGCTTTTAGTCTTCGATATGAAATGGTTAATCGAGTACGAAGGCCAATTATTCTCTCACGTAAACAAGGCTTATTTTAAAGGATGCACTCAGAATACGTACTCGACCGATATCTTTTAAAAAAGGAGCGCAATATTTATATGATCCAAATCATATTTAAAAATTTAAGGGTTATTATTTATTCATTAAAAAAAGGTTTAAGGATTGGGTTGAAATAAATGTATAATGGTTCGAATTTTGGACCTATTGCTCTAATACTGTAATAATTTGGATTTATAATAATTTGATTGCTTGAAGGATTATGATTTTACATATATTATGCAAGTGATTTGGATCATTATCCAAATTAAGTTCCCTGTCCATCAAAATCGTTGGGTAGATTCACATTCATCTCCTCGGGCCTATGAAAGATTTGCCCTCAAATCTAGAGGGTCACTTCTTAGACTAAACTCGGATGCCTTTGTCGCCCTGTTTTCTCGATTATTAGATGAAACAGAAGTAATCCTGACCTGCTCTTGGAAATTGTGTACCTCAAATGGAGACATAGGTATCAATACTATTCGAGATCCTCCCTTTCGAAACATGTAGATGTTTTTGAAACCATCATGTAATATCTTTCTATCAAATATCTAAGGTCTACCTAATATTAAATGAAAGGCACACATAGGAATCACATAACACAAGATCTCATCATGATATTTCTTTCCAACACTCATTGGCACCTTTGCCCTTAATGTAACATGCATACTATCCTGATTGTCTAACTAATGCAAGTTACAAGGGCTAGGATGTGGACTGATAGATAGTTGTAATTTGTCTACTAATGCAGCAGATATGACATTTATACAACTACTACTATCTATGATCAGTACACAAAGGTTACCTCTGATCCTGCAAGAAGTGTAGAATATGTTCTCCCTTTGTTTGTCCTTAGTATCAGGAGATAAAGTTAAAACCCTACACAACACATTAATTGGTAAATACTGTTCACCTGTTCCCTCCTCATGTGTCTCAGTAGTCTAATCATCATAATATTCCTGCAATGCTATAGACAGGTCTGTAGGCTCGACTGGTTCTTTCTCATTCTCATCCTCTTCTCCAGCACCCTCTATAACTGTCGTGACTCTCTTATTAGGACATTATGCTGCCATATGCCTAAATCCCATGCATTTGAAACATTTAATTTGGCGCAATTTCCCACTAGTGGTTCTTGGTACAGTCTGCCTAACATTAGCTACTATTACCTTTTACCCTTTCCAGAGGTCATGTTCTCCCTGTTTATGCTGGGGGTAGCTCTATCCACTACCCTAACTGACTCAGCTACTATCTTTGGTCCTCCTAATCAACCATCAGCTCTCATAGGCCTAGTAGTAGCATTAGGACTACTATTAGTAACCCTAAATGAGTTAGATCGCCTCTACCTCTCCACTTTCTAAGCTAGCTGTATAGCCTCATCAAGTGTACTATATCTCTATAACTCAACTACACATGTTATCTCATATTTTAGCCCTGAAACAAAGCATGCTAGGGTTTGCTCTAAAGGCTCAACTGACCCACATCTAATCATCAGGGTTTCAAATTCTTGCACATAATCATCGAATGTTTTGCCTCCCTACCTCAAAGTCTAAAGATACATAAACAGTTCCTGCCTGTAATGTTCAAGAATGAACCTTTTTCTCAAAACCCTCTTCATATCCCTCCATGTTTGAATTTCAGCCTCACCATCCCTACGCCTACTGATCACTAAATTCTTCCACCACAAGGCGACATACCCTATGAACTCAACAATAGCAAGTCGAACTCAGGTATTGTCATCAATTTTATAGCACTCAAAAAGGCCCTCCACCTTATCCTCCCAATCCAAATAATCATCCGCTAAACCCCTGCCATCAAAGGAAGGCATCTACAACTTCACATACTTTAATCCCCTAGGTGGCCTGAAATCCCTATTTGGGTAAGGATTAACCCTAAAGTTATCATCCCTCTCCTCCCTATAAGGGTGATGATCTCCCTCCATTCTTCTGCCCAAGTTACCTCCTCCCACTACTCCTTTCCTTTGGATATTTTGTGGAGCTACTCAAGGTGGTGCCTAAGGATTTACCATTGGTGGTTGTGGCATTGTCATCCTATCAATGCTTGTTACTAATGTAACAACAATAGTAGTAAGATCCTGGAGTTGATCTTCTAAAGTCCTTCTACCTGCATTTTGATGACATTGACCTCCACCAACCTAGCTATTGGTCTCATTGCCAATTCCCCCATTTATGCTGTCATTTGACATAATTGTGATATGATGAAGTACACTCTCACAATTTACAACACAAATTCAATTCAATTCCTTCAACAACACCAAATCACAAGAACACGTTTAATGATCAACTAATACACAATGAAATCCATGTTGCAAGAGGTCAAAACACAATGAATTAATTCTTAGTACTTTAAGTAAGGTCAAATAAATGAGGTACAAACAATCACTTCCAAGTAGTTAAGAAATTAAATTCAACCACAAGTGTTAAGTAATGAGTTCAATTACTTTCACACTTTATTATTTGTTTTTGAATTCAAATTTTACTACTTAAACCTTCCTTTCTTGCCACAGTTTCACACTATAATAAATCACAATGTGTAGCAACTCAACACACACAGATGTAAAATTCCACACCTTTACACACTTCCCTTGCTCACGGTGTAAACACTCTCTGCCACCACATGCACTAATTGCAATCCCCCTTTAATTCAACACACACAACACAACGCCACACACACACACCCTTCACTAAATACACAAAACAAAACGCCACACACAAATACCTTCTACACACGGTGCAGCACACACACGTATACTCTTCCACACGTAGCACTCCTCCACTTCAACACACTTCCAAATTGTAACTTACAAACAAGGCAGCTCAATTCAAAATTCAAATGATTTTAATTATTGCAACCTTTCCACAAATGGTAAGAAGCCACTTTCAAATTCAAATGAACACATAATAACTTCTATCACTTAATGTGTGTTTTGAAAATCAAATAGCTGCCATATATCCACACACTCAATTTTGAAAATGCACAACTAAACTCCTTATGTCCAAAAACAACACAAGCAAGAATACACCTCTACTTCTTCACAAATGAGGTAATTTCAAGTTCTGAAATTTGAATCAATAATACACTACTAATCCTCTTCTTTTCACGAAAATTATCAACCAAAAGGAGCTTCAACAAGACCTCAAATTCCACTTCAACAAGCAGCAAATTCAACTCCTCAATCAAGACAATTACGCAACTTCAATTCACAACATACAATTGCGGATCACAAATTGAAGAACCCTAATTGAAGATGAAGATCAAGAAATCAACCAACACTACTCCTTTCTCTAAACTTGAGCTTTAATACCAAAAGATGATGTGCTTAAAAATCCAAAGCACATGTACACAATTGCAATTGTAGAAGCAATTAAACAAATCTCAAAAATGGCGTGAAGACCAAATTTCTAAGTGACCCTAATTTGCATGGAACAATTGCTCTGATACCAAATTATGATACGCTTTAAATTGATTAAAGCATATACATATAAACAAGTGAATAAATCTCAATTCAAATCCGGATCAATAACCCTAGCTTATGGCGTAAACCCTAAAACCTTTGTAATCCAATTTGTAGATCAACTAATCTCAACACCAAATAATGTTGCCCTCAATTGGATTAAACACTCAATACAAGAACAATTGAAATTACAATGATCAAGGCTACTAAAAGACATGAATCCCTTATGTAAAGTCTCCATGCAAATTAGCAATCCCACTAGCAATTGAAACTTCACAATGATAATTCAATATAGGAATCAATTCCACTAAATTGAAAACAATATAATGATACAAATGGATCCTACAATTGACGTGAATTAAGAACTAAAAGAACCAATCCTAATCAACACTAGATATTACACACTAGCATGGAAAAGGAAAACAACTAAGGAAATGATATGACTCATAATTCCTTTAGTTGCTAGTAGCCACAATTCCTTGAAGAAATTGATAAGAGTTTTATGAAAATTGGGATAAATCATAATTCTCATGAAAATTTGGGCAGCAAAAATGTGTATACTCTCTCTACCATAAACCCTACTTAAGTAAGTATTTATACTTGCTCCCTTTAGGGTTAAACTGACTAAAAATTATAACTACGCCATTAAAGGGTGATTGGTCTTAAAGTCTTCAAATACACCCAAGTAAAATGTTTCAAACGCTTACAAAATAAATGGTTCAAAGAAATAAATTATAAGTACAAAAAAATAATAGTGAAGTTCATGTGGCATTAGATGTGAATCCGATGATGTCCCTAATTTGACCAATAGTGAAGTTCATGTGGCATCCCGTGAAGAATAATCGTTGTACTTGCTAGATTATTAGTCATCTCATCACGTATTATCTTTGAATTGCTTTTCTTTGAATTTACGTGTAGTACGGTACTCCGCGTGATACGCATATGACCACTCCTACCGGGACCCCGCATCTACAGAAGTGAACATTGCGAGAAGTAAGAACATAGTGTATAGCTAAGTTATAGAGTTTGTAACCTTTAGTATCCATAGAATATCCAAAAAACATGCATAGTAGACTCTTTGATGGAATTCCTTTCTATTACGATGTAAATAAAAAAAGAAAAACATAATAGGAGTAGCTAGATACTGTTTAATGATCATGATGCGGTTTAAATTGATATGAGATCTCATATAGACTCTTATTTCCTAAGGAAAAAGAACGTATTATATTAACAACATAAGTCGCGCTAAGCAACAAAACCCCTCTAAATTTCAATGGAGAGCTGGCTTGACAAAAATGAGCACAAGCAACATTGAGAAGATTTTTCTGCTTAACAACGTCCTTGCTATATTGACAGGTTTCCACAAATATTTTGGGATGAATGATTCGCTTCGTATCATAGAAATGGGGAATGCTGAATTCACAACATTATCTTGTCGTAGACTATCGTGCTAAATCACTTTTAAAAAAGATGAAGGTAATTTTGAACAAATTGGGTGTGCCATTTTTGTGTTTCATTAGGTAAATCCAAGTAGCATGATAATTCTTATACTAAATTCGCCGCCTCCAACTAAACCAAAACATTATAAAAGTTTGTCATTGGAAGAAACAATGGTCAACTACCATCTTTTTAAAGTATTTAACCTTAGCAATCCCAATCATTCTTCAAAGTTTATAGCCTTGGGTTACAAATCATATATATGGAACTAGCAAATTGACATGGGATCGGAGAATTTAGTCAATTGACTAACAGAAGCAAGATTGAAAGTAAAAATAGATTTAGAAGAAATAATGATCGATCGAATTTTGAACTTTTGTGATAAAGTAATAAATTTTACCTAAAAGCCAAAGTTTGGTGCCACTCTTGGCCCTTAACAAGGGTAGGGTGATTGATCCACCAATTTAAGTGGATGGTTTAATTGATTTATGATATGGTGAGTCCCCAACTACGGCCAGCCATATGTTCAAAAAGGAAACCATCGGATACTTACATCTTTTTTTTTTTTATTTACATCTTAGTTACATCTTTTTTATTATTTTAATGGAAATGTTTTATTATTAAGATGTGGCATCCTACGTTAGCATCTGCAACGCATGACATATGGCCAGCAGAAAAGCACGAAATATATTTAAATATGTCGATTAGTGCCATATATAGGCTGCACTCGTTCAGTGATTAAGGAGGTCTAGGACGGCACCCAAGAGATAGACTCATGGTGGAAGGATGTAAGGAGACTAGAGAATCGAGTGATCCCCCAACGGCTTCGCAATCCATCACCCCACCTAAAAACATCAGCTTTGAATCATTTGAGCTTCTGGAGGATAAAGCATCAGTGAAAAGGCTTGGAAAGTGTGTTGACTTGAGGCCAGCCTTGACAATTCATCTGCTAATCTGAGGACCTAATGCTACATGTGTTCTCGAGACGCCTAATATTAACATATTTTTTAAACCATCACTAAAAATGACAACTTTGATAGTAAGTTACTAGAGAATCTTCCATGCGTATAACTATTATTATTTCTCTCTTATAATTTATGTGCGACTTCAATCGTCTAAGATATCGCATTATATGTATTGTTTGAAACTCTTACCCTAGTTTCTCATCAGTCTAAAGCTTGTTATAACTTTGTGAAATAAATGTCACCACTGGAAGCATAAGAGAAATGATGTCACCTATGGAAACGTAAAAGAAATATATATCTGTAAAGTTAAATGGATGGGTGAAATAACATCATTACATGCCTTGAGTTGATACAAGAACATCCATACATATTCCTTCCATGTCGTGGTCACAACTCGTAATAATCAAACCCAACAGTTTTGGGACATTCTATCCCATTCTTTGATTTCTTTTTCCAGGTTTTCATGAGTTAAGACCTTTTAAAAGGTGTCTTGTGGTTCACTTTTTTGGATCATGATCCATCAGTAAAATCGGGTCCTTGTCACCCTGTTCTAAGTTTCCTTGTAATGATAATTTTTGGTCAACTAGCTTTTAGTTCATTGAATACATGGTCTTCGATTCTTCGTCAAATCACTCTCAAATTTTCTGTTTATTTACAAAGAGGTAGGGACATGTGATGATGATATTGAACATATTTACCTAGTTAAATTTCTCTAGACTAGCCATTAGATATGGTGCAGCCTTCACATACAAAAATTTAAGTCTGAAGATTCACTCCGAAATTTGGTTCATACTCAGTTTTGGATTGTCATTTGGGGAGAGAGTAAGACATTAAGAAAATCTTGATTTATACTTTTGAGTTTTCACTTTGAACTTCGGTTTTGAATTTGCGATTTGGATAGAGAGAGAGGAGTGTTTAGAACAGGTGTTAAATTTGTCCGTATCATTACCTTTTCTTTTAATTTAATAATTTTAATTATTGATAATAATGGCAGAAAGTGGTGAAATGTAAAAAGATCATTCATAAAATTGATAAGCATGATATAGTTAATCATGGTTTATTATACAGTAATTAACCATATACTTAATCTGGTTTTATTCTTTCTATTCGTTGAGACTTCCCTAATTACTATCCGATTGAATACCAATGTCATGTTCACTTTAGGAAATCGCAATTTTAGTCTTTCCCTTATTCCTAGTTGGATAACTAGTCAACATGCAATAGCTATTATATAAAGAATTATCATAAGTAAAAATGCTGAATAAGAATTCAAGATAATATCCCTATAAATAGTTATTACTTCAATGTTCATGGATTATTTCCATGACGGCTCTTTAAAGGGCAAATCACACCACCATTATATTATTACCATACCACCACTGAACCTACTTCCGTCATCAAACCCACTACCGTGTCGGCAACATGAATTAATCCACCATCTTCATGGTAATATAAATAATGATATTATAATTTTTGATAAATATAAATAATTTAAAACTAAGATTATGACATTATGTAATATATATAATATGATATTATAATATTGCACAGACAAATATCAATGATGTAATAAATAAAAATATTGTTTATTATAATTAAAAAATATAATATATCTTAGTAAATACAAATAATGATATATTATTTCATCTCATGGATGCATAGGGAATTTTGTGGAAAGCTATATTTAATGAAACAATGACAGTTGTGCACCATAGTTAGTAACTAGAAATTATAATATTTATTTATTATTTAATAGTGATATTAAAATATTGCTGTAATTATATGAATATTTTATATGTAATTGTATAATATGAAATAATACAATAAATAATTAAATTATTGAATCTATTATATTTATGTTACTAAATAATAATAAAATTTAATTTTATATAATAAAAACTAATATTAATACATATAAGTAATGCATAATTTACATAACAAAGTAATTATATGATATTCAATAATATGTAAAATATGACAAATGATCTCAATATAAAAATTGAAAATATTCAATTCTTAACAAATATTATTTTTATAGTTAAAGTACTTTATAGTATAATTATAGTTAACCAACTACCAAAATAAAATCATAATTATTTTTACATCAATTATAAATATTTATTTATTAATATTAAAATACTATATAATAAATATATAATACAGTAACTTAGTAATTGAATTATATAATATTTACTAATATGTAATGTACAACTTATTATGTTACCGTAGAACTAATAATTATTGTATATTTTAAATAATATATCAATTCTATAATTACAAGTAATGGATTTATTCATATAAATATGATGATAATATTATAATTATACAATTATATGTATGGCTACTCTAATACTTTTTCTAGCTATTTAACTCTTTTTTATTAAATTCATTAAACAATTAAGGAAAGCAATGGCAAGTCTAATATATAATAAATTGTTAGCGGGCCTTCTTCCTTTTTGCTAAGTCAATACGACATAAGTTTTGCATAACTTGATTTGAGCTTTCAGATTCCCAACTAGGCCAGAACTATAGTCAATAGTTTCCTTGTAGAGTGGACTCTTGAAAGTGGTCATAAGAAAATTTTCGCTTGATTAGTGCCTTTTTTTTTATTGTATCTGCATTTAAAATAGACGTTGAGATAATATGTTTTATCTTTATTTTATACTAGCTGAATTAACATAGTAAAAAGAAAAAAGAAATGATAATTACATAAATGACTAGTAATTATAAAAAAAAGGTGATGGTTAAACAAGAATAAAATTGGAAAAAGAAATGTAGATTTACTAAACCTATGAAGTAAATTGTCTTGGAGAAAGATTTATTTCATTAGAAAAGTAAAACTTTGTCTCTATTTATATAAAGCTTAACTTATGTATTTCGCATTGGAGCGTAAATTGTTTTTAGTTTTATTTTTTAACATATTTTTTAAACTTCAAAAAAATTACAAATTAACCTAAGAAAAGGCCTGATCAATGGGACCATAAACTTGGATTGAAAGTTATTTCCACCTATAACCATCCTAACTAGTCACATGTCGATTATAGAGTCAAAATCAGAACAACATAAGTATATCAAGACACCACTATACTTGTCTCAAAATTTATGGAAAATTATAAATATACCTCATTAGCTAATGATAAGTGTGGACTAGACATTGGATACGAGTCAAACCAACCCTAACACGTCGGTTCCTAGGTCTAAAAAAAATGAACCAGGATCAGTTTGGGGCTCCCCAATTTTAGGCTGGTTTATGTGAATTGATCTTTTTTTTTTTCTAGATTTAGCCGGTTTAAATCGAGTTGCCAGTTCAACCTGCCAAAAACTGATCCTAATTTTAGTATGGACAAACCTCTTGAATTTTCAAAGTGGAGTTTTAGTAATGGTTTTTAGGTTATTTGCACACTTTCAAAAGTTATATGGAGGTTTTACTACACTTTGTATGTTTAATAGGTTTATTCACACTTAACCAATAATTTAGGAGGTGTATTTATAAACTATCCTAAAATTTAATTAAGTCCTCTATATTGGTATCAACATTAAAGGTGAGTATGTATAAAATTAATAGGACATGAGATCCAACATGTACCTTAGATAAGGTATGTGTTCTTAATTTTTGAAACCAAAACCTATTCTATAATATCTTGGAGCTACTTTATACTTTATAAAACCTATAGAGTACATGGTATCTTGTTGAACTTGTAAATTTTGTCTTTTTTATTTTTATAAATTTCAAGTTTATGTAATATTTAAAAAATAATCTATATATGATATTATAAATTCTTTATATGTAAAATCTATGGAACCAAAATGGAACTTGTAGTGAAACCTGTGGAATTAAAAAAGTAATTTTTCCTCTTTTCATTATTTTAAATTTATGTGATTTTACTACTTAGCAAATAGCAAAGAGTAAGGAGAAAGAATGGAAAACATAAAATTAAATTGGGAAATGAGGAATGACAAGTGAAAGAATGGAAAATATAAAGTGAGAGAGATGATATTAGTTTAGTTGTTTAAATTATTAACTTATAGGCGTGAGCTCCTTTATTTATTTATTAGAACAAAACATTTGATGGTTTAAAAATATAATGTTATCATTTATTATTTTATATTAATATTATTTAATAATTTTTCATAAGGTAGGTATAAGGTATCTTGGAGCCTATATACTATATACCTTAGAGTATAGGTTCAGGATAAGTATAGGATAGAAAATACTCATATTTATATCTCACTTCGTGTGAATAAATTCGAAAAAAAAATCTACACTCAAAATTTATCTTGTAATCTTTTATACCTACTTGAAATTAACCTGATTTGTAAAATAGGATTACTTCCTCACCTACTGACATTCAATGAAGTCATATATGTTTTAAATAAGTCATTTAAATCCACTATATTTATGTTTTTGCACCCACTAAGTGCCTCAATTAATGTTTTCCTTGACGTATGGCGATAAATATGGGAAACTTAATGAGTGCAGTGACATAAAAGTCTAAAATGACTTTGTCACAAATATAAGGGATTAAAATGATTTATTTGTATTGAGTTCAAATTTTGTCTCCCCTCTTCACTTTTAGCTTAGATTAGATAAATCTCATCTAATATAAATTGCTCGATAAAAAGTCAAAAGAATATATATTAAAAAAAAAAAATCTTAGAAATGCTTTTATGGAGTTGCTACTGGTCACAGACGGAAAAAAGAAGGATAAGATTGAATGCATGGATCAACCTTAACAAAGACACTAGTTATTTTAAAAAATCAGAGATTCGGCTTCAGGGACATTGAAGTTTAAGGTAAAAAATAGCTATCAAATAGGATCTTCTACTTAGTTTCCATAACTTAACTAACATAACGGTAGGAGAATAGCAATGTAGAAAATTTTATATACATTTTATTTATTTATTTAATTATATTTTTTGAATAAAGTAATTTTTTTATAGGTCTACTCCATATGGATGCTTAATTCTCGGGTTATGGGACCGTAGTTCTGATTTCAAAAATTTCCTTTTAAGCCATTTTATTATGTTGAATATATATATATTACTTTTTCATTTTTATCATTTTTTAAAATTATTCTGAAAGTTTTATTTTCTATGATTTTTGTAAAATAACTCTTATTTTCCAAAGAGCTTTTATTGCCTTAAGAAAAAGAGTATTAAAATACTCTTTTCATATCTAAGAAATAATTTTGCTTTATTTGAAAGTGTCAAAGAATTACACTTTCCTTTTATACATTAATTTTTTTTCCCCAGAAAAATAGATTTATTTGATTAAATTTTAAAAAATAAATAAAACAACTAAACTAGTAAAAAGAAAGAGGGTAGGATTGGGTTAGGTCAAACATTGTAATAATGTTACGGCAAATACTATATCCATTTTAGAACAAGAAGCCCTTTACTAGTTTACACTGAGGGGAATCTTTTTTCACATCCGTTGCTTTTGTCACATATTGAACTTGTGTGCTAAAGACGTGATATCAGTAAGGCATGTCATAATAATCGTGGACCCTCACTCCAAAATGGATGGGTTTAATGACTATTTATCTTTATATTATCAGTATGTGGATAGAATAATTGACACCAAAGATGTTATGCAATTGATGCGCTAGGAAATATTCGAGAGGCGACTTGGCTCATGCATGAATTATTCTCTCAATTCCCCTTTATTTCTGATGATCAAGCTTTGGTTAGTCGCTTACCCCCTACCATTACACAAATAAGCTTGTTTAGTGGACCTTTAATTTTTATATGAAACTTAACAAGAAGTTTTGATAGTCCCAACATCAACGGTTCTAGTTGAGCTAGTATTTAGTGTGGCTGACTTAATTTATGTCGACCATTGCACTGATCTAACAACCATGTCCAAGCATTGATCTACATCGAAGATTAGCATAGAGCGAAGAAGAGGAAACAAGAAGCCTCTTTCACGATTAGCTTGAAAGACAATGATTTTAGTGATTTCAACGCTGCATTAGATGGAACTACAACTGCATTAAGTCTCAATTGTATGAAGGGTCCAAACAATTGATAATCGGTACTTTTTATTTATTTTTGTTCTTAGTAAGCATGTTACTTACATAAGAGGTAAGGTTTTAGGGCAATACTCGTAATATTATATATATATATATATATTTAAATTCACAAATATTTTATTTATAAAAATTATTTCAAAAGTAAGTTTCGATGGCGTAAACCCTATTTGTAACTTTCTTTTTTTCTCAAAATTTGCAAAACTGAAGGCGCAAACTTGATTCATACCCTTAAGTATGCTTGAGGGCACAGATGTCATTCGTGTATTTAGGCAAGTTGCTTGAAGGCATGAATGACATCTGTACCTTTAGTGTAACTTTGTTTTTTTTTTTTTTTTTTCACTTTAACAGATGGAAACATAACAATTTAATCCTTATAAAAATAGTAAACGGTAACATGTTTAGTCTTAGCTATAGTATACTCAAATAAGTCTTTTTTGATATATTATGGGTTCTGTAACTCCAAATGAGTAAAAAGTTATGATAATTTAAAATTGAAAAAAAAAACTGATGTAATTTACTTTTCCAACTTTAAAGGATCATAAATTTTTTCTTGTTTAGAGTTACAAAACTTATAATATATAAAAAAAGATTGATTTAAGTGTATTATAAATAAAATCAAACCACATTGCCGTTTGTTATTTTTATAAAGGTCAAATTTAAAAAAAAAAAAACACTCGTTTGTGCCTTTAGGCAAATTGCCTATTTTGAAAAAAAGAAGTTGCAAATCAAGTTTATACATTTAAAACCTATTTTTAAAATAATTTTTTTAAGTACAATATTTTTGAATTTTTTTTAAAAATGCAATATTTACTAGTGTGCCCTTAAGGTTTTGTGTATCCCCCCAACACCAACCCCCAACCTCCTCTTTTTTTATGCCCTATCTAATTATAGTAATAAAATTTATGGACGACTCTCTACCTCCATATGCAGATGAAATAAATAAATCACTATTTGACTACCAATAGTTAATTTTGTGTTGATTAAGTACTTATAAATATGATGGAAGGAAAAAAAAAGCCCAAATGAAAAAAAAAATTAAGGAAAAAATAATAGAAAATTAAACAACCACAGTTTAACAAGCATAGGACTTGCTATGGAGCCACTAAAAGCACAAACCATTTCTAGTTTGCTTTTTTTTAGACTTTGAGGTAACATTTAGATTGTAGTATTAAATAGTATAAAGAGAATTAGACAATACAGAATAAGAAAAAATAGAATGTTACTATTCTTTTATATCACATTTGGTGTGTGTAGTATTAGACAATAATTTTTATGATATTTATTATTTAGATATATAAAATAATATATTAAACATGATATATAAAGTATCGGATAAAGATTTTTGTGTTTTGTTTAGTGAGTTTGATTTTTGTACCATTTTTTGATGATGCAAATAATAAATATTTTATTTAATATTTTACGATCATTTTTGTCTAATAACAAAAAAAAAAATATAAACCAAATAAAGGATAAAATATTTTGTTTAGTCAAATATCATAAATTTTTTATAACTAAACAATACATGAAATTCATTAGATGTAGAGAGGTTAGATTAGGTTGAATACTTGTGCTGGTGTCTAGTTCGTGGGTCTTTTTGTTGAGACGCCCTTGATTTGTAAATGCTAATTTTTGGCATATTTTTCGCCAAACCAAATTCTTTGAGTGCGGTCTTTTTGACGGAAAACAAATAAAAAATTTGGTGCAAGGCCGACAAGTAAGAAGTGGTTATCTAAGGCCTCCTCGGTTCAAAAAGTTAATGTTTGAATGTTTTCTACGACTAGTCTAATCAAACAAGGAAGGGATTTTCTTTTCCGCCATATCCATGATAGAAGATTGAAACACAAAATGCTGAAGATAGAATTTGGAACACTTGCTCACATGTGGAATGAGATTATATGCATCTATAGGGCCTGACAGACCGTTGTGGCTCAGAATGTTGTCGTAAAATAGAACATCATCAAAATCCATTGAGAAAGACCACAAATGCTCCCGAGCTACAATACAGGGGGGTTACGAGCATCAGCATGCTTGTTTACAAGAGATGTTGCTGCGCGTGCCCAACTGCTTTCCCTTTTCCCACAAAGCTGAAAAAGCCTTATTATTTCAACTAATTAACTTCCACATTCGTAAATTGTCAAATATATATATATATATATATATATTATCACAAAGGCAAAGCATTTGGTCAATACAAACACAAGCAATATTAAATCCCCCTTTTTTTCCCGAACTTTTGTCTGCAATGACTTTGAAGTCAAAATATGAAAACAATTGTTTGATGTTGGTGACTTCCCCATCTAGCATAGCCTGACCCACCCACTAGGAGAGGACACAAGTTAATCCTAAATTTTCTTATGATCTGCAAAGAAAATGCTGTGAAAGTAATTTTCTTCAGTTCAACTTGGATTGTATGCCAAGAAAAGAAACAAAGTTAATATGTTGTATCTAAATGGTAATTTAACTTAAATTGATTAACTAAATTTGAAAGGAAAACGTTTGTCTATTAGTGCAATTTTCAAAGAGCAATTTAATAAAACTTCTCAACTTTCTATGTACCTAGTTTTGGGTGAAATATGTGATTAGATTTAAAAAGTTCTTTTTTTTTAGATCTAATTTGAAATATTGTAGTATATAGCTAAAAGTTTAAAATCAGCTAGCATTAGGAAGTCATTAAGAATAAAATTTGCCCTAATTAGCTAATGAAAATTGAAACAAAAAAAAAAAGAAAATAATAATATAAATCTGACATAAGGAACATCTAGGGAAGAGAGAAAGAGAAACCCTTAAAGCAAAGAACTTTGGAAACCCAGAATCGAGTGTAATTCCTATCTGTCCTCTGAACCAAAGTAAAGAATATCATTTATCGCTACCCAATTTGCTTTCCACCCTATAAAAAATAAAAACACAAAAGCTAAAGTTTTCAGTCCTTGTATAGTAGACCGGAAACAAAAACATCACCACCCCCCCTCCCTTTCTCTCTCCTCAAGTTTTCTTCTCATAATTTTTTAAAATCCGTGTATGATTTCATCACTGCTTAGCATTTATATCTCCACACCCACACCCACATGCTTAAAAAGTTTAAGAAATCCCAACCCCTATTATGTACTTTTTTAAAACACTTTAGCTAGCTCAGTTCCAGGAATTTTCAACTTGTCAGACCATAATAACTAAGCCCATATGACAATAGAAGTTAGAAGCTAATTGGAAGAAGAAAGTTGAATTTTGTTGTTGTTGCTGTTGTTATTATTATTATTTGGCTGGTCTTGCTTGGTCTAGACTTCCAAGGCCTTGAAAAAGGTGTGGGAGTGAAACATTGGCTTCCTTTGAACGGTCACTATGTGTTGGATGAATAAATGGTGTTTGTGTAGTTGCAATATTTTCTGATCACACTACTACAAGACAACTCCAGTATGCACAAACACAAACACATACTGATTTAGTAAAAAAAAGGACACCAGGAAGTTTCTCTGTTATGCAAACTATGTTCTTTGAGGCTAGAATATCCCCAATCATTACCATTTTTGTTTGGTTCCTCTTTGTTTCTTCCTGTTTCTGTCCTGTCTACTCGTCGGATTCCAGCGATTACCGTACATCCAATCAAACATTCCGGCCAGGTGAAGAGCTGCGAAAGTTGAAGATGGTAGCGGCTCGTTTAAGGAAAATTAACAAGCCTTCGGTCAAGACAATTCAGGTAACTTGTTCTTATAAAAGAATTGATTTCCTTAGAACTTTACTTTTCATTTCCTCTGTTTTTGTCCTGCTTTGGTCCGTATTTTTTTCTTTTTTCTTTTTTTTTTCCCCTGATAAGGATGTCTTCCTTGTTCCTGTTTGGTACAGAGTCCAGATGGTGACATTATAGATTGTGTATTGTCTCACAAGCAACCAGCATTCGATCATCCATTGCTAAAGGGTCAAAAGCCATTGGTAATTTTCAATCTTCGCTCTTGCATGATAATCCTTTGATTCAATTTCTACAAGGCCTCCCCTTGGAGTGGAGTCGGTCGGCTACTATGCATAAACATTTCTTACCTAGTGCACGCGCCTGAAAGCGTGCTCATGTATCCAGAGATAGCTCATCCATCTTCGTAAATAAAGAGAAAAAAAAAAAAAGAAAAGAAAAAGAAGAGTGATTATTTTTATAAAAGGAATCTACTGAATTTCTAGTTTCAAAATTTTGTTCAGGATCCACCAGAGAGGCCATATGGACATTACAAAACAGAGTCTGTTCAAGAGAATTTTCAGCTATGGACTCTTTCTGGAGAAGAATGCCCAGAAGGAACAATTCCGATTCGAAGAACAACAGAGCAAGATATGTTAAGAGCTAGTTCTGTTAAAATATTTGGCAAAAAAACTAGAAGAAATGTGAGAAGAGACACTTCTAGCAATAGCCATGAGGTAAGAACCTAGTACTTGAAAATAAAGGACTCTAAGAATAAAGTAGTAACCCCATTTTTCTCCAAAGTATCTTGTAATTTGTCAAAAAAAAGAAACCTAAAAAGACAATGAAAATAGTAGACCTGCTTTCTCTTTGTTGTCTTTTTTTATTTTGTTGCTTGTCTTTAGATGTGATCAAGTATCTTTCTGATGATAATTAGCTTATAATCCAAGCATAAGGACAGAAAATTGCCCTTTTTTTTTTTTTTTTTCAAATGTTCATAAACCTTTTGGTTTCTTCTCTAAATCACTACTGAATATATATATATATATATATAAAAGAAGAAGATTAAAAAACATAAAATTTCTGGCCTTTGAATTTCCAAGATAATTTTGGTATAAAATTACGCAGATATAACACCACGTAAATCTTTTAAAAAGGAAAAAAAAAAGAAAAAAGAAAAGAAAGAACACTAGTTCTAACATGCAATCCTTAAGATTTCTTTTTGGGAAGAAATTAAATGTATGTGAAATTGATATTTCTGTTTCATTCATCTAGTAATTAGTGATGAAGTTTAAATTCTTGGAAGAAACAGACTTTCATGGCATGAGTAGTTTCACATATCTATCCTCAACCAGTCTCTATTAAAGTATTTCTTCAGGAAATTTAATGAACCTTGACCTCTCTTATTTCTTAAATTAAGTAAGTATCCAACATTTGACATTCAGTGAAGGTACAGAAGTGTCAATCAACAAGGTATATAATTGAATAGATGAAAAATTTCACTATGTGGGATAAAAAGAAAAAGAAAAAAAACACTTGTCCCATTTGATCAAATTGTACGTTCTTACCACCATCTCATGCATGTTTTCAACATTTTGGTGAGTATTCACAGTTTTTAACCTTTAAATGTACAGCACGCGGTTGGGTATGTAAGTGGAGATCAATACTACGGGGCGAAAGCAAGCATTAACGTGTGGGCGCCCCGAGTCGCGAGTCAATATGAATTTAGCTTATCACAAATCTGGGTGATCTCAGGTTCATTTGGCAATGATCTTAATACAATTGAAGCTGGTTGGCAGGTATGTGTCTAAAACTAGAAGTACTAGCCTTCCACATGACATATTTGAGCCTTTTGACTTTGTACAAACGTATTAAAAATAAAAATAAAAAATGGGGGCAGATGGCCCCAACGTCTGCGGCTGAAATTAATGGATTAATTAAAAATACAGATATCTTAGTACTTGTCCTACAATTACAAGCAAACAATGTTTCAGTTATTCAGCTTTTTCATACATTAAATGCTTATTTTTCCCATTTAAAGCAGCAATTATGGCTCAACCACCTCTTGTTTCCATCAATTTTTTTTTTTATTATTATTAATTATTGGGCATGACCGATTGTAATTAGTCGTCCGTTACCTTCTTCCTTTCAGATCAGTCCAGAACTATACGGGGACAGTTATCCTAGGTTCTTTACTTATTGGACCGTAAGTTTCAATTCTACACTTCACTTTTTTCCTCATCGCTGTCGCATCACTTTCATTATCGTATTAGCATAAGAACAGTCATAGATCAAACAAAGATTAGATATAAAACAATTATTTGTTTTTTTTCTTTTTTAAATTGGTAGTTACTACTTATTGTTTTTGTAAAGTACTTGACCTGAAAGTTCTTAATAGTATTAATTTGATATTTATTAGATTGACTTTATGTACCACTGTTAATTTTCTCATACGATCTATATGGATTTTACTCACTTGGGGTGTTACAAGCTTCTTCCCATAAACATACAACGTCCTTGTTGCATTATCTTACGATTAGGTTTAAATTTTTTCCCTCGTGGTATTTGGTTTATTTCTTCCCGCCATTGAAGACCGATGTGAATTTGAAGATTCCATAGCATATCAATACAGGCCACTAGCTTTCATTTTGCTTCATTCCCAAGTTATATATCTACTGGTAAACAGCCAAACCAATGAATGATTACTAGGTTTTCTCAATCATTTGATTTAAAAATTCCTAACTAGTGTTTATTTGTGTTTATAACCTTAACCTTATAAATTAATGATGAACATGGGATTTTATTCACTTCATAATTTTAATAGGGATAAAAATCGAATTTAATCCATCTCATTATACCATTATGCACCAATGCCATGACAACAAACACTTACTAGCGATTGTTTATGTATTTAATGTAATCATAACGCTGCATTGCCTCCCCATGACACTTCTAGCCGAATAACACACACAGACACCATGCAAAAATATAGATGTATTGAGAATACTATAAGAATTTTATTGAGAAATGCAT
This sequence comes from Laguncularia racemosa, assembly GCA_037954665.1. Taxonomy (NCBI): domain Eukaryota; kingdom Viridiplantae; phylum Streptophyta; class Magnoliopsida; order Myrtales; family Combretaceae; genus Laguncularia; species Laguncularia racemosa. The sequence continues at coordinate 1,600,920 of JBBMOL010000066.1, forward strand.
CGGATAATCCATGCTTAATAGAAGAAAGCTGAATCTTCTTCTTGGTTTTCATTATGATACAGACTGATGCATATCAAGCAACAGGATGCTATAACTTGCTGTGCTCAGGCTTTGTCCAGACTAACAATAGGATAGCAATTGGAGCTGCAATATCTCCAACATCTACTTATAACGGTGGACAGTTTGACATAAGCTTGCTCATTTGGAAGGTAATTTTTAGAATCTTCATTACAATTCTTTTTCCCCAGAATTTGGCCCACATTTTAGAATTTAAATAGTTCAAGGAGATTTAACTATTATACATACTATAATTTGGGAGAGGGGAGAATCAAACTTGATGTATCCTACTAGATTATAATGGTTTTGGCAATTTGACGAAAAGTTAAGCATAAAATAAGTACTTTTTGAAGTTTTTTTTTTTTTTTTGTGTATCTATGTAGCTTTTCCTAGCAGCATTATAAAATTTTTATAACCTAAAATTAAGTTTGGAAGGTAAAATTTTGTAAAATTGAAATAATCAAGGAGATTTCTACTTTGGGTTTTAGCTAGCTGGCATATTATAATTCCTTCGAAAACTGTTAAAAAGTCTGTTTAAAATGGTTTTAATATGTCGGAGGTGCCAATGTCATCCGTTTTTCTAACCCCGTTTTCGGCCTCAAATGTCGCCAAGTGAAAGCACTTACTTTACAAATAAGACCCTAGTTAGAAATAAGACTGTCCTTGTTCTAGCTTAGATAACAATCAAAGATGGAAGTTAAATTAAGTAAAACAATATATTCAGATGAATTTTATCATCAAACGAAGAGTTAAATGATGATCAACCTTGCTTACCTTTTTTCTCATGACTGAAGAAATTACAAAGCTTAATATCTAAAATGATTAAGTAATTACAAATGAAATAAAAGTATACGAAATCTGACCATGTCTCGCACATACTTGTTGATACACATATACCAGCAATTTGGTATACAGAAAATTGGTAATAATTTTCTCGAAGTATATTATTTAAGAGGGAAGAGACTTAAATTTATCAAATTAATTCCTTCTCAAAGTTATACATAAATTATGACTAAATTTTTTAAGTTCTCATACAATCTCATAATTTGATACTTTAAATATTTAAACTTTTCTTTTTGTATAGTTTTATATATGTATGCATGTATGTATACATTTTCGTCGAAGATTTTGTCCATTCGACAAAGTAATGCATTAGGCATTGCGAAATGCTAATGCTTTGCTTCGCCATATTGCATTGACCTGCATGGTAGTTTTTTACCGTTATATGGTAAAATCTGCAGAAGCTCACCGCTCACAAGATTTTTATCTTAGGAAACTTTTATTTTTATTTTTATTATTATTTTCTCTTCTCCCTGTGGAGGACTATGCAATAAAGAAAATTCAACCTGATTAGTTGATATAATGAAATTAAAGTGGTTGTAGTACATCTACTTATCATTTTCTGAAGTAAACAAGTGCCGAAAAATTAAATGTAAAAAATAATTTATGTCAAAACGACCTATCCATTCCAATGAAAAAAAGAAAAGACTTATCCAAAACGAGGATCATTTCCATTCCTCCTAATTTCTATCAATTCCAATTAATTTTGCAGCTAATCACTTAAACTCAATCTTATATTTCCAAAACAATCGCATGCAAAGATTCTATGCATATGTAGCTTTTATTATCCAAGGAAATGTTTAGCGGATTCAATCGATGTAGACCAGAAATATTTCCTATTAAATTTTGGCATATTATGATAAATCAAATCTAGATCTATATTCTTTTATCATAAATTTTAAGCAGTAAATTACCAAACAGAAAAATACATTGTAAACATTTTCTTACTTGTTGCATAAGATGGGGAGAGAAAGAGATAGGGAGGAAGAGCGGGCGTGGAAAATGAAAAATTGATAAAGATAGGCCTGGGACCATCTATTCAGTGAGGCAATGTTCTCTCTCATTTCTTGAACCTAAACTGGGACACATATGACGTAATACAAGAGAGAATCTACTAGACAAACTCCAACACAAAAGCACATCCTATGTTTGGATTTGACGTAAATTTCACGCGTGCACTGCTAACTCCGGCATGAACATCCATGTATGATGCTTCAGGGTTTTTCCTTGTTTCTTAATACCCTATTAGATTCTTTTCTTCTTTTCCCTTTTTCCATTATTTCCAATATATCCAGGTTTTTTTTTTTTCCTTTTCAGTTTGCACACATCGTTTGTTCCTTAATGTATGATATCTTTTACAAATTATAGAATGATTCGTAGTGAAACACATTTTGAAAGACCACCTCGTTGTCGGGACTCTCTTTTCAGCTCCTCTCCCCAGTTAGGAATATGGTGGCAATTTCTTTTAGGAAGATGGGTTCTAATCTTGTTTCGCATTGAATCATACTCATGCTAAAAGTACATAAAAGTCGAATAGAGATCATCACTAGTGGTTGCTTTACATAATAATTATATTTGTTCGTTTTGTAATTTTTATTTTTGTTTTATTACTTTCATATTTTATATTTATAATGGTTTTTGTAATGATGGCAATTTCAAATACTTCCTACTGTGTCTTGTTACCAGCCTAATGAGAAATCATTGCCAATAAAGTTGACATGATAGCTTTGACATATTGAAGTTATAAAGAAAACTGATTAGGATTGATTAAATTTCACCGAGTGCTCACTATAGCTAGAACAACGACGATATTTCTAAAATGTGCCTCACATATAATATTCATGTGGGATATGAAATAATGTGACCTGGGTAATGGTGTGAAAATAAATAGAAAACTGACTAAAAGAAGGTTCTTAATTAATTATATAATGATTTTGCAGGATCCAAAGCATGGGAATTGGTGGCTAGAATTCGGATCCGGAATTCTAGTTGGATATTGGCCATCCTTTCTATTCACTCATCTTAGGGATCACGCAAGCATGGTCCAATTTGGTGGAGAAGTCGTAAACTCGGGGCAGTCGGGTCACACCACAACCCAAATGGGCAGTGGCCACTTTGCGAGAGAAGGATTTGGAAAGGCATCTTACTTTAGGAACTTGCAAGTTGTGGATTGGGATAATAACCTAATCCCATTGACTAATCTAAAGGTTTTAGCGGATCATCCAGGTTGTTATGACATACAAGGTGGGATTAACCGGGTATGGGGCAATTATTTCTACTATGGAGGACCCGGAAAGAATGTAAGGTGTCCATAAAAAAGTGTTGGTATGTATAGGTTGCAATTAGATTTTTCTTCTTCCATTTTTCCCAAATTTTTTGGATCAAATATGTATAAGTTGTTGGGTGGATTCGGGGTTTCTTCTTGAAATCATCAAAATTGTGGGGTTTAATTTCTTGTTTTTCTTTTCTAGTTTTATTGGGGTGTTTATCCATTTATATGTTTCGATTTTTGTAGCTAACGGGTGATCAAATTACACCTCCTTTTTAGGGACGAACCCATGTAAATTTGGAAAGAGAAATACTGAATATACTATGTTTGTATTAGTCGCATGTACATTTTCACCCTCTCAGCTCTCTCAACCCAAAAATAGATGGGTGGTCCAAACTTTGGCAAATCTCTTGATTGGAAGTGTAAAATATAAGACTTTTTTTTTTTTTTAGGGTGCTCATTTCATATATATATATATATATATATGTAATATTTTCCTTTTGTCTATTGAAATAAATAACTCTTTTTTTTAATACGACACAAAACAAAATAAAAATAACATGTTCGTGCACATATAACTCTTTTTAAATGAGCACCCGGAATAAAATAAAACAAGATGTTGATGTAAATTACTGTCTCAAAAACCAATACTAATAATAAAGAAAAGAATACGGATTTTACAATTTTCAGTCAATTACTCATTAGTCCTTCAACTTTCATTAAATAGTCATAGAAAAGGGCAAATGATCAAAATTACTGATTTATAAAAACTCCATAATAATTTTTCTCTATGTATCTTTTCTCTCTCACAATCAAATTGAAAGCATATCACTATTAGATACACTGATCTTAACCACATAGATAACATAATTATAATAAATTAAAAATAAATAAAACAAAGAAAAACCAAAATTAAAATTACTAGGCCATAAATAATTATAATAAAGTATTTTTTAGCATGCACTGTGGCTGCATTTTCAACTAATATAAATAAGATTTAGCTTGTTAAGCAAGACTTCTTAATAATATATATATATATATATTTAAACATAGACATGCATATAAAATTTGCATGCATTAACGAAATACATCAAGTAAAAATTGAATTAAGAAGTTACCAAAAAAAAATCCACAATTGGCAAATATTTCCTATAGTTACTTGAATTCCTTTAGGTTAGGGAAACAATAATAAGTGGGGGGAATCCACTAAAATAATATTGTTTTTTTTTTAAATTCATGAAATAGAATATCTAAAAAAATTATTCAAAAAATAGGTTTTAAAGTCGCAGGTCCAAAACGCATCTTTAATATATTTGTATTGAAGGCACGTGCCCAATCTAGGCTTTTAGTATAATCGATTTTTTTTAAATTTAAATTTAAAAATTATTATGATTTTTAATAATTTTTAAATTTATGGAAATTATTTTATTTGTTATTGTTATGTAAAATTTTAATTTTTTTAAAACAAAAAAACAAAGAAATTTGAGGAAATTTACCATTGAAAAAAAATTTGATGATTATTGAAAAGGTTTAGAAACAATTGTTAAAGAAAATGTAAAAGTGTAGATAGAAAAAAATAGAAATAAATAATTTATTAGAAAATGTTAATAAAGTACAAATTTTGAAATATTAATGTATAAGAATCACCAACATCCATTAATGATCTCTCTTCTACCGCGTTAAAATAGATAGATGAAATAGTTGAGGCTCCATCTGATTTGCACAATAAAAACAAAAAATGTTAACATTATACAAACAATGATTCGATATCATAAATGTACATAAGTAAGCTAAGATTTAATTAATCATGCATCTACTTATTTAACATTTACCATATTATCGTATTGACATGGGCACATTATTCTATTTTGGCCTTTCCTTCGGTAAAGTCCATATGTGATCTTATCTAAATGCTCTCTCATGTCTATCTCTATGTGATATTTTTTTGCCTCGGTTTTCCCCTTTTCCATGTAAGCTTTGCCCTTAGATAGAGTAATGGAAACTATACCGGCTCCCAATTGAGCTCATTACCTATAGGCAAAAAGTGTATCCTATATGTGAGTTCGTGGTGCGTTCACTTATACCAATCCAATATAAATACCAAAATATCGAGCCTAATTGAAGTGGCTGCTATATAGGTGTGGAAGCATAGGATTCGATATATTTACCACTTTTAGCAAGTTTATATGTTGGGAAAAGTCCACAATGTGCGTCTAGTCCCTTCCCTCAACTTGCTTGTTACATGATGACTAATGATGAGTACTTAAAAATTTTTCTCTTGCCTACCGTAGTTGATGACCTTATGGTTGCTAGCTCGTGAACTCTATATGTCTATTTTTTCAGTAACATATTTGATGAAGATTCTATCATTCACTATATTCTTAAGCACTTTCAAATGCTTGTTGACAAAGTAAGACATGTAATTGTAAAAAGCCTTCTTCACCAAAGTAGCCGCGGGTAACCCTCGAGCTCCTTTTAAGATAGAATTGTAGCTTTTGACAATGTTAGAGGTCACAAACCCAAACTGATAACAACCATCATGAGCTAGCATCCACATCTCCACCAACACGTCTTTAAATGTTAGAGGTCACATACTGTAGCTGATGATCCTATGGTTGCTAGTTCGTGAACTCTATCTATCTATTTTTTCAGTAACATATTTGATGCAGATTTTATCATTCATCATATTCTTAAGCACTTTTGAATGCTTGTTGACAAAGTAAGACATGTAATTGTAAAAAGCCTTCTTCACCAAAGTAGTTGCGAGTAACCCCCAAGCTCCTTTCAAGATAAAATTGTAGCTTTCAACAATGTTAGAGGTCACATACCCAAACTAATAACAACCTTCATGAGCTAGCGTCCACATCTCCACCAACACATCTTTAAACCACACTAGGACATCAGGCTTCATAACCCTCGCCTGGTCCATCAAATAGTTTAGTTTTCAAGCTTCTGCCTACAACTCAGCATAGGTGACCAACTTCTTGCATTACATATTTTTGTGTGCCTTGTTGAAGTTGCTTGCAATGTGTTGTATACAAAACCGCCACACTATGAATGGAGGGTGCCATATGAGACAAATGGTTTCATGACCTGTGCGATTGCCAACCACATGTTCATTCAATTTTCTCAAAAACCAGCCTCATGTTTTGGCCTACTTGTCATCTACGATAGTGAATGCCAGTAGAAATATATGGTTGTTGTCATATATTCCCATAAAGAAAAGTTCCATTAATGGTAATAACTAGTTTAAGCAATCTCCACGCTACAATGCATGGCCCAAACACTGAGAAAACCCACTTTAGAGTAGACACTTAGAGGATATTCGATCTTCTCCACTCCCAATTAAATCGTGTTTTGGGAATGGTATTTTTTATTGCATTTAGAAGCTTAGGGAGTTCATTGTAAGATGTCTTCCAATTCCTGTACACATGTTCAATAGCCCATTTCTTGCCCTCCCAAACCCGTCTTCTGCTTATCTTATAACCATATTCTCGTTCTACAATAGAAGAGAGCTTTACAACTTTTATATTAGGATTGTCCATGACAAGATTTACAAATTGGCCCTTAAGAAGATTGCAATCCAATTGTAGGTGATCTTCACTTATCATTTGGTTGATGCATGTATATGGACCCTCAAATCTAGTAACTACAGATAACCCCTCTAACTTTTTCTTTTGGGCCTTAAGCCTCCACTTACAACTGTCTTCTCTTTTTTATCAATAAACAGACTAAAGCAACCTATTAGATTCTAGAATAGTAAAGTTACAATGGTTCTTCATATAGTAAGACTTAACTGCTTAAACCATATATGTGTCTGTTTTATGCCCTTATAGAACTTGTCACTACTACTCGAATCATTCCACATTGCATTTTGCTCCTACTCGAAATAGATGTAATCGTCATCACTACCAACATTGCAGTAGGGAATAGGATCTTTAACTACCATACTGGGTGATTTAACTTACCCTAGCCGATACATTGCTTGTTTAGAGAACTCAGTTGTGATTAAAGGATCCTCTTCAGCTATATCATCTCCTTTGGTTTCACTCTCCTTATCTTACTCCTTAGATAGTTAGAACTTTCCTCTTCGATACCCATTCCCACATTGGTGTCTATTGCAATTTTTGCTCCTAAACAAACCATGTAGGGATCACATGTGTCTAGTCATTATAACATCAAAGTAACTACTTTGTCTACTTCATCTTCATTATTCAACGGTGCCTCTTCCATGGGGGCTGGAACAAGTGCTTTAAATATCAACGATTGGGAGGCATTTCTTTAATGTTATGTGAAGAATGCGGTGCCGACTTTCTTGGAATGTCTGTCGTATGGAGAGACTCTTTAAATCTTCAGAAATTCTAACACACAATTATTGTCTACTATGATCTGCAAAAGATTTAGCCGTTTCAATGAAATTTTCAATATCATCATCATCTCTAATTGGCATCAAGGCATAAGATATTTTACCCCCATAGAAAATAGGATGCTTATAAATTATCTTAACCCCGATTTTAGTTAGATCGACTCCAATACTTTGACATATTCTATATAAGAATTCAATGTAACTCACATTTTTCTTCATTTTCAACTTCTTAATTGGATTCTTATCATATTTCGCCACCCCCCAATTACCTCCCACAATATTGCCAAATGTGTAGATCATTAAATTGATGTAATCACTTTTTGTTATTCTATCCACAATATAGACAAATTATCAACTATTCAACAAAAAAACAGATGATATCACTTTTTTTAAAATTGACGATGCACATCATTTATCTATTTCTTGCCATGTAACCCAAAAAAAAAATATGTTTTAATTTTAATTTTTCTTTTAGAATTTCATTAGAAAAATTTGGAAATTTTACATAAGACTACAATAAAGATTATTTTATACAAACGTTTTGAAGTTTCTTTTAGGATTATTCAATTATAAATATTTTTTCTAGCAATATTGATAATAAATCTAAATTTTACATTTAAAATTAATATGAATTTTTTTATCAGTATAATGTTGATCTTGTTCCCATATTAATGGAAAAATTAACTACCGCATGTTACGTATTACAATATCTATATAAATCTTGTCTAATACACTACAAACTAACAACAAGCACTAATATTTTCTAAAAAACATAACATTACAAAGAATCACGATAAAAGTTTTGTCAAATCATGAAAACTAACACTGTAACAAAAAAAAAAAAATCAACTTTTTGTCAAAATACATGCTAGAATGTAGATTAATCGAGCTTTTTTATTAAGGAAATAATAGATCTCAATGGACTCATTCAAATCCCACCATTTTGTAGCTACAAAAGACTACCTTCTTCTTATGAAAGAGAGAAAAATAAAGGAAGAAATAGAGTTTGCAAAAAGAAAAATAAAAATGAATGTGTTCTGTTTTTCTGTTTGTATTATTAATTTGACATACTGTAACGTCCATGACTTTGTTAAAGTAGGTTTGCATACTTTTTTTTTTTTTTTTGAGGTTTGCAAGTTGAAAGCTTGCAGTGGACATGTTGACAAAGGATATTTAACAAACTCTTTTTGACAGTGAGATTAATTGTATAGGGGAGTGTGGTGTCTAATGAAAGTGTGGACATGATTTGTGCCTTCAAACAATCTTCAGTTTAGCAAAAATTGGCTAAACTAAAAGTGTTTTTTGGGTCTGTAAATTCAAAACCTATTTTTTAAATAATTTTTTTGGGTACTCTATTTGCAAATTTAAAAAATATATATTATTTTAGTGGATTTTCCATAATAAGTGTTATAGAATCACTTTTATTGAGGTTAAAAAAATCCCGTGCCCTTTTCCATTACTTTTCCTTAAGATCTCCAGTCCAACTAGATGGAATCAAAGGTCATTATTTAATTAGAGGAAGAGTATTAGAATAAGTTGTGTGACCCATCATGGTTCTAAGCTATTAGTTAGGTTCAAGTTGATGTCTTTTATATTGGGGTCAAACTTTACAATGTGACCATAAATATTAGTGAAAGTGATCTCATAAAGTTGGTTTCCAAAATAAAAAATAGATATGGACTAGTTTTAGTATCAAGATTAGTTAACGGTTTCGATTGTTATCTTGTGGAAATTCAAAGAGTGAATCGTATATATATATATAGTGCAATACTTCGTAGTTTTGAAACAACATAAGAATTGATCCAAACCTTGTGATATAGTCACAAATGTTAGTGATAGTGATTTTGTAGAATTTGTTTTGTTAAAATGGTGAATGTTAAGTAATTAATTTTGTAACGAGTATAAATTGGGAATTCCAATTACTAAGTGTAATTAATTTGAATCAACAGAGTTGACTTGAGCGGGATTTGTGAGATAAGTCAGTTAATATAAAAAATAAATAAATAAAATAAAATAGACAAAAGATGTATTTATAGGGCACTAGTATGGGTATGCATTATAATACTTTTAGACCTCCTTATAATATTAAAGTTCACATGAAATGATACTTAAACATTAAATAACAACAACCATAATAATAATACTACAACAGATATTTAGTGGACAGAAAATTATGTGGCTAGCAGCAGTTTAACACAGATTGAGAGAGAGAAGGAGATATTAAAATAAAAAAATCATCTAGCTCCGCTGGTTCCTCACAAGAAGAATTCTTCCACAGGTGTTGTCATGCTAGTGTGATAGAATCATCACAGTAGAGGACAAGCGGAAATAGGAAAGAAATCGGTGAGAAAAATCAAGGAAAATTAGAAAATTAAAGGAAAAGAAGGAAGTAGACACTGGTCCACTTGGTTCTAAGGGTTAGGCTTAAGCTGCTGTTGAAACCACTTGGGGTGTCGAAGGAAGGTGGTCAGAAGAGCTAGTCCGACTCCCCTTCGCTGGCCCAGGGTGACCAGAGACCCGCGGACGACAATACAACGGGTAACGCCTTGAACTTAAATAATTTTTTAAAAAATATCAAATGAAGAATTCTGAAACTTGGTTTTCTATGCTTATTTTGGTATGTAGTTTAACGTAATATTTTTGTTTTGATGAATATCATAGCGTGCATATCAACTCCTTAATAGAAAGCTCTATTATACTTAATTTTGAATTGAATTTTTACTTGTTTTGATTTGGTTTTGGGGGTATAGTTTACTAATAGGCCATATTTACGGCTTGTGCGGTTCCTTTTTTTTTTTTTTTGGCATCAGTTTAACATCCATTGAATATGTGTACCTTTTAAAAATAAGATATCAAAGAGATAAAAACTAATATATATATATATATATATTCCTTTTATAAAATTAAATATATAATATATCTCTAGAAATTTGAATTTATTTACCCAATACTTTACTCATTTTTACAAAAGTACTAAACAATATCTACTTTTTCAATTGATAAAATATATATTTTAAAACTTTTCTCATTTTTACAAAAATAAAAAACTAATTTACTTCCCAATTTGCATTTTCTAAACACTATTTTCATTATAATTATGAAGATAGCTATAGATACTATAATTTCTCAAATGCTAAATATCTAATAGATATACAGATAAGATACATAAAAAAAAAAAAAAGTGAGAGAGACGATTCAAACTCATTCTTAATTTACAAAACAAGAATTTTGAGAAAAGGATATCTTTGGTATTTTTTATGAATTTTTGAATAGACTGTCCTGGCTTCAGAGGTTCCGTTTTAGTTGGTTTTAGGGGATCCTTGCTTAATTACTTGAAATTGTTGATTAAACGGAGAATATTATAATTAAAGTATAATGTTGATTGGGCCAAATTATAAATAATCATTTAAATGGTCGTGAATTTGGTAAAGCAGATGAATTCTAGGAATCGTTGATAATATGATCAATAGCTACATATATATGGTGGATTATATAACTAAATATACCTACACGATATCATAACTATCTTCGTGAAATTAATTGGTTCATTTACTACTTAAAGTGCATGATTTGGTTTACATTTAGTCATATAGTAATAAATGAGTATATGGTGTGTTGATTATTGCAATGTGATTAGGTGGTCGTGGTCGTTCAGGGTGATCTCTAGAGTTTCTCTTGTAGTTCATTTCGTTAGTTGGCTTGCTAGGTGAGTACTCCCTTATTTGCTATTTGAATTGTATAGTGGTCTTTTTGATTGGATGGGAATGTAGATCACTTGATCATTGTTTAGAAACTTTACATACTCACTTATGTGACCATCGTAGAAGGATTCAGAATGGAGTTTGGTCTTGCTGTTCAGCTCGAGTGTTGTTCTGCTATTAATTGTGGTGTGTTACTCTCAAGTGATTTCTAAGTACTGTGTTGGCTAAACATACTAGTATCAATAGTATGCGAAGTAATGTATAGGGAATTTGAGAATTATAATTATATTCTTGTACATACATACATACATACATACATATACGTTTACTTTTGATTAGTGTGAATATGCTTTATTAAGTTAATCTTTGCTTGAGGATAGGATCAAATTTTTTATATTCATTAGGGGTAAGTAGAAAAACCACAAAACTAAACCAATTCACAAATTGAACCAAACCCAACAAAAAATATGGTTTCTTTCTTTCTTTCTTTTTTTGGCAATTTGGTTTGGAAAAATTTTAATCTGAACTAAACCAAAAACTATTATTGGTTTAGTGGAGTAGTCTAAACCAAACCATAAAACTGAATCAAAATGTTTTTAAAAAAATAATGATATTTTACTTATAACTAAAATAATTCTTTTGATCTAACATAATATTTAAAAGAAGTTTTAATTTAAATTTATTGAAAAGTATATGTATTTAAATTTTATAAATGTCATTTAGTAAATATATAAATAGGTTAACTTAAAATTTATATTATATGCTAGCTTGAGGAATAAATTAGTTATAGTACATATTTAAATTTTTTTAGTTGTTTAAATATTAATTTTATCAATCTCTTATATGATTTAATATATATTATTTAATGAATTTAGTACTACTCATATAAGATTACATATTAAGCAAATATATATTTTTAGAAAACAAAATATAGTTTAACCTGTAAACAAAACTGAACTAAATCGAAATTTTATAGTTTACAAAAATTTTGAAACCAAATCATATGGTTTGACTTGATATGATAAAAAAAAAAAAATTGCATTTTTATGGTTTAGTTTGATTCGAAGGAAACACCAAACCAAATCAAACTATACCCACCCCTAATATTCACTATTTGCATGCATGGTACGGTATGAGTGGTGATGTGCTCGAGCCTACGGGAGATTCCAAGCACTTTTGTTGGACTAGTGTTGTGCTCTAAAAAATAAGTGGAATGTGGATTTTGAAGTTTTTTTGGTATTTTAATTATAAGAATTTAAAATAATAATGGATATGGATGATTATGGAAAAATAATCGCAATAGCTAAATTGGATTACGTAATTTCTCAATCAATATTACACACAATTATTGAAATACAATGATTATTACATTGTAAGAAAACTAGGCTTTAGAGATAGAAATTCTGCAACAGAAAAAATTTGTCTTTTAAAGTATAAATTTATGACAGATTTATGATGGATTTTTTATTACATGAAAAAGAAATATTTTTATAAGTTATTGAAACAGAATTGGAGAAAGATTACTAACGGATTTGCAAGAGATTTAATTTTGTTGCAATTCTATCTCTAATTCTATTACAAAAACAAAATATTTTTTGCTCAATATTTATTTTTAGATTTCGTTGCAAATCTGTCTTTAAATGTTAAAAATATAAGGTTACCTTACAGAGATGGAAAATTTCCGTCTCTAATATTATAACAATAAATGCTAAAATTTAAACACTATACAAATATTTTAAATAATTGTCACAAATATGTCTCCAAATTTATTTTAAATAATCTTGACTTTTAGAGACAATAATTTTTTATCTAAAAGTAATTAATATATATATGTGCATATAAATAAATGATTTAATATATTATATATATGCATTATAAATTTTTATCTTATATATAAAATATTATATATTATTTGATATATTTATATCATATAGTATATTTATAAAAGCATTAAATGATTGAGCTTATATATTAAATTTTTATTATATATAAATTTATATAATAATATATAGTATACATAATATAATAAATAACATTTTTAAATAATAAGATAAATATTATATCATTAATATATATAATTTATTATAAGTTAGATATTTTGTTATACATTATTAGTTATATATAAGAAAATGCTACTTTAATTATAAAGATATAGATTGGTATTATAGTTATGGGTTACACAAAACTCAAAAGTTAAGCATGTTCATGGAGAACACCATCAAGATGGGTAACCCCCTGGTAAGTTTCAATGAAAAGAGACTTAATCATGTTAATAAAGGATAATCAATAAGGGATTTGATATGTAAGTGAAATTATTAATGTGTGAGGTGCTTTAGCAATTGAAATCAATAAGGGATTTAATGGAATTTTGCTAATTTGCAACAAAAAATTTTGTTTTTGATTCTATTTTGTTACAAATTTTGTTAACTTTTTGTGACTAAATTGAGATTTTTTTCGTAAATTTTGCAATAGATATATAATCCATCACTAAATAGAATTAGTGGTGATGATTTTTGCAACAAAAATTCCATCTCTAAAATTTTTACGATAGAATTAGTACTTTTAGATATAGAAATTTCTATATTTAAAAGTCAATTTTCTTGTAGTGTTAACACTATTGTCTTGATATGACTCATGAGATAAAAGAGTTAAGGAATCAGTCAAATTAATTACAAGAAAATTGATTGATAAGATTCAATAAAATAATTTAGCATAATATTAGCTAAGGATTGCACTATCAAAGAGTTTTTTTATTCAATATCAAGATAGATAAAAGTGAATAGTCTTCGTTACATAGAGAATAAGAGGCTTTAATATGTCTAAAACCCTAAAGGAAAAAGTGCAAATAAAAAAAGTTTGCAAAGGACAAGAAAATAAGAGAAATAAATGTCTCATGTAGATAATACTTCCTTAACACGGTCGTGTCACTTTTATGGTCAACACGCCTTCAACATAATTGAGTTGTTGGGTTGTGTAACTCTTTGTTTTACATCTTCGCTTGACATAGCCCCAACATGGTTATGTTGCTTGGTCATGTTACTTGGTTGTGTATCTTTTAACTAGTACCCCCACTCAACATAACCCCGACATGATCATGTTATATGATTGTGTAACTCTTTGTCTTGTGTTTTCATTCGATATGACCTCAACACAGTCATATTGCTTGGTCGTGTGTCTTTCTCTATGGTCCCTTGTATTTTTTTTCCAATTTTTAACACTTCGAACTCCTCTTTGGTTTGAATTACAATGGAATGAACCTCGATTCATATCAAATGCACTTAAAGGTCTTGTTTAGTTTATGATCTTGGTTCAAGCATATTTACCACATGAGTCTTTTGCAACTTTCTAGGTTTTGAGTCTCTCACGACTCTCCTAATTAAATTCAGCGAGTCTTTTGCATCTCTCTAAGTTAAATTTATGAGTCTCTTGTGACTTCCCATGTTAAAATCTCAAGTCTTTTGCGACTCTCCAAGGTGTAGAGAAAACCGATCAATGCATTTCATTCCATGTACATTAGCATGGCATTTGTGCATGGTAATGATGTTTAGAATTGTGCTTGGGTCATGAAAAGTATATATATATCTATGCTTCAAGTGGTATTTTAGCTATTGTTGGTACTTGGGTGTTTATATATATGTGCTTGTTGTGCTTAAGTTGTTTGATCTTTGTATATTTATTTTTTGTGCTCACATAGCTCTATTGGAAGCTGACGAGTTAGTCTTTATTGATCTCAAGTACAAGTGTAAGAGATTGAGGTATCGATATGGCTTATGGAGAATCTTTTGAGCATGCTATCTTATCAAAAAGGACTCCTAAGCTTTGATGACCTTTTGATAAATAGATTGTCGTGTTACATAGTATATAATATTGATGGTCATATGTAAATTTGAATATAATTGTAATGTCATAGTTATGGTTTGTAAATTATAATACAGGTGGTGTAAATAGTTGGGAATTTAGAGGATTAGGTAAACCAAGTACTCAACCATCCCAATTATGACATGACTAGTATTGATCCGCTAGATAGGTGTAAAATTTTGGAATTTATATCATAGGTTAATTGCACTACATTCATTGTTTATTACAGGTTGCTTAAATGGATTTGTCATAATGTTGAGTGAGAAAAACAAGAACAAGTTTTAAGTGAAATTGCCTTATCTCTACTTTAGAGATGGTGTAACGATAATGCCTTTAGGTATTAGGTGAATATATTTTAATTGATTAAATAGTTTCAGCTAAGATCTAGGTGTTTTGTTACAAGTAGTCATTTAACTACTTGAAAAGATCTAATGGCGAAGACTTCAAAAAAGAAGATTGGATAGTAGGGAATTGATCCATAAATTATCTAATTGTTTATATTGAGATTTCATTTTTTAAGTCACCAATAGGTGATTTATTCCCATACCATCCCTCAATTAGTGCCTTTAGTACTTAATCCATGAATATATATGATATGTAATTTTGAATGTTATCTTATGATTTTCGCGACAATGGCATGAGGACAGCTAAAGATGTATGAAGCACGTCCATCCAACAAATCAACAAATAACTAGAGATAATTGAAAAATTATTTGACATATATCACATAAGAAGAACCTATACAAAGGAACCCCTTTATGATGAGTTACTCAACTAATAAAGTGAATCCCCTCACTTTTTTAGTTAGCTCCACCAAAAATCCCAAAAAGGTAATCTATGGCGTAAGTTTTTATTTCAAGAGCCTTTAGTAAAATGGTCTTAGTGTTAATTTTGTGAAATTTTTGTATTGTGTGTCTTGTAAATAATATAAATAAATGTTAAAGAACTTTTTTAAGAACCTCACAAATAAAGTGGAAAGTTCTTAAGAAATAGAGTTCCTTAAGATGCTTACATGTCATATTAAGAAACTCTCTAAGGAACTTACAACTATATTTGCTAAATGACTATGTTCTTTGACTAATTCCAATGAATCACTATTAGTAAAAAGGAAAATATTAACTACATAGTTTTCTTTTTTTTTCCTTATAATTTCTTAACCATTTAAATGATAAATTTTTTCACATTGTCATAAGTCTATCCTTTATGTTAAATGTATTAGTAGTACTTTAGAATGCATACTTTTCCTTATTAAATAAATTTAGTAACTTTCAATTTTAAATTTCAAAATAAAACACTTCTCCCTCTCTTAAAATTTCAAAATAAAGCCTAGTGTAAGGGGGTAGCTACTAAACCTTTTCTCTTTCTTCACCACCTTAAAGCTGTAAATCCATCCCTATTGATTTTCATATCTATAGATTTGATACTATTAATATCATATTTGGGAAATTCTACCACTCCCACTATCATTATTTGGTTTCCACCATCACAAGTATACATCTACAGATTTGTCTCACTTGAAGATTGTGGCATTTAAGCTTATATTAATTTATTAGTAGTTTTTAGATTAAAGGACTTTTAAGTATTTGTTAATTTTATTTTTACTTTTTGTTTCCATCCCATATATGGGATTATCATATCCCATTATGATATTTATTTCACTCATTAGTAGGGTGAGTTTTATCTTTTCAAGAGAAATAATGAAAATCCCCTATGTAGAACATATTGACTCTAAAAGGGACATGCACGTTTATTTGGTTGAGTCTTTATACTCTCAACTCTTCATCTACCAATCCTTTGATATTGATTGATTTAATTGATGTAATATTTTTTCATTAAATGAAATTCATCTATATTGATATATAAAGTTAAGAAGTTTCATTCTCATAATCATTGTTAATAATGAGGACAATTGTGCATGCTTAACATTAACTTATATAATGGGTTCAAATGAGGAAACATTATGGTTATGTAACTGACATATGATGGCAAACTCCAAAACCATAGGATATGAATAGTTTACCACACATACTTCGGTGGTTTGAATAAAAAACTACACTTATACTTTCATGTGTTGAAATCCTATTGGTATTTGTACACTATTAATCATACCATGTGGTATATTAGTATCTAATATAATAGGTTTAAATGAGGAAACATTATGGTTATGTAACCAACATATGATGGCAAACTCCAAAACCATAGGATATGAATAGTTTACCACACATACTTCCATGATTTGAATGAAAAACTATATTTATACTTTCATGTGTTGAAATCCTATTGGTATTTGTACACCATTAATCATAACACGTGGTATATTAGTATCTATGAACATTTTTTGTCATAGTGAGAACATAAAAGACTTGATTCCAATAATTAAATCCTCAATATATAATCTCATAATTTTTTATTCTTACAACATCACACCCTACCCCATACACCCCCCCCCCCCCCGCGTGCTCTATAAAAGACTTCACTCAATAAATTATTATTATTATTATTATTATCCATGACTATCCACACCAAAAGGAAATTATTTGTCCTAATTCTATCAACAATTGTTTCAAATTTATAAAAATAATTGAAAAATCCCTAAATCTTTCCTCCTAAAGAAGACTCTCTACCCTTCACAATCTTCTTGGATATTGCTATTGGTCCTACTCTCACAAAATAGGTTGTAACCATGGTAGTTATAAGAATTAATGTCTTAAACATAATTATCACTTCACTTGAAAATAAGTTCTAAACATGGGAGAGCGCTAAGGTCAAATGTAAAAATTACTATGTACAAAATTCACATGTCATATGACACGTATGCCTAATATATTACTATGGAAAATGCAAATATACCCCCTAAATTTTGACAGGGGTGTGGATATACCTTATAAACTTTTAAATGTTGCAAATCATCTACCCTAAACTTTAATAAATTGGCAAATAATTACTCAAAAGTTATAAATAACCTCCTAAACTTTGACCTTGGTATGAAAGCACCCTTCAAACTTATCAAAATTTGCTTTAACACCTCCTAAAATATGAACTTAGTGTGTTTTTTCCATAAAGAAAAAAAAAAAAAAAAGCAAGCATTCTTTATGTTGCCAATTTATTAAAATTTAGAGAAGTTATTTGCAACATTTGAAAGTTTAGAAGGTAAATTTGTACCACCACCAACTACCATATTACCATCATAACTACAACCACAACTTCATCATTGCCACTACCTCTAGTAATGCTGATATTGTTGCAATATCTACTATTACCATCGCTATCACCACTAACGCTACCCTTACATAACCACCCCTTCACATCATCACAATTGCCTATACTAATAAACTAAAGCACTAATGCCATCACAAAAAATACTATGTGATGGTGGCAAGTCATCAACAATGGTGGTGCTAATATAGTCGTGGTGTTGGTTTATTGGTGATGGTATACTGGTTGTGACAATGATGGTATAAGCGAGTTAGTAGTAGTACGATGACCAAGCAATTAAATAAATGGTTAAATTACAACAAAACCCTCTCTCCCCAAAACTATCAAACTTAAATAAAGATTTTGAATTTTTATGATACTACACTTACATTCCTACCCTCATATTAGATGATAAATTGACATAAAAAATAATTACAAACACATATTTATGTAGGGCTAATTTATTATTGCATTAGAGGAAATTATTGCATTTGTCAATAGTTTTTAAGAGATGTAAAAGTAATATTTTATAACTTTAGATCGCATTTAGTTGGTCATAATAGTAATTCTATTATGACCCTATTTCATATGAAATAAAAATTATGATGTTTACTTCGATTGCACCGTGGAATTGGAATTTAGCTAGGAAGTAAAAACATGAAATTGAAATTCGATTTAACCACTTCGGAATTGCAATTAGGTGTTATTGTAGCGGTAATTTCCCCAAACTACCCTCCTTCTTTTTCAACTACCTGACACATTTTCTCCAACAAATAGAGATGGATGATAGCCTAGATTTGTTGTCTCTTGGCAGTTTCTATGGTGTCTTTATGTAGATTTGGTGGTCGCAGGGTGTGCCACCTGTTCTCTGTGTTTGCCGTTGTCGCCATGGTTGTAGGGTGTTTTCGTATTCACCGTTTTTGTTGTGTCTTCGCATAGATCTATCGCATCTTCATATGTGGTCATTGCCGTCCTCGTAATTGCCTTGATATGTCATTTCTTCGGGAGGATCTGCTAGGATTAGTGTTGGCATGTGTTTGTCATCAGTGTGGTGTGGTCGTAGTGTTCACCGTGGTTACCGTGATCGCAAGGGCTTATTCGTTTTTTTCTCTTCTTTGTTATTATGTAGTTTTTTTTTTTAACACTTCTTAATAATATAACAAGGCTATTTTAGATATTTTATTTTCTATTTATGTCTTATTCTATATTAAAATCAATTAATTAAAGAAGATAATGTATATTCTATTATATCTAAGTAAATATCGTTATATTTTATTACACTCCTATTCCATTCCTAAGTAATAATAATTCCATTACTCTTTATTTAATTGAGTGAAGTGAATGAGTCATTAGAGTTTTTATATAATTTTGATATTATTTAGGAGATATCATTAAAATTTATGGTAAATAAATCTAAGACAATAAATATGTTATAATTTTTTATTGTTATTATAATATAGTACATTGTAAAGCAGCAGATAACTTGAAAGATCTTACGGTATACTTAATGCACCAAACATAGTATAGGATGCATGTATTACATTAGAAACCTAAAAGCTACCTTTTAACTCATACATGCCTCGAGAAATGATTAAAGGCTTTATTTGGATTTACATAGCACATGGCTCAATTGATCATGATTTGAGTAAATAAGAATCTCATATATAACAATTTTTTATAACTAGTAATTTTTTAAGTACTGTAGATAAAAGCTCTCATATGTCAAGCTCTTAGTTTGCTTTTATCTGCCACTTAATCCTCAATACAACATACAAGTCCCATTGAGCTTTTCTTCATTCCGGTGGGTAAAGCAATACAAGCTTTCCATTTAATTTTATTAGATAATGCTTTTTGCTCCATTACATCAACAATTATTCAATTAAAATACCAAAAGCATGCACTCAAAGAGATAGACCACAATAACAAAGACACTTTCAAGCTTAATTTAATATAAAATACATATCTCAGCACTTATTGTGCTTTTTTCTTCTTCTTTTTTTTTTCAGAATACAAAAGTACGTTAATTCATCTTGACTTGACAAAAATTAAAAAAAAAAAAATCCAACCCTTCATGGGCATATCTCTTATAATTTAAATGAAAATTAAAATCAACAATTCTTCAAAATAAAAAAGTTCTATGTATATAGTGCAAGTACCTAATTTTCGACTCGAGGTAAATCCACATAAAGCCATGAACAATTAATTAATTAATATAGAAAACGACAAAAAAGAAAATAAAAAAGAAAACCCGCACAATGCCAGCACTAACGAGTGGATGTCGATGGAGGCAATGACACAGTACTTGATATTGACGTCGGCGGATAGAATGGACAGGACTTCTAATGATGAAAGGACGACGCCAGATTGAGAGTGTGAACTCATAATTACTTTATCACTGTCAAATCTCAAAATGCTCACCAAAACACTAGATTGTGTATTAACGCATGAGCATCCTCATAATGTTGCAAATACGATCTTTGAACCGTAAGATATCATAAATTTTGAAAATATCATAAATTTTTAAAATGCGAGTTATTTTTTTCAAAAAAATTTAAATATATATATATTATAGTATCTTTAAAGCTTTTAAGTAAACATAAGAAAATGATCAATTCAAATCCTGTAAACCGATACGTGGGAGTCGATTCAAGGACAGGTAAAACCTATCAAGTCGATAATTTTTAGTCGAGTATAGGTTGTGAACCAAATCACAACCTGCTGGTTTGGTCCTCTTTGAACCATTGGGTTAGTTTGTTGTAAATATTAAAAAAAAATTAAAAAAAGTCAAAAGCTACAACTCTGTAAAGTTAGAAAAAGAAAGAAAATTGAAGACCAACAATGCAAACTATTAAAAAATTGAAGAGTTACAGTGGAAGCAAACACATGTCCACAACATTCAAACTACGATTAAAAAAAAAACTAACATATAGATTTATAGCATTATAGGCAACGACCAATAGCACGAGCTATTGATAAAGAAAAAAAAATCAGAAGACAATTCATACAAACAAATGTCTGCAAAGGAGCAATGATAGTTTGAAAAAAATTCACAAGACTTGTAGGCTTGCAGGCATAAGTGCATGTGTTCAAATTTTCGAATTTAAACATTGTGGAGGAGTAGAAAAATTAAAATGGTATGAGAAGGTTGTTTAAATCCATACCTCTGTATTACAACAGGAATTCTCTACCAAAAAAAAAAAAAAGTTGCACTCAATCTCTTGTGCATTTAGTATTTTCCATGCTCTCATCAATAGTTTTTGTGCTTTTTAATATTTTATGTTATATAGCTTGCAAACTCTTAAATATTTTCTATACTCTTTAATATATTCTATTATATAACTTATGAACTATTCAATATTTTCTATGCTCTCATTTACCCATATCAATATTTTCCTTTTATACTAATTCAAAAAATGGCAAGTTTCTTCTGCAATTCATCTTCTATTAAAAAGGGAGGTTCTACAAAAGGTGATAAGAAAAAATCTATACAACCTATACCCAAGCAATTTTTTGAAGTAAATGATTATGATATCTATGACATCACCAACGAGTGGCTAGAGGATTTGATAATGCTACCCCTTAGCTTTGATTAGATGCCTTCCAATGGACAAAATTAATCGTTGCCATAAGAGGGCAACAAAGAGGAGCTGGAAGAGGAAGGGAAAGACGATGTCTAGGAAATGCTAAAGGAAGAAATACTAAGCCACATACGTAGCCCATCTGACTCTACGGGTAAGCTACATGCACCACTTAAATCTGACATTTTTACTAAACATTTTTATAAAATTATAAGGAAAGACGGGAGCATCCATGCATATTATAACTATTGTCAATTAAGTTACATATGGAAGAAAGGGGAAGGCTATGGTATTTTGAACAAGCACATGCAATCGAAGCACCCCATAGAGTTTGACATGGATAAGTTGTAGCAACAAATTTCTTAGTCGGGTAGATCACAATTAGCAGGCCTATTTTGATATTCTATTAAGATGCAACAAGTTGCCCTTGTAGAATACTTAGCAAAATGCAACCTATCATAGAGTCATGTATCTTCTAAGCACCAATTAGAGTACAGGCAAAAAGCTTTGAATCCAAACTCACATAGTTACGACCCGAAAATGATACAACGAACCACTATAAAGTTGTATCACAACAATAAGCGTGAATTAATTGCTCTTTTTAATTTTCTTGATAAGCATCTTTCCATTTGCGTGGATATATGAACCAATCTGTGGCAGAAAAATTTACACATGAGAATTAAATGTCATTAGATAGACGATACGTGACAGGTATAAAAGAAACTAATAGCACTTAAGATTTTCCATGAATAACAAACATCGCAAAATATTTTTTGTATAATAAGTATTATTTTAGGTGAATATGGTTTAACAAAAAATATATTTTTCAATTGGTTTTGACAATGCATCCACTAACATGGCATCTATTAATGAACTTCAAGCATTATATCAACCCATGTTAGGTGGGACTTTTTTCACATACGATGTATCTACCATATTTTAAATCTTTGTATTAAAGATGGTATGAACTGTTTAGATTTTAAGATGTTCATAATAAGATAATTAGTTAGCCCTTTAATTGGCCATCATTTTGCAAATAAGACATGATAAAAAGTTTTATTGAAAATGGGATGCGACTTAAAAAATTTTAAAAAGATGTTAAGCATAGGTGAAATTTCATACATCGACTTTTAGAAAATACAGTTCCTTATAAAGATGTATTGTGTACTTTTGTTACGATGAATGACCTAGACATTCCACTATACCTCAGCGACTAGGATGTATGCAGGAGAATGCTGAATGTTTTAAAAGTTTTTCATGAGTGTACTAACATTTTCTCAAATATATTAAGCTAGTATTAACTTTTTCCTAATTAATGCAGTAAACATATTGTTAGTGCTGCTTGAAGCCTAAAGCGACCTATTTCTTTAGGTGGGTTTTAATGAAATGGCTAAAAAGTGGCTACAGTATTATAGATAAATTCTTACAATTTATCTTGTTACTTCTATATTAAAACTACATTGTAAGAAAGATATGCTATTAAAATATTTTAATTTGTATTATCAAATTATTACACCTATACTATTATTGCTGCACAAGAACTACACTGAATGATCCAGGTAATAGAAGATTTATATTTTAACCTTTTTACTACATTTGGTGGTTAAGTTCTCACAATTCTCTTATCATCCCCTAGCCCACATGGTATAACGCATGGTCATACCCTCATTGTGCAACGAATAATGGAGAAAAGGTTGAAGTGGCACTATGTCGAGTCGAGTGAATACACAAAACTTGACCACTACTTCAATACAAATTTTGAATTTGGTAACAATAGTATCACGAATTTCAACATCTTGGACAAGTGGAGAAGACATAAGACATATTCGATCCTTTCTCAAATTTCAATATCTTAGACTGCTCCTACATCAACAGTAGCTATTGAACAAGCTTTTAGCATGATAGGCCTTATCCTATCCTAGCAGTGATCAAGACTGTCGCTAATCAACATTGAGGTGCTCGCTTATGTGGAGAATTGGTCGAAGGTAAGGAGTCAAATACAAGAGTCGTACAAGATGTATAGTGAAGACAATGAATATTTTAGCGACTTTGCCTCGTTGAGGGAAAGCTCCTCTAGTTTAGATCCTAATGTTGGGTAAGCTAGAGATAAGTTGTAAGGAAAGTAATATTCTCTTATTTATTTTTTGTTATTTACTTGTAGAACTTTATAATCGTGTGTAAGCGGTAAGGTCAAATGTCCTCTTCTTTTTTGTAACATTTTTAATTAATCAATAAAATTCGGGGTTAGCATCCCTCCTTCATGTGCACAGGATAATGAAGAAAACATTATATATTATTGTGAAAATGTTAGATTAATTTTCTACGTAAATACATTTAAGTAAGAAAACCTACTAAAAAATATAGACAGATAAATAATAAATAATATGAAATAATCAGAAAAATAACAAATAAAAAATGACCAAAAAATTAAGAATAATTTGAAAAAAACAATTAGGGCCGGTTCATGGGCCGAACCAGCCTGTAAACCAATGGGTCATGGGAATTAGCCCGACCTTCCCTCCAGACCAATTCCAATTCCATCAAATGTCGCCCATGACCTGATGGGGCAGGGCTAGTTCTAGGCCAATTCAAAAACTGGCTTGATGACTACTCCAAAGCATATATTTTTAGTTTTAAAAATGGTTTTAAGTATTTGTGTATTTTCAAAAGTTATAGGAAGGAGAATTATCATTTGGAAAGTTTAGAGGATCTATTCACATTTGATTAAAAGTGAGAGATTGATAGTTTTTATATTTATTCGAGTACGACTAAATTGAAATCTTAAAATCTAATCATAAAAATAGAAACTCTTATCTTACACTAATTTAATCAACGCATGGTAATGGTAGAAATGATACGTGGAAAAGCTAGAAAATTAAGATTCTCAAGCAAAAGGAAATGGATCCTTTTAATTTATTTTTCCTCAATTTTTTTAATTTATGTATTTAAGATTTTGTTATATATAATTAATGATTAAGATTAAAAAAAAGAGTAAATGATATTAGGATAACATGATATGATATTTTAAATTTTTAATAATTTTAATTATTGATTTATAAATCAAGAAAAATTAAAGGAAAAAAAAATTAAGATGATAGAAGTCCTAAGCGAAAATATTAAGTTGTCCGTGCGTAGAAACCCGTTTGTTGGGAAATGGGAGTGTGGAGGCCTCTCGGAATAGAAGAAAACAAAGACGAAGTCACAAGGTTTGAGGATTTTGAGATATATATATATATATATAATCCAAAGGATTCTTATAATTAGGATAGTAGATTACGTCAGTTTTATTCCCCTGACAGATTCCGATCTAGGTAAAGAGATATGGAAGACTGGTCGCATGTTCAAGTCACGAAGTCCAAGATTATTTAACCTAAAAAAAAAAATTCAAATTTGGGTGAGCAAAGAAGCCCAACAAGTATTATACTATATATACACTTATATGCCACGTCATATGCAGGCTTCAAAATTACTAATGTGACACATAATTCTTTTTCTTTTTTTGCTAATCAAAGCTTTACATTCCACATTCACTAACATGACATAACCTAAGTCCATCACCTGCTGACACAAAAAATGACTTGAGTCGACGAAGTCCACTGTCCACTAAAGCATATACGAATGGGCCAAAGCCCGTCACCTGCTAACACATTTGTGACTGAGTTTCGTTGGCACATCTATGATTGAGCTAAAGCCGATGTTTGTTGATGCATATTTGCAAAAACACAAACAACACATGCAATATTAAGGTCCAATATTTATTTAATCATATTACCACTATCCTACACAAGCACAATCAACAAATAAACACTCACCTTTGTTAATTTATTTTTCTAAAAAGTTGTTCTTGATCCTTTTTAACTCTTGATATCATATAAAAAAATAATTAAATAACTTAATTCTAAATTCATTTATTTATTTTTAATGAATCTCTCCTTAGTTTAATTAATAACATATGAGTTTTATAATTTTTAAATTAATCAACCAAGAATCCTCTATAAATAAGGAGACAAAAGCGATGAAATGGATGAAAAAATAAACTAAAAAAGTAATAGTTACTCAATTAAGATAGAGGTGGTTGACTACCTTATAAAGGAGAAGATCGGGCTCTCTCTTAAGGTTCATCTTCAAATTTTCTTTTTATTCCAACTCACATCTTATTCTAAAGTTTAATTTTTAGGATTTATCCTAGTGGCTATCTAATTATGATTGTAATTTTATTTTGTTTCTACAATTTCTATCATCTTACAATTCAGTATTAAACCTATCATAGAATTAGCTATGGAATTTCTATTATAAAAAATATTTAAAAATCCCAATTCAAGGTTAGGTTTTTTATTATTTTTTTTGCCTTCTTTTAGTTTCCTCAAAAAAAATTTTGAAGGGTTGAATTCTTTAATGTAGAAGAATTTAGGTTTTTTCTTTTTCCAAAAAAAAAAAAGATTGTGAATTAAGAACAACATTAATATTTTTGGTTTTTAAACAAAACTTAGAATTATGTGACTTTTGAAAATGAGAAATAAAATTAAGGAGTTAGGAACAAAATTGGGGTTTACTTCTTCATTTTGAATCTTATTTCATCTATAAAGGATTAATCTGCTAAATAATTAATCATTCATATAATAGATCTTAGGTAAATAAATCCTTAGAGATTTGGGGACACACTTGTTGACGGTTTCATGATTTCTTCCCTTTCTCCTGTCGCACCAAGGGAAAGATCTTGCAGCAGTTTGTAAGAGGTAACGTATATTTCTACTTAGAAAGCTGTGGATAGGTTTTAGGCAAGTCTTATCGCAACAAGTCTTTTATTTTGTTTTCTTTTTAAGTCACGTCTTATATGTATATTATATTCTACCTTTAAAAACATGTATCAAATAGTTTACCATATAATTTATTTAAATAAATTATATTAAGATATTGGGGTGTGACTCATACTTTCCTATGATAGAAAAACACATGGATCCTGCTCCACGTTGAGCAAGCGGGAGTTCAGAAAAACCGCATCGATGGGGATCTTAAAAAGACAACGCTGCGTCTCTTAGATACCAAAGGGCTTTTAAAATTTAAACCTATATTTTTCCATTAACAGTTTGGACTTAAGCTCATGAATAGCTATTAATATATATTCTCTATTTTTTTTTTTAATTGAGTGATGCAACGAGAGAAGCGAGATGCTAATTATAGTAAAATCCTCTATTGGACGTAACCTTAATTAAAGGGTGAACTAAGATAAAATATCATGTTCCAATTTTTCTTCTTCTTTTAACTTTACTTTATGCACCGGCCCTAACCTAAGGCTTGTACTTATTAATTGAGTTTTTGATCAATTTTATATTTCAAAAGTCATTTATTAATCTTGTAATTAACAACAATATAAGTAGATGTTGTTTCATTGCATATTCTAAGGTAAAAAGATCGTAGGGAAACCGGAAACATTGTTTCTAATAACAAACTTGCATGGTACTTGAGTTCTCAAAAGGTTTATACACCACTGGTGGCAAGATTCAAGCACACATTTCAAGACTCGAGCCCAAACTAGGAAAATCTTCATCTAGAGTTTAGCATGATCCAAAGTTGGAGGAATACGTTAGCATGCTTTCTCAACATCTCTTTATGCTTCCTCATGTCTGGCATCATTTTCCTACCCTTAAGATTCGTTAAAGTCGTGGTATTCGTGGAAAATGCCATAACTTCTACAAGAATTCTCTGTTTCATTCTTCTAGTCCTAACCTTTAACCATGATCCATTATACCTTGAGCAATTGTCTATCCCGAAACTCTTTTGCGAATAATATCCAATCACATTTACAAGCATCAATTACATTAACATCCATGTCTCGTCGTATACGGAGAACAATATTTCACCTTTAAGCAGCATATCCCTCACAAGCGCCAGCCAGTTATTGAGCTCTTCATGGATTGCCGTAGCTCAAACTTATGTGTTTAGTATCACAACATATAGAAGGGAAAACTTTAAAAAGTCCTAGGTAAACCTTTCATGTGGCATCTTCAGATAAAACCACTCTACTTAGTCATGCCAACTTCTTCATCATCTAAATCATCATACTTTTGATTTTACTTTTTTGTGTTTTTTTTTCCTTTCCCTTTATTCACTTAGATTTCCTTCCAATTGTTTGTGCTATACAATTTTTGCTATTGCTGAACTCCTATGAATATAAAAGCTTTTATATCTATCTAGTGTTAGAAATTGAAATTTGAAAATGAACACGTAAAATGTTTAAGATTATCTAATATCGAGCACGAGGCAGTTGCTTATAAGTTTAGATTTTCCCCATCCATCGGTTCCTATTAAGGAATATATGTGCATCTTATTTGAGTTATCATCCTAGGAATCTTCTACATGAAGAGCATTCAAATGGTACGATGCTGCTGGAGACCATAACAATTATGTTTTGCCACCCAATCTCAAGATGAGGACACTGTAGAAATATTCTTTACATATTCTTTACCATTGTAAATATTTTCTTCCTATTTTTGTTCTTCCTATTTTTGGAACCAATTACGTTCCTGATTTGTAGCAAGGAATTGGTGATCTGTTACCTTTTTTAGTGTAGGTTTCCCATTGCTCTTCTTGTTATATATTGCTCTCCTGTTGTAATCTCAAGATATATGAATAAGATATATTCATTGAAATTCTCTCATCTCTATTTTCATGTTGGTATCAGAGCGTGGTTGATCTAAATCATTGATTTGAAACGCTGTTGCGAATAAATGGATGATAAATCTGAATCTTCAAAGAACAATTATGTTCCAGTTATAGTGCAATCTGAAGGGGCGTTTAACGCTGGCATTACTTTGACTGAATCAAATTATGATGTTTGGTCACAGTTAATGGAGATGCACATTGCGGAAAGAGAAAAGCTCTCTTATATACGTGGGAAACCACCACCACCCAAAGACTCTGAAGAAGGATACGAGAAGTGGTATGTGGAAAACCAGAAAGTTAAGAGATGGTTGCTAATATCAATGACTCCTGATATTATGAAACGCTATGTTCGGTTGCCTACTGCTTATGCAATTTGGACAGCGTTGGCGAAAGCGTTCTATGATGGGAATGATGAATTGCAGATTTTTGCATTGAATCAAAAGGCCTTTGGAGCTAAGCAGAATGAAAGGTCACTTTCAGAATATTATGGTGAACTCACTGAGATTTTTCAAGAACTCGATCATCGAGACAAAGTTTTCATGAAAGATCCTGATGATGTTGAAATATACAGAAAATCCATTGAAAGATTGAGGGTGCACATATTTTTGGCTGGACTTGATGACCTCTTTGAACAAGTCCGTGGAGATATTTTGCGAAAGGAGTCCATTCCCAGTCTTGAAGAATGTTATGCCTTGATCCGACGGGAGGCTAATCGGAAAATCACATTCAAAGGAGATTCTGAAACTATGGAAACTGTAGCTATGATTGCCAGAAATAAACAAAGAGGTAATCGAAGCACTAATAAATCAGCATACAAATGTACACACTGCAATGAATCTGGACATACAAAAGAACGTTGCTATGAGTTGGTGGGGTATCCAGATTGGTGGGATCATAACAAATCTCGAAAGAAGAACATAAATAAAGGTCAACCTACTGCTGCAGCTGTTGAAGCGAAAGCAACTAATGAAAGTGAACAAATGCATTCAGTGATGATAGCCGAGGCAGGTAATGGTGGTAAGTCCTTTTATGCTTCTTCACCTGTTAGTAATAACACATGGATAATTGATTCTGGTGCCACCAATCATATGACATTTGATTCTAACCAAATTGATAAAATTAAACCCTCCTCACAAAATTTTGTTACAACTGCTAATGGTGATGAAGTTCCTATTATTGGTGAAGGATCTTTAAAAGTTACAGAATTTTTAAATTTAGATTCTGTTCTTATTGTTCCTTCCATTGGATATAACCTCTTGTCTGTTTCTCAAATTACAACGGCCTTATCTTGCATTATTGTTTTTTGGCCTACCTTTTGTTTGTTTAAGGACATCCAAACAAAAAAGACGATTGGTTGTGGTACTAAGCACGGGAATTTATACTACCTGGATTTGAAAACAACAATTTCAGATAAATTACGTCAAGCTCTTGCAGTGAATGGAGGCAATTCTGCTAGCAGTCAAAATGAAATCTGGTTACAACACCGAAGATTGGGACATGCTTCTTTTGGATACTTGAAGAAACTATTTCCTAGTTTGTTTGAGAAGATTGATATTTCCAGTATGCATTGTGATGTATGTGAACTTGCAAAGAGTCATAGAACCTCTTTTTTACCAGTATTGAATAAAAGTCCATCTCCATTTATGATTATTCACTCCGATGTATGGGGACCATCTAAAATTCATACATTAGGGGGGTCTCGTTGGTTTGTTACTTTTATAGATGATTGCAGTAGAATGACATGGCTGTGGTTAATGAAATCTAAGAGTGAGGTGAATATCTTATTTCAAAGGTTTTGCAGAATAATCAAGACTCAATATAATGCACAAGTTCAGATCCTCCGTAGTGATAATGGTGGTGAGTATAAAAACTTGGAGATAAAAAATTATTTAGACACACAAGGCATCTTGCATCAAACCACATGTGTTGATACGCCCCAACAGAATGGCGTAGCAGAGCGAAAAAATCGACATCTTCTTGAAGTGGTTCGTGCTCTTGAAGTGGTTCGTGCTCTATTAATCCAAGCTCATATGCCTTTGTCTTATTGGGGAGAAGCTTTGTGTGCTGCAGTTTACTTAATTAATAGGACTCCCTCACGAGTTCTTGATTTTCAAACACCATTACACACTTTGTGCATGACTGTGAGCTATCCACCTATATCAAGTCTTCCCCTTCGAGTGTTTGGATGTGTTGTCTTTGTACATATTCATAAGCAACAACGCCATAAACTAGCTCCTCGAGCTTTGAGATGTGTGTTCCTTGGAAATGCTATACAACAAAAAGGATACAAATGCTATCATCCTCCCACTAAACAGATGTTTGTTACAGTAGATGCAGTTTTTCATGAGGAAAAAATGTATTTTGCTCAACCTGAATTTCAGGGGAAGAATTACCAGGAGGACATCATGACACTTGATTATGAACTTTAGGAATACTACATGATTGATCCTATAACTGAACCTGAAAAATCTACTGCACAACCTGAAGAATTTGTTGAACAACAGTCTGAAGACGTGACTGGAGACTTGACTACTACAGAATTGCCACATGAAGATCTGGGTAGAGAAGCAATTGGAGAAAATGATGTCCCGGATGTACCACACCAATCGTCTATTTTGGATGCTTCTAACATGCAAGTTGAACCTATCCGGAAACAATTGCCTGAACGTTCCACTAGAGGTATTCCTAAACTAACTTATGAACCTTCTCTTTCCAGTAAAGTAAAATACCCCATGAATAACTATGTTTCAACTCATAATTTGTCAGAATCAAATAAGGCATTTATAAATCAATTATCTTCTGTAGTTATTCCTAACAATGAACAGGAAGCGTTAGCTGATCCGAGGTGGAAAGCAGCAATAAATGAAGAAATGGAGTCACTAAAAAAAAATGGAACGTGGGAATTTGTTGATTGTCCACCAGGAAAGAAACCAGTAGGATGTCGTTGGGTATTCACTGTCAAATATCGAGCTGATGGTACAATTGAACGCTTTAAAGCACGATTGGTTGCTAAAGGATATACTCAAACCTATGGAGTTGATTATAAAGAGACTTTTGCTCCTGTTGCCAAAATCAACACAGTACGAATAGTGTTGTCGCTAGCAGCAAATTTGGATTGGCCTCTGCATCAGTTTGATGTGAAGAATGCTTTTTTGCATGGTGAACTAAATGAGGAGATTTATATGGAGCTTCCACCAGGATGTGCGATGCATGAAAGAATGACTGGAAAAGTGTGCAAATTAAAAAGGGCGTTATATGGATTAAAGCAGTCCCCAAGAGCATGGTTTGGAAGATTCACAAAGTCAATGATTGTTTTTGGATACCGTCAAAGTAATTCAGACCATACATTATTTCTGAAAAGAGTGGAGGATAAAGTCACAGCTCTCATTGTATATGTTGATGATATGGTTATAACTGGTAATGACCCTGATGAGGTAAAAGCTCTAAGAGAATACTTGTCAAAAGAATTTGAGATGAAGGATTTGGGCTATTTGAAATATTTCCTTGGAATAGAAGTCTCAAGATCAAAGGAAGGAATTTTCTTATCTCAAAGAAAGTATATTCTAGATTTATTGAAGGAAACAGGAATGTCAGGTTGTCAACCTGTTAATACACCAGTTGAAGAAGGATTGAAACTATGCATAGAAGAAGGTCAAATTCCTGTTGATAAAGGAAGATATCAAAGGCTTGTTGGGAGACTAATGTATTTGGCTCACACAAGACCTGATCTAGCATATGCCTTGAGTATTGTCAGCCAATTCATGCATAATCCTGGAGAGAAACATATGGAGGCAGTCATGAGAATATTGAGATACTTGAAGTTTTCACCTGGAAGAGGTATTTTGTTCAAGAAAAATGCAACTATAGAAGATATTGTTGTATATACGGATGCTGATTGGGCTGGAGCATTAGTAGATAGGAGATCTACATCTGGTTACTTTACATTCGTAGGAGGTAATCTTGTTACCTGGAGAAGCAATAAACAACATGTGGTTTCTCGCTCAAGTGCAGAAGCTGAATATAGAGGAATTGCACTTGGATTATGTGAAGCTATATGGCTGAAATTGTTACTACAAGACCTGGGTTATCCTTTACAGCGTCCAATTCAATTGTACTGTGATAATAAGGCTGCTCGTGATATAGCTCACAATCCAGTCCAGCATGATAGAACTAAACATGTTGAAGTTGATAGATTCTTTATCAAGGAGAAGCTGGATAATAAAACTTTGGAGTTACCTCAGATACGATCAGAAGACCAATTGGCAGATGTTTTAACTAAGGCAGTAACTAGTCGTGATTTTCTGAGATGGATTGACAAGTTGGGCATACATGATATCTATGCACCAACTTGAGGGGGTGTGTAGAAATATTCTTTACATATTCTTTACCATTGTAAATATTTTCTTCCTATTTTTGGAACCAATTACGTTCCTGATTTGTAGCAAGGAATTGGTGATCTGTTACCTTTTTTAGTGTAGGTTTCCCATTGCTCTTCTTGTTATATATTGCTCTCCTGTTGTAATCTCAAGATATATGAATAAGATATATTCATTGAAATTCTCTCATCTCTATTTTCATGTGACACCACCTGAGCTTTTTCCCCTTTTATTTCGTTTTTTTTTTTTTTATCGAGTGGATGTCGAACAAGTCAAAAACGGCATATTGATATCAGATTAGGAAATTCATAAGAAGAGAGTTTTTTTTTTTTTTTTCTTATCATACTGATCATATCAATTTTTTATCATACATTACTTACACTATTCAAACTAATACTTTAATACAAGAAACGTATATTGAAGGGAAAAGACTATCACTTAAGCTGTTATTAGTAGTAGCACAACTAAAAATGCATTTGCACAATTTGCCGAGAAATTAAATAAATAAACTCACTCACTTAGCAAGTTGCATAAAAATAATTCTCGGACAGGAGAAAGGATTATATTTTATGTCGAGCAGCCAGGCTGTGCTTGCATTTGCCTATATAAAAGTGACAAATATTCAGCATTTGCACTTGGTTGAACACAAAAGCAACTTTGACCCTTGAATATGTTGTTTCGCTCTTAAATATAGTGATTTTTTTTTAAATATATAAATATTATATCTGAAATAATTATTTTAAAAATAGGTTTCGAAATTGCAGATATGGTTTGCGACTTTGAAAAAAAAAAATTTTAACTTTTTTTTGAGAAATAATGGGAAAAAAATTAAAATTAAAAATAACATGAAATGTTTTGGTATTTTTTGAGCTAATTTTTACAATAGTGTTATTGAAAATTTTCAAAAAAAAAATTAAAAGCTCATAATTTATATATATTGTGGATAAGAAAACAATAGTTTACTACGTTAAATTAATAATCTATGCATTTAGAAATATTGTGGCTAGTAACTAGAGGTTGCAATATGATAGGGATCCAGTGAAGAAGTTAAAAATGAAGAAAAATGTTAACTATAATGTATTCTTATATAGAATATGCTGGAGCATCGGAGTCGAGTCAACGGAAGTAAGGGTTGAAATAATTCAAGGGCATCTTGTATTCCATAAGGGCAGTACATGTTATGTGTTAATGGCAATTAGAGATGATGAAGACGTTGAAAATTCCATTGAAATGACTGAATAATATGAAGATCGTGGCATACAACAATTGTACATTAGACTTTCTCGTAATTTGGGGGGTCCCTCCATAAGGCGACACTCAATACGAGTAATCAGCCATATTCATCACATGACATTACAGAAATGTAGCCGGAGTCGTCGACATTTGAGCCGTTAATTCTAACCCCAATAGAAGTCAATGATGAAGATGAAATAGGTAAAGTAATTACTCTAGTATGACAACGACTACATACATGTGATCCGTACATGGTTTGTGTGGGAGCAAAGACTACAACTGACACTGATGTAGGAATGGTTATTAAGAAGGAAAGTACCAATAACAAGGAGATTTTTTATGAGGAAAATGCGAAAAGTGAAAATGGTGGAGATGAAGTACCAGAAGAAGACTCTCCAACCATACATATGTACTTGAGACAAGTAATATATCAATCCTCTTAGGCCGAATCACCAAGCATGGCAATTAAAGATCCTATTTCGTACTACAACATTGGTGGTAATGATGGTTACATTTATTTCGAGTAGGAGCAAACTAATATTTACAATGGTTTGAGTAGCAATGACGACTTTTACAAAGGCATGAGATTCAAAACAAAAGCAGTTGTGATTCAAGCAATGAAGACTTACCATGTGAAGAACTATTATAACTTTACTGTTATAGAATCTAGTCCATTGTTGTGGTTTGTTTATTGCTTGAGAAGAGACGACAGCTGTAAATAGAGGCTTCGAGCTTGAAAGAAGAAGTTGGAGGGCATGTTCATAGTGACAATATTCGAGAGTCCACATACATATAATAAGCCGCTGATTAGTCATAATCACCTACAGTTGGGTTGTAATCTTCTTGCTAGTTGATTTGTAAATCTTGTTAGGGATAATCTTAATATGAAGATAGCAAAGTTGGGTACTATTGTCAACCAAGAATTTGGCTACAAGATTAGTAGGAGACGGGTTTGGGAGGGGAAGAAATAGGCTATAGAGTATATGTATGGAAATTGGGAGAAGTCTTACAATGAACTCCCTAAACTTTTGAATGCAATAAAAAATACAAATCTTAGAACACAAATTAATTATGAGTGGAGCAGATCAACTATCCCCGGGGTGTTTACTTTGAAGTGGGTGTTCTGAGCATTTGGGCCATGCATTGCGGTGTGGAGATTTCTTAAACCTGTTGTTACCATTGACATAACTTTTCTATATAGGAAGTATACTCATAAGTTGCTAATTGTTTGTGGCATTGATGGCAACAATCATATATTTTTGCTAGCATTCGCTCTCGTTGATTAGGAAACGGTTGAGACATGGGGTTAGTTTTTGACAGAATTAAAGGAATATATTGTCGGTGACCATGCAAGTCGTGAAACCATTTGCCTCATATCGGATAGACATGCGGGCATCAAGTCGACTATTGAAGAAGAAGGCAATGGATGGCACCCTCCATTTGTGGTCTGCCTTGTAAGCAACTTCAACTCGGCACATAAAAACATGTAATACAAGAGGTTGGTTACATACATCGGGTTGCAAGTATAATCTCACAAGTTAAACTATGTGATAGAACAGGTGGGGATGATTAAGCTCTATGCGTTGGACTGGTTTGATGACATATCGTTGGATATGTGGACGTTAGCTCATGATGGTTGCTATCGGTTTGGATATATGACTTCCAATATTGTTGAAAGCTACAATTCAACACTGAAAGGGGATCAAGGGTTACTTGTGATTGCTTTGGTGAAAAAGGCGTTCTACAACTACGTGAGGTACTTCGTCTAAAAGCATTCAAAGGCTTTGAAGAATATGGCAAATGGTAGAATTTTCACCAATTATGCAATCCAAAAAATCGATCGATGGAATTCACAAGCTAACAACCATAGGGTCATCAACTATAGCAAGCTGGACAAACTTTTCGAAGTACTCATTAGTACTCATCGCGTCACGAGCGGGTTAAGGAGATGGGGCCAAACGCACATTGTTAACTTTGCCCACAACACATGCAGTTGCCAAAAGTGGCAAATATACAGACTTTCATGCTCTCATCCCTATGCAATAGCTACCTCATTGAGGCTCGATATGACACACTTTATACTTGATTGGTATAAGTAGATGCATCAAGAGCTCACATATAGGACATACTTCATACCTATAGGCGATGGGTTAGATTGGGAGTTAGGTACACTTTCCGTCA
Organism: Laguncularia racemosa; assembly: GCA_037954665.1. NCBI lineage: Eukaryota > Viridiplantae > Streptophyta > Magnoliopsida > Myrtales > Combretaceae > Laguncularia > Laguncularia racemosa. Next base: position 1,637,237 of record JBBMOL010000066.1, read on the forward strand.
CTCCACCCAAGGGGAGAACATGTATAGAATAAAGGAAAACCGAGGCGGAAGAGATATCACATGGAGATGAATATTAGCAAGCATTTAGATCAAATAATATGTGGACTTTGCAGAGTAAAGGATATAATAGAAGAATATGCCCACATCGACATGATAATGCTAAATGATAGATACCAATACACATTTCATGACGTTCCACATTGCATTTCTGATGCTAACATTACCTTTTTCCCTTGTGCTTCATCAACTTTGTTTTGACATAGTAGAAGGGGGATGCTTGATATTTTGCATTTATATTTATAATTTTGTAATTTATTGAGAAGTTATATTAAGTGTTAATTTCTTTAGACATTTGTTAATTTTTTTTTCACATATTTGAAGTTGTAATATTATATATGTATACATTGCATGTGTAACGAGCAAATGCTAACATTATCTATTAGACAAAATACATAGAAATTCATTACAAAATGTAAAAATACATAAACTTGATCATTTTAATGGAACATATACATATGCAATTAATAACAAATTATCGGGTTCCTATCCCATCCTACCTCATTCCCTTAGTGAATTGTATAACTAGTTGAGGAAAGGCGTTGATTAATTCTCGAGATGGCCTTAGTTGTGGAGTAGAAGGAGCTTCAGACTCCTATGTTGGATGCTGCTGAGGAGCATTGTTGAATGCATGCCAAGGCATAGAACTCCACTCTGTAGGTTGAGTTAATGATTCACTTTGTACATATGTTGTTTTTCATAACGTTTTTTCTATGGAGCCAACGGTGTTGGGACATAACCACTTATAGAATGCTGATGTAGTATCTCGTATTGGCTGAAAATTAGCCTCGAGCTAGCATACATCACATCGAAATCAATCGGCATCTATTGGTCCTGTATTAGATTTTGTTGTGTCTCATCCCGGTTTCGAGGTCGTCATCATCCCATCGTCCTTCGCCACGTTGGAATAGGTTATATCTCCACCTCCTGGTTATTTACTGTTGCACCTGCAGGTATAACATTACCTTGCATGAAATGAAGACCCTGAGCAGCTATTCTCACGGTCATGTCTAGATCCAATGATAAGCAGATTTGTCGTAACATTTCACCTTGAAAGTATAAACAAAATGAAAATTAAATAAGAAACGATCATGAAATTATTCACTTACGGAGTGTTGATGTAAATCATACTTACTAGAAATCTAAGAACAACCCCTATACATCTAATATATCACTGGCTAATCAATCCATACCACTGCATGTAATTGTCATGCACACCACTAGAGCCCTCCACGTGAACGACTCGACCAACCCACTGTTCCCACATGTGTATATACATTACATGCCGAATTGGCCAACCAACATCAATCCTCTTCCACAAGTTGATTTGATGGAGCTCTGGCTGCATGTTTATCGGCTATGGGATATATTAGAACCCACCAAACTATCTGGCTACTTGGTCTAGGAAATGTCACTTAACAATGTGGAAACATATTAATGGCACTCCAGTCGTCCAAGTGTGCATGCCACCTTTGTAGAAATCAAGTAGGAGATTAATTATATTCCATCGTACGACTCTCATTCCTCCTAAAGGATAGGAAATTATATTCACTATAAATGATGAATTGGAAAGAAAATAAAAAATAGGTTACTAAAATACATGTGACATGTTTTGCCCGTTTAATGCATCTCAATATGCATCAATAACGTGGGTTGGATAATACTAAGTGTCTTTCCATGTGTTCCAACATGCCACCAATGGACAACCATCATGGTAAAAAAAAAAATATTCCTTAATACAATTACATTGAAGGCACGAATGAGGTCTACGCTTTCAGTACAAATTGTACTGAAGGTATAGATTGAGTTTATGTTTTTAGTTTTAATTTTTTTTTATACTGTCACAAATTACGTTTGTACATTCAAAATCTATTTTATAAATAATTATTTTGAGTATAATATTTGTGAATTTAAAAAAAAAATTGTAATATTTTAAAGTGTTGTCCGAAATCTCACCGTATAGCTGTTAGGAAGTTCTAGATTTGCTGAGGGCAACAATACCGTTGAGGAAAAGGAAGCTCTTTTGGCAAGCTTAAAGAATTATTACAATATGGATTTAGACGTTGCAGCAGTTAGAGACAAGGGTGCTTACTCCATTGCTCAGTACAATGCTTCGCGTCACCTCACAGGGCGCTTGAACGAGGTGTGGATCAATGTGGCCGGTTTTGCTGCCAAGGGATGTCCACCCTAGAGACTCAAATCATTAAATTAATGTAGGAGATATGCGTGCTTTTTAATGTAGTCTCTTTGGACATATATATATATATATATATTGGACTGTTTTATATCTCTAAGTCAGACGTTGTACATATATTGCGCATGCTTCACCGTTATTATGTCAATAAATAAAAACAGCGCAGTACATTGAGACTTTTATGGAATTCTGATGCTTTCTCCGTGAAAATGGCCTCGGTATTTTTTTTTACTTCGTTGACTTTAGTGTTAAATAGAGATGATTATCTTGTTATAGCTGCTTGTTTTTAATCTATATTAATAGAAAATAGGAATAGAATTAATTGTATGTGAAAATATAGTCATTTTATTTTATCCTGCTCGTATGATAAGAAGAATATAGAATCCACACGTAGGTTCAATTTATGTTGCAAACTTAATATCATATACTAAAAATTACAAGAACATGCAACTATCTAGCTAACGGAACAACAATAATTTTCGAAATGAAGGGAGGGAATGGTGTGACTTTGTGCTTGTTTAAAGAAGCAACTTGAATATGTTGGATAGGGGGACCAAAAACTTGACATGACATGTTGATGGGGTTAGGTAGCGGGGATGCAAATTGACCAAAGTATGGCAAATAAATTCAATAAGTGGCGAAGAAGAGAGAGAGGCCAGGGCCACTGTGTGTCATAGCTTTCAACTAGCAAGATTATTTTCGATGTTATTATATGACTGCAGCCTTCTGTACACGGCCAAGAAGGTGACAACAGTCCTACAGTAGAACTCGTACTGCATGCATGCACTTGTGGATGGTGCTAAATCTTTGGAATTCCACGCCCACATGTTTGCACATTCTTGGGTAAACTACATATGAATTGTTCTACTCTTATCAATCGTTTATGTACTCGGGATCATCACTATAGGAGAGTCAAAAAATTGATTAAATTGAATTAATAATTAATTTGTAAATTGAATCAAATCAAACTAAAAATATAGTTTTTATTCTTTTTTTTTTCAATTTAGTTTAGAAAATTTTTAGTCTAAATCAAACAATAAATTTATTGTTGGTTTGAAAGAATAAACCAAATCAAACTGCTATATATATATATATATTATGTTGTAATGTAATACTTAAAAGAATTTTTAATTTACATTTATTGAAATATATATCTACTTACATCTAATTTACATTTATTGTAGTGTAGCACTCAAAATTTAAGCTATATTTTAACTTTATGAATAAAGATAATTGTTAAAAGATATTTATACATATATATTGACTTCATTAACCTCTTATATAATATCAGTATTTATTACTATTAAAGGTAGAATGTTATATTTGGTATACTAATTTTGTTCATTTTTATAAAAAACTATTTGAAATTACTTAAATTTTATCTATTTTTACAATTAATTACTTGAACTTTATCTATTTTTACACCTAAGTGACTGAACTTTATTTATTTTTGCAATCAACTATCTTATTTATGTACTATAAATGATCTCGAAAAGTTTATAGGTAATAAATTAATACTTTTAAACTTTAAGTAGATAATTAAAAAAAATATCCATAATTCATGAACTAAATGTGACATTTACCTATTATTAAAAAAAATTGTCACTTTTCACATAAGATTACATATTATGCAAATTGATTTCCCTATATTAAAAAATATAGTTCAATGTGTAAATTGAACTGAACTTAACTAAAATTTTATGGTTTCAAAAATTTTCTAATATGAATTATACGATTTGATTTAAAATTATAAAAAAGCAAACTCATTTTGTTGGTTTGATTTGGTTTAAAGATAAAACCAAACCAAATCAAATCATATCTAACCCTAATCATAACCAGTAAGCTATGTACATTCTTTGAGGCCTTTTAGTAATAAGGATAATTGACCTCCACCTGAAGTTCTAATGTGACATTCGGTTACCTCTAGGATACCTAGAATATCAGGCACCACAAAAAAACGGTTTTAAAACGAGATGGACATTTGGGACTCTTCTCATAAGTTGATCAATAGCATGTGTAATTTAAATGCCAAAGTAGGAGAAGCTAACCAAAATGGACTGCAAACGTCTAGTGAACCTACTAGTACCATTTACAAATATTTGACATTCTTTTTTATTTAAATACTTGCTTTGTATTTTTTTTTTCCCATGAGATTTCTATTTATTTGTCTTATTTGAATCTCATATAGAACCATGTATGTCAAACAGTTCAATGGTACAAGGCTAGCCAGTCAAAACTTAAAGCTTGTAGGGGGTTGTCCCGTAACAATTGGCACATGGTTTTTAACTTTCTCTTTGGTCAACTAAAGCCTTACTTCGCTTTTCGACAGGCAAGCGACTACTTGGCTCACGTGTCGAAGCCAAGAGGCCTTCCTATAGTGAGTTGAGGGTTGGAGTCTACTTCATGAGCATAGACACTATATCTTGAGTAGGTGGAATTTGTAACTCAGTTGCCTTGCATTCAGCTCGACCGGCATCTTACTACAACACTAGTGAACCGTAGACACGCCCATTTCGCTTCTCAAACAGTGAGCTGACAATTACCCTAGAGGATAATTTGACCCTAGTCGGCTTCTTAATGGATGGGGATCCAGTCATTGGGAGCACCCATTAAAATCCACTAGACGTATGTCGGCAATTCCTTGGGGTTTAACCTTCTACATAGCACATTTAAGGATTACGCCAAAAATATCAAAGCTAAAGATACATTTTTCATATTGCCCTAACAAGCAAATACTGAGACAATTATGAGGCATGTCCGGCTAATGGGTAGAGTTGGATGAGTGGAAAAATCACAAAACCTAATATATCTTATGTTTTTGCCACTTTTGCATGATTTCGAATCAACCATAGGGATGTAAATGGGTTGGGTTTGGGACCAGTTCATTGAAACCTGAACTCGACCCAATAAAAAATTATACACCCAAAACTTGCCCTGAACAGATAGGGATTTTTTTTTTTTTTTAACTTGACTTGATTAACAAATAAAGCGACCTAAACCAAATGATGATTAATTCTTTTTTTTTTCATATTTTAACTTATTTTCATATGTTATTTATTTAATTTATTATTAATCTATTTATGATGGAAAGAAGAAAGAAATTAAATATAAAAATTAAAAATATAAAAGAAAATAAAATAAAATATAAAAATATATTGATTAAAATATAATAAAATAAAATATACTAATAATAAATTATAATATTTTATTATTTAAAAAAAATTATCGGATTGGGTTTTTCCTAAATTTTATAACTTAACTCTAAACCTTATCGAGTTTTATTTCATGTCCCAAACTCAACCCTAAATCCTATAGGACTTTTATCGATCAGTCAGAGCAAGTATCCTATTATGACTTGCTCTGATTGCATCCCTAATCAGCCAGCCACTGCAAATAGGAAGTAGCCTGCTTGATGTGGTTATATGGCTTGCAGGGCCTTTCCATCCATGTTGATGTTATCAATACTAATGAATTGCCTTGTTAGTCTCCAAGTTTCGACCTAGGATCCCTTTCCCCACATTTCAATGGTGAGTCACTACAATGGTCGAGGGAAGGCCACTGTTATGTCGAATGGAGGGCGTAACGTTATAGTTGTATCTGCACACACTGACACACATGTTGTATCACGGCATATAGAGTCGTGTTTAATTGTTAGGTTTGAGTAGGTATCTAATTTTGTACGCTTTTACATATTGTTTATTTTTTATTTCAAGGGTTAGTTATACCGACGCTTGAGTACATAAGTTTAATGTCCATACTCCAAATATTATAGCCAGTCTCCCCTTGTGCAAGGACAGGACATATGGTCCACATGGGTGCGTCTAACTTTCTTCCACACTATGGTGCTTCACTTTCCCAACTAAGTTGCTTGGCATTTTAGAGGCCTCTAGCAATTCCTCATTACACCAACATAAAGAGTTAATTGCCGAGAGGTGGATCTAAGGATTAAGATGGAGGTAAATTGATCTCCAACACGTGCAACATAGTTAGTGCAGTGGGGAGAGCGTTAGCAATGCATTACTGAGTGAGAGCCATCTATTGACTATCATCTATAGTATCACAGGATCACCAAGCGATAAATTGGTTAAATTGAACCATGTTGGTCTATATGATACATACGGCCTATAGTTTAGCTCCTTTTTTTTCCACCTTTGTTTATCTTTTAATCAATTCATTCTAGTCCTAAATGCAGGCTGAGGTCATTTATCAACTTCCATGAATGCCACATGAAGGCAACATGGGTCATTCATCGGTTTAAAGGCGTTACTCTAGGAGATAATGCTGCTTTAAACACGTAAATGTAGATCAGGAGCAACCGCCACCTAACAACCACTATAGCAGAGATGACATAAGGTTAGGATGAATAAGAGTGTGAATGCAATGGCCGAAGAGCGCTAGTGCACCTGTTAAGACTCCTCTAGTTTCACAAAGGATGTGGCATAATGGTGATGGTGAGGAGATAGGAGAAGGAACTCACGTTGGTTGAGCTTAATCATGTTTTGGATGCATCTGAACCTTCTTTCTAGTCCGATAAATAGAAGTTCGGAGGGTACACAGATCACACAGCATAGAGAAGGAAGACAACTAGACAATCATAGATTTTTCAGCATTTTTTCATCTTTTTGATATCTTGCATATAAATCACAAATCAATTATTCTTGCACAGACTTAATGAAAAGTGAATAAAACTTTTTTATGTAGCTTCTTGGATTGCTGTTGTTTCTATTGCTGTATCTATGTTTGCTGGTTAATTTTAGTGACCTCTTCTAAGCTTATTGTGTTTTTATTGTTTTGATTGTGGAGTTTGGGTAAATATGGATTATAGAGAGAGCATCGATATAGATTATGGAGTGTTGTCTTTTGTTTGTAATTTGTTTCAAACAAGTGATATAATCTTTTGGGCTAACAAGTATGCAAAATCTACTACAAAATATACAAGGTTAAACTGTGGCTATGGTTGCAATTTCATATAATCTATAAGGTTAAATTGTGGCTTAAAGTTGCAATTTCATATAATCTATTACAGGGGATTATATATATATATATATTTCAATAGGGGCTGTTTTAGGGATTTTTCCTGAAAATGCAATATTATTGTCTTTTCTCAAGTAGTACATATACTAGGTCTAGGGATGACTATTTATAGCAAATTGATCGCACATTCACTTCATGAGATAAAATAAAGCATGATTCTGGCCAAAAAAAAAAAAAAAAGGAAGAAGAGAGAGAGAGAAAGAGAAAGCAAAGTGATAGCATATTATATTGTAGGAGTAAAAGTTACAATAAAGAATAGGCTCAGGATACAACTAAAATGGCAAATATTCATATGTTTTTAGAACTCTCTAACCATATGCCTAACCCTGGCAACCATACCCTCCCTAGCCACCAAAACATCTACAAATGCCCTTCAAAATGATTCACTGATTAAATTCAAAACTTGGTTTGCAACTTTCGGAATCATTATATTATTTTTTGAATTAAATTCAAATCATTATATTATTATTTTTTGAGTCAATCCCCCGCTGATGTGTGTAAGTAGTCAAGCGGATAGTCACTGGTAGCTTATCTATGATGCGTAGTTCAATTCGTATCGATGATTGGTGGTGTTCCAATGGCGGTTGAAACTATAAGTGGTGGGTGGTGGAGTGTCTTCTTAGTTGGTAAATCATAAGATTATGGTGTCGAAAGTGCAAAGGAGGACATGAGCAATAAATGGCTTATAAATAGGGAATCATGGGATCCTCAGAGTAAATTTGTTGAATACAAACACATACACTTCGTATTGAAAATTAAACAAAGGTCACGATTTGGATTCGAATTGTCTCAAAAAGGACTTACGAAAAACTATAACAAATCTATTCTTAAGAAAAATATATATGTGTTTGAGATAGATTATTGGAAACATTGAAAATGTAAATAGGTTACATGGAAAAGATAATCTGTATTAAGGTTACAATGAAATTAAATTTATCCTTTAATTCCTGAACTAAAGATACAAGGAAAGCAAAAGGAAAAATAAAGGTTATATCCTGCTTTTTCACTTCCAAATTCTTCTTATTCTTTTACACTTGTCTTTAGCAGTTATTTTGATTAACCATCCATCTATCTTCTTGCCATGTCTTTTACACGCCTTATCATATAACTTCCACATTATATTCTTGACAAATGTTCATATAAGTTTAGATAACTACCCACTAGAGCACAAAATATATTATTTCTGATCCGATTCTATAGCCAATCCTAACATATATCTCCACATTCCATCCATTAATCATGAGTGTTCGACACTTGTGAATGCTCTAATTTGCGAAAAATTGTTTTTTTTTTTTAAAAAAAAAAAAAAGCGCCTTTAAATAAATTTATGAGTTTTCTTGAAGAAATTCCAAAAGAAATTCTTTGGTTCTCAATTGCAAGCCTCGATTTCCCGTGGCTATGTGTGGCCAATCAAAGGTTTGATAGGATTTTAGTGAGAGAAACGATCCTGTCCACAAGAATACATTGCTAATTCAGGACTTGGCATGGGCCTAGCTTATGAACAAGGCTGATCCCATAACAAGTTTTCAGTTTCGGCTTTTAAAACCATCCATAATCTTAACAATTCTATTAAAAAAAATTTATAGATAGGTCTCTCATTTAAGAACTTTTTTATTTTATTTTAGATGTTCCTAGAAAAAAAATTCCTTAACATATATTAATATTATTTATAAGATTGATAATACAAAAAATATATACAAATTAATATAAAAAATAAAAATAAAAATAAGATTAACTTTTTATAATTCTTATATATTAGAGGACTGTAAAAAATTAAAAAATCCCTCTTCAATGTTTAAGGACCCAACAAGGAAAAACGTGCCAAGGTCCCCATTGGAGATGGTCTAAAATGTAGGAATCTGGGGCCAAAGTCTCAACCAGTATTCTCATGGGATGATGCCTGAGTCTAGAATGGGGGCATGAGTCAAACCGGGTTTAATGCCTTATTTTTGGTGTAGCAACGTACTACATGAAGCATTGCATAGCACTTTTGCTTAAAACAGGATGTAAGCCATACCAAAACCCCATCGATATTCTTGAGCCAATTATCCTGCTCCCACAATTTCCAATTGCTAAAGATGGGAAAAGATCATTGGTATGCCTCTACCAAACCCTTTTAATACACTAAACAATATCATAAACTGATTTGCGGATGCAGCTCGAATCAAACTCCTGAAGGCGCTTTTACAACTCTCAAACTCGAGCCTTAAGAGATGGCAAGTTGAGATTCAAGCTGCTGGCAATACTTAAATAGTGATCCTTAGACTCGCACTGTTATTGGTACCGACAAAACCTAGACTTTAAGTTGCCATAAACCCTGCATCGACCCCCCCGTCAACAATCACTTAGGAATGCCACTAATTTGTTGATCTCTTCTGCTTCACTAAAAGGCTTACCGCCCGATGTTCCACGATATGGTAAGTTGAGTATTTATAGATTTCAATGAGTCTTCACTGTCGAAGAGTTAAAGTAAGTAACAATGTCTAAACTGACAAGCCATCAATGCTTAGGAACTACTCAGAGAGCTCAATACCTCATCTTCACCACAGAGAGTGGATTGATTAAAGAATCCGTGGCTGTCAATAGTTATAATGAGTTACATCCAGTAATATACAGTATTATACAAAAAGATAATAGATTAGTAAATTTACTTTATGTTATGTATTTAAGACATAATGCCATTGGGAATAGATATAAATAAAATTATTGTACAACTAAAATAACTTACATTTTCCAGAATTTCTTCTTTGAATAAAATTTCTTTCTTCCAGAATTTCTGCTTCAACAGAAACTGTTAATCCGGAACTCTGCTTCAACACGTTCTGTTCTGTTTCTTTTATTGAACAAGAACCGTACGAACCTTTTGCTCATTAACAATGGCTCTAAGCGTTGGATATTCGTGGCTCGGGTTCACACCATCACGTTGAACTCCTAATTGAGATAATGTAGCTCGAGTTGATACCCTCGACTGAAATCCTCAATTGATCTCGTCGTTGACATGGGATAGCCTCAATTTCGAATCAAAGCCACACCTGAACTAGTGTTGAATCCAATCCACGCCTCGAGCCAAAGTCATCCACAATACTGGAGAGGCTCGAGTCACATTGTCCGTGAGGTCAGAGAGGCTAAAGCAAAGTTGTGTATGATGTCAATGAGCCTCGACCAAAGCTGTACTTCTTTCTAATAATTAGGAGATATTGAAAAGTAGAGAATCACTTCTGGCTCAAACATTAATATAACTCCCCCATATGGGTGGTAATTGCGGGGTGGGTCCGCGGGTTGACCAGTCCCGCTTGCAAAAATATGCGGGACGGATAAAAAAAACTTGACCCGTAGAGGTTTGGGCCATTTTGGCCCTTGCCCGCTTGACCCGCGGAGCGGGGGAGGCAATTCCCGCGGGTGGCGGGCCAACCCGCCGAAAAACGCAGCCTACCTGCGAGCTGCCCTGCACTGACGTGGACGACATGACCTTGGACATGATGAGGACGATGTGGCCGTGGCGACATGACAAGATGATTGACAAGTGACGACGTCGTCCGCACTCCGCCGCTGTCGACTAAAATGACCGGTTCTGAAATGACGCCGCCGACTGGTGCTGAAATGACGCCGCTGACCGCAACCACAAGCAATTAAGCCGGACCGCACCTTCCTTCTCCAATTCTCCTTCGCATAAGTCAAACACACACACACCACACTCCGCAACCCAGTCGCACCGTCCGTGCACCACAGCGTTTCGCAAAAGTCAAGCACGGCCAGTCGTAGTCACAGCTCGCAGTCACACCGTCGTCCGTCCGTGCACCTCGTCCACAGTCTACACGCAGCTGGCAGCAGCCCACCCCACCACGGTACACTAAAAAAAAAAAAAAAAAAAATTTGCGGGTCCGCCGGGCCGGTGCGGGTCGAGGCGGGCTGGCCCATTCGGCCCGCATTACCGGCCTTACTCCCCCATTTTGCTTCAAAAACTTGAGTAATTTGGCAAGAATTCTCAAGGGCTCGATTTTGAGGAAATCCACTAAAATAATATTATTTTTAAAAAATTTTTGCAAAATAGCATATTTAGAAAAATAATTTCAAAAATTGGTTGTAAAGGTATAGATTGAGTCCACACCTTTAGCAATTTGTACTAAAGGTACGAACCTAGTCCACACCTTCCGTACAATTTACTAATTTTTTTTTTATCATCGAAAAAATTTGTTATTAAAAATCATGTAAAAAAAATTAAATTTTCTCAAATTAATTTTTTTATTTTAAAAAATTAAAAGTTTACATAAATAATGACAAAAATAATTTTCATAAATTTAAAAATTATAAAAATTGATTTAAATTTTATTAAAAAAAATTGTACCACTTTATGCTTTATCTTATAATATTCAAAAAAAAAAAAGATGAAGAAAAAGACTGATGTTGATGCGATTTATTTTTTCAATTTTGAATGGTTATAACTTTTTACTTGTGTGAAGTTACGAAGCTCATAATATGTCAAAAAAGACTTATTTGAATCGACTATAGTTAGAACCAAATCATGTTGTTATTTGGTATTTTTATAAGAAAATTGCTTTGTTTTCATGGCTACTAGCCATCGAAGTAATAGAAAAAAAAAAAAAAGAGAGAGAGACGAAGTTATGACATAATAAACTTAGTTTTTCTTTTTCCTTTTTTTTCATATATTATAAGATAAAGCATAAAGGGGTGTGAAATTTATTTAATAAATTTTAAATCAATTTTTTTATTTTAAAATTTATGAAAATTATTTTTTTTGTTTTTCTTTATATAAACTTTTATTTTTTTAAAATAAAAAAATTAATTTGATAAATTTTAATTTCATTTACATGATTTTTCATTTAAAAAATTCAACAAAAAATTAGCAAATTATTAAAAGCACAAAAACAGTCCTAGCATTCAATACAAATTGCTGAAGGCATAGACTTTGAATAATTTTTCTAGATACGCTATTTCGCGAATTTTTTAAAAAAATTAATATCATTTTAGTGAATTTCTCCCTAGATTTGCATTGGCTTTGTAGAGGATTCATCCTTTCCACACATTTCTTCAGCCTGTTTAATTAAAATTCAATCTTCTCCATGTGTTGTCAGATGATCGATAGAAAACTAGTTTTATTTCGAGGAGTGTCATATGTTTATAAATTCTAATAAGCCTGACTAAGTTATTCGAACATGTTGTATATACTTTATAGATAAATGGTTTAGAACTCGCACTAAATGTCACGATCCTAAGCTTTTATTAGTAAAGAAAAACCATGCAGTGCTTATTATTCAAGTTATTTGAACATGTTGTATATACTTTATAGATAAATGGTTTAGAACTCGCACTAAATGTCACGATCCTAAGCTTTTATTAGTATAAAAAAACCATGCAGTGCTTACTATTCAACCTCTATAGTAGTAAGTAAGTCTATTTGCTATTCACCCAAAATTAGTTTGTATATCTGTAAGTAACATGCAAGAATAACAACAAAAGCGATAATAAGTAGAGGGACACAACTAAGAATCGTAATGGAATAATCACATGCTTTTATTAATATTACAATGTATAAGGGACTACTATGTGTACATGGCAAAATAGTATGTAAACAGGTTCCTTAGTCGTGAACAACTAAGTGCTGAGTAAAAACTTGAATCCACAAGAGTACTCATATTTTCATAAAGAGCTTTACAAGTGTTTCTAGCTCTTATAGGAGAAGGTATTAAAACTGTTGAAATGGAAATACACCTAAAAATAGAACTACTATTCTAAGAAAGATATAAGAGAACTCAACCTCTACTATACAATATGTACATAGTGCTATAATGGATATGATCCTAACACCCTCTCCCACTTATATCTATTGATGTTTTTGTCAATGTGCACTAAAGCTTTAACCTATTGATGGAGATCTTCTGGCTAGTGCTGTCAACATTCTCTTTGATATTGGCATGATGTCATCTTTCATCTCCTAACTATTGTATTTATCTCCCTGATCTCTCCACTTCATTAAGTATCCTGTACATTCTTCTCAAAATAATAGGAACTAAATTAATATATTTCTAAATCAATCTCCTATCATTGTTCCTTAATAATCTGACTTGCTTTGTAATAAGTTTTATGAAGACTTGATCTCCAACATTAAATTCTCTAGGTCTACTCTTTAGATCTACCTACTTCTTTATTCTCTTAGAAGCCTTTTCAAGGCAAGCTCTAGCAACTTCTAAACTTTATTTCCAATCTTTAGTGAAATGATAAGCTCTAGGGCATCTTCCTATATAAGGTGCAACCATTGTGTGGGGGTAACAATGATTGTAGACTCGTAATGACCTCAGTAGGGCTTTTGTTGGAAGATCTTCGTTGGATGTTGAAATAGAGATAGGCGATATCTAGTAAGTTAACCTAATTCTTTTGATTAGCAAGCATAAAGTGCCACAAGTATTCCTCCAATTACCCATTGAGTTTTTCTATCTAACTATCACTTTATGGGTGATAACTGGAGGTCATGCTTAACTCGAAACCTAGGAGGCTAAACAACTTTATCCAAAATTTTTCTATGAACCTAGTGATGTGAGACAAGTGTAACTATCAAAACTTGTAATATAGTATATAAAATACAGATATCGTCCCACAATGATTATGAATACTAATACTAACTTACACTCTATTATCTAATCAGTAAATTATAGAGATCGATTGATCTAAAAACTATAACAGAATATTAACTAAAGAATTAAGATTTTATTGAAAGATAGAAAAGCAATGTAATTTAGAATTAACTTCAAAACTAGTATCTAGACTTTGTTTCTCTTAGGAATTATTACCTGACATTAGCAAGAAGTATTCAAATCCTTCTTAAATTTCATTAACTAACAGAATTTTGAATTTAGTTTAATAACTTTTTCAAACTTATTAAACTCTAATATTAAAATTACTTATTTGAATCTCTTCACAATAGCATAATTCAAAAACGACATTAAAGAGATAATAAATTCCCATAACAAATGTAATGATATCTGAAAGAATTATATAACTTATCTCTAAGATTATATTAACTCTCTTCAAACATGCCAAATCTAATTATGCATCAGATTTCACAATCCTAATGCATAATATCAAATAGATAGAATAATTATCTAGAAATATTAATATAATCAAATATCAAGAACACGTGCATGAATCAAGAAATATAAGAATTCATTGAATAATAAAATAGAAATCTCAATCACATAATAAACTTAGGTTTCACAAGTCTAAATACTAAGAAAAATTAAGCACTACTCATATTGGAAACCGAATTCTATGTATAAACATGCATCATCAAGGAAATCAACCAGAACAAAGAAAACCCTAATTTTTTGAAATGTAGAAAAGTAGTCATCTTGTCCCTCTTTAAAACCTTAGAACAACATAGAAAAAAAAGTCCCTTCCCTTTTTGATGTTAAATCCTCTTCTATTTGTATAATGTGCATAAAAAACTTTATCTTTTTGGCTAATACGCTATCCAACAAAGTTGTGCTTGGAGTCGTATCCAATTCATCAATTAAAATCATGTAAAGCATGGCGTTCTAGCAAACATGGCCTAAACACAATCGTGTCTATAGGCCGTGTCTAAATCAATTATATCAGAAAGATACACAACCAACGAACATGGTCATATTTGAAAGTCGTGTCTAAATCTCCATGAAGCTTCAAGTTCAACAAATTCTGGATATGGTCATGTTTAGGCTATACCTAGCTCAAAAACTTCAAAACTTCTTTGATTTAACTCTAAATTAAGTAAAATTGGATTTGTTTTTTTCCTTTTTAATTCCACTATCCATCAAAGTCCTAAGATCAAAATATTACTCAATTAAAATTTAAATTAGTCAAAAACATGTCAAAATAAAGAGAAAAACATGTTTAATCTCATTTAATATATGTATATAATTGAGCACCTATCAAACTTCCCCATATTTAAGCATTTGGTTGTCCTCAATCAAATTAATCAAATTAAATAGTAGGAAAAGAAATACTTAATCAACTTACTTTTATTCAAGAAACCATTTAAAAGAATTCTTATTTAACCCTATAATAGCTTAAGAAACAAACTCTTAATTAACTTGCAATTTTAAAAGAAGATTAATTATAACTCTTAGAATTTTCACTTAATCAACTATCTTAAACATACAAAAGATTTGAAACTTGAATTATCATCTCTTTAATCAAGAAGAAATCATAAACACTTTACTAACTCTACTAAAATGTATACACCCTCTTATCCAATTTTACTAAACACTATAATCCAAAATAAATATATTCACTTATCCCTTAATCATTCCTCTCTCTCTCTCTTTCTATCAAGTATTTCATCGGTTAGTAAGTCCTAGACCAAACAATCTTAAGCTACTAGGTTTTGAGATACCTCTTCAAACCATCCACTACCTTTATTTAATAGAGCTTATTACTTATGTTTAGCCTTAACATGGACTTTTCCCTTAACCTTTTTAGCGAGCTTTCAACCAATAGTCTTGAGTTCTTCACCTAAGTTAACAGGTGTTATTCCACACAAAGGACGCACCTCACAAGTTTAGTTACTCCAGTCAATGAGGCCTACAACTAAACTTCAATCCAATTTATTTAATTTCATCTCTAACTATATTAATTTTTCAAGAAACTTTCAAATGATAAGTATTAACTATTTATTTATTAAGGATTACAATGCTCTAAAAATATTAAGAGGAAAAAAGTATACATCGAAGTAAAGTCCAAAGAAGTTCATGACTAATCCCTAATTACGAATGTTATTCAAATTTCTAACTCTTCAAGTTCAAAACTTTGATAAAGTGTTTTATATTATCCAAATAGTTATTTTCTTTTCAAAATTGCAAGTTAACTTTATGATTTTCAGGTTAGATAAATAAATTTTTTATTTCTTAAATAATCACACATTTATAGCCCATTTCCCTACACTTTAAATTGTGCAGTGTCCTTAATGTAAAAATAAAAAGAAAAATTAACAAAATAAGAATTAAACAAAACAAAACAAAACAAAACAAAAAATTGAGGAAGGTAATAGGAAAAAGAACTAATACTCCATTGAATGTGGCATTTGTTCCATTCCAAGATGTGCACAGCGTGTAAAGCGTTTGATCTTGAACACTCTTAACCATGTAAAGTTATAAAAAGGTAAGAGGAACATAAATCGAAAACAATAGCGAAAAGAAAAAAAAAAGAAAGAAAAAAAATGGTTAAAATCTAATTTAGCTTGCCATAAAAGTCTCATTAGTGGTCAAAATAACAATGGTTGATTTTTTTTTTTTAAGTGTAAAAAAAATGAAAATAGACCTAATGAAATTAAAATAAACTAAGGAAACTTACTTAAAAAATTAAACTTAGGTTGCCTCCCAAGAAGTACTTTTGTTTAACATTGTTAACCCGATGTAGTTATCTTTTTCAAGTTAGGTGAATGACCATGAAAATTTTGGCACTCCAATTGCATGAATTTATTCGGACCCTTTTGTTTGCCATGAATGAAACTTTGTTGAACTGGGTTTGTACAAATACCATCATGCACATAAGTAGAACTAAGTAAATTAGATATATTTAGGAAATAATAAGTATTATTACTCTTAGAGGATTGTTGAGTCATATCTGGCATCTTGAATGTTCTTTCTTCATCCCCAACTTCTAGAGTTAACGTTTGATTTCCTACATCTATAACTACCCTAAAAGTAGCTAGGAAAGGGTGACCTAAAATTAGTAGTGCTTCAATATTTTCCTCTGTATATCATATTATAAAATCCACAAGAAAAATGAATATACCTACTTTAACAAACACATCTTCAATAATGCCAATAGGATACTTAATAGATCTATCAACTAATTGAATGCTCATATGTATTGGTTTAGGGTTCCCTAATCCTAACTTTTAAAACTTATAATGTGGCATTAAATTTATGCTTGCACTTAAGTCAGCTAGTACTCCATTTATTGATAAATTGCCAATAAGATAAGGTAGAGTAAAACTCCTTGGATCCTTTAATTTTCGTGGCAACTTCTTTTGCATCAACTCCGAGCATTCTCACATAATGTTGCAGTTGATATCTCTTCTAGCTTCCTTTTGCTCGAGAATAGTTCCTTCGAGTACTTGGTATACTTGGGAATTTGTGATAGAGCATCAACAAAAGGTAAGTTAATATGTAAATGCTTAAGCAAATCGAGAAACTTACTAAATTGCTCATCAAAGCGATCTTTCTTCAAGTGCTGAGGATAGGGTATGGGTGGTCTATATTCCTTCACTTTTTGTGGGTCCATACTTTCTTTTTAACTTTCTCTTCATTCCTTGCTAACCCTTCTATAGTTTTCTATTCAACTTGCAACTCCCTTCCACTTCTAAGAGTTACTGCTTTCACATGCTTTATAAGATTCATCTTGATGTTTTCTGGCAGTGTTCTTGGTTGTCTTTCATCCATTATTTTTACAAGTTACCTCACTTGATTTTCTAGGTTACAGATGGAAGCTTCTTAATTCTTTAAAGAAGTTTCTGTACTTTGTAAGCTAGCCTCATTAGTTTAAATATATTTAGTTAAAAAAATTTCAAACTTGATCTCTCTTTGTGTGACGGGGGTCGCTAGAATCTTGGGGGAGATAAGTTTGTCCTCTGGTTATGGTTACTCTAAGACAAAATTCGGATGATTTTTCCATCTAAAATTGTAGGTGTTACTATAAGGGTTATTTTATGGCTTAGAGAGGTTTCCTAAATAGTTTGCTTATTCTCATTGATTTCTCATATCAACTTTACCTAAGTTGCACTTGAGATTGATAGAAAGTGCATCCAATTTTCTACTAATGGTATCAACCTTATTGACTAATGTTGTCATTGCATCTACTTCGTAAATGGTCGCTACTCTATTTCTCACCCTAGCACCTTTCCATTGAGAACTATTCATAACCATGTCCTCAATTAAAGATTAAACATCTTTGGGTGTTTTAGTGTTCAATGTTTCTCCTATAGCAGCATCTATCATTTGTTTTGTTGATAAATTCAAACCATTGTAAAAAGTTTGAATTTGCATCCAAAGGGACAAGCCATGGTGTGAACATCTCCTCAATAGCTCCTTATATCTCTCCCAAGTGTCATATAAGGTTTCCATCTCTAATTGATCATATGATGATATGTCCTTCTTGAGTTTGACGATCTTAGTAGGTGGAAAGTATTTTACCAAAAAATTTTGAGCCATAAGCAGTGATAAATCCCCTTAAAAGTGAATTCAGCTACTGTTTTACTCGACTTCTTAGTGAGAAGGGGAAGAGTCACAATTTGATCGCATGGTTCGAAGACCCATTAATCTTAAAGGTGTTGCAAATCTCCAAGAAATTATATATGTGAGCATTGAGGTCCACATCTGTAATCCAACAAATTAGACGAATTGCTGCACCATTTATATGATATGAGGTTGAATTTGAAAGTTGTTGGTAGTAATAGGTGACCTAATGATACTCGAGTTGGCATCGACTAAAGACGGTTTGGAGTAATCAGACATAGTTCATTGTTGGTTCTAGTTTTTGTCACCCATGATTTCCAACTCATCCTCTTCCTCTTCTACCTTAATTTTCACAGGAGATCCTTGATTTAATTCCTCCACTGTTTGCCGAACTATTTTCCATAAACACTTGGTTGTCTTTTCAATTTCTAGATAGAAAATTAGCACGTCTAATGGAGTATTTTTGGTCATGTACTACTAAAATAAAAATAAAAAGGGACAAAATAAGAAACAAAAATATGGTTAAATTAATAAAAAGATTAGTGTTTTTAATATCAAAATCCCTAGCAACAAGGCCAAAAACTTGATATAAGGCAAGTGTACCCATCAAATTTTGTAATATAGTGTATAAGATATGAATATTGTCCCGTAGAGATTACGAGTACTAATATTAACCTATACTCTATTATTTAACCGATAAATTATAGAGATTAATTAATCTAAAAACTTTAATAGAATATTAACTAAATAACTAAGACTTTATTGAAAGATAGAAAAACAAAGCAATTTAAAATTAACTTCAAGATGGTAAAATTAGTATCTAGACTTTGTTTCCCTTATGAATTACTATGTGACATTAACAAAAAGTATTCAAATCCTTCTTAAATTTCATTGACCAACAGAATTCCTAATTTAGTTTAGTAACTTTCTTAAGTTTATTAAACACTAATCTTAAAATTACCTATTTGAATATCTTCACAATAGCATAATTCAAAGATCGTATTAAAGAGACAATAAATTCCCATAACAAATTTAATGATATTCGGAAGAATTATGTAATTTATCTCTAATATTACATCAACTCTCTTTAAACATACCAGATTTAATTACACATCAAATTTCTCGATCCTAATGCATAATATTAAATACATGAAATAATCATTTAGAAATATTAATCTAATCAAACATCAAAAACATATGCATGAATCAAGAAATATAAGAATTTATTTAATAATAAAATAGAAATCCCGGTCACATAATAAACTTAGTTTCACAAGTCTAAATACTAAGGAAAATTAAGCACTACTCATATTGGAAATTGAATTCTTTAATGATGTATAAACATGCATCATCAAGGAAATCAACTAGAATAAAGAAAACCCTAATTTCTTGAAGTGTAGAAAAGTAGCCTCTTATCCCTCTCTAAAACCCTAGAACAACTTAGAAAAAACATCTATTCCTTTTTTTATGGTAAATCCTCTTCTATTTATATAATGTGCATAAAAAAAAAACTTCGTGTTTTAGGTGAACACGTTGTTCAACATAGTCGTGCTTTGAGTCATGACCAATTCATCAATTGAAATCATGTAAAACATGACATTCTAGTAAACACGACCTAGATACAGTTGTGTTTGTAAGTCGTGTCTAAATCAATTAGATTAGAAAAATACACGACCAATGAACACAGTCGTATTCAAAGGTTGTGTATAAATCTCTATGAAGCTTCAAGTTCAACAGGTTCTGAACATAGTCATGTCTAGGCCGGGTCTAGCTTAAAAAATTCATAACTTCTTCGATTTAGCTTTAAATTGAGTAAAATTGGATTCATTTTCTTCTTTTAATTCCACTATCCATTAAAGCCCTAAAATCAAAATATTACTCAATTAAAATTTAAATTCTTTAAAAATGCCAAAATCAAGATAAAAACATCTTAAATCTCACTAAATATATGTATATAATTAAGCACCTATCACCTAACATCCCTATCATTCACAATGTTTTAGGGCACTCCCTAAAACTTCATCACATGCTTAAAGAAAAGCTAGGCCATCTCTTCTGCATTTTAACTCTTTGTAGTCGGGATGAAGGTCATATACTTAGAGAACTAATTAACAACAAAAAAAAAAAAATCAATGAGTATTCCCTACTTTTGGTAGGGAAGTGATAAAGTTCATGGAGATGTTTTCTCATGGTCGAGATGGCACAGGAAGGGGCTTTAGTAACCCCACAAGTCTCTTATGCTCAATCTTATCTTGCTAACAAGTCAGGCAAAGGCAAGTGTCGTTCATCACATCTTCCTTCATGTCTAACCAATAATAGCCCTATTTTAACAAGTTTATCATCCTCTACCAACCAGGGTGTCTAGTTTACAAAGTGTTATGGAACTCGCTCATGAGCGCCTTCCTTAGGTTCCCCACCTTGGGAACATACAAGTGATGCCCTATGGTGTAGATTAAATTGCCTTCCACTTAGAACCTCTGAGTCTTACCCTCTTCGATCAACTACTTCAAATTCTTGGCCAACAAGTCTTGGCTTAAGTGCTTCTTGATTTAGTCTTAGCTATTAGTCTTGACTTGACTCGCAAACTGATGAACAATTAAGGATAAAGAAGCTAAATCGACTCTTTTACTCAATGTGTCTGCTACTTGATTATTTTACCCACTACGATACTCAATCTCCTTATCAAACTCCACAAGAAACTTATACCATCTCGCTTGCTTGGTAGAGAGCTTGCATTGAGCTAAAAAATAGTTAGTAGCAAAGCTATTTGTCTTCACTGAGAACTTGGACCCCAATGGATAGTGCTTCTAAGTCTTAAGACAGTATACAATTGCAAATAGCTCCTTCTATTGAGCTGAGTACTTCCACTCAGTTTAATTCAACTTCCTTCTCTTATACAAAACTAGATGGCCCTCTTACATCAATACTCCACTCAAAGCAATGTCTAATGCATCCATGTGAACTTCAAATGGTTTAAACATGTCAAGTAGCACAAGGACTGGCTCCTTAGTCACAATACACTTCAGGTTTTAAAATGCAGCTCAACATTCCTCACCCTGGGACTAGCTTAATCTTTCTTTAATGAGTTTGTAAGAGGAGCAATTCATCTGGAATACCCCTCCACAAATCTTCTATAATAGTTGGCAAGTCCTAAAAATGATCTCAACTTAGTCATACTCTTGGGAATAGGCCACTCTTTGATGGCTTCCACCTTAGCCATATCTATTCGGATTTGCCCTGCTTCAAACACATGCCTAAGGAAGTTAATGCACTTTTATGCAAAGGCACACTTCTTTCATTTCACATACAGATGATTCTCTCGAAGCTTTTGAAAAACCATCCATAAGTACTTCACATGGTCTTACAATGTCTTGCTATACACAATAATGTCGTCTAGATAGGTAACTATAAATTTATCAAGATACTCATAAAAGACATTATTCATTAAGGTACAAAATATACAAGAGCATTAGTAAGACTGAAGGGCATCACTAGGAACTTGTAGGTGCCATAATGGGTAACATAAGTTGTTTTAGGCTCATCACCCTCAATAATGCAAACCTGATGATAACCTAAACAAAGGTCTAACTTAACGAAGTACTTGGCTTTACGCAATTAATCAAACAAATCAGCATTCAAAGGAATAGGATAATGGTTCTTTATTGTCAACTTGTTCAAAGCTTGGTAATCTATACATAATCTCAAAATCTCATCTTACTTCTTTTGAAATAGAATATGAGCCACATATAGTACTTTTAAAGGAATGAATAAAGCTCGTCTCTAATAACTCATCCAATTGCTTTCTCAACTCTATAAACTCAAGGGGCAACACTCTATATGGAGCTCTAGTCGGTGGTTTGGCCCCTAGAATAAGCTCAATCTCATGGTCCACTAGTCTTTTAGGAGGTAACTCCTTTGGGAGCTTGTCTAACATCATATAATTGAACTCCTTTAGGACACTTTGCGTTACCCTAATATCTCAGGCTTTCCTCCATTCTCCTTCTCTACAAAGATTGCAAGGAAAGTTAACTCTTGGTGCTTGAGCCCTCTCTTAAGTTAGAGTACAAACAGCATCATTACTCAAACACTCTTACCATTTTTGCCTCCACTGCTCGCCTTCTTCCTCTAAACTACTATGCAACATGACTTGTCGCCCATGAACAATAAGCAATTCACTACTAGCATAAATGCAATGTTAGCATACCTCAAGAAATCTCGCCCCAAGACAATGCTAAAGTCTTCTAATAGGATAGTAGTGAAGTTAAGATTACCACTCTAATCCCCAACCTTCACTTTCACATCTTGTGCTACTTCTTAAATAGGTCTTGCCTTGGAGTTGATAGATCTAATTTGGCTAGTATCTTCTATAAGCACTAACCTTAATCTCCCTGTGTCAGCCATATTAATGAAGTTATGCATGGTTCCCAAGTTAATCATAGCACTGCAATTCTTGCCATTTATGTTCATTTAAACATACATTAACTAATTATCTAATTTGAGCTTACTTCGCACTGAGGAACTCTTTCCCATCTCCTATAACATGTGTAAAGCTCCCATCTTAGGTTATTCCTCATACTTACTCTGTAAATCTTCTTCCTGACATACATTCTTAGCCTTAACTATGGCTTTCACGCCCCGGAAGGGAGCCTAAAAGTCTCTACTAAAACCATCATGACATGTATGCACCCGTTACATAATGATCGTCTTACGTATCAGAGATCGTAAGACTCTAAATAAATAATTGCATTTACAACTAATCATAGCACATATAATTAAATAATAAAATACAACTATGGATCCCATACCCCACGGTCAACCATGATCGCAGAGAATCGATATCCCTTACCAATCAGTAAAATAGGATAAATCCTAAGTTTCTCAATTTCAAATTCTATTCACATGGGGGTCCTAACATTTCATCTAAGTAAATCTATTCTTCACAAATCTTACTTTGTCATTCTAGTCTTCTAGAAACCCTCGACACTTCACATTTTATCCAATCCCGAGCTTTTGTATCGCTACCTGTAAAAAGTCTGTGAGAGGTGAGCATACTATGGCTCAGTAAATGGGATGATAACACTTTCAATGCTACGTACATACACAAGCAAATTCACATCAAGTTATTAAACCTATGCTATATACATAAGCAAGTAAATTCAAATCAAATATTAGACATATGCTATATACATACACAAGCAAATTCAAATTAAATTATTAAACATATGCTATGCATAAACAACTATATGAATGCAGCATCTCACGTGGTTTTCCGGTAATCGACGTGAAGTCTACGGTTTATGCCCCCCTTAACCTTGGGTTGGGGATTCCGAAGCTACCATCAGTGCCCAAGCGAAACTCAATCTTTCTTATTCTTATCACTTTATTAAGCTGTGTCTTAGCTTTAATGTTTTAGGCTCCAGGTGCCTCAATACATCGAGCATTAAACCCTCAAGGGACGGGTCGGACTTGGAACCGTCAAGGCACAATAATCCCTTAATCACTTAGTTCGCACTTGGCGGAACAGTGATCCTCTAATCACTTCCAACGCCTCTCGTGACAGTGATGGCCTTCAATCTCATATAATGTCTCGTGGAAATGCATGTCAGGTTTTTAATCAGATCCAATTCATACTTTAATTGATTAATTTAAAGTGATCAAATAACATATATAATTAAAATCAATTCTCAATTATACCACAAAGGTAAACATCAAGCATTCCATTTCACACTCATCACAAGCAAGGATTATGCATGGGTTATCATATAAAATCGACACTGAACCCAGACCCCACAAATGTAGACTTATCTAGTCTTACAACTAGTTAAATTAACTCGGCACCGCTCTGTGCCATTTCTTTTAAATGCCGAACCACTTGGGTTGGCTTATGATCATCATATTTGGCACCTCTGTGCCATTTCTCTCAAATGCTAAACCACTCGAGTTAGCTTACAATCATTTCTGACACCTCTGTGTCATCACACTTCTCAAGTGCTCTGTTATTCACATTTTCGAGAGCCAGTAAGGTCGTCTCGCATTTTCCTTTTTATATCTTCAAGACACTTGTGTATAATATACATCTATACATATATATGTTTGTGACCTCTATTTAATTAAGGACAATTTACTATATACGTTCTTTACGTACCTAAGAAGGTAAGAAAATAAGATTGTTGAATTATAGAAATTAAGGTTGTACTCATGACTTGTATGATTGGATTCATGAGTATATTTTGTAGATGCAATAGAAAAATAAGTTTGCCTAAATATATGTACACATTCAGAAGCCAACTCTGACATGTATATATAATAATATCTATATACCCTATTCCAACTAAGCACACACCTACTTGGTAGCTATAGAAGGAAAAGCTAGGTTTTCGTATTTTGGTTTGATTGGGAGAAAACAATTTGCAAAACATGAGTTAGGCTTATGGTTATAGCACTAGCGATATAGCGCTAGGTGCTATCATTAAGGTAATGACACATATAACCTCGAACCATTCATTCCTCTATACTCTTTACGACTTATTTCCCAACTCATTAATTCCCACCACATAACTCAACAATAATCACATTAAATAGCAAACACAACAAACAACAATTTCACATGCATAGCATTCAACATACAACACAATATAGTAGCATATCATTAAGTTTCCCACTCACTTGTTTAGGGTTGTGGTAGTCCTAGCCGGAGTCGAGCAATTCCAGCGAGTAATTCTTTTGTGTTCCTCTTGAAGTTGGTATCCTTCTGTGATGCTTCCTCAACCCAATCGTAGAAAATCACATCTCCACCTGACTTTGGTAGTCTTCTAGCACCCGATATGTGTACTCTACTCATCTTGTGGTTGATGACAAGGTATGAAGTTTATTCCCTATGGAACTTTAGGCAAACAAGATTCGAATGTTGAACTTCGTTTGAATTTGTGCTTCCAACACCCCAAGTTGCTGTGATTGACTATCTGCTTTCCTTATGTAGAAGTTGAGTAATGAAATGTCTTCGACTTGCTAAATTTAGAATTCCTTCTTCCACATATGCAAGACATCCTTGAAAAGGACAACGGAAGATCTTGCATTAGGGTATTTGGCCAAGAATGATCTTCCTCAACATCATTTGAACATTCCATTGTGAAATCCATTTCATTCCAAACATCTCCTAGGCCATCATCTTGAATATTGCTTAAATCATTCCCTTTACCATCTACACCATCATAGGCTTCTCTCATCCATGAAGCATCTTTAAACCTATCATTTATCCAATTGTCTCTAATATTTTCCAATGAACTACTTGTAGGATAACTCGTAGGATTTAGCAGTCTTTAAAGGTTTATATCATCTTCTTTCTTCTTTTCTTTGTTGATATTTTCACCTACGAGTTCCTCATACTTTCTACTAGTTTTCATCCTCACTTATGCTTCCATTATACATACACCAACCTTTGTCACACACCACATGCACACCAACATACACATATTCTTATCCATTTACATACACACTTCACACACCACACACGCAACTATACATACATACACACCTAGTCCTTTCACCTTCCACACCATTATCATACACACACACACATGCCCTACATATACTTCACACTACCAATACATACTTGCCCACATACTCTACATAGATTACACAATTCCCATATACATACTCACACATACCCACATCATATATTATCTCATACACCTACTCACATACTCCATATACGCCTTACATTACCAATATACGCACCCACATACTTTGCACACACTACATTCACCTTTCACACCCACACGCCACACATCATCTTATATACATACATACATACCCATGTACACCACTTCTCCTAGATACACATCACATACCTACTCACCACATGTCCTTCACACATATACACACATATCACGTACTCCACCTACCATCCATACACACACATGTACCATACACCCCACATCTTCCATATACCTATATACATACTCTACACATCCTACACCTTTCATACATATACACACACAACCTTACAAGTTACATGGCATCTACGCACACACACACAACCGCACCTACCACACACCATCCATATTCATACACCCCTTTCGCTTCCACCCCATATCATCCTACACATACACACATACACACATACACTCCCAACTCCTCCTTCTCCCTTTCACATACACATACCCATTCTTGCACACACACATACACATCCTCCTCCACACACACACTCATACACACCATCGTTCACACACACACACTCACATACACCTCCTTCCTTGCACGCACCCACGCACCATCATTTACACACATACACACTTTCCCACATACATCACACGCATCCCTTCAAACATACGCATACATACATCTTTCTACATTCCGCACACTACCACACACACTTACATACACAACCTTACATCTCGCACACACCTATACTCTTCCTCATTCATACACATACACATGCACATCTTCATTCCCACACACACAAACGCACTTTCCTCCACACACATACACTCTCGTACATCCCACACCATCATCTACACATTCACACGCATCTTCCTCATCCACGCACACAGCTGCACACAACCACATACACTCACACGCACACACGTATATAGCCTCCATTCGCTCACATCCACACACTCTCACATACACCCTTCACCGTCGCATACACATACACCTTTGCTCCTTCTCCCCCTTCCCATTGCAACAACTCACTACCGCTGTTGGATCGCCGCCATTACTGTAGTTGCTCTCCCCCGTACACACCATTCACCTCGCCTCCTTCTCTCCTTTTCTCATTTTACTTTTCCTCCTCCACCCGCTGCTGCCGCTGTTGCCTTTGTCATCAAGGAAGGAGACGAGATGGACTCAACTTGGAAACCACTACCGTCGTCATCGTCGTCGCCGCTGTGCCGCCGCTGCTGCGGTGGTCGCCGCGGCTGCCAACGAGGAACTGCTGCCACTATCGTAGCGGTCGTCGCGGCTGCCGCCATTCGGGTTGTCGTTGCTATTCCGTTGTTGTTGCCATTGGATGTTGCGGCCGCTGCTGTCGTCGGAGTTGTTGTCGCATGTTGCGGTCGCTACTGTCGCTGGAGTTACTGTCGGATGTTGCCGTCGCTATTGCCGCCGAGGTTAGGGTCGCCGCTACTGTTCGTCACCACGGTTGCCATCATCATCGTCGCTTGCCGTCGTTGGGAAAGGAGACGAGGTAACACAACGCCAAGCCACTGTCGCGGACGCCATTACTGCCTTTGTGGTGGCCGTCGTTGCTGGGGTCGAAGTCGTCACAGTTGCTATCGTCGCCACGGTCACCGTTGCAGCTGTTGCTATCGTCGGGCTTGTCATCGTGGCCGTCGTTGTTGCTATGATCGTCCCCTCTCGTGCACACTCACACACTCAACCATCCACCGCCGTTGCTACTGAGGGTTGTCATTACTGCTGCCGTTGTTGAGGGTTGTGGCTGCTGTTGTCGTTGGGTGGCTGTTGTGGTTGTCGTCGTTGCTGTGTTGCCGTCGGAAGCGTGCGATCACACACGTTGGCGTCCCCACCTCCGCGTGCAGCTCCTTCTCCCAACTCGACGGTGACGATCCGGGTGGGGCCGAGGATGGAACGCGACGGACGATGAGGTTCCAGACCCGCTGCTGAGGAAAGTGCTGCTCAAAATGAGAAGGGAAAGAGAAGAGGAAGAAGAAAAGAAAAAGAAAAGGAAGGAAGAAGTAAAACGGCCGGAAGATGAAGAAGAAAAGGAAAGTAAAAGGAAAAGGAAGAGAGAGAGAGAGAGAGCAGAAATGGGAAGAGAAGGGGAGCAGGGGGCCGGACGGTACGTGATGTGACGGCGACGTGATGGCCGGTCACGTCCCTGCTGCGGCATTCGGCTTTTTTTTTTTACGTATATATATATATATTTTACATATTATCACATCTCACTTTTAATAATTATATCTTTACATTTCATATTTTTAGCGTTTTATTACGAAATTTTATATTTAAATTAATTTAATTATTTTGAATATAAATTTTTTATTTAATTTTTTATTTAAAATTTTTAGATTTATAATTTAAATTAATTTTATTATTTAACTTAATATTATTTAAAAATTATGTTTCAAATGATTTATTCTTCTATTTATTTTATTTAATTGTTTATATAATTTTTTTTGAAATTTTAGAGTTTTACAATGGCATTGAGTATTGCTTTACGGGGACAATCTAAAACCTTGTGTGGCCCATTACAAAAGAAATAGGAGAATGTAGGCTTCTTACCTCCACTCGATGCTCCACCTTTCCCAAAATGGTGAGAGCCATAAGACTACTTCAACCCTCTCCATTACTACTGCTAAAACTTAAGGCTCCTCCCTCTTAGGTTTGTCCTACTTGAAAGACTTTCTAACATTGTGCCCTATTGATATGCTCTTATCTCAATTGTCATGGGCATAGTCAATTAAGCATTCGGCTGCCAACTATGCTTCAGCTAAGGTTGTCACCCATTATCTCTGTAACTCAAACCTAGCATAAGGCTTCAACCCCTTTAGGAAATAGAATAGTTTATCATCCTTGCCCATGTTCTTGATGTTAAACATTAAGTTAGAGAACTCTCGAACATACTTCCTTATATCATTACCCTATCGAAGTTATCTCAACTTCTTGCAAACGTTGTACTCAACATTCCTAAGAAAGAACTAAGCTCGTAAAGCTGTCTTTAAATCATTCCATGTATTCACATGTGCTCGCCCATTCCTGATTTCCTCATATTTGGTACAGCACCACAATGTGGCACCACCTGTCAAGTACATTGTGGCTATTGAGACTTAGTTCGCGCATCATTAGTCCCAATAGTTGTAAAGCATTACTTCATGTCAAAAATGAAATTCTCTAACAATTCAATGTCCCTCATGCCAGTGAATACCTTGGGCTTAAGCATTTTCAAGTGTCCCACATGTGCAAGTGCTTAAACGAGAGCTTAGGTAGGAGCATTCATCATAGCTCACATTAACAAGGCAACTTGTGCCCTCAATTCCTCTACAATCTCATTTAAAGCATGAGAAACAACTTCTTGCCTCACATCCTCAACAGCCATGCACAACTCGTCTCTAAGTGTGTGCATTATAATGCCAAAATCTTCAGCAAGCTCTCCAACCCTACCACTCATGTCTTAGCTACAAGCTTTAGGATTTGATACTCTTGCCAAAAGAACTACTAGCAATTCCACTCGTTCGTCTAGGTGAGTGAACCGATCCTCATGGTTCTCAAAACATCTATTCATGTCGTCTCGTGTGTCATGGTTGTTCTCATTGGAATAACCAAACTATCATGGTCTTAGGCTCTCACTAGCACAAGACCGTGCAACACTTGTTATCCTACCTTTATAGCAATAAGCAAGTTTGTTCACTACTCGGTTGACTTAGATTGGCTTGTATATCTATAAGCAATAGGCAACAATAAGTAAAGAGATATGGGTAAGAATCATAATGGAATAACCACACACTTTTATTAATATTGCAACGTACAAGAAACTATAGTGTGTGTATAGGGAAATAGTGTGTAAGTAGGATTTTTAGTTATAAGCAGTTAAGTAGTAAATAAAAGCTTGTATTCATAAGAGTGCTTATACCCTTGTAAAGAACTTTATGAACATTTGTAACTCTTGTAGAAGGAAATATTAAAGCGATTAAAATAGTAACATACTTAAAAATAGAAACTGCTATTTTATAAAAAAAATATAAAAGAATCCAACCTTTACTATACAATATATATAAATAGTGTTACAATAGATGTGGTTCTAAAACTAAGTATAAGGTGAATAAACAATAAATTTTATTTCGTAGTAGAAAAAGCTATGAATGTCTATTTTATACCTCTTCACCTTTCCATGATATAGCTCAGCTGGAACCATAAAAACATAAAGCTTCTATAGGTTAGTAGTACCAAAGTATTACCAAATTAACATTATAATAATAACATGCAAGAAGCATGGGCCAAATTAAATATAATAATAATAAAAGAGTCTGGAATGTGTGATGTAAATAAAATACATTAAAACAATAAATAAAATACGAGGAGTCGGATGTATTAATTTAATAATAATAGATTAAGTTTGTCGAGTTAAAATAGTATAGCTTATTTACTTAGAAAAAACGCTGAATAAGATAGTTAATTGGTGGCGTCATCATACTACTACATTCCTGATTTTTAATGTATTGGATCCCATCGAGCGAATGTTTTAAACCGAACTAATAGCTCATTCTAACCCGAATTAATGATTCTGATAAACGAAGTTGAATTGAATATTACAGTTCATAATTCCGAAGTTATATAAAAATAAAAATTCTAAAACTCCGGTAATGAAAATGACGCCCCAATATTATATGGATAACAAAACAATCTGTATATTGGTGATACACTTATTCCAATCCCTAATGTTATTCATATTGAAGTTTGATCATTGATATGCAGATGAATTTACATGTATATATATATAATATAATATAATGTTTACATAGCACTAATCGTTCTTAATATCTACTCGCGTATCATCTTCTTCTCTACCTATACGTTTGTTCCCTCGTGCAACACGTCATGCGCATTCATGTATAGTCTTACGCTCAGATCCCCAGCCAAAATCTCCAGAAGAGGATCTACTTTGGAATCACATCTGAGGCCTGGTCTGAACAACATAGACTTTCCCTTCCTTAATAACCCCTTCAATGTCTTGCGCAGAACCATACAACTCCTCTATAACATGTCCTGCTTTGGCAATGCTAGAAAGTATAGATTTCTGAAAGTTTCCGTCGATTATCAGTGGGTCGGATGTGTAATCAAGCGCAACTTCTTCTTCTGCATCCATGGGCACGCTGCGGGGGACAAAAACATTGAAATTCAGTTACATTTAACGGTTTATATGGATGGCGGAAAAAACTGAACCATATATTTCAAAAATTTCTCATAAAAAACTATGTGCACTTTTTGTTATTAGTAACACAATTGATTATCTTGATTGACACTGTTTTTTAGTCATTTAAATGGTCTAAAGGACACCACAGTACTGTTAGTAACATTTAATTTTACAAGAATAATTCAGAAGCTAAGGATCATTTGGCATACTGGCTACCAAGAAATATTTTCAAGAATTTGGCTCCCAACAAAGTTAAATGCCAATATACATACTTTTAACACACGAAACCTTAACCTGTTGCATTACAAATTCACAAGGAATTGTTCTATATTTAAATATAGAAAACTTCGGACCTAAAAAATAGAAGTTGCCAGAAAAAAGGTATGAATTCAAAGATTCAGAGCGAACTTTGATTGTATAGGATATAATCAATCTTGTCCAGAGATTCAAATTCATAATATACATCTAAAAGCAAGAGCTTCTAACTTATCCATGAATTTTAAATAGGATATATGCTGCAAGAGTCAAAAGAGCATTGCTTCAACAGTTGCTTCTATACCTATCCGGTTCCTTATTAGAGCAATAACCTGAATATATTGTAGATAAAAGAGCAAGAATTTTTTAAGTTCAGCGCTTAAAGTTGTTCAGAGAGAATCTTTCTGCAAAATCTCCTATTAATATCATACTGATTGAGTATTATGGAAAGATAGTGGAAGCAAGATGACATCCAATTGAATATTTGATTCCTTGCTTTTACTGGTTTCTCAGGTTCCAAGAAATAGGGAGTTTGGGATTATATATTATCGTCTCACCTCTACATTCACACTAAGTTTTAACTAAAGTTAATAGAAAATTGGATTCCATGGAATCCCACCAACAAACCATAAGATGCCTTCGTTCATGAAATTACTGTTATTACCAATAACTCTCAGAATATCCCATTTAAGGGCTGCTAGATCGTCTCGAGAACAGAAAAAGACTGATCACGTGATGACCAGGAAACCAATCATTTTTCACATCAAATTGCAAGACCATAAAGTTACAGGCATACTCGCACATTACAACCATATAATTATTATAAGATATATTTCATCAGTGAATTAGGAAGGGCTGCCATTTAACTGCAGTAATATTTACCTGTCATAAAGTCCTGCACCAGCATATCCCTCTAGGTCCTCTCCATTTGAATCAGACCGAAAAATGATTGATTGCCTAATGAAAAGGCCAATAGGTTTACTGGGGTAACCCAACACCTAGAAAATGTCCAAAGTTAAATTCAGTGGTGATAGGCGGAAAATAGGAAAAAATCAGTGGTGGAACCGTGGAAGTGAATCACACAAAATTCCACTCTTTCTTTTCTCAGCCTTAAACAGAGATTAAAGTTTTTGGAATTAGTGAAACTCCTGCTGCAAGAAATGTTTACTCATATATAAATCTGAAAACTATCAATATTTTCCTGACCATTCTTTTGTCAACAAAATACACAAATTACACAGCCAGTCTCCCCCTTTTTGTTCCTCTCTGAGCATGGATGCATCATAAGCCAGAATTTTTACCTGGGGAGAATCAAGATTATTCTTTTTGCAAATAAAGCTCAAGGCACGACCTGGATAGGCTCCAACCAGTGTTTCACCGAGGCCCTTGACAACCTTCAAAAGACAGAAGACACGTCTCATTCCTCATTAATATCTCGAGCAGAGGAACTTTTTAACAAAAATAAAAATTTGGTTGGAGAAATAAAGAGGAAAGAGTTTTCAAGTCTATTCCTTCCTTCCCAACCCCCCACACAACCCCCACCACCACCACCCATCACACCACAACCACACCCTCCCCCAGCAGAGCCCCCCAAAGCAGCATGCATTCCATGTAGCCATTTTATTGTCTAATTAATGTTTCCGATTGAAAGAAAAAACAGGTATGTGAAGTTAAACAATGGTGAAAACACAAGTACTTTCTATAATTAGCTCTAAAAATTTTTTCCCAGTAAATAATGCCAGGTAGGATTTTTCCCCATTAGGTAGGCAGCATGAATACCTTGAAACCATTCCCATGATTTGATATCCACAGAACACATATTAACTACTCTTGTGTAAGATTAAAGTGCGCACTAGTGAAAATTGAACATAGAGCCTCACATTTTATGGAGTGAGGAAATGGATCATACCATTGACAACCCTCTTTGGAGTTCAAACAAAAAGGATGCTGCAATAGAGAAATGAAAGTACCTCTGCATATATCTCAGATGAATCTCCGGAAGATGGATTAGTTGTGTGAATAACAAATGCATAGTCTGCATTAATTATTTCCTGTACTAAAACTGCCATGCAGAGATAGTCATGATTCAACTTTATTTTTCTTATGCTGAAGTAAGCTCTCTCATTCCACTTGGAAGCCCACACCTAAATGCAACAATAGAAGTGATTAATGGTAGAGGAATGTAGGAGATGATATTATTGTTTTACAAGCATCAACATCCATATATACATCATCTGGCTGAAGCATGGTACTGAAGCACATTGCAGATGTAAAAAGTTCAAAACCTACCCCGGTGGATACAGACGCTCTAAGTTCAGTTTCTTCTGCTATTTGTCTAATTATAATAGGTACTTGCACATAGGCAGCACGCATTTATGTTTTCCAACAACAACCAGCCATGCAAAGTATTATGAATCATTGTTTAGGCATAAAAAATCCAATATTTTCATGAAAGAGTTCAAATCGCTAAAATATCACAAGTTGACTAAGGATGTAGCAGAAAGCATATGGAACTACTGGCAATTAGAGGATATGAAACTTCAGCATTCTTTCTAATTGAAAGTAATCTTCATTTACATGTGAAGAAAAGTTTATATCCATCCAGTTGAAGAAAACATGGAACATTTGAGGCATATGATCCCAAATTTCTATTGACTTCATACAATTGTTTAAGGCCAAGTTTTTGTTCTCATCAGTGGGGAAAAATAGCTAGTCTTAGATAAGGCAATGAACACAAGATGTCAATATAGCAAGTAGTTTCTAGTATCATACCTTCTTTATGGCTGTCCATGCTTGGTTCCATCGTTGTTGGCCTTCATCTCCAGGCCATGGCATCCCCGAACTTAGCATCTTAGATTTCAATTCTTGCACCTAGGATAAATAACGCGGTAATTATGCTCAGAATAATAGCAAGTAGGTCTTTTTATTGATAAATAATAGCAAGTAGGTCTACTAGGCCAATAAAACCAATCATAATTCTCAAGTGCCCAATAATAAGCTGTCATCTAAGAAGATTTCTTAGATGACAGAGTCTTACATATGAAAAGTATAAGTAACTTTTTCTCTGCAGTTTGGGTAGTAGTAGATCATCCTGATAATTATACACTTGCAACGGAATCAGACATACTTTCTTATCAAGCATTGGCCCATGTCATAATGCAATACCTAGAATAGTCCACAGTTGCTTCTTTCGAACTCACATGTGCTACATTTTTCTTTGTCCTATCAGAGAACAGAGTCCCAGTAGAAGGTGTAGCATCAATAACATCTTTCTTTCTTTCCATTTTTCTTGTCTATGCACAAGAAAAACTGGATATATTAGTCAGGGTGTTCATTCCTCACATTACATGAGTGCACAACAGCAGAATCACTTTTTCATTTTTAATTACTTCAACAATCTTGTTCTTTCTGTTGCACCTTAGCTTCAACTAGTAAATTCACATACCAGTTTTTGTGGTGCATCCAGGTGTAGAACTGTCTCACGTATTTCTCCAAGTGCACTGAAATCCCCTTCTTCTATCTTCCGCTTCAGGCTTTGCAGTTTTTCAGCCACACCCTGTTAATATGGGATGAAAAGGAATGATTTTAGTATTCAACGTATGTTTGGGCATGTCAAAAATCTATAAAACATTCAATCTTCAAGACCAAGAATAAGAACCAAAAGAATGAGAGTAAAAGATATAACTCTCTCCCTCCCTCCATGGGTAGGTATTAAGTTGTTTTAAACAGTAAAACACCATTCAACTTATACCTACAGCATTTTCCATAATCGGATTAGGTGATACGATGTCATCTTTCAGTGCTTTTCATGAAATAAAGCCAAATATGTGCTAGTAATTTGCAAAGAATATAGTAGATCATAAGATATCAAAAACAATCAATCAGTGGAACGATTCCATTTTTGTGCATAAACCTCTTTGAGTCAAATCAACTTTAGATCTGTCTGGAACAAATAATACTTACTCTCTTGGTGGGAAAAAAAAAGTAAAATAAAATAAAGCTCCTTTAGATTGAAACATAGAACCAGGCACCGCAAAGAAATTTGGTAGCACATAAATAGAATGAGGCTCACATCATTTTATCATTTTGACACTAAAAAAGTGACAAAGCTAAATTAAGTACTGAGAAAATAAGGGTTCATGTCCATTGTTCTTAACTATTTTCTCCTGTTATAGAGAGAATATTGAGGGATTACACGTGGGAAACTCCCAATATTGTGGGAAAAATAAACAAGCTCTACAAAATTATAAGTTTCAAGTTTTTCTATACATGTCCTAAGATATTCATATAATAACATTTCCCTTCAAGTTGGATCAAGTAAAATGTACAGCATTTTATTGCAATTAAATAAATAAATAAAGAGAGAAAGAGAGAGGGAGAAGAAAGCAAAAATGGCAGTGGTAATAACAATAGTAGCTAGAATAGCAGTAGCAGCAGCAGCAGTAAAAGAGTACAGGCAGTATTAGGTGTAATAACATAGAAATAACAGGTTAACAGATGAGGCTGGAAAACGTGGAAGTGGGTGGCACTAGTGCTGACAGTATTAGGGTTGTAGAAGCTAGTCATTTAGCGGTCTTGATACCATGATGAAACTAGAGAAGAATATAGAGCAAATAAGTTTTTATATGCATTATTGCTAACGATAATCACTCTTTATAAGGAATGTAGCAAAAAATTACATTGAAATTCAAAAGGTTTTATTAAATAACTAAATACAAGCACCAAAATTATGAAGGTACAAAAGATATTTTAAAATATCCTAAGATTGAGCAAGCCAATGGCCAAAAAATATAAATCAATTCATATAAAATATGATTGAAAGCATAGACCATGCAAATTTGTCAACCTTGGCAATGATGAGTAACCACTAGATAACACACACAGGAGAAACCATCTCCATAGTTATGGAGTAAAGAAACGAGCAAAACCTGATTAATACGGTCTGAAAGAACTTTCTCAAAAGTACCAAATGGCATGGCAACTGACGTAGGAATCCCGATCCAAGATGGAACTCTACTTTTTAAATAGGATATGTTACGTGATTTGGCTCCAACCTGAAGTAACCATTTAATGCATTAACCAAAGTTCACAATTAGAATTCTTCAGAAACTCCTTAAGAAAAAGAAAGAAAGTTCTTCCTTGTTAATTAGAAAAGAAAAGATAAAAACTCAATAGTATGAGCCCGACCAAATCATTCGTAAATTCATCAGAGGATATGGCATATCGACCACTGAACTGCTTTTTGACCAAAGTTAAACGTGGCATTGTATCATCTTCCTCTACTTCAGTTGAACTTGAAGCTACATATTCACCATCTTTGACAACACTGTGATCAATCATTGACAAGGATTATATCTTCCATTCATGAATATCTAAATTATCCATCAAAAAATGACAATCAACTTGAGACAGTAGTTTTCTTATCTGCATATTTGCAGCAGAGAAAAAGTTGAAATTAAATCAATATCAACATGAATATTCTGGTAATTAACATAGTACTTACCTATAAACAATACCAGTGGAGGTAGGTTTTAACCTTACCAACTTTCCTTCTTTTGCTTTGATATCAGCAAGAACATCAGAATCAAAGCATGTGGCAAAGCAAACCTGCAAAAAATGGGCAATTAAAAAAGCCTCAAGAGCAAACAACAGAAAAAGATTCTTGATTTGTCATTACCTTGCTGTTTCTTGCACGTACAGACACATGAGATAGAACATCTGGCATGTCAGGTGTCAGTACAGCAACTGTACCATCTGGAATTTCTTCCTCCCCTCTTACACTTTTCGCTACCAAGACTGTAGGCTGGCTGTATGATTCATTTTGAACAGCAAGCAACTCTTTCACCACAGTTACATATCCAATAACATCAACTGGGCTGATAACTTGCCAACTGTATCAACACAAGCATTCAGAGATTCTATTATAATCCTAAATTGGTTCTCTCATTCATGAAAACCAATGAATTTTGTCAATATAGCTGCCATATGGCTTTACCCATCATGAAACTTCAATTATTCATTTAACATCTCAAATTTGAATGAAAAAGCTAGTAAAAGAGTACACTTAACCTTCCTAGATTGGCAGTCTTCCGAAGAATTGGATCAAGTCGATTAAGAAGTGAGGATAATGATGCTGCTGATCCTGCACGGACTATTTCTTCAGTAAATATATTTACCTGCAAGAGATAGCAAGGAAAAAAAAAAAAAAGGAATTAGAGCTGACAAGAAAAAAGCAGCACACATAACCTATTTTTTGAAGAATAGCTAACATACAGCCCATTGCTCAACTTGAAGCAACGATCCCAAGTACTCTGCAGATGGTTGCAAAACTTGATGATACCATTCCGCTTTGTGTGCAAGTGCAAGGCGAGTTCTGTCTAAGACTGATTTTGCATATAATGACCACTGATTACTTCCACTCTTTGACATGCTTACAGCATGGTCCCATCCCTTATAAACATGCAAATGCACATAAGAGGACTTCTCCATCATAATAAAGTAAAATTAATACTTCATACCCTTTGACATTTAACCATTATTGCAGTAAATATGCTTACTATTCTATTAACTATTCAAAAAAGAAAAGAGATCAAGGAAAACATATTGTTAATTTATCCTTTCATGAAAGGAAAAGAAGAAAAAAAAGAAAAAAATTTAAATGACATTTAGGATTCTTGTTTGGGTTCTCAAACAAAGAGCATGTCATGTTATGATTGCTCAAAAGATTGTTACATTTAAATATAAACATAAATTACATGTATCTGCTAGCTTAAGCTCCTAAACCAGATGAAGTTCTATAAACTTTAGCATGGTATCAGCATAGAAGATCTTCATTAACACATTCCACATTACAAGCTTCAGGCAATGAGGCATGCACATGAGAAGGGGCGTTGAAACATAATCATAATTCCATGCCTAGATCTACTTTAGATGAGTCAGTTGTGGTTCTTATTAAACTTACAGACGAAATTGAGTTATGATTAGTATATTTATTGACTCCCATATCTAAATTTCTTATTTCAGAATAATATCTAGAGTAGTTTCTGGCTTTAAAATTTATTATTCCAACATGGTGAAGCCCAATAGCTTACCTTCAAGCAGTAAATGAGATCCTCGTTATCATCTGATGAAAGTGCAAGGTTTTCAAGAACCAGGGTGATGAAGTAACTGATCTTCTGCATAATGAAAGACCCAATATGCAGAACACATTATCAGATTATAACAAAAAGACCGATAAGTAAGGAAAAATGTTAGAATAGTTTTCACTTATAATCCATTAATATTGATTTACCTCTGGACCAGCATTATTCAGCTCTTCATATCCCCTTTCGATAGCAGTCCTAACAGTAGAATCAAGAGCTATGTCCATAAACAAAAGGTCCTTCAAACGAGCATTAGGCTTAGAAAGCAGTGGTCGGAGCTCCTGACGGGCCTCAAGCAGACCCTGGATTGGAAGGTATTATAA
Organism: Laguncularia racemosa; assembly: GCA_037954665.1. NCBI lineage: Eukaryota > Viridiplantae > Streptophyta > Magnoliopsida > Myrtales > Combretaceae > Laguncularia > Laguncularia racemosa. The sequence goes on from JBBMOL010000066.1 coordinate 1,676,341, forward strand.
AAATGATATAAGAGCAGTTCTCCTAACAGATAATAAGGCATCATTGTACAAAATTTACCTCAATTAATGCTTCCACATTCCTATCCTCAATGTGTTCAAGGACAAACTCCAGCAACTCCTGTTTATTGTTGACATATCAAACATGGAATGTTTCAGAAAGTGGAAGTGTTAAATAAAGGTCAATTTTAAAGCCAAAAATGGGTGGGCTAGAGAAAATACTGGGAACCCAGATGGCAAGCCTGATACTGGATTTATATGCACCCCAACCATGAAGCCTTGGCCCTGAAATAAAAGTTGTCTAGTCAGATGCTAGGACATAATATTTTGTTGAGGACAACACCGATCCCATGCTTCATACCTCAGATTTATAGCCCATACAATTTGATATTGAAGATTCAAGATCTGCACCTGAGTGAACAGCCTGTATTAACCATCAAGTGAGATTATTCTTAATAAGCACAGGGCAAGTCTATTCTGGAGGATAAAACTAAATGCAGAATTTTTTTTCCATATTAGAGTATGTTTATTCTGCAGAAAACATCTTTTGGATTTTTTTCAACATTTGTTATAGCCAAAGCCTTAGAATTGTTAAATATCCTCATAATAATCTCAAGAGGTTGTACTTACTAGTGGCTTTTAGCAGCAACTGATGGTGGGAGTGTGTTTAACACCATCATGGAAAATATTAATGAAAATTGGAAAAGAATGATTTCCATTTTTGAAACAAGGAAATCTTTTTCTAATTTTTTATTAGGATTTTCCATGATTTCCAACCACCACTGCCAGTGGCAACCTGCTATTGTTGCCTTCCATCGTTACCTATCGCTAAAAGCCACTAATATATGCAAACTCTTAAAACTACTACAATAATATTTAACTACAAAATTTTGATTATAACAAATATTAAAAAAGTTCAGAAAAGGTGTCCTATAAAACCAACATACTCTTAAAGTTCTCTCTATTCCTATAAAAAACATGAGTAATAATGATGCAAATTCCATCTGATAATCAAGTAAAATACTGTGGTATAATCTACCAACGCACACTTGCATGATGAAAAAATTTTTTTTGGTACTTCCCATCAAATACTGTAAGCACTGTCTGAGAGAGAACATCTAGACAACAAACACACACACCAAAAAAAAAAAAAAAAAAAAAGAACCCAAGATATGTTTTTTTTTTATAGGAGTATATGAATAAGGGAAAAAAGCTCTAATCCCAAATGAAGAGAAAGTTGACCTTCAGAGTTCTCATATATTTCCCAAGGTCATGGAGAAGACCATCCCTCTGATCTCTTCTAAAATTTGGCTCTGAGTGAATTGCACGATCATAACTCAAAAGACGTTCTTTAGTAATTCCATTGTCATTCAAAGTTTTCCAGTAAACACCTACATCAAAGTCACTGTTGATGTAGTCAATTAAAGCCTGTAACAAAATGGCCAGAAAAATAAATAAATAAATAAATAAAGCTCCAAATAAAGAAAGTGATAGTAGTTGAAATTGAAAAGATAGTATGCTGCAAGTCACACCCTAGTACCTGACAGATTACTACATCATCTGGACTCGTGTTATTATGTAACTTCTGATGCCATTCCTCCATCATTCCACCCTTGCAATCATTTTTCCTCTGAGAACACCAATAATCATTACAAGTGCTCCAGTAAAACACCATTAGAGAAGCCCAAGCATCATGGGGAAAAAAGCTTAATGATCAGCCAGCTCACAACCCAATCTATTACCTGGATAACCAAAATTTCATCCCGAATTCGTTGCCCAACATCTCCCTCACCTCCTCGGCCAACAGTGGACATAATCATGCGAGTAAGTTCTCTGTATTCTGGATGGCTACTGTAAATATTCTGGAGGATGTCTGTAAGCCTGTCCTGAGCTTTGCTAATTTCACTGAACATAACATAAATCAGCAATTTACTTGGGATGAAAGAGGTCTGAAATGTTAATCAAAGAGATTAGCTTATGACTATTTGATAGTTTTACCGCGGCTTCACATTGTAATTTTTATTCCAAATGAGCTGCCTTGTAGCCATGAACCTCATCCACACTAATAGTCCAGCAAAACCCAGTTCACCAGCATTTTGAGCTTGCTCTATCAAATCAGCTGCTATGTTAAACCTGGAAAAGAGAAGCGGTGACCAGAAATGTAAAGTGGGAAACAGAAAATCAAAGTTGAAATTTCAGTCAGGATTGTAAAGGAAAGATAAATACTAAAGAAGTAATGTAGACTCCAACATCCTTGTTGAATAATGTTAGCGGATCTTGTTGAGGACCTAGTGACCACGGGTTGGATATTCAAATCCATCTCAATTCCCTTGGCACGGGAGTCCCTTCCTTGTTTACCTATGATTGCTTATGGAAAAGGGCTCGTTAAAGAGAACCCTAGATCTCTTGCAATTGGTGTTTTTGGATAATTCAAAAGTCTGTCTGTATTTTTCTTTTTTTCTTTCGTAAGTACAATCCGACGCAAGGTGTGGGAGGGGCGACTTGCTATCTGCAACTGCCTTCCTATTTTTCCTCCCCCACTACCTCTTCCATCATGCCACATCCTAACAACCTTTCCTACCTGGCATGATCCTTGCCCTAATCCACTAAACCTATGACTTCCCTAACCACTACCTAGCTGACAGACTCTACACCCTGTTCTTCATTACAGCTTGGACCCTTAGGTTGCCTCGATGCCCTGATTGCTGGAGGGTGTCTTCCTATTTTTGCAGGTATAAACCTTCATTGGGGCGGCTGAAGTTTGGCTGCTAACAAATAAACTTCTAACATTTCTTAACAGCACAACTAGGAAACTTGTATGAGATATTAAATGCCCATGTCATTGTTCTTACTACGGGTTAAACTAACTTATCAAGTATTAAGAAGGATCCAGCCAATTTTCTTTTTTCCCCCCCCTTTGTTAATAGAAGAGCACGTCCATAATTTACATGACTACCTCTAGGCCCATAAACCACCCTATGAGACCCACACACCAGTTTACGAATAATGTTGCATGGTTGAAGTATTATGAATAATCAACAAGAAGAAACAAGTATGACCGCAGAATTGTTTTGCAAGAGAATTATGTGAAGCAAATAATTTTCCTAGCATGTAACATCTTTGTGATATTGAAATTCTACAAGATATTCAGTAAAATTGCACACAAGAGTGAATGGAAAGATAGCTAAAGGAGTGATTCAATTGTCTTCCCAAAAAACAAAACATTGTTCATGTCCCTACAATTCATTGCTCCATGGATTAAGCATGTTCTTGATACTTTAACACCATTCAAAATCTATGCCTAAGAAAACACAAAATGTTAATCCCAGCAAGGCAACAGATTAACGGGTGATCACAGAGGTTTTTGTGCAAGTGTCTCAGAGTTCGTGGCTTTTTAAGGATTTTCCTCTCCCCAGTAGTCGTAACTAACTTTTTAAGTTATAGTGGTTTATATGCAAAGGGGACTCAGAATTTTTGGACTTGTAGGGATTTTCCTCTCCCTGCAGTAGTCATAACTAGCCTATTAGTTAAAGAAATAGCCTCTTCCCCAATTTAGTTAATCTCATGGAACAATAAGGAACATCTAAAATAAGAGCCATGCAGTCTGGTCACAGCCTTCAGAGTCACTTTTCTAGGAGTCGCTATGGAACTTACACTACAGAGACATGGGAGAAGGTAACTGAACTGCAGAAAGACAGAAATCGGCTTGGGAATGGGATTACATGCTGATGTCAAGGTTCTGCAGGTTTTTGTCTTAGGAACTGTCCAAAACTTGCAGGAAAGAGAAATGCGAAACGAATTCATTTTCTATGCGTGTGTGGAAAATGAAGTAATTAGAAAGGACAACTGGAAGGATCCTATACCCTTAGTTCCCTTTTTTTTTTTATTAAGCCTTTCAAGTTTGCCTTTATGTGCTTCCACAATAAATATATGTACGAGGTATAAGTCCAATAAATGAAAGCGGTACGTGAATGTGATGCAGGTGATGATACATCAAGATTAGCCATGTAATGCTATTGAAGTCTTGCTTTTATCATATTAGAATTCGATACAGTGTCAATCTTATCAAAAGGATTAAAGCTAGTAAATATTGGTATGCCTTATGTTTATACTCTAATGCTCCCTCTCTCCTATGTGAGCTGAAACATTCATCGAAAACCTGTTTTGTGGAAAATTTAAATTGAGCTGAGAAATCATGATGCAATGGCTCAAGCATAGAACCCTATGCTTTGATACAAGACAATCACAGGATTTAATACTACAGCCAACTAATCTCAAAGTATAAGCTGATAAATACAGATATATTTTTTTATTCGTATATTATCACCCTTTTCCACATCATGTATAATCAAAGAAAGATCCCATCCATTATGTTATGTCTTGTAGTTATGTCAGATCAATTGTGTAACATTATACTTCAATAGATCACTAACCTATGCATAAAAGACTTCTGCGCCTCACCCTCCAGTGTGGCAATTTTATCAAGCAAACTTTTGGCGGTTCCTTTTCCATCACCAATATCCTGGAAACAGAGTCAGGTATCATCAATATATCTAGAAAGATGGAGCAAATGAAAGGCAATTGAGAGCAATCCAGTGATATATAAAACTTTATGGAAAGGAACCTTTTGGGATGGCATGGGCCTAGCATCAAACTCAATATAGAAGTCTGAGTCCTTATCTTTTATCCATTTTCCACCAGCATGAAGAACAAATGGCATACCGACAAAGCTTCCTTCTTCAAGTTCTAGCTCTAAGCCCTGAATCTGAAGGTTGATGCAGAAATGTGATGGTAATATTCAGATAGATGCTTTCAGAAAGATCCTGAATTTATAGTAGAGAAAATGATTAAGGCATATTCTTCACATGCCTGGTAAAAAGGGTCAACAGAAGAAATGCTCAAAAGTTGTGTTTCAGTGGCGCCATTCAGCATAACTGATCCTGAAGGCATCACATTTGCAGGAGGTTCCTGAATTTAAAAAAAAAAAAAAATTCTCTCATTGTCATTGATGAAGAGCAGAAAAAAAAAAAAAAAAACACAATGGAAAAAGAAAACACTAGGATCCTCTTAACGTCTACCATCATAACATATTCATGCCCTTTATAACAGGGTTAGGATTCTTACCAACCACTCTCCAGCTTTTTTTCTGGACAAAGCCCAGTGTAGAGCAACTGGCTCAGTGATGTCCGTAGCCAAATGAACCTTTATTTTACCAGCAGATTTTGATACTAGTGCCTGAAGATCCAGAAACTGAAATTGTTAAATAGGATCAAGATGGGTTTCAAATGAGTGGAAGAAGAAGCGGATGTTTTTTCCCTACCAGAAGTTCCTTATCTGAAATCTTGTACTGTTTTTTAGAGACAATAGGTCTACCATCTTTCTTTGCCATTGCCTTAGCATAAAGCTCAAGTTGTGTTAAAGCTTTTCTCTCAACTAAAGGTGCTGCTTCTAAAGATTTAGCTTCATGTTTATTGAGAATGTGCATCGGTTCCCTCTTCTTGCGCTGGATCCTTTCAGTCCGGAAGTATTTTTTGCTCTTCAATTGTTTTGAAACCTTAGTTTGTATCTCTCCTGATACAATTTTCTTCCTTATCTCATCGATAGAACGCCCCTGCAATAATTCTGCTTGCAGCTCTTTTCTTGCTTCATCAAATTCCATCTGCATAGACATCATTAATCAAGCAAAGGAACAGAAAGTTCAATAAAAGAAGCATCATAGATAAGAGCTGAAATTAGAGGAACATGCTCCTTCGCTTATGACTGAAAGCCAAAGGAAAATATATATATATATATTATACATGAGAAGATTTTTTATTGTACCAATTGTTCCTCTGCTGAATAATTTGGTTTCCCTGCTTTTTCCCATCGTATATAAGCTTGTATCTGGACAAGTTCATCAGGGATCTTGTCTTTTGATTCAGGAAGAGATGTCTCTTTAGTTTTATTTTCATCATTTTTCTTTGTTAGTTTTGCTCGAAGGGCCTCTATGGTAGTACCTTGGGCCACCTCCTCCAACAGTTCCATACGTGCAGCCTTATACTCCTCCTAAGAAACATAAAATTGATCATTCCTAGATGAATGCAAAGAAAAATGCTGGACAAGAGCTATAACTGCAAAAAGATAGGTTTGTTGCTTTTCTTTCACAAACATAGTAGTGAAAAAAAAAAAAAAAGAAAACTATGAAGCTAAATATCAGAAGCATAAATCATCAACAAATATAACTTTGTCATAGAGTAGAAAAAGAAGATTAACAGATACTTAGCTATTATAGCATAATAAATCAAGTAGTAAAGTTAGTATTGGTTGGGTTTGACCTGTGGCAAGTCACTTTAAAAAAGTACCTAAGCTTTGTGTTACACGCGAGGTTTTTCCCGCATTCACATGACACAATAGTGCCGTTCAAATGGGTATATTCAAGGAGAGAGTCAAAATCGAAGTGTGGATGAACTGCTATGTTGCTGTTCGCTGTTAGGTCCTAGTTATTATTTCTGTTGTTGTTGTGTTGCAGTACATCCTAGTGTAGAATAGTGGGTCTGTATGTTCTGTTACTGTTGTGTTGGTAGTGGTTTAGAGGGTCTTGAGTCTGTTATTGTACCTCAGTAGGCTGTCCATAGTGAGTCTAGGTTAGTGGAAGTGTGGAGTCAGAATAGGGAAGGAACGTGACTGCAGGGGCAGTTACATTAGGAGTAGTGGAAAGGGTAACTGCAAAAAAAAATGTTGTACAAAAGGAGTTTTACCCCAGCAATGAAAGGATGTTCAATTCTTTCCAAAAACAAATTCCAGTGTTTATCATAGGATTGAGATCATAGGGTTCTCTCTATAACGAGCTCTAAAAATGAGATTGTTGGGTTCTCTCCCTAACGAGCCCGAAAATTTATTCAACAATCAATCCTGTAACACTTTGTGAGCAGGAACATCTTGCTCAGGTTTTGGCCACAGTGCCATCAAAGTAGGGTTTGTATTCACTTTTTCGTAATTAAAATCAGTTTACAGTTTTTCAGTACCTGTCAATTTGCCCAGCCAGCTGGATACCAAGAGAGGAGATTCAAGAATGACAAGAATGGAGGTTTTGTGTTAAATCTATGGAGAAAGTAACGCCAAAGGTAGAGGAGGAGATGAAAGCAATACGAAGGAAAAATAAAGAAAATTGGCTGCAGTTGCTGTAGATGCACCAGCACATGAGTGTCTTTGAAAAGTGCATGGCTACAGTTGAAGATTGGAAGAAGATGATAGAGAGATTATCACAATAGAAGATCAGGTGCTGCAGTTAGTTTGGAAATTGGAAAACATACACATGCTAAACCTAATTTGCAAAGTGAACTTAATGCATCCACTTTTTAAGTCAATCAATCACAACTATGAATCCAATGATGGAGGATGTAGAACCGAAGGCAATGCAAGTCCAATTGCTTCTCTTGATGGTTCTGATCCAATTAAAAAAGCAGAACAGTACTCAAGGTTGATGGGCATAGCTCCTGATAAGAAAGTGTAGCTAGCTTTTACCTATATGGAAGAGAGGGCACTTCAGATTTGCGTATATCACATGCAAGCAATTTAGTTCAAGAACTGCTTCTTTGATACAGTGGATGCAAATCATTAAGTCTTCACGAGAGGTTATCTGGAGTATGACAGGAAGCTACAGTCGAAGATTATGTTGATGAATTTGAGTCTCTTGTGGTGCAAGTACCAAAGTTTTCAAAAATTCAATTGTTAAGCTACTTTCTACATGGTTTGGTAGATGGCATTTGTCAAAGGATTCAAACTGATGCTCCAGAGACACTTCCACAAGCAACTGAGTTAGTCTTTGGATTGAAGCTGGTTTCCATGGAGCTGGAATCAGTTTCAGTGAAGACCAAAGACAAGTTACCAGTGGGTTTATCTATAATAATCTATAGCTTTTGGAGTGAAAAAATTGTCAAGGAAGATGGACTTAAAGCCAGTAAAGGTGATTTCTATTCCTTCCCCCACAACATGGAATGGAATAGGAGAACATGGCCAATCTGAGTGACTTTCCACTGGAGGCTTCTCAGCACAGCCCAGTCCTTGGGAGTTTCAAAGGGTAGTCTCATATTTAGTAATCGAGATATGAAGGAAGTTGGCACTATTCCTATCCCGTGATTGAAAGAAAAAAAGAAAGAAAAAGGATTGTGTTTCCAATGTGATGAGCCATTTCATCCTCTAGACTAATAAAATAAGACAATAGAGTGGCCACCTTGGATGACAAACACAATGAAGGGAAGTGAATGTTGAGAAGACAAATGGAAAAGGCTGAATCCAAGGCAGCAGCTCCACTGGACATGCAAAACGATTGCACATTTGCTTTTCAACTAGAGGACAGAGGTGAATATTTAGGGGTGGCCTTGATAGATAAGTAGCTATTAGAATTAAAATAAAACTAGCAAAGTCAGTCTTGGTCCAATGGACTGTTACCATGTGGCAAGTCATTTAGAGGTATAGGAGTGTAATAGGGAGTTTGTTAGTAAGAGGGATGAATCTAGCATATATTTTCTCTCAAGTCAGATTGTTAGGAGCTCTAAGCTCTACAAATAGGAGCATTTTGCTCTGGTGCTGGCCCCAATTCCATCAAATTTGGGTTTGTATCCAATGAAATAGCTTTTGTTGGCTAATAGGAACTAAAAAGAAAATCAAGGAAGAAGCAAAAGTAAAAGAATGCAGATCATATAATAGTGCAATAACATGCCAATAGTCAACAAGAAAGTACCTTTTCTCGCTCTGGTGTGTACATCTGTTTCCCCTTTCTTTCCCACCTTAAATAAGCTTGGATTTGCACAAGTTCCTCTGGAACAGATATGTTTGATGTCAATTTCTCTTCAGAGGGCAGCTTTATGTGAAAGTTCTGTCCATTATTTTTAAACCTAATGTGCACAAAAAGCAACAAATGAGATTAAGCACTTCAAGATTATCTCTGAAGTTATGAACTACAAGAAAAGCAAGATAGGCAGAACTCACCATTTATTCTGGGCTTCATCAAGTATAAGAAATTCTACAGCTTGTATAGCAGGATCATCGATCTCCATATTGAGGATTGACTTGGAATCCAACTAGAAAGTGAAATTTAAAATTAAACAAGCTATTGGCATGTGTAAATAGATCAATGCATAGTTGCCCACTAAAACATTCATATATTCTGAACTTACTTTCAAGAATGGACTTCTAAGAGCTCTGTTCTTATAAACTTCAGTTCCCTCTGGACGACGTGAGGGAAGGATCCACTTTCTGTAAGCAGACGAGAAATAGAGCGCAGAAAAACGCATAAAAACTGCATTAATTGAACGCCCAGCTTTATGAACAGAATAAGCTCTGTAAAATTTGATATAGGACAGTCATCCACAACTAGATACATCTACTTACTCCTTTCGATCACGTATAGCACCCCAATGCAAAACCAAAGCATCACTATCGCTCATGACCTGTATAGCAACTTTTGTGACTGATCCAGGAATAGGGGCACTAACTTCAACCTGCCAGGAAAATGGTATATAAAGTCATTATTATTGTCTGCTTTTTGCATTGATTCCTGATAACAATAATCATACAGCACTTTATGTGATCTCTCTCAAATAGATAGGCAGCAATAAGCAGCAGAAATTAAGAATACATACCTTGAGTTCAATCTTGCCATCCAGGTTGAATTTCCCCACGAGTTGCTGGAAAAGAGAAGCTTTAATCAATGTTTAAACTTCAAAGATGAACAAACTTAGATATCTTTCAAGCAGTAACAGAAGTATACTATTAACAATAGTAACATTTAGAAGCTACTGATTGTATGGTGTATCTGCAGGTCAAGACACTGCTCTGATCTAGCTAAGGAAAATAGTTTAAGTACTCCTTCACAATCATACCCTTGGCAAATACTTTTTCAAAGCTACAACACAACCAATATCAATCATCAGCCAGTGTGCACTTTCATGAGAAAGCAAAAATATATATCAGCTAATTTTTTTAGAGGCAATTATGTATGCCTCCTTGAAATAAATTATAAGTCTGAAAAATAATTGGGCTTACTCAAACTACGTTCAGACTGTAGGTCAAAATCACTTCAATTTTGGCCACAAACTTCTGATACTAAATTCAACTCACAGGTTGTCAGAAACATGCAAAAAGTAGCAAAAAAACATACACCATAAATATAGCTGTTGCATGCAATAGTAAACTTTACAATCTAAACAAACTTGCCAAAAAACCAAGGATCTCTTCAAAGAACCTATATGCATCACAAAATGTAATCAGGAAAGTTATAAAGCTGTTGCATTTTCACATAGATATTCTGCAGTTGATCTTTTTGCATCAAGATGACTCCACAGAGCTCATTACCAGAACTGTATGTCTCCTAAGTAATTATTACATTTATGTTTGAATTTTATGCACAATAGCATACCTCAGAAGTGGAATCTGTGGCTAACATAGCATAGGTGATTACAGGGCCTCCATGACCTTTTCCCATTTGAGGGTTTGTTTTCCTCAAACTAAGGCTGTTTCCAAAGAACTGTGTAGATAACTGTGTCTTCCTAGACTTTGTCACCACTTTATTTATGGATACAGATCGGAATAAAGTGTTTGCAGGAATCGAAGAAGAATTGAGCTTGCTTGGATGCTCTGAAGCCCGAGGACAAAGCAAACTCTGGTGAAGTAAGTTTTGGCTTACGCTATTACTCATATTCTTCAGTGCAACCCTGAAGAGAATAAAAAATCAAAAGAACAGTAAAAAGAAATAAAGAAAAATCCTTTCTAAACAATGAAGCATAGAATTTTGTGGAATCCTAACCAACAAAAGTCAAAAATCCTCATCAACAAGGCACATCGAAGAATAAACCATAATTATCTCAACTGCAAGATTTGTATTCATCGAATTTCAGCACCGATTTGATTCTCATTCAAACTAACTTCTTGGAGCATCAAGATATCTATTGGTCACATTTTACACTGATCCCAAGATACACTCATAATCTCATATGGAACGTTTGTGTCCTCATCTGGGACCATCTGTGTATCTTCAAATCACCTAGTGCCATCTGGATAAATATTTCATGCGGGTTTTACTTTGCCCTATGCTTTTATCATCCTACATGCCGACATGAATCCGTAGAGACACTACAGAGCTAATGCCAATAATCTCATATAACAAATAAGTAACTACTAAGAACGTCATGAGAATGGATAAATCAACACCAAAATTCAATAAACAAGAAATGAGAGTTAAGAAATTCTCATTCATGAGATCTTCATGTTTAGATTCTGAAGGAAACACGTCAAAGCCTCGCACGACAGATCACTTTTTTCACAACCAAAATTCATCATTCATAATTCCAACAAAAAAAAAATTCTCTTAACAATCATTACTTCACGAAATGAAAATAAACGGTCACAAAACGAATTGATAACTGAAGCATTACGGAAAACTCAAAATTCCGATTTCTTGGAATTCAACATTCAAAACAAACAAATCTGAGCTGAAACAGGGGTGAGAGGAGAAGCATGTACCACGTGAAAACGAAAATGAGAGGGCAATTCAATTACCTTCTTCTTCTTTTGATGAAACAAGATAAACAAACAGATTCTAGAGAGAGACCGAGTGAGCTCTTACAAGTAAAGTAATTCGTGTATATGTATATCTATGTATCTACTGAAGTTTGCTTATTGGCTGGTTTTCTAAAGTTTGTGCTGGTTCACTGTAACTGGAAGCAAACTGGTTCGTTAACTGGTGATCATATAGAAAGAGAAAGACACATCAAAGATAACAAACAAAAGAGAAAGAAAAGCAAAGGTAGATTTTTCTTTATTTGAAGTCGTTCTCTACTTGTTAGACGCGTGGCACGATATAACTGGTCCACGTAAAGGGAAGAGCAGTGGCGAAGGACTTTTGTCACGTGCGATGAGGCGAGTTCGAGCACCGATCCGTGGGGTCGGTGACCGGAGGGTGGAGGGTGAATTCACTCTCTCCTCTATTTCGAGTCCCGTTGAGAGCGAATTTTCTATGCTTTGCATCCGTGTTTTCATAGTCGGTCGTTAATTTATATATGGTGAAAATTAATAATGATTAATAATAATAATTTAATATAAATAATTAAATAGTGAGATAATAGATTGACGAATCCCATTAAGATAGTAATTTTACTAACAAATATTTTAAAAACATTAATTAATAAATTAAATATACATAATAGGGGATATAGGAAAATGTGTCAAAATAGGGTTTTTTTTTCAGGGCAACTGCAACACTGGTTTAGGCCTAAAATTACATGGACAAAGTAACACGGTTTTTTCTCATGATATTTTTTTTGGCTCATGTGTTTTTTCCTGGGTTGGTTTTAGACCATAACTTTTCTGAGATATTAAAGGGGGGTTCATGTATTGCAACGTTGATGAATTTTGACCTGTTTTTCATTCGTTTGTGAATATTTGGGTTTGGGGCTTTAGCGGAAACGGGATTCTTCTCCTTTATTCCTAATAGATATTTAGATGATATCACCTGAGTTTTCTATTTAAATTATTTTTTTCAAACCCTTTTATCTACCACTTTTGTAAATTTGTTATATCCACGGAATTAAAATTTGTTTATAACATTGTAAATTTTCATTCATTTATGATATTTATAATATTTTACTAGAGATTATAACAAGTATCATAAGAGTAGGTTAGTCCAGCTGGGTTTGATGTTTGTCCTAAACCTTAAAATTTTCTCTAATAATTTTGAGTACTTTTTTTTTTATAAAAATATTATAAGAATTGAGAATAGAGATATTCATATTAAAAGTAGTTGGATTATGAATAATCAAAGAGCAACATATAACGATGATATCAAATATTTTATATAACTCTGATTTTACAGTGAAGCCTATTGATTTAATATTTTATATTAGTTTTATCCAACGATTTTTTTTTTTTTCAAATTATGCTTTACGGTTCCCTCTCCCACCTAAGCTACGTACCTAAGTCCACCACTTGGATCATCTGAAATGCATGCTCAAGTTTCATATCTCTCTTTTTTATTACTAAAATAAAACAATGGAAAGAAAACAAATACTTTTGTATTATTACGTGTGTGAAACTTGATCCATCCATTGTCTTCATTGAAGGATCCAAGGAGAAGTTGGAGAACTTTTCCTATGGCTATTATTGTATCTTTTCTTGAATCTCGTAAAATAAGATATTGATAAGATTTTTATTATTTTATTTATTATTTAATAGAATTAATTAAAATTTAATTTATTATTTAAGTATATATATTAAATTATTATTATTATTATTATATAAATTAATAATAAAATTAAATAGTAAATGATTCTATTAAAAAGACGAATGAAACTATAAAATTTTCCAATACCAATACGGGCCAAAATCCAAAGGACTCCAAATGCTATAATTATATATGTATGAAAACCCGCTCTATTCATTTAATTAAATAAAAAATAAAAGTAAACAATATATATACTTATATCTATCCATACATATTTATATGCTATCAGTGCCGACATCCATACATATACTATCACATCCCAAGACTATTAAAACATGATCGTTATTTTTAGATGGATCAAAACTTCGTGATCGAAATCCATAAATAAATATATATATATATATATATGTATTGAAATCCTCAAAATATTTTATATTATTTCATAACCGACTCCATTCTCCAAAATTTAAACTAGGAGTTTACATTCTAACCAAATTCCAATAAGTCTTAGAAACTATTAACTTAGAAATCAGTCTCAAGAAATGAAAAATAAAATAGAATTAAGTCGATTAGAGATCCAACCCTCTAGGCTTAAAAAATATCCATCGAGGAATCGAATCAATCTCAAGAAATGAAAAAAAAAAAAAACAAAATTAAGTCGATTACAAATCTAATCCTTTAGGGTCATCGAATGGACAACCATCACACGTCTTTGCAATTAGCACTTCATAACCCAAGTTAATATACTTATTAGTCTCTATATACATATACACAACAAAAATATTCAAATAACATACACAAATCATATTTAAATTTATATTATTTTTGGGCCATATAGCAATAAATAATCATCTTTTGCTGACCTTTTCAATCATATCAATTAACAATAGTCAAATCTGCTAGCTGCGTGTGATGTTGCATCCCAACAATAATCCCCTCTCTCTCATCGTAGAGCTTCTCCCGAAATGTCCTACTCTATATTAATCATAAATCCATCACATCAACCATCCGCTTAATTAGTTAATACCATTACATTAAACTTTTATAGATTAATATAGTTAATGTTATTTTAATCTAATAAAGTTTTTATATTTCCATTTAGTATTTTTTTTCTCTTTATATTCTTCTATTTATGTTATTATGTAGTAATGTAAATAAATAAATATATTTTTAGTCCTTAATATTTATCTACTTTTCTATTTGATTTTTTTTTATCTATTTGAGTTTTTAATGTTTTTTAAATTTTACAAAAAAAAATAAGACTTTTATTAATTACGTTAAATCTTCTACACATGTTGAGTATGTATTGGTTTCTTATTAGTCTTAAACTAGTTAAACAAGATAACTAAAGTACATACAAAATTTTCCAACTCCTTTTTCTTATTTTAATAATTATTTTTTAATTTTTATTATATTATATTATTATATTATATAAATAAATATATTTAATATTATCATTTTATCAAGTTAATTATTATAGATAAATTTGAAGTTAATAAATGTTTCAAATTGATAGAAAGTTAATATGTTTAATGAAATCTTTTTTATGCTTTGAAAACGTTAAGCATTCAAATAGAAAGAAAAAAAAAGTCGAAGATTTACATAAAAAAGCAATAAGTGTTAAGAACTAAAAATATATTTTTTCTTAATTAAAAAATAAAAGAAAATACTAATAAGATCAACATAAATATGTATCTCATATAATTGCACGTGAATGTAAAGGGTGTGAATAAGATGATTGAATGAAAACTTAAGAAATTAATCTTTCTTATTCAAAACATAAAGGCTTAGACCATTACAGTACATGCGGTTTTATAAGGATCTAGATCCAAAAAGTAGAGATTCACTTACAATCTTCATATTTAAAAAAGAAGGAGAAGGAGAAAAAAAAATTGAAGTATTTTTTACATTATAAAAGGTGATGATATATTTTATTAAATAATTTTAAAATATAGTTATTTAAAAGTGATTATATTATATAATTAAATATATTATTTAAAATAATAATATATAAAATTTATTAATAATATAAATAAAATTATCAATTACCTTATTAATATTATTAATAAATTTTATATATTATAATTTAAAATAATATAATATAACACTTAACATTTCTCAATCTCGCAATCATGCACATTTCAATAATTTAATAACGGCATCAAACATTTGTCTCCCTAGACAAGCAACCTCTGCCCCTTTAGCGGCGCAAAGAATCACGCTTCTTTAGTGCACGTGGGCGTGCCTAGATAACGACAATAAATGTGTTCTATCTTATTTGGTGGCTGGACTTGTGATGTCTTGATTTTGATGGGTATCGAACTTTGGGAAGGGCCCACGAGAAAATTATCGGAAGTTTGAATCCTACCTCTAAGGAAAATGGGCCTTTCGAAAGCCCAAAATCATGACTTGGTATAGAAAGCCTTTGCGAACTATGCGTTCAGTGATCGGATTCAAGTCTCTATTTGGGTGCGGTTCTCTTCTCTTCCTCTCTAGTTTTTTTTTTTTTTTTTTTGCCAACTCTTCCTCTTTATCGACGCGCCGGTTTTTTTGCAAGATGAATATAATATCAAACCCTATGTGTCCTACAGCTATAGACTTTTAGGTTTTAACATATCTGATAATATGTGGTAACTATTCTAAAATTTATACATTATAGAATCTATAAATATAAATGTAACCTATAAACTTGTGAAATTTTTTATTGCATGTTTATAATATAATTACCTTAGAGTTGAGGTTATTAAGTTGTGCCAAAAAGAAATAAAGAATAATAAAGGAATGCATGATGCATTATGCTTTAGAATTTTTACGTTCTAACATAGGTAAATAGGCTTGGGACTTGAGTATAAATTAGGTTAACAATATTATGTTTAATACGTTAACTAAAAATTTCTATAAAGTGGGTACATGCACCTTATAACCCGTATAACTTATAATACAAGGTAGGAACAGAATATGAAATTATTATACCTTACACTCTACCTTATAAGAGCATACTCTAGAAAATTTGGAACTAGAATCTATTTTGCATCATTTAATAGCCATTAAAAACCCATCAAACCATATAGGATAAAGCACGTTTAGGTTTTGGTATACTTACTCATTTGCCCTTACACCTTAATGATTCTTGTATGTTTTTTAATTTAGTTAAAATTTGTAGAGTGATAAATTTTTTATTTGGTTAAAGCAAACATAACATTGCCTTTTTATATATATTTTGGTACTTTCCTATTTTGGTTTATATTCTTAGTGATTTAGGTCATTTTTATGCTATTTCCTATTTTGGTTTATATTTCTTTGCCAATGAATTAGCAAGGTTTCTCCAACTCTATCATCCTTATGGTCTTTAATGTTTGTGTCAAACAAACCCTATTACTATAATCTATGGTTTATATCATATTTCTTTGACAAACTGTTGATTATTATATGTGCATCATACTAGAATCTCTTTTAATGAGATTAAGTCATAGATCATGTGCTGAATTAATCATGTTTAATTGACCTCAATTTGTTTCATATATTGGTATGTCATATCCAATCTACGATTTGTCTATATCTTTCTTATCTTTGTTTACACATATAAAAAAAAACTCCATAAAAATCCTTTCTTAGATCAATTTGATCCTAATTCCAAACCCAACTCAATACATACATATATATATATGTAATAAATCTTCTATAAAGGCATAGTAGATATTTTTGGTAAGTGAGGGGTATTTTTGGAAGTTTAAGAAAATTCAAACTCCTCACCTCTCATAGATATCCCACATTCGCTCTCTCTCTCTCTCTCTCTTTTCTTTCTCCTTCCCTCTTTTCCATCCTCACAACTTCACATTCTTGTTGATAGTTTCTACCATTTCCCCATCGAACACACTAAGAACAAATGGTAAGGATGTGATTTCTTGGCCTTTTAATGTTTTCTTGAATCCTAAAAGGTGTTTATCATGGTTTAATGTGGAAAAACATATCTCTGATACACTTTTGAAGAAGGATAGCCTTGAGTCACGTTTTGAATGTGTATGGCTTGGTTAGCTGTAATTACGCGAACCCTAGATATCAATCAAGACCCAATGATCAATAAGGATTCAAACCCTAGAATCGAAATTGAATCGAATGAATTAAACGTAAACCGACCCCAATCGAACACGCCGAATGGAACTAAGCTATCACGGATTGATTTCCCCAAACATTTAGGATGAAGAAATCAAGATTAGTTCTATTCGCAAGAACTAAAGGAAGAGAGAACTCTCTCAAAAAATCTCATTCACAATATGATAAATCTGATAATGACCTTTCAAATGTTGTACAAAGGAGTTTATATCCGTCATTAATTAAAAGCTGGCGGCCTAAATACATCCAGGGCTGGCTTTGAAAAAAAAAAAAAACAATGGATGGGTTAGGCCGGCGATGTAAATTTCAAGGCCGGCAGCCTTCATATCCGGCGTACCTTGCCTTTTAAAGGCCGGCCAATTCTAGGCCAG
Organism: Laguncularia racemosa; assembly: GCA_037954665.1. Classification (NCBI taxonomy): domain Eukaryota; kingdom Viridiplantae; phylum Streptophyta; class Magnoliopsida; order Myrtales; family Combretaceae; genus Laguncularia; species Laguncularia racemosa. Next base: position 1,694,020 of record JBBMOL010000066.1, read on the forward strand.
TGGCCTAGTTGATAGGTTGGCGGCCTTTCCTTCGCTAGTGGTCGTCAATGCAATTTCGATGTCCTCCGCTTTGTCCCCACTTTGATATATGATGTTCATGAGCTTAGGACTTGTGTTAGAGTTGTGTCGAATTCGAATCACCTCTTGCTCCTGAAGTTCCACAATCAACCCTTGCCTCCTTCATTCGCTTGGTCCGTGATCGTGTCATAGGACCCCCGATACCTTGTAAAGGGTCATTAGCTTTGACTAGCTCCTGAGTGTTGGATGCCTCCCGATCTCTATCATTGTTCTTGAGTGTTTCTTGTGTCTACGTGCATTTTCTGAATTAGGTTGTGTTTTTGGTTGAAGGAAAACAATTGTTTTCACATTAGAGTTGTAGTTCATTCAAGAATCATAAAAATCAAGTAAGTATTGGAAACTCGTTGAACCTTTAATGTCTTTTGTTTATCGTAGAAATCATGGTAGAAAGGATGTCACTCATGTTTGGAGTTGAGTTGAACAATGTTTGTGGATGTGTAGTGGGAAAATGAAATGTACAATGCGAGTTTTGAAAGAGAAAAATATGCAGTTTTTGGTGAACACAACTAGCATCCATATGCTAGCATAGATGGCATCCACATGCTAGGGGTAGAAATTTTGCCCATAACATGTTTTCTTATAGCATTTGGATGCTAACCCGTGAAAACTTGTATAGAATGCTTTCCTTTCTAGCATCCAAATGCTAAGAATGTTACTATTTGGATGCCAACTTCATGTCAAATCTACCATAAATCTTTTTGTCCCTCCATCGTTACTATTATACATTTATTTATATTTACAACTATATATTAATTTTTATGATGATTTTATTTATCCAAATCTTTTATATTATAGACAAATTAACCAAGTCATGTGTAAGCTAATATCATTAAATATTAAACTTTTACCTTCTACAAATCTTTCTAAAACTTATCCTAAAGCTTAAATACTTCAAATAAAGGTTTATGAATAAATTCTTTTACAAGGATGAGTCGGGAACTAGAGGTTAAAGGTAGCTCGAGGGTGAACTATAATAAGATTAAGTGCTATAACTTAAGATAATATTGACAATATTGTTATGATTACTTTTTGTCAGGATATAGAAATAAAGAGACTCTAGTGATATCTGAGGTTGTTTTTCTAGGCACATGGTTACCCTAGTTAACGTTTGTACTTGTTAAGACTAGAGATTAAATGAAGTTAAATCTTATTAAGCTAATTAACTGATTGTTATTTATGCATGACTTAACCTAGGAACTGAAAGTGGTAGAACTTTAGAGGGTATTTTGATGATCTTTATGTGCTACTATTCCAATGAGTTAGGTAGCCTATAATGATCCACTGGTTGCATCCCTATGTATGACAATTATAAGTAATGTCAAAATCCTTAATTTGTAATCTCTTAATAATTTTTTTATTTGTTTGGTTCATTTATTTATTTTTTAAGCTAAATTAGTAAATACAATATCATTTCACTCATGATTTAATGTGCTTGTTTTAAATTGAACAAGCCAAGTAGTTTTTTTAGTTTTGGATTTTGATAACCCATTAGACCTAAATCAAGATAAGATGTAGAATTGGTAGGATTGATCATAAATTCATGAAATATTTTCACTCATGATTTCCCCCACAAATATAATACCAAAATGATTTTATATTTATTTCAACTTTAAAAAAATCTTATAAAGTTGTGTACTCTTGAATTGTATGAGCTAACTTACCATTTTAATAGCCATGGTTTAGAGCATTAAGTTTCAAGTAATGTACTCTTAAAAATTCTGGCTAAGGTAGAAAATTTTAGATCATACTTTCTAAAACATATCATTACGCTTAACTTTTCTTTATAATCCCAGTATTATATAGTGATTGATTTTATCTTCTTGCCCTTCATCTTTTTCTTTTCACTATTTTTTTGTTACATAAAATCTCGATCCACCCCTCTTTTCTATTCTTAATTATTTATTGTAATTTGATCATAGTCGTTAATTTTTGTATTATTCTATTAGCTATGATGTTTCCACTCAACACAAGTAAATATGATTTACAAAAATTTTCATCACTGCCGTGTCACAAAGTGATTACGTAGAGTTGGCAATTTTAGACCTAACCCACTAAACCTAAACACGACATGATACGACTTAAATGGGTTTGTGTATATAAAAAATTAACACAAGATACAAGCGAGTCAAATTCAATTAAACATGACTAAATTTGTGTTTAGGTTTGTGTCCAACTCCGAAACCCGGTTTATAGACCCACTTATTTAAATAGGTTTCGTAAATAGGTCTGGGTTCAACCTATGGACCGATTTAACTTCACATTTTTAATATTTTTTAACTCTTTCTCTATTTTCATTTTGATTAGGTGCCACAATATATACATGTACAAACAAAAGAAAGTTGTAAGTTGTTACGCCCTACTAGCCACACAACATGAACACTATAGTACTACACTCTATTGGCACTCAACAGCAAGTCTAAGCTAAAATAGATTTCTTTTATTTATTTTTTCTCCAAAACCAAAAGAAAAGAATAAGAAAAATTTGAACTCAAAATAGGTTGTCTTCCACTTCCATTCATCTTCTCTAAGACTCCAACGCAAGCTTTCACTAGTAAGTTTTCTATGTGTGTGTGTGTGTTTTCCCTTCTCCTTGCAAATCTGTTTAGTACATTATCTGTGTGTGTGATTTTTGGTGATATTTCTCTCTTTCTAGCATTTAGTAGAGGTTGTCTTAGCTTGATCTCCAAATTGTAATGCAGATTTGGATTTCAAATTACATTTCTCTATCAATCTTGTGTTAGCGTTCACCAATTTGTGAACCTTATTAGCTTTTTTGTCACAAGTTTCTTCTTAAGTGGTTAGTTAATTATAGAAATTTGGGTCTTCATTTGGTTAGGAACTCTTTCCTTGGCTTTTTCCTTCTCTAGTTTGCTAGGGTGAATGCAACGATTTTACTAAAACAATAAGAGGAATATTGTTCAAAGGAGTCAAGCTTAGTCATTTCGAAAATCAACTCCATTCTAGAGAGCTAATTCTAGAAATTATGAAGAATGTCATATCATCTTCCTTCTAATACTCCTCCAATTCCACCTTAAAGGTCAGTAATTTTTTCCATATTTATTTATTTATTTTTATTTTAAGGCTTCAATGCTATAAAAAGATAACATGTGTCTTAGAATAGAATTGATTTATGATGTGATCTAATCATACTTTTACACTTTTTTTCTTTTCTTTTTTTTTTTTATAGTAAACAACTTGATTAGCAAGTTGCATGAAATAATCAATTAGCTTCAACCAAATTAAAAAAAAAATGTTTTTTTTTTTAACATGAAGAAGGTTTAATATATGGCCAATTCCAAGCATATTTATGTTTTGTAGTTTGATTTACAAAGTAAAACGTCAAAGTATGTTTTAGTTTAGTTTAGCTTGGATTTAAATCAAATCCAAATTTAAACCGAAATGTAAATATGTGTTTTTAAAAATCCATTTCAAATATGGTTTACTAGATGAGAATGGTTTCTTTTTGTTCATTACAAAGAAGTTGCTAAACTTGAAGACGAGTTGATATATTATGTGAAGACAATGGCTTCTTTTGTTCAATGGCTTCTCTCACTTGCCGGATCAAAAGAATTCATCACAACGTAAGTAGACATTTCCGTAGTTCTTCTAATTTTGGTCGCAATTGGTGGTTTTCATTTATGGACAATACAAAGGAGTGCTGAGGCTGGGGGAGAGTGCTTTCACTACATGACCAACTATCTTATGCCCAAATTAATCTGTATTCTCTTCTTGTTGTTTGTTAGCTACATCATAGTCTTCCCGTTTAAGTGGGTGATTATCTACTTCATCACATTGGTAGTATTTGCAATATCGATAATCCAAATTCACCTCTAGTTTTTGGATCAAATCAAAACATTTCTCAAGGGAGCATGGCAGCAAGTGTGTGATGGATTGAAAGTACTTCTCTTTTGCTACTTAAGTGTGCTTTGGCTTTTAACTTAGCGTTTTGTGAAGTGTGATATCATTTGAACTCAAGCTTTTCAACTTATTGTCGTATTTCTATTTTTGTTGATTATTAGTGGTATCATTTTCTCTTAATATCATAGCTTTGCTTAGCTAAGGCTCTTAAGAAAATATAGTTTGTTGTGGATCTTTTGACTAAATAGTTGGCTTGTTATTTCCTGAATTGGATCATTCATCTGCCATTTGCTAGTCAAGGTTGTTGGTGTTGCTATAGTATTTGTATACTTCATTTTTGTTCCCTTAGCAACAAATAAGATTTTTAAGGGAGAACTATGAAGTGAAGGAAACCCAAATCATAGCCTTAGTTTTATTGTACTCTCTATTTACATGGAAAAAACTTAAGAGCAACTTATTCAATAAGAAATTGCAATAAAACACACATTTCTTGTGGTGCTCTTCGCATTAACTAGATCTTTTGTTGGAGATGAATTACAATAGTTTAAATTAATATAGCATTTATGTTTGGCATGCAGATGGATTCACCATTGGAAGATCCATTAAACTTCGATGAGATGGAAGTGCTAGGACCAGATGAGGAGGATGACATTGTTGAAGCTGAAGTTTCAACATCAACTACTGATTTTGAATGACAAAAGAAGCTTACATCTCCGATTTGGACCTTTTTTACTCGTGCTTGTGAGAAGTAACCAAATGAATCGGTTATTACAAAAGCAACATGTCAGTCATGTAAGACCAAGATAAAATGTGATAACAAGTTTAGAATGGGGAACTTAAAGAGGCATATAAATAAATGTCCTAAACATAATATTCGGGATATTGGCTAAATGCTCTTGTTGTAAACATGAAACTTAATACCATCAAATTAGATTTGGAAAAATTTTGTGAATTGTTAGTTGTTGTAGTTGTAAAGCATGAATTGCTTTTTTTCATATCGGATACTGTGCACACATTCTCAATTTAGTTGTTCAAGAAGTTTAAAAGAGATTGATGATGTAGTAGATAAGGTTAGAGAAAGCATAAAGTAAGTGAAAGGGTCTCAAAGAAGAAAGTAAAATTTGCTGAATGTGTGAGTTTGATGTATTTATCTAAGGGTAGGGTTTGAGACAGGATGTTCCAACTTGATGGAATTCCACATATTTTATGCTTGAGAATGCAATTTATTATAAAAGTGTGTTTTGTCACTTGGAGTTAAGTGATTTGAATTACAAGCATTGTCCTTCTCTTGAAGAATGGGACAAGATTAAGAAAATGAGCAAGTTTTTGAAATTTTTTTATGATATTACTTGTCAATTTTCTATAACAAAGTATTCTACTACTGTACTTTCCCTCAGTTAATAGGGCATATCGAGCATTAACAAATAATATGAGTGGAAGTGAAGCGTATTTAAGAGAGATGGCAACTAGGATGTTTGTCAAATTTGAAAAGTATTGGTATGAGTTCAATTTGATTTTAGCAATTACTATGACATTAGATCCATGTTATAAACTTGATTTTGATGAGTGGAGTTATCATAGGATTTATGGTGATGATTTAAATGAGTTTATGAAAGTGAAAAGAGCACTATTTTCTCTCTTTGATGAATATGCAAAGAAAGATGGTGCAACTTTATATCAAAATGTGGGTACCAGTAAATCAAAATGCAAGCAATGTAAGAATGATGAATGGGGTGATGATTTAAAGGTAACTTTATTTTTTATGATTGTATACTGTTTTTACACTTGAAGATACTTTCATTATTTATGATGTATATAATATTTTTCCTTATATAGGAATTTCAATCTTTCAAAAGTATGCAAATCTTTAGAGGTGCCACTAAGTCCGAATTAGAGTTATATTTGGATGAGGAGTAGCATACAATGGTTGAATTGAATGCATTAAGTTATTGGAAAACCAATTAGTTTTGCTATCCTCAAGTTACAAGAATGGCACGTGATATCTTAAACATATCAATATCTACATTGGCTTTAGAATCCGCATTTAGTACTAGAGGTTGAATTCGTGATCAACATTGTAGCTTATTAAAGCTTGAAATTGTAGAAACTCTTATGTAAAAAGGATTGGCTCCATGGAGAAGAAGGTCGTAAACTAAATTGTTCTTTATATATTTTCAAATAATTTAATTTATTCATATGATTTTTTTGTATGTGTAGATTCTTTGAGACTCTTCCTTGAAGATCTAGAAGAAAATGTGATGAGTTTGGAAATCAACACTATTAGCAACCTTCCTTCAAGCCACGGTTCTACTTAATTTAGTAATGTTAGGGCTTTCTTTTGCTTGGAATGTTGATTGCAGCTCCATGAATACTGGATAGTTGTAAGTGGACCTCATTTGCATGGACATATGGTTAGACTTAGGCATGATTGTGATTAGAGTGGATCATTGATAGCACGGTTGGTGTTTATGATTTGATGTTACTTGTGATGACTTTAACCATGGTTGTCAAACTTATAGTTTTACATAAAATCGCCAGGGGGCTCGAAGAATTAGAATATAGAATCGAAGTGTAGAAACATCAATTTTTACAATAATTGTAAAATAATTTCTAAATATTCTAAATTTACTTATAGTAGTCATAAAAAATATAATAGATAATAGAAATAAGAAAATTTAGCTAAACTATTTGATAACATAAGTAGATTACAAATATCTTATCCAATTTTAATTATTATGCAATGATTAAAATGCAACATTCGACTAGACCCAATAAAAGACTTGATAGTATTATGCAATAATTGTTGAAAACATATTTTGTTGTATTTAAAAGACCCTTAAAGTTTATTATAATTTTAATTTATCATCGAAAGGGTTAATTTTCAGTTAAATTTCATTTTTATCCATGAAATATGAACTAGTATTTTATTCAATACTTAGTGCACCTCATCGTGTATATAGATTTTGATGCCCACCATTAGATTATCTTCCCCAAACTATAAGGGTTGCGTTTTACTAAATTTCCATCGTATCACGATCCAATTGAGGGTTGTGGCCATTTTTTTAAAAAATAGATTTATACTGCCCTTTACTACCATTATACCAAGTAACCACAACGATGATCCATCCCTACGAAGAAGATGCATAAAATTTTCACATAATAAATAGTCCCCCAATTATGAGTGCCCCGCCTAAAATGCTGCAATATATATACGTAGAAAACGGTAAAAGGGTAACTTGGATGAAATAATCTTAATACATAAGTAGTATATATGATAGACGGAGGCATATAGATAGTAGAAAAACTTGGTGCTACAGGAAGTCTATTGATGATTGATATATACATTTAAGACACTTCGGATTAATTTTATTTGAATTGGATTATAGCAAAACAACATTGAGAATTAGAATGAAAAAGAAGAAGAAGAAAAAAATAGAACGGATTTAAACAAGTACAACAATAATTTGTTCTTCATCAACTTCATTGTCTTCCATTATTATCATCTTCTCCCGTCACTTGTGCTGCTCACCAGTTTTCATAAACAAATTAATCTCACAAGTCACAGAACACTCTCCATCCACTCTCCGGGGGGCACACACATCTCTTCCAGGATGCCCATGTCGAATTGGCGCACGTCTAATAGTATCTCCGCCTACGCTTATCGGCCTGTTTATAGTAACTGAACCGAGACCAAAATTTATCCTGCCATTTTCATTAAAATGATTACACAACTCCTGTTACTGGGATTTGAAGTTGAAATGCGAATGCCCCAAAAGCAAGCACATGTAATGATTGAAGGAGCAGCCACCAGCCAGCATGCACACGGACACAGGCAGTGACCGATGAGTGACGACCATGCAGCAGCAACAATAACACACAAGACTTCAATGCAATGCAGCAAATTGAACCAAACTCAGTGGAAACGACTTCAAACTTGTGATTTCACCAACTTTATCAAGTCAACTTGCGATTCCATCATGATTTTGCTCCAAATCGAGTTTGAATGGATTAACTAGAGATAGTAAAGTACGAACATAAACTTGGAATGATTTTATGGTTTGACTCGTGATTTTGACAATATTGACTTTAACAATGCTTTGATGACGTTGCTTTTCTTTTTGAGTTCACATGTTGATGAGTTGAATAATGGACATATGTTTTCTTCATGATTGGTTCATATTTTACTAAACATATTTATTTGTCTTTAGCTTTCTTTCAATTCCCACATAGAATTATAGCTGGATAATTGTGTTTAAATTTTGTTAATTCCATGAAAGACTCTACATTCCGTTACCATCATAATTCAATTTGGAAAGTGAATATCAACAAATATATACACTCTATAAAAATCTCTCATATATTTTCAAAATTCATACATTTTTTTTATTCATATTATAAAGGTATACATATAGCTATAATATAAAATTAGGATAAAATATATTAAAGTTAATCACTAAAAGGTAAAAGGAATTTTTTTATATATTTTAATATTAATTTATTAATAACTTTTTAAGCAATAAACGGTTAACTTAAACATAAGATACGTTTATTAAATAGATTGAGTTACATGTTTAAGTTTTAATATATAATTAATAAACAGTTTATATTACGGTTTGAGGCTTTTCAAATACGAATCCACTCAAACAAGGATATGAAACACAGCATGACAACGTGAATTGTCAGCGCTATTATAATGGTATGTATTATATTAGCATAGGACATTTCATATATTTTGGTTTGGAGAAATGAGAAATGTCATGGGAAGTGGAGCATCCACCACCAAGCGTTGATTACCCTTTGCTTGTATCCTTTATTTGTGCGTTAAGAAGAGCGCATGAATGGCGTTAAAATATTTATTGTGTAATCTTTAAGTAAATTTATTTTTTAGTATTATATATATATTAAAAAAAAATTGCCTATACTTAAAAACTTTGATTAGTATATAATTTTAGAAACTTTATCATTTAGAACCATTCATTAGTATTATCTTTTGGCATTTTATGATTTTTTTTCTTTGTCACTAAGATAGTTTTTGCTATTAAAATTATTTTTTTTCCAATTGTGTATCTAATTGTACAATAAAATGTTACTTACGAAGTGGTTGCATCTTTAACGGAATGCAACCTTCACATGATTTAATACATCATTATAGTTTTGGCACTAAACAAAACAATTAATAGACACTTTTTTATTATGTCATACACAATTAAATAGAAGGCACGGGAATATAAATACAACAATCTTCCATAATCGAGAACCCCAAAAAACTTAAAACAACAGACAGCACAATAATCAAGAAAACTTCCCAATTTCCACCATAGCCATAAGGGGCATTGAATCACAACTTGGTTAATGCACGAAATCTGTCAGTGCGAGAGAATTGCCACTCATATGACTCAAGGTTGTACAGACCTGCGCTAGAGGTTGAGGGAACGGGATACCTTCCATTTCATCGAACTGATCCTTGCACGTACCCACGTTGGCGATACTTGCTGACAAGTATGACTTCAAGCTGTTAATGTCTTTAGCCTTAAGGAACTGGAGGCTCTGCACAAGGCCGTCAATGGAATCGTCGAAGAACGATATGCAGCCATCGATTAATTCCTTGTTTTTGGGATTTGAGTTCTTGCTTGCTACGTCTTTTGCCTGTCTTGCTGCATGGATCGTAAGGTTGATGTTACTTTCTGCCGCCCTGAAAGGATCGCCATGCTTCACCGAAGTCTCGCATAGATCCGGGTAGGTGGTTTTCTTGCATAGTTCAACGATGGCTGCGGAACGGATGGTATCGGGACCGATGGTCATGGGACGGATGGCCTCCGCGGCGAGGAAGATGGTTGCTGCTCCTAAGAGGCCGAGGAGCAAAATGGAAGCATTCTTGATCGTCATGCTTGAGAATGGTTTTATTTTTTATTTTTTGGGTGGTTTAGGAAGAACTTTCTTTCTGCCCTAAGAAGGCAACGATTAATAATGATTACCAATGTTTTATAGCAGCAGTATAGTTGTTATAGATTAGGTCGTTGTCTTTTTTTGGCATTTTATTGTTGCAAGCGTTGCTCTTTCTCAGTAACGTTTGCTAGAAACAGTGCTTTTTTTTTGGGAGCTGGCTCCGGTTAATTAATGGATTGATCAATTACAACGTTTGAAATGTGGGGTTGGACATCATTGAAAGGAACATAAAATCTAGCTCGCCCTTATTTTTCTGCTATCGTTAAGGATTGGATTAAGATTACAACGTTAACCAGCGCTTTTAATTCATTAAGATGTATGGAAAATCATTACGCGATTTTCATTTTATCGGAATTGTAACTTATCCTTAGAATTTGTAACTAACCTTTTTAGGTTCACGTGCAATGAATATTGAAAAAAAAGAAATGACATATGGCTTGGTTTTGCTCAACTTAAATTAATTGGGAGAATTATTAATGCAAATTAAAAATCTTCAATAGCCAAACTAAAGTGAAAGATTTGATTTAATTATATATACTAACGGATAGTATTATATATATATATATATATATGAATGAAAATTTAAGAAAAAAAAATGTATAAACAACCTATAAATATGTGACTAAAAAGAAAATATAACAACTAAGTAATAAATTAAAAATGTATCTATTGAAGTGCATTAAAATTATGCTAATCACATTTATATTGCTTCATCCATGTAGCTACAAAAACAATTAAAGAAATATTAATTCAAAGTGAAATGTTCACATATAAAACATTTACTGTTAGGTGCAATGCTGATATTAAGATCAAGTTGTACATAATCTACTTGCTAACACTATTAACATGTAAAGAAAATGGCATTGACAAAACAATTCACACTTTATATTTATGTTCACCACAACAAGAAGAATCAAGCATTACACGTCATGGATAAAATAAGGAGGATCAGAGCAACCAGATAAAATCAAGCAAATGAGACAACAAAATCATAAATAAATAAATTTAAAAATGAATCAACATACGAGGCAAAATCAATAATAGTATAGTACAGTCTAATCGTATCAACCATTAAATTAACCACCATTGATTGATCTACAGTTCTTATTCCTCGGCAACAACCAAGGCATTCCGTTACTCATGCACTCAATCATCTACATTCAAGAATCCAATAGGGCAACCAAATGTATACCTTTCTAATATCCTCAACTTCTCCTACTACACCAACCACTCATTTCACCCCTCAACCATCAAAACCCAAAAATTTGTAAAAATTAGACCACTAATATATACCACATGATTATTAATCACAAATGTTGAATCCATGTCATTACAATCCATACTCTCATTCATGATTTCATTGTTTTAATCTAACAACTCTTCTATTATTATTATTATACCAAGCGAGATGAGTAAATAATCCAATACATTATATCAAATTATACTTGTATATTAACCCTAAATCCCTATGCACACTTTATTTGTATTTTATACATAAGCATATTGACTTAGGAAAAAGATATATTTGTATACAAATAAATGTAGCCAAGGAGGTTTTGGTTAAGAAAAGAAGATAAGAAAATGAATAAATAAATAAATTAGGTGAGCTTGTCTCCTAATTTCCTTATCATTTCTTTATATATATATAGTGATAAATAATTTAGAAATAATAAACTCTATAATAATAAATATATACATGTATAAATATACATATACATTCATGCAGTCAATAATTAATATATCTATGTATATGAATTTATATTTTGGATACATACATATATTTTACATTATACTTAAATTTTCCTTTCATAAGCTATTATTAAATTTATTTATATCCTACATATATGCATATATTTAATGGATAAGAAAGGAAAGGAAAATGAAAAGAAAAGAAAAAGAAAAGAGAAGAAAGGCACGATCACGATGAGAAGACAAGAAAAAGAAAGAAGAAAAAGAAGAAAAGGAAAGAAAAGAAATCACAAGGAAGAAAAGGAAATGGAACTAAGAAAAAAAATTATTATCACAACATCACAGCAACCAAACACAATAGATCATACACATATATAACTATATTATAAACAATATACATACATTATAGTATATTATAGAGTTTTTTACTCATCTCGATCTTCTAACTTTAAAACTCAAAATAACCCTCGAGAAGTCACTTAAATTCAAGTCTTTTACCTACTAACAAATGAATAACAAACTTAAAGTTAATTTTAATAATTAAACTCACTAAAACTTAAAATAAAAGTAAATCTATAATTTTTTATTTTAAAATTCATATGGAGTTAAACTCAAATTTAGAGTTTGAAATTTACCTCTCAAGTGGGGTCTTGATGCAAATACTCCTTCCAAGGATTGTAATGACATTTATGGTTTTTGATTTGGAGTTAGAAAAAGAAAGTTATGGATTTTTGAAGTTTTTGAGAAAAGTCACAATTCGTAATCTAGGAAGAAAAAAGAGGAGGAGAAAGGAAAAAACAAAGAAAAGAAATAAAAGAAAGGAAAGGGAGAGAGTCTAACCAAGAGGAGGGAAGAAAAGAAATAAGGAGAGAGAAAAGAGAGAGGAATTTATAGGAAAAGAGACTTCAATGGATAAATATCTAATTACAGGTTTGGTTAGCACATATATTAATATTTTATTAAATTATCTAAATTATAATATTTTTATACCAAAATTTATATATATACTAAATAAAATATTTTTATATAAATATCTATTTAAAAATTTTATTTAACTATCACAAATCTAAAATTTTAATTCTTACTTTTTATTTGTTATATTTACCTAATAGATCCCATTTCTTATTTACTTTTCCATTTTAAAGTCCATTATTATTTGTTATAGGATTTTTATTATACGTAAATTATTAAAACAATATTAATATATTATAGTGATTTAAATTTTTTATTATTAATTTTCTCAAAATTTTATAATCGCAAAAATATTATCTTTATAGATACAAATGGTCCAATGGGAGCAAGAATTTCCAGGAACATTTGGAACATTTCGTTTCTGAGTAGAAGAGCCGTTTTCAAGTATTCTTCGATCGATTACGTATTAATCAATATTCGATTGATTGGTCTGAGGTTATCGACAAAAAGGATTTGTCTAAGTCACTTCGTTTCATTTTGTCCAAGTTACTTCTCTTTTTGTCCAACTTTCTTCTTTTTTTGTCTAACTCACTTCCTTTTTTCTTTGTGAGTTTCGGGAATACCCCCATTCATGGTCCGAGATCCGCGTCTATGAATTGAAAGGTCCGAATGATCAACTCTGCAATCAGTTGTTAGAATCAATAGGTCTTCAAATCATTCATTTCAAAAAATTGAAACCATTATTATTGGATGATCATGATACTTCCCAAAAATCGAAATTATTGATCAATGGAGGAACAATATCACCATTTTTGTTCAATAAGATACCAAAGTGGATGATTGACTCATTCCATACTAGAAATAATTGCAGGAAATCTTTTGATAACACGGATTCCTATTTTTCAATGATATCCCACGATCAAGACAATTGGCTGAATCCCGTGAAACCATTTCATCGAAGTTCATTGATGTCTTCTTTTTATAAAGCAAATCGACTTCGATTCTTGAATCATCCACACCACTTCTGCTTCTATTGTAACAAAAGATTCCCCTTTTATGTGGAAAGGGCCCGTATCAAGAATTATGATTTTACGTATGGGCAATTCCTCAATATCTTGTTCATTCGCAACAAAATATTTTCTTTGTGCGGCGGTAAAAAAAAACATGCTTTTTTGGAGAGAGATACTATTTCACCAATCGAGTCATAGGTATCTAACATATTCATACCTAACGATTTTCCACAAAGTGGTGACGAAAGGTATAATTTGTACAAATCTTTCCATTTTGCAATTCGATCCGATCCAGCGGTTCGTAGAGCTATTTACTCGATCGCAGACATTTCTGGAACACCTCTAACAGAGGGACAAATAGTCAATTTTGAAAGAACTTATTGTCAACCTCTTTCAGATATGAATCTATCTGATTCAGAAGGGAAGAACTTGTATCAGTATCTCCATTTCAATTCAAACATGGGTTTAATTCACACTCCATGTTCTGAGAAATATTTACCATCCGAAAAGAGGAAAAAACGGAGTCTTTGTCTAAAGAAATGCGTTGAGAAAGGGCAGATGTATAGAACCTTTCAACGAGATAGTGCTTTTTCAACTCTCTCAAAATGGAATCTATTCCAAACATATATGCCATGGTTCCTTACCTCGACAGGGTACAAATATCTAAATTTGCTATTTTTAGATACTTTTTCAGACCTATTGCCGATACTAAGTAGCAGTAAAAAATTTGTATCCATTTTTCATGATATTATGCATGGATCAGATATATCATGGCGAATTCTTCAGAAAAAATTGCGTCTTCCACAATGGAATCTGATAAGTGAGATTTCGAGTAAGTGTTTCCATAATCTTCTTCTGTCCGAAGAAATGATTCATCGAAATAATGAGTCACCATTGATATCGACACATCTGAGATCTCCAAATGTTCGGGAGTTCCTCTATTCAATCCTTTTCCTTCTTCTTGTTGCTGCATATCTCGTTCGTACACATCTTCTCTTTGTTTCCCGAGCCTCTAGTGGGTTAGAGACAGAGTGCGAAAAGTCAAATCTTTGATGATTCCATCATACATGATGGAGTTGCGAAAACTTCTGGATAGGTACCCTACATCTGAACTGAATTCTTTCTGGTTAAAGAATCTCTTTCTAGTTGCTCTGAAAAAATTAGGAGATTCTCTAGAAGAAATACGGGGTTCCGCTTCTGGCGGCAACATGCTATGGGGTGGTGGTCCCGCTTATGGGGTCAAATCAATATGCTCTAAGAAGAAATATTTTAATATCAATCTCATCGATATTATCGATCTCCTAAGTATCATACCAAATCCCATCCATCGAATCACTTTTTCGAAAAATACGAGACATCTGAGTCATGCAAGTAAAGAGATCTATTCATTGATAAGAAAAAGAAAAAATGTGAACGGTGATTGGATTGATGATAAAATAGAATCCTGGGTCGCGAACAGTGATTTGATTAATGATAAAGAAAGAGAATTCTTGGTTCAATTTTCCACCTTAACGACAGAAAAAAAGGTTTGATCAAATTCTATTGAGTTTGACGGATAGTGATCATTTTATCAAAGAATGACTCTGGTTATCAAATGATTGAACAACCGGGAGCAATTTACTTACGATACTTAGTTGACAATCATAAAAAGTATCTAATGAATTATGAGTTCAATACATCCTGTAACCCCCCTTCGTTCCCTGTGTCTTTGTTTTTATTGCATTCTATCTCATCGTATCACATTCTGTTCTTCGATATTTGAGAATCACCGTCAATATCTCGGTGTAGGTCCGCAATAACCCCTTGTTCCATAGTCCTGGGGCTATTTACAACTAGCCAATTAAGAATTCTCAGATGTACTAGCAAGTGCATCAAAGATGCAGTTATCGATTCCCCCGAGAGGCCACAATTACCGCGAGCAAACATATTAATGACGAGGAACGCATTTTTGCTATGCTACTAATACTTTTACTTGCTCTGCTATTTTGACCAAGCCTGGCTGAGAAAGAGTTACGAGGCGTAAAACAAAAAAAATATGCGGAATTTATTTTATTTTTTAGCCCAATGATAAATAAAAAGAAAGCCATTTCATTTCGACAAAAGATCCACACCCAAGTTCCATAGCCTTGGGTCCGCTATCCCGATCATACCCCCAGGGAAAGGTCCTTCCCCTTTTGAGCCGGTTGTGGGCGAGGAGGGATTCGAACCCCCGACACCGTGGTTCGTAGCCACGTGCTCTAATCCTCTGAGCTACAGGCCCCACCCCGTCTCCACTGGATCTGTTCCCGGGAGTACCCTTAAAAAAAAAAGGAACCTTTCCTCTCCCTAGCCATTTCGGGTTAAGAAGATGTGAAAGCGCCTTTCTCTCTATAATAACGGTGCGTTCCGAGGGGAGAGAAGGGATTTCATAATTGGGTTTTGAATAAAACGACCTTTTCATTTTTTTTTCTTTTTCAAAAAGTAGTAATAAGAATGAGAGGTGTTAAGCTTTTTATCATCCTGGCGTCGAGCTATTTTTCCGTAGGACCTCCCCTACAGTATCGTCACCGCAGTAGAGTTTAACCACTAAGTTCGGGATGGATTGGTGTGGTTCCTCTACGCCTAGGACACCAGAATATCGAACCATGAACGAAGAAAGGCATGAGAGAAAAGCATATTGACTAGTGATTGTGAGGCCCCAATTCTTGCTGGAGGGGACACCAAAGGCCTCTGCCCTTCCATCCCTTGGATTACTATCTTAGCCTAAAAGTCTTTATTGTTCCACTTATTTTCTTTAATTTTATTATAGTTTTTCAAATTTTTTAGGACGTTACATAACATGCAACTCAAAAGTGCTTTCACACTAAAGTAGCTATTTGGCACATGTGCACTATGTAGCTACCCCGATCACTATTGAGTGTATCTATAACCTTGAAATGCATAGTGTTATCCCTTGAAACTTGAAAGGTAGTAGCTTGCCATTTGTTTAATTTAAGTAAAATAAGCTAAAACTCATTGAACTATATTAATTAATCTTAACCAATTTCAATATTTAGAAATCATTCGTTAGTTTTGATAGAAGGAGGCATTTACTTGATAAATCATTCATTAATCCTAGTTTAATTTTAATATTTGGGAAAACTTGCATAAATTTATATTGACAAAAGCATTTTACTAAAAAACCCATCAACATTATATCATATAAAATCTATAAAAGGGTCTAAAGTTGAGAAAGCCCATCAAGTCTAAAGTCCTATTTCAACCCACAATAATAACAATGCAAAAGTCCATAAGTTCAAATATAACCCAGTAGAAAAAGAAGTCTAATGACCATAAATAATCCATTCTAGTAAAAGTCTAACTACTAAACGAGTTGTAGTGGAAACCATTAAAAATCAACATTATATTGGCTAAGGTCATCCACGATACTTTTTATATTTTATAGGAAGGAAATTTTACTTATTTTTATTGATATGATTAATGGTACTCTATATACCTTATAAGAGGTTAAAGAATATATATCTTATCTTTTCATTATAGTATATATATTAAGATTGAAATATACCCATCAATTTACTAAAAAAATTAATGCATAAAACTTATGTAAATTTTATTATTAACAATAATACAATATAAAAAATTTTAAATAAGTAATTATAAGTAAAGTAAAAAAAGCAAAATGATGTAGATATAAGTATGCTTTGATTTTTTTTTAATAATGACTCTGCAAAATTATATTGTAGGCAATGCTATAAAAATTATTAGTCTTTAGTTATTCAATAATTCACATTCATTTTCTTAATATTAATTGTAAGTAAAATACATCAAGTTATATATGCTTAGTATTATCTATTTATACTTTATACGATAAGGTTGAGGTATTTATAATATTGACAATGTAATTATTATTTATGGTATAAATAGTAATTTAAGAAAATTTATTAGTTGATCATGATTTTGTATTACATGGAATTTAATGTTATTAAATATTGCAAATAAAAATATTAAAAAAAAGGAATGCCATTTAGGTAACAAAAAAAAAATAAATACAACCTAAAAAAAATGTAAAATGACATTTATGGGAATCAAACCCATGACCTTTTGTTTAAATTTTATATAATTTACTACTTAACTTTGTTTAATGATTTATTATATTTTACTCTTAAAATATACACATTTTTCTATAATTTTCTTAATTAATTTTTTTTTGGGGCTTGGATACGTATCACATGTAGTAGAATTGATAGTTTCTAAAATAACGACCATTTGTGTTTTGTACAGACACTATATATTTCAAAATTTTATTAATATTTATTCACTACATATATATAACACGTAACATATAATTCACAATATGAATTCTTTCTCACATCTATGCCTCTGTGTTTACTAGAACCAACATCCATCAAGCGGTGAAAAAAACCCAATACCACCATACATGCTAGCCTTGTGTCCTTTTCTTCTTTATACATCCTATTAACTTTAATTAAAATATTAAACACTAGCACAAGCACATAGAATAACATAATGGAACTTCTATGACCCTATCAATAATGAGACTGTCTAATTTATCATTCAAAAATCAATCGAATCTAATCATAAATTAAATTTAAATCATTTTTTTAGATTTGAAAAAATTGCAGGCTAATCCAATTTTTTTTTAGCTAAAAAAAATACAAATTAAAGCAAATCATTTCAAATATAACCAAACTAGATCGTAAGAATTAAAAAAAAAAAACATAGTGGTGAAATCTAGAGAATGCATAACAAAAAAAAAAAAATGATTTCATGTCACTTATTCAATTCCTTCTCTTATTTAGTTTTCATCAAGTAACTCATTACTTTTTTAATTTCGTATTTTTGCATAAAAACTAAAATTATCTAGAGAGACAACAAAACATCCTTAAGTATATTAAATGGATATTGAAAATAGTAAATTATACAAAAAAATATAATAAATTAATTTTTTTTATGTGAAATACAATTTTTATGATTTATTAACTTGTATATAGGAAAAAATTTAATAATACATGTAAAAATCATTCAAATCATGAACTGGATTCATTCTTTTTTTTTTTTTTAAGGTTCAAAATATTTATCAATCAAATCATATAATTAGATTCAATTTAGGAAAAAAAAAAACGAATTGTAATATACCATTCGGTTTAATTTGAGGGACAAACCATACTGAACTGAACTGTATCCATCCCTAATTAAGATAATTATAAAAATTAACAATAAATAGTAAAATAATTAATCGGATAGCCAAGTGGATATACTATATAATAACACACAAACGTACAGCTCATCCATGAAATTGCAAGCATACATGCGCTAACAATAATTAATCCACCGGAAGTTTTCTGTATTTGAACTAAAACTTAATTAGGGCATCTATTTGATTGGAAGTGACCATTCAACTCCTCTAACCCATACGTGTACTTGCGCAGGTAAGTCTATACAATGCTGCTTTTTGTTATGACATTAACAAACGCTATAGAGACTCCGATAATGCTTTACCCTATGTAACAGTATAGAAGAGAACCAATTATAAATTCCTTTGGATGCTCGACATTTAATCCTCGTTAAACTTTTCAAACTAAGTTGTCTAAGTCTATAACTCTGCAATATTCGTATGCCAAGTTGGAGTTGCATGGAGACTACGTCATGAATATACTTTTTGAAGCCGTGAAAGAACACAATAGAGAAAGAATAACGTGATGCGAAAACTTGGAATGGCAAATTTGAAATACAGATGATTTAAGTAGATTTTAATACAAAAAATGAGTGTGGTCGTAGGATGGAGGCAATTAAACCGCAACAAATCACGATATATTTTCCCTTTTCCTGTGGGATATTATCCAAACATATGCTAAAAAATAATAATAATTTATTTACACATATTAATATCTAAAGAATCAATTATTAACAAACATTTGAATCATCATCTTCTTCTTCTGGTTCACCAAGTATTAAAATCGGTAGACAATGTCTTAGAATGACGAAGGCAACTCTTAGAAAAACTAAAAGGGCAGCCAGAGCCTTCCATTGCATAGGTCATTGATATTCAAAGGAGATCATCTTCCACGAACAAAAATTGTACGGTAATTGGACTTTAGTTGCACTTGACACAGTTTCAAAAGTGAATTAAAGTGCCTACGCAACATGGCCACATCTGCATGTTCCTAGTATGTGTCGTCCTCCTTGGTTCAAATATTTCCTTGTCGCGGTAGCATAAACATAAACCTACGCCGTGGAGTTTTTGCTGGAGGATATGCACAAAAAAGGAAAATCGACAATTTATTTTAAGGATTTTGCCCTAACAAGCTCCACAGTTCTTGATTAGTACCCTACAATGGAGAGTTGCAGCGAGTTAAAAATCGTTCATTCAGAATATGGGAGAATCGTACGAAACTAATAATTAAGAGTGCTATGTCGACTCGTTAAATACATACATACATACATCTATATAATATATATAGAAAAGATAAAAAATGAAAATAAATTTACTTATTAACTAATATTAATGGGCAGGCCACTTCTATATCCTCTTTTGGGATGTATTATTACAGGATGAGGGAGGGGGAAGGATACTGTTTATATTGCTTTATGCCTTTTTAATTATCACTATAATATTCTATCAACACAAAATCTAGTGTTAAACTAAATAGTAATAGAAAATGGGGTAGAATACATTAGATTGGTTAATTTCCCTGTAGTTTATATCTTTAAGTAATTTGATTATTATGTTTACTAATTTCTTATTCATAAATTGCAACATAATTAACCAATTATTTTCTTCTACGGAGCCAAGTTTTAAAATTTTTTATGTACTAATTTGTTGAAATTAATACGTAGCCCATGGATTCATTTTGCACGTGTTTCCTGAATAATTGCAAGCGTGCAGGGATTCATTTTGCATTTCTTGCTTTAGGAATGAACCCAGAGAGCACATAAACTGTCCGAAAAGTCATACGGAGTACAATAAAAAAATTCCACAGAATCTCTATCAAGCTT
Organism: Laguncularia racemosa; assembly: GCA_037954665.1. Taxonomy (NCBI): domain Eukaryota; kingdom Viridiplantae; phylum Streptophyta; class Magnoliopsida; order Myrtales; family Combretaceae; genus Laguncularia; species Laguncularia racemosa. Next base: position 1,714,509 of record JBBMOL010000066.1, read on the forward strand.
TTCTGTAATATCCCTTTAAATTCCTCAAAGTCAACGCTTGCACCTACTTGCATTTTTAAGATTTCTTTATCTTCCTCATAATAACTTAGAAATGAACCCAACTAGGAATTGAATATTCAAACTCCATGCTATGCTAACCACTCACGGTATCCAAGTCTTAATCCGAGCTTTTAACTTTTATGAGTTAATTAATCCAAGTTTTCGCCCAAAGATTCAGAATGCAGCAAGTCAAATGAGACTCGGCGACATAGAATGAAGTAATTCAAGAAACCCTAAGACTGCCTTTTTTAACTCATAAAAGGGTATTCTCCGTTGCTCAAATTTCCAAGTCCCAAGTTTTGACAATATTGTAACTGCCAAATTTTGTTGTCTGCCTGTCCTCAAAAGACAATGGTTGCTTCGTACATTCTGCTGGCCGCCTAAGCCATATTCTTTCTATATTCCTCCAATTAATTTAATATGATAACTTACAGTCATACGACTTATTAGCGAGATCAAATATTGTTTAATGGTTATCTGATGCAATTTTCGTGGAAAATTCGGGCTATAAAAGTGCATCTAGGAATAGCATTTGTTACCATCTTCTCTGTACAAGATCCTGTGCAGTAGAGATCTTAGGGAAAATAAAAAAGAAAAAAACAGAACAAACTAGAGTCATGGAGGTTTCCACTAATTCAATGGAATCTCAAACTACGAAATTTGCTCTCGAAGTAGATTCAGAGCATAAGGCAACTCAATTCCGGCTTTTTTCGTTTGCCAAGCCTCACATGAGAGCATTCCACTTATCCTGGATTAATTTCTTCTCCTGCTTTGTTTCCACATTCGCTGCTCCACCCCTCATGCCTGTTATCCGAGACGACCTCAATCTGACCGCCACAGACATAGGAAATGCCGGAATTGCGTCTGTCTCGGGTGCGATCTTCGCTCGTGTTGTCATGGGAACAGCCTGTGACCTGATCGGGCCCCGTCTGGCAGCAGCCACACTCATCCTGATAACTTCTCCGGCAGTTTACTGCTTCCCCGTTGCCAATTCAGCCACATCATTCCTTTTGGTAAGGTTTTTCACTGGGTTTTCACTATCCACTTTTGTGTCAACACAGTTTTGGATGAGCTCCATGTTCTCGCCGAAAGTCGTTGGCACTGCCAATGGCATAGCCGCAGGATGGGGTAACCTTGGAGGAGGAGCAACTCAATTGATCATGCCCCTCGTGTATGCTCTCATCCGTGACATCGGCGCGGTCAAATTCACTGCCTGGAGGATTGCATTCTTCATTCCCGGCTTGTTCCAGACCTTGACCGCTTTTGCTGTCATGCTCCTTGGGCAGGACATGCCTGATGGAAATTACAAAAAACTTGAAAAAGCCGGGGACAAACACAAGGATAGATTCTCAAAGGTGTTTTACCATGGCGTCACCAATTACAGATCATGGATACTAGCACTACTTTATGGTTACTGCTTTGGCGTGGAGTTGACAATCGACAACATCATAGCTGAGTACTACTATGATAGGTTCAATCTCAAACTCCACACTGCAGGAATAGTTGCAGCAACATTTGGGCTAGCAAATTTATTTTCTCGACCGCTTGGAGGGATTTTCTCCGATAGAGTTTCAAAGAGATATGGAATGAGAGGCAGATTATGGGCTTTATGGCTTGTCCAGACAGCGGGAGGTGTTTTATGTGTTGTCCTTGGTAGGATTGGTATTTTAAGTGGATCCATTGTGGCCATGATAATCTTCTCTATATTTGTCCAAGCTGCTTGTGGCCTCGCATTTGGAGTCGTTCCTTTTGTCTCTCGCAGGTTTGATACAACAATCGAATCCTCTTTCATTTTAGCATGTTTTAATTTGAAATTTTGCAGAATGAAGAAGCGAAATAAATGTTTAGTTTTGTCAATTTTCCAACCTAGCAAATAGTTCTGAATTCACCAATTCCAGTCTACAAATTTCATGATTGCACAATTCATAAATTGGCTAATCAGTCTTATTATTTCATGTTGCTTCAGGGCATTGGGCATGATCTCTGGCATGACGGGAGCCGGTGGCAATGTAGGAGCAGTCTTAACACAACTAATCTTCTTCAAAGGATCACATTACTCAAAAGAAGATGGTATAACATACATGGGTATAATGATAATTGCCTGCACATTGCCAACATGTTTGCTTTACTTCCCTCAGTGGGGAGGTATGTTTTGCGGCCCATCATCGAAAAAGCACACGACTGAAGAAGACTATTACCTGTCTGAATGGAGTAGCGAGGAACAATCGAAAGGTTATCATCAGTCAAGTCTCAAGTTTGCTGATAACAGCAGAAGCGAGAGAGGAAGCAGGAGAGGGAATCCTCTGACAGCTCCAGTCGACAGGACCCCACCTCAAGATGCCTAATGTTGGATATTCTACGGTGATGTGTGCTGTTGGGATCTGATAATAAGCATATGTTAAAAATATCCAAAATGCTTTCGTCAATAACGTGGCTTTTAATTTACCCTTTTGTATAACAATATGTTCATCATGCATAGGAGTATGACCTTTTACTTCCCTGTATCTCAAACTAGTGTCTTGCCTGCAAACTTGCTTTCTTTTCCTTGAATGTCTTCAAAAGGAAAAAAAGAAATGTTGCTTTGTTATATAAATCAAAGGAGCTTACGAGTTTTATGCATTCTTGCCCTTGCTTTGGTTATTCGTTTCACAGGTGCTTATTAGCATTGCTTCGGTAATTTGTTTTGAATGTGCTCACTAGGAATGGTTTATAGGCTAGCCCTCTGGTTATAGAAGGAAGCAGAGATTCAGGCAGCTAGGCACCAGTTTGAGTTTGAGATAGCAGATATTGCAGCATCATGCCCTCGGATTATGGAACTAGAGCCTGCCATTGGAATCAGAATCACTGCTTGTAATCATCAAATTTATGATCTTATTTAGAATTTTTATGACCACATTTCTATGATAGTACCACGTATTACTCCTACTAGTGTCGTGGGGAACATTTAACATAGTACTAGAAAGGAACAACCAGGGACTCGGTTCCTAAATTGTTGATTATGTTCTTATTTATGGGTTTCAATCGATATCTTAGATCACACGTCCAAGGTAGTAGAATACAACATCGAGGCTTTGGTAAAACTTAATTTTTAAATAAGCAATTTTTCGTTCAGATTCTCATCGAAAGAAATTTCACGGCATTGTCAAATGACCAAGAGGAAGCCGACAAACATACGACTACAGACGCACCTTTCTCTGAAAATACACTAAGAACTGTTTGCATGATTTAATATCTGAAAATGGTTGCTTTCTGCATACATATGAAGTAACCGAATTTTATTTATTTAGCTCTTTTGGAAGACATGATGTAAAAAAAAAAAAATGTTTGTTTGGACTCCCAAAATCTTGCCTGGTATGATCATGAACTGGGCTCAAAAAGTAGCCATACAGATTAATAACAGGTAAAAGATAGCGCCATCTTCTTGACAAGTTTCACGTTTCAAATCCAACTGCTTGGTGTTGAATGCTCTCCATCCGAAAGACCACATATTTTTGACATTGTATCCATTAGAAAATGACTGGTCTAGCATGTCTAGCTGAAGGGAACGTAAAATTGATTGCTGACGCAGCTTTATCAGACCAACCGGGCACGACAGGTACGTATTGAAGGGGCATTGACAGACAGCCAGGAAAGAATGGCGTATTGATATGCTTATTTTCAAGTAATTATTGTAAAGTCCATACAAAATCTACAAAGTTAAATTTTTAAATGAGATGGTTGTGATTCCAAGCTTGGCATGGTATTAAAGAATGATCCTATTCTCTAAACCTCTACATCATTAGCCAACTCTTATTTACTTAAGCCGTCCCTTTGATGGGTTTTAATCAAAGTATCTACTCACAAGTGATGAAGAATGTTAAGTAATATATATAAAGTTTATACCAAATTTTGAAGTTTAAATTTTTAAATAAGATGGTTGTGATACAAATCTTAATACTTCTAATTACAATCTATTGGGTTCTATTGAGGCAGTGAAACTATGCAAGGAGATGCACACTAAAAGAAGGATTTATTAAGGTTGAAACAGAATCCAGCTTTGTCACAAATCACAATGGTAAACTAGGTCGTCGCAGGAATTTAGTTCTTTTAGCTTTTCGAACATAATTGAAGAAGCTAAGTTATTAATTAGTTCTTTCTTGTCAGCTGTGTTCCTTTTTTTAATTGATGTTGTTACATCCCGAAAACCATCGGGATGCAGCTGCTCCACTTCACATTCATGTTCATAGTAGGATTATATATGGCTTAGAAACTATTTATTAAATCAATAAATAATTTTTCACTAATATAATCTCCAAAACCATCAATATATAATTTTGTACACAAATATTTCTTATTCAAACATCTCTATTAAACCTGTTCTAAACCATCAAGTCTCCAAAATAACATAAATCAAATAATAGCCTCATAAGTGATGTGCTTAAGTGCTTGGGTTGGATATGAAGCACTCTCTTAGAATGTGCAACAAGCAAAATCTTCAATCTTTTTGAAATCTAGGTTAAAATGAATAAAGGTTATTCTTTTTTTTTTTATGGCTTTTAGGTTTTATGAAGCAGAAAGTTAAAGAGATATGGATGAATCTTAAATTAGATATGATGCATCAATTCCAGAAACGAATTGGATTTTAATTGGATTAGTAACTAATATGATTCATAATTGCTAACATAATCGGATTGCAGAGGAAAAATCGATATGATTCATGGAGGGTTCAATAATGAGGACATTAGTGTGATTTGATATGACATACAAATCTTAGTAATGGGCTTACGCCATAACCTCACAAGAGAGATTGATAAGCATGAATATTTGCCACAATCACAATACAATCCATAGTATAGGATCAATAGAGCAAGATCAATGGAGACAACTCGCTCAATAAAAGAAAATTTCATTCAAGGATGACATAACATAATATTTTAGTCATTCTTGTAAGGTTACGTATTTATACAAGAATAATTATAGACACATAACAACCATTATAAAAAAGAAATTAGGAGAAAGGAAATAAAATAATTACCCTAGTAACTACTTCCTAATTATGTGAATTATTCTAAATCTTTCTCTTGCCATATCTAGAAAATATGAATTATTGCTCGAATTCAAAGAAGGATTTCCCTACACCAACTTTTAGAAGTAGGATCTTTGGATGCTCCAACAACTACTAAAAACTGACTTAGTTCTAAAAGTTGTTAAGAAGTTTTTCCCCATACATTTAGAGTCAAACATAATCTAAAACATATTCACAATTAGAAGTTACAGGAAGTAAAAAACAATAATGATAGAAATATTCAACTTAAAGGCTAAACATGTTTGAAGCACTTAGATTCTAATATCACTAGTTATAGAATGCTTCATGGCATTCAGTGGTGCCTTGGCCTCTAAAAGGATCCTTAGAATACATCTTCTTCGCTTTTAATTCGTATTTTTATCAAGTTTATCTTGCAAGTCTCACATCTGTTGCTTTTAAACTAGCTCCTTCCTATAAACCTAATCTTGCTTATACATGTTCAAACCTTTATTCGCTTATGGTTATCTAAAATCACGTTTAGGGTTCCAATTCCCATGAATAAGTTTGTAAAACTAGATTTTCTACTCCCTATGATCCTACTCTTACAATGTAAATCGTAACCAAGTTAGTCATAAGCACAAACATCTTTCTCATAATCAAAACCTGTTGACACAGACCTAAGCATGGATGAGCAATGGAGCCTAATATATAAATCACTAAATGTAGCAACATAATATCAATGAAGTTATAGTTTCAAGCATAACCTCAATGTCTCATATAACAACAATAAACTTTTAATGTATATAAACAATATTTCATAGGGCCATCAATTCTAAACACTAACACTAATATAATGTGAATGACCCTCATCATATCACTGATACCATATTTAGTCGTCTTAGGCCGATTTTAACACTAGAGTTTGCTTGCAAGCCATTAAACTATTGTAACAACCATAATGGCTTCCCATTTCACTAGAGTGATTTGTTTACAACTTAATTTTGCAAATTTAACTCATGTTATAGCAATTAACCATATTTACAACCTACCTATCCGCACATGGTAGTTCAATGTCTAAAATTACTAGCCACTTCATCTTAGATGCCTATCTACTAGATGCAACAAAAACCTAATTCATGATCTACATGTCCAGAATGGTTACCACCCTTTGTGCAAGAACAAGCCGAAAACAATTACTTATATGGTTAGATAATTATTAAAATCGCTCTCCTTTTAAACCTACATGCATAAGTAACAAGCAAAATCATAGCTATCACTCATCTACTAAAATGAAATTTGAATACAAATTAAATCCTATAAATATATAGTACATAACATCAATTACCATTTTATTTATACTTTAAGTTCACAGTCCTAGATCTGAAGTCTAATTTTAACTTAACCTAGTTGATAGGTGACACAGCATGAAGAATTAACACAAAAGTATAAAAGTGAAAATAATTCGTAGTTATCAATAATAAGTGATGATAATCCCAAGTTACACTATTTAGCGAATATTTATTTGCTAGAATCCCTAAAACTAATAAAGAAACTAAATAAAATATGATAAGAAATTAAATCAATTAAAATAAACTTTCTTAATTAATACAAAAGTCCTTTGAGCTTAGACACATAATGAAAATGGGAAAATTTAATATCGAAAATGGACATAAACAGTATAGTGGTTTGCACTAACTTAAAATAGATCCCAATAGATCTTTATTGACATATTATGGCACTTTATAACTCTTTATAAGAAAAAGTTATGAATATTCAAAGTTGAACTTCTGAAACTAATCCTCTATTGCTGATTCAATAGTTTTTTTTTTTTATCCTTTCCTATAGTTTCCAATAGCTTCAAACTTGTTTGGAAATTGACTAGCACTGGTTATGAATGATTTTTCGTTTTCAACTTCTAATTCCAACCATTTCTTTCAATTTTTTTATTCTTCTGTTTCTAGTGATCAAAATGCTCCATAGCTTGTAATCTTAACTTATCTGTTGATAAGAGTAAAAAGTAGGTTGGTTTAGTCCTTGTTAAGGAAGATTTGATCGACCTAGTCCAAAATTTAGTCAACTATCTTTTTATTAGCTACAATTCAGTTGACCTAAACTTAAATTTAGTTGACCAAAAACCTATATCATCTTACTCAACAGGTTTATGTACAATTCAAGTTAACCTAATTCTATACTTAGTCAACCTTAACTAAATTTGAACAACCAAATGCATTAGTTTTCTTGATAATCTTGATCTAGAATCTTTAAATTTCCTTAAATAACTTGATTCCTTAAAAGCTTCTAGATTATAACTTTTTTATAATTTTTTTACACATTCCCCCATCCAATTATTCTTATTGATTTTTTTCCTTAGATTACTTCATGTTATAATTTCCTAACTAAATTCTAATTCTCCAATTGTATGATTAACACCTAAGTTTTTTCTTGTCACTTTTCTTTTCCTAGAATAACTATAGTCCAATGAGTTTCAATATCTTATCTCATAATAAGAGTAATAGAAATCTTACAACAGAAGAACAATGGCAATCATGATCCCTTGATCTTGAATCAACCCCAATATCCATCATTAGCTTTTCCCTTCAACAATAGCAAACATGATAATTTGCTTACGAAATTTAAGACTTCTCATTTGAATGATGCCTCAACTTTGTAATTTCATCATCTAAATCCTTCCTTTACACCCTCATCTTGATTCTATTGAAATTAAGCAACAAAATTCTTTTTAGAAACTTTATTGAAACCTTAATTGATAGGTGGAATCATTACTCAAATATTAAAAATTAGAGATTTCTTACCTTTAAATTCATTGGATGCCACGTGCAAGATAACAAAGAGAGGAGGTAGTTGGTGGTGGGATTAAGAGTGAGGCTTCTAGGCTTTTTGAAGTAGAGAAGATTTGGATTAGCACTTACTTATATAAGAAGTCATGGGTTGGAATTACTTAATGACTCCATGGGGGATCATATTTGTTACACATATAAATTATTGTTTAGCAAGTGTTATAGTTCGTTACAAGTTTGTTAGCTTAGCCTCTATACAAGACTTTTTGTACACAACTTCTCTAACTAATACATTTATTTCATTCATGCATTATGCTTAACATGATCCATTTTTTTCGTTCTCCCTCATTTATGGTTTATGGTTAACAACCATTCATCTATTCTTTCATAATATGAGCATTCCACAAGAGTTTCTTTTCAATCAATAGAGGTTTAACTAATCAAAGATCCAAATTCACCTTTCTTCTAACATCGCCTAAATTCAAAATATTTTGTTATGGTGACTTTGATATTAAATGGCCTCAATTATAACACTTGGAGCTGTTATTTGTCTTCTTACACTTTCATTTAATGAGAAGTTTAGCTTCATTAATGGAGCAATGATTGATATGATTTTTTACGAATCTTGCCTTTAGTATCGCAACTTACTACATATACTATCATCTACATGAATTCACTGCAACAAATTCAAGAGAAATTAAAGTTTAGAGTTTCAAAACCCAACAATACATGCATGTCTATTACATCACTTATATAATATGGTCATATAAGGAAATTAATCTATCGATGAATATTTCATTTAGTTGAATGTGATTTGGGAGGAGCTTTAGAACTACAAGCCTTATTTACATTATTCTTATGGTTTTCACTATTCAACTTGTTTTGACAAATTTGTCGAAGTGTTGCAAAAAGACTGTCTTTTAAGTTTCTAAATGGATGAAATGCCACGTACTTGACATTAAGTTCTTAGATTCTGTCGTCAAAGTTTTTCCTTACCTTAGATAAAGCATATAATTCTAGGACTTTTAGTAAATCATCATATATGATGATGTAACTTTCTAAAATATAAAGTGGTTGTACTCTTCATCATTGAAGTAACTTTTGGTGTAATGACATCAATATTAGAATTCCATGATTAAATAGTCTCGGTGGAAAGCACTTTTAAGATAGATGACTTTTTGGGAAGTAATTGCTTTAAGGGTAAAACTATGAGCTATATTATGCCAAAGCAAACAATACCTCAATTCTACTACATTTAATGTGTACTTTTGGTGTTATGTAAACATAATTGGACAAAATTGCAACTTATCCATCTTGGCAAAGGAATCTAGGCACCAAGAAAAAAAAAGTTCATTTGAATGGCTCCTAAAGGTATTTGAATAAACTGCCACAAAATGTACCCCTTGAAACAAGAAGGGACTTCATCCGAATAACACTTTTTGGACATTTAGATGTCTAAATTTTTAGAGCTTTTGGATTTTTATTTGACCAACCCTTCAAGACATTCAAATGAAGTCTTCCTTTGAGAAAAAGTGCACATTCTATTGGACTTCATTCAAATGCTTTTTGTAGGCATTCAAATGAAGTCCCTTTTAACTAGAGCACTCATATGATATAAATACACCTTTATGTGTAACTTCGGTGGTTTTAACTCTTCTTTTTTCTCTTTTAATAAGGCTAAAACCTTAAACCCTGTTTACAAACTAGGTTTAGCATAAAGTCAACATTCTTCTTGTTAGATTAGTATAGTTCTTGTCAAATAGAGTGTACATTGATTTTTCTTTACTTATTGTTGCTACTATTTGCTTAGTTGAACCCTTTTTAGTCTTTATAAAATGAAAAGCTCTCTCTTTTATGCACATTTTAGCTTGTAATTTGTAGGTATGAGCTAATTAAGTAATTTAAGGGTAGTGTTTTGGTCATGAGCTAGCAATGATTATGGTTCTTTTCAACTTAAAGAAAGTGTGTGTTTTTCCTTACAAAATCCAAAAGTGTATTTTAAATTAAGAACGGATTTTACTAAAGATGAAAATATCTTAATGCTTATCCTACCAAATATTAGATTGTAGGACATTAACGCAATTAAGTGGTTTCTATTTTACCATTCTTCCCGTTTGGTATTGTTATCTCTTAGTAAGGTTGGCTAGAAATAGTTTGATAAATTAGTGAATGGTGGAAACTAATAGAAAACTTGAATGTTGTTCACAATTTTCCTTTTTGTATATGTAAAAACCATAATCAATGCAAGCGACGATGAAAACATGAATACCACCTTTATCGTAAATTGTTGTTTAGTTTAATTGTCAAAGTATTGAATTTTATATATATATTTTTTACACAAAACTCTTTAGTCATTTGCTTAGACAAAGTAACTTTAAATAATAGACTAGTAATCACACAAACTCCCCTGTTGTTCGACCTCAAACTTACCATTTGAGTTTAAAATTTTTTAAAAAACTTCTACTACAAACTATCCATGTACAAATGCACGGTGGATTTCGATTCTTTAAAACTTAAACAACATGTTAGTTTAGACACATTTTTTATTAAAAGGCTTGCAGATTAAACTTGATTAAGATTCTTATTCTTAGTAATTAATCAGCCCAATCAATTTTTTCCTAGTATTTTCATAAAAAGGACAAACATCTAGAGAGATATTCCTTAAGCTTTGGCTAGAGAGATACTTCAAATGGTAGCATAATAATTACCTAAACTCTCCCTAAAGTTCCACCTCAAATTCACCATCTGAGTAAAATAAATAAATAAACCTTATGTTCCACCTCAAATAGACCGCAATACATATTGGAATCAGATTTTTTTTTCTTTTTTCTTCCAAATAAAAATAAAACAAATTACAATGTCAAGAGAATCTAAACCATCACCTTCCCAAGTTAAAAAAGCTGTAGAAGGGAAGCACACTGCACACATTAGCATGAAACCTAGAAACCCCTAAAAAAAAGATATAAAAACGAAACGTGGAAACAGACAACTCATGCACACCTAAACATCCATCCCTACCGAAACCTTTCCTCTGCACGCTAACTAACTAATTACACATCTTCATCTTCATCGACAAACCATCTCATGCGACCTGGCTCCATTCTCACTTCTCAAGCAATCATCAATGCTGAGAGGACAAGCGGACCAACTGATTTACCATAAGAATTATAACACAATGCCTCATGATGAGAGCCTCTGAAACCCGGAGATGGCGTTAGCCGGATATCGCTTAAATCGACGTCCGTGCACGGAATGTCGTGGCTGCAAGCCAAATGAAGGGATTGTGATACATAAGTTCCCACGATTTGGTCGAACTGAACGCCGGATATAGCCACAGCTTCAGTCTGGTTCTTGCATAAATGTTTGTCACAATAGTATTGATCGATCATAACTGGAACCTTCACGTCCTTTACTTGAATGTTGGAGAAACTCACATTCTTGACCAATCCTAAACCTCCCTGCTAAGAAACAAAACACAAGTTCTGGCACTAATTGATAAAATATGACAATATTTCATCATGTAAATCTATAAATAAAATTTAAAATTATTTAAAATGGGTTCTCGCAACAGTGAAACTCAACTTAGACTTGATTAAGAGGGGAAAAATATGTTTTTTTTTTAATTTAATTTTTTTCTGCTGTCATCTGGAACTTATACATACTTGCCAGGTCTTGATCCTCACTGCATAGAGAGTATTCTGGATTGAGAGGCTCTCGACAATGATATTGGAGACGCACGCGACGCTGTTATCCTTTCCGAGTCCTCCTAAGCTGCCGACATCAGAGATAATCACAGATTTATTAAATGTGGATGTCAAATAATTTATTATAATAATTTAAATAATTACATTAATAGAACTTTCAACTCCCCATATATATATATATATATATATGTATATATATATAGCTTTCACTTGCACACCCCATTCTCCCGCTTTTTTAGGATCATTAATTTATCCTTCACACTTAAAATTAAAACAGTTATTAAAGTAAAAGAATAAAGAAAGTGGGGGGGGGGGAATGAAAGGCATATGGTAATATATATATTTAAAAAAATAAAAAATAAAAAGTGGTATATAATAAATCGTACCATCCCGATCATTAGATCTATGGAAATTATGAGTAGATTAAACTCCAGTGACAGTGTAAAAATCATTGATGACATTAGTTGTAAGCAATAAGCTGACTTTCAGTATGTGGTTACCTAATGCCATGACCTGGGCCACAATTTATGCGATGGACGTGTACGTTAGTACAACCGGTCTGAATAGAGACACAGTCATCTCCTGCAAGTGCACGAATAGAAAATTAGGGAATATTAAAAACAAACATCCTTATGCTTACACTTGCTGGAAAATCAATCGTAACCAACAAAAGTAGACTCAGTGGCCACCTATTTACAGAGAAAGCGGTTGCTTTTTTTTGTTGGGGCTTCTTCCAAGGTAATGGAACTTGGGTTAGTTTTCATGGTCTGCTGTTGTGGCTCTGGCTATTTCCTGCTATATAAATTAAGTCTCTACATGTAACATTCTCTGGGTGCAGACAGGAATTCCACGCCTTCTGTGAAAATTCTACGTAATCGCCCATTAAAGGTTACTTTTGAAATTAGAATACGTACGATGATTTATCTTTTTTCATTTCTTTTTTTGGGGCAACTCGGACATATAGTACATCAGTTGGAATTTTTCAACACGCACCTCCTTAAACAATTGCTTCCTCTTATGTTTTATTGTATAGTGTTGATGCTTTTTCACATATTGCATAACATCTACGCGGCATAAACGATGTAATTAAATTAAGTCTAACAGATTTTAGCATCTGTAGATACAGGAATTCGTTGGTATGGCTCACGTGTGAGTTGTGCACGCTTCACATGACAGTGAAAGTGTCGCGTTTCGAACGCTTAACAACACCAAGCGAGCAATAGAATGGAGGGAAATCGAAAAGGAGGAACCGGTAATCTCAGCAAACTCGTATGTATAGTCCGAGCTCTAATGCTATATTAGCTTAAGGCCGAACGTTAGAATGTGGTCCACTATGAGAACTGACGCACGAGAAAGTATATAAACACAAGACTAATTTTATGATTGGACCTCATGAATAAACAAAAAATAATCTGAGTTTATTCCTTGAAAATCTCAATTGCACACAATCGAGTAAGTAGAGAAAACTCTTTTCTAAATGTGTATATTTTGACAAAGATTGAAAACTAACCTTAAAATGGCCTAAAGGCTATTTATAATCCTTAAGAAAATAATTAACAAGGAAATAAATATGTACATGTGGAAATAAATATATATATACACGTTCGTCATCTGGTTTATACACGGACGTGTATAAGGCCGTGTATGCTTCTGTGGATACTCTTGACACAACACACGGCTGTGCCTTTGAACCGTGTATACGGCCATGTATGTTCCTCCGAAGCTTCTAGACACATTATATGACCTTGTTTTGTAAAAGACATGCCCAATCAGCCGGTGTCAGTTGCGATGTCCACATCAAGAACTGAGAAGAACTGGGAGGTGTTCACCAGGAAAAATGATGAATGACCACCCTTAAATCACTTTGGTCATCAACTATTTAGATTCACTTAATTTTGCTTGTAGCTAATGAAGCTTTGGAAATATTATAATGCATCCAGGAGTCCATAAGGGATCTTGGTGTATGGGTTCAGCTACAAAAGTCCAAAGTGACCCTTATTAATAGTTGAGCTTGCCACCAAGCACTGTTTCGAACCTCTTTAAATTATCCAAAATTAAACTTAATTATTTGAATCTTACCAACTATCCGGATAGTTTTTTCATACTTGTAATAGGAATTTTTATTGGATCAATTCATACTTGATATTGGATCGCTTCAGTAGATAAAATTACTACTTATAAATCATCTAATCTTTTTTATTCTAATCGATACATTGAAAGATTCTTTCTTGTGCTTGGATGAATAATCTGATATATTTCCTAATCACCATTAGTAATTCTAACATGACGCAATAAACCAAGCGTGCCTCCTGCATGCTGTAAATAAATGCACTAGATGGAAGCAATAAAATTACGAGTAAGAACGTGTGAATTTGGCAGAAACAACAATGGATTAGTAGTCATGATGCGGATAATTCTTACCACAACCAATATCAGAATGCTCGATTTCCACGTCCCTTGTGTTCTGGTAGCGAATGCCATCGGTGTTGAACTGTTCTCCGGTGAAGTGATTGTTATGTTTGTGACCTTCACACCACCAGAATTGTCGAACTTTAGATGACACTGGGACTATTCATAATAGTGATGTCGCGAACGGTCACATTGTAGCTTGAATAAAACCTTACAGCCTGTGTTTTGTCGACAGAGGAGTAGCTGATATTTATGATTTTCGGGGAGGCATATTCATAAAATCTATGACCACAAAAAAGCCGATTGGATGATTGATCTCACCGTAGGTTTCATACCAGGGATGTGCTTTGATGATCTCCTCTCCCATAATCAAAATGCAAAATGAGGCACGGTATATGTTATTCAAGTTACTGGAGGCAGATAATAACAGTTTATAATGCCAAAATAGCGTTCGATCGTAGAGTCAATATAGTGATCTTGGGCCAAGTAGACAAAATACATATTAATGATATCTTGATCTGGTTACTCACTATCGTTGGCTGGGACATTATAGTGAAGTGATATAATGCGAGATATATGATAATATTGATAGCTATACAATTTATAGTAAGTTTCTTCACGTACCTGAATGAAACATATCTGAGCCAGAGAGAGACACCACCATTCAGCTCCTTGGCCATCGAAGGCACCTGTGAAGAAAAACGCAAAAACAAAGCTGATCTACTTTATCAAAACTGAAATCCAAACTTTGGAGCAAGAACAAAAGCAAATAAAATTCAGAACAGAGCAACAAAGAGACAGCAATAGCACAACGCAGCAATGCAGCAGCAGAAGCAAGGAAATAGCAATAGTGTACACAAACGTGAAAGCTGCACACTAAATTGCTTATTCTATTCAAATCAAATATATCAAGATTACAATCTAATTTAATAGCTAAAAAATACTTATCCAATTCTACAATGTAAGATTTATGTATAGTAGATAACTAAATAAGCAAAAGAAAAGAAAACAAATCAGAATTAGTATCTTCAACGTCCTCCCTTAATTCTAATTTGGAGGATTCTTCATTCTAAGTAAGTTCCTCAACTTGATAAATGAATTAATCTTCAACAGTTTGGTGAAGATGTCTGCAATTTGATCTTCAGTCTTACAATGTTCCAGCTTGATCACTCCTTTTACAACTTGATCTTTTAGGAAATGATATCTCATATCAATATACTTGCTTCTTCCATGAAAAACTGGATTCTTAGCTAGATTAATTGTAGATATGTTATCTACATAAATCTTCAAAGGAACTTGCAGCTCACATCCAATTTGACTCATTATATTGCTAAGCCAAATCACTTGACATACACATGAAGCCGCTGCTATATACTCAGCTTCACATGTTGATAGAGCAACAATAGATTGCTTCTTTGATGTCCATGGATATGCTGTCTTCCCAAACAAGAAACAATGGCCACTTGTGCTATTTCTTTCATCCAAATCTCCTCCCCAATCACTATCTGAATATCCCACAAGTTCACATTCTTCAGTTGATGTAAAGAATAAACCAAGATCTTGTGTCCCTTTAATGTATCTCATGATCCACTTTGCTGCTTGTAAATGTTGCTGTCGAAGGCATTCCATGAATCTGCTAATTAAGCTTACTGCATAACATATGTTAGGCTTTGTGCAAATGAGATATCTAAGGCTTCCAACAATTTGTTTGAAGTGTGTCGGATCAACACTTCATTCATCACCATCCTTAACCAGCTTTGTACTTGTTTCAATTGGTGTTTGAACTGGTTTTAAGTCTTCCATCTTGTACTTTATCAGCAGCTCACTTGCTTATTTCTTTTGGTTGATGAAGATTCTATCATCCTTCTGAATAACTTCAATGCCAAGGAAATAAGACATAAGGCCGAGATCAGTCATCTTGAACTCATTCTTCATAGACTGCTTGAACTCATTGATCATGTGAAGATTATTTCCTATGAACACTATATCATCAACATAAAGACACAAGATTAGTGAATCTCATAACTATTAACTTTCACATACAAGCCATGATCAGAAGGACATTTTTGAAAACCAGCTTCACTAAGGAGCAAATCAATTCGTTTGTTACATGCTCTTGGTGCCTACTTGAGACCATACAAGGCTTTGTTAAGTTTATACACCTTGTCTTCTTTTCCGCATTGTATGAATCCAGGTGGCTGTTTTACATACACTTCCTCATCAAATGAACCATTAAGGAAAGCTGACTTCACATCCATTTGGTGAATTTTCCATTGTCTTTGAGCAGCCAATGCTATTATCAGACGTACGGTCTCTATTCTTGCAATAGGTGCAAAAATCTCATCATAATCATAACCTTGTCTCTACTCAAATCCCTTTGCAACCAACCTTGCTTTATACCTCTCAACTTTACCATTTGCCTTTACCTTGATCTTGTAAACCCATTTCACATCAATAGCCTTGTGACCTTGCAGAAGATCAGTGAGCTTCCATGTATTGTTGTTCTCAATTGCCATCATCTCTTCATTCATAGCAGTCATCCACTTGGGATTTCTAATTGCTTCTTCGAGTACTACCGGTTCTGCATCTGTAAGGAAGGCAAGATGCACAAGCTCTTCATCATCAATCTCCTCACTAAAGCTTGTTTCAAAATCTTGCAAATATACAAGTAGTCTATGTTCTCTTCTTGGTCTTCCTGTGTCAGTCGCTTAAATTGTACTTCCATTTGTAGCTGATTCCGTTAGATCTTCTGCAATAACATGGATGACACGCTTCTGGGAATCCTCTTGAATATCAGCACTCCACTTCCACATTTCATCTCCAACAAAGGTTACATCACGACTAAGTTTAACCCTCTCATCATTGGGTTATACAGCTTATAGCCACCTTGCTTGTATCCAATGAGTATTGTTTTCTCAACTTTATCATCTAACTTTGTCCTCGTTGCTGCAAGAACATAGACATAGGCAATAGAGCCAAAAACCTTTAGATGCTATACGTTTGACTTAAAACCACTCCAAGCTTCTATAGGAGTTGTATTGGGAACATTCCTAGTAGGTGATCTATTTAGTAAATACACAGCACATGAAACCGCTTCGGCCCAAAAGTTGTTAGGCATTCTTTTGCTTTCAACATGCTTCTTGCCATGTCAAAAATAGTTCGATTCTTCCTTTTAGCTACTCCATTGTGTTGGGGGGTATAGGGAAATGTAGTATTGTGCTATACTCCATGTTGTTCACAATATGTCCTAAACTCATTGGAGATATATTCACCTCCTCCATCACTTCATATTGCTTTGATGTTTAACCACTTTGGTTTTCAACAAACACTTTAAATTTCTTAAAGCAATCTAATACCTTAGCCTTACTTTTCAATAAATAAATCTAAGTTTTTCTTGAAAAATCATCGGTGAATGTTAGAAAGTACCTATTTCCTCCAATCGAGATGGTGTTCATTGGACCGCAGACATCAATATGGACCAGCTCCAAGGGAGATTTTGCTCGTTCCATTGTTTTTTAGAATGGCAATCTGTGGTTCTTGCCAATGATACAAGCTTCACATAGCTGGTCCGGATGTTTGATTCGTGGTAATCCTTTCACCATGTTTTATTTTGCTAACACTTCCAAACTTTGGAAGTTTAGATGTCCAAAGCGAAGATGCCACAACCACGACTCATCATTCCTGATTGCATTCAAACATTTGAATTCTCCCTTGCTAATGTCCATAGAAAACATACGATTCTTAGATAAACAAGTTTTTAGGATCAGCGTACCTTGTTTGTCTCGAATTGTAAATTCATTTCCAGACAAATGCATTTCATAGCCTCTCTTAGCTAGTTAACCCATGCTCAGTAGATTGCTTTTCATATCTAGAACATAGAACACATTAGAAAAGTACTTATGATCTCCATTTTTTAGTGTAATAAGAATTCTTCCTCTCACCATCATCAGGACACATCTGCCATCCCAAACTTCACTTTTGCTTGAAATGTTTCATCAAGCTCAGCAAATAGCTCCTTTCGACCACACATGTGATTCGTACAACTAGTGTCTAAATACTAGGTGTGGCAATCTGATATCTCATTTGACGAAGAGACCATTACCAATGCATGATCACTCTCAACTGATTCTTGATTGCGCATCTCTTGTGCATAGTTTGCAACTGGAGTTCTATCCTTAAGTCTACACTCACTTGCATAATGTCCTCATTTGTGACAGTTGAAGCATTATACATTGAACTTATCGAATCTTCCTCTGCTGCGTCCACGGCCACGCCCTTGCTTGGCGTTGTGATTTGCATTGTGTTGATCTATAGCACCACAGTTCAGATCACTCTTGATTTTGTTGAAGTGATTACCACTTCGTCCTCTTCCTCTACCACAAAAGTTTCCATGTCGTTGGTAGGAATTCCCTATGGAGATTTGCGATTGAAAGGCTTGCTCAATTGGTTTATCCAACTTGTTTTCATTCATCCTTTGTTCATGTGCTCGTAGTGAACCAGACAACAGCTTAACTGTCATAGTTGACAGATCATGGCTCTCTTCTATTGCTATTACGATGTGCTCAAATCTCGGATGCAATGTTCTCAGGATCTTCTCAACCTTGCTTTGTTCGGAAAAGGTCTCACCATTCATTTTCATGTTATTTGTCAACATGATCTCCATTTTTTGCAGTAGCTCATATTGTCGTCTCAAAGTTTGGAGGCGTACCCTTTTGATCCTTTTATCACCTTCGTATGAAGTAGACAAGATATTTCACGCCTCATTGGATGTGGTGGCTCCTTCAATTTGTTCAAACGTTTCATCATTCATTCCTTGATGAATGAAGTATAACGCGTTCTTATCTTTCTTTCTTAGATTGTGATTTGCTGCCCTTTGCGCATCGTTCGCATTTTCTGCCAATGCAAGCACCCCATTCTCCACCACTTCAAGTAGATCATGATACTCGGATAGGACCTTCATCTAAACACACCAACGGTTGTAGTTCTTCTCATCTAGAATAGGTACTGATAGTTGAATTGTGTTGTTCATTGTGGTTCTTATACCAATTGAAGAAAAACGCAAAAACAAATTGATCTACTTCATCAAAACTGAAATCCAAACTTTGGAGTAAAAACAAAAGCAAATAAAATTCGGAACAAAGCAACAAAGAGATAGCAATAGCAGAACGCAGCAGCAGAAGCAAGGAAATAGCAACAGCGTACACAAAGGTGAAAGCCACACACTAAATTGCTTATTCCATTCAAATTAAATATATCAATATTATAATCTGATTTAATAGCTAAAAAAATAGAACTAATTAGTGATTTTAGGATAATATGTTTATCCTTATTCAATCATACTTATCCAATCCTACAATGTAAGATTTATGTGTAATAGATAACTATATAAGCAAAAGAAAAGAAAACAAATCAGAATTAGTATCTTCAACAACCTGAACCTAAGATCGTGAAGTTGCTGACCCATTTGATATTAATCCACCGAAACAAACTTGATTTTGCCCATGAAACCACTTTCGGAGGGGCTAATACTGTTCCATCAATCTGCAAGATAAGCGCGAAACTGCAGATGAGATTAATTTTCCATACAGTGTCAATCGAAAAAAGACAGTAGTAAGAAAGGCACACAAGGGCCTTGAAGTGTAATGGGCTTGATAAGGAACTTGAATCCTTGAGGGATTTCCACAGTAGCAGAAGGAACCTTGCAATCAGCTTTCCGTGCTCCTCGTAATGCCTGCTTATAAATAATCAAACTTAAATGTATACTAACGGGATCTGGTACATATGTATGTGCTGCTAAGGAATAAAAGCAACTCAATCTATAAATTGTCTCCAAAAATATTCTGAACTATTTCATTTTATAACTGGATGTAAACCTGGAACACATGACATTATGCAATATAGGTAATATGTAACAGTTCCATTGATTACCCCAAATTTGTTTAGTCCTAGGATAGGTTTTCTTATTTTCTTCAACATTTCATCCAAGTAATTATGGCAATCACGGACCTTAGAATCATCGGAAACTCCATTCCCTTTGGCTCTAAATGACATAACATTAAATATGTTTGGCTGAGTAGGAGAAGGAACATAACTTGGCGATGCTATACCGGGAGCATTGCTATTATCATCACTTCCATTTTTGCTTTCCTTGCCCTTACCAGTGCGAGTTCTCCGTCTTTGATGCTTGTGATGAGACCTGCCCTTTTTCAGGTGAGGGTGCCGCTTGGCATCAGTCGAAATTACAGAGAATGTAAAGAGCAAAATGGTTAGGAATATGAGAGGAAGAAGAGGGAACGAACTTCTATTCTGCTTCATTGGAAGTGAAAGGGAATGTGTGTTTGTCAGTGTGTGTGTGTGGGTGTCACTTTGCGAGTGATGGATGCGCATTCGTGTGTATCATGTGGGTAGTTATAGACAGTTGAAGGGACGGATGATTACCAAAGTAGCCCTTACCTAAATGAAAACTTTTCACTTTTCACTTGTATTGCTTAGTATTTGGTTGTTTATTAGTACAGAGCAGCCTTTCATCGGAGTAAATGTAGTTTGTAGTGCATGAACTAGTATAATACCAATCGCTTATGTGCTGGGGAAAACATTTGCTTAGGTCCGATTCTTTTGAAGTATTTGATTGTGACCTGGATCAAATAAAATTTTGATATTTTGTTTAATTTGCATAATGAACAAAATCATTAGACAAAAGAAATCTTAGAATACTAGATAAAATTTTAAAAAAATTTTATTATATATTTTATAATGCAAAAATTTATTTCACTAGATAAAATAAATATATTCTCAAATACCCTAAAAATAATTCTATATTATAATCACTCTTTTTGTTATTTTATTCATATTAGAGCTCTTCCAATAAGTTCAAATATTAATACTAAAAATAACCTTATATCATTATAAAAATTTATATTATGTACTACTCAAATCAAATATAATACAAAAAAAAAATATATTGCACAATTTTTCTTATATATTATTATCCTATTCTCCTTATGCTATCAATTACACTAGCCAAATGTTACTTTGCCCATATGGAGCATAATTTTCTTGCGCGGATTGAATCCTTGCGTGATCAACTAACCAATTCAAGTATTATTTCCTTCTAGCTATAGCATTTGGAGTTTTTTCTTCTCACTATTTCTCTCTAGCGTATAGCATGCATATTGCAATGCATAAGACGTTCTAAATGTCTCAAAAGCTATAGCTTAGCAGATAAAGTCAGGGTGTAAACAAATCTAATTGAGCCAATAAAACATTGAATGCAAGCTCACTAAAAATATAAAGTTTAAACTGCATGCAATCTCGATTAAGTACAATATCATGAACTTGAATTAAACCGATAAAATCCTTAACAAATTCAAGCTTAATTATATTGAACTTGGTTCAATAAAGTTCATTTAAGCTTATTTACTGAAAATGTTTTTATTTTATTTTATCTTATCTAAATATTATCAATTTCACAACATGATTTTCACTTTATATAATTCAAACTCGATTCAACTTACAATTTTGTAAAACCAAATATCATAAAACTTGAAATCAACTCGATAAATTACTTGAATTATAAGTTGAAACTCAATTACAATGGAATCAAAGTCAGAATAAATATTAATCAAAATTCATATGGCATGCTAATAGATTTGAATCATTAAACATCTAAGTTTATCAGCTTTAAGCTTATTGTGCTAGGAGAAATAAGTATAAGACGATGATGGTAAAGATATGTTAGGAAAAAAAGGTTTTGGATATATGACTTTACTATAATAATTAGAGATCCCCTTAAAATGATGCGTAATAGATTCCACAATTATCAAAAATGGTACATAAATTAGAAGGTTTTCCTCACTTAAAAGACCAAATTGCCATTGATTATCTTGTCTACATTTTTGCTAAGAAGGGCCTCTTTTGTGAGTACATACAAAACGACAGAAGCGAATAGCATTAGGAACAAAAGATATACCGGACGAGACATGGTTAAGATAGTGTGACCTAAAATGCTAAATTTCTTAGCATATCCATTCATAAAAATGCACATTACTTTCCTACAAACAAAAGTCAAGAACCCCAAGAGCGTGAAGCAACAAAGGGACCACATCACCAAGAGGTCAGATACATTTAATAAATCCTCTTTTTAATGGACAGTCCAGAGTAAAAACACAAAGCTGGAAGATAGGTGGTCCCAGGTTCTTAGTTTCAGAGCCCTGTCTCCTACCAATGTAGCCCTTACCTAAATGAAAACTTTTCACCATTCACTTACATTGCTTAGTATATCGTTGTTTGTTATGCAGAGTCACCTTTCGTCGGAATAAATGTAGTTTGTAATGCATGAACTAGTGTAATACTAACAGCTTTTATGCTTGGGAAGATAAATGTTTAGGTCCGATCCTTTGCCCATAACGACCGGAATATTCTTGCGTGGATTGAATCCTTATACATACAACCCAAACGGTACAATTTGTGGTTTGTCATTGAATTGTAATGGTCTATGTTCTCCGCGTATCAATAGTATGAGAATTGACGTAGCGTAGGAAGCGTAAAGTACGAGACCAATTCTAGGATTGGACCTCATGAAATAAATAAAGAATAATATTAGTTTATTTCTTAAAATTCTCAATTGCGCACAATCGAGGAAACAGAGAAAATTCTTCTCCAAGTGTCTGTAATTCGATATATGATAAAAAATAACCCTAAAAATGACCTATGAAACTATATATAGTCCTTAGGGAAACAGTTAAAAAGGGAAATATATATGTACACGTGAGAATATATATATTATATATATATATGCACGTTCGTCATTAGCTTATGCTTGTCTGCAGCTTTCTTTCAATCTTCTCTTTCACTTCAAATGCCACAACCTGATGTTGTTTAGCCATGTGTTTTGTAGCTACATTAGACTCTACACCTTTGGGCAAGAGAGCTAAATCCAATGCGTGAGATGGCGCTTTTATATAGACCACTGAAAAAGGAGATTTTCCAGTAGTTCTGTGGATGGAATTGTTGTAAGCAAATTCAGCTTGAGAAAGCGCCAAATCCCATTGTCTTGGCTTCTCTCCACAAATGCTTCATATTAAGTTGCCAAGGGTCCTGTTCGTCACCTCCGTCTGCCCATCAGTTTGAGGGTGAGCGATACTACTAAAATTGAGTGAGGAATTGAACATGTATCATAGTGTCCTCCAGAAGTGACTAAGAAACCTAGTATCTCTATCTGATGTAATAGACTTGGGAACCCCGTGCAACCTGACCAACTCCTTGAAGAATAACTTGGCAACACCCTGTGCATCAGATGTCTTCTTGCAAGGGATGAAGTGAGCCATCTTGAAGAACCTGTCTACAACCACAAAAACAGTGTCAACACCTCGTTAGGTACAAGGCAAACCTAAAACGAAATCCATAGATAGATCATCCCAGATATTCTCAGGTATGGGTAGCGGAGTATACAACCCAGTGTTCTGATAATGTCCTTTAGATGTCTGATAGATGTAATACCTTTGCACAATTCTCTCCACATCTCTTTTCAGTTGAGGCCAATGATATCTTGCAGCCACTGTTGCCAAAGTCTTATCTCGCCCCAGATGTCCTACTAATTCTCCTCCATGTAGGTCCCTAATCAACTTTTCCCTCAAAGATGATTCAAGAATACAAAGTTGATTTCCTTTTATTAAGTAACCCTCCAAGATATAATAACTGTCACTAGGCTCTTGATCGATACACTTCTTCCATATTGTCCCGAAATCCACATCCTCCTCATATAGTTCCTTCATCTGCTCAAAACCTACCACTTCAGCCTTCATGGTGATCAATAAATCAACTCTCCTACTCAATGTGTCTGCTACCTTATTTTAAACTCTAGATTTGTGCATCAAGCGGAATGAAAACTTTTGTAGAAATTGGATCTATCTAGCATGCATGTCTTTATATATGCGTGTCTGACTACTTAGATGTTTTAGAGCTACACAATCTGAATACAGGATAAATTCTTTCCCTACCAAATAATGTTCCCACATCCTCAGAGCTCTAACCACGGAATAGAACTCTTTATCATAAGTGGACCAACTCCTCCTAGCTTCATAGAGCTTCTCACTATGAAAGGCCACAGGTCTCTTCTCCTAAGATAACACTGCTCTAATACCTACCACACTGGCATCACAGTCTACCTCAAATAATTTGTCAAAGTCTGGTAACGCTAACACTGGCGCACTACACAATCTCTCCTTTAACACAGAAAACCCAAACTCAGCTTCTTCACCCCATTGAAACTTCCCCTTTTTCAGGCACTCAGTCAGTGGGGCAGTAACAGTACTGAAATGCCGTATAAAGTGCCTATAAAATCCCACCAACCCCAAAAAGTTCCTCAACTCAATTACCATCTTGGGAGTAGGCCAATCTCTAATAGCCCTTACTTTTTCTTCATCCACCATTATTCCCTCACCACTCACTACAAAACCCAAGAATAGCAACTTCTTTGACATAAATATGCACTTCTTGAGATTGGCATAAAGCTTATTCTCCTTCAGCACAATTAATACACTTCTCAAATGCACTAAGTGCTCATCCTCAGTCTTACTATATATTAAAATATCATCAAAATACACCACTACAAATCTACCAATAAAAGGCTTAAGTACCTGATTCATTACACGCATGAAGGTACTAGGTGCATTACTGAGGCCGAATGGCATAACCAACCATTCATATAATCCTTCCTTCTTCTTGAAAGCGGTTTTCCATTCATCCCTAAGTCTGACTCGGATCTGATGGTATCCACTCCTAAGATCCACCTTCGAAAATATCACCGCTCCACTCAGCCTATCCAACATGTCCTCAATGCGAAGAATTGGGAATTTATACCCAATTGTAATTTTGTTGATTGCACGGCTGTCTACGCACATCCTCCAACTACCATCCTTCTTTGGTGTCAATAGCGCCGAAACAGCACATGGGCTCATGCTATCCCTGATAAATCCTTTGTCCAGTAACTCCTGCACTTTCTCCTGTAAGACCTCAGTCTCCTTGGGGCTCATCCTATAGTGAGGGAGATTAAGAAGACTAACCCCAGACACCAAATCAATATGGTGTTGGATGTCACGCAATAGAGGTAATCCCTCTGGTAGATCTTCTGGCACTACCTCTTTGAACTCTTCTAACACCCCTTTTACACCTTTCGAAACCTCCTCACTACTCACATCTTCTCCAGCATTCTTCACGACAAGTGCATGCATCACTCGGGATTCTTTCATGTCCTTAACCATCTCCTTCTCTAACTGAGTGATTGTCAGAAAGGATTTTCCTCCAGCCCTTTGTGTTTTGGGTCGTTTATCCGTCAAAGGCAGCAATGTGTATTCCACACCCCCTTTCTCCAACTTATACTTATTTTCTTTTCCAGCATGTTGGGCATCCACATTAAACTGCCATGGTTGCCCAAATAACAAATGGCAGGCATTCATATCGACAATGTCACAATAGACTTCATCCTGATATTTACCTATAGAG
Organism: Laguncularia racemosa; assembly: GCA_037954665.1. Taxonomy (NCBI): domain Eukaryota; kingdom Viridiplantae; phylum Streptophyta; class Magnoliopsida; order Myrtales; family Combretaceae; genus Laguncularia; species Laguncularia racemosa. The sequence continues at coordinate 1,739,966 of JBBMOL010000066.1, forward strand.
AAGGGAACCCGACACCTCTCCTTCACCTCAATCCGCTCTGCTGCCTTAATCCACCCTATGGTGTAAGGGTTCCGATGTTTCTCTACTGGCAGTTGGAGTTAATTTACCACCTCTCTCTCGATTATATTCTCACAACTCCCACTATCAACAATCAGGTCGAACACTCTCCCACCAATTGTGCACCTAGTGCGGAACAACTGGTGTAGCTGCGAACTACCCTCCTGCTTTGGTGCCAACATCATCCTTCTAATCACATAGCTCGGCTCCACCCCATCATCAACCTCATCATAATACTCATCCTCACCATCCAGTTCACAGCACACTTCCTCGTCTTCCTCCCTTTCGACAATATTTATAGTCCGTCGAATCGGACATTCGTTGGATCGATGCCCCGGTTGATTACACCTATAACACTTCCCCAGAATTGGCTTAGCATACGGATTACTTTACCTTAGGGTCTCTTTGATTTCAAGAGGTTTCTTTCCTTCAGCCTTATCTTCCTTCTTCTCTATCCCTCCAGCAGGCTTCTTAACTATTCCTCTATTCCTTTCACCAGCCACCCGGTTGCCACTGCCAACACTATCATACCCATAATTCCTCTTGCCCCCACCAAGCCTAGTATTTTGCTCTTGAATCATTATCTTAGTTCTAAGGGCCAAATTCTTTGCCTCGTTTACAGTTCTAAATACCGTCACCCCAATTTTATCCCTAATCTAGGGCTTCAACCCGTCGACAAATCGCGCTACTTGCTAACCCTCGGTCTCCCTCAGATCATTCTTCTCCGCCAATCTCATGAACTCGGCGGTATATTCATGCACCGTCCTTTGTCCCTAACGGTAGCGTTGGTACTACTGGAAGAGAATCTGCTCATAGTCGAGTAGTAGAAAATCCCTCTGCAGCAGGTTCTTCATGCGGTACCATGTTCTTATTGGTTGCTTTCCCTCTTTCTGTCTCTTGTTCTACAAATGATCCCACCATGTAGATGCCCCTCCTTTCAGCCTACAGGCAACCAACCTCACCCTCCTATCCTCGGGTATCTCCATATAGTTGAAGAATCTATAAACTTCTACAAGCCAATTAAGGAAATCTTTTATATTAAGATTACCATTAAACGATGGAATATCTACCTTGAGACGGAAATCACCGCCATCTGCTTGATCGTATCCTTGGTAGTTTCTTCGATATTCACCACCATACTCCTGATCAATTCTGTTGTCAATCCCGTGGTATCTTCCACCATCAACACCACCTCTCCTCTGTTGTTGCCCTCTCCTCTGTAGAAATCACCCTCTTCCTTAGAAGAACTCTCATCTAGCCATTGATTCCATCGATTTGCAGTTGCAGGTTAATTGATAGGACCACCACGAGCAACTGCTACCCTTGGTCGATCTTCACCAACATTCCTATTTCCGTTGTGGCCCACTACCATGGCGTCGAAACGCGTAATCAGATCCTCCAAGCACTGCTCTACACGCCCGAGCCTCTATCCATGGCTTCGACCACTGTCCTTGGAGCCCATTGATTGACTCCTTGAACTTCCGCATCCCGATCTAGGTCGAGAACGCGACCGTCGTCAACACCGTCGTTAGCCGACATCTTCGTAGGAAATTGCCTTGCTTTGATATCAACTGACGCATCATAAGAAGCGTAAAGCACGAGACCAATTCTAGGATTGGACCTCACGAATAAACAAAGAACAATCTTAGTTTATTCATTGAAATTCTTAATTGCGCACAATCGAGGAAACAGAGAAAATTCTTCTCCAAGTGTCTGTAATTCAATATATGATAAAAGATAACCTTAAAAATGACTTAGGAAACTATATATAGTCCTTAGGGAAACAGTTAAAAAAGGAAATATATATGTACACGTGGGAATATATATATATGCACGTTCGTCATGTGGCTTATACACGGCTATGTATAAAACCGTGTATATTTCTGTGGGTCCTTCAGACTCAACACACGGCCGTGCCTTCGTGCCGTGTATAAAGCCGTGTATGTTACTGTAAATCTACCAGACTCAACACACAGCCATGCTTGGTGCGTGTATAAGACCGTGTATGTTTATGTGGAGCTTCCAGACACATTACACGGCCATGCCTTGTAAAAGACACGCCTAATCAACCGGTGTTAGCTGTGATGTCCACATCAAGAATGCTTTTCAAAACCTATTACACTTGATACTTGTGTAGCATATTACACATTATTGGATAGGTTGTATATTATTGTATACCGTATCTTACAAGATCAATGCAAATTCTAAATTTTTACAATATGTTCTCAAAAATTAAGTTAAATACAATATATACCATCATTTTAAATTCTAGGAAATCTATACTCTCTTACTAAATTGCAGGATATACTCTATCCATTATATAAAATAACCTTATAATTTTAATCAATAAAGAGAGTGAAAATCTATGTGATCTACCCCATGTTTTTTTGTCCACCGCACAGCTCCTTAACGAATTTTGTTATTATTTTATGTTTTCCATTAATCATTGCAATGGTTATAGCTGCTGGAATTGGAGTTGTGGTTTATTTGGTAACGATATTTCACTTGTATTGCAAAAATTATTAATTTTGAGCGTGATCAACTAAACAATTCAAGTATTATTTCTTTCTAGCTATAGCAATTGGAGTTTTTTCTTTTAAATTATAAACATAAATAAGAAATTTGTAGATTTTATTGGATAGCTTCTAACGGACAGGTTTTATTAAATACAAAGTTTAAGACAGTTCTAACTTTTAATAGATATTGGATAAGCTCTAGCTACACCTCTTGAATACAGGGCAGGAATAGGATTATTTACTCTACTCGTCCTATAATCTATCATGCCCAATCAATAGGCATATAGCACACGGCAAACTGTTCATGATCGAGTTCAAATGTAGCAGTTGAAGGACAAAAATGAACTGGTAAAGAGATTGATCTGAAATTTTACCTAGGCTATTATCATAGAAGCAATATTTTCATCCTACGACCCCTTAGGGATCGCTCAATATCATTATCATCAATACTATAGATAGAAAGAAAGTTTTAAAGCATTTGGGTTTGTGCCAATTGACACACAAAGGTTGGAGAAGGGAAGAGAGAAAAAAGAAAAGAGGGAAAGGTGAAAAAAGAAGAAGGTAAAACTAAGAAATCTGAAGAAAATACAAAATTAAGACTAGAAATCCAAAATAATTTAGCTTTTAAATAGCCTAATTGTCTCGGAAGGAGGTAAAGACTATCCTTCCTAACTATATTAATAGAAAATCAATTACAAGCTCATAAAGAAGAAATGCCCAATGTATCAAGGTTTAATAAAGCTATAAAAAAATTATCTAAACCATTGGAATCTATAAAAATAACATCGTCCCAGCATAAGCGAGCTTGTTTATTAACTAAGTAATCTGCTACAGAGTTAGCTTGTCCACATATATGCTCCAAAGATGTAGCTATATGTACACATTGAACCTAATAAGTTTAATCCCGATGAAAGCAATGTTGCCTAAGCCAATAAATTGATAACTTAGAGTCACATTCCACCTGAAATCTGCTACTATTTACAAATTTTTAATCGGTGCCGTACTGCCATCAGCTCTACCTTTTCAATACTTGCATCACCTCAAATTTTTCCAGGAATCATCATTATTAGAAAGTTACTTGAACAGTTGCTTAGAGTACCACGATAATATTTTAAACAATTCTTCTTTTTAAATATTTCTTCACTTAGTAATTCTTTAAAAATTTTATGGATACCATGTTTTCAAGTAATAATAATAATAATAATAATAAAGCAACTTGCTTTTAGAGTTGCTTAGTAGAACAACTCAAGTTTCGGTTTTTTATGTTAAGTAACTTGAGTTACTTTTTGACAAAACAAGGTTGCTTGGCATAGGAATTTGGACCGAGCAACCCTAATAAAGATGTTTCAATAGTTTCTTAAGACCTTAAAACGAAGTACACAAAATATTACCATACTTCTTGTTAGGGATTGTTGTGCTTATGTTAGGTTAGTTATAGCTTGAAAGGTTATAGTTTGATAAATTAGAAAGTGATAGAATCTAATAGAAAACTTGAGCATGTTTTTCCAAAAAAAAAAGAAAGAAAATTATCTGTGTAAAATCAAAGTCAACGTGACATGAACCTCACCTTTATTATGAATTATTGTTTAGTTTATTTGTCTAAGTTTTGAACTTTACGTAGTTTTTTTTTTTTTTGGATAGAACTCCTTAAGTTTTTGCAAGATAAAGTACCTTCAAATAGTAGCATAGTAATTGCCTAAAGCGCTTGCAACTTAACCTTTATCAAGCTGTTTCCTTATATTGTGATTACGAGTCAATCCAATCCCTTGCTAACTCCTCTTTCACTTTCTTCTCACTATTTTCTCTCTAGCATATAGCATGTATATTGTAATGCATAAGACATTCTAAATGTCTCAAAATCTATACACTTCAATAAAAGGCATAAATAAACATATTCCGATTGGTATAGCCCATAAGACTCCCAAATTTATTTAATTGATAAACTTTTGATTTTTTGTGTTAGGCACTTATTTAATTGATATTATACTTACTAAACTTTTGAAAAAATAAAGTTTAGGATGTAAACAAATCTAATAAAGGCAATAAAACATTGAATGCAAACTCACAAGAAAATACAAAGTTTAAGTTGCATGCAATCTCAATTGGGTATAGTATCATGAACTCGAACTAAACCAATAAAGTACTTAACAAACTCAAGCTTGATCAAATTGAGATTGATTCAATAAATTTATTATATATATATATATATAATCTAAATATTATCAATATCACAGCTTAGCTTTCACTTTTTATGAATTCGAGTTTGACTCAATTTATAATTTTGTGAAACTAAATATGATGACACTTGAAATTGATTCAATAAGCTACTTGAATCAATCAAGTTGAAACTTAATTACAATGGAATCAAAGTTAGAATAAATATTAATCAAAATTCATATAACATAATAATAGATTTGGCTTATTAAACATCTAAGTGTATTAATTTTGAGCTTATTGTACTATACTTAAAACTGGAAGAAACATACTAGGAGAAATAAGTATAAGACAATGACTATAAAGATAAGTTCAGGGGAAAAAAAAAGTTTTGGATATACAACTCCACTATAATAATTAGAGACGCCCTTAAAGTGATGCGTAATGAATTCCACAATTACCAAAATGGCACATAAATAATTGGAAGGTTTTCCTCACTTAAAACACCAAATTTCCATTAATTATGTTGTTTACATTTTTGCTAAGAAGGGTCTCTTTTGTAATTATATACAAAATAACAGAGGAGAATGGCATTAGGCCCAAAAGACATGCCGCACAAGACATAGTTAAGATAATATGACCGAAAATGCTAAATTTCTTAGCATATCCTCTAGTAAAAATGCACATTGCTTTTCCTATATACAAAACTCAAGAACCCCAAGAGCGTGAAGCAGCAAAGGGTCCGCATCACCAAGAGGTCGGAGACATTTAATAAATCCTCTTTTTAATGGACAATCCAAGGTAGAAACAAAAAGTTGGATGGTAGGTGGTCCCTGGTTCTTAGTTTCAGAGCCTCGTCTCATACCATACTTGGGTTGGCCAGCATGGAGTTGGAGGGCACTAATCGCCATTACAACACCTTCACTTCCAATTATATAATGGCTTTCACCAAGCGTTTTCGGCTACTTGTTAAAGGTCTACATACAGAAACATATGTTTGGTGTTATGTACTAATATTATTTGAGCAGTACATATTAATATTTTTATGGTAGTGTTTGATTATCATAATTGAATAGTATAAGAAGAATTGGACGACATTGTATAAGAAGAATGATATAATATAATACTTTTATATCATGTTTAGCTTATATAGTATAAAACATGAAATTTTATAATAATATAGGATTATTTTTAGTATATACAAGAAAACTCATTGAAAAAACTTTGATATAAGTACAATAATAAAAAGAATAATGATGTTATAGAGTTATTTTTTTATTTTAGTTTTGATTTTTCACTTATTTTGTTTAGTAAAATAAATTTTTGTACCGGAATATGGTATAATTTTTTTAGATTTTACCTAATACCTTGATATCTCTTTTGTCAAATAACTTAGTTTATTATACAAACTAAATAAAAAGTTGAGGATTTTGTTCCGTCAGTACTTATTGGTAACCAAATGTTATTTATGAATTTCATATTTTCTTCTCAAGATAAATCACAATGTATTTGTTAGGTAGTTCTGTGAAGAATTCTTAAATCTTATGCTTTCCTAAGCAAAGTTACGTGGTATAAAACCATTTAATCATCCGTTGCCGACCTGGTGAAAAGAGTCTCAAAAAGTGGATAAAATGAGTCCTCTGCATGAAAGTTTGGTCAGGTTTTAGTTTATTGGTATATGTCTCTGTGAAGTATAAAGGCCCTTTTATTTAGCATCCTTTTTAGTGCAACTTTTCGATAAATAGAAAGTGCCGCGCATGTTCTTCTGTTAAGGTAGGGTCAAAAAGAGTTAGCCAGCGAGTTTCTTATTGGGCGGATGCTATATGCAAGATTATTGGTTACATTGTGACTTGGAAGGCTATCAATAATAGGTAGTTTCCCTACCATGCTTTGGGACATGATTAGAGGAAATTCCGGCAAAAAGTATTTAGAATAATCGGCTCGGGTGTTTTAATAATTTTCAGTCGACTTGTCTAAATATTTCAGATGCACTAGGATAGAAGGCCTTGCTGAAAACAGGCAAGCTATTTATGAGTTATTTGGTGCATATTTGTTGGATTTCATAGGACTAATCCAACCCTTCCGTGACTAGACGAGATGGTTGTGACGCTTGATTTATTTCCATTTTGCTAGTGATAGTTCCTAGAAAAGTTCTTATGAGACATTTAATTTGTATAATTTTCTGGAGTTGAGTCATCATTCTTATCTTACATTAAGAAGAGGGCTAGAATTAAGTACTTAAAATTTATCCAAATGTGGTAATGGACTACACTATACACCAAAGCAATCTTATCAATATTTAGCTTTCCGTAATAGATATTACTCGATTAGACCCATCTCCATGCTTAAACCGTGACTCTATTTCCTTGTAAACTCATATTCAAATTAATTCACAAGTTGAGCTTAAGAAGTAATGTGATTGATGTTGTGATTATGATTTGAACATGTGATAGAGTGAATTGCCTTGATCAATTTGATTGAACTATGTGCTATGACTTCTCTTGTGTTTTCTAATGTTATATGGAATGTGGATTGTTGCATAATAATTGATTAGTCACCTAAAAAGTAATCCAACCTAAAAACATGTGGTTAAGCTAAAACTCGATATGTATAATGTAACATCTGTATATTGATTAAAGGCTATTATTGTCATAAGGTAAAGAGATAGATTTGAGAGCACGACACAAATTAAACTAATTCCTATTTTGCATGTTTGAGGTTGTATTAAGCACAATATCATTATGTCCAACAATCTTAAGGACTATGGAGTCCATAAACAATGCGCCAGCAGATGACACCAATTTTGTGGTTATCACTCCTACTACTTTGCCTTCTACTACTAACATCAGCAGTGTCTAGCCACCTTCAGTTGTATCCATTATGTCTAGCTCATCATATGCCAACCATTTCCTTATCTCCAAGATCGAGGTATTGGGTGACAAAAACTTCAAGAAATGGCAAGAAATGTTGTTTTTCCGTTCTAGACATGCAGAGTGTCGTAGTTACTTAGACTAAACTGAAATTGATTCCAACAAAATCAAACTACAATTGCATGTTAACAAGATATGTAGACATTCAATCTTTAGTATCTTATCTAATGAATTGATTTATGTCTGTTGCATATAAAGAAACAAAACACATGGAAGTCAATGGTGTTGAAGTACACAGCTAAAGACGGCAACAAACAAAAATTTAGTAGAGTCAACTTTTACCTTTGGTTTCGGGATAAATAAATAAAAATAAAAAACAAAAACAAAAAGGCTTTATCGTTGGGAGATGGTAGACAAGAAAGAAGTCAGGGCTTAAATTAAGGAGTATTACAAACTACTTGAAGCAGAGGCGGATTTAGGGAGGGCCAAAGGGGCCTTGGCCTGCTAAACTTGGAAAAAATTAATTATAATTAATTATAATTTTTTAAAATAAAAATTATATATATGATATATATTTTATAAGAGAAATTAGTAATAAAATATAGTATATAGTTTATGTAAATATTTTTATATTAAAGGTCATGGATTCAATTCTCATTTTAGTTTTTTTCAAATTGTATTTATTATTTTAATGACATTCTCTTTTTACATCTTTCTTTTATTTTATTTTTTTTCACAATAACTAATAGTATTAAATTTCATTCATTTTTAAATTACAATAGACTAACTAAATTATCTTAAGTTGCTAAGTAGTATATCATAAATAATAATTATATTAATACTACAAATATTTTAGCCTTATTCCATAAAATATTAGTAAATAATAACAATTATATCACTTGATTATTTTTCTTAAAATTAATATTATGAAAATAAATATGGATTTTTGAATGACTAATTACGTAAGTAATCATATAAAATTGATAATTTTTATAACATTATTAATGATATAATTTCATAGATATAATTTTTTATTTAAATATTTTTGTATTATATTTCTATCAATAATAATTTTTATTAAATATTATAAAATATTGTGTTACTTACAAAATCTCTTTTTATATATATAATATGTATATTGTAATTTTAATTTAAATATAGTAAATATGACCATTTATTCTCATGTTTTTGCGTCCCCACCGGACTCAAAGATTTGGAGGCTAACAAACGTATCAATGTAGAGATAGCATGGTGAGAAATGACAATCTCGTTAAGCCAAGGGCAAATCTAGTTGATATAAATGATGATATTATTGCTTTAATCATTTCTCAAGCGAATATAAAGAAGAGTGGTAGATGTTGGTGCTACCAATCGTAAAGAAATCTTTTACATCTTATTCACTAGTAGGGGATTGTGAAGAATCTATGTAACTTAGAAAATCTAAAACTAATCAAGTTTTAAGGAAAGGAAAGGAAAGGCTCTTTTTAAACTCACATCTAGCAAACTTCATCAATGATTGAGGTGCTGCATGTTCTTAATATGAGAGAAGGCCTAATTTCTGTATTACTATTGAAAAAGTTCTAAAAACTAAAAATAATAATGTATTTACCTGTAATTTTACTCTTAGTCACTTTATTTATCCGTGTTTTACTCCGTCATGTAACCATACTTTAAAGTGATTGGGCGTTGAACAAACACTCTTGCCGTTGAGCAAGGCGAGGAGAACTGGACCGAAGAGTCGATTTCTAGACAGATCTAATGACTGGAGGTTCGGTAACTTTCCGATACTAGAGGAGATCCTACCCATCAAGCTGTTATTCGAGAAGACTATGTCTGTAAGCTCCATAACTCATGGATTAGTCATTGGGTTTTGTGAGGTTTCCAATGGATTCTGAAAGTCTTCTTGCCAATTTGTTCTCAGACAATCGGCAAAATACTAGATACCTTAGTCTTGAAATTGAAGATGCTATACGGCTTCAATGTTATTTACAGGGGATTAAATTTAGCCATCTGTCCCGTGATCTTTGTTCGATCTATTTGCCTCATGATATTTGTTCCATCTATTTGCAATTTAGCCATTTGTCTCTGCGGGCTATGAAACTGATTTCTTATTAGCTTCCATTTCTTCATTTTGAAATCCTGACCTTTCTGATGCATATTTTTCTTTCCAACAGTGTAAGTTGCATAATTATACACTGCAGTGCTTTGGATTTCTGCGTCCTAGTTAGAGTCAAGTCGTCTCTTAAGTCATTCTTTAAGTGCGAACTTACGGTAACGTTGGTGCGAATTAAAAATGTGTAGGAGGACTTTATAGAAGATTCCATTCTAGAAACGAGTGGGAGATTTATTTGAAGTCTACACTAAATATTGACTATTGGAACGTCAGTACTCGTATTGTAGGTTATAGGGCTTCGCAGTAATTTTTTAACTTAATGATAGATATTAAAACTCAAACACGGGCAAGATATTAGGCACAAATAGAACGATACTATTGACTATTGCGTGGAGATAAAATATTAAGTTAATATTTACATATCCGTAAAGCGCTGCAACACTGTTTCACCATATATAACGGCAGCTGAAGTCTGTGGAGATGGAAGTCTAAATTTTTCTCTATTTTGAAGCTTTTCCTTATCAAGAGAAAAGAAGTGAAAAACGTTTTTATTAACAGGCCCGTTGTTATCCCTAAACTATAATTGAGAAATTGCGCCGAACAAGAAAGAAGATCGAGTCCTGCGAGATCTACATGCCAATTGCCAATAACCAAACAAGCTAACTTCCTCATGTGAGACAAAGAAACCTGTTATAGCACACTGCTACAGCACAAGACGGGATACATCATCGTGCTCCATGGGATTTGCCTAATAGAGCTACTCCTGCAAAACTTTGAGTCTCATATGCAACATAGGATAACCATCCGAGGAGTGTCAGACCCACAAAGACTGCCTAAAATGCTTTAGTTATACATTTTCTGATAAATATCATAAGAAGAAGTACAGATTTCTGACTTTTTTAATGACTTCCCAAAACTAATTTTTTTTTTAAAAAAGAACCCCTTACTATACAGTAAAATAGAACCTATAATTGGCATAAACTATAATTTAAAAAATTTCTATTAGCTTTACATCTCCCAACCAACTGCTATTATTGACATTAGCTAGAGCCTAACTCAATTGGCTTCAAAATTTGGGTACCAATGAGTCATTTTGGAATCTAACCCATCCAATTGCTTCAGCTATCTCCGCAAAGTTAAGTGTGATACAAATGAGCCAAACCTTACACGGAGTGAATATTAGAAAATTCAGTATTTTACCTACACGTAATGCAAACAAAGTTCTCAATCACAAATCAGGATGTCATGCATGTAAACAAAATCACCTCAGCTTGTCCCAAAACACTAAGACTAGCCCATCATTACGACTATACAAAGCGATTAAGGAGACTCATCCTTGTCAAGGCATAATAATAATTCTCGAGCTACAAAGTTTGTACTAAGAAAAAACGTGTTAAGTTTTCCCCTGAAAAATTATAGAACATCCTCAAATTTCTAATATATCATATTTTATATCTCCTATAAAATGTTAACATGAAAATTTTTTCCTCCATTGTACTACCAAGTCAATCTTTTGTAATGGTATACTACTGTAATTTCTTTTTCAAGTCCATTCATTACTGATTTTACCCTATTTGACTATTAAAATCCTAAATTGGAAAATTTTTAAATCAGATGATGAATTAACCTAAAAAGATTATTATAATTATATTTTTATGTAAAAGGCTAACTTGATATTGCAAAGGAATACTGAATTTCATGTACGATGGGGACTTTAATCGGGTGTACTAAGCTCTCATTTGCACAAAGTCCCATGTTGTGACAAAGTGATATCAATTGGAGTAAAAGACAATTTGCATTGTGAAGGCTATAAATGTGTTATTTATTACTTCTTCTTTTTTTTTTTTCTTTCAAATATCACTTTTTTCAAAGATAATCATTCATAGATTACCTAAGTTAGTTGTTTGGAAATTTTTATTTTTAGAAGAACTTATACTATTTTAATTTTCTAAATGATTGTTTTGTGATGATTTACAATATAACATTTTTTCTTCAGTTGTATGTGCTTTATTTTTTAAGTTACATAAAAGTAGTGCTCATGCCTCAAAAGTGATATTACACTTATAAACAAATTGATCTTCAATTTACATGCAATATTTTAACTTCTAGAAATGATAATTTTTTTCTAACTTACTATAGTCTCTACATGTTTTATTTAATATCACCTAAATTGTAATAATAAAATAGAAAAAAAATGCTTTTTGATATTACAAGTTTTATTATAGGTTTCATAGGTTTTGTTATAGGTTTTATAAATTTTACATGTAAAAGAACTTATAATATTATATATAAATTATTTTTTAATATCATATAAATTTAAATTTATGAAAAAATAAAAAATTTTATATGTTTCATAAAATACTCTATATTCTATAAATTTTATAGAGTACAAGCTCTATGATGGTTATAAGGTAATACAAGATAAGTTTCGATTTCAAAATTTAGGAGCGATACTATAAGTAGGGTCTTGTGTCCAATTGATCATATATTCATAATAATATCTATAGAACAAATTCATCATGAGATATTTAATAATTGGACAATCATATTACTATATTATATCCATCCAACAATTCAAGTTTGAAAAAAAAAAAAAAAGAAAATTAGGTGTAAAAACACCTTTAGATGATTAAGAGTTAATTGTAATTTTTTTTTCTAAATTATTAGTTAAATGTGATTAAATATTATAAAAGTATGCGAATAATCCTTAAACTATTGTGAATACCTCATGATTTTTGTGTAATTTTTTTTATTATGATTTAGCAATTATTTATATTTATATTTTTTTTTAATTTATAAAGAGGTAAAACTATATTTTAAAAATTTAGTGATCCATTTACACCTATACAAATATTTTAAAGCGTGTATTTACGATCATTACGATAATAAATCCGGTGAGGCTATGGACCGGTAAAGAAGTGAGGGGAAAAGAAAAGTAAATAAAAAAGGGCCTCATGCGCTCTCCATTGTTTCTCGTCATGGCAGCGGAAATTTCTGAATCGGAAACCGCGTTTTGCTTTGAATCTGCAGCGACCCACCTGACTCGATTAAGTTCTTTCAATTCCAACTCACTGTCACTCGGTCAATTTATTTTTAATTTTTAATTTTTTATCTTTTTTTAGGTAATAATATCATATTATATAGTGGCCATGTATTGACATCTCTTTCACACTTGGACTCGGGATGCATTTGCATTCTTGGTCTACGTAGTTGAATTTTTGAAGCAAACAATCACTATCACCAGCCGTGGAATATGAACAGCAACAGCCTCTTGCTTTGACTTCTGCCTCCACCTTTCTCTTCCCTCTTCTTTTAATCAATCTTCCACCTCCTAGCCCAGCTTTCATATCGTTCTCCTGAAACAAAACTCTCTCTCTCTCTCTCTCTCTTGTGAAGATTGATCAGACTTTGCTGGCTTGCGAAAAAGGTATGGCCTTGATCCGAACTCATGCTTGATCACTATTCTTTTAACAAGGTATCATGATCCCGGTCTTGATTTCTTAGTAATTGGGTTTTCGATTTTATCATATACCTGTGAGTGTGAAATAGGCATGATTTTCAACTTGAATTCTTGCTAATACTAGTTTAGAATAGCTATTCAATGTTTGCTGGTTATTTTACTTTTTATTTTTTGGTCAAACTTACTGATAGAAAAACAGAACCCAGTTTTTTTTTTTTGGATTTATTCTTCTCATAAATATTAAGAATCCAATAATACAGTAATAAAATTAGGATTTACATGCTCAGTTATAATCTAGGAATTAAACGAAATCTGTTTTGGAGTTCTATTTCTTGATTTTTTTATTTTTTGACTGCTATGAAATTCTTTTTGTGATAGTCATCCATAGATCTCCTTTCCTTTGCGTCTGTTACCTGGAAACGTAGTAAAACTTCCGACCACATTTGTGTTTCTATTTTCCAGCTCTCTCGAATTAATGTATCTTTACGAGGTACCTAATTTGTCGGTTCGCACTCAGAACCGCTCCGGTTTGAACCGGGTCTCAGCAGAACATGCAAAAAGAAATCATAGCCTTTGACTTTTTTTCTTTTTTTCTTTTTTTTCCTTAGTTATTAGCAAATAAGAAGCAGGACTAGGTATAATTTAATCTTTAAAACTAAGTGTTGTAAATTTAATAATAATAGATTAAATTAAACTATACCTTTAACTAGGTATAGTTAAAGATTAAATTAAAAGCGTTTGAGTAAATTTACAACATTTAGTTTTAAATTAGGCGGTTCTTTTTCTTTCATGGTATCACCATCCTTACTAGAAGATACGCTTGATCTCCGCTTAGGCTTAAATTGCAGTAAAAATATCCTTACTTAATAGAAAGTGAATTGTATCGCTATTTTGGATGTTTTAACCTTATTATAGTCATTTTTCCTACTCGGTTTGCCGATTAAGTGAGCCAACACTCATTGCTTGTCAATACGAGTGTACCCAGATCTGTAACTAAAATCCTCCGATAGAGCGTTTTGGTGGATGTATTTTTTATATTTCTATCACTTGTCGTCAAAGAAGTAATGTCTCTGGAGGGAATAATAAACATATGAAGTAGGAAAGAATTCTATAGTTTCTTTTTTTTTTTTTTGTGGTAACCTATGGATTTGAGCATGCAATTGGCAATAATTGAAGGATTTGAATATATTTTCACAATCATGATGAAAAACTAAACTTTATTTTTTATAATTTAATTTGATTTGATAGAACACCGAACGAAAGCGAATCATGTGCATCTCTAGTATATCCAGCTCATGGAAAAATGTACAACACATCACCTTCTAACGGTTGCTGTGCAATCCTAATAAATGCACCTGTCAAATTATGAATGTACGCAGAAAATTAAGGAGCGATTGTAAAATGTTAGCTGTGAGTTTAATGTGTAACTTTAGTATTGGTCAGGTATACAAAATCATCGGCTTGTCGGCCGGATATGAAATTCGACGCTTGCTTGGATAATGAAAATTCCATTAAATAGGGTTGTTGTCGGGAATTATATACTCCTTTTAATTATTTGCAGAACCTTTCTTTTATTTTATTTCTGTTTTTTCGGCCCTGAAAGGAGAAAGCCTTTCAACAAATGCTGTGGGTCTGAGCTTGGTTGGACGTCCCCTTTCATACATAACAATGGATATTCAAGGATTTTTTTAGGCGATTTTGTAAATGGTCACGGTCCTAGAGTTGATTGCTGAACCCCAAAATCCTATTGTGATATTTCACCATGAGCTCCTATCCTGGTTTTCCAGGTTTAATCTTATAGAAGGAGCCAAACAAAGACCTAATTAATTGACGACAGCCAGATTAAGAGGAACCTAACAGAAGATATAATACTTGAAAAATGATTCTTTCAACAATCTTTGACAAGTAAGGAGATGCACCAATAACATGTAAAATGCATGCTGAATATTATCTATTGGATTAATTGCATAAAAGATACTCAGAGTTTTCTATGCATTTTTTTCTTTCTTTTCCATGTTTCATAGCCGAGTCTTTATCCTTTTCACTTTGTATATTTGTATTATTTGGTTTTTTCAGTTACATAACCTGAGATTTTTTTTTTCTCTTTTTTAACTTCATATGCCTATACTATATGTCCAATAAAATTTTGATTTAACTAACCTTTATAAAACTGCAATATATATACATATATATATACAGTGAAAGGATACGAAAACTCATAAAGGTATATGAATTGGAAAAGTACAAAAACTCAAGAAATGCTTGCAATACAAGTACAAGGAATGGAGACGCTCGTATTGCTTTCATGGTTTCACACCTCAAATCCAAAAATGACCATCGAAAACGTTGACCCACCAGTGTCTTTTGTGTCCAAATATTGCTTGCGTCCAAATCCGGGCCTTTTAATATCCGACAACAGATAGTCAAAGGTCTTGTTTTTTCATATGCACATGGTATGGCAGTTCTACTGGCACTAATATTAACGTGCATCTCTTGAATACTTGGTACGCATATTCATATAAAAAAGGTTCAGTTTCTTCCTGTGCCTTTTCCCTACTGTTCCTTTCCTTGTAATCCAAACGTAGTGTAACCTGTGCTTGTGGTGTAATTTCAGCAGCCAAACAGCTGAATCAAGAGAGTACGCTTGAATAAATGAAGGGAACCAACAGCTCGGTCTCTTCTCCTCATGCCGTCGTCCTCATTATCATTGCTGTACTGGTGTTAGAAGTGGCAGATGGAGACCCAAGAACCGAAAAAGTAGAAATGACATGTTCACACCATCTTGAACACAATACCTCTCTCTTTGTTCCAAATTTCGTTGCGGTGATGGAAAACATCAGCGAACAAATGAGAACATCCGGTTTTGGTGTTTCAACTATAGGAAATGGACCCGACACCAACTACGGACTCTCACAATGCTACGGAGATCTCTCTCTGCTTGATTGTGTCTTATGCTACGCCGAAGCGCGTTCCCTTCTACCACAATGTTATCCCTACAATGGGGGCCGCATATACCTTGATGGCTGCTTCATGAGAGCAGAGAACTACAGTTTCTTTGAGGAGTATACAGGACCGAATGACACTGCTGTTTGTGGCAACGTGACACGGAATGATTCATCATTTAAAGATGCTGCTAGACTTGCTGTGGCACGTGCAGTTGCAGATGCACCAAACAATGAAAACTATGCACGGGCTCAGCAGCCGATAACAGGGGCGGTGAATCAGTCAGCTTATGTGCTGGCTAATTGCTGGAGAACGGTGAGTGCTAACTCTTGTAAGGCATGTTTAGAAAATGCATCGGACTCTGTATTGGGGTGCTTGCCTGGTTCAGAAGGAAGAGCATTAAATACGGGGTGCTTTCTGAGGTACTCGGATACTGATTTTCTTAATAAGGAGCCAGGAAGCGGAAGTTCAAGAGGTAAACTCATGTTCTTGGTTTGATTTGAACCTGGAAACCATATTGGATGATTGTCAGATTCAAATAAACACCTAACTTCTTGTCAAATTCTTCGCTTGGTTTGCATCTTAACTGAAGACTTCTTTGATGGTCTATACAGGAAAAATAATTGTGATTGTAGTTTCTGTTGTAAGTGCCCTGATGGTCTTGGCCGTTGGAATGACTATTGGATTTTTTATCTGGAAACACAAGTACATCGAAAAGAAACGAAGAGGTAAGACCAAAGTAATATTTACTGCCATGAGTATAGAAGAATGGTCACACTAATTTCTTGGATAATGTGGTCAGTGTAGTTGAAACTCTAGTTATCATGGTCCTTGTACAGTAGGAAAATCAGAGAATGATTAAGGAACCTTGAATTTAATATGCTAATTTTCTCTTACTCATCTTTTAGGTTCAAATGATGCGGAGAAGTTGGTCAAGATACTTCATGACAGTAGCTTGAACTTCAAATACTCTGTACTTGACAAGGCTACAGGATCTTTCGATAGTGCCAATAAGCTTGGGCAAGGAGGATTTGGAACAGTTTATAAGGTACGTCAGCTCTTTCCTTTACATAATACGTTGCTTGAACTTCTTGTCAACAACAGTGCAGTCTATTAAGTAATTGAGATATTAATAAAATTCAACACCCCTGGGCTAAACTAGCCCTCCCGTATACGGGGTTTGCCACTAAAAAATAGTAATTGAGATACTGGCTATTCCAGGGAGTTCTTTTAGATGGAAGAGAGATAGCTGTCAAAAGGCTTTTCTTCAACAACAAGCACAGAGCAGCAGATTTCTACAATGAAGTGAACATCATTAGCAGCGTAGAGCACAAAAATCTGGTCAGATTGCTGGGATGTAGTTGTTCTGGACCCGAAAGCCTTCTTGTCTATGAGTTCCTACCTAATAAAAGTCTTGATCGTTTCATATTTGGTAATTCCTGAACATACTGGATTAGTTTATAATAGGATGCAATATCTCTACTCTTGTTGCATATCCACGCCCACTCCACTATTCATATGCTATCATGTGTAAAATAAAAAGATAAATATGGGAATATACACTAATCAACCATTGTAAGTGTCAGCATGTAAATAATGTGACTACAGATGAAGAGGCATGGAAATTCTGTACAATTTATTCCCAAATTGTTGGTGACTATTTCACTTCACAAGCACATCTAAGTAGCTAAAAATTGTATGCACCGATATGACCTTTTTTTTTTTTCCAATTTTGTCCTAATAATGGCAGATCCAAACAGAGGTAAAGCACTCGATTGGTACAAAAGATTAGAGATAATGACTGGGACTGCTGAAGGTTTAGTATATCTTCACGACAACTCCAGGACCAAGATTATTCATAGAGATATAAAAGCAAGTAATATCTTGCTAGATGCTAGACTTCGAGCAAAAATAGCTGACTTTGGGTTAGCAAGATCTTTTCAAGAGGATAAGAGTCACATAAGCACTGCCATAGCAGGAACTTTGTAAGTATACCACACTTTTCCTCGAATAGTCAAGCTGCATCTAGTCTTAGAGAGCACTCAAATAAAGTAGAAAGACAAGATTAAATAGAAGTTTATGCATCGACTGCCAAGCTGATCTCTTTTCTGCCTGCTTTTGTTCTCTCTCTTCAACTTTCTGTTTATATTATACTCTCGGGAAGGATTACCGAAAAAGTCAAATGAACCGTAAAGGCTGAGGAAGTCATTCTTATTGTCATTTCAATTAACATATAACATATCGCAATTACTTGGAGTATAAAACTTTGAATGAAAGAGTAATAATGTTCATACTGTCTTTATGGTCGGGGAGTCCAGGACCCCAACTGCATACATCTTTCAGTGTGCAGAGAAGTAGAATCATAATCTCTTGTATTTCTCTTTCCCTCCCAAAGGGACAAAAAATCCTAAAAAGAACATATACGATTTCTTATGTCTAGGGCCTGCATTTATCCAGCTCTAGGGGTTTCATAGAAGGCTTTAAGATGAGCCCGTAATAATATAGGTTATCCCCTTTTGAGCCAGACGTTTTGAGCCAGTTGTGGGCAAGGAGGGATTAAAACCCCCGACCATGGTTCGCTGTGGGGAAATCAGTAGACACACTGCTCATACATATTGAGTAGGCTAGTTTAGATCAATCTTAACTGAATGAATTATACAACTACACAAAGCTCCATAACCGGGATTTTAGAGTCTAGAATATGCTTTTCAAGGAACTTTTGTGGATCTATAGCAAATGCAAAATTTTTTCAGTTGTCAAAACTAGCAGATTGGAAACTTTGCACTAATATTCTTGCATAATAATCTCTAGGGGATATATGGCCCCAGAGTACTTAGCTCATGGCCAATTGACAGAGAAGGCAGATGTGTATAGTTTTGGGGTACTCCTTTTAGAGACTGTTACAGCAAGGCAGAATAACAGAAGCAAAACAGCAGAATACTCGGACAGCCTCATCAATATTGTAAGAATCAAAAACTTCAAGTATTGTCATACTCATCAAAGATTCAAATGACATATGTGGATGCTTATGTATGTCCTTTTTTTCCCCGCTAAACTTGCAGACATGGAACCATTTCCAAGAAGGGAGAGTAGAAGAACTTTATGATCCAAACCTGATGTTACATAACTACCATGACAGCAGCATTAAAAATGAAGTCTATAGGGTTGTGCATATAGGATTATTATGTACACAGGAGTCTCCAACACTGCGGCCGCCAATGTCTAGGGTATTGCAGATGCTAACGAAGATGGATGAAGAACTCCCTCCTCCATCAAATCCTCCATTCATGGATGAAAAAACTATGGAACTCAATGATACAAGCGACGACCAATCATTTCCCCTAAATCTAAGAGCAACTGACTCAGTTGCCACAGTATCTAACAGTTCCTTTCAGCCTAGGTGACCACATCCAAGATGTTCTGGCATTTGCTTTAATTGCAGCTTGGAAGCATTCTCCCATGTTGCTTTCCAATTTCAATTGGCATAGAAAAATTGTTGAAGACACTCAAAGAGGCCCGAGTTCTACATTTTGATATACTGACATGCATAGATTGGCTTCTTGGAGGAAGTACTTGGGAAGCATTAGATTTTGGCCACTTAGTATTTGTCAAAAAACAACATTTTACTTCAGTTTATTTATATATGTACATAATGCAACTATAGTTGATGGAACACCAGCACAAATGGTAAAATCTATGCATTGTTGCTTTGTTCAAGAACTTCAGTTTTTCTTTATTTCATTGATAACTGTAACAGGACCACATCTTCATAAGCTGCTATTCAAGGTTTATGAAAGGCGTTTGCCTTTTCATTGAGCTGTTAAGATTCCCTCTTAATATCTAGTAGGTGTGTGTTTTGTACTTTGTGTTGTATTTTGTGTTGTGCGATGTGATATGGGGTGTTAATTGTGGGTGGTCAGTGGTGTAGAGTGTGTGTGTGGTGGTGTAGTGCTTGTGCAGGTGTGGTTAGTAGGGGTTGTGCGGTCTTCTTGTAATTTTTTTTTTTTTCATTATTCGGAAGGGTAGTTTGGTAATTGTAATAAACAAGGAGTGGGGGAAAACTGAAGTTAGTTAGAGAGTTTGTTAGTGAAAGGACAGTTCAGGAAGGAGAGGGAAACACTGAAACGAGTGCTTGGAAGATTGTTGGCCTGGTAGTAGAACTCCAACCAGGTAATCGTCTACTCGTATTAAGCTGTGAGTGTTATGCTTTTTTGTGTAATTAAACGTCGAGTGATTTTGGAACCACGGTTGTTGCAACAACTGTCATTCCAAAGGATTGAGATGGTTATATTTACGAGGTTACATTATAGCAATTTGTCGTGCAGGCGTAGACAATAAGTAGGAATTCCAGATTTTGGCATGACTTCAATTAATGTTAAGAAAAATTCAACCCATATATAAGATCTTTTTCAACCAATCACAAAACAGAATTTTATAGCTGAAGTAATTCATTGAAGATAGATGACAATAAAAAGGAAGCAGCAATGCCAAATCTACATCCAGAAAAGTTCCAGTTCCTAACCTCCCCTTGAGTATCTCATTCTTTTTCCCTTCAAAACAAGATTTCTCAACCCAAGGAAAATGTTGTTCAAATATCATAGGAAGTAACTATTTTTTTTCACATCTGGCTACTAAGATTCCCACAACCGGCCCTAGAAAATCCTGCTTCTAAAGCTAGCTTCTCCAACTCTCTTCCTGATGAGAATATAGAAAAGCCAACAATTAGAAGAAGAGCAGAAGATAACATAAGATCGAATAACTTGTAGTTGTACATGTAGTCCTTGAATTTCTTATTTGACCTCAGGGTATTTTAGAAGCAATGGTGTTTATCATTTCTAGTAAGAATAGATTACGTGGACACTAATCATGAGACTAACTTGATATAACTTTTTTTTACTACTTTTAGGAATGAATAGGCACATCTGAAAAATAAAAAATAAAAAAATTTCAAATACTCGTATTGCTTTTGAAGACCATAGACGGTTGCCACAGGAACAACAATATTGTCAATCACCAATTCCTGGAATTTTAGCGACAAATTTAGTTTACTAACTGACAGGAAGCGGATGAAAGAACATCTTTAACTGATGCCAACCTCAGAACTCTGCCAACAAAGGATTTCTTTTAGCTCAGCAATAACAATTTCTGAGGTAATTTTGGCATTCAACTGGTAATTTTTTTGGCCAACCAACTGGTAATTCAAGTCATTAAAATTGTAATACATAAAAAAAGGTCTTTGTTGCAATATTTCCAACACCAAACATTTGACTTCTAATACTTGAGAACTGAGTTAAGACACCCAATACCCTAATTACGGGAATGAAAATCTATGGAGATTTTCCCTTGTCAAATAAGGGAATCAAAACATGAGAGGATGTCAATATCTAGTCATACAACATTTGCCACCACAAAATACTAAATGCTCTTCCCTAGAAGTTCATCCACTCAGTAGATTTTTCTTTTTGGGATGATTCACTCAATGGATATCTAAAGCATATATATGCATAAAATGGCCATATGTACCTGAAATGATGCAGTAGTTGACTGAGTGCTTTTATTGAAGTCAAATATGGATACAGCAGAACCTGTGGCAACATATATATATATATCTATATATATATAAAACAGAAAATTCATTGACAACCAAAAATAGTCATTTTTCAGGGGAGTAAAAATTGTCTTCAGTTTGATTATCCGTATTAGAGAAATGAGCCAAACCTTGATTTATCACTTGAAGCATTTCTTGCATAGACTTACGTCTATCAATAACATTTCGGAGTCCATAGCCCATAGTAATTGCATCGACGTAGCAATCAGGAAATGGCAGATTAAGAGCATCAGCTTCAACCCACCTGCATAAAACACAGCCTTGTTTTTTTTCCTTTAACATAGCACTAGAGATTAATATACAAAAATTCTCTCATCAGCAATCAGATGATTTGTCAATTACCATATGTCTACTACAGATTGATTGCTATTTTCATGATTATGCAGACAGAAGCTTAATAATATTGTAATAAGCAAACAGGAGCTATGTGTTTTCTATTCATCAAAAAAAGTTATGTGTTTTCTTCCATATTAATTCCTCAGAAGAAACTGATAACTAGATTTACCAGTGCTCACTCAATGTTCTTGTAGCATGGTTTCGAGTGCAAATGCTGACGCGAAGAAGCAACAGACAATTGCTCTTGAAAAATCAAGACTGGTTACCTACAACATGCAACAAACGAAGAAAAGAAAAATGATTTTTATTATACTCCCATTGGATAATATCACCAAACATTCCTTATATAATTCTTCACCAATTCTAGCATCCGAAGGAAATTTCTTTGTTTCTATTCAATATAATGTACATGTCACTGCCTATAACATTCTAATCACATCCTGTCATGTATAAGTTTCTATTCAATATAATGTACGTGTCACTGCCCTTAACATTCTAATCACATCCTGTCATGTATAGGTTATATTCAAGGGGCTGCACTTCATGCTTTTCTTTAATCTTATATGATAGCATGCGATAGGCATAGGCAGGATACATTCTGAACACCAAATCGTATAGTTGTCTCCCAATAATTAACAAAACCCTTCACAAAATGCCATATATACTCAGATAAAAAGGAACACAAAAAACTGGACCTTGCCATGGGACCGACTTTCTCAGACAAGAGAAACGCCAAATCACCACTTACACAACACAAATCCAACACTGAATCACCCAATTTCGCCCTGTTGCATATCACACCAGAAATTAACATCACAGTATTAATAAATAACCAAATTTAAGCGAATGTTTAAACGAAAAAATCATCCAAGCACGTTATAATAGCTACTGAATTACCCGCTCCACGACACCGCCATACGCTTCCACACACGATGCTGACCCAGACTCAACAAATCATTCAACTGAAACAAAACCCAGAAATTTAATTCATGTATAAGCTTGATGACACACAAAGGAAGATTCTTTTTTGTTTTTCAGATAGAATTGTTTTATACATTGTCGTAGACGGAAGCAATCCGGCTGAAGAGTTGTTGGCGCTCACTGGCACACCGGACTGGCCAGCTTCTAGACCGGAAACAAGCGATATGTCCACCGAAAAAATTGGGGAGAGAGACCGGAAGTGAAACCGAAGCCATCGTGGTCTGGTTGGGGATCTGTCCGACGCTAGAGCATGGAAGACGTTAATGTCACTTACGTAAAATCAAATCCTCAAGTTGGTCTTAGGCCATATTCCACTGAGCCCAACACTTTAGGCCCATTTACAGCTTGTGCTTTTTGGGCTAGGAGCTGGATCTGATTGCACTTTTCGGCCTGAGCAAACAGATTGTCCTAGTTGAGTTCGATTTACCGGAATAATTTATTGAGTCGCATTTAGTATTGCCATTTGTAATATTTTAATTAAAAGAATATATATATATATTCAGAGTAAAAGGAGCCCCGCAAAATTTAATTAAATCAAGTTTGAATTTTTTTTATTTTTATTTTGAGTTAAACTCGCACTCAAAATTGTAAACTCAATCAAATTTAACTATTTACATTTTGAGTTTCTAAGAAATTGAGAAAATGATTTATATATGAAAAATGATGGACGAATTGCACCTTAATCCCTTGGCTCCCATGTAAGTAAATTTTTATCCTCAGATTAGCGCTAATGGGCCTGTTATACTAATTTGAATTGAAAAGGTTCACACAACAAACGACTGAATTTATAAATAATTGGAGAATCAAACCGAACTATTAAAGAAAATATTTCTCTAAAAGACAAAGCTTAGTCAATAGTATATTATTAATTATAAAAGCTTTAATTTTAAATCAAACTACAAAAATAATTTGCTCTTTTAAAAAAAAAAGTTTTAATTTGATAAATTCAAGCGCTACAGCAAATATCCTCTTTCTCTTAAACATTATAAATAAAATAATTAAATATAGTCAATAAATTCCTCATCTTTCTTTTCAAATGTAAATATACAATATAAGTTTGGCTCGTTATATTTTTCTTTCATTGCATTATCTAACCTATGTTTCCATTTTCCAAGTCAACTTTGAGAACTTGAAAAAGTTAAGTATGATATTCAATAGATATTATTTTGTGAAATGTTGATTTTGGTGATTTTTTTTTTTCATCTCGAAATTCTTTCTACATACTCAAATCAATAATCTCACACAAAGGGGAATTTTGATACTCCAATATCAATGTAACATAATAATAATAATAAAAAGATAATGATACTATTAACTAAATCATCACTTTTACAAAATCTTAATATTCAAAAACCTCCATCCCTCCTAAATATAGACCTATTACCCCTTATCCTTAGAGATGCATATTTTTCATGATCTTGGGGAAAAGTCAATATCGACATGATTTTGTGGTTTTGATTAGGGTAAGGGTTTAATTGAATAAAAATAAATTTCTTTGGTGTTTGATTGATAAGAAAATATTGGATCTTGGAGGAATTTATGAAATTCGCATGTAAAAGTGAAGTTTAGGCATACACTAGTATAACACAATCATGTTGATACCTATGTAGTCAAGTATACGTACCCTCCCCCCTCGAAAAAAAGAAAAAAGAAAAAAAATGGATGTGTAATTTTGAATAGAAGTTTTCTTTTGGCCTAGAGTTTCACGGGAAGGAACACTCCCATGTTTCCCACACGTATATGGGGGAACAACATGCCCATGTTCTTATTTGTGTTCTTTACATCTTTTATTTGTTAAAATGAAATTTTTTATTACCTTTCAATTTCTGATGTTTTCTCAAGCATCTGAACAATTACGAATGGTTAGTTTAGAATTAGTTAGGTTTTTTAGACAATTGTTAATACAATATTTGATCAAGATTGGAGTTAAGAAAAATCGAAAAATGTACAAATAGTATGATATCAAGTACGTGTTTACAATGGTTATTGCTTGTGCTTGTTAGACTTTAAAAGAAAATAAATTTAATAGATATTTGATTAAATGAGAATTATATGTTACTTATGCATGGCTTGGCCTAAGGGCTAAAGATGGTAAAATATTAGGGAGCAGCTCAGTAATTAGTATGTGATGTTATTCTTAGTGAAGTTGTGTACCGAAAGAATCTTAAGTAGATTTAGAGATATTGAGGGTGGAGGTGACAATTATGTGTGTGTGTGTGTGTGTGTGTGTGTGTATGGGAAAAATTACATATGAAAGGATTAATGTTCGGGGGATAAGTTCAAATAAAGAATTGATTTTTCAAGTAGTTAAAAAAGAAGAACAACATTTGGTTTTATGGTTCAAAGAGGGGATCTCATTAAGTAGCTATCACAACTTCGTTAATTTGAGCTTATGTGGCATGTTATATGCATAGGTGGATGATGATGTGTATTCTGGTGGAGTAAAATATTATACGTGACGTAGAATTCACTTGACCCAAAAATTAAAAAAAAAAGGAAAAAAAATAGCAAGACTAAATTTAAAACATGTCAAATGAAAATAGGGAAAACTAAAAAGTTAATGCAAAAACATAGACACCCAAAATCCCTAAACATGTAAACCTTGATTTTTTATTGAAATCTTAGATCAAAACACATACACAAACCTTAACCTATAAAGTCGTAATGAAAACCCAACTGAAACCCTAATTGAAGGCATAATGATGAAGTGTAGTGCATTATTTGGTAAGTTTTCACATCTTTGTCTAGTTTTATATTTGATTTGTACTTGAAATCATGAAGAAGGAAGTAGTGTCACTTAATGGAGAAGGGAATATGTATGATTTGATGTATATTGTTGTAATCTTAGTTTAAATTTTATTAATGGATGGTTGTCTTCCTTCTATTTACAATGTATCTAAATGTCATATGCATTTGGTGCTTTTTAGTGTATGTACTGAATGTTTAGCCACATAATTAAGTTAAAAATAAATTATTTAGCCAAAGTTTAAGTTAGTGTTCCTATTTTTGTGTTGATTGATTTACATTACCTCATTTTTTGCAACTTTGGGATCGTTATTTCCTTTGAAGAAATTGTGAATCCGGTGCTAAATGATGGACATATTGAGAGGTATAAGAAAGTGAGGTAAGTGTTTTGCAACTTTAGACATTGTGGAAGCATCAACGTCTATTAGAAACTCCACGAATAGCACCAATTGTGTGAATTATTGCTATTGTAGTCCATTTTCACCCAAGCAAATTAGTTAGTCAAAACAAAATCTAGGGAGGAGCCTCCATAGTTATCCACATTGTAAAGGTGAAGGCCGCTACACATTCTTCGAGTAGGTAGACCCAACAACGTTCGATCATGCAAAAGAAGTGATTTAGGAACTTCATGATCTGGTAGATGACATCTTAGAGTCAAATATACATGTCCTATCAAGTGTTAATGATGAAGTCCAAGAATAAAGTTCAAATGCAATTGAGATGAATGTCATGAAGGAAAGTGTTGCATGTTCAAGGAAAAGTGTGAAGCTTGAGAAGACAAAAATGATGCTATTGGCTTTTTGCTTAGTGTTTTCATGGTTGGTCTTCTTCGTAGCTGCTATAGCAGTGCTTTTGATGATCTCAAATGACAACGATTGTAAGTTGGTTAGTTTAAGAAAGCAACTTCATTAGGTGTAATTTATATCATATATGAATTCCAATAAATGGATGTATAGTTTAGTAGTTCTAGTTGAATTTGTAGCTTTTTTGTGCAATGTGAAAATTTACATTATATCAAAGTTTAGTTTTCATTGCGCAATGTGGAATTTTACATTATATCAAAGTTTAGTTTTCATTGTAATGCTAAGTGTTTTTTTTTTTTTTATAATGTTTAAAAAAAGTGGTGTAGATAGCTATTGTAATGTGTTTTAGATATTAATTTAACAACCAAGTGTATAGTTTGATAAATTTCTTTGCTTTCTCGCTGCTAATGACTATTTGAACATGCAAAAATAGTTTTATTTTCAAATTCTTCAAAGTCTCACTATGGTGAATTTATTAAATTCAAATTTAAATATACCATGACAAAATTTTAATGTTGCTAAAAGACTCCAGGACACTCTTTTCCTTCTATATTGCATTCTCTTGTAAACATAGACAATGAATTCAACACAAAAAAATTCACATGGCTAACCTTAAAAATAACCATCACCATACTTAAGTAGTGCTAATAAATTATCTAGACCTGTTTTTTCATAAAACATTGTATGCCAATTAAGTGTCATTAGCCCCATGAAATAGCCTGCTAGATAACATGTCAAAGGATGATCATATGTTGTGAACATGTTTCATTAAAAAATTGCTAAGTTTATCAAGCCAAAAGATAATGTAATAATAATAATAAAAAAAAGTTCTTTACAAAGCTGCCAACTTCATTAGGCCACATTTCATTTGCTCATCAACAAGATTATAACAAAAAAAAAGAGTTCTTAAATGCTTAGTGCTATATAATACATGTGCATAGAAAAAAAATAACAAAGTAGATATCTTGGGATCATAGGTTGCTCATCTAAGTCCACAAGAATAGGTTGCTTAGTCCTTTAACTCCTCCTAGTGGGTGTTGTAGGGCTCATGTATTATGACAAAATGGACCTCTTTTAACTAGTTGCTTGTTCCTTCTTAGAGTCCAATTAAAGGTCAATGAGCCAATGTTTTAATGAGTAATAACATTGGTGTCAATCTCATTTTGACCCCTTATATACACAAAAAGAATACAATTGAAAAGCACAATTTATAACGATAAGGTTAGTAAATAAGCAATGGTAGTATGCTTACCATGACTTTCATGGAGACTTTTAACTCTAGCTCAAGTACCATTTTGGCCATCTGTGCTAACATCATCCTAACTCTCACCTTTACCATCAGCAAGTACCTTTTCACTTCTCATCCTAGGTTAACATTAAAACACCAATTAAGTATTTCAAATTCACTAGTAGCAAGAGAAGTTATTTTTCTTCATAGAAGATGATGAAAAAAAAAATATCAAAATGTACTTATATTGAATAAAGTGCGTTCTATTTGCTCATCGTAATAAATTCCAAAGCCACATGGTTCTCTCCTCCTCGAATTCACAAGCATAGTGGAGAAAATTTTGTGTTTCTTGTGCTTACAAACCCATTAAAAAATATAGTAAAGTAAGAATTAAATAAAGTAAAACCACAAGACATGTCAAATAATAAATTTGCTAATACCTTGGCAATAGATCTTGAGGAATCCACTCCTTTGCTTCTCGTGACCCTCTCATCCACATCTACTGCACATTTTTATCAATCCCTTCCTTGACATCTTATTTCCACCAAATTCATTTACTTCGCTTTGATCTTTCATTTAGTGTTGCCCACGCCTTTTGTGAATGGTAGGTGAATAGGGACCAATACAGTCACTACCTTTCCAAAATTGCATATCTTGTACAAGCAGTATGCTTTGTTCATAAGTTGCAAGGAATGTAGCTTTCTTGTAGCATGGATCAACCTACAACTCAACATCTTGGTTAACTTAAGGTAATGGATAGCTAAGATGGCATGTGGGCACTATATCTCTCTCAATTGCCAAAGTCTATATGTGCACATCCTTCCATTCACATCCACCACATAAATATTATCATTATGCTCAATCTCAAAACTATTGTCACCCTAAACTTTACTTTGCAATGCCAACTCTTATAATGTGCCTCTACTAAAATTTCTACTGGTCAAGGTGAGCACTCACAGGTCTACTTTATAGCAGAGTCTCTTTACTTTTGCACGCATACCATCATATAAGACTCTATGCCTTCTAGCATAGTTATAATGGATTTACTCCTTGGTTCAAGAATCCTTCCATTGAAAGCCTCACACAAATTATTTTCAACAGCACTATACTTCACATGATTTTAGAAGTTCACTTTAACTCAATGTCTGAATTCCACCTCTTTTAGTGTAGCATGCCCCATTAGGGAATGAGCTTGAAGCAATTCCATATTCTTTAAAAATTTTGCTATATTGGTGCTTTTAGCACATGCCCAAAATAGCTTTTTGAGCTTCCTCTTAAAATACTATACTCCCCAATTTGTATGAAGGTGCCTTGTGTAGAAATGATGTTCACTCTTCATGAAGATCTTCTCAACATCATCAAGCAAGCCCTACCACAATTGATTTTCATTAGAACTTTAATAGTCATAATCATAGGAATAAAAAGAAATAAAATTGCATGAGACATACCTTTTGTTGATCATAATTGAAAGTCCATCCTTCACCTATATTTGAAATGCTAAGCCTTGTCTTTAGTAAGTTAAGAAACTAGGTCCAAATATCCTTATTTTTTACCAATACATCTGCCTACACTATTGGAAACATTTTGTTATTAATGTCCCTTCCAATTGCACATAGTAGTTGGCCTTTACACAATCCAATCAAAAAAACAACCATCTACACCAATTAAATAATAACATCTTACTAAAAACCCTCTCTTGCAAGCATCAAAACATATGTACATGTGTTAAAGTCAAATTTTGCATCACCTTAGCACTCATCTATGTATAAAACAATGGTAGTGTTAGTCTTCTTCAACTCCTCTACACAAGCCCATAATTTTTCATATTCATTTACATAAGAACGCTCCATTTGCACTAATACTCTCCCTCGGGTCCTCTTACTCTTGCTTAAACTTGCTTTAGTTGCTTCTTTACCAACTCTTTCAAATCTCCTTGTTGGATTCTTGGTGTTATGATATTGTTTCCCCTATTCTTTTGTTGATGGAAACAGTGATATTTTACGGACAATGACTACCTTCACACTTAGCTTTAACAAATCTACAATTGTTTTTTTGGAGATAAATTTCTCTTTGATCTAATACATACTGTCACACCACAACTTTCTTGAAATATTGCATATCATTAAAAACCATAGATATAAAAAAGATAGGGACTTGTGCAGATGATTCAAAATGGAGATAATCATGACGTTTTCTTCTATCATTGCATGATCGATCATCTTCCATTCTATTAAACTCCTCACTCCCATATTCATTAGATTCCTCAAGATCATCCTCTAATTAAGCATAATCTATTGCATCATCGTAATTACCATCTACCCCAACATCCCTATTGGTTGCTATGGTCAAGTACCCTTTCTCGATCTCTCTTGTGTTCTTATCTCTTCCATCTGAACCTTCATTACCTCTATCATCGTTCACATATTCCCCCTAGACTTCATCATTGTTATTTCCAAGGATATCACTCCATTCACCTTCAGAGTCAAAATCCATATCTATATCAATGACCACATCCATCTCAGGGTCTTGCATTCCCTATATAAGTAATTCAAAAGCCTCATCAACTTTGATGAGATAACCATGTTCAACAAAAATCTCATCAATTCCTTTATTTAAGAAGTGGAATACTAAGTTTGCAAAACTTGTATCATTATGCACTAACAAATAAGACCATACATTGTAAGGGGGTTTGTAAAAAATCCTCTTTACATCTATCTATTTCAACCTATGATATACATCTTCCACAAAATCAGCATGAGATATGCGATTAATGCATATTAGTACCATAGACAATAATCCATCTGTATACTTTGGTCTTGTGCCTTAGTGATGAAAGATCCTTCATGGTGAATTGCGATAGTAACTATATTATTTATCATCTCATAACTTGAAAAAAAAAAAAAGATGAATGGATATGGTTAGTGAAAAAAAATATATGAATAATGCTTCCTTAAATGAAAATCAAGATACATCCACTAGTTGCACTGTCTTGTTTTTTCATTTTTCCTTTTTTTTAAAAAAAAGAAATCATCATTCATAAACAATATAAAATAAGTTATACTTCACTAAGCCATTCTACTATGTACAAGATTTGGGCACATGTAAAGATGAGTGATTTAACAATTTTGCTAAAGATGCATTTGGGTAGAGAATTCGAGGGTACATATAATATTCTCACATAGAGCCAGTTAGCAAAAAAGTATGAGAGATTAAGTAAAAATACAAAGGATATAGGAAATAATGTTAAACAAGCTATATAAGAAAAAAAAATCCACAATTGCGAGCAAACCATCAAACCATGTTAACCACACAAGATTATGAAAGATTCAATTAGTGACAGTATGTAAAGAAGCCTCACTAAGCCACACTACTGTGTAAAATTCATGTTGAATTACAAAACTATAGCATCATACTACTATGTGTATTATGATCAATGATACCAATTATGTATCTGTGTTAAGCATTTGAAATAAAAGAAATACAAATAATATTTAAAAACTTACTAAATGCGAGCTTCATGGGTTTCAGTTAGGGTTTCAATTCACTTCCAATTAGGGCTTCATGCATTTTGATTACATCTACTCCTTCTCAACACACATGATTAGGCTTTCAATTGGCTTCAAATTAAGGTATTGTGTGTTAGGATTTGTTTCACCTTTTGGAGTTACAATTTCGACATAGAATGTCAGGGTTTTTTTATGAGAACATTAAGGGGTTCTATGAAAAGGTTTTAACTTCTCACTTGTTAGTTTTTACTTGTAGGAGGGTTAGGTTGTTTTTCTTTTCCATAATTTATAAATCAGATCAGATAACTTTTTTTTAAAAAAAAAAATCATATTAAGTCAAGGCATCACCAACATGTCCATATATATCGTCCACCTATGCATATATGTGCCACATAAGCTCATATTATTGAAGTCGTAACAATCATGTAACGGGATCCCCTCTTTGAATCATTGAACCAAACGTTTGTCCTCTTTTTTAACTACTTAAAAGATTGATCCCCTATTTGTAAGTTCAAAGATAATTAAATTGATTGTTTATGATATTTGTTGCATTAAATGTATGTAAATTGGGCTTTGTGTGGCATGTGCATGTATGTGTAGTATTCATGTACTATGCTTAAGCTTACTATTTATCTTTTACAATTGCAAGTAAATATGCTAAGTATGCAAATTATGATGAGTTAGAGGATGTTCATTACTATTATCAAGTTGAGAAAAGCAATGACATTTACTACTACTATAATGATGATTAGTAGGAATGAGTGGAGTTAACTAATGACTTATCAATAGTCAATTAAAAGATTGTAAATTTATTCCTATGTTCTCAGTTGTCATAGTTTATTTTGTTATGGAGATATACGCCAGTAAACCTTTGTCAAGGATTCTTTATGTAATTTAATAGCCGTAGTTAGAGCTAGACTCCTAATTAATTCTCAGTTATAATTATGGTTAAAATGGCTCACTTGTGAGTCATTCATATGGTTATATAGAGATGTTATATTGCATTTATGGTTGCAGTTATAGCAAGTGTATTTTAAAAATTGTAGAAGTATAATTAAACCTTTACGTATCATTTTCTAGTAGTAATACACGGTAAGCTATATGTGTCCTAGATTCTAAGATGTTACACAGCATATAAGGCATACAACTTGATTTCATTTAAAATCACACTACAAATGAAGTCTATCAAAAGCTTCTTTAAATAAGAGATTAGATATCTAAATTCTACCAAACTGAATCTAGTACCTCACCATAGATGATATGTGTTGTAACATCCCACTATATATGATCTTTTATAAGGAAATCTTGGTGTTGGATAAACTACTAGAATTTTTTTTTTATATTGGGTGATTAATTAGAAAACTTAGCCTAGTTATTTTTCTCAATGCTTTTTTATGCACATTATGAACCCAATGGGAGAAAGCCAAGCTAATCTAAAATTTGCAAGCAACCTATATGTAGTTTTCTTTTCCCTAATAAAAACACATTATTCTTTTTACACCAGCATAATTTATATATCACAAGGGTTCAAGTTAATCTAATATGGATGTTAGCGGTTAGAGAAGGTCAACTTCAAGAACTCTTTATCATAAATGGGGGATTGAAAGTAGTGTTTGACATTGGTAAGGTGTTTTCTATATAAAGCTTATAGCCAATGTGTATGTGAAGCATGGCATGTGTATTTTGTTATATATGAATAGTCATATGAGATGCACTTATAATACTCTCTCTCATATTTTTCTCCCTCTCTATCTTCTAGAACAAGGTTTTGTTTTTTTTTTTCCTTGTCTAAGTGCAAAAGCTATTCTTTTTTTATATCATTCTCTGCATACTTTTCTTCCACATTTTTTTGGATTTATTAGATCTATTTAACGTATAACAATTTCTTTGATCATATTCTTGCATTCATAAACACGCTCATGTATACATCTAATGTTGCTATAAGTAATAAAGCACATTGATATTATAACATGTAGTTTTAGGTATTAGTAAAAGATGGCAGAATTGCATAGGGAGAATCTAGTAAAACTATATTAGAAAATCTAATACTTACCAATCGAGTACATTTGAATTATGTATTTGAGTAAAAGACTTGGAATGGATTTCATTATCAATAGTTAACTTCAAAATTCCTCAATATTTTAGAACATATTATAATACTTTAATAAGAAAATATTTATGATGAAAGGCCTATACATAACAGGTTTTCCCAAAAGATAAAGTTGATTTTTTAGAAAGGTTTGTTAACATGGAAAGCGTATTTTTGAGTTTCTAGATGTTGCATAGCTTTTCTATAAAGAAAAGGGTTTGTTAAAGAAAGTTTAAGAACAATGCTAAATTGATTTGGAAAATATCAAGTTAATTATAAAAAGCAAATCTACCAACAAATTTAGAGTTTGCATTAACATTTGACATGCATTGAGAATTGAGGATTGCGGGATGAGATGATTATGTCTATTTGCCATAAATAAAATGAAAGTGGAAGAGAGAATCATTATAAAGCAAAGGTCCTTTAATTGAAGAGAAATGGAAGGTTTTCATTGTTCCCTCTCTTAAAATAGCATATTATAGAGATGCAAATAGTGAACAAGAGAAGAGAAAAATTTCTCTGGCGTATTGAAAGTTTATATTCTAATGTTAATTCAAGCAATGTTCAGATCAATTAAGAATGTGCGAGAAATAAATGAATAAAAATGTTTTATCCATAACTAGCATAGAAAAAATGGATGAAAATTTACTAGGTCAAGGATATTGATAAGTATTAGAAGACCCTTAATTCTAGTGCTTATTAGTTATAATTTTATATGGATTTTATATAATTTGTGAAGAAAAAGATACTTATATGATTAAATTTTAATTTCAGGCATCAATGAAGACAAAAGAAAGTTTTAAGGATGATATGAGCAAATGTGAGGTAAAATTTGGCAAAAAATGAAGAAAACTAATTTTTAGTTCAACAGAACCCATGTAGATACTAGTGTTGGATAAAAAAAATGACCAGTAGCTATATCAAAATGTGTCCTAGGTTCAGCACAACCCATGCTGATGATTAGTAACAAGAATTGTTTTCAGCCTTGCCCGAGCACGATTGTGTTGAATTAAGCAGTGAAAATAACGTGTTTCGAAGTTAGCACGACCTCGAGCATGGTTGTGCTGATGCCCATGCTGAACCTTATTTTCACAAAACTATAAATAGACGCTTTGTTTTATTTTTGAGAGAATTCTTTTCTTTTAGCTTCGCCCTAGAAACCTTAGGGGAGCAGTATTACAAACTTCAAGAGGAGAATTATCCGAGTATCATTAGAGATCATAAAACAAAACAAAACAAGGGATTACTCTTTTTATAATGAATCAATTCAATTTCTCTAGATTCTCTGTTCTTATTGAAAACTCCATAGAAGAGTAATTCTTTATATATTTTGTCTTGTGAAACCCTAACTTATGTGCTGAATTATTGATTAATTAATGAATTGTTTATATCTTTACATCTATTCATGTGTTTCCATTGTTCTTGTGATTGATTTATGCACGCAAATTGATTACATGTTTGATTTTTATTAGATCGAAACAGGTTTCATCTAGTAAATTAGATCTTCATGAATAGAGAGTTTACATGTTTTACCTAGAGGTATAAAAACATTGATTTTTTGCAATTAATTGAAATTTGTGAACTTAATGAGATTTTGCATAATGGTAGTGAGGGAAAGGTCTCCATTATCTTGTGCATGATTAAGAATTGATTAACTCGATGGAGTAATTGATTTTACTTGAGAATTCCTACAATTAAAAGTATAAATTGATTCGTTAATCGATATTTTATTTTGAGAATTTAAGGATTAAGATTGAATAAGATGAGAGGTATATTTTGTAATTGAATACATTTTTAAAATAATATCATTCAATTCTAAGGTTATTAGGATTTGTTAGTTATTAATTTAATTCATAATTTTCACATCATAAATTAGATTAGATAGTAGAGAAAAGTAATGCTAGGACTTGTTTTCTAAATCCCAGAGCATGACACCTATTAAATTTATACTATAATTGATAGATACATTGCTTAGCTCGATAGTAGATTTTATTGGTTATAAATTTAAAACTTAAAACTATCGGTTAGATTCGAGCGCATCAGATATTATAATCATATTATGTTAATTTGTCAAAATACATCACGTGGCATACAATTTTTTACGATCAGGTTTTCATTTTCTTCACATGTTCCCATCCTTAAATTGAATTATATATGTAATGCATTTTAACAAGTCAATATAACATAATTATAGCATCCTTAACACAGTAAATTTTTATCTTAAAAAAACTAAATATTTTATTGGACCTCATATATATATAGGATAATATATGGGGTCAAATGCTTTCGTCTTAATTATATAAATAATTCAATCTTAATTAGGACATGCGACCTAAGTCCCTTCGGAGCTAAATTAGATTAATAACTTAAAACAACCAGGACTTTTCAAAATGTAATATGCCTGATTTATTTATACAACATGATAGTTACGACATTAAATGAAGTCCAACAGTATAAAGCTATTCTGGGAACATTGTTGCCTATTCAAATTCGAATCAAACAGTAGTATAATTTCGGCAACTACTCTGAGCAATTGTTCTGAACCAAAAGGACCCTAATTTGGAATTTCTTCCTCGTTTAACAGTCTGCCTGCCGCATGAACCCCCTAAACTTAATAACACAGACTTTCTCCGCAATTTTTAGCTGTTCTTTAGGGTAAGCCCCGAAGGGAGCTGTATGAATTTTGTGTCATCATGTGCACTTTCATTACATTCCTCAGAACTATAAGTACAACGTATAAAAGGATCAAATGGTTTCATGAATTTGTATCTAAATATTTCATTAACATAGCTGTTAAGCTTAAATATACATCGTTGCAACGTACAATTATTAATACTTCCCTTCGGAAATTGAGCACTGGAATCTTAAGGCTGATTTCAAGTTTCAAATAAGCGTCCCGAAACAAATAGCTTTTCCTAGTAGATGCTTTTCAGAATACATTGCAAATCAATCACCTGCATAAAACTGTCCAGGAATGCTATCCATGATAGCAAAATGCATGTCCTCAGATGGCTTCCAATGTCGCTTTCGCTGATTTATAAACCAGTTGTTAATCTGTTTCTGATCAAGTCCCGTGGATTCAGCCAAAGAGATCTTATCAGCTTCCTGAGCAAGAAAGAGATTGGAAAAGTCAAACATGACATAAAACAACATAAAATGTAATTAAAGAGGAAAGCTACTACACAGAGAACTGCAACTTGCAAAAAATGGGTTGTATGGCTCTAGTAGCAAGTCATTTCCTATACCAAAAGCATTCAACCACCTTCAGTGCAGTTCCTAAAATTCAGCATAACTATAATTCAAATTTGAAAAAATCGTTATATATTCTACATTGGCACTTTAGATTGAGATCTTGCATGTAATCAGCTCTATGATTATCCATGTAAAGAATCTGCTCTAAATGCAAAAAAATGAATTGTCCGGAGAATTGAGAAGTCCGTTGAGGTTTAAGATGATTCCAAAACCTTTCACATCTAACTAAACACTTGAAGGTTCTTCCACAGCTCATGATTCAAAAGTAAAGATGCTGACGTTACAAACATATGCTACCCCATCTTTCACCTAAATCCTTGTATTATCTAGAAAGAAACAGACATTATCCTTGAAAATCTCATGCCCATCATCACTAGCTCTGATAACAAGTTCTTCCCTTTCATGTTTCTAATATCTACAGAAGTTAGATGGGAATGTGCTTTTGTGCAAGTAGCAATTACCGTTGGGTACGGCCATTTGTAGTGAATGTTCCACCATTCAAGTAGCGTCTGCCTTGCTTCTTTTGGAAGCTTTCCCTTCTTCTTCTTTTTAGAGAACTCCAGCTTCAAGTTTCCAATGTGGCTGCCAAACTTCCGGATCAGTCTATCTTTAAGGCCATGATCCTCTGCTCTGGGCTGAGATTCCTGTACTTCAAGTTCCCCTCCACTGAAATCCTCATCTGATGATACAGCACCTTCATCTTCCCAAAATATTGCAAAGTCATTTTGTAAGCAAAGTACTTAATTTTTCATGAAAGAAATAAAGTGCCATATCTTTCCAAGTTAATTGACTAGGCACAGCTTGCAACAAAAATCGAGATTAAGAATAGCAATAGCCCTCGAGAATATGACATGACTATTATATCGCCACCTTACCGACAGCATAAGCTCAGAAGATAATCATCAAGTTATAACTATCACAAACCATGTAACTACCGAGAATTTAATAATTGTTTGATGTGCTAAGTTAATGGAAAAATGTAATCATGACCGACAATACTGCTCCTGCTCGCCAATGCAGTTAGAGGCAAGGCAATAATACTAGCAAGGCATTCACTGTCTGTAGAAGGGCGAACATCTCAAACATCTGTCTTTCCTTCCAACACAGCAATACGTAAGAGTATCTTTGGAAACCCTTGAGCCAGATTTTAAAAGCTGGTTAAAACAGTCACCTGAACATAATTCGAGACATAAGATCTCATCAAGCAGAAAAATTCCATCCTTGCTAAGCTTGCTGTGTCTCATGTTCCTTAGGCATGTGATTTTAATTTATTTTTTTCTTTTTTGCTTCTCATCTTAGGCGAAAGCCATTACAACTAAGTAGGGGTACAATACAGTGGCAAAAGAGATTTGCCGCATCAGGGGAAATTTCACTTTATTGTGCCGGGTGGGTGAAGGGGTGTGTGGGGTGCATTTGCCACAATTTTTTATGGCACTGGGCTAGCAGCCAGCTGAAGGGGCAAAATTAATATCTTTGAGACCGAGAAATGATACCAGGTAATATCGGTGTTTATCTACATTGTTAACGCATTGTATGTCACTCATTTTTATTTTTTGTATCAATTTTCTAGCAATATTGGACGAATAATAAAGAAAATCGAAACTATCGTACACCCACACGGCAGAAAGCCAATCCTTCATGTATCACAAAGAAAAACATGTATGCATCCTTTTTTTATTGTGTATACGATAACAAGTATTTATTTCAATTCCTTCAATTAATTTAAGTTCTCAACACAATTAAGCTGCTAGCAAGAATTCGAAGAAATTGCTTTATTCGAGTGCGCTCGTCACCATCAAGGTAACTTAAGAATGAGACAGCACAGAACGTGCATCTAAGTATATTTTTCCGTCGATCCCACACTACGCACTGGGAGAGAACTGAACTCTCAAGATTGAGATTATGATCAAGGTCCGGGTCATAAATCTGTATATGCGTAAAGGTTGGATTATAGCGGCCCCAAACAACCATCAAGGCATATTCAATACAGCTCCAATGGGTAACCCCCTAAATACTTCGCTGGCCTAAATATGTACGGAGTTTGCCTGGTGGACAGTCACGGTCGCTGGTGGGTCGGTTTTATCCTATGTATTCCCTGCACAAATGCATGAGGGATCGCGTAGTGGACACAGGATGCAACCTCCCCTCAGTTTATTCTACCACGTGCCGCCTTACTCGGTGGTGGAGATATAGCAAATTAGCCCCAGCTAAAGATAGGGAGTGTAAAGGCCACATGCAAAATGTCCCATATACCCTCTT
The DNA here is from genome assembly GCA_037954665.1 of Laguncularia racemosa. NCBI lineage: Eukaryota > Viridiplantae > Streptophyta > Magnoliopsida > Myrtales > Combretaceae > Laguncularia > Laguncularia racemosa. Next base: position 1,778,886 of record JBBMOL010000066.1, read on the forward strand.
CAAAATAATTTTTACCTATAGTTTGTATTTTTAAAACAATTCGATGTAAAACTGATCGTTGTGTAACATTGTTTTTGTTATTTTAAATTATGGTATTTTTTGGATTTCCGCAAATTTATGAAAATATTTATTTTCCAATTGACGCTGAAATATTGTGGACTAAATAAAAAGAAACTCAAATTATAGAAAATATATTCTTTAAATTTTAATTGCATAAAATATGGCACTTTAATAATAATTAAAAAAACATTAATTATTGAAAAATGCCATTTGTAAAATAAATAAAACACTAAATGTCTAAGACTATATATAACTTTTTATTAAAGGTGATATCTAGGACAGTAAATAAGTTAAACTATTCAAAAGCTATTCGAACTTGGACTCATTTTAAGCTTGACTTAGTTCGAGCTTGATCCATAAACAAATCAAGTTTGAGCTCAAAATAAAACACATTTAGTTAAATGAACTTCCATTTAGGTTCATGAGCCAACTTATGAGAAAACTCATTCATATTGTTAACAAATCGACTCATAAGCAAGTAAAGGTACACAAATAGATTAAATGAGCTAACCTAACTTAAGCCCACTTTAGCTCACGAGTTAAACAAACTAACCTATGATGACCCATTTAACAAACAAATCAAAATTTATTAGCTCTAACCCAACCTACATGAATTGGTAAATTAAACGAACCCATCCATTAAGTCAATCCATTTAATGCATATATATGTTTTGATAGGTTAAATAGGCCAATATAGCCCATTTAACCCATTTATATAATTTAATGAGTTATATGAGCTAATTTATAGCCTACCAATAATCAGTTTTATTCTTTTCATTTAAAATTATATAAAATATAATGCATTGTTTACACAACAGCACAATTAATTGATTTAATACTACATACCATAATATGGATATTATGATTACAACATTTTTATAATATGAATATTATAAAACAATGAAAAGATTAAAAAATGAAACCGAGGAAAACAGGAGGATTAAGATAAGAGTAACAAGAGTAAGGAAGATGTTGATGAATGGTGATATGCAACTTGAGTTTTATAGTTTATTATATTAAATTTAAAAGTGAAATGAATTAATACCTCAGTGTTATATAATGAAATGTAATATGCACTTAAGCTAAGTTATCCCTTTTTTTTCCCAAGGTTGATCAATTGGTCTGCAAATTAAATAGATTAACCTACTTTAACTTGCAGGTTAAATGAGGTGGACTTGTTTGATCAACTTTTTAAACGAGTTGAAAATCTCCCCCTAACTCATTTTTTAAGCAGGTTAAATAAGCTAGCCTATGGACCATGACCCCTTTGCATATGTCTATAAACAAGTATGAGAGCAAGCTTATGAGCTAATGCCTTATATTAAAAAAACATATCATATTAAAAAATATAACATCAAAATATAAAAATTAGACTAGTATTATTTAAAATATATAAGATTAGAAATATAACTACATAAAAACAAGAAAATAAACACTATGGACTATAAAAAATTGTTAAAATTTAAAAATCATTAAGCAAGCTATGGTGCAAAAAAGAAGATGTCTACATTTTTACTTTTAAGATAATGCTAGAGTAATTATCAATTCATGCTTTTGAACCTCATGTTTTTCTTATTGCATTTATATTAAAGACCCATAGACTTTGAAACATATTGTGCTTGAATATTGCATAATTTTGTATAAATATAACACATTATTGTTATCTCATGAATTTGTGTTTTAAATCATAAATTTTTAAATTAATTTCACTAGAAAAAAAAAGGATAAAAGTGGTGAATTTTAAACTCTTAAATTAATTTTGAGTTTTAATTTAAGTTTAATCTCAACCTTAGGCTCATTTTTAACTTGTTTATTTAAATAAGATCAAGCTCAACCTTTTGAGTTCAACTCAAACTTTAGATTCTTTAACGAGTTCGAATTTGAGTCTATAATTTTTATACTTCATAAAAGCTTAGTTTAGTTTAAGCTTAATAGTTTTTTTTTAACGAGCCAAGCATAAACCTTAAAAAGCTTCACTCAACTCGTTTACAACCCAATGGTGTCCTGTGTACTCAAACCAGATAATCAAGTTACATTTTAATGTAGATTTTTCTCGCATAATGGGTCAGTGGTTCCAAGTATCTACCTTCAAAAGTTTATTGCTAACATGATTGGAAAAAAATTGAAGAAGGAGGAGGAGGAGAGAGAGAGAAAATTAAAGTGAAGCGTACAAATAGGGTTAGCAATTTATGTCAACTTATCGTGACTTGTGTCTGTATCTAAATAAGTTCGTGTCTTGAAAACTTCAACCAATAACCTAACCCATTTATTAATCATATTTTGTATTCAAGTTTAACCCATTTATTAATTAAAAGGATACATAAGAAAATGGATAACAATAAAATTAACATTTATAAATAAAAATAATATAATCTTAATATTTAAATATAAAATCATAATACAAGAATTTAATAAAACAAAATCATGATTTATAACATAATATGTGTGTGTCATACATACATATATTAAATAGATTTACATAAAATTCATGATCTATTTACAAGATTTATTTAATAAATGAATTTTATAAAACAGATTTGTAAGTTAAATATAGCCCCTGACATCAATTTTACTTTGTTTAAATAGGTTTAACCCATTTATATCCTGTACCAATTATTTCCGTACACAATCCAATTTATAATTATGTTATATTATGTTACCAATTGCCAACCCCATAGCATCAAATTGATTTTGATGAGAGTTCACATACACTGATGATTCTAAAGATGCTATTAATTGTTAAGTATGGAGAGGATGCTGCTACCTTCCGTTACGCAGAGTCAAGCTAAAGTGAAATGACCGCTAGATGACATTGATATTCCAAGTTAATTATAAGATGTCAATAACTGACCACCTAAACTAAGTAATAACTCAATTTTCTTCGAACATTTTTGAAAGTTGCTTTTCCAAGTTACACCCGAGCTGGGCTATCAAGAAAAAACCTATCGCACAGCTTAACGTAAGAACTAAATTTGGAAACACGACTGATCTGACATCCGAGTACAACGTTGAAAAACGCACAATGTTGTTTACCCTAAAATATCTTCCTGATATCGTAATTGTTGTAATGATCGAATCCTGAAATCAGATAATAATGTCCTGTTTATTGCTAAGCATGCAGCTTAGAGTTTCTAGATGCCTCAATAACATGTTAAATAACCCTTTTTTCATCTAAGTTCATTAATAAAAGTTCCTGGACATTTTTTTAACCTTCTATGGATCCTAATATCATCTTTTAACCCCCCAAAAAATATATCCTTGCCAGAGGAACCCAGCTTTTCCAAGTTCCTCACATTATTACAGAAGAAACCCAAAAAGTGGGTTTAACCCCGGGGTTAAACTTGGCCTAAGAGAAAAAAATGGCGTAAGACTAAGAGACCTACCGAGCACAATGATCACTTGATTAATCATAATGCAAAAGAAAAGGAGTCCAAACAGAGAAGAGCCGGGCTGGGGGTCGGGGACAGGAATCAGGGCTAAGTGAAAAAAGAGCCCAAAGTGGGACACAGAAAAACTATACCTGCGACAGTCGTAGGCACTAAAACAAAGTTGGTACCTGGTGGCGCCAAGCGAGGGTAGGGGGGGATACACAGACCACACAGGCGTGGCCTCTGTGGTTAATTAGTAGGAAGCGGAAAAGAGGTGATAGTAAAATATGGAGACAAAGTCTTCAGTGTGAGGTTGCGTCAACTGTCAGTCAGAGTAATAACTCAGGGTTATTTTGAAATTGACAACTCATGCCGTCAAATCATGGGGACAAAGATGGGATACCAACATCCCCGTAAGGCACGGACTTACTTTGCCACCATACTTTTCCTGCCCAGTAACCAGGACCCACTAATGTTATGCCTCTGTACTGCCCATTACCACTACGCTAAGATGGTATAACTTTAAGCTTAACCATTTTCTTCGATATCATAAATTTAGTAAAATATGTTCTTTTCACTCCTGCATATATTAATTTAAATCAAAGTGCCTACTGTAGCTTCTATCTGGTGCAATAACCTTGTTATCTTTATACATATTTCATGGGGGGTCGACGATAATGCAAACAAATTTGGGAGGTTTTCAGGAATCAGGACCCACTGGAAGACTGACACGTGGTAAAGCTGTCAGCTGACCCCAGGAGCGCATGGAGGAACAAATGTTAATGGAGGTGATGAGCACTGGAGAGAGAGAGAGAGAGAGAAAGCATTGAAGAGGACACAAGTCCCAAAAAGCTGCATCACAGCGAAAACTGCGGGAGTCCATGTGAAGTGTGGTGCTCTCCAACCACCCGCTTCACCCGGGATTTCTGTAAAGTTGAAGCCAAATTCGACCTTAAGCTCATATAAACAAAGTACCGCCATCAATATCATTCCATTCATGATTTGTCAACGTGTGGCTCCCGCTACTCTTTGCCACTCTTGGTGTGGTGTCCATGTCTCGCCGTTAAAAAAAAATCCTTTTTTATGTGTAGGACGATGAAACCATAATAGTTCTACGTTTGCATATGCATGATCCATTAAACTAGATATTTTCACAAATACCGTATATGTCCCCCTTCGTATTCTTTAAGATATATTCCGGCGAAGGGACTAACTGATTATAGTTTCTCATATCTTGTCTTGTCCGTGTTGTGCATACAAAGGGTGAAATTATGTGTCATAAACTCAAAGTGGAATGGCTACTGCTGGAAGATTAAATGCCATCTACCAACTACTTCCCTACCTCAGTATTTTCTCTTCTTATCGAACAAAAGGTTTTATACGTGGCAGCTGAGGGAGTTTTCAAAACCAACCTACACATATCATAATCTTATTCTCGCTTTACTCGTTGGCCAGTAATCACTCTCAAGTATCCTGAAATATAGAAGAACTAGGTTTTAAAATTATTATTTAATATTTAAAAATGAACAGAATGGCTGTTATCATATATCAACAGAAAAAGGGGCTAAGGTGTACAAACTTTGTGTTTGATGGGAATATTTGGAAACGAATGGATAAGAAATTCTAGCTCGAGAGAGTAACGGCTAATAATGTTATGGGTAGTTATAAGCAGTTACTATTTACCTCCGTCACTGGATTCTGCCGAAGGCAGACTGAAACCATTTCAGCATCAACACTCCATGCAGGCACACAATTCCAGCCTACTATCACAACTACCATATGACCAGCCGTTTCAGTTATTCCAAGGTCGAACCATGAAGCCCTAATGGATGAATTATTCTTTGAAAACGTCCTAGGCAAATGAAAATAGTAGCATCCACTATCAACATTCAAGCTTGCTGAACGCTAGAAATTTTCAGGGTCAGACAGATCACAGATCTTCATTTAAATTTCCAACACTAACACTAAGGATACGACATTTTCCTCATCTTGACGAATAAGAAATCTACAATATTGCTAGTATGTATTTTGCAACTATATTGAGGATATTTAGATGTCCATCGCACAAAATATCGCTATCAAATATAATAAATCCAAAAAGTAACAAATATTTAAATAATGCAGCCATATTAATCCTTACCTAGTTGACAGCAAAAACAAAAAGGGCATATTTTAGCTACATTACCAGTCAAAATGGGAAGAAACAAAACCTTACAAAGACAAGGTATGACTATTTTTTTGGCCGTTTTAAAATTAAAATTTTAACTCATCGTCAGACTTAAATCAGTATAAGTCAGATGTAAACTACTGGTTAGCTCTGGTAAACAAAAATTCCTGCATACCTAGCTATCCGTCGGTTTCACAGGATACACATGGAGAGATGGTTAACAAGACAAAGTTTAGTTAACAAGGCAGGACAACTCAGCACAATCCTTTTATCTCTAAATTGATAATGCTATTGTGGGATTTTTATACAACTTTCAGTGCCACCAATTAGATCGTATAAAATTTTTAAGGTTTTTTCTGTCCTTCAAGGGGCTAGTTATCCAATATCACGGCCATATTGCAAATCAATCAAACATCACACTGGATATCTCTTTAATCTAGTCCTTAAAATTCCATGTACCAAAGCAATGAAATTTACAAAGTGGTACAATTTCTAAATATTTAAAACTCATACCCCAAAGCATGGCAAGACCTCTCACACTCATTCAGGTTTCCACAAGAAGAGAAATAAATAGGAAGGCCTAGATACTCCAGTTTTAACAAACACCTTCCATTGAAATTATAACACATGATTTTTTTTTGTTGGAAATTGCACCAGCCTTTATATTTATCACAAATATAATATTAAAAACACTAGTTTTTTACTTCTTCCATGAGGGGCTAGTAGACAGTAAAGACAAGGAGATTAAACCATTCATATTTCCGTTTAAAAGAGATGGGATAGATCAGAAATGATTTTCATAACAAAAGTGCACCGAATTGATGAGGTTTTGCCAAGTGGGAAAAGTATTTTACTTGCACTTGGTCCAATGGTTTATTTCATTTCCTCGCAATTCGGTTTCATGAATTTGGCAAGGTTTTCTCGGCCTATTTACTTTCACTCCGGATACATAAGAAGCGAAGGAAATCATGTTTCGCACTATAGAGAACCCGAATATGCGCATAACAATATCGATCATGGGGAAGCAAACAATTCCACTTGGTGCTAAGTACGTTTGGCTATTCAAGGCAATTATCATGAGCAACTTTAAATGCGCTGAAAGAATGCAAATGAAATTGCGTCCATCCTAGCTACATATAAGGCCATTCTCCATCAGAGTAAAGACTATTGCAGAATGCGTCTCCAGCTAGAGCAGACAAACTACAAGCATCCTAAAAACGTATCTTTATGAACGTTTGGAAGCTAAACTCCACTTTGATCAACTTCACGTCATTCTAGAGTTAACCTACCCTTTGAAAACTAATGAATTCATAAATTGTGCTTATCACTTTCAAGAGCTTTAAGTAAAACAAGATAAGGCACGGATGCACTAAATTTAAAATCATCAAATATTAGACATGTCTCAATCATGAAAGACACTTGACACTAAACAACCAAAAGGGTGACCAATCAACTATTGCGTCTATTGTCTACTAAGCTCCTGCATTACACTGAAATCGCTCAACAATATGCATAATTCGAAATTCTACCCATGAAAATGGGACAAATGAAGCAGTATTTGGTTTCTTAAGGTAATTGATTCGCTAGAATTCCTGTAAGCAAAGATGTTCTTCCTTTATTCTGTAGGACCACATGGAGACTTCATATGTGAATTTTTGCTTACTGATTATGGATAACAAATATTTGCCAGCTTAAGGCTAATTGAATAACTAGCTTATAATTTTTCTATGGTACGAATCTCCTCTTACATTTACAATTGACATCACAGGCTGACAGAGAATCTCAATAACAATCATCATTAGCTAATGAAACTGCGCTCAGACATGATGGCTTGTCCAGAGTCCATAAGTGCATCATGCTATCATCAATTTTCTACATTAATGACTTGGATTTAACTATCCTTTTAAGACTTGGTTGCAGGCCAAGCATTTTGCGCAAAGGTGGGAACTTTCATCAAGGGGATCATTGAAATTGTTGAGCAAATAACGTGACCACCAGAAACGAGTAAAAAACACTATTTAAGAAAAAGAATATGTTGCCTTATGGCATAGGCTCCAATTTTGTTGATAGATAATCTATCCTTAAAACACTAAGCCACGGAAAGCATGAGCCAACAGCTGTATCTAGATGCCACACACTTTTTAAACTAGCATGGACATGACCTCATGAATTATGATTAATCCTACCTTCTTTGATTATGATTCACCCCACTCAGTCCTCAAGATTGACCATTAAGTAAAATTCTATTATGACAGAATTAAAAATCCTCTTGCCAGTGGTGCAGTGTATATTCATCCACAACTGAATCAGTCCTTGAATCCTAATAATGAATGCAAAACAGCCATCATGCACTCCTCCAAATTTAGCCCCAAAAAATATATGATAACCTCATTCTGTACTTTGGAAAATTCCTCTTCCTAATGTCTAATGAAAAGATCTCTTTTCCTATTACTTGAGGAAACTGTCTCTACATAGCATCATCAAGTTCAATGTTGTCTTGGGCAGAGAACCCTAACCCTTAATCAAATGAAAATACTACCTCAAGTATGTGCTGCCCAACATGTTTTTCCTATCATTAAGAATTGGAATCTTAGGTTTAAAAGAAAAGAAAAGGCAACCAACCGTGCATTACACCAAAGAAAACAAAGAAAGCACAATAAGTATCGAAAACAATTGAAGAACCCTAAAAAAGATAAGATGACAGATGCATACCACAAAAGGTAAATTGTACTTCTAAGCATATAAATAATGGTTGCCAACCAGAAGCAACCTGATCCACATGTCTTACTTAGCACTTCTATATACTCTATGCAGTATTATTTTTGCAAGAAAATGTGTTTTGCTTTATGCTTCTCTAACTGTTTGTGTACCTACAAATATGATTATTAAATCTGTTGGTGCACCATCACACCATTTACAGTTATAGCAGCATGTTAATGAAGGTTTAAGAGAGAAAGATATTTGAAAAGAATCGAATTTGTGAAGACGATAAAAAAGGAGCAGCACATTGTCAAACCTAGAATCCTTTAGAAAAGCTTCTATGATCTATTTTCACGTGAGGAGGGAGATTCTGATGCAAATATATTTGTAATTGATAATGACAAAGGAAAATATATGCTTTCAATGAACCTTCTGACAGATTTATAATAAAATACACTAACTGTTTGCCGCAGTGAACTACTAATTGGGGATGGCAAAAGTAAAGAAAAGAAGTATGTCTCATTACTTTTGTAATATCAGCATTAGTCAGACCTTATACAATTCCCAATATGTAACTTTTTATGGTCCCCCATCAATTTATTCATGTTTCCTCGGAACTTGAAGTTCTATTAAAAGCAGAAAAAGACACCATCGCATGGCATTAACAATGCATTTTAACTAGGCAGGCACATTTGTTCTTTATAACCATATATAGATTTTGAAAAAATGGAGGTAAGGATGAAGACACGCATATCAGATTTCTAGCCCCAACACATACCATCACACGGACAGAATGCGTATAAATTATGATTCCAAAGATAAACTCAAGAATAGCAATTGGAGGAGACTACAGAAGCAGTTTTTGTCTCCATACTAATTCACAAGGGAAATTTTCACAATTTATGTTAGTAGTGAATTCTTATCAGAATGGCAAGGATCCATGTACCCAGCTTTTGGAGATAAATAGGAAGAAAGGAAAAATTATACTGAGTTCCTACCAAGGTGAACAGAAGCCCAGTGTATAGAAAGAAAGAAAAAAATAATACGGAGTTCCTAACAAGGTGAACGGAAGCCCAGTGAAAGTTCACAACTCACAACCTCACAGAGATTTTGTAATCACTTTTTTTTTTTTTTTGATGTACTGTCAGATGTGTAATCACTTTTTAACAGAACAAAATTAATAGAAAGGTGCTATGGCCTATAATCAAAAAGCCTGATTGAATAGTTTAATACAATGCATCCTAACACTTAAGCATACCTGGCTTCTATAGAAAAAGAAAACATTCATATTCTCTTTGGCTCATGAATTGGATTGGATTTTGGAAGGTCAAACTTTTTTGAAATTAATATAGCAGTCTACTATTGAAGGTGAAAGAAAGTATGCAATCAATGAACCAACCTGAAATCCTTACCTAAGAAGTTAACGAAAGACAACCTGATAGCAAAATGAAAGACATGGACGGATAAGTAGTAAATCACAGCAAAATATTTCAGAAGATACAGCAAAACAATTACAGAAGACTTATCTAGGAAAATGATATTTCAACACCCAATGAAGACAATAAATGTATATGGGTGTGCAAACATCTGAGTTTGTCGTATAAATATAGCATATTTTTGCCTGGCAGATATCTTGCCACCGTAATATCTTATTACTGTGCACAAAGTAATAATATGAAAAAGAAAAGTGTTATGGTCATATTCGTAGCAAGAGCCTCCGTGAAATCAAGTGTCAAAATTCGCTACCAAACTATCAAGGATACTATAAATAGGGATCTCAAAAAGAAAAAGGTCAATAATGTAAATCATAGTAACTATTGTCTTATCAGAAGTTAGAAGCGAAATGTGCATGTGGATATATAGTGCATAAAATCATGGATTTACGTCTTATAGGGTGGTTCAAATTGAATGAAGTAGGACCTACTTATTAACCTGAATGCTGTTTTGTCATTCGGACGAATTAACCAAAAGAAAATACTTTTCAGAAACTGCGGTAGACCTAGAGGTCTACCTACTGTGGCAACAACACCAATCTGTAGCCATTGGCTGTACCAGAAGCTTGTATTACGCAAACTATACCGCAATTTCAAGGCAAAACTCAATGAGACATGGGTATGCCTTGACAACACAGGTGGATTCGGTAACCAAAACCGCAGTTTATTGGAAAGGAGTGGATTGCAGTCGTTAAATATATGTTCGAACTAGAAGTCCACTATTTTGCATGTCTTGGGTCAGATATATCACCGAAACGTCTATATCAGAATCTGAAAAAGAAGCTCTTTTGGCTTTGAACTCCGGTCTTTCTCTGACAAGGAAACAACACATAAAAGAGTGGGTGTGGAGCTGTGTGAAGTAGTAGAATAGAGCAAATTCGTAAGTGAACCAAGAAATCCTCTCCTCACACTGCAAATATACAAAAGGGAAAGGTTTTTTTTCTTTCTCTTTTTAATTTTCTTTTTTTCGTTTGGTAGGTAAAAGGATTTGACACTGTTACACTACTGCAGATCCACTTCCACATGATTACCTCCATCAGATGATCCATCGCTCAATACTGATAGACAATATCTCCGCTTCTCGTCGTCAAGATAAAAGTACAAACAAACATACGAAATCTTAAACAGTACCATCTCCCCCAATCCCCCCCCCCCCCCCCCCCCCCCCCCCCCAAACAACAGCCATGTTCATGCACAAACAACTCGTTAGCTGATAAACAAGTGTCTCTATCATGATTTCTAGGGTTTTTATCCCTTGTCGTAGAAGTTAACGCCTTTTCCTTCCTCTGGAGTGTTTTAAGAAATTTTCGACGTGCTCTTTTGGGAAAGAAACTAAATGAGACAAACTAGATAAGGACTAAAAGAAGCAAAACCTAGGAGTTGCAAAGACAAAAACGAAACCCGGTTTGTCCCGTCTTTTATTCAAGACCGTTCCCGTGGGTTTTCTTGTCAACGTAAAGCCATATTACGCCGGCGTAAAGACATTTTTAATTCGTTAGATTTAAGTAACTAATTGGGATTAGCGACAACAGAAGTCAATTATTATACAATAAATAAGAAGATCCAACACGGCTAGTAAATAAATAAATAAATATATAGACATAATATTAATTAAGATTAGTACAAAAAAAAAGGAGAGATAGAGAGAGGCGGGGCTGACCAGAATGAGATGGGACTGAAGACGTAGTGCAGAGATTACTGAGCTGCATCTCCATTTTGTTAAGAAAGGTGGTTGCTTCATCAAATGGCCTAGCGAGGTCTAGCTTATACTTCACCAACATATCTATGTATGTCTCCTACCAAATAAACCAAATTCAACCATATAATTATAGTCAAATCACAACAATATATTTAAAGAAAAAACTTCCATTAAGTATAGAGAGAGAGAGAGAGAGAGAGAGAGTGGGGAATGAATATAACTACAACCATACCATGAACTCATCCAGCTCAGGATCTGCTCCAACACGCCTCGCAACGGAATCGAGCGGACCCACATCCGTCGTTTCTCGCCGGATTCCTTCTAAAAAACTCGCTGTCTCCGGTGGTGCTCCGACCTGAGCAATAATTATCACACACTATGTGACTAGAAATAAATGAAACAACTTAATTACTATTACATACAACATGCACAAATCCATTTAAAGTAAAGGAAAAACGATAACCGATATTTATACATATTTAACTCCTCAACTCAACTTCACTCCCAACTGTAATTTTAATAACAGTAATTTATACTCAGATTTTCAGACTCCCACTCGAAGTTTTCACTGATAGACACTTGTTTTTCTCCCTAGTACTCATATTTTAAAAACGAGAGAGAGAGAGAGAGAAGTAGTGAACGCTGAGTCTACTTTGACGAGTCCACGGAAGGGGATTATACAGTAGTATTGTTCAGAATCAAAACGAAAAACAAATACTATTCTCGAACACTGAAGTTCCCAAGCTTCACTAAACAAGACTTTGGACTCAGCATTAAAAGCTGAAAAAGACATGCTTCATTTTTTATTTACTATGCTTGCTTGGTTGGGGAAAAAAATGAAAAATAAAATAATTAAGCAAACAGCAGAAAATTGAAGCAAAATAGGTTCAGTAAACGATCAGTTTATAGATGCAACTTGCACCAAGAGAAGATACAACACAATAGAAGAGAGTTATAGTGAACGGCGTCGTATACGACCTTTTGGCAATCGATATATGCTTGAAGAAGGCGAGGATAAGAAGGATGAGACTTGATTTTGGCCTTAATTAGGGTCTCAAAATCATCGTCGGGGTGGAATTCGGGAGTTATTGAAGCGGCCTCGGAAATCGCCGAAGCCGCGGAGAGGAGTTCATCGGATCCAAATACGGGATGATGAAGAGTTCGGTGATCATGAAACGACGACGAAGAGCAAAGGAGGGTTTGGTAATCGCAAGGGAGGATCAGATTATCCGGCGACATCAAAGCTTTGTCGGTGTAGTAGTCGCTTCCAGATGATGAGTAAAATCCATACATTTCGTCCATCGGAAATTCGTTGTCGCTGTGTAGGATATGACCGGTTTTATAGGGTCAGTGTGAGAAAGGACTGTAGATTGAGAGATGACGATTGTGGTGATGTTAGCGTTAGTATGCTGTGCATAGTTTACTTATTTGGATGAGGAGAATTACATGCTAGGTTTAATTGAAGGACACCACCACCAACTCTGCTAGTGTTCTTGGATATAGCGCGTGCATAAGACATAAGAGAGAGAAAGAGAGAGACCCGGATAGGACAGGGATTGAGAAAGCCATGCTTTTCTTTTCTTTCTTTTCTATCCTTTTTTTTTATTTATTTATTGATGAACGCATAAAAGATTACCTAAAATAATAATCCCGTTAGTTTGAGGATTTTTTCTCCTATCTATTATTATTTTAATAAAATCAATTTAATTTTTAATTTTATCATTCAATTATATATATTTAATTTTTATTATTAATCATTATTAAATTTTTATCATTACTATATAAATTAATAATAAAATTAAAAATTAAATTAATTTTGCTAAAAATACTAGTAAAACCTTAAAAATTTGCACCTTTTATTGTTTATGTTTTGTATGAGGGGTGGTAAATAATATTACACTTGTACAGACAATTGTGCGGTTCATACTTTTTTGTGCGAAAACTCATTATATTTCACTTGAAAGCCTTCACGTGCTATGAAAATTTGGATTTAAAAAAAATAAAGAATATGAAAGTTTACGTTGAAGATCTTTTACGATCTCTTAACATTATGTTTAACAAGTTTAATGAATATGATAAAATCCTTTAAATGCTTTTGTCAAGTAAACATCTTGATTCATTAAAATTTGGTTTAGAATTTGAAGGAGGATAAAAAGCTCAAGTGTTGATAATAAAACCGTTTTTGTTAAGGCCAAGAAAAATGTAAAAAAATAGTTATTTTAAACATAGTTAAGAAAAATGGCAAACCATTTGCCAATAATAATAAATACAATCGAAAGTACTTTGCAATATAAAAGGTATTTGAGTCAAAATGGGAGATAGATTAGAAGGTATAATATCGAGTATATCAAAAAATACCTAAGGCTACAAGTAAAAAATAGGTATTACAATTCCACACCTTATGCCTACTTTTTTTTTTTATTATATTGAAAGATATTACCTTTACAAATACAAGCAGCTTAGTGATCATCAAGTAAAAAAAAAAAAACAAGTTTGAATTTCAAGGGGTCTAAGCTACTCCGAGTTTTTAAATAGGTATAATCTACTTCTAATTGATGGAGGAACATAAAGTGAAGATAAAAGGGAGGTCGTGACATGATTAGAGATGCTTCATTGTTCACTAATCTAATTCAAAATGACAAGGGTTTGTAACATTTGGTGATAACAATAAAGGAGGGATCATTTGTCATGATACTATCAGTCTTCCTCCCCACTTTAGAGAAATTATTTATCATGTGAAAGGTTTAAGATATAATCTATTATGTACAAATCGCTTATGTGATAAGGGATTCAAAATCATTTTTGAAAAGAAATAATGTCTAGCTTTTGACAAAGATAGAAAAATAAAGCTCTTTGAAGGATTCTAAAAGGGAAATATTTATAAAGTTAAACCATCTGATGTTGAAACTGAAAATTGTTTTTAATCAATTACAAACAATTTTTTTTTATGGCATTAGATGTTAAGACGTGTCAATTTCAATAAGCCTAAAAAACTATCAAAGAATAATATTGTAAATGGACTGCTAAGAGTGAATATTAAGGAAGATAATTACTATGCTTGTTCCAAAAATAAAATGGTTTTAGTTTCTCAAAAATAAAATTAATTTGTAATTTCTACAAAAGGCTTGTTAGAACTTTTGCACATGGAGTTGTTTGGTTCCATTCAAACCCTTGATTTAGGTGGAAGTAAATATAGCTTTTTATGATTGATAATTTTTTAAGGTATACATGATTTTGTTTTTAGACACAAGATTGATGCATTCAAATCTTTTGAAAGTTTTGCAAAAAGGTTTTAAAATGAAAAAGGCACTTTTATAATCAATTTAAGAATGATCAAGGAAGGGAATTTGAAACCAATGATTGTACTACCTTTCATGAAAAGAATAACATTGCTTATAATTTTTCAATACCTTATACTCCACAACATAATAGAGTAGTTGAACATAAAAACAGAATCATACAAGAAATTAGTCGTACCTTGTTAAAAGAAAGTGGTATAGCATACTATTTTTGAACAGAAGCTACTTCTATAGCTTGGTGCATCATCAACGAGGCCTTTAACAAACAAAACTTCTTATGAATTTTTCAAAGGTAGAAAACCAACAATATCCTTTTTCATGTTTTTTGAAAGAAAAGTGTTTTGTAAAGAAAAACAATTCTGAACTTGGAAAATTTGAATAAAGAGCTTATGAAACCATCTTTCTTAGATATTCACTCAACAACAAAGCTTATTATGTTTATAGTAATACATTAAAAGTGGTTAAATAATCAATTAATGTTACATTTGTTGATAAAATTATAATAGTTGAAAATGATGATGAAGCTTTCCCAATCTCTAATAAACTGGATAGAACATCTAATGATCAATAAGAAACTAAGGGTATTGAAGAGATTTCAACCAATTCTAAAACTAAGGGTTCATCATAACCTAAAGTGAATAGAATTACTCAAGGTTTTGTAGAACTAGAAAATGAAGGTTCATCATAATCTATAATTGAAGGTATTATGGAAAGTCTTAAAATTGATGAGACTTATTTAAAGCCCTTTAAACTTTGGAAATTTATATCTTCTCATCTACTTGATTTGGTATGATTTCTAAAATAGAATATTGAGAATCACTTTGCAATGATTTCAAAATAAAACCAAATTCTATTAAGGAAGCTTTAAAGGATAGTAATTGGATCAATGCTATGTAAGAGTAACTAGACCAATTTGAACGAAATCAAGTGTAAAGTTTAGTTCCAAAACCAAAAGATATATGTGTAATTGGCTAAAAATGGGTATTTCAGGAATAAGATAGATGGAAATGAAAAAACAATTCAAAATAAAGCATGTTTTGTAGCAAAAGGCTATTCACAATAAGAAGGAATACACTATGATGAAACGTATGCTTTTATTGCTAGATTAAAAGCTATAGGCTTATTACTTGCCTTTGCTTGTCTCAAGATGAAGTTTGTGTGGAACAACTCCTTGGATTTGAAGGTTCGTTTAAAGAAGATTATGTTTTCAAATTGAGAAAAGATTTATGGGGTTTAAAACAAGCACCAAGTGCATGGTATGAGAGATTACGTGATTATTTGATTCAAAATGGTTTTATTATAGAAAAAGTAAATATAACCTTATTTTGAAAGTTGACAAGAGCTTCAAATTGCTAATTTGTTGTGCAATTTTTCATACCAAGGGTTTGAATCCTTCTCTATCCACACTAATTGTACAAATATATGTTGATGACATAATTTTTTGGTCTACAAAGGAGAGATATTGTAGAGAACTTTTTGAGATGATGCAAGCAAAATTGAAGATATCCATGATGGGTGAGCTAAATTCTTCTTGGGATTGTAAATTAGGCAATTTGTTGATGGTATCTTTGTATATCAAGAGGAGTACACTTGGCAAATCTTGAATAAATTTGGATTTGAAAATATTAAAACAACTTCAACTTTGATGAGTACATTTACTATGTTAGACTTAGACTCTAATAGAAAGAAGGTAAATGAGAAATTATATAGAAGTCTTATTTGTTCTTTACTTTATTTAGTCGCATTAAAGCTAGATATATTGTTTGGTGTTTGTATTTGTGCTCAATTTTAAAGTTTTCCCATTGAAACACAACTTACAACAGTGAAAAGAGTTTTTCAAATACATTATCAGTATTGCAAAGTTAGGAATCTATTACTTAAGACTTGGAATTTCAATTTAATAGGATACTCGAATGTTAACTATATAGGCTATAAGGTAGACTAAAAAATTACTTCTAGAACTTACCAATTTTTAGGATACAAGTTAATTTCTTGGTCTATCCAAGAAACAAAACTTTGTTGCCCCTTTCATAGCAAAAGCATAGTATGTTTCAATCGAAAACTATTGTATGCAAATTCTATGGATAAAAGAATAGTGGTTAGATTATGGATTAATTTTTTAAAAACATTCCAATTTAGTGTGACAACACAAGTACTATAACAAAGAATCTTGATTAGCATTCAAGTTCTAAATACATAGAAATTAGGTATCATTTTATAAGAGATCATATGTCTAATAGAAATATATATGCAGAATTTGTTCCAACTAATCTTTAACTTGCAAATCTATTTATAAAATCTTTAGACGAAATTAGATTTGAATAACTAAGGAATGAAATCAGAATTGATAATCCATTTTGCTAAAATATTTTTTTTTAAATGTTAAAAGATCTTCAGGCTTTCTTCAAAATGGTGCATAACCACAATGGGAGAGTCATTCGATTAAGTTAGAAAGGGAGAAAATAAATCTAGAATTTAATCAAAAAGGTAAAATTCTTTGTTACGTTAATATAGTAGGCAGTTTTGAAAGCAAAGAAGAAGTTATGGTAGGGCCCATTTCCCAGCAATTTAAATAGGTATCTGGCCAATGCTAGTCTGACTAAGAAAAGGCAGTCAAAGTTACCTCTTATCTCTTAGGGAAGGTAAATATATTTTAGCAAAAATAAAATATTTTTTCCTTGACACATCTCGTTAACCAGAAAAAGATTCCTAAATTTTTCTATAAATAAGAAACCTCTTTAGTTCTAAAATCATATCCAAAAAGCTCTAAAACAAAACCGTTTTTGAAATCATGGCCCACAAGAAGGACAAACAACCAGTGAAATAAAATAATTCTAAGAAGAAGAGACTCCGGGTTTAACTAGATAGAAAAGTTGAGAAAAAGTTTAACTAGTTCATAATAAGCAAAATGACACTAGAATTAAAGATTGGCATGGATTGGAATGATTTGATTTTTTCTTAAAGCAAAACTAAATCATAAAAATGTAATTTAGTGTTTTTATTGCTTCAAACCAAATCATACGATTCAATTTCATATTTTTTCTAAATCATAAAATTTTGGTTTGGTTTTATTTGGTATATAAATTAAACCATGTTTTGTCTTCTAAGAAAATATATTTATTTAATATATAATATCATATTAGTAGTATTAAATTATTTAATAATAACATGTATTGTTATCATATAAAAGATGAAAAAAGTTAATATCCAAGTAACTAAAAAAATTTAAATATTTAATATAACTAATTTATTTATTAAATTAGCATATAATAAAAATTTTGAGTTAACCTATACATATATTTGTTAAATTATAGTTATAAAATTTAAATAAATATACTTTTTAATAATGGTAATTAAAAATTCTTTTAAATTTTATGTTACAATAAAATAATTTTTTTAGTTATAAGTAAAATATCATTATATTTTTTTTCAAAATGGTTTGATTCGGTTTTATGATTTGATTTAGATTACCCCTCCGTACCAACCATAAATTTTTAGTCTAGTTCAGATTGAAAAATTTTCAAACCAAATTGCAAAAAAAAAAAAAAAACTATATTTTTTATTCGGTTTGGTTTGATTTGCAGATTGGTTTGGTTTAGTTAATTTTTTGCCTACTCCTAATTGGAATGGTTAAAGAGGTATATTAAATGAAATACAGTAAAGTCTCCCATAGAATCCTACTTGGATGGAGAGTCTCTTACATGCTCTTAGAAGGCTTTTTGGGCAAGGGTTTTTAGGGAGATGCGTGAAGAGAATGAAATCTCTAATTGAAAAAAATTCCAATGTTAAGAAATAATCCTGTATTTTTTTTTATTTACAAAACTTAGTTTATTGCAGTTTTTATGTATACTTTATGATTTTGATGATAAAAAAGGGAGAGAAAAAAAAAAGAAGATAGAAAAAAATAAAGGAACATAGGAGAAATCAAAATTTATAAACCAATATAAGGTGTAATGGGGGAGAATAATAGGAATATAAATGCATGAATGAAAAAAGGTGAAATAATAAATGGATATGAATGAAAATAGGAAAAATAATAAATCATAATTATTCAAACTAAAAGAAAAACAGACTTAAGTGATAAATTTGTGATGAATCCTTTTATTGTAGTAATTTTTGGAGAAATCATGATTATATGTCAACTGTCAATTTTTTTTTTTTTTTAAGAAAGGTTTTGTTATCACTGAAAAGGAGAGAACATTAAAATTTTTGAATAAAAGTTTTGATGATAACAAAAGAAGTTATATTATTTATAACATTTCTATTAAGTGTGCATATTGTATACGGCAAATAAATACATGGATAGAAGCTCATTCGTAAAAAGATAATTACATAGACAATATATTTCAAATGGCTAGAAAAGACATTTTGAAAAAGAGGTAAAACAAAGGTATATAAGTAATCAAAAGGACAAAATCTGATCTAGTAGACTAAATTAGAAGTAATAATTAAAGTTGGAGGAAATCAGAATTGCTATGACTTCATTTTTAGAATCAAAAGCCATCGAACACTAGTCTAAAATAAGAAATTAGGTAAAACTAGTTAAAATCAGCAACTATAAAAATTTGGTTATTAGAAATTGAAATCAGCACAAAATATCATTTCCCAATATAAGCAAGGATTGGTTATTAAAGTGTTTATCATCAAAGGCTATAAGTTAGTAAAATTGGATTTGAGATCCATCTTCACTGGTCAAATATATTTGGATAATACATTTAACCGTTGCACTAAAGTTTGATTTAAATATCATGGGGATTTTATTTCATGTAGATTGATTGAAGCTCAAGTATAGACTATAAAGGAAAGTAAATATTTACTACAAGGATGAAAAAGCAAGATTATAAGATATTTACAAGATAATTATCATGAATTAATACAACTAACGTTAATTATAGTCAAATATTTTCTGCTATCTATCAACAACAAGGGATCAAATGCATTTTATCAAGTAATTTTTGGATAAAATTGGAGAATTAAAGTTACATATGAAGAATATTATGAGACTATAATAGAAAAGGATTGAACAAAAGCATTTACATCAATAATCCAAAATTGACCGTTGAAATTCAATTATAAATATACCTCTTCTATTCTTAGCAAAAGATAAACAAGAGAGAAGAGAGGGATAAAAGCATAAAAAGTGTTTATACTTTTAGAATTTTGTAATTTAATATCTAAACTTTTATTTTTTGTGATTTAGTACCTGTTTCTTAAATTTGGTTTCAATTTAGTGTCTGTTAACAAGAAAATTAATGAATATATATATATATATATATATATTGCATTTTGGTGTCTATACTTTAATTTTGATTATATTTTGGTGTTTTTATTTTAGTTTTGATACATTTTAGTATCTATTAACTGATTAATTTATCAAAAATCAATTTTATTTTTCTTAATTGATATTTTATTGTAAAATTTAAAAGAAAATTATTTATATTCAATAATTTCAACTGTGTATAAATTTTGCATATGATATTCGATTTTAACAAATTTTATGTTGTTGGAAAGCTCTTGATATTTACTCTTTATCTGAAATATGATCTAATATGTATTCAGGGACTACATGGACAAGGTAAAATTTTTAAATGGTCATAACTTTTAAATCAAGTATCATTTGACTTTGTAACATGAATTTCTAAGCTTACTAATAATACACCTTTACATATTAAAATATTTTGTTATATATATATATATATATATATATATATATATATATATTGTAGTGACTGGATACTTTTTTTTATAACTTTGCAACCTCATAGGTTACAAATTGATCATCGCATGATTGCAACCATATAGCCATAGAAAAGCTCAAGCTATAAGCTAATTAAAAACTTTCATATTGACTCAAAATTACATAGTTGAAAATATCCATTTTTAGGTGTATTACTTGATGGGTCAAACAAATTTGCGTTTCGAGGCTAAGTGATAGTTAATTTGAAAGTTATGGCCATTTTAAAATTTACCTGTTTCAACCAATTAAAGGATGTGTGACATTGCATGCAAAAGTTATGTATGGTGGAAGTTATAAGTGTATATATATATATATATATATAGAAAATTAAAAACTAACTTTTTACAAATTAATATGTGATTAAACACTAAAAATGTATTAAAACTATTGGGTAGACACAAAGATGCAATCAAAACTAAGGTATAAACACTAAAATGTAAAAAAAAAAAAAAAGGCTAGTGACTTCCTATCAATGGAAACACTAAATTAAAACCAAATTAAAAAAATAAACACTAAGTTGAATAACAATTAAAAGTTAGACACTAAATTTTCAAAAATTAAAAGTAAAGATACTTTCTATACCTTTGTCCTAAGAAAAGACAATACAAGGTACAAAGTATTCAAGTACTCAAGCTAATCAAGTTTTATATTTCATTATGTTTTGATTAAGCACTAAACCTTATACTCTATTTTTCCTTGTTGACTTTATCCTTTTTGAAGTTAGTTGTGGATTGAGAGGTTACTTTTGTTCACCATAGTTTGTAGAATAACTTGTGGTGAAGAGAAATAGATAGAGCAGTAAGTAGTTGTACTAGGTATTAGCAAACTTTTTAACTCTTAAGACTTTGTTTTTTATATAGTGGAATGATAGTTAGAAACAACTAATCCCTAGCAAGTGGAGGTTAGAAGAATGGACAACACACAATGCGAAACCAGTATAAATTTTCTTACCTAATCTTTTTATTCCTTCTCTCTTTAATGTCTTGCAATTTTATATTTTTTCTGCTACATTAGTTGATATCTGCCACTTTAGTAATTAAAAGAGGTTATTTAAAAAAAAATAAAAAACTTAAAATAGTCGATTCACCCGCCTCTTGATTGATAATATGGAATTAACAAAATACATTTCAAACTTTTTACTTATTTGCATGACCATGATATATTCATTATATAAGTAGTGATGTCTCTGCACCACACGGCCTAAATTCAATCCATTAACACCTAATGGGCCAACTAAAGTGGATTCTCCACTTAATTTAAATATAAGTAATATAGCAATATAGTATGTAAGCACATCTCTACATGGCCACCCTAAATAACTTTGTTTTTTTTTTTTCAATTATAACCATTTTATTTATTTTTAAAATTATTTTATTAATACATCTCTATATTAAATTCATTAGATTGATATGTCTTACATGGGTAAGACACCAAAGATCCCTTATACTTTAACATTAGAAATATTGATATGAATTTATATACAGTTTGATTCGACGTTTGTTGTATGTTTTAAATTGGATTGTATAGTTGTATTTAATTTTAATATACGTATTACAGGTACTATATATATATATATATATCTGTATGTATGTATGAACTCCCTCAAGCCGCAACTTTCCGTGAAATACCCATAAGCTTGTATGTTTTCAAATATAATATGCAAATATGCAAAAAGAAACAAAAGAAAAAAAGGAATGATAAGTTAATAACATTAGCACAAAGTAAATATTAGAATTTTTTATTGTAAAAGAAAAAAGAAAACTCTATTTTACACAATATTCAGAGATGGAACTACACAGTTGGCATGCGGCATTGAAATAAAAGCAATTTACTTTAGTACCCCCAATAAATAGATTTTCTTTTTCAAATGGATAATTAGTTGAGGACTATTTTGTAAATTCAAAATAAAAAGCTACTCAAAATCACCTATGACACAAAGCCATCCTAGGGGCTTTAATAATTCTTAATTAACTAGTTAATGATGATTTATCTCTTATTACATATAAAATAATAATTGCTTTTAGGATTTGAATTTCAACTTAGATCATGATCTTTAAGATCTCTAGGTGGTACGTACAGTTACTATGTATTGCATGCTTATTAGGACGAAAATGGAAATCGAACTTACTACAAACTTGACTCAATAATTGCTTGTCTTATTTGTGCTTGGATGTTTTGTATCAACGAGTGATATCCTTAAATTGGACTATAACTGCAATTGTAGTTATTGGAATAATGCAATAGTTAGGTGCTTAGATCATTATGGTAGCTTAGTAGATAGTTGATAGGAGGGAACTAAGATTGTTAACAGGCTAATGAAAGTAGGTGGAAGTTGTAGTTGTTTTCATTATGTGATATAGGACTCATAAATGGTACAATACATATGGACTATCATTATGACAATTGTACAATGGTGAACTTTGTAAGAGGCTACTTATGGTTTCATCTAATATGGGATTTGACCATTTTCATCAACTCTCATATGCCTTACTACAATGGGATTTGGACCCCCTTGTTCCCCCACCTATGTAGAAGAGTCATGAGCTACTCCAACTTTAAAGACACATGAAATATGTTGCTTGTTACACTTAAAATAATATTATAATGAACCCTGATTGTTGCATTAGAATTTTAGGCATGTGTATAAGTGATATCGTGTGTGCTCTTATGGCTATTACATTATAAAGTTCATTGCAACTTGCTCCCTTTTCTTTAGCATTTTACAAGTAATGATTATTATAAAGATGATTCTTGCAAGGAGCTTGGCTTTAGAGTGCACATTAGGGCTTTATATGACAATTATCTTTATATTAAGGATGAGTAGAGGCTTAAGCACAATCTATGTTAGTTGACCATGAGGAATTTCTAGGCTTTACTCTTTTATTGAACTTTACAAACTTTGTTATTACTATTGAGACTTTTGATAGGTTGTATCTTGGATTGTGGATTTTAGACTTTCTTGGAACTTTGGTTATTTTGGGCCTAGACTTTAATATAAGTATTATATGATAAGCTATAGAGATATTTAGTACAAAGTGTTTTGTCAAAGGTAATCCTGATAAATAATTTCAAAATTTAAAACTCGATAAATGCAATCAATCGTCCTATGAAGCAAACAATCAATTTCCAAAAACTAATGAATGATTTCATATATTAAAATTTGATAAACGATAATTGGTTAGGATTAGAACCCTAACATGTTCCACAAAGTAGGAAATGTGGTGGCCTGTCATGCCTTTTAAGTTTCGAGGCATGACATGAAGTTTATTAGTACAATTACTTGAGTGTGCATAAACTTTGAACTAAGAAAGAATCTAACTTATGGAAAGTATAATTCATGTCTTTATGTTGGAACAGTTGAATGTGCCTTAATCATGATGAGAAGTAGAACTCTGATGTTAAAACAAAAAGAGGCTTAGAAGAAACTTTAACTAGAAGCATAAGTATCATAAGAAAATTTAGAGAAGGATAGAAGAGACATAGCAAGTTGTAGTCGGAAGCATAAAAGCATTACAAATGATCAAAAGCATTAACGCTAAGAAGAACTATAAGAAGCAGCATAGCAAAAGTTTCAAGAAGTCTATGAAGATTAGAGATGTAAAAGTATCATTGTTATTGCCTATATGGGCTTGAGTCTAAAACGTAGGTCTTGAGTGCGAGCATGGGTAATTTGAGAGATAGAAAATGACTAAAGGGGTGTTAGAGGTGTCTTCGGTCCAGAGACTTTAAGGCTTAAGTCAATATGGCGATAAGGAGGGCGCAAGAATGGAAGCAACGGTAATGTATGACTTAAATTATAGAGAGTTCAAATACTTTACCTAGCAGCTTCATTGTGTACTTAAAGGCATAGGGGAAAAAGAGGTTGGTGGTAGGATGCCTATGCTAAACATGATGATTCTTGATAACTTGTAAAATTTCATAACTTTTCTTAACTTAAAAGTTCCACTTGTGTATAATTTTTTAGCTATATTGGTTAGTTTTAGGAGAAAAATGATAACTGTGCATAAAATGATCCAACTATGCTAAAATTATCAAAATGATGAAAAAGACTACATTTGTGCATGAAAAATATTAATTTTGAGTGTCTTGTGTAAGTGAAAGGGGGCTACCTTTAAATGGTACTAGCCCCCATTGATTGAAACAAGGGAGTTTAAATAGGGGGATCTAGTTATAGGTTCCATCAACCAATCAAGAGTAGAAGACAAAAGAAATGGAAATTTTTGCCAAGATGACTCTCTGTCCTATCAATTGGTCGCCAATGTCTCTACCAAACTATTGATAGCTTAAACCCTAACAAGGGTTTTTCAAATGAAAAATGTACCGTTTCATTTAAAGGACAGATCATAGCTTAACATGAGTTTATTACTCGATTGGTAAGCATGCTATCGATCAGTTGGTACAACCAGATTATAACTTTCTATAGAAGTGAACGAAAATCAGGACATAGCCCATTTAGTTTAGGGTTTTAGTCATTTCTTTGTAATTTCTCTAAGGTTTATAGTAGTTTGAGATTAGTTTAGCACAATTTTAGTGATTTCTTGCATTTTTAAGGTTTGAGAACACATTTAGAGGAGAGATTTAAAGTCTTTTCAAGTTGTTTTGTTATCTTCAAACTTGGTAACTTCTAATCTTTATCTTAATGTTGTTTTTAGTTAAATCTTTATTTATTCTTGTTGTTATTATGTTTAGTATTAAGTGGTTAAGTAGTTTTTAGTGAGTTTGCTATGTTGATGATGGATAATTCATGAATAATGTACATTTGTTAAATGAGTATATGTTTAGATGATATGTTGGTGTAGTTGCTTTTGTAAGTTTATTTTGGGTTTTTTTTTGTAGATGAGAGTATTTAATAGCCTTGGCCGGTATTAGGTATTTGTTAGAGTAGATAGGGTGTTTTCAAATCATGAGTAATATTGGGGTTAGCAAAAAATGCTTGTAGGAAATTAAAAAAAAAATGTTCATAATGATAAGAATGCAACAAGTTAGTAGAAAATGTTTTGATGTTAATGAAACATATAAAATATTAGAAAACAAGTCAAAAGGATAAAGGAAGGCATAAATAAGTTTTTAGAAAATAAGCTTTATACCAAAGGCTTGAGAAAGGTAAGAGTTTATGATGCGTGAAACCTTAGGTATATTAAACCTAGAACCTCGACGACGCTATTGGATTCAATTACCCGAATCGTCTTGAATAAGCGATGCATAACTAGACCCCAATCAAACCTGTTGACTGAAACCTAAGTTATCAAGAGGTATTCCTAGTAATTCGGTTAAGAATTCTATGGAAAAGTTCTTTTGGAAAAGAACAAAAAGAGGTTTCGTTGTTTCCTACGAAAAGGATGTGTTATTCATATAAAATTCAAGTCCCTTTGGCCGGCCCCCTTGCATGGCATATATAGCACGCATACAATATGGAAAAAAAGAAACCTTACAACATGGAAATCTTAAGCTGCCTATTTTATCCTTATCCTTGTGTTACCAAGTAGGCAACTAAATAACATAAATAACAAACCAACAAATAAAAATAAACATTAACAAAATTGAATGTATCCGCTAGTGTAGTGGTCAACCCGAATTTTTAATGCCCCTAAATTATTTTATCCTTCCATGGTTACGTGAATCAAGTTAACATATGTATGTTTTTCTTCTATGTAGCTTGATTCCCTAGCTTACAAGTCCATGACTAGTCCTTGTAAAGCTTCGTTTATCCTTTTAGCTCTAGCTCGGGTCATCGGGCCTCTAATATCATGTAATGAATCATGAGGTTTCGGCTCCTTCTTTTGTGATGCTAGCTAATCCTCATCATTCCCTCCTTCCTCGAAAAGATTTATCTTCGAATCACCTACATCATAAAGAGTAAGGTTAGAAACATTAAAGTTAGCACTGACGTTGCCATAATAGCTTGGTAGATCTATCTTGTAAGCATTGTCATTTCGCTCCACCACTAGGAAATGTCCATTGCTCCTAGGATGCAACTTGGATTTACGTTGCTCAGTAAAACATTCCTTCCTTAGATTTATCCAAGCCCAATCACCAGGCTAAAATATAGCCTTGACACGTCCTTTGTTTGCTTGTGGGGCATAATGTTCATTCTTCTTTTCAATGTTAGCCCGTACCTGCGTATGTAAATCCTTAACAAATTCTGCCTTCTTTGTGCCATCAAGATCAACAAACTCATTAGTAGGTAAAGGCAATATATCTAATGGAGTTAAGGGATTAAAACCATACACAACCTCAAATGGAGACTAGGATGTAGTAGAATGTATAGTCTTATTATATGCAAACTCAACATGAGGCAAACATGTTTCCCATTGCTTTAAATTTTTATCAAGCACAGCACATAGCAATGTGGAAAGTGTCCTATTAACAACTTCTGTTTGTCCATCTGTTTGGGGATGTGCCACAATGGAAAACAGTAGTTTAGTGTCTAGCCTATTTTATAAGGTGCGCCAAAAGTGGCTAAAAAATTTCACATCTCTATCACTAACGATAGAGTTAGGTAAACCATGCAATCTAATGATCTCCCTAAAGAATAAGTCAGTTATATGTTGAGCATCATTAGTTTTAGAATAGGTAATAAAGTGAGCCATTTTACTAAACCTATCGACGATAACAAATATGCTATCTTTACCATTTTGAGATCTAGGCAAACCTAATATGGAATCCATGGAAATGTCAGTCTAATGCTGACTATGCACAGGTAAGGGAAGATACTCCCCATGGGGCATAACTTTAGACTTAGCCTTCCTACATGCAATGCACTTGTCACACACAAGTTGTACATCATGTCTCATCCCAGGCCAATAAAAATGTTCATGCAAAATATCCAAAGTTTTGTTTACTCCAAAATGTCCCATGAGACTACCCCCATGCGTCTCCTTCACTAGTAATTCTCGTATGGAACTCTTAGGCACACACAACCTATCTTTCTTAAACAAATATCCCTCATGCCTATAGTAGTTGCTGTACCACTTTCAAAACAAGCAGACCAAATTTGATTAAAATTGGCATCATGTTCATATAGTTCTTTCATACTTTCAAACCCAAGCAATTTGGTATGTAAAGGGGTTAGCATAGAATACCTCCTAGAAAGGGCGTCAGCCATTACGTTTTCCTTACCTTGCTTGTATTTGATGACGTATGGAAATGTTTCAATGAACTCCAACCACTTGGTGTGCCTCTTGTTCAGTTTTCCCTACGTCTTTAGGTACTTTAAACTTTCGTGATTAGAATGGATGATAAACTCCTTGGGCCATAGATAATGCTTCCATGTCTATAACGTCCTCACTAGAGCATACAACTCCTTGTCATATACTGGACAGTTCAGTGCAACACCATAGAGTTTCTCACTAAAGTAGGCTATTGGTTTGGAATTCTGCATTAAAACACCACCAATACCCTTCCTGGAAGCATTACATTCGATCTCAAAAACCTTATCAAAATTTGGTAATACTAATAAAGGAGAGTTAGTTCACTTACCTTTCAACGTTTGGAATCCCTGTTCATGTATTTCGGTCCACTTGAATTCAGCATTCTTCTTTATAAGATCATTTAGTGGAGCAGCAATGGAGCTGAAGTCTCTCATAAATTGCCTGTAGAAACTGGCTAGACCGTGGAAGCTTCTGACATCATTGGCGTTCTGGGGTGTTGGCCAATCTCTGATTGCCTTCACTTTTTCCTCATCTACAGCTATTCTATCTACTCCTACAACAAAACCAAGGAAAACCATAGATTCCATACAAAACGTGCACTTTTTCAAGTTGGCATACGATTGGTTTTCCCTTAATACAGTAAAAGCACTTTACAGATGTTGTACATGATCATCTAATGTTTTGCTATATATCAAGATATCATTAAAATAAACTACAACAAATTTTCCTAAGCATTGACGCAATACATGATTCATTAACCTCATGAAGGTATTAGGTGCATTAGTCAACCCAAAAGGCATTACTATGCCTTCATATAAGCCATGTTTGGTTTTAAAGGTAGTTTTCCACTCATCACCCTCTTTCATACGAATTTGGTAATAACCGTTTTTAAGGTCAATTTTCGAGAACAAGCATGCACTATGTAACTCATCAAGCATGTCATCTAATTTAGGAATGGGATGTCTGTACTTAATTGTAATTTTGTTGATCGCTCTACAATCTATGCACATACGCCACGTCCCATCCTTCTTGGGCACTAATATTGCTAGAATTGAGCATGGGCTTAGACTCTCTCGCACGAACCCTATCTCCATCAGCCTATCAAATTGTTTCTGAATTTCCTTGGCTTCTTTGGATTGGTTCTATATACTAGCCAGTTTAGAATGGAAGCACCCGACATGAAGTCAATTTGATGCTCTATCCTTCATAGAGGGGGTAATCTTTGTGGCACTTCTTCAAGGAACAAGTCTTCGAATTCCCACAACAAAGAGACAACAACACTAGGCACAAAAGAGTTAAGGTCAGTATTAGAAAAATATAAATCCTTGTACATAAGTACAAGTAGCTGTTATTTAGCCATCACTACACTCTTAACCTCACTCTTCCTCGCCATTCCCTCTACTCTCAATGTTTGTGTGTATTTTCCCTCTTTTCGCACCAGTGTTTATTTTTCACTTGTTTTATTTTTCTCATGTGCACTCGAGTGTTTTTCCTTAAATTCCTTTGCAATTCTCATCTGATCTTCACTAGCTTCCCATGGCTTTTGAGGCGTGAGAACTACTTTCCTTTTGTTTAAAACAAAAGAATATTAGTTCTTGTACCCATCGTACATAACCTTTCTATCAAACTACCATGGTTGCCCTAACAATATGTGGCTTGCCTACTTAGGTACCACGTCAGACATAACCTCATCCTTGTAGCTTCCTATGGAAAAGGTTATAAGAACCTGCTTGGTCACCTTAACCACCCTACAATCACTTAATCACTATAATCGATATGGTCTCAGATGTTTCACAACTTTCAACTGCATCTTTTCTACTAGCAAGGTGCTAGCAACATTAGTGCAGCTGCCACTATCGATTATCAAGCTATAAACTTGATAGGAATCAAATCCGACAAGACTTATCATTAGGGCAAGAACTAAAGGATTTTGAATCTTGGCGATAAGGGCCCATTTTGAGCAAATTGACCTTGGAATTATTTGTTTACTAACCTCTTTTATCTTATTCATGTATTATATATTCCAACAGGCACACTTATCATATTTTATAGGGCGATGGACAAACTCACTCAGACTCAGCTTGTGGGTTATCCATAAACCGACCTGAACCGGCGATGAGCTGGACCGATGAATCCTATGGAAGAGCTAGCATGATGAAGACTATTTTCTTTTATTTTGTAATTGTTATTTAGACTATTTTATGTTGTATTTTCTTTTGGGACACTTTCATTTTGATTGTAATTTCCATTTAAGACCGACCACCTTAAAAGCGGTATAGTTGTAATTTTGTGCATTTTCTAACCCTAAAGGGAGCAAGTATAAATACTTACTTAAAGTAGGGTTTGAGAAGGCAAAATTTTTTCAGAATTATCTTCACATTTTCGTGAGAGGGCTTAGGGTTTCCCTAGTTCCAATTTCTCTTATCAATTTCAATTTCCAAGAGTTGAAATTGTGGCGAGTGCAACAAAGGGCAATTGTGAGTAATATCAATTCCTTCTTTGTTGTGTTTCCTTTTCATCACTAGTGAGTCATATCTAGGGTTGAATTGGATGTTCTTGGTCAGATTTTTTATTGCAATTGTGATCAATTATCATGTTATAAGATTGAATGGTTTTAGCATTGGTTATCATCATCAATTTTATTGAATCATTGTTGACGTGAATTTTCATTGTTGGAAGAGGAGAATCACGGAATTGAAACTTGTCATCTTGGTGTAATTCACGTGGATTTCACTTGTATTTATTGTTAATTGGTGAAGTTTATCATTGTTGGATTTTTGATTGCATCTTTGAACCTTTGGATTTCATCAAATTTCCATTAGGGTTCACGCAATTTCATAGTCCAATTGAATTGGTTCATATGTGTGAGTTGGGGTTGTTTCTTTGATTCATTTGCATGTGCTTGGGCTTGGTTTTGAGCACATCAAAACTCTACCCTGCACATGATACCGAATATGAAAAATATGTTCACACTGGATCTCCTCACCATCCTCCTGGGGTTGTACACTAAGTACTCTCCTTATGACATATAACTCGCCACTCACGAGTCTCTCTATGTCAACATCTTTATACTCCTACGATGGTGACTCTTCCTCCTCCTCAAAGCTCACACTCTCTACATCCTCACTATCATTAATAATCATAGCTCTCTGATTTGGACATTGGGATGTAATGTGTCCAAATCCCTAACATCTAAAACATTTAATATCTCTCGTCTTGGAAGGGGGTTGAGTGTTGGTTTGTTTCTTAAGTGCAACAATTGGATTCTTAGCCTTCAGGTCCTTCTTAGGCTTTGAATCGGTGGAGTTTCTCTTCCACGTGGACTTCCATGGAGACTTGAAAGTTAAACCAGTCCTTTGCTCACTCCTATACTTTAATTGCCACTCTACTTTAATAGCTTGGTGCAACAACTCTTCCATATCTAAGTAATGGTGAAGATCTACTACGTCAGCTATTTCCCTATTTAACCTGTTGATGAATCTAGCCATAGTGGCCTCATCATCCTCCTTAATTCTTGCCTTAATCATGGCCATCTCCAACTCTTTGTAGTAATCCCCTACACTTTTATTTCCTTGAGTCAACCCTTGGACTTTCCTAAGTAAGTCCCTATGGTAGTGACTAGGAATAAAACACTCCTACATGATAGTTTCCATCTCCTCCCAAGTGTTAACAGGTCACTCTCCATACCTACACCTATTATGTACCATATACTAGCGTAATCTGAAAACTCTATTACAGTTAATTTTATCTTTTTCTCCTCCATGTAGTTGTGACATTCAAACACATGATCCATTTTTCTCTTCCACTCTAAATACAGCTCTGGATCATTCTTTCCCCGAAAGGTTAGGATTTTCATCTTAATACTCCTTAAATTACTATCACGCCTCTGGATACTTCCCCTATCCCTTACGTGTTGGTAATCTCTAAAATCAGATTCCTCACCTTCATCTATCCTAACGCCTCCCTTATTCTGTTTACTTACTCCTTGCCTGATAGTAGTACTACTAGATGGTTCCCTACTCCTTTCCATCCTATCCATCCTTTCATGGATTTGCTCTAGTTCACCCGTTAGGATCTTCTTCATCTCTCGCATCAATTCCTTAAACGTCACCCGACTTTCTCCTCCATTATTGTTCTGTCCCAACATAATTCTAAAATTTACAGCAAGATAAGATCACAATTACAAAAAATATATATGTATGTTCCTTACACCCACTCGTGTATTGCTCACAAATGATATTCTCACAATTTCACTCGTGTATAGCTCTCACAAAATATATAGCACGCATATAATATGGAAAAAAAAACCTTACAATATGGAAATCCTAAGTTGCCTATTTTATCCTTATCCTTGTGTCACCAAGTAGGCAACTAAATAACATAAATAACAAACCAGCAAATAAAAATAAACATTAACAAAACCAAATGTATCATCTAGTGTAGCGGTCCACGCAAATTTTTAATGCCCTTAAATTATTTCATCCTTCCATGGTCACGTGAATCAAGTTAACATATGTATGTTTTTCTTTTGTGTAGCTTGATTCCCTAGCTTGTAAGTCCATGACTAGTTCTTGTAGAGCTTTGTTCATCCTTTTAGCTCTAGCTCGGGTCATCGGGCCTCCAATACCATGTAATGAATCATGAGGTTCCGACTCCTTCCTTTGTGATGCTAGCTAATCCTCATCAGTTTATCATACATTATTAATAAAATTGTTTGAGTGTGTAGAAATAAATATAGTCGTTTGACATGGGATTATATGTTTGAACAAATGTTGGTTTCAAAAAGCAACTTAAGTAGAAGACAAAATTATACATTCAAAATTCTTATTTTGATCAACTCAGATGAAAATAAGATGGTTACGAAGAAGAAACAAGTGAAGTTGTATGATAGAATAATAAATTCATAAGGAAAATGCAGGTTATGAAGATTGAAAACTATTAAGACATACTATAACTAGTTAAATATATTTGGATAATATATTTAACCCGTTTCACTAAAGTTGGACATAAATATCATGAGATAATGCTTTTATATATCGAGAGACAATTATACATGGAAAGCTAATTATTGATTCAAAGACTAGAAATGAATAATTTTAAAGTACTAATAGGAGATTGTTAACATTCAATACAAATTATGATGGGAATCAAACTTATGCAACAATAAGACCCATTACTTGAGCAAGAGCTAAAGTACTATAGATTGAGAGTCCTTTTTGATCAAATGGAATCCGAAGACACTCATATAGTGTCTTCATTCACTTTATATAATTGTTTTTATTTAATTAGGTACATTTGTCAGTACTATAGGAAGGCGATCAAACCAATTAGGACATGGTTTAGAGGATGGTTCCTAGTCTATGTTTTGAACCGAAATGGACATAGAAGAGCCAGCCATGTGTTATGTTATTTTGAACCAAAATGGACATAGGAGAGCTGACCATGCGTTATGTATTTTCATTATTTTCTTTTTTTTTTCCATATTTAGGGATTGGTATAAATACTTGTAAAAGGGGAACAACAAAGGATACTTGATATTTTTGCAGCATATATTCATGTGAAAAGGGACTCTCTCTCTTTTTCATATACACTCTTATCAATTCCAATTAAGGTTGTGGCAAGTGGAGACTTGGATTGTAAAACTCGCGAACTTTAATTTCATGTAATAGTGGAATAATTAAAAGATTTTATTAGAAGTCTTAAAACACTTTTCGAATAGAATTATAATAATGAAAATAAGTTTATTAGAGGCAAACCATAATGAAACTTTGGGTAAATGATGGAATAGATCAAAATCATAGATTCAGGATTGTTAAATAAGATTTTCGAGTGGATATTCGCACTCGGAATAATTAAATTAGCTTAAGCATAAAAATTCGTAATAAAATATTAAAATATTAAATTTTATCGAGACGATCGCACGAGTAAAAGTATAGTAAGATTTTCTTAAAACCTTAACCTAATAAAGTATTAAATAATAATAATAATAATAATAATAATAATAATAATAATAAGAATAAGAATAACAATAATAATAATAATAATAATAATAATAATAATAACAATAATAACAATAATAATAATAATAATAACAATAATAATAATAATAACAATAATAATAATAATAATAATAATAATAATAATAATAATAATAATAACAATAATAATAATAATAACAATAATAACAATAATAACAATAATAACAATAATAATAATAATAATAATAATAATAATAATAATAATAATAATAATAATAAGAAGAAGAAGAAGAAGAAGAAGAAGAAGAAGAAGAAGAAGAAGAAGAAGAATAACAATAATAATACCTTGCCATAGATGATTTGGGGTATGCTACAATTGATGCCATAATTGTGTGATTGAGAAGTAAATGTTAATTAAAGTGCCATGAATGCTCCATTGAATTGAATTGAATAGAGTTGAATTTAGTGTATGTGTAAGTGGTGGGTGTAGCACATGTGAATGTGAATTGAAATTTGAACAAGGTGTGATTGTTAGGTTGTGTTGTAGTCTACGTGGTTGTAGTTAAAAAAAAAATTGAACAAGTTTGATAGTAGTTGTGTTGTGAAGGTGTGTTTGTGAATTGAAGAAACTTTGTGCTATGAAGGTGTGTTTGAGAGTTGGAGAATTTATGCCGTGGAGTGTGTTTGTGAGTTAAAGGAATTTGTGCCATGAGTGTGTGTTTGAGAGTTGGAGAACTTATGCCATGAAGGTATGATTGTAAGATAAAAAAAAAAAAATCTTGTCAAAGCTTTAATTCAACAATTATGTCAAATGATAGTGTGAATGGAGGAATTGAGAATGAGGCCAACAATTAGGTTAGAGGAGGAGGTCAAAGATGTCATGCTACAGGTGGAAGAAGAAGTTTAGAAGAACTGTTGTAGGACTTGACTACTATTGTTGCTAATATAGCAACACAGGTCAATAAAATGACATTGCCACAACCACTAGTGGCAAATCCACAGGCACCCCCACCTCATGTAACCCTTAATGATGCATGTAGAGAAGGAGTAGTAGAAGGAAATAGGGGCAGACAAATGGGAGGAGATTAGCACGCTTATCAAGAGGAAAGGGATGATAACTTTAAGGATGAACTTTATCCTAACCGTGAGTTTAGACCGCTTAGGGGTCTAGAATATGTAAAGTTATAGATGCCTTCATTTACTAGAAGGGGGTCTATAGAGGATTATCTTGATTGGGAAGATAAGGTGGAGGGACTCTTTGAATGTTATGAGATTAATGACCATACTTGAGTTTGTCTAGTAGCAGTTGAGTTTGCAAGGTATGGCGCCTTATGGTGGAAGAACCTTGTGGCCAATAGGAGGAGAGATGGTGATGCTGAGATTCATACTTGGTAGAAAATGAAAAGAGTTTTGAGGAAGAGGTTTATTCTAGAACATTATAGACATGAGTTGTTTATGCGTCTCTAAACACTAAAATAGGGAGGCAAAATCGTGGATGAGTATATCCAATAGTTTGAGACACTGATGATCCGATGTGGTGCAGTCGAACCTCTTGAATAGACTATGGCACGATTTGTGTCTAGTCTAAAATATGAAATTGCTTCCATAGTAGAGTTGCAGCGATATGACTCCGTAGATGAGGCCATTCAATTAGCTTTGAAAGTGGAGAGACAATGGTGATCTAACCCCTATAGAGCAGCAAGTAACAGGTATGGATCACCTACAAAACTGTATGGGTTAGAGGGTAAACAGGCTAATAAGGGGGAATATAACAGAAATGTGGAAAAGAATGCAGTTGTGCCAGACATTAGAGGGGAGAAAGAATTTGTTGGGAAAGGAAAAACAGTTGCTGGGTATGAGAACAAACATGCAGTAGCTGGGTTATCAAGAGGAAAGAATCGCTAAGTCAAATGCTTTAAATGTCTAGGTTTTGGACATATGGCTGCTCAATGTCCAAAGAGAGGATTTATGACTGCTATGGAAGTTGAAAGTGAGGAAGAATAAGAAGACATGCACGAGCCTACAGATTTTTCAGTTGTATTGGATGAATATTATGGTGATGTAAATGCTAAGGTACATGAGGATAAGGGGAACGACTAGTATTTGTCCATTAACGTATTGCGCAGGGCGATGACTACCTTTCCTGTTAATGAGGATGAACAAAGGGAGAACTTATTTCACATTTCCTGCAGGGTCCAAGGTAATCTTTGTGCTTTTATTATTGATGGAGATAGTTGTACTAATTTAGTGGCTACTTCATTAGTGACTAAATTAAAACTAGTCACTACCCCACATGCTAAGCCTTATGAACTGCACTGGTTGAGTGAACAAGGAACGTCACTTAGAGGGTTAATGTTCCATTCAGCATAGGGGAGAAGTACCATGATGAAATTATTTGTGATATTCTTCCCATGTATGCATCACACATACTACTTAGCAGGCCCTAGTTGTATGGCAAGAGGGTGTTGCATGATGGTTTTAAGAACACTTATGTGTTCCAAAAAGAGGGTAAGCACATAGTATTAAACCCCATGTCACCTATTGAAGTACAAGAGGCACAAAGGAAAATTAATAAGATTGGTAAAAAGAAGACCTTCTCAATAGGACAACATGAACTGGAGGAGGCAATAAAGGAAGAGAGGCCGGTGTATATGTTACAAATGAGATATGTACTAGAGGTAGATGGATGTGAACAGTTAACCCAGTGGTAAACCAGGTATTAGATGAGTATAAAGATATATTCCTAGATAAATTACTTGAGAGATTACTACCCATGAGGGGTATAGAACATGCCATTGATTTTCAGCCTGAGTCAGTTTTGCCAAATCGACCTGTGTATCGCATGAATTCTGAAGAGGCTAAAGAATTGAAGTGTTAGGTAGATGAATCGGTAGAAAGGGGTTTTTTTAGGGAGAGTACTAGTCCTTGTGTTGTTCTTGCACTTATTGTTCCCAAGAAGGATGGCACATGGAGGATGTGTATTGACAGCAAAGCTATAAAAAAAATTACTATCAAATACAGGTATTCTATTCATAGACTTGATGATATGTTAGATGAATTACATGGTGCATAGGTATTCTCTAAGGTGGATCTTAAAAGCGGATATCACTAAATTCGAATGAGGGGAGGAGATGAGTGGAAGACCACTTTTAAAACATGCCATGGCTTATATGAGTGGATGGTCATGCCATTTGGGTTGACTAATGCCCTTAGTACTTTTATAAGATTGATGAATCATATCATGAAATAATTTCTAGGTAAATTTTTTGTTGTTTATTTTAATGACATTTTGATTTATAGTAGAAACATGGAAAGCCATGTTGAACATTTACAGGTAGTTTTCTCAGTATTGAGGGAATAACAGTTGTATGCAAATCTTAAGAAGTGTTCTTTCTGTCAATCTAAGGTAACATTTCTTAGATTTATTATGACTGGTTCTGGCGTAAAGGTAGATGAAGAAAAAGTGAAGGCTATTATGGATTGGCCAACACCATAATTAGCTGCTGAGGTAAGAAGTTTCCATGGACTGGCTTCTTTCTATAGATGTTTTGTCAGGAATTTTAGTAACATTGTCAGTCCATTAACTGAGTTGACAAAAAAGAATGTTCCTTTGTTTGGGGAAAATGGGCCCAAAAGAGTTTTGAGGAAGTGAAAGCAAAGCTAACTAATGCTCTAGTGTTAGCGTTACCAAATTTTGACAAAATTTTTGAATTGGAGTGTAATGCCTCTAGGGTAGGGATTGGTGCTGTGTTGATGCAGGAAAAGAGGCCCATTGCTTATTTCAGTGAGAAACTAAGTGGTGCACCTCTAAACTACTCAATATACAATAAGGAGTTCTATTCTTTAGTGAGAGCATTGATGACGTGGTAGCACTACCTTCTTCCTAAGGAGTTTACTATTTATACAGATCATGAGTCACTGAAACACTTCAAAGGTTAATAACATCTATCAAAACGCCTAGCCAAATGGTTAGAATTCCTAGAGAGCTTTGCCTATGTGATTAAGTACAGGAAAAGGAGCTTGAACATTGTAGCTGGTGCCTTATCACGTAGGTTTATACTTATCACTTCTCTATAATCAAAGCTGCTTAGGTTTGAATTAATGAAGGAACAGTATGTCCATGATAAATGCTTGGAATTGATTGTTGAGCGATGCTCTGGAGGAAATGTGGTAGATGGGTATTATATGATAGATGGTTTTCTGTATAGAGTAGGAAAATTATGTATACCTTGTG
Source organism: Laguncularia racemosa (assembly GCA_037954665.1). NCBI lineage: Eukaryota > Viridiplantae > Streptophyta > Magnoliopsida > Myrtales > Combretaceae > Laguncularia > Laguncularia racemosa. The sequence goes on from JBBMOL010000066.1 coordinate 1,816,772, forward strand.
GTTCTATTAGGGAATTGTTGGTCAGGGAAGCTTATGCTAGAGGGTTATTTGGGCATTTTGGTGAAAAGAGAACTTTAGAGTTATCAAAAGAACATTTTTACTCGAGGGGAATGTTAAAGGATGTCCATAAGGTGTTGGAGAGATGTGGTGTTTGTAAGAGGGTAAAGGGGAAGAAGGGAGGTTGGGGTGAAGACATGCCTTTACCTTTACTTACACAACCTTGGATTGATATTAGCATGGATTTTATCTTGGGTCTCCCTAGGACACAGAGAGGCAAAGACTCCATCATGGTGGTCATCGACCATTTTCGCAAAATGTCACATTTTGTGCCTTACCACAAAACAAATGACGCACTTTTTATAGCTAACCTCTTTATGTAGGAAATTGTACGATTATATGGTGTTCTCCATAACATAGTGTTTGACAAAGACACTAAGTTTCTCAGTTTCTTCTAGAGGACACTGTGGAAACGACTTGGTACTAAACTTGTGTATAGTACATCATGTCACCCTTAGATAGACGTCCATACGGAGGTTGTTAATCGTACTCTTGGTGCCTTACTAAGAGCAATCGTGGCAAGAATCTTACCGTTTGGGACTTGTGTCTTCCTATCGTTAAGTTCGCTTACAACAGGTCAATTCATAGTTCAACTGGTAAGTCTCTCTTTGAAGTCATGCATAACTATAATCCTATCCTTCCATTGGATTTAATAGCTAATCTAGCAACAAAGGAAGAAAGCTTGAGTGAAGTAAAACGTGCTAAAGGAGATTTAGAAGCTTCATCAAAAGGCTTCTAAGCATCTTAAGAAAACTTAGGAACAGTAAAAACTTTAGGGTAACAAAAACAGGAAAACCAAAATTTATAATCCAGGTGATCTAGTGTGGATTTATCTCAGCAATGATAGGTTTCCTCACAAGAAATCATAGAAGCTTTCACCTAAAGTAGATAGACCATTCAAAATTTTGAAGCTTATCAACAACAATGCCTAAAGGGTGGAGTTACCAAGAGAATATGGCATCTTTGCTACATTTAATGTTGCAGATCTATTACCTTACTTGCTAGAAGATACTCATGAAGACCTATTATATTTGAGGGCAAATCTTTCACAAGCCCTTGGAGATGATGGGAATCAAACCTATGCAACAACATGACCCATTACCTGAGAAAGAGCTAAAGGACTACAGAGCCTAACATTGAGAGTTCTTTTTGATCAAATAGAACCTAAAGACACTCACATAGTGTCTTCATTCACTTTATATGATTGTTTTGTATTTAATTAGGTATATTTGTCACTATTATAGGAAGGCGATCAGACCAATTGGCACATGGTTTTGAGGATGGTTCCTGGTCCATTTTTTGAATCGAAATGGACGTAGAAGAGCCGGCCATGTGTTATGTTGTTTTGAACCAAAATGGACATAGGAGAGCCACCATGTGTTATGTATTTTCATTATTTTCTTATATTGTTTTTTTTTTCCATATTTAGGGATTGGTATAAATACTTGTAAAAGGGGAACAACAAAGGACACTTGATATTTTTGCAACATATATTCACTTGAAAAGGGGCTCTCTCTCTTGTTCATATACACTCTTATCAATTCCAATTAGCATTGTGGCGGGTGGAGACTTGGATTGTTGTGTGTTGAATCAACAATTGCAAGTTGTTTCCTCATTCTACTAGTGAGTAATATTTGGTACAAATTTGGAATTTTCATTTTGTTCTTATTTTCTACGTTAAAAAGGGGATCCATGCTAAATTGCACATAGTTGTTCAATTGTTCTTAAATTAGGATTATTTTATTGAAAATGGTTTGGCATATTAGATTACTATCTAGATCTATAACACAATGAATTTGAATTGAAGAAGTTAAAAACAAGATTATGAAGACAGTTGAGGTCAAGGAGAAATTCAAGTTTTAAACATTGAGACATATCTATAAATACAAAGCAAGAAGGATGAGATAAAAGCACCAATACAATCATCCAAGAACAATAATATTATGATAATTGTCAGGAATCATTCATATATGTGCTAATTCATATTCTGATTATTTGAGTTTTGAGCTGAATTATAGAGGATCATACTTGTGAAAATCCTTATCAACTAAAAAATTCATTCTAAAGTTGTCTACATTTGTTTCACTATAGTTTCTATGGTTTAGGTTGTGGTAAAGCTAAGTAATACATAGCAGAGGAAGTGACTGGAAGCTATATTAGAGTGATTGTAAAGTAATGGATTGTTGTAATTCTTACTCTTTATTTATTTGTTTATTTAGTTTTTTTCTTCACAAATTATTTATTTTATAAAGAAATTACATATACCATTGCTAAAATAGTTTAATCTAAATCAAATATCTACTGATAAGTAATCAAAGGAAATACTTTTTGTGAAGTAATCAATTCACTCTCCTCTTGATTACTTACTAGGACCCACAATTGGTATTGGAGCTTAGTTCGATATTGATTAATCTAAGCAAGTAAGGCATCTCATTTTGATGGATCTAACTTTACTTACTAGAAATGAAAGATGGAAACTTTCATCAAAGCTTTAAATTATAAGACATAGGACATAATTGCCATAGGAGACAAAACTATCACTAGAGATGTGAGCAACCCATATGATAAAAAAGAAGGTTGAAGCAAATTCAAAGGTGAAAAATCCGCTTCTTATAACCATTGCTCCTTTTGAATTCTATATAATCTTATCCTGCAAGACAACCAATGAAATTTGAGATGCATTATGTGAAACACATGAAGGAACAAATACTATTAAGAACATTAGAAATAACGCTCCCATACAACAATACGAACTTTCAAAATTCCACCTTGAGAGGAAATAAAGGACACTTTTGGAAGGCTTATGGAAATCACAAATGAATTGTCGTCATAAAATGAGAAAATTGCATATCAAAATCTAGTTTAGAAAGTTACAAGGATTTTACCAAAAGCATAGAATCCTAAGAAAATTGTAATTGAAGAAGCATGTGATTTGACTACACTCATACTAAATCAACTTAGAAGCAAACCAATGGCATATGAAATAGATGTACTTAAATCAAAAAGTGGTGAAAACAAGAATAAGATGATTGCATTTAAAGCAAAAGAACCGGAAGAAGATTTCGACAATGAATTAACTAGTGAAGATGAAGAAGTAACAATGTTACCTTGAAGATTGAATAGATTGTTAAGGAAGAAAGGTAGTAAATCTATTAATTATAAAAGAACTAACAAAAAATGAAGGTAAAAGTAGTAGTGAAAAAAGAAAAAGGAAAAGAAGGATCTTCTATATTATGAATAAAAAAAACTTAGACATATAAAATATGAATGCCCAGTTCTCACAAAATGGATAGAGAAGTACAAGAAGAAAAAGAAGTAGTCACTTATGGCTATTTGGAGTGATCTTGTGGAATTGAAAAATGAAATTAAAAAAATCAAAGAAAGAAGATGAAGAAGCCAATTTATGTCTAATGGTGAACTTTGAGGTAAATTTTAATTTAGAGTTTGAGTCCATATTTGAAGATATATATTGAAATGTTAGATGCTAAAATCTAAAGTTAAAATTGTAACCTTAGAATCAAAAATAAAATTTTTACAATAGATAAAGAAAACTTTTCTGAAGAAATAAACAATATAAAAAATGGAAAATGAAATATTTCAAGTAGATAAAGAAGCTTTTGCTAATGAAAATCTAGTTTTTAAAGAAGAAATAAAGAATCTGAAGATCCGAGTTGAAGATTATCAAAATCATTAAAAGTAGCATTTAATAAATTCAATGACAATGATAAGAAGTTACAAATGCTAATATCTAGTCAACAAATTGGTTCATCTAAGCATAGTTTAGGTATGAAAAAAGAGAATGTTCTAACATAACAAGAAAGATAGTATTTGTTAAAGTTAAGGAAATAGCCCAAACAAATCCTAGAGTGAGCATAAAAGAAGATAAAAGGAAAGCTGTTGTAACTAGAAGAAGTAACCATAGATTTAATGGATATAAGAGTAAAAATAATCCTAGAAATAATAGAAGGTATCGAAAACTAAGAACATGGAACATGTATCAATGTCCTACTTCTTATGCTTGTTATTTTTGTAATCGGGTTGGTCATATTGAAAAATATTGTTTCTACAAGAGGAACATGCTCAATGATTATCAAGTTAACGGAATTAGAAATATGTGCTTAAACTTCAAAGGGTCTAAGCTAGTTTGGATATATTTAGTTCCATTCGGACATTGAGACTTAGTGGAAGCAAATATAGCTTAGTCATAGTTGATGATTTTTTATGGTATACATGGATTTTGTTTTTACATCACAAGAGTGATGCTTTTAAATCTCTTTAAAGTTTTGCAAAAAGAATTCAAATTAAGAAAGGTATTTCTTTTGTCAGTTTAAAAAATGATCATAGAAGAGAATTTGAAAATCTCAAATGTACAACTTTTTGTAAAGAAAATGGCATTACTCATAATTTTTCCACTCCATACACTCTTCAATAGAATGGGGTTGTTGAATAGAAAAGTAGAGCCACTCAAGAAATGACTCATACTTTGTTAAATTCTAGTGGTGTGGCAAAATATTTTGACAAAAATAGCCTCAATAGCTTGCTATAACATGCATAAAGTTTATGTCAAGCCTTTCATAAATAAAACATATTATGATCTTTTTAGAGGAAGTCTACAGTTTCATATTTTTATGTTTTCGGAAAAAAAAAAGTTTTGTAGAAAGGAATTGTTCTGATCTTAGCAAGTTTGATCAAAGAGTCGACGAAGCTATCTTTGTTAGTTACTCCTCAAATAGTAGATCTTACAGAGTATACAACAAATCAACAAAAGTAGTAGAAGAATCAATTAAAATTAAGTTTGCAAAAGAAATAAAGAATGATGAATCTAATGATAAGACTCCACCAATTTTTAATCTAGAGAGATGGTCCAAGAATTTGGTAGATGAAGGATAAAAAATGAGTTCAGATTCAAAGGCTAAAAGATTATTAGAATTCATGATGGATTCAACATAAATAATTAATGAAGGTTTATCAAAACTGAAAATAGAAGGAATTGCTAAAATACCCTCTAAAAGCTACAAGACTCATGAAAATTCTTGAAGAGGTATAGATCATCTCATTCACTAGAGTTAACTATCGGTAATGTTAACTTAAGCATTAGAACAAGATCCAGCTTAAAGAATATAAAAAATTGTAAACACCCCATTTTTGCCCTAGGAATCGATAATTCTAAAAAATAATCAATTTTAATATTTCCCAATTTTTTCCAATTTTTCTCTAATTTACCAAAAATAATAAAAATATTCAAAAAAATAAAAATAAATAGGAAAACACATCAATTTTGAAAAAAAAAGATTTCAGAAATAGCAATAATAAGTAATAAACAATTTTTACAAGTTTTTGAAATTTCAAAAAATACAAAAAAATAGAAAAATCGCATTGCATATATGCAATTTGCGAAATTAGAAAAATCAGGAATGTGGGCTAGCTCAGCTGGTCCGGACCATGGGCTAAGGCGCGCGATGCGGGTGCGAGGTTAGGGGTTCGAAACGCGGGGGAAGTAGTTTCCGCATTTTGCGAATTTTTCATTTACCCGGGACACGTGGCAGCATCTGATTGGCTGGAGGAAGCGCACGCGCCGGGCGCCTGATCATCTCCTACCTTAGGTCCGAGATCGCCGGCGGAAGAGAAAATTCGTATTTCGGCCGTTTTGATTTGATTTTTTGCACAAATCCAACAGATCTTCAACATAAATAAGATAAACATTATCTAATTGGAATCAAATCGCAACAAATCAAAGGATTTACACAAATCGGAGTTGGTTTTTCTAACCGAAAATCCGATCAGCTTCAATCGGAGGAAATCCGAGCTTATCCAGCTCGGTTTCAAGTGTCTATAAATAGGAATCGAAGGGAGGAAGCCGATGGAGGGATCACAAGTGAGAGAAAGAGAGAGAAAGGAGCGAATTGGAGTACGCCGGAGAAGCTTGAAGCCGAAACCACCAACCGGAGCTAGAGCCACCGCAAGGAGACGTTCTGGGAGCAAACCACCATCACCATTAGATTCAGCAACCTCGAGAAGCTAGGATTCGACACCTCACCCGCTGCAAAAGGCCACCGGAACGCCGTGAACGAGCCTTCCCCGCCGCCGTGTCCGATCGACCCGACCCAAACCGATTCGACCCAATCGACCCGACCCGCGCACCGACCCGGATCCAAGTAAGTCGGATTTTTTCAATTTTTTTATATTTTATTTAATTAATTTTGTTTATTTATTTATTCTGAATTAATTAATTATTTGTTATTTAGTTATTTATTTGTTTATGTTTTATTTTTAATAAATAGGAAAATGTAGAAATTAGATTTTTCTATAATTTAATAATGTAGAAAAATAATAAAAAAATAAATAGATAAATAAAAAATAAAAAATAATAAAATATAGAAAAATAATAAGAAATATTAGGAAAATAATAATAAAATTCTAGATGTCAAAATAGGATAGAAAATTCCCAAAAATCCCAAAAATCAACAAAAATTCCCAAAAATCACAAAAATCCCCAAAATTCTCAGAAATCACAAAAATAACAAAAAAAAAAATCACAAAGATCATAAAAATCATTAAAAAAAATTCAAAAATTATGAAAGAATCATAAAAAAAATGAATTTTAGCACTTAGAAAAATCCTTTTCTTCAAATAAATCCAAAATTGATGTTTTTCCCTAAAATCATTTTCAAAATAAAATTAAAGCTTAAGCTTAGAATTTTTTAGAAAAGAATCCCAAAAATGGTAAGAACATAAACTAAAAGAGGTTTCATAAATTAAAATTTACAAACCAACTTAAAGTTTTCAGAAAAGCGTACTACGGCTTGTTTGATCCTGAGTAGCAGGTACGTAGGCACCCATTCGAGTCAACCCATAAAATGAATGAAAAATCCTTTTCTTGAAATAATTCAAAAACATAATAAAAAGTAACAGAAACAAAATAGAAACACATTTCTAAAGAGAAACAATTTCAAGAGATTAGGTGGTAACCGTAAAGCTTTTGATAGGTTAGCCTCCGGACTTAGAAACTCTGGTTTTCCCTTTTCCTCTTTTCACAAAAACGAGAAGAGGAAATAATGACGACTAGTAGTCCAAATTAAGACTAATCCGCTCCTTTAGTCTTAATTCAATTTTCCCAACAACAGTTGGGTGGCGACTCCAAAAATCAAACAAAATTCCTAATTCAAGTCGAGGATCTACATTAGATGAGCATAGGGTCTAGTATAGATCGGATTAGGAATGAGAATTCAAAAATTAGACTCGACAAAAATCATTTTGCTTTAATTTTAAAAATAGAACCTAGTTCTATGGAGGAAGCACTTTCAAACAACAACTGGATCAATGCAATGCGAGAGGAACTTAACCAATTTTAAAGAAATAATGTGTGGAATCTAATTTCGTGATCTAAAGACAAGCCTATAATAGGAATGAAATGGGTATTTGAAAATAAGCTAGATTGGTTGCTAAAGGATATTTACAAGAAGAAAACATAAATTATGATGAAACTTATGCACTTGTAACTAGATTAGAAGCTATAAGATTATTACTTATACATGCTTGTTATAAAAATTTTAAGCTTTTTCAAATAGATGTTAAAAGTACATTTTTAAATGGATATGTTAAAGAAGAAGTATATGTTAAATAACTTCCTATATTTGAAGACCTTATAAAGGAATATTATGTATTCAAGTTAAGAAAAGCTTTATACGGTTTAAAACATGTACCAAAACCTTGGTATGAAAAGTTAAGTGAGTTTTTAATTAAACATGGTTTTTCTAAAGGAAAAGTAGATACAACCTTATTTCTAAAATATTGTGGTGAAAATATATTAGTTGTCCAAATCTATATTGATGATATCATATTCAAAACTACTAGTGAAAAGTATTATGGAGAATTTGCAAAGATGATGTAGGTAGAATTTAAAATGTTGATAGTAGGAGAATTGAACTTTTTTCTTATATTACAAATGAAACAAATTGTTGATGGCATCTTTGTTCATCAAGAAAAATATACAAGACAAATTATGAAGAAGCTTGGCTTTGAAAGTATCATGACAACAACCACTTTGATGAGTTCTTCAACAAGGTTAAACTTAGCTTTAAATGCGAAAAAAAAAGGTAAATGAAAAATTATATAGAAGCTTGATTAGATCACTACTTTCACTACTTTCTTGATTGCATTATGACTTGATATTTTGTTCTCAATATGCATTTGTGCATGAGAGAAAATTATAAGTGAGGGAATCAATACTTGGGATCAAGTTCAAATAGAAGATTAAGCTTTTAAGTGGTTAAAATAAATTATTAATGTTATACTAAGTAGTTAAAATAGAGGATTAAGCTTTCAGGTAGTTAAAATAAAGTATCAACGTTATGTTAAGTGATTCAAACAAATAATCCGTTTACTATCTTATAAACATACTAAGTAGTTTAATTAGAGGACTTTTTTACTATTTGTAATTGTGCCATATTGGTTTTCTATTTAAACTACTTAGCATAATATTAATTTTTTATTTTAATTATTTAAAAATTCAATATTCTATTTAAACTCAACCTTAATCATTGATCCACTTAGTTGTAATTTCCCCCTTTTTAAAAGTTCTCCAACCAAAGTATACTTAATTGCTATAAAGAGAATTTTTAAATATATTGTTGGAACTACAAAATTGGGTATTCAGTTTTCAAAGAGTTAGAACTTCAATTTAATTGGATACTGAGATGTTAATTATGCAGGATGTAAAGTTGAACAGAAAGTATTGCCAACACATTTCTATTTCTAGCAAATAAGTTGATATCTTGTTCATCTAAGAAACGAAATTTGATTACTCTTTTAATAGTTGAGGTAAAGTATGTTTCAATTAGTAATTGTTGCACACAAGTTTTATGGTTAAAATAACAATTAATGGATTATGGCCTAAAATGTCAGAATATACCTATTAAATATGATAATATGAGTGCAATTAATTTAACTAAAAATCCAATACAACATTATAAGTCTAAACATATTGAATTAAGACATCATTTTATTAGAGATCACATCTTTAATTGGAATATCAAAATAGAATATGTACCTATGGATTTACAGCTTCTTGATATTTTTACTAAACATTTAGATAAAGTAAAATTTGAATATATAAGGAATTATATAGGAATTTGAAATCCTCTTTAATTGTTAAGTTTGATTTAACACGATAGGAAAAGGAAAGTGAATAAATTTGAAGAAAAATATTCCATTAAAGAAGAGAAATAAGGAAAGTTGAAATTAATACAAAGATTCTAGTTTCCCAATATATATATATATAAATGTCTTAGGACTAAACAATAAAGCAAGCCTAGACATTACATTGAAGAGAAAAGAAATTCCCAAGAGTTCTAAAAAGAGGAGAAAGACTTTGGAAGAAAGAGTTGAAGAAATCAAGAAGATGTTAGATGAAAAGTACAAGTATGAACAATAGTATCTTAGACCACCTACACCTAGACCAAAAGAATTGACATCTAATGATGAAGAAGCTTTCACAAAAGAAGAAGAAGAGTTTTATAATGGTCTAGCTAAAGAAATAATTGATTGTCATAAAAAGGAATAATGAGAGAAGAAGAGGATGATTTACAATTATAAGAGAGATGCTTTGTTTTCAAAATAAATCTATGATTATGGTTCTTTCAATTTTCTATTGTTGAACAATTTCGAAATATGTTTCTGGTTGTTATGAACAATTTTATGGTTTGAATAAATGTTATTTTCTACATATATTGTTATGTACTTTTGCTTTTATCTAGAAAAATTACGAGTAAAGGGATCAACGTTTGGGGTCAAGTTCAAATAGGGGATTAAACTTTTAAATAGTTAATGTAATGCTTCAGAACCTAGAATGCTATAGCCTACCACATGTCCTTATTGGATAGAGACACACAAGGCTTCTATCTCCCTTGCAACTTTAAACCTGTTAAACTCCACCGTTCATTAAAATAATTGTAACTCTAATAATATAAAAGGAATGACTCACAAGCGAATCATTCCAATTACTGATAATTAATCAAATGTACATCGTCCTTTAATCTAAATACCATCGTAAGCTTCCATCAACATATGATTAAATGACATATGTATTAACTTATAAACAATCTCTAACTTTTCACTCAAACGTCCTCAACTTCTACAAAAATATCCTTCTTACATGTCCACGTTACTCATCTCCATAACAGTAATGATAATCTCCCTCATTCTCACCTTGATAATAGTAAACTACATTCCCATACTTATTATATTTAGCATACTCATCATACTTACCTATAGCTGAAAAATAATAGAGTGAGTCTAAGCCTAATATGTAAATACCTAAACACATGTGCATGTCACAACAATATAAGTTACACACATACATAATGCAATAGATGCTTAACAAAAAATCACTTACTTATCTTTGTGTTGATCAACACGCAACATAGGGATACTCATAATCCTGCTACTCTCTTTCTTATTTAATTTAAGTATCTTAAACTTAGGTTGGAAATTGTTACCTTCAGCCCCAACTTTCTACTAGTATCGGGAACTACCACCCCTGACCCCAATATCGCTAAAATCTACCCCATATTATTTTGATATAAAACTTCATTAGGGATAACACCGTATACTGATTATTGGGATAGCCCCTAGGGATTTGCCACCTCTTACCCCGAGGCCGAGCCACACACAAGCAACAAACAAGGCATTTACTAAGTTTACATTAAATTTCATTCATTAACGATATCTAACAAACATAACCAACAAGTATGGTAAACACGTAGCTAAAAGAGTGGTTTTAGGTTCTACTTGTCTATAATTATCAAGTTCCTTGAATGTTTGTTAAGAAACAGTATTTAATTCTTAGTTCTACTCTACAACAAGACCTAAGCTTCACTAGGTCAAACAACTATGAATTAGTTGCTTGATTCTCCTTCCTAAAGCTTTATCGTAAGTAATATCAACTTAAAATTGGAATAAAAAAGTTAAAGGAATGCTCTTAGATAAAACAATTGTGTATATGGCTGTGTAAAAGAACATAGCTAGGAACACTACCGTGTGATAGGAATCAAATTCCTACAAGACCTATTACTAGAGCAAGAGCTAAAGGGATACAAAATTTGGCGATGAGGGTCCTCTTTAAATAATCAGACCCCAAGAATATTTGTTTAGTATTTTCTTTTCTATTACATATTTGTTGTGCATTCTAGTAGGTACACTTGTTGGTTTTTGTAGGATAGTGGATAAACTCACTAAAGCTCAGTTTGTGGGTTATTCAGGGACCTATATAAATCAAAGAAAAACTGGTCCACAATGTGTTACATTGAAGTGAAAAACCGGCCATTTGAAGACTTATTTGTACTTGTAATTTTATGTTTGAGAACCGGTCATTTAAGTGGCTTATTTGTAATTTGTTTTTGTTGTTTTTACCCTAATTAAAGTAAGTATAAATACTTGCTAAGTAGGGTTTAGAAGGAGCTTTTTGAACAATATACACTTATCTTTTTGTTGCTGTGGGAGCCTCTCTTCACGTCATCTACTCTTATCAATTTCACTTGTGAAATTGTGGTGAGTTAGCTTAGGAATTCTTGTTAGTCATAGCAAGATTTTCTAAGTTGCATCCGATTATTGCTAGTGAGTAATATCTAGTTATAATTGGTTGATCTTTTATGTGTTCCTTTCATACCAAATTATGGTTCATGTATTTCTAGGTTTTCACACCAATTGTAAGGATTGGAATTGAATTGTTCCTTTGTATTTGATTGGTATTGGAATCCAATTGTGGTGCATCTTAATTTGGTCCATGCCATTTAGGGTTCTTGGTGCTTGTTTCATGCCATTTGGGGGTTATATCTTCTATCTTATTCACGCTATTTTTAATTGGAATTGAATCAATTGTGTGTATGTTCTTGTTAATTGGTATTGAGATCCTTTGAGCACATCATAATTTTTGGTATCAGAGCAAGGGTTTTGAGAAGGGATTTGCGTGAATTTCAATTGGGAAATTAGGGTTCTTGAATTTTCATTTCTTAATTGGAATTATTGAAGTGGAGTTGAAGTAGTTACTTGTGATTGTGTTGTGTTACACCTTGTTGTTGTGGAAGTGGATGTGGAAATTTTAACATTAATCTTTGTGATCTTCATCTTGCCGTGAGAAGAAGGGTAAGAAGGGAAGTGCATTTTCTTGTGTGTTTTCGAAATTGGAAGTGCATTATTTGTGGAAGAAGAGAAGTTTATTTTCTTGTGTGTTGTTTTCGAAATTAAGGGTTGTAATTTACATTTCTAAATTTGCTTCTTGTGTGGAGGATTTGGAAACTATTTGAATTAAAAAAAACAATCATTAAGTTGAAGAGTTATTTTTTATTGTTGATTTTAATACAATTTGAATATTTTGAATTGTTTCTTGCCATTTGTGGAGAAGCTTCATTAAGTGTTGCAATTGTGGTGTTGTTGCCGTGATTGCAAGTGGAGTGAAGTGTGTGTGTGCTGTACTGTGAGTGAAGAGTGTGTGTGTATGGCATAGTGAATGTGTGTAGTGAAGGGTTGCAACGTGGTGTATTGTGTGTGTTGTAGTGGGAAGGTTGCTGCACCATGGTTGTATGTATGTGTATGTGCCGTGGTGAAGTGTGTGTGGCATAGAAGAGTGCGTGTTGTGGTTAAGTTTTGAATTTCAAAAGCAAACATTAAGTGTGAAAATTATTATGTATTGATTCTTTAAACACACTTTGATTAGTTAGAATCATTAACTTACCATTTAAGGAAGTGTTCATCATTGTTTCTACTTGTATTGTTTCCGTGATTGTATTACTGTGCCATGGGTGTGTGAAGTTTAGGTGGAGTGCGCTTTGTGTTGTGAAGTGAGTGAAGACATGGAGAAGGGTGCTGCACCGTGAGTGTGTATGTGTAGTGTAGGGTGTATGTTATGATTGAAGCTTGTACTATAAAGTGAGTGTTGTGTGTTGAAGTGTGTGTGGAGCTATGGTGTGTGTATTATTTTAGTGTTGTGTTACACCGTGGAAGTGAGTGTGTGTAACCATAGTGTGTATTGAAGTGTTCAGATAGTGTGTGTGTGTTAAGGTGTGAAATATTGTTATAAGGTTTAAAAAGGGGGGGGGGGGGGGGGGGGGGGGGTGTTGTGTGTGTTATATTTTGACGTGAAGTGTGTTGTGGTTGTATTGATTTGATTAGTGCATCAAAAGATGAATTCATCAACTATGTCGAATGATAGTATGAATGGGGGACTTGGCAATAAGGCCAATAGTCAAGATGGAGGTGATTTGTATTTATCTATTAATGTACCGCACCGAACTTTGACTTCATTTCCTACTGATGATGATGAGTAGAGGGAAAATTTGTTCCACACCTCTTGTAGACTACAAGGTAACTTATGTGCTATTATTATTGATGGCGGTAGTTGTACTAATGTCGTGGCTGCATCGTTAGTATCGAAATTAAAACTTGTAACTACCTCACATCCAGAACCCTATAAATTGCATTGGCTGAGTGAACATGGTAGTCTCTATGTTACCAAGAGGGCTAGGGTACCTTTCAGTATAGGAGATAAATATCATGATGAGATTGTATGTGATATCTTTCCCATGTGTGCATCCCATATATTGCTTGGCAGGTTTTGTATGATGGCTATAGAAATACTTATATGTTCCAGTAGGAGGGTAAACGTATAGTGTTGAACCTAATGTCACCATCAGAGGTCCAAGAGGTTCAGAGGCAGATTAGTAAACCTTCAGAGGACCAAGAGGTTCAGAGGCAGATAAATAAACCTTCAGAGGTCCAAGAAGTTTAGAGGCAGATGAGTAAATCTTCAAAGGACCAAGAGGTTCAGAGACATATAAGTAAAACTGGGAAGAAGAAGACCTTATTGGGGGAACAGTTTGAGTTAAGGAAGGCCATAGTAGATGATAGACAATTATATTTATTACAGATGAGGTATATCCTAGAGAGGGAGGGGCGAGAGCATCTATCCCTTGTGGTATCACAGGTACTGGTGACTACAATGATCTTTTAACAGATAAATTGCCTAGACGATACAGAGTCTTTGCTACATTTAATGTTACAAACTTGTAACTCTATTTACCCGATGATGTTCATGAAGACCTATTCGATTTGAGGGCACGATGTGCCTAAAAAGGAGTTTAAGCACATGTAAATGATGTAATTAACAATCCTTAAAGGACAAGAACAAATTGGTTCAAATTGGAGAAAAATCTTACGTAATCCTAATTGTGTAAGATGAACTGAATGCTAAACTTCAAGGAAATGAATATCATAATGATGTAATCCTCAATAGAGATCACTAAATATACTTGAAGTCCACATGAATAATACTAAAGATAAATAAGAACAATGATCGTGATCCACTTTCCACACAACTTGATTTCACGGTTTAAGAGTGACTAAATGAAAGACTAGAGATCAAGGATAAAAACCACTCAATTAAGAACTAATAATTCGGTTACAAATGCAATCAAATTTGACCAAGAAGACATCCAATTTAACCCTAGATATGGCTCACTAGTGATGAAAAGGAAACATAACAAAAAGTAATTGATATAACTCACAATTTCTCCTTGTTGCACCTACCACAATTTCAATTCTTGGGATTGAAATTGATAAGAGGAATTGAACTAAGGAAGAACCCTAATTCTCTCATGTAAAATGATGAGTGTATTATGAAAAATTCTCCCCAAAAACCCTACTTAAGCAAGTATTTATACTTTCTCCCTTTAAGGTTAATAAGTCTACAAAATTACAACTATGCCACTTTTAGGGTAGTCGGTCCTAAAAAACAATTACAAACAAATGAAAGTGTCCCAAAAGAAAGATTACCACATAAATAGTCTAAAGAACAATTACAAATACAAAAATAATATAAATCCTCAAAGAGCCAATGCATCGAAGTGATGTCAATCTTAGTGGGCCATTGGATGATAATCTGATGATGTCCCGTGGCGATCAACTAATGTAAGTCATTTGGCATCCTATGGAGAAATATTATTGTACCTGTAAGATTATTACTTAAACGTTTATTAGATAAAAGAAATAAGGTGAAATATGAGTGATTTGGATCATCATCCAAATCGAGTTCTAAGAACATTTAGAGTGCCAGAAAAATTCCCATCATCTCCTCGAGCTTCTGAAAGATTTGCCCTTAAATCTAGAGGGTCATTTCTGGAACTGAACCTAGATATCTCTATTAGCCTGTTCTCTCGGTTACCAGATGTAGTGGAAGTAGTTTTGATCTGCTCTTGAAACTGGTGCACCTCAGATGGAGTCATAGGTGATAGTACTATGCGAGACCCTATCATACTAAACATATAGGTGTTTCTGAAACCATCATGTAACACCTTTTGATCAAACATCCAGGGCTTACCCAATAGCAAATGGAACGCACACATAGGGATCACGTCACATAGGACCTCATCGTGATACTTCTACCTAACACTCACAGGCATCTTCGCCCTTAGCGTAACATATATACTGCTCCGATTGTCCAACTAATGCAAGTTATAAGTGCTAGGATGTGGACTAGTAGATAATTGTAATTTGTCTACTAGTGTAGCAGATATAGCATTTGTGCAACTACTACTATTAATGATGAACACACAAAGGTTACCTTTGATCCTGCAAGAGGTGTGGAATATGTTCTCCCTTTGTATGTCTCTAGCATCGGGAGATAAGGTTAGAGTACTGCATAACACATTAATGGGTAGATACTGTTCACCTGTACGCTCCTCATGTGTTTCTACAGTCTGATCATCATAGTACTCTTACAGTGCTACAGATAAATCTGTAGGCTCAGCCTGTTCCTCCTCAACTTTAACATCTTCTCCAACGCCCTCCATAATAGTCATCACCCTCTTATTTGGACATTGTGCTGCCATATGCCTAAATCTCATACACTTAAAGCATTTGATTTGGCGTACTTTTCCACTAGTAGATCCGGGAACAGTCTACCTCACATCTTGTGCTATTACCTCTTTACCCTTCCCAGAGGGTATATTTTCTCTAGCAGTGCTAGGGGTAGTTTTGTCCATTGCTCTCACTATCTCACCTACTGCCTTTTGTTCCTCCTGATCGACCATCAACTACCATGGGTCTGGTAGTAGTACTGAGTCTGCTGCTCGGAGCCTTAAACAAGTTGGACCTCCTTTACCTTTCTACTTTCAAGGCCAACTGAATAGCCTCATTAAGTGCACTATATCGCTGTAGCTCAACGACACACGCTATCTCATATTTTAGCCTTGAGACAAAGCGTTCTAGGGTTTGTTCTAGAGGTTTGATTGACCTACATCTAATCATGAGGGTTTCAAATTCCTGCACATAATCATCAATTGTCTTGACTCTCTACCTCAATGTCTATAGTCACATGAACAGTTCCTGTTTGTAGTGCTCAGGAATAAATCTCTTTCTCAACACCCTTTTCACATTCCTCAATGTCTGAATATTAGCCTCCCCATCCCTACGCCTGCTGATAATCAAGTTCTTCCACCATTAGGCAGCATAGTCTGTAAACTCGACAGCAGCCAATCAGACTCGGGTGTTATCATTGATCTCATAGCATTCAAAGAGACCCTTAACCTTGTCCTCCTAGTCTAGATATTCATCAGCTGATCCCTTGCCATCATAAGAAGGCATTTGCAACTTCACATATTCTAGTCCCTGAGGTGGCCTGAAATCTCTATTTGGGTAAGGATTAGCCCCAAAGTTGTCATCCCTTTCTTCTTAATAAGGGTGATGATCTCCCTCCATCCTTCTACCAAAATTTCCTTCTCCTACTACCCTTTCTCTCTAAAGGTTTTGTGGAGCTACCCGAGGTGGTGCCTGAGGGTTCACCATTGGTGGTTGTGGTAATGTCATCCTATCAATCTTAGTTGCCAAAGTAGTAACTATGGTAGTAAGATCCTGGAGCTGTTCTTCCAAAGTCCTCCTACCTACAGTATTATGACCCTGACCTCCACCAACTTGGCTATTGGCCTCATTGCCAATCCCCCTATTTACACTTTCGTTGGACATGACGTGAATTTGAAGAAGTAGTCCCACAATTTACAACACACTCAATCAACGATAGCAATCTACACGTTTTAGCAGCTACAATGATAAAATAGCTCACGTCTCAAAGAGCTTCAAAGGCATAAGGAAATAATTTAGTACTCCAAATAAATTCAATAAATGAAGTACACATACAATTACTTTCAAGTAGATAGAATTAAATTCAACGGCAAGTGTTTAAGTAATTAGTTCAATTACTTTCACACTTTAATGACTTGTTTGAATTTTTAATTCCACTACTCAACCTTCCTTTTCTTGCCTTAATTCCACTTTAAAAATAACCACAATGTGCAGTATCTCAACAAATACAAAAATACACAAATCCACCGCCACACTACTCCTCTTTGCTCACGGTGCTATTCCAATCACACCACCAACAATTGTCCACAATGTACACACCAAAAATCCACACCAAAAACGCACACAACTTCTCTAAATTTTACGAACACAACTCTACACACATACAATACTTCAAAGTATACACTTCCTTGCCACTACACAACTCCAATTCACATAGTAAACCACAAGTAATGGAAGCAACAAAATTCAAATTCAATTTACTTCACTAAATGCAACCTTCTCCACAAATGCTAAAAACAATTCAAATTTAAATAATACTTATTCAATGCTACTCAATGAATTACTTCAAACTTAAAGATGGTGTTTAAATTTCAAATATATGCTTATCTTTCCACACACTTTCAAATCTGGAAATGGTAAATTTTTCTCCCCAATTCCGAAATCAACAAAGGTCACAGTTCTCTTTTTACTACAAATTATTGTATTTCCAATTCTATAATCAAACACTAGGAAATACACTTCTTACTTTTCCTTCCAAGTTCATGTCAATAATAAAATGATAAGGATTCACAATTGCTCCACATCTACAACAACAAGTAGTAACTACAACTCCTCAACAACACAATTAAACAATTCAAGCTTCATGTCAAACAAATTCAAATCAATCTGCTATTCAACAATTCCCTAACTTCTGAATTCAAATTGCAATCAATCCCTTCTCATAACCTCAAGCTCTGATACCAAATTATGATGTGCCTAAAAAGGAGTTTAAGCACATGCAAATGATCTAATTAACAATCCCTAAAGGACAAGAAAAAATTGGTTCAAATTGGAGCAAAATGTTGTGTAACCCTAAGTGTGTAAGATGAACCGAGTGCTAAACTTCAAGGAAATGAATATCACAATGATGTAATCCTCAATGGAGATCACTAAATATACTTGAAGTCTACGTGAATAATACCAAAGATCAATAAGAACAATGATCGTGATCCACTTTCCACATAACTTTATTTCACGGTTTAAGAGTGCCTAAATGAAAGACTAAAGGTCAAGGATAAAAACCACTCAATTAAGCACTAATAATTCGATTACAAATGCAATCAAATCTGACTAAGAAGACATCCAATTCAACCTTAGAGATGACTCACTAGTGATGAAAAGGAAACACAACAAAAAGTAATTGATATAACTTACAATTTCTCCTTGTTGCACTCGCCACAATTTCAATTCTTAGGATTGAAATTGATAAGAAGAATTGAACTAAGGAGGAACCCTAATTCTCTTACGTAAAATGATGAGTGTATTCTAAAAAATTCTCCCCAAAAACCTACTTAAGCAAGTATTTATACTTGCTCCCTTTAGGGTTAAGAAGTCCACAAAATTACAACTATGCCACTTTTAGGGTGGCCGGTCCTAAAAGACAATTACAAACAAATGAAAGTGTCCTAAAAGAAAGATTATGACATAAATAGTCCAAAGAACAATTACAAATACAAAAATAATATAAATCCTCAAAGATCCAATGCATCGAAGCGATGTTAATCTCAGTAGGCCATTGGATGATAATCTGATGATGTCCCGTGGCGATCAACTAATGTAAGTCATTTGGCATCCTATGGAGAAATATTATTATACCTGTAAGATTATTATTCAAACATTTATTAGATAAAAGAAATAAGGTGAAATATGAGTGATTTGAATCATCATCCAAATCGAGTTCTGAGAACATCTAGAGTGCCGGAAAAATTCCCATCAGGGCAAATGTCCTTGAGGCTCAAGGAGATGATAGGTATCAAATTCCTATGAGACCTATCACCAGAGCAAGAGCTAAAAGGATACAAAATTTGGCAATGAGGGTCCTCTTTGAACAATCAAACCCCAAGAATATTTGTTTAGTATCTTCTTTTCTATTATATATTTGTTGTGCATTTCAATAGGTACACTTGTTAGTTTTTACAAGACGGTGGATAAACTCGCTAAAGCTCAGTTTGTGGATTATTCATGAACTTAAATAAATCAAAGAAGAGCCGGCCATTTGAAGACTTATTTGTACTTGTAATTTTATGTTTGAGAACCGGTCATTTGAGTGGCTTATTTGTAATTTGTTTTTGTTGTTTTTACCCTAATTAGAGTAAGTATAAATACTTGGTAAGTAGGGTTTAGAGAGAGCTTTTTAAACAATATACACTTGTCTTTTTGTTGCCGTGGGAGCCTCTCTTCATGTCATTTACTCTTATCAATTTCATTTGTGAAATTGTGGCGAGTTAGCTTAGAAATTCTTGTGAGTCATGTCAAGATTTTCTAAGTTGCATCCAATTATTGCTAGTGAGCAATATCTAGTTATAATTGGTTGATCTTTTATGTGTTCCTTTCATACTAAATTAGGGTTCATGTATTTCTAGGTTTTCTTGCAAATTGTAAGGATTGGAATTGAATTATTCCTTTATATTTGATTAGTATTGGAATCCAATTGTGGTGTATCTTAATTTGACCTATGCCATTTAAGGTTCTTGGTGCTTGTTTCATGTCATTTGGAGGTTATATCTTCTATCTTGTTCACGCCATTTTTAATTGAAATTGAATCAATTGTATGTGTGTTCTTGTTAATT
The DNA here is from genome assembly GCA_037954665.1 of Laguncularia racemosa. Lineage (NCBI taxonomy): Eukaryota > Viridiplantae > Streptophyta > Magnoliopsida > Myrtales > Combretaceae > Laguncularia > Laguncularia racemosa. Next base: position 1,836,787 of record JBBMOL010000066.1, read on the forward strand.
AGTATTGAGATCCCTTGAGCACATCATAATTTTTGGTATTAGAGCACATCACTGTATATCTTATTATAGATAAAGTCTACTTTGCACGCCTAAGTACATAGTTGTGTACTTAGCTGTATACTTCAACACGGGCAGGTACACACCTTTGTACCTTGTCATATACAACTCATTTCACTAATTTATTCTTCACAAGCAAGTAAACAGCTGTGCAACTTGGCTATGTACCCCTTTAAACCTCACGAACTCACTAATCTCTTCCTCCATTCGACTCTTTCTCTATCCTATCTCTCACTAATAAACTAAAACATTCTAACTCCCACATAAAATCTATTTAAATTCATGAATTTAAGGGTAACCGGAATGCTTACTTGTCTCGATTCGAATCCACAAGTTGAGACATGTTGGATTCGACAACTTTGACGTCTAAATTAGAATGTCCAAAAAACCCTAAATTTCCACAACACGATGTCTTAACTGAGTTTTCGTTAAAATAGATAACATGTAGAATCATTAATTTGATAAATGTACTTACCTTCATGATCTTTGACTCGAGAATCCTTCTATAGTTAAAGTGCAGCTTAGGATGAGTTAAGATTTTTTGCAGCATAGGGGTCTAATTTGACAATAGAAGGAAAAGGGTTGTGTTAAGTTTTCATTAAGCTTATATAGCTTATTGCTAAAAAGGCCAAAGTGCCCTCATTTTAAAGTTCTTAATTATTGAAATGCCCCTCTTTTTAAACTTTATTTTATTTCATTTTTCTATATTTCACAGTTAAAGTAAAGGATCAACTTTATACTAAGTGTTTAAAATAAAGTATCAAACTTTTAAGTGGTTAAAATAGAGGATCAAACTTTTAAGTAGTTAGAATAAAGGATCAACGCTTTTGCTAAGTGGTTCAAATAAAGGATATGTTAATGTCTTGTAAACTTACTCAATAATTTAGAAAGAGAATATGTTACTATCTATAATAATGATATAATGGAGTCCTTTATTTGAACTATTTTGTGTAACGTTAATCCTCTATTTGAATCATTTCAAAGTTCAATTTTATATTTGAACTTGACTCGAAACATTGATTTCTTTGCTTGTAATTTTCCTTATCCATGTATTATTGTGCTTACTTCAATCAACCCAAAAGAAAATAAGATGATTCTGAAGAAGAAACAAGTGAAGTTGTATGATGGAAGAATAAGTTCATAAGAAAATGCAGGTTATGAAGATTGAAAACAAAAAAGAAATAATTCATTTCAATTCAAGACCCACCTCTACTGGTTAAATGTATTTGGGTAATAAATTTAACCCGTTTCACGAAAGTTGGACATAAATATCATAGGATAACATTTTCTACATATCAAGAGACAATTATACATTGAAAGCCAATTATTGATTTGAAGACCGGAAAGGAATGATTTTGAAGCATTAAGAGGATATTGTCAACATTCAATATAAATTATTATCCAGATCTACAGTATAATGAATTTGAATTCAAGAAATTAAAGATGAGATTATGAAGATGGTTGAGATCAAGGAGAAAATCAAGTTTTGAATGTTAGGACATCATCTATAAATACAAATTAGGGAGGATGAGAAAAAAGCACTAATACAACTATCTAAGAACAATAGTATTATGAAAATTGTCAAGAATTGTTCATATATGTGCTAATTTGTATTCTAATTCATTGAGATTGAGCTAAATTATAGAGGATCATACTTGAGAAATCTTGATAGACTAAAAGCTTCATTATGAAGTCATATATATATTTTTCCCTATAATTTCTATGATTTAGCTCATGGTAGAGTTAAGTGATACAAAGCAAAGAAAATGACTAAAAGCTATATTAGAGTGATTGTAGAGTAATGGATTTTTGTAACACTTTTTGATAATTTTTCTTTCATCTAGTGGAATAAACTGATAAAAATAATTAGGATCTCAACAGTGGAGGCTGAAAGAGTGGACCAACACATAAGGCGAAACTACTATCAATCATTGCTTAATTTTCTAATCTCTTACTCTTTATTTATTTCTATTTGCAATTTATTTATTGTATATAGAAATTATATATGCCGCTACCAAAACAATTTAATATGAATTAAATATCTACTAATAAGTAATCAAAGGGAATATTTTTAATTGGAAAAGTATTTGTGAAGTAATCAATTCATCATTCTCTTGATTACTTACTAGGATTAACAAAACTTACATATTTTATGCAGTTAGAAATATGGATTATTCATCTTGATTATGCTTAACCCATAATTTTAACTAGAGCATTTAGTTGGTGATAATAATTAAATGTTTTAATGAGTCTTATAGGATATTCACCATTGATTAGAGATTCGCTATAGAAAAAGAATGTCATCACTCTTGATCGGTGATGTGAGGCCTGTACCTATAAAATTCTATAATATAGTGTATTAAATACGGATATTGTCCCACAAAGATTACGGGTAATAATACTAACCTATACCTTATTATCTAACCAATAAATTATAGAGATTGATTGATCTAAAAACTATAACAAAATACTAACTAAAGAACTAAGATTTTATTGAAAGAAAGAAAAGCAAAGCAAATTAGAATTAACTTTAAGAAAGTAAAAATAATATCTAGACTTTATTTTCCCTAGGAATTATTATGTGACATTAACAAAAAGCATTCAAATCCCCCTTAAAATTCAATAACCCGGGGAATTCCTAATTTAGTTTAATAACTTTTTCAAGCTTATTAAACCCTAATATTAAAATGATCTATTTGACTCTCTTCACAAAAGTATAATTTAAAGACCGAATTAAAATGACCATAAATTCTCGTAACTAATGTAATTAAATCCGGAAGAATTATATAACTTATCTCTAATATTACATCAATTCTCTTCAAACACATAAGATCTAATTATACATCAGATTTCTTAATCTTAATGTGTAATATTAAATAGATAGAAAAATACCCTAAAAATATTAATCTAATCAAAATATCAAGAACACATATATGAATCAAGAAACATAAGAATTCATTGAATAATAAAATAGAATCCTGGTCACATAATAAACCTAGGTTTTGCAAGTTTAGATATTAAGGAAAATTAAGCACTACTCATATTGAAAACCAAATTCTTCAATGATGTATAAACATACATCATCAAGGAAATCAATTAGAACAAAGAAACCCCCTAAATTCTTGAAATGTAAAAAGTAGCAGTCTTATCTCTCTATAAAACCCTAGAATGCTTAAAAATAATGTCACCTTTTTCGATGTAAAATCCTCTTCTATTTATATAATGAGTGTAAAAAACTCTCTATTTTAGGCTAACACAGTCATGCTTTGGGCTGTGTCTAATTCATAACTCAAAATCATGTAAAACATGATGTTCCAGTAGATATGGCTTTAGACATGGTCGCTTCTAAATCTCATATAAGAGAGATACACAACCTTTAGACATGGTCGTATCTAGAGGTTGTGTCTAAATCTGTCAAGCTTCAAGTTGAACAGGTTCTAGATATGATCATATCTAGGCTGAATCTAAGTTCAAACCTTCATAACTTCTTCAATTTAGCTCCGAATCGAGTAAAATTAGATTCGTTTTCTTCTTTTTTTAATTCTACTATCCATCAAAGCCCTAAAATCAAAATATTAATAAATTAAAAATTAAATTATTCAAAAACATGCAAAAATTAAGAGGAAAACATATAAAATCTCACTTAATATATATATATATATATATATCTAATTGAGCACTTATCAAACTTCCCCACACTTAAGCACTTTCTTGTCCTTGAGCAAATTAATCAAATAAAGTAGTAAGACAAGAAATACTTAATCAATTTACTATTATTTAAGAAATTAATCAAAATAATAATTATTTAATCCTATAATAGTTTAAGCGTAAACTCTTAATTAACTTGTAATTTCAAAAGAAGATTAACTATAACTCTTATATTTTTCATTTAACCAATTGTCTTAAATATATGAAAGATTTAAAACTTGAATTACCATCTCTTTAATCAAGAAGAAATCATAGAAATTTTACTAACTTTACTAAAATGTATACACCTTATAATTTAAGGCAAATATATCCACTTATCACTTAATCTTTTCTCTCTCTCTCTCTCTCTCTGTGTGTTTTTTTTTTTTAGATAGTTTTATCAATTAGTATGTCCTAGACCAAATGATCTTAAGCTATGAGGTTTTAAAATACTCCTTTGAACCATCAACTACCTTTATTTAATAGACCTTATTACTTATGTTTAGCCTTAATATGAACTTTTCTCTTGACCCTTTTGGTAAGCTTTCAACCGATAATCCCGAGTTCTTCACTCAAGCTAATAGGAGTTATTCCACACAAAGGAGTCATCCTGTAGGCTTAATTACTAAGGTCAATGAAACCCACAGCTAAACTTTATTCAATTTATTTAATTTCATCTCTAACTATATTAAATTTTTTCTTTTCACGAAATTTTCAAAGAATAAATATTAACTATTTATTTATTAAGGATTATAGTATTATAAAAATATACATCAAAGTAAAGTCAAAAGAAATCCATGACTAATTCCTAACTAGTGATGTCATTCAAATTTCTAATTTTTCAAATTCAAAACTTTGATCAAGTGTTCTATACTATACAAAGAATTATATATATATATATATTCAAAATTGCAAGTTAATATGACTTTCAAGTTAAATAAACAATTTTTTGATTTCTTAAATAACTACACATTTAGAAATCCCTTCCCCACACTTTAAATCATACAATGTTCTCAATGTACAAAGAGAAATGAATGAAATAAGAATCAAAGAAAAACACCAAAAAAAAAAAATTGAGGAAGGTATTGCGGAGAAGAACAAATACTCCCCTTAATATGATGTCTATTCCATTGCAAATTGAGCTTAGCTTGTACAATAGTGGACCTTGAACACTCGGAAACATTGAAAGCCACAAAAAATATAAAATAAAGAGGAGCAGAAATCTAAAGCAACTATGAACAAAAAAAGAAATAGAAAAGAAAAACAAATAGGTAAGATCTAGTTTAGCAAGTCATATAAGTCTCATTAGTACATTACAGAAAACAAAGAAATTAGTCATTGTAATCATGACTAGAATCTCCTCATTTCCACGTGTCCGTGCCCATAAAATAGTGATTCAAGGTCAACACAATCAAGACACGGTTATGTTTAAATACCTTGTAATGGTCAATAAGGACATGCCCAACATGAACTTAGTCACGACCATGTCTAATGGTTGTGTAACTCTATGCAAATTGACCTTCGTTAGATATTTTGACACAAATATGACAAGATCGTGTCTAATAGTCATGTAAATCTCTATGAGAAAAATTTTTACAATTGATTTTAACACAACTTTGACATGCTCATGTCTACTAGTCATGTTATATCCAAAGAATGGTAGCGTTTTAACATGCCCTTTGACAACCATGTTAGTGGTTGTGTCAAACTCACAAAAATTGTGACTTGCTTCTTTTTTTGTTTTTTTCTACTAGGTGTAAAAATGAAAATAAATCTAATTAAAATAAACTAAACTAAGGAAAGTTAATAAAATGAAAAAACTAAACTTAGGTTGCCTCCCAAAAAGCGCTTTTGTTTAACGTTGTTGCTCGACGTACTTATCTTTTCTAGTTAGGTGGATGACTAATGAGAGCCATGATGGGAGCCAAGCTAGACGAGGGAATGTGGATCCTCTTGAAGTGCCACCTGGACCAATCACAAGAAATTGAGCGAAACGATTCAAGGAAGCACTTAACGGGTTGATAAGAGATGTCCATGAAGTCGAAAAGGATTGGAGCAATCATGAAGTTGGAAAGGATTGGAACAACCATGGGAAGACCCTTGCTCTTGTATAAGTCATACCGGATACGGGGTGAAGAGGGCGTGTCTTTACAAGGCACGGCCATATAGGAGTTTGGAGATTACACAGAATCATATACGGTCGTATACACGGTTCAAGGGCACGGCCGTGTATGTTGTCAAAATTTCCATAGAAAGATACACGACTAGAAGTACACGGTCGTGTATATTGTTAAGATTTCCACAGAATTATACACGGCCAAAGTACACGGCCGTGTATCTCCCTGACGCCGGCCTTCATGTCTTGTTTTGTTATTTTTACACAACGTATCTAAGCTATGTCGTTTTAGGCTTTATTGTTACGAATTGTAAACCCTAATATAAAGCTCCTAGGGTTAGAACATAGAACATACAACATTGAAAGTTTGAAAACACTTTTGAGAGAATTCCTCTCTTGGTTCTTTAAAGAACTAACTTAGAACTTATCGGATTTTATTTCCGTGGCGTTCATCCCGACTTATCAATCGGTCTTTCATCCCGATTGTGGCGTCTTCATATTATACCAAGGTTCTTGTCTCGCTTATAGACAACGGGTCGCGGTTTCCACTTGAGGGCGTTTGGCATCTTAGGTAACAAATTCCGAACATATTGATATTGGGTTTCGTCACACGTTGGCGTGGTTCATATCAGTTAGGAATCCGATCAAATCGATCTCGTATCAGTTTGGTATCAGAGCTTAGGTTTGTTAAACATCAGTTCGGTTTGAGGAAGGTAACATCAAAACCCTAACTCCAATCGTTCATATCAATTGTTAGTATTCAATTTCATAGTATTAATTGTCTATTGAAAGTGTAGTACTTACTATTCAATTTTGTTACAAAAAAAAAAGGAGCGTGATCAAGAGCAACAACAAAGACAAAAAAAAAAAATCGAAAAGAAAAGAGGAAATTTACGAACCCTATAGTTGTTTTGAATTCTATGGAAGGGAATTGGTGTAGTTTGGGTTAGTTCCAAGAGAATTGAGAAGATGAATTGGTGAGTTGATATCATCATTGCTTGTGAGAATACACGAGTGACTGTGTGATATCATCCTTTGAGCAAAACATGTAAGGGAGTGTATCGTGAGGCTTAATTATATATATATTTGTGTTAGTACTCATCTTTTCTGCAGGAACTATATCAAGGCAACATTCTCCTGAAAGTGAGAGGGGAAGGTTTGATGCTAGGTTAGTCATTGAGGCGTTGAGGGGTGAGATGAAGAGGATGTTTCAGGAGGGAATGGAACAAATTCATGAGACGGTAGAGCAAAGACTAGAGCAATCTACAAACGTCTTCCAAGGGCATAAGAGGGAGAGTCGTTCTAGGAGAGTACAAAGGGGTGGAGATGAAATGTCGGGTGACGACTTTGATGAGCCTTCTGTCGGGAGTTATAGAGGATATAGTGATTGGAATAGAGGAACTAGGGATTGGGAAGATAGAGGAGATAGGAATAGAGAGGATAATCAATTGAGTAGCATAAAGATGAAGATTCCCCCTTTCCAAGGGAAGAATGATCCCGAGGCATACTTAGAGTGGGAGAAGAAGGTAGAGATGGTATTTGATTGTCATAACTATAGTGGGAGAAAGAAAGTGAAACTTGCTGCCATTGAATTTTCGGATTATGCCATAGTGTGGTGGGATCAACTAATGTTGAATGAAGAAGGAATGGCGAACCACCTATTGAGTCGTGGGAAGAGATGAAAAGGGTGATGAAGAAGCGGTTTGTGCCTGCGTATTACTATCGTGAATTGCACAACAAATTGCAAACTCTTAGGCAAGGAAACCGAAGTGTGGATGAGTATTTCAAGGCTATGGAAGTAACGATGATCAGGGCGAATGTAGAGGAGAATAGAAAGGCTACCATGGCTAGATTTCTTGCTGGATTGAATAGAGAAATTCAAAATGTTGTTGAATTACAGCATTATGTAGAATTAGAGGATATGGTTCATATGGCTATAAAGGTTGAGAACCAACACAGGCGGAAAGGTAGTAGTAATGCACGGTTTCAACAGGGTACTGGTTCATCTACCTGGAAGACTAACTAATGGAAGAAGGAAGAAAAGCCATTACCTACCAAACCAAAAGGAGAGCTGAGACAAGCGGGTTCTACTCCTGGTAACCAAGGTAACCCTGATTCTTCTACTTTTAGAAATCGTGACATTAGATGTTTTAAATGCCAAGGTAGAGGCCATATTGCTAGTCAATGTCCAAATAGGCGTGTTATGATTTTGCGTGATGATGGTGAGTATGAGACTGAGGGGGATAGTGAGGAAGATGATATGCCTCCATTAGAAGATGCTAGTGATGATGAGGAGCCTGCAGTAGGGAAGTTAGTGGCGATAGTGAAGCGAGTTTTGAATGTGCAGGTGAAGGAAGAAGAGGAGGTGCAAAGAGAGAATATCTTTCATACTAGATGTTATCTAGGAGATCATATTTGCAGTTTGATCATTGATGGAGAAAGTTGCACCAATGTGGTGAGTAATTTTATTGTCGAGAGGTTGGGACTCAAGACTATTAAACACCCTAGTCCATATAAATTGCAGTAGTCGAATGATAGTGGCGAGACTAAGGTGAGTAAGCAAGCCTTAATTACTTTTCGCATTGGTAGGTATGAGGATGAGGTGTTATGCGATGTAGTGCTGATGCAAGCGTGTCATGTGTTGTTGGGGAGGCCATGGCAATTTGATAGGAAGGTTGTTCATGATGACTTTTCTAACAAGTATACGCTTGTTCACCAGGGGAAAAGCTTTAACCTTAAACCTTTAACACCTAAACAGGTGTATGAGGATCAGTTGCAGCTACAACAGTCTTTTGCAAAACATAAGGTGAGTGAAAAACAGAGGGAGAGTGAGAGAGCAAAAGACAATGAGAAAGAAAAGGAATACAAAAGTCGAACTCAAAAGGAAAAAGAGAGGAAGGCTGGAAAGAGTGTGAGAGACCAAGTTGAAGGGGGATCAACTTTGGTGGTGAGTGAAAAGGAGAGTGCAGCCTTGCAAAAGGAGAGTTGTATGGCAAGAGTAAGCGTAGTGAGGAGAGCGTTAGTGATGAAGCAACCTATGTTGTTGCTGGTTTTTAAGGAAACATGTCTGAATACTAACGAACTATCTAACTCTTTGCCTAGTGTGGTTGTGTCTATTGTGCAGGACTTTGAAGATGTCTTCCCTAAGGAGATTCCAAAGGGATTACCACCTATTTGTGGTATTGAGCACCAGATTGACCTTGTACCCGAAGCATCGATTCCAAACAAGCCAGCTTATAAGAGCAATCCGAAGGAGACAAAGGAACTCCAAAGGCAAGTCGATGAATTAATGGAGAAGGGGTACGTGAGAGAAAGCATGAGTCCATGTGCAGTGCCTGTGATTTTGGTGCCTAAGAAGGATGGGTCATGGAGAATGTGTGTTGATTGCTGCGCTATCAACAACATCACGGTAAAGTATCGTCATCCCATTTCTCGCTTAGATGACATATTAGATGAGTTATATGGGTCTAGTGTCATTCCTCATGAGCCTTGGATAGATATTTCCATAGATTTTGTGTTAGGCTTACCCAGGTCTAGACATGGGTGAGATTCTATTTTTGTAGTTGTGGATAGATTCTCTAAGATGGCACATTTCATTCCTTGTCACAAAACGAATGATGCTTGCAATATTGCCAATTTGTTCTTTAGGGAAGTTGTGAGATTACATGGTATGCCTAGAACAATTGTATCGGATAGAGATGCTAAGTTCTTAAGCTACTTCTGGAAGGCCTTGTAGGCTAAGTTAGGAATTAAGTTATTGTTTTCTACTACTTGTCATCCACAGACTGATGGTCAAACTGAGGTAGTAAATCGAACTTTATCTACTTTGTTGAGGGCTGTCATTAAAAAGAATATTAAAAGTTGGGAGGATTGTTTACCGCATGTTGAATTTGCCTATAACCGTACAGTGCATTCTGCTACTAAATTTACTCCTTTGAAATTGTGTATGGTTTTAATCCACTAACTCCTTTGGATTTATCACCTTTGCCTATTTTTGAGTATGTTAATCTAGATGGCAAGAAGAAAGCAGAATTTTTTAAACAGATACATGAGAAAGCAAGGCTAAACATTAAGCGAAGAACAGAGCAGTATGTGAAACAAGCCAACAAGGGTCGTCGACAAGCTGTTTTTGAACCTGGAGATTGGGTTTGGGTTCACATGCGCAAAGAGCGGTTTCCTGTGCAACGTCGATCTAAATTACTTTCTAGAGGCGATGGACCATTTCAAATTCTTGAGCACATCAATGATAATGCATACAAGATAGATTTACTAGGAGAGTATCAAGTAAGTGCTACATTTAATGTTACTAATTTGAGTCCTTTTGATGCAGGCGATGATTTGAGGACAAATCCTTTTCAAGAGGAGGGGAATGATGAGAGCCATGATGGGAGCCAAGCCAGAAGAGGGAATGTGGATCCTCTTGAAGTGCCACCTGGACCAATCACAAGAAATCGAGCGAAATGATTCAAGGAAGCACTTAACGAGTTGATAAGAGATGTCCATGAAGTCGAAAAGGATTAGAGCAATCATGAAGTTGGAAAGGATTGGAACAACCATGGGAAGGCCCTTGCTCTTATACAAGTCATACCGGATACGGGGTGAAGAGGGCGTGTCTTTACAAGGCACGGCCGTGTAGGAGTCTGGAGGTTACACAGAATCATACACGGTCGTATACACGGTTCAAGGGCATGGCCGTGTATGTTGTCAAGATTTCACAGAAAGATACACGACTAGAAGTACACGGTCGTATACATTGTCAAGATTTCCACAGAATTATACGCGGTCGTGTATCTCCCTGACGCCGGCCTTCATGTCTTGTTTTGTTATTTTTACGCAACTTATCTAAGCTATGTCATTTTGGGCTTTATTGTTACGAATTGTAAACCCTAATATAAAGCTCCTAGGGTTAGAACATATAACATACAACATTGAAAGTTTGAAAACACTTTTGAGAGAATTCCTCTCTTGGTTCTTTAAAGAACTAACCTAGAACTTATCGGATTTTATTTCCATGGCGTTCATCCCGACTTATCAATCGGTCTTTCATCCCGATTATGGCGTCTTCATATTATACCAAGGTTCTTGTCTCGCTTATAGACAACGGGCCGCAGTTTCCACTTGAGGGTGTTTGGCATCTTAGGTAATGAATTCCGAACGTATTGGTATTGGGTTTCGTCACACGTTGGCATGGTTCGTATCGGTTAGGAATCCGATTAAACCGATCTCGTATCAATGACCATGAAGATTTTAGCACTCAAATTGTGTAAATTTATCTAAACCCTTTTTCTTGCCATGAATGAGATGTTGTTGAATTGGTTTTATGTAAATGATGTCTTGCATACAAGCCAAGTAGGTTGGATGTATTTAGGAAATAACGGGTACCATTACTCTTATGTGGTTGTTGAATTTTGTAAAGCATTTTGAAATTTCTCTCTTCATCCTCAACTTTTAAAGTTAACTTTTGATTTCCTACATCTATAACTGCCCTAAAAGTAACTAGAAATAGGCGACCTAAAATTAGTGGTGCTTCGATGTCCTCATCTATATTTAGGATTACAAAGTCTATAAGAAAAATGAATATACCTACCTTAACCAACATATCTTCAATAATACCAATGAGTACTTTATGGACCTATCGGCTAATTGACTGCTCATATGTGTTCATTTAAGGTTCCCTAATCCTAACTTTTTAAACATATAATGTGGTATTAAATTTATACTTGCACCTAAATCAGCTAAAGCTTCATTTATTGATAAATTACCAATAAGACAAGGTAGAATAAAACTTCCTAGATCCTTTAATTTTGTGGCAATCTATTTTGCACCAACGCCAAGCATTCCTCATTCAATGTTGTATTTGATATCTCCTCTAGCTTCCTCTTGTTTGAGAATAGTTCCTTCAAGTACTTGGCATACTTGTGCATCTATGATAAGCTATTAACAAAAGGTAAGTTAATATGTAACTACTTAAATAAATCGAGAAACTTACTAAATTGCTCACCAGAGCGGTCTTTCATCAAGCACTGAGGATAGGGTATGAGTGGTCTGTATTCTTTCACTTTTGATGACTTTATACTTTCTTTTTCTTTCACTCCCTCTTCATTCCTTACCAATCCTTCTATAGTTTTCTATTCAACTTGCAAATCCCTTCCACTTCTAAGGGTTATCGCTTTCACATGCTCTATAGGATTTGTCTCGATGTTTCCTGGTAGTGTCTCTCGCTGTCTTTTAGCTATTATCTTTGCAAATTATCCCACTTGATTTTCCAAGTTACAAATGAGAGCTTCTTGATTCCTTAAAGAAGTTTTTTTACTCTACAATCTAGCCTCATCAGTTTGAATATATTTAATTAAAAGTTCTTTCAAACCTAATCTCGCTTCATGTGGTGGGGTCGTTGGAATCTAAGTGGGGGTAAATTCATCCTCTATTGATTTTGATTATGATTACTCAAGGAGAAATTCGGATGATTTCTCCATCCTAGATTGTAGGTGTTACTATATGGTTTTTTTGTGGCCTAGAGTGTTTTCCTAAATAGTTTACCTATTCCTAATGACCCTCTACATCAACTTCACTTGAATTGTACTTGGGATTGATGGACAATGTATCCAACTTTCTACTCATGGAATTAACCTTATTAGCTAAGGTTATCATTGCATCTACTTCATAAATACCCACTGCTTTATTCCTCACCCTAGCACCTTCCCATTTAGAATTGTTCATAGCTATGTCATTAATCAAAGATTGAACTTCTTTAGGTGTTTTAGCATTTAATGTTCCTCCTATAGTAGCATCTATCATTTTTCTTGTCAATAAATTCAAACCATTGTAGAAGTTTAAATCTACATCTAGAGTGGTAGGCTATGATGTAGGCATCTCCTCAATAACTCCTTATACCTTTCCCAAGTGTCATATAAGGTCTTCACCACCAATTGAGCATAAGATGATCAAATTTTGGCTGTTTTAGTAGGTGGAAGTATTTTCCCAAAAACTTCTAAGCCATATCATCCCAGGTTGTGATAGATCCTTTTGGAAGTGAATTTAGCCACTGTTTTGCTCGAACTCTTTGCAAAAAGGGAAACAGTTGCAATTTTATCGCATCATTTAAAGCTCTATTGATCTTGAAAAGTGTCATAGATCTCTAGAAATTTAGATATGTAAGCATTGGGGTCCTTGTCTCGCAATTCATCAAACTGGACAAATTGCTAAATCATTTGAATGATATGAGGTTGAATTTGAAAGTTGTTGGCAACGACAGTTGGCCTGATAATACTCGAATCGGCTTCGATTAAAGAGGATTTAGAGTAATCAAACATAGTCTACTATTGGTTTTGATTTTCATCACCTACGATGTCCAACTCTTCCTCTTCCTCTTCTATTTTAATTCTCAGAGGAGATCCTTGATTTAGTTCCTCCACTGTTTGCCGAACTATTTTTCTTAAACGTTTGGCTATCCTTTCAATTTCTAAATAGAAAATCAACACGTTTAGTGGATTATTTCTAATTATGCACTATAAAAAGAAAATCAAACAAACAAATAAAACAAGAAACAAAAAAAAATGGTTAAATTAATTAAGTGATTAGTGTTCTTAATATTGACTTCCTCGATAATGGCACCATAAACATATTGTGAGGTAAGTGTACCTATCAAATTTTATAATATAGTATATTAAATACATATATTATCCCACAGAGATTATGAGTGCTAATACTAACTTACATCATATTATTTAACTGGTAAATTATAGAAATTGATTGATCTAAAAACTATAACAAAACACTATTATAGAGATTAATTGATCTAAAAACTATGACAAAACACTAATTAAAGAATTAAGATTTTATTAAAAGATAGAAAAACAAAGCAAATTAGAATTAATTTCAAGATAGTAAAACTAGTATCTAGACTTTATTTACCCTAGGAATTATTATGTGGCATTTACTAAAAGTATTCAAATCCCTCTTAAAATTCACTAACTAGGAGAATTTCTAATTTAATTTAATAATTTTATCAAGCTTATTAAACCCTAATATCAAAATTACCTATCTGAATCTCTTCACAATAACATAATTCAAAGACCGCATTAAAAAGACCATAAATTCCTGTAACTAATGTAATTAAATCCGAAAGAATTATGTAACTTATCTCTAATATTACATCAATTCTCTTCAAATATACAAATGCTAATTACACATTAAATTTCTCAATCTTAATGTATAATATCAAATAGATAGAAAAATACCCTAAAAATATTAATCTAATCAAAACATCAAAAACACATGTATGAATCAAGAAACAGAAGAATTCATTTGATAATAAAATAGAATCCTGGTCACATAATAAACCTAGTTTCCATAAGTTTGGATACTAAGGAAAATTAAGCACTACTTATATTGGAAATCGAATTCTTCAATGATGTATAAACATGCATCATCAAGGAAATCAATTTTAATAAAGAAAACCCCTAAATTCTTGAAGACTAAAAAGTAGTCGTCTTATCTCTCTATAAAACCTTAGAAAACTTAAAAATAATGTCTCCTTTTTTTGATGTAAAATCCTCTTCTATTTATATAATGAGCATAAAAAACTTTATGTTTTAGGTCAACATGGTGTCCAACATAGTCATGCTTCGAGTCATGTCTAATTTGTAACTCAAAATCATGTAAAATATGATGTTTCAATAGACACAACCTTAGACACGGTCATGTCTGTAAGTTGTGTCTAAAACAATCGGATTAGAGAGATACACAACCTTTTGACATGATTGTGTCTGGAGGTCGTGTCTAAATCTATGAAGCATCCAGTGCAACAGGTTCTTGACATGGTCATGTCTAGGTCATGTCTAACTTCAAACTTCCATAATTTCTTTAATTTAGCTCTAAATTGAGTAAAATTGGATTCATTTTCTTCCTTTTTAATTTTACTATCCATGAAAGCCCTAAAATCAAAATATTACTCAATTAAAATTTAAATTCTTCAAAAACATGCTAAAATCAAGGGAAAAACATGTTAAATCTCACTTAATATATATATATACATATCTAATTGAGTACTTATCAACTAGGCATGATTTCTAGTGAGTTTGGTTAAAATCTATTTAAAAATTACCTAATTTAACTTTGCTAGATGTATTAAAAATCAAAGGATACAATACACTAAACCAAAACTTTTTATGATTATTGGTTTCTTGTTAATTAGATTACTTTATCTTGTTTACATTATTGCAAACTGTTGTTATCGATTTTCCTAGATCAGAGAAGTAAGCATAGTTTAGTACTTGGCTATTGCCCTCATTTCTTCCTCAAGAGATCAACCTGGTGGAACTCACTAGTTTTTATTATTGTAATATGATCTAGCACACTGCTTGGTAAGACATGCTTGTTTTGATAAAATTCTAAATCATTTTTATAGCAGTGTCAACATATTGCTAGTTTTTTGTTGCATTGTTGAGGAAGAAATCCCAATTATCTAATATTAGAATAGTTGAGGACTTTAAGCCTAGGTAGTGTAGTGTTTTCTTGAACTTGATCAGTGCTTTGTGAATATTGAGTTGCTAGTTGAGTTCTCTTGTTTATATTGTTGATTTTCTTGGAGAAAATTGATCCTTTATTTGTTGGAAGTTGTACTAAGTTGATTTTATTCCTAACCAATCTGAAATTGAGCTAGGATTGTGCTGGAAATATTAGGTTTAGTTGTGAAGAATATGAGATTTTATGTAAAGAAAAAGAGTAAGGGATATTAGGGAGGAACTAAATTTTGAAATAGATAGGGCCTACAATAGAAGATTAAGGGAAAGAAAATGAGTTATATAAGGAAGAGAAATGGATAATATAGGAGAAAATTTAAACGATGAAAATGGTGGAGTGCATATAAATAATGGAAATAATTATCAAAGAGTGAATGGAAACGAGAATGGAGTAAATGGACAATACCAAGCTTTATGGGAGTACTCTATTTCTAATACAAATGGAGTTACACCACCTATCATATGGCTAGTAGCTTAGACCAACAATTTTGAGTTAAAACTTACTTTAATGCAGATGGTGTTACTCAATTAATTTGGTAGTACGCTTAATGAAGACGCTTACGAGCACTTGCAAAATTTTCCATAAATTTGTTCTACTTTTGAAAACTAATGGGGTGTCTGAAGATGCTATCCACTTACACTTGTTTCCTTTTTCACTAAGGGATAGAGCAAGGTGTTAGTTAAGTGTGTTACCACCAAATTAAATCACAAATTGGGATATTTGCTTAACGGTTTTTGTCTTATTTCTTTCCTCTCAAATAGACTATCAAGATGAGGAATGATATTGCAGAGTTCAAGCAAGTGGATGGTCAATCATTCACAGGCATGCGAAAGATTTAAAGAGTTGTTAAAGAAGTGTAACAACCATGGACTACCGATGTGGAGTTATGTGAATACCTTTTATAATGGTTTAGCCTATCAATTGAGGACATTGGTAGATGTGGCCTCTAGGGGAACTCTTTGATGAATAAAAGTGTAGAGGAAGCCTATGAACTGCTTGATCAAATATCTACACATGCCCATGATCACTGTCAACCATATATATAAAATAATAGTGAATTTTCTAGCAAGTATACTAGGTCGGAATCAAGTAATATAGAAGTAAGTAGAGTGTCGATCCCTTGAGGACTAAAGAGATTACTAAACCTATAATAACTTTTACTGATATCTAGGCAATTCAAAGAAAGATTCTTTTAACTACTTAATTAAAAACTGAAATAAAATCTACTCAAACAAGAACTATGAGAATATTATAAAGTAAACCTTTCAATTGAGAAGGTGGGAATTAAGAATTCACCCTAGACACGCTAATCAAATTTCCATCATGTTATTTAGAGTAACCTATGTATGGTTATTCAAATGGGTTTATAACCATAAACCTTCAATTAATTAGTCAACTTCCGTATCTTTAATTAACAAAGGATTCTAAATTACATCCATACACTTCTCAGTGCTATGATTGCCTAATATCCTAATGCAATTACCCCTAATTCCTTAGTGGATAATTAATTAGAACATTGCTTTAAACTCCAGATAAACCCTAATTTAACTAATTAACGCCACTTCCACTTTGTTATATTAATCCAATTAAGAATCCCTAATAAATTCTATCTCAACTCCCATATTGATAAAATTTCTAACAATTAAAACCTTTAAGAATTTTAATTGAAATTATAGGAATTGAAATTATGAATAATCCACAAATACCTTAATCTAATAACATGACTACAATTATCACTTTAGCAATCTAGGGTTTCATTCTTCTTCCCATCAATTGAATCTAGCCAGCCAGCCATAGATTTAACAATGAATGCACAAGTTACAATGGAATATTTGAGAGAATTCATGAATAATATAAACACAAGTCACAAAATTGCATAAATAAATAAAAATCAGAAATCACCAATTTTGCGATACAGTTGGAGAGAATTCAAACACAAAACTCCAGAGACCACTTCCCAAAGCCAACTAAAAATACTTCTCAATTGATCACAAGGAAAACTTGTTTTAATCTCTTGTTCTTGCTATCAAAATGAAATATTCTCTCAAAGAACAAAAGTTTGAAAACTGGAAATTGCCAAAAGTTCGTCCTTCCATTTCTTCTCAAAGGAATATATAAAAACAGTCATGAAAAGTCGCATTTTTCGCAGGTGTTCCACCACATGAGGCACGACCGTGTGATAAGTGGTATTGCCACCACCACATGAGGCATGACCATGGTCTCACCCCATAGGCTCCTCGGTATCTTTCGCAGATGTTCCACCACATAAGGCACGGCCGTGTGATCACCCCATAGGCTCCTCGGTATCTTTCGCAGATGTTCCACCACATAAGGCACGGTCGTATGATAAGTGGTGTTTCTACCACCACTTAAGGAATGGCCGTGGTCTTACCCCATAGGCTCCTCGGTATTTTTGCAAACTCCATTTCTTTTGGTTCCAACCTCTTCCTACGGCCGTGTGATATCCCTTACCTACTGATTTTCTTCAATTCTTCATGTTTTTCAGCTCCTAATGCACTTTTTTCCTATCTAAGTCCATTGATTCCTTAAATATCAAAATACAAGCACTTCAGTATCTTTATCTTGGTGATTTGTTTTCAAATTTAACAATAACAACCTCCAAATCACAAGATAAATCATGAGATAATATGCAGTTATCAACTCCCCCACATTTGAACTTTTGCTTGTCCCCAAGTGAAAGAAAATCAATGTAATAATTTGTCATTGAAAGTATAAAATTTCCTTCTTTCAACTACTCATTCTTTCATGATTAGCGACTTGAATGGTTGGTGCGTACCACTCTAACTAATACGGAAAAATGTAACTAATGTACCATAGTTAAAATTGAGTAGTTAATCTAGAAAGAATAATCTTCCAATCCTAGTGTTTAACAATAGAATTCTTATTTCAGAGAGTAAATTCTCAGTTCGACAAGGTAAAGTACTCAATTAGACTTCACTAGCAACTAGCAAGTATATAATCTCTCTAATTACTTATCTAAATAAGTTAACACACAATGAAAGCATATGGTATCCATTCTTTCCCTAGATTTTCTTCCTTTTTCAAGTCTCATTTTGCTCTTTGACTTGATTAGTCAAGTTTCTTTAAATTACCAAAATTGACAGCGGAGTCAAACTTCACTCTTCTGAGGGACTAAAGCCCGCCCATATCAACTTGGTTTCTATTCAAGTACTTAAATTTAGCCTTTCCACTCTTTTCGTTATTGTGAGTTCATTGAGTCGGCATCTCCCGAGCTCATCACCCAAGTAACCAGGTTTTAAAGGGACCCCTACAAACTCTTCCTCACACTAACTTTTAAGATTAGATACTCTTAACTCAGTTGCTTGAGTCATTAGAGTAAAGGCTTTGAATTTCCTTAATTTTTTTTTTTTTTTTTAGGGATCACTAAGAAAAGAATTTCTTTTACCTCTTTCACTGTATGTTAAAATACTCTCAAAGCAATTCAAAAGAAAATGTACTAGCTAAATTCACCTAGAAGTAAACTTGCTTATTTTGCACAAGTAGACTCGACCTACTCTTAGACTTCAAATTCAAAAGCTAAACATAAGGAAAAATTAGTCCTTAAAGATTTTACTATTTAATTTCAACTAAGTAAATCAGTTACAACAGTTAGTGAGTAAGGCACCTCAACAAGTCAAGTTCTTCCCCCCCCCCCCCCCTTTTATATTATAGTACTCTCTCCAGATAATAAATAATTAGTTCAAGATATGGCAGTTATTAAACAATCCATAACAGAACAAGCATCTTATTATCAAAACATCAGTCTAGAATTACTCCCCCACACTTAACTTAGACAATGTCCCAATTGTCTATCTGATACGCACAAAAGGAGAGTAAAAACTGACAAAAGTAAATTGGGAAAAACGGAACTTCCCTGAAATTGAAGTACTTTGGAACAAGTGAGTTCAAATGTGAGTTCCAAATCCTCAGAGCACCGAATCTTTATTTGCTTAAGCATGGGCTACCTCCCATAGAGCACTTAGTTTAAAGTCTCTAGCCCGACTTTCCTTTTTCTTACCTTGGGGAAGTAAGATCCACAATGGTGGTATCTTTATCAAGATTTTCCCTATCATGGTAATGCTTGAGAAGATGGCCATTCACCTTGAAAGTTCGATTGTCTTCTACTTTCAATTCCACTTTTCTCTGCCCAAGCACCGCTCCTACAGCATAATCGTTGGCATCACACATAAGCTCGAATGGAAGCTCCCAATTAGGTGCTACAATCACAGGTGCAGAAGTGAGCTTCTCCTTTAATAGGTTGAATGCCTATAAACAATTATCATCAAAATTAAACACAACATCTTTTTCAAGTAAATTGCAAAGGGGTTTAGAGATTTTAGATAAGTCCTTGATAAATCTTCGATAGAAGCCAGCATGTCCAAGGAAACTTTTAACTCCTTTGACTGAAGTGGGTGGTGGCAACTTCTCAATCACTTCCACTTTCGCTTGATCAACTTCAATCCCTTTTCCTGATACCTTATGACCTAAGACTATTCCCTCTCTCACCATAAAATGACATTTTTCCCAGTTCAAAAGTAGATTAAACTCCTTACATCTCTTGAGCATACAGTCTAAATTTTCCAGACATGATTCAAAGGATTTACCAAAGATAGAAAAATCATCCATAAATATTTCAATGAAATTTTCTAACATGTCAGAAAATATAGACATCATACACCTCTGGAAAGTAGCAGTTGCATTGCAGTGACCAAAGGGCACCCTCCTAAAGGCAAAAGTGCCATAAGGACAAGTAAAGGTGGTTTTCTCCTAGTCCTCGGGTGCTATATAAATTTGATTATAACCAAAATAACCATCTAAAAAATGATAATACTCATGCCCCGCAAGTTTCTCTAACATTTGATCTATAAATGGGAGAGGGAAATGGTCTTTATGGGCGGCATCATTCACTTTCCTATAGTCAATACAAACTCCCCACCCAGTCACGGTACGAGTAGGAATTAATTCATTGGACTCATTTTTCACTACAGTCATACCACCTTTTTTTGGCACTACTTGCATTGGACTAACCCATTTACTATCTGAAATAGGATAGATAATACCTGAATCCAGTAGTTTGAGAACTTCTTTCTTTACTACCTCCTTGAGAGTTAGGTTGAGTCGCCTCTATGGTTGAACTATAAGTTTACACTCTGCCTCTAGGAATATCCGATGAGTACAGATTAGAGGGTTGATTCCCTTGATATCTGCAATGGTCCATCCTATCGCCTCCTTATTCTTCTTAAGAACTCCTAAGAGTTGTTGCTCCTGATCATCTGTCAAACAGGAAGAAATGATTATTGGAAAAGTATCATCCATCCCCAAATAAGCATATTTTAAATGACTAGGTAAAGGTTTAAGTTCTAGCACCGAAGGGTGTGTCAAAGATGGCACCAATTTTGTCGCACTTGTTCCCAATTCCTCATAGTATCGAGCCTTGATTTCAGCTACTTGGTTCAAACATTCTTCCATAGGCTCATCTTCATCATCCCAACCATCGAGATCTCTAAGAAACGATTCTATTGTGTTCAAACCTGCTTTCTCCTCAAAAGACTCAGAAATAAGCTCATCAAAACTATCAATAATGTAACAAGACTTACACTCATCAAACCTTTTCATAGCCTCATAGACATTAAAAGTTATTTCTTCATCCATAACTCTTAAAGTGAGCTTACCTTGTTCCACATCAATTAAAGCTTTACCTGTTGCTAGGAATGGTCGGCCAAGAATCATGGGCACTTCTTTATCCTCTTCCATCTCCAGAACAATGAAATCGACTGGAAAATAGAACTTATCCACTTTGACAAGAACATTCTCTACAATACCTCTTGGATATTTGACACTTCCATCAGCAAGTTGCAAGGTGACATTGGTCTCCTTACAATCTCCAAGTCCCAATTTCCTGAAAATAGAGAAAGGCATCAAATTTATACTTGCACCTGAATCAATAAGAACTTTATCAAAATAAACATTTCCAATTGTGCAAGGAACAGTAAAACTCCCCTAATCTCTTTGTTTTCTTGGCATATTTGTTAAGTTCTTTTAAAGGATCATTGAACACTCTCCTGTAAGCATAACAGGTTCATTCTCATCGATTCTTCGCTTTTTGGTGAGAAGCTCTTTCAAGAATTTAGCATACGAAGGCATTTGCTAGAGTGCCTTCGCAAAAGGAATGTTGATTTGAAGTTTCTTGAACACCTCCAAGAATTTAGCAAATTGGGAATCTAATTGCTGTTGCTTCAATCTCCCTGGAAAAGGTACAGGAGGAACATAAGGCTTCACTTCTGATGACTGCTGTTTTGGTTCCTCTACCTTTTTCTTCCCCTTATCTTTCTTTGAACTTGCTTCTTTTGATTGAACATCTATGTTCACTTTTTCCACTTCCTTACCACTCCTCAACATTATTGCATTGATACCTTTTGGATTTTCCTCGGTGTTGCTAGGCAAAGACCCAGATGGTCTATTGCTCAACTATTGCAAAATTTGACCAATTTGATTCTCTAAATTTCGAATTGTGGCCTGTTGATTTTGCAACATAGTGTCAGTCTTTTGCATATAGCTCAACATGAGTTCTTCCATTCTAGGCTGACTTTGCTGAGGAGGAGCACTTTGAATGGGACCTTGCTTCTGAAATCCAAGTGGTGGTTTGAGTGCGTTATTCTCATTCTTTCATGAAAAAATTGGATGATTACGCCACCCTGGATTATAAGTGTTCGAATAGGGTCCCATATTACCCCTTTGGAAGTTGTGGACATAATTCACATGATCACCAGATGAAGAAGCTGAAGGGTTCCCATGAATGCATTCAAGAGTCGAATGTGATCCTGAGTAAATCTCACAAAGAGCAACTTGATTTGCATTAAATGAAGATGATGAGGTGAGTTTACCTACTTGGGTAGTGAGAGCTGAAATTTGAGTCGTCAAAAGGGTAATAGCATCATTATCATTCACCAATGCCACTCTAGCTTTACCTCTCTCATTCTGCCAATTTTGGGCACTAGAAGCCATTTCTTCTATCAACGCACTCGCTTCATCATAAGTTTTGCCCATGAGTCCACCTCTAGATGCAGCATCAACTAGAGACCTCAATGTTTCATCCAAGCTGAGGTAAAAAATCTCAATCAGTAAATTATCCGGCAATCCATGATGTGGGAATTTTCTTATTGCCACCTTAAATCTCTCCTAGGCCTCATAAAGTGATTCACCACTAAATTTTGTGAAATTAGTGATGACACTTCTTAACCTTGCTATCCTGGCTGGTGGGAAAAATCTCATTAGAAATTTAGATGAGAGATCAGCCTAAGTAGTAATGGACTCTTGTGGAAGTGAATAAAACCAAGCTCTAGCTTTATCCCTTAATGAGAAAGGAAAAAGCTGCAATCTGATAACGTCATCTGCAATGTTATTCATCTTTACTGTATTGCAATATTGGAGAAATACAGCAATATGCTCATCAGGGCTCTCATTAAGATATCCTCCAAATTGACTTTTTTGGACCATTTGAATGAGTGCCAGTTTCAATTCAAAATTGTTGGCCTGAATGGCAGGTCTCCTGATTGCTGAACCGGAAACAGTTGGCATTGTATATTTGCGAAGTGCTCTTGCAGCACCCTGCATCAAATTGTTGTTGTTATCATTAGCCATCTCAGATTCTTCTCTTATTCAGTTCTCTCTTCTCAAACGCAGGAAAGTACGCTCAATCTTAGGATCTAGCGGCAGAAGTTCAAGACTCCTACTCCTACGCATGCACACCTACAAAGAGAAAAGAAGACCAAATCCAATAAAATGTAATAAAATGAAAATAAAATGCGCCTAAATTACCAACAAAGTTAAGAAGTCTAATATCTAATAGTCCCTGGCAACGGCGCCAAAAACTTGATCACTGTCAACCGTATATATAAAATAATAGTGAATTTTCTAGCAAGTATACTAGGTCGGAATCAAGTAATATAGAAGTAAGTAGAGTGTCGATCCCTCAAGGACTAAAGAGATTACTAAACCTATAATAACTTTTACTGATATCTAAACAATTCAAAGAAAGATTCTTTTAACTACTTAATTAAAAACTGAAATAAAATCTACTCAAACAAGAACTATGAGAATATTATAAAGTAAACCTTTCAATTGAGAAGGTGGGAATTAAGAATTCACCCTAGACACGCTAATCAAATTTCCATCATGTTATTTAGAGTAACCTATGTATGGTTATTCAAATGGGTTTATAACCATAAACCTTCAATTAATTAGTCAACTTCCATATCTCTAATTAACAAAGGATTCTAAATTACAACCATACACTTCCCAGTGCTATGATTGCCTAATATCCTAATGCAATTACCCCTAATTCCTTAGTGGATAATTAATTAGAACATTGCTTTAAACTCCAGATAAACCCTAATTTAACTAATTAACGCCGCTTCCACTTTGTTATATTAATCCAATTAAGAATCCCTAACAAATTCTATCTCAACTCCCATATTGATAAAATTTCTAACAATTAAAACCTTTAAGAATTTCAATTGAAATTATAGGAATTGCAATTATGAATAATCCACAAATACCTTAATCTAATAACATGACTACAATTATCACTTTAGAAATCTAGGGTTTCATTCTTCTTCCCACCAATTGAATCTAGCCAGCCATAGATTTAACAATGAATACACACGTTACAATGGAATATTTGAGAGAATTCATGAATAATATAAACACAAGTCACAAAATTGCATAAATAAATAAAGATCAGACATCACCAATTTTGCGATACAGTTGGAGAGAATTCAAACACAAAACTCTAGAGACCACTTCCCAAAGCCAACTAAAAATACTCCTCAATTGATCACAAGGAAAACTTGTTTTAATCTCTTGTTCTTGCTATCAAAATGAAATATTCTCTCAAAGAACAAAAGTCTGAAAACTGGAAATTGCCAAAAGCTAGTCCTTCCATTTCTTCTCAAAGGAATATATAAAAACAGTCAAGAAAATGAAAAGTCGCATTTTTCGCAGGTGTTCCACCACATGAGGCACGACCGTGTGATAAGTGGTGTTGCCATCACCACATGAGGCATGGCCGTGTGATAAGTGGTGTTGCCACCACCACATGAGGCATGACCGTGGTCTCACCCCATAGGCTCCTCGGTATCTTTCGTAGATGTTCCACCACATAAGGCACGGCCGTATGATAAGTGGTGTTTCTACCACCACTTGAGGAACGACCGTAGTCTTACCCCATAGGCTCCTTGGTATTTTTTCAAACTCCATTTCTTTTGGTTCCAGCCTCTTCCCACGGCCGTGTGATATCCCTTGCCTACTGATTTTCTTCATTTCTTCATGTTTTTCAGCTCCGAATGCACTCTTTTCCCGTATGAGTCCATTGATTCCTAAAATATCAAAATACAAGCACTTCGGTATCTTTATCTTGGTGATTTGTTTTCAAATTTAACACTAACAACCTCCAAATCACAAGATAAATCATGAGATAATATGCTATTATCAGCCCATATATGGTAAAATGAGAGGGTAAATACAAGACAAGTAGCTAGTATGCAAGGTAGTGATGAGGAAGTTTAGCTAAAGAAGTAGGTGGTATTACTTACTACCTATATAACATAGCTAGGAAGCCATCACAAGCAAATGGGCTAACCATGAGTAGCCAAACCATAGAGACATGTAATTGATGTGGAGGAGGATGCACTAACACTATGTGTTAAATGGGGAACTCATTTGCCCCTTTAAGTGAGAATGTGATAGAGAAAGTTAATGCAGTTGCAAATCTCAATCAAGGGCCTAAGAAATTACAGTCTTTACTCTAATACCTATAACCTTAGCTAAAGAGATCATCCAAACTTAGTAGTCTACATAGACCACCTAGAGCTCACCACTTATGCCCTCCCCCCACCAGATAGCAAGAGGAGAGCATGGAGTAATTGATGAAGAATTTTATAAAAAAGTGTAATATGAAGATGTCTAGCTAGGGGGCTACAATTTGGATCTTAAGAGAATGAGGAGGTAGCTTAGTGGAAACCTTTTAATTAGACCATTAAAAGTTTTACTGAGTAATATTGAGCATAACCTCAAGACCAAGTAGGGACTCTCATAGTAAGGAGTAGGAAGCAAATGTAGTTGACAAAGAGTATTGTGACTCAAACAAGTTTGAGTTTGTATATGAACTGCTCGGTAAGAATTAGAGGCTGAATTTGAGATAATGGATGAGGAGCTAGAGCAAGAAATAGAAAATTCTCTTAATGAGGAAGAATAGGAGAAATATGAAGAATAAGTGATAAAGGAAGAGGCTTCTAGTGAAGAAATGGAAGTCAATGGAAATTCAGTCGCTTAAGAAGAACATTAGAGAAGATGAGAATGTTTAGGAAGGAAGAGAGGAGGATTTAGCTAATGAGAATGTGATGAATGACAATTCTAATTTTTTTGAATTGATAAAAAGAGTAGAAGACGAGAAGGTGAAGAAACCTCGGTAATAGTTCACACTTCCATGCACCATTGATATGTGGCAAAAAAGACTTATGATTAATTAATTAATTAATTAATTTTTAGTTGGTTTCGGTCTATTTCATAAGCACATTAGATTATATATTATACTTAATTAGCTTATATTTTAATTCCAGGTTCTTAAAAGCAACTTTCAACAAAAAGGAATAAATTTGCACAAATTTCATGCAAATCAGAATTATAATGAATAAGTTATGAAAGTGAAAAAATCAACACGCCCATCGACTCGACTATGTCGAAAACTTTGTTAAGCTTATAGAGAAAGACAAGCTACAAAAGTAGTACATGATTGTGCCAAAGGCCATGCATAAGTACACACCCATCGACATGGCCATGCTAGAGGCTATGTCGAAGCAAAAGTACAATGTTTTGAGAAAATTCATTACCAAGAGTTACATGGACATTTACACAGCCATGTTACATGCGAATGCTACTTTCCTATTCAATCACGACTGCTAAAGATTACTTTCTTAATTAATAAACAACATTGAAAATGCAATTTCTTACTCATGGAAGATAACTTTCCTACTTTATGAAGATTCAAGTTTCCATTCTATGAAAATAAAACTTTCCTTTTCAAGATACATTTGATCACTATAAAAGAGGTGTAGAGTACAAGCAACATATGAAAGTTTTAGAATTAGCATTAGAATAGTCATAGACTTTTTCTATCATTTTTGAATTTTTTATGTTTTTCTTTATGCATTATTTTGGGATAACAGCATTAGGAGTGCCTATACTTTTGATTTTGAGTAATTAAGTGTTTAAACTTTCATTTGTAGCAATTTAATGCTTATTCTTTAAAAAATAGGTCATTCAAGTATCTTCATTACCAAATGGACGTTAATTTGGTTAACATAAACCAATAAGAGGGTTCCAAATTAATGTTTATTTGTATGGACTTTTTACGATCCCACCTACTATTTTAAGAAGACTAATCTAGCCTTCAATCTCACTATTTAGTTGCATATATTAAATCTCTACCATTGATCATCATTAAATTTCTATCGTTAATACATAAATTAACAATGAGATTGAATATTGGACTGATCCTATGAAAAATACGGGACCACAAAAATTTCCCTATTTGTAATGGAGACACTTTAATGACCTGTAATTGAAAGTATAGATACTAAATTGCTACAAATAAAAGTTTAGAAAGTATAAGTACTCTAAATGCCTTTATGCCCCATTATTTTTATACTTTTACTTCTAATTTCAATATGATGCTAGTTTAATTTTCTTTTGTACTTAGATATGATGAACCCTTAAATGAACATGTAATTTCTAGTTTATTATTCATTGAAGTTATTGATATTCTTATGATCTAATTATGTGTGCTTTGTTTGTTTTCAAATTAATATTGATAGCGTGTTAGTTTGAAGTTTGATTTCATTCATAGAGATCGAGAGGTCCTATGTTTGAATAGATCTATTATAATTGAAAAGAGTTGTATGCAATCTTAGAGATAGGACGACATAGATCTTTCAAATTAAGTTCAAAGCTAATTATGGAATTCATAAAGCAAAAGTGATGCAAATATAGGGTTTTAATCAATAAGAGATTTTGATTAATCAACCTAAAATTAGGAATTAGCACACTCAAGAGAGTTATTAGTTCAAATTAAGAATTTCCACAATCTAAGAATACAATAATAAAGCTAAATAATAATTAATTAATTACATTAGTAATTCTATAAGGGTTTAATATCCAAGTATGCTTTTAATTATAGTTGTTTGCTTAATTTTTACTTGTTAATTTCTTCATTCAATTTTGGTAATTAAATAATAGGAAAAAAGGTAATTACTAGTAATCATAGTCTTTGTGGAATCGACACTCGATATTAATATCCACTATACTATAAAAATAAATAAGTACAGTTACCTAGAGGTCTTAAGATAGTTGGATAAACTGATATCAACTATTAAAGAGAAATATTTTCTAAAAGTATTTTTAGATTTAGGTACATCAGATAAGTTCATGTTTAGGAAGGAAGAGAGAAGGATTTAGCTGATGAGAAGAGGATGAATGAGAAGGATTTTCTAAAAGTATTTTGATTTATTTGAACTGATAAAAGATGTAGAAGATGAGAAGGTAGAGGAACCTAGGCAATGTTTATTCATACCTCCGAAATTAGAAGATCTTGGACATTTCACACTTCCATGTACCATTAAAGAGAAATATTTTCCAAAAGTGCTTTTAGATTTAGGTGCATTGGATAACTTCATGTCTAGTGAGGTGATGAGAGAGCTTGGTGTTGAGTTTACCCCAAATATGTTTTGATGATAACAAAACACTATGTTGAGTTTATAAGTTTATTTGGTATGTAGCTAAAAGTATAAAATTATTATAAATTCTAGTATGGAAAGATGTTCTACATAGTGAATAGGTTCAAAATTAAAAAATTAAAATCAAAATCAAAATAAAAAATCAACATCCAAATTATAGTCAAAAATTTGAAAAATAGATTCAAAATTCTAAAGATTAGAAAATTAGAATCATAATTCTTAAAGCATATTTAGAATTCCAGAGATCAAAATCAGAATAACTTTAGAAACAGTTGAAATAACTTCAAAAACTATCAAAATCACTTTAGAAAACTCAAAATTAGTTCAAAAACACTAAAAAATGGTCAAACCCAAGTCGAAACCTATCAAAATTAGTTTGAAATTACTATTCAAAACAAGAACATAAAGTTGGAAGTCACAACAATTGCCTTATGGAGGTTAAGGAAAGAAATAATCATTATGAAAAGAGGATTGAATGAGAAAACAATTATTACAAAGGCTATTAACTAATGAAGCTCATGAAGCAAAAAAAAAAAATGCTTAATGGACAAAAAGGATATTCATGGAAGGAAATAAATATGAAATAATATTAGGCTACTTCCATTTTGAAGACTTGGAGAATAACTATATAAAGAGAGCTATACAAGACAAAAATATACGATAGAGAAAAGGAAAAAAAATAACTACTAAGTGTTCATTTTATTTATGCTAATCTTGTTGAGTATTCTTATTCTAATTGCCTCATTGACTTTTAAACTTGCGAGAGAAAGTGTTTATTGAGAGGCTACATTTTTCACTATAGATCTATAATTAACTTAAAGAGAAGCTAAATAAGTAAATCAGTGAGCAACTATGCCAAGTAGGCAAACTTTGTGACTCTTAGGGATTTGTTTTTGGATATAGTGGAACATCTTAGTGTGGAAGATTAGATCCTTAGCCATGGATTGGAACAGAGGATTAACCTATATGGAGGAATCTCTATAAACATTTGCTTGATATTCTTGACACTTATCTTTACTTATTTGTATACAATTTATTTATTTTAATATCTGCTATAAAATTTAATTAAATATAAAATAGTAATCAAAAGAAGACTGTTTACAAAAAAATTATATCTTGAAGAATCAATTCACCCCCTTTTTTATTGCTAACTGAGACCAACAATTGGTATTAGAGCTTAGTATGATAGTTTTCAAGTTTAAAGATCTAATGGCAAATAATCTATCACTTCAAATTGAAAAAGCACTTTATTTTGATGGTACTAATTTTTCTTTTTAGAAATGTAAGGTGGAGACATTTATTAAGGCTACAGATTATCAAGCATAGGAAATTATTGAAAATGGCAACATTAAAACCAATGATTCTATGAGAAGTTACATTGACAAGAAGAAAGTTGAAAAGAATTTCAATGCTAAAAATATTTTGCTTACAACTATTTCTCATTCTGAATATTATCTAATATCTTCCTATAATACAACTAAAGAAATATAGGATACACTTCGAGAAAATTATGAAGGGATAGATATTATTAAGGAGATAAGAATCAATTCCTTGATGTGACAATATGAACTCTTTCGAGTTTAGTTTGGTGAAGAAATTGAGGATTCTTTTAATTGTTTTATAGCTATAACTAAATAATTAAATTCTCTTGACAAGCAAATGAATGATATAGATGTAGTTAGAAAAATGCTATGAAATTTACCCCAAGGCGTGGAATCCCAAGAAGACTGCCATAGAAGAGGCATCTGACATAAAAAAGCTCACAATAAATCAACTAATGAGTAGACTAATGGCTTATGAGTCAGACGTGTTATGAGTTGAGGAGAATGAAAGTAAACATAAACCTATTACCTTGAGAACAAAGGAAGAGGAAGAAGATATTGATGATGAATCATCAAGTGACAAGGATGAGGATCTCAGTTCACTAAGTTAATGACTTAAATGGATTTTCAAGTGGCAGGGTAAGAGATCTCTTAAAAATACAACACTAATAAAAGTAAAAGTGGTGCAAGTACAAATGTCCCAAGCTTAACATGAAGATGAAAAGGTATAAGAAGAAAAAATGCAAATATTTGATGGCTATCTAAAGCGACTTGGATGAATTGGAGAAAGACCTTTAAAAAATACAACACTAATAAAAGTAAAAGTGGTGCAAGTATAAATGTCCCAAGCTTAACGTGAAGATGAAAAGGTATAAGAAGAAAAAAATGCAAATATATGAAGAAAAAAATGCAAATATATGATGGCTATCTGGAGCGACTTTGATGAATTAGAGAATGAAGAAGAGAATTCTAAAAGGGGTGAATATGAAGTCAGTTTGTGTCTAATGGCAAATTCAAATGTATATTATGACTTTAAGACTAAATCTGTACCTAAAGATATATATGCTAATTTATTAAGTGCTCTTTCAAAAGTCAAGGCAATGATTGCAAAGCAAGATAATGATGAAAGTGATAAAAAACTTTAGATGCTTTTATCTAATCAATGCCTTGATAATTAAAAAATTGGGTTGGGTTTTGATAGAGCTAAATGTTCAAATTCATTTGGTAAAACTATTTTTGTAAAAGCAAAAGGTTTAGTGAAAGAAGCTCTTGTATAACCTAAAAAGGTTCAAAACAAAGGTAAGGTTGTTACTAGCAATAAAGAGTGTCATAGAAGGTACCTAGTGCAAATAGAGGGCACCATAAACAATATAACAGAAGGTATAATAGAGATACTCTAACTAAATCTAGGTAAGTAATAGGTATGTGTATCAAACCCTTGATATGTGCTTCTTTTATAATAAAGTAGGACATATTGAAAAATATTGTTATTATAAAAATTTTGCAAGCTTAAATTATAATGGATCCAAGCTTGTTTGGGTTCCAAAGAATAAGTAATTTTTTTAAGTATTGTAGGGACCCGAGGCAAAGGTTGAATAAGCATTATCAATAAGAGCTTTAGTTGGAAACAAAAAAAAATTATAATTTGATAAAATCATTCTAATTTCAATATTTTTATAATATACTAATTAATTGCGCTTTTCGTACTAATAATCTTTTTAGGTGGTGGGGGATTGATAAAATAAAAAATAGAGATATGTGAAAAGTTCATTTCAAAATGAAAAATCAATGCTTTTTAAGCTTATCGTGTGTCATAGCAAAAATTATGCATATCAAATTTTTCAATTTAATTCTTTGAATATTCATATATTGTATATGTTGCTAATTCTGTTATAAATTATTAATGGGAATATTTTTGGCACCATAGATGCTCTCAGAACTTGATTTGAATGATGATTCAAATCGCTCATATTTCACTTTATTTCTTTTATCTAATAAATATTTGAGTAATAATCTTATAGGTACAATAATATTTCTCCATTGGATGCCAAATAACTTACATTAGTTGATGGCCTAGGACATCATTAGATTTGCATCCAAAGGCCCGCTGCAATTGATTTTACTTCGAAGCATTGGCTCTTCAAGATTTATATTATTTTTGTACTTTGTAATTGTTATTAGACCATTTTATATTGTAATTTTCTTTGGGGACACTTTCATTTGTTTGTAATTTTCATTTAGGGCCAGTCACCATAAAAGTGGTATAGTTGTAATTTTGTGGACCTTTTAACCTTAAAGGGAGCAAGTATAAATACTTGCTTAAGTAAGGTTTTGGGAGAAGAATTTTTTAGAATAGACATACACTTTTACATTAGAGAATTAGGGTTCTTCCTTAGTTCAATTCCTTTTATCAATTTCAATCCCAAGAGTTGCAATTGTGGCGAGTGCAACAAGGAGAAATTGTGAGTTGTATCAATTTCTATTTGTTGTGTTTCTTTTCTTCTCTAGTGAGTCATATCTAGGATTGGATTGAAGCTTTCTTGGTCAGATTTAATTCTTTTATATTCGAATTGTTAGTGCTTAATTAAGTGGCTCTTAGCCTTGAATTCTATTATTCCATTTTGCACATTTTTTTGAACCGTGAAAGCAAGTGTTGTGGAAGGTGGATCACGATCAATGATCCATTTGATTTTGTGTAGTATTCACGTGGCTTTTCAAGTTTAATTAGTGATCTTCATTGAGGAATATATCATTGTGATATTCATTTCATGAACTATAGCATTCAGATCAACTATTGCATTTAAGGTTCACGCAACAATATTGCTCCAAATTGAACCGAAGTGACCTTGTCTTTTGGGGATTGTTAGTTGGATTATTTTTCTTGTTCTTAATTCCCATTTAGGCACATCAATTATAATATGTTGTAAGTTTAGAAAGAGTCGTAATCATAATTGATTTCAGCACAATTTGGTATATTTTGGTATTCGTAATTATTCATAATAAAGAATCTTAATATAGTTGAATTGTTTATGAATGATTCTTATATGATATAATTTTAAAAAAAAATCTTAAAAATCCTAGAGGTGGTGGATTAAATGGTTGTTTTAATGTGTTTAATGATTTAGAAATTATTGTAAAATAATAAAAAATTTAGAATCAAACATTGTTGGCATAGTTGATTAAGACGAGGTTTATAGATTTGTCATGACATATTAGTTATTTGGATGTGCAAAAATGCTATGATCTCGCAAATATTTTATGAAGGTTTCTTATATGTGCTTATATATGATGAAGTTTAGAAAAATTAATAAGTATCATTATGATAAAAATATGCATTCTTTAAATGGTGTCATAATCGTATAAATACTCCTTATATGTTGACATGATCAATTATCCCTTAAAAAAAAAAAAAAAGGAAAGAGGATGTTATTATGCTTATTTTTTGACATGGTGAAAATATATTAAATTTAAAGCAATTATCATTGGATAAGACAAGTTTTATAGGTATGTTATGGTATATTTGGGAAGGAAATAATGATATGAATGATATTCTAATATGTGTTAATATGCATAATTACAAAAAAAAAAAAAACTTTTTGGACAAAAATACATATTTAGTACTTAACTTTTAGCATCTTTTTTATTTGAGTTCTAAATTTTTATTTTTTTTCTATTTCAGTCCTTATCATTTATAAAAATGTGTAAATGAGTCATCCATTAATTTGCAATTAGTTTTTCCGTTACTAGTGATATGTATCGCCTTCTCATTCATCCAAGTAATTTTATTACATAAAGAATATAAGAAAATAATTTAAAAAATAAATAAAGTAATAAAAATTTCAAAAACTATGTGCATATATATAATATATATTATTTTAGGTAAAAATATATATATTTAGTTTAGTAAAAAAAACTATATAAAAAAAAAAGTTATGGCCACCTCAAGGCAACGATGTAGTCAAAACTTTTTTTTTTTAGTTTTTGGTTTTTTTAATTTTTTTTATTTTACTAAGCTATATATATATTTACCAAAAATAATAAATTTTATATATACACATATATTTTTTAATTATTTTTCTATTTTTTGGAATTTTCTTATTACTTTACTTATTTTTCAATATTTTCTTATATTATTTATTTACTAAAATTATGTGGACGAATGAGAAGGCAACACCTATCACTATTAATGGAAAAACTAACGACATACTAATGAAGGACTTGGTTGCATATTTTTGTAAGCGATGAAGACTAAAATAGAAAAAAATTAAAAATTTTGACCCACCATGATAGAAATGATAAAAGTCAAGTTGAAATGCTTAAAAACAAGCATTTGGAGGGAGTTTATTTTAATTTTTTTTCAATTTAGTTTTTTATTACCTTTTGAAATCAAGAATTGCTATTCATTTATGTTTCTTTTGCTTGGTGTTGGTGCGTTTGTATATAAATAAAGGAAGGAAGAGATAAGTCAAGCAAAAAGACAATCCCCAAAAATTTGTGAAGGGAATGAAGAAAAGCAAGGATTAACAAACTCCAGGGGAGTAAAGTTCTGACCTTTCTCATCAATTTAATCATTTTGAGCTTCATTAGAAATTTGATACATATTTTGAGCTTTAAGTTAGGGGTGAGAAGGGAAAGTTGTGGAGTTGTGGAAGTAGTTAAGTTTTCCTATGATGAGTTGATTTGATTTATTTGCTTTGAAAATTCCCTTTAGCACATGAAAAATCTTTTTCAAAATGAAAGTTGGTTCTATTTTCTTTTACACTTCTAATGTCATTTCGGTAAAGAGTATATCAAACTAAGTGAAATTTGCATCCATTTAATTGGAATAAAGTGAACCATGCCTAATGGTTGCAAAGAAATCTCCTTTTTGATCTTGTTATGACCATTTTTCAATTCTTTGTGATTAGCTTATAAAATCCATGCTCTATCTAGTGATGCTTTATTTAGGCTTGGTTTTGAGATTTGAGACCAAGGAAATGTCTTGATTTGGAATTAGATGTGAGCATTTGTATAGATTGATTCTTATGTATGTTATTTCTTAGTGAGTTTGGATGGTTTGACAGTGTTTAGTGGAATTTAGTAAGATTGGTTTGTGCTTTAAAGTATTCTCGATACAAAATAATAATAATAATTAAGTCGAGGGTAATCCCCAAAAACAAAAAAAAACAAAAAGAGAGTATAGGTAGAAACTTGGGGTGCCCAATAAGTGCATGGTATATTTCCTTCAATGAAAAATTCTTTGACAAGTTCATAAGCCCCTAATTACTATCTTATGAAAAAGGTGAGGAATAAAGAACTCCCCTGAACAAAAAGTTTAGGATGCATGAATAAATTAAAGTAAAAATCAAACAAAAAAATTGTGAAAAATGAAAATTTTAAGAAGACAAAGTAAAGTCACAAGCTAGGCCTTGCATCTTTTAACCTACATCTAAAGGACATGAAGAGGGAAGTATACCTATGAATCAAATACTTAAATGTTTTTTACTCTTTCTTAATTTTAGATGTTTAACTTGATTTCGAACCTTAAAATTAGCTTTAAAAAAACCCCTAACTTCTCTGAGCATAGATTAGTAAATTAATTGCATTGTTATCAAATTGTGAGCGTTTGATTGATCATGTAAAGGAAATAAAATTGAATATCACTTCATTAATGCATTGATGGAGAACGAATGCAAAGTTTGAACTTTCTTAGCATGATATACTCTTCAAAGTTGTTGAAGATGAAGTGTGGAAGTGCAAAAGAAGTGGTGTTTGTCCTTAAAGATTTTGAACCTTAATTTGTTCTTGTAAACTTGCTTGAAGACAAGCAAGACTCTTAAGTTAAGGGTGATGATAACTTGTAAAATTTCATAATTTTCCCAACTTAAAAGTTCTACTTGTACACAAATTTTGAGCTGCATTGGTTAAATTTAGGAGAAAAGTGATAATCATGCACAAAATAGACCAATTGTGCTAAAATTATCAAAATGATGAAAAATGTTACATTTAGGCATGAAAAATATTAATTTTAAGTGTCATATGTAGGTGTAAGGGGGACTATCTTTGAATGGTAGCCCCCATTAATTGGAATAGGGAAGCTTAAACAAGCGGTTAATAGCAATTCTACCATCTAGTCAACAGGACCTAGAGCATCATGCATTAGTGTTTGCTCCATCGACTGATTGAAAGCTAAGGATTGAAGAAATGAAATTTTTTGTTGAGATAATTCTCTCTCTTACCGACAAGCCACAAGTGACTCTACTGATTAGTTAGTAGATTAAACCCTAGCTAAGGTTTTTCAAATGAAAACGTACCATTTCATTTAAGGGATAGGTTGGAGCTTGATACATGTCTACTAACCAACTAGTAGGCACGCTACTAACCTGTTAATATAACTTGACTTTAAATTTCTACAAAAGCAAATGAAAATTAGAATGCGGCTCATTTAGTTTATGGTTTTATTCATTTTCTTTGCAATTTCTTTAAGGTTAGAGTAGTTTGGGGTTGGTTTAGCATACTTTTAGTGATTTCTTGCAATTTTAAGGTTTTGGAACATATTTGGGAGAGACTTCAAGCATTTTTAAGTTGTTTCGTTATCTTCAAACTCAATGACTTCTAATCTTTGTCTTAATGATGTTTTTAATTAAATCTTTGGTTATTCTTGTTGTTATTATTGTTCAATATTAGTGGCTAAGTAGTTTTTAATGGGTTTGTTGTGTTTTTTATGATGGATAATGCATGAATAATGCATATTTGTTAAATGGGAATGTGTTTACATGGTATGTTGGTATAGTTCCTTTTGTAAGTTTATTTAAATCGCAACAGACTCTAAGGTATTTGCAAATGAGCGTATTTAATATCCTTGATTGGTATTGGATATTCGTTAAAGTAGCTATGGTGTTTTCAAATCACTAATGACATTGGGTTTAGCCAAAACACTTGAACCCATATGCTATTAGAAATATGAGTTATTCAACTTAACTTGCATAACCCATATTTCCAACTAGAGCATTTAGTTGGTAACAACAATTAAATATTTTAACAAGTCCTATAAGATATTCATCCTTGACTGGGGAATTAGTTATAGAGAAAGAATGTCATTGCCCTTGATTATAAATGAGTTCTAGTGTGCATACATTAGTTATTGGTTTCATGTTAATTAGCTTACATTGTATTGTTAACATAATTGCAAATTCTTATTATTAATTCGCTTAGATTAGACTATTAAGCATAGACTAGTACTTAGCTATTGCCCTAATTTCATCCTTGAGAGATCGATGTGGTGGAACTCACCAATTTTTATTATTGTAATACGATATGGTAAACTAGTCAGTATAACATGCTTGTTTTGATAAAATTCTAAATCATTTTTATAGCAATGTTATCATATTGTCAATTGCCTTTACATTCCCCAAATTACGTCCGACAAGAGAGTTAATACCAAAAGGAAATTGAGGGGTCAAGGCAAAAAGGGCATCAAAGCTTCTGTCTATCCTCCTAATTTAAGACTTCTTCTCCTTAATGGGCTGAGCTCAGATTCAAAGGCCCAATAAAGAATTAGCCATCAACAATAAGGTTAGTAGCATGTCAAGAAAAAGCAGAAGCTTGAAAGAATGAGAAGTGTTGATCTCGATGAGTAATAAAAAAGAGGTAAATTGATTACTCTTAAATTTTAAAACTTTCCCAAATTAGCGGATTTTATATGTTCATATAACAAAATTTGCAAAAACTTAAACAATGAATAACTTGTAAATACCATTAAATAAATGCCCGGAGTGGGTGTATGGCTTGGTTAGTGTTGAAAAGATTAGACAATTGGTATAAAGTAATTCCACCTTATATTTCAATCCATTCTTCCGGTCTTTACATGTTAGGATTCTAGTTATCATTACTTGTGCATTCCGCTATATAAAAATTTAATCAAGAGTTACAACAATTAGCCATTGCACATTACGTATTTAGTCAATATACAAGTGCCTCTTTACTCTATATCTCTTAACCCCTACAATCAAGCTATTTCATCGAATTACAAAGAGTAATAGCCAATCTGTTTGAAAATATAATCATGAGAAGTAAAATTTGATTCTCAACACTTTGGCTCAAATAAAAATATGCTTCACTCATTTTCACTTCTAGTCTTATGTATTTTTCCTATCTATTCTTGCTTCCATGTTGTTCTTATTTATAGTCTCCATCCAAACCCTCTCGTGCTGAAAATGTAAAGTCTTCGTTGATTTTTTTTGCTTTCCTTAATTGTCTCGATATGCTTAAATTTGTTCCCATATCTATTCAATTTATCTATTGCTCATTTAATCATATATTTATTTTTTTTAAATAATCCTAGATATAAAACAAATCAAATATATTACCCAAATATATTTAACTAGTGGAGGTGGTTCTTAACCTGTACTTAAGCATCTTTAGAATTTCTTTCTTTGGAAATATTCATATCAAAGGAATTGATTGCTTCGAAACAAAACTTACTTTGAAACGGACATTCAATTATTCTAATTACCAAAGAGCTTCCTAATGGGTTCCAATTTTTCTTTTGATATAAATACATTTATCCTTTTAATACCTTTTCTTGATATTACTTATACTTTTCCCAAGGCTTATTACACAGACTTATAATTTTGAAAAACACTTTCTGCACACATAACTAGTTAGGTGTTCTTTTATGTTTTGTTATCATCAAAGCTTTATTGAGTACATTAACATTCTTCTTCCTTTTAATGATGAAAAAGCACTTTTGACAAATAGAATTTATTTCAATTTGAACTACATGCTAAAATACAAATTACATTCCAATTAAATTTCAAACTCAAATTATTACCATTTCAAATTGCTACCCTATTCACAAAATTTCTATCTTACTTTTACTTTCTTCACTCCTATATTTTATTTCTCCTCCTTTTTGTTTTCATCAAAAACATTTCTAGAGTAGATCCTTCTTACTCTTCTTTTCTCCCCCTTAATATAATATAACTTAACAAACTATTATAAAATGTAAAGCAATATATCATAAAAAAAAAAGGAATAT
Source organism: Laguncularia racemosa (assembly GCA_037954665.1). NCBI lineage: Eukaryota > Viridiplantae > Streptophyta > Magnoliopsida > Myrtales > Combretaceae > Laguncularia > Laguncularia racemosa. Next base: position 1,875,325 of record JBBMOL010000066.1, read on the forward strand.
ATCATGAAGAGCAATACAAACAAAACAAAAGTCTATTCATGTAAACTTAGAGAGATGAGCTTTTAGTTGAAGTTTTTTATGTAGACTTGGTTAAACCTAATTTGATCTTGATTCCTCTTATTTAGCCTTCCACTTCCTTTAAGACTTTCTCTCTTGAACTGCAATTGATAGTATAATCAATCATCCAAGCATTCATCTCATTGTATCATTCTTCCAAGTTTTAGGTTATATCTGTAAGAGGTTACATGGTTCTTTCAAGGTACCTTTCTACAAACTCATTAAGTGGTTGTAAGAGAGGTTTTATGTAGAATTTGGTTAAAGGAATCTAACATTTCTTTCTTCAACTTTTGCTGAGATGCTAAGAAGAAATCATGTTGAGCTCTCATAAGCTTCTTATATTTCGAAAGATTTCTATGGATTCCTTCTTTACTTCTTCTCAAACCATATCTTCGATAGTTAGAGAGAGATTATCTTTACTTGTTTAATTATTGCTATCAATTTCTTCTTTTTCATTCTCATCATCTTCATCTCCTTTTTCTTCTTCTTCTACTTCCTTTTATTTTTTCTTTCCTTATTCTATTGCATCTAGGGCTTCTTCACTAGGAGGGTTGAAAGGTACTAAAGCTCTATATTTAGCCTCTATTTGTCCTTCTTCTATAGACCTTTCTTCTTGCTCATTTGTGTCCATCATTAAGACTTCAACTCCCTCAAGACATGTATCTTCTTCATTTCTTTCTATTAAGTCCATCCTTGAAGTTTCCTTCTCAAGACTTCTTATAGATCTTTCATCCTTATCTCCTTTTGTTGACTTTGACCTAGGTCTTTCTGACATTTTTGTATCCTTCTCTTATCCCTCTTGTATAAAGTCCATCATAGGAATTGTTTGCTCCTTAGGGCTTAGTTCTACAAGTTTTTGAGCTAAAGTTGGGTTTGGCAAAACTTCACACAATGGTATAGATGATCCTACCTTATCTTTAATAAGGAGGGAATTTTAATTTTTGAGGCTTTTCTATTCCCACTCTATTAGAAATAGATATTACCAAAAAAAAGGTGGAACCTCTATTGTGGGAATAAAAAGTACAAATATTATGTTAACTATACTCTTATTAAGTTGCAATTAATGACTAAATAGGGGTAAATTGGTAATTTTATCTTTACTATCAACTTATTACTATAATTAATGAGGTGGAGTAAATACAGGAATGATATTCTCCACAATAAAAAATTACATGAAGTAGATACTAGAATAGAAACTCTTAACCTATTCCTAGTAATAGTCATTCCCAATTAATATCTTTTTTATTTCTTGTCTATTTCATTCTAGAAAGCAAATGGGCATAAGAATTCTTTCCTTAGATAAATTAAAACCTAATTCAAATTTTTTACTATCTTTATATACCATTTCATCATAATTAAAAACATATTTACCTTTCTACAAATCCCTTGATCTTTCTAACCCTGCTTAAACCAAAGCTTCCTTCTCCTTTTTCACTTGTTCCTTCAAAAAGTTAGCATTAAACTTTTCTAATCTAGAAGGCTTTTTAACCTTGGTAGTCCATAGTAGACTTGATAGGTATTATAAAATACTTATTATTTGTAATATTTATAATAATCTTTAGTTTAATTTTCTTATATTTTGGATGGATGTTACACTTAATTGGCTTATATTTTGATTGTATGTCCTAAAAAATAACTTTAGACAAAAAGAAACAAATTCACACAATTTTCATGCAAATTAAATTAAAATGAATGAGTCATGGTAGTGGAATAGTTGACACGCCAATCAACACACCTGTGTTGGAGACCGTGTCAATTTTTTTTTTTTAAAAAAAAAGACAAGTTGCAAGACTAATACATAATCATGCTAGAGGCCATGCAGAAGTACACACCCATCGACACGGCTATATCGAAGACCATATCAAAGCAAAATCACAATTTTTTGAGAAAATTTATTGTCAAGAGTTACGTAGGCATTTATATGGTCGTGTCACACGTGAATACCACTTTCCTATTCAATCACAATTGCTAAAGATTACTTTCTTAGTGAATAAACAACATTGAAGATGCAACATCTTGCCTATTGAAGACAACTTTCCTATTTTATGAAGATTCAACTTTCCATGAAAATATGACTTTCCTTTTCAAGATACATTAGATCATTATAAAAGAAGTACAGAGTTCAAGCTACAAGGAGAGAAGTTTTAGAAATAATAATGGTGTAGTTATAGATTTTATCGTTATTTCTGTTTTATTGATGTTCTTCTTTATACACTATTTTTATAATTTTGCTTTTAATTTCAATATGACACTAGCTTAATTTTCTTTTTATAATTAGGGTATCATGAACCCTAAAATGACTATGTGATTTTCTAGTTATTATTTAATGAAATTATTTTTATTCTTATGATCTAATTATATATGCTTTATTGTTTTCAAATTAATATTACCGACGTGTTAATTTGAAGTTTAATTTCATTTATAGAAATCAAAAGATCCTATATTAGAATAGATTTAGTATAATTAAAAAGAGTTGCACGCAATCCTAAAGATAGGACGACATAAATATTTCATATTAGGATCAAACCTAATAGTGAAATTTATAGATTAAAGGCAATGCAATTCTAAATGTTTTAATTAGGAAGTGATTCTAATTAATCAACCCGAGATTAGGAATTAGTAGACTCAAGAGAACTATTAATTCAATATAGAAATTCTCATAATATAAGAATCTAATAATAGAATTATATAATAATTAATTGCATTAGTAATTCTAGGGGAGATTCAATATCTAAGTATGTTTTTATAATTTGATGTTTTCTTAAAATTACTTATTGTTTTTCTTAATTTTCTTAATAATTTTCTCATTCGATTTTGCATATTAGATAATAGGAGAAAGGTTATTACTAGTAATCATAGTCCATGTGAGATCGATATTCGATATTAATATCCACTATACTATAGATCGATAGGTGCACTTGTTTATAGATCTAGACTAGTAGCATAGACCGATATTAAGACCTTTAACAACAAAAGTTGCTTCCACATTCTATCAGCCTAACATTTTTAGATATACTAAGGTATAGGACTTGGCCTCTAGGTGCACATGCTTGTGCTTAAAAAACATAGTCAAAATATTCCCTAGAATAGAACTTTTCCTTTTAGCCATGTTATGGATGTTTGCTATCTAGTGTCCAGCTAGATTATAATCAAGTCCATCTTTTAAGGCAATGATGATCTTGGCATGATCTATAATCACTATGGTGGTTCCTCCTCCTTTCATCAGAATACAATGATATGCTACTTTAAACAGAATCCAATTGATCATTATGAAATCCCATGTATAACACTCTTAGCCTTTAGGATTGTATGATTCATACTTATTGAAATATTTAAACAAACCATCCTTGTTCCAATTCTTGAAATATTCATGATCACTTTCGTTGACAAAACCAAAACATTCTCGAATATCTGACTTAGTGATTTTAAGTTTCCTTGTTCCAACCCGTGAATCCAACATATCTATTTTCTCCGGATTCAATTTTGTATAAAATTCAACTATGACTTCCTTGTAAGCTAATTCTTGTACATTATAGAAAGCATCCATCCATGTGCTTATAGCATTATCTCAACTTCAATTCCATGTTCAAAAAACTAATTAAAATCTAAGAAATATGAGTTTATGAGGGTGCCTTCCTCATACCTTTGTTCAAAATTTCCCTCTAATTGTTTATTTATGGCCTTTGAGGACTTCTCGTCCTTTTCTTTTGGCTTTTTCTTCTTGATCGACCTTTTTCCTTTAGATTGAGGAGATAGATCTTGTGAGATTTCACTTTCTTCCATGTGCTCATCACTAAGGACCAATCTTCACTTGGGTACCATGTTGATATTAAGGTTTTTTTATTTTGAAGAGAGTTATTTTTTGTTCTCGATAGAAGTTTTTAAAAGGTTATGATTTTGGCAATAGAGAGATTTTTTTATTTTATTTTATTTATTTTTCATTATTTAGAATATGGGCCAAAATTATATTACTTAAACTTAAGTCCCCAAATTGATTCCTTTCTATTTTAATTCTCATTTGATTTAGACCTTTTATTTTTTCCTAATTTATAATAAAAATATTTCTCTATATGTCCAAACTTACCACAAAAATAAAAATCATAAGGAGTTCAATTTACATATCTAGGTCTTGGATTTCCATCATACTTTTTACTCTTCCCGTTGTATCTTTTATTCTGATGATTATGATTTCTAGGTTTGTACTTTCTTGTCTAAAAGTTCCATTGCTCCCTTTGTTCGAAATACCTATTGATATTTCTTTTAAGGGGTTCTGATGTGCTAACTTCAGCCTCCTTGGCTTTAACAAACATTGTCTTTCCAAAACCTTTAAGATATTCATTTTGTTCATATACCAAACCTTCCCTTGTTGAATCGTATCTTTGATTTGACAGAAGAAATTGTAGCTTCTTGTTACTTCCATTAAACTTACTAAACATCTTTTCGAAAGATTGTGAAACTTCTTCAATGCATAGTTTTCAATTGTGTATCTCCTCTTTCAACATTGAATTTTCTCTAGACAAATTTTCCTTGTCATGTATGAAACTTACATTACTGTTTGATAAAACTTCATTTTCTTTTCTTAGCAAATTATTTACATGTATCGAGGTATCTTGCTCTTCTTTTAACATTTTACTTTCATGATCTAATTTTGTTATCCTAACTTTTGATTTAGAAAGAACACTTAGTAGTTTTGCATATATACCATCTAAGGTGGATTTATAGCGGAATTAGAACTTACCTTTGAATTGGCCATCAAACATATGTTCTCTTCAAAATCATTCTTTTCCAAGCTCACGTGCTCATCTTTTAATTCATTTAGATCACTCCATGTTGTTAGTGATGTTTTGCTCTTCTTTTTCTGATACTTCTCAATTCTCTTTACAAGCATAGGACAATTAGATTTAATATGTCATTCCTTTTGCATTCATAACATACAATTTCTTTGTTTTCATGCTTCTTGCTACCATTGCACCTTTTTGTTTTACTTCCATAGTCTTGCTTTGGAATAAAATTAGAAATTGTTGTTCTACTTGAGTCTTTCCCTTTCTTTCTTTTTTTTCTTTTGTATGAAGTATTGTTGATTTCGTGATGTCATAGTCCTCCTTATTGTTTAATACTTTTGATTCATAGGCCATCAATATGCCTAACAATTGACCAAGAGTCAATTTCATTAGATCACACGCTTCTTCTATTGTTGTCTCCTTAGGTGTCTATGCCTTTGGTAATATTCTTAGGATTTTTAACAATATCCTGATCACTTATCTTCTTGTCAAGCGAAGATAATTCATTTTGTGATGGCTACAAGTTTTCCAAATAAAAATTTTGAGGAGTTCATATCATTGAAGAAGCGTATTTATCCTTGTATCTTTTATTGTCTTTGATCCTTCATGTATATTTTGGAACTTATCCCAAATATCTTTGGCTGTCTCATAACGATGATATTAGATAGAATTCCGTTGGAGCAATTGTTGAACAAAGAGGATTTTTTTTATCCCTTAAATTTTCTTCATCAGCTTTCTTATTCTCTTCCTCTGTTTCTCTAAGCTCAACATTACCATTTGTTACAATCTCCCATGACTAATAGACTGTTGCTTTAGCATGAGTTTCCATCTTCCATTTCTAGTAAGAAAAATTAGTGCCATTAAAATAAAAAGCTTTATCGGGTTATATAGACAACTTATCTATTATAGATCTTTATACTTAACCAATATTAAGCTAAGCCTTGATACCAATTGTTGGTTTTAGTGAGTAATCAAGAGTGGGGTGAATTGATTACTCTAAAATTTAAATACTTTCCCAAATTAAACCATAAGATATCCCCTTGATTACCCCTTAGCGGATTTTGTATGTTCAAGTAGTGAAATTTGCAAAAACTTAAACAATGAATAACTTACTAATATTAATAAATAGATGAATAAATAGAGAGAGGGATAAGAATATCAGGCAATCGATATATAGTGATCCCACATTATGCATCAGTTTACTCTTCCAACCTCCACATACTAAGAATTTTAACCAGTAAAGGTGAATCTTGACTTGTACTTAAGCATCTTCAAGAAAGGAAAATTCTTCAAAAATATTCATATCAAGGCTATTTCTTTCAAAATTGATTGCTTTGAAACATAACTTGCTTCAAAATTGGCATTCTAGTCTTCTGATTACCAAAGAGCTTCCCAATGGCTTCCAATTGTCCTTTTGATATAAATACATATATCCTTTAAAACTTTTTCTTGATATTACTCATAATTTTCCAAATGCTTTTTCATACTTTTCTACAGTTGTATACAAACTTATGATTTTGAAAAAAGCTTTATGCAAACAAAACTGGTTAAATGTTCTTTTATATTTTGTTATCGTCAAAACTTTATAAAATACATATTAACAAGAAGAAAGTTCATAAGCAATTTTACAACAAACAAAGAATCACAAGCATAACATTGCAAAATGGGTATATTTATATCTATTCAAGCTTACTAAATCAATTTTGTGAAGAATTATATGCTTGTACAATGGTCAAGATAAGACAAAAGAAGATAATCCAATATTCGTAGAGACATTTGAAACAAGTCAAAGCAACATATATGGAAGAAGACTAGGTGATAGATATAGATAGCTTCAAACAAAGGAAAGTCAATACTCTACGGTTAATGACTCAACGACTATTTCTAAATTATAATAATTTGAACGTTGAAGATGTAACCTATATAAATAATGAGATTCAAAGAGCAACATATAAATAAAAAAGGGATGAACATAGCATGAAGTGACCATTACGAATTTGTGCTAAATCATTCTTCACTATCATCTTATTGAGCTATTGAGCAAGATCATAGAGGAACTTATTATAATCCTCACTAGAGAGTTTTTATACTTTTAATTATTAGTTCTTGATTATGAGTACAGTTGGAGAGAAGTAGTGAGCGAGATTTTATAGTCTTGTGTTATTCTAAGGAGAAATGATAAGTGTCGAAAGACCCTTAATTCTAGTGCTTAGTAGTTATAATTTTATATAGATTTCATGTGATTTGTGAAGAAAAGGGTACTTATATGATTAAATCTTAATTTCAAGTGTCAATAGAGACAAAAGAAAGGTTTAAGGATGATATGAGCACAGGCGAGGTGAAATTGGGCAAACAATGAAAAAATTTGATTTTTAGTTCAACACAACCCATGCAGATGCTAGTGCTGGATGCAAAAAAATGACTAGTAGCTATATTAAGGTGTGCCCTAAGTTCAGCACAGCTCGTGCTTATGCCAGTAATGAGAATACAAGTTTGTTTTTTTTTTCAGCCCTACCCTGAGCACGGTCATGCTGAATTGGGCAATTAAAATGACGTGTTTCAAAGTCAGCACGACCTCGAGCATGGCCGTGTTGACACCTATGTTAAACCCTATTTTCGCAGAACTATAAATAGACACCTTGTTTTATTTTAGGGAGACTTTGTTTTCTTCTAGCTTCGTTCTAAAAACCCTAAGGGAGCATTATTATGAACTTCAAGAGGAAAATTGTTCGAACATCATTGGAGATCACAAAATAACACAAGGGGTTACTCTTTCTATCATGAATCAATTTTACTTCTTTAAATTTTCTATTTTTATTGAAAACTCCATAGAGGAGTAATTCTTTATATCTTTCATCTTGTGAAACCCTAACTCATGTGCTGAACATTGATTGATTAATGGATTATTTATATCTTTGCATCTATTCATGTGTTTCCATTGTTCTTGTGATTAATTTATTTGCGCGAATTGATTGCATGTCTGATTTTTATTAGATTAAAAGAGGTTTCGTCTAGTAAATTAAATCTTCATAAATAGAGAGATTACATGTTTTGCTTAGAGGTAGGAAAACATTGATTTTCTGCAATTAATCAGAATTTGTGAACTTAATGAGATCTTGCATGACGGTAGTGAGGGAGAGGTCTCTATTATCTTGTGCATGATTAAGAATTGATTAACTCGAGGGAGTAATTGATTTTACTTGAGAATTCCTACGGTACAAAGTGTAAATTGATTCGTTAATGGATAGCTTATTTTGAGAATTTAAGGGTTAAGGTGGAACAAGATGAGAGGTATATTTTGTAATTGAATACATTTTTAAGACAATATCATGTAATTCTAGGATTGTTAGGATTTGTTAATTGTTAATTTAATTCATAATTTCCACATCATAAATTAGACTTGATAGTAGAGAAAAGTAATACTAGTACTTATTTTTTAGATTCCAGAGGATGACACTTGTTAAATCTATACTATAATTGATAAGTACATTGCCTACCTTGATAGTAGATTTTATTGGTTATAAATTTAAAACTTAAAAAGATCAGATAGATTCAAGCACACCAAGTTTTTGGCGCCGTTGCCGGGGATCTAGCAAGGAAATATTAGGAAAAATCGTAGTATCTACTACTTTAGTCATTCTTTTTATTTTTTTTATCTATTTTTCTTCTCTCCATCTTTTGAAAAGTTCTAATTCACACTTAGTTGTATTTTGCAATGTATGATAAGTAATCTTCCTTTTGACATTCTTGATCTAGATCTTGAGATTGAGAGAACACTCCACCGACTTTAGAGGAACACAGCTACCGAATCTTCTAGGTGGTCAGTTAGTGGGGAGGGAGAATGTTATATAGCAGTGGCAACGGAGGTTAAAGAAGAAGAGCTAATAGAGTAACTTCTTGATAATTCCGAGTTAGAGTCATCTGTAAGGAGTGAGGTAAATATACAAGAAGTAATGTTTGAAGATCCACCAAAGACAAACATTGAGTATGCAAGGCCTACACTGGATGGCATAGGTCCAACCATTGTAAGCCTCCCATTGGGGCTAATAATTTCGAGATCAAGGGTGTAGTGATTTAACTTCTACAACAATACTGTCAGTTTGATGGACTACCTGATGAAGATCCTCATGCTCACATTCAGACATTCTTGGAGATTTGTGAAACTTTCAAGAACAATAGGGTAACAGATGAAGCAGTGCGTACAAGATTGTTCCCATTTTCATTAAGAGGGAAAGCTAAGACTTGGCTTCAATCATTGGGTCCCGAGGCTTTAACTACATGGGATGACGTGATAAAGGAGTTTTTGGACAATTACTTTCCACCATGTAAGACCGCCAAGCTCCAAAATGACATCTCTTCTTTCACTCGACAAGATCATGAAATAATATATGATGCTTGGTAGAGATGGACAGAATTGTTGAGAAAGTGTCCACATCACCAGTTACCTACATGGATGCAAGTTCAAACATTCTTGAATGGGTTAAATCCAGCTACACTTCACTTGGTAGATGCCATAGCTGGCAGTACTTTAAATACTAAGACTCTGGAGGACTCATTGAAGCTATTCACTAATATGGCAAGAAACAATTACTAGTGGGGCCATGGAAAGAGTAAGCAGAAAGCGACAAGAATGTACAAAGTAGATGAAATGACCACTTTGGTAGCAAAGATGGAAGCTTTGAGCCACCAAGTTGCAACTCTCAAGAATCCCCAAGGATCACAACCACAACAGCAACATCAGATGGGAGATCCTAAGGAGGGTGTAAATCTTTTTGAACAATATGAGCAGGTAGATTATCTTGGGAATTCAAACAAACAACAGTATAATCAATATAGTAACACCTACCATCCGGGGATGAGAAACCATCCGAATCTATCTTATGGAAATTAAGACTATCGAAGAGCTAATCTACCACCACCGAGGTATTCAAAGCAACAACAACCACTTTATTAGCCGTTATTGCTTCCTTCAGCACAGCTACCTCAATAAGAAAAAAGGAGTAACTTGAAAGATATTCTGAGTCAATTCATCCAGAGCTCTAGAGCAAGACATCGTAATCAAGAGACTTCGATTCACAATCTTGAGAAGCAAATTGGCTAACTAGCTAAGATGATGTCTAAAAGACAACCTGGCTCTCTTCCCAGCAACATAGAAAACAATCCAAGGGAACAGGCAAAAGCCATTACATTGAGAAGCGGGAAAAAGTTACCATCTAAACAGCGGCATGAAAAGAAGCAAGAAGATAATCAACCTATTAAAAAGGAGAAGATGACACTTAAGAAAACACATCCTAAGAGGAGATCACCACCGGCTATTAAAGAATATGTGCTAAAAATCCCTTATCCAGCTCGCTATAACCAGAGCAAAGACAAGGAGCATTTTGGTAAATTCCTTTATCTATTTAAACAATTGCACATTAACATTCCATTTGTAGAGGCACTTTCGCAAATGCCAAAATATGCTAAGTTCCTAAAGGAGCCTCTATCTAACAAGCGGAAGTTGGAGGATGTATCTACTGTAGAAGTTGATGCAAATTGCTCATCTATCATTTAGAATAAACTTCTTCTAAAGCTAAAGGATCCAGGCAGTTTCACAATTTCATGTGTTATGGGTGATACTTCAGTTGATAAGGCCCTAATTGATCTTAAGGGTAGCATTAATTTAATGCCATACTCATTTTTCAAGAAGTTAGGAATTTCTGATCTAACACCAACTAGGATGAGTTTATAGCTTGCTGATTGCTCGGTGAAGATTCCCAAGGGGATAATCGAAGATTTCTTGGTAAAGGTAGGGAATTTCATCTACCCTGTTAACTTTGTAATTCTAAAAGTAGATGAGGATGGGGATATCCCTCTGATACTTAGGAGACCATTCCTAGCCACTGCCAAGGCAATGGTTGAAGCGGAAGGAGGCAAGCTTACTTTGAGAATCGGTGATGAAGAGTTGGTAATTTAAATGGTTACTGCTATGAAACATATTATGTGCATTGATGAATCTTGTTACTTTATTGATGCTGTTGATATTTCAGTAGATGAGCATATGAAGGAAGTTCTGACCAAAGATGAGTTAAAGCTAAGCTTGACATTGGAAGAGAAGAAAGATGCAGATAACCCAAAGGTTGTGCTACTCATCGAGCAGCTTGATGCTTCAGAAGGTGTTACACCTCAGCATGGGTTTGAAAAGTTGAGAACAGAAAATGAGGTGAGACTTAAAACTTCTATAGAAGAGCCACCAGTGTTGGAATTGAAACAATTACCAAAATATCTGGAATATGCTTTCCTTCTAGAAGACTCCAGCTTACCGGTTATTATAGCCTTAGATTTATCTCAAGAGTAGAAAGACCAATTACTCATAGTCCTGAGAGCACACAAGCGAGCCATCCCTTGGAAAATATTTGATATAAAAGGTATCAACCCCTCCTTCTATACTCAAAATTTTATTAGAAGAAGGATTCAAGCTTGTAGTGTAACCATAGAGACGGTTAAATCCTAATATGAAGGAGGTGGTTAAGAAAGAGGTGATCAAACTTCTTGACGCTAGACTTATTTACCCCATATCTGATAGCGACTGGGTTAGTTTAAGGCAAGTGGTGCCGAAAACAGGGAGGAATTGGATCTCCAACTACTAGAGACTTAGTTAAAGAACGTGAAAAGCGTCGAGCCAACGATGTTAAACAAGTGCACTTCTTGGGAGACAACCCATGTTTGACTTAGGTACATAGCATTCCTTTTATTTTCTTTTTGTTGTCACTATCTTAAGTCTATTATTTTTAGAAATTTCCATATCTTAAGAGGAGTTTCTAAGCTTACTTGAAGAGAGCAGGAGTAATTTCTAAGTGTGGGGAAGCATCAATGACAAGTAAGGAAGTTTGAATTTTAATCACTAAGTGCACTTGGTAAGTCTTTCTCCACATTCATTTACACTTTTAGAAGTGCACAATGATCACAGTTGTTGTCTCTTGGCTTGGGCAAGTCTTATTTTCCCTTTACGTGTTTTTTAAATTCTATAGTATCTTAAACACAACCAATACTCAAGACTATGCACAATCTAAAGAGGTTCTATGGACTTTTTTTTAAGTTAACATGGCCACAAGCATGGCCGTGCTGAAGCCAAGGCTAACTCTATCAAACATTATGTGGAATTTTTTAAGTCAGCATATGTAAAGTCCTAAAAATTTCGAAAAATTATATAAACAATTAAGGAAAATAAATGGAATAATAAATTCTTTGAAACACGAATTTCAACCGAAATTATGTTAAATAGTGAAATTAATTTAAATTATAGATCTAGGAATTTTAAATGAAAAATTAGAGTAAAAATTTATGTTCAGAATAATCAAATTAACCTAGACGTAAGTTTTCGTAATAAATTGCTAAAAAATTTTAAAATTTAAAGATATCATTGTGCGCGTGTGAAAATGTAATATAAAAATATATATACACATAAAAACACAGCTGGAAAAATATTAAACCTACTGCTGTCCCATCCGTCTATCACGTCAAGGATGGCAGCAGTAGGTGGTAGCACAGTAACACAGCAGCCATCCCAGCTTTCTTCTCCTTTCCTTTCTCTTTTTCTTTTCTTTTCTTCTTCTTCTTTTGGTCGTCTTCTTCCCTTCCTTTTCTTTTTATTTTCTTCTTCTTCTTCTTCCCCTTCTGCAGCACTCTTCTCCCTCCCTTTACTTTTTTCTTTTCTTCTTCATTCTTAGATCACGACCGACAGCCAAGCGACTGACGACGAGTGGCAAGGTGAAGAAGAGGGGGAAGTGGGGTTAGTGGCTATGTGCGAGGGAGAACCGTGGTAACGGCGACAATCATGACCCCGACTGCGGCAATAGCTGCAACAAAAACAACAACAACAATGGCAATGACAACAACACAGCAATGAGGATAGCAACAACCACACGACGACAGTGGCGACGGCGACCCCAACATGGCAGTTCAGTGACTATGATCCTAGCAACAACGGCGGTGGCTTCGACGGCAGGGTAATGGACAGCGGCTTAACGTCATGTCCGTCTTGTCTCCTTTCCCAACGACAGAGGCAATAGCTGTAGTAACCACAGCAATAACAACAATGGCAGCGACTACAAAGACCCCGACCACAGCAACGGCAGCAATAATAACTACCCTCAACAACAACAACAACGGCGGTTGATGGTGTGTGCGAGAGGGTATCGTAGTGTTTGTATGTGAGTGGGCATGAGGACGTGTATGTATGAGAGAAGAGTCCAACGACAGTGATAGCAACGACACAACAACGACGGTGATGGTAGCATCTAGCTGAAGGACAGCGGCGACGACAACCACGATGATAGCAATGATGACTACGATGGCAGCCCTGACGACAACAAAAACAACCATGACAACGACCGTAGCAACAGCTACAACAGTGACCATGGCGACGATAATAACAGCAATGACAGCGACGGTGACCACAACAGACCGCACCTACAATGACAGCGACGACGAACAACGCCTAGGCAAGGTTCACCAACTGGAAACAACGACATCATGGCTGCCAATGCTCCGATTGGTGGGCGCTAAAGGAGGCTCGGTGGATGGTTAAGTGTGTAAGTGTGCACGAGAGAGGAGGATCACGGTGACAACGGCAGTAATGACAACTCCGACCATGGCAGTAGCAACGACCGCAACAATGATAGCAACATCCAAGCCTCCATGGTGATATGGTAACCGACGTAGGTGGATGATGGACCAGTGGAGGAGGGAAGGTTACGAGGTGTCGCGATGTGTTTGTATGTACGTAAGGTGGAGGAACCATCCTATTGCAACCATGGGTGTGTATGTGAAAGGGGAGAAGGAGCAAGGTGTGTGGTGTGTGTGCGGGTGAAGAATGGTGTGTGGGGATATGTGTGTGCGAGTGAAGAATGGTATGTGGGGATGTGTGTGTCCAGGTGAAGGTGTCATGTGTGTTAAGAAAGGAGAACAACGATTACCAGCGACCGCAAGAACAGTAGCAACGGCAGCAACAATAGCTGCGTTTTGGAGGAGAAAAGAAGAGGGGAAATGAGAGGAAGAGAAAGACAGATATATGTATGTATACGAATGTATGTTGGGCAGCAAGGAAGAAGAGGAAATGGGTAGGTGAATCTAAGGGAGAAGAGAGAATTGTGTGAAGGATGGTGAACATGTATGCGAGTGTGTATGTATGTATGTAAGTATATGTAGTGGTGTGCGGAATGTAGGGGGATATGTGTGTGTGTGTGTGTGAATGGAGATGTGTATGTGTGTGTGTGCGTGAATGAAGAGGTGTATGGGAGTGTGTGCATGAATGAAGATGCATGTGTGTGTGTGTGTGCTTGAATGAGGATGTGTATGTAAGTGTGAGACTGAAGGTGTGTAGTGTATGTAAAGATGTAGGTATGAGACGGTAGGTGGTGTGTGTGTAGGAATGTATGTGTATGTGTGGGAAAAGAGGAGGCAAGTGCATAGTGTGTGTGAGGATGTGCATATGTGCATGAGGTGATGTAAGGTGTGTGGTATGTGTATGTGGTGTATGCGAAGTGTATGTGTATGGGATGATATGCGGTGTGTGCAAGAAGAGTGTATGCATATGGATGGTGGGTAGTAGGTATGGTTTGTGTGTGTGTGTGTGTGTGTGTGTGTATGGATGCCATGTAGTGCGTGAGGATATGTGTATATGTATAAGGAAGGAGAGGCGTGTATAGGATATGTATGTATGAGTATGAGACAATGTGTAGAGTGTAAATATGTATGTGTGGGTATGGAAGGCAAATATGGTGTGTGCAAAGTATATGGGCATGTGTATTGATGGTGTAAGGTGTACATGGAGTATGTGAGTAAGTGTATGAGATGATGTATGGTGTGGGTATGTGAGTATGGATATGGGAAGTGTGTAATGTGTGTAGAGTATGTAAGCAAGTATGTATTGGTGGTGTGAAGTATATGTGGGGCATGTGTGTATGTGTGTGTGATAGTGGTGTGGGAGGTGAAAGGAGTAGGTGTGTATGTATGTATAGGTGCATATGTGGTGTGTGAAGTGTGTATGTAAATGGATAAGAATATGTGTATGTTGGTGTGCATGTGATGTGTGGGAAAGGTTGGTGTATGTATGGTAATGGAAGCGATGATTCGTAGGAAGATGTTAGAGACAATTGGATAAATGAAAGGTTTAAAGATGCTTCATGGACAAGAGAAGTGTCTATGATTTTGTAGATGGTGAAGGGAATGATTTAAGCAACCTCCAAGATGATAGCCTGAGAGATATTTGGAATGAAATGGATTTCACAATGGAATGTTCAAAGGATGTTGAAGAAGATCATTCTTGGCTAAATACCCTAATGCAAGATCTTCAGTTGTCCTTTCTAAGGGTATCTTGCATATGTAGAAGAAGGAATTCCAAATTCGGCAAGTCGAAGACATTCCATTGCTCGACTTCTACACAAGGAAAGCAGACTGTCAATCATAGCAACTTGGGGTGTTGGAAGCATAGATTCGTATGGAGTTCAATATTCAAATCTTGTTCACCTAAAGTTCCTTAAGGAGGAAACTTCACGCCTTGCCATCAACCGCAAGATGAGCAGAGTATACATATCAAGAGCTAGAGGCTACCAAAGTCAAGGGGAGATGATACCTTCTATGGTTGGTTGAGAAAGCATTGCAAAAGGACACTAATTTCAAGAGGAATGCCAAGAGGTTACCCATTGGAATCGCTCGACTTCAGCTAGGACTACGACAACCCTAAACAAGTGAATGGAAAACTTAATGATATGCTACTGTGTTGTGTTGTATGTTGAATGCTATGCATGTGAAATTGTTGTTTGTTGTGTTTGCTATTTGATATGATTGTTGTTGAGTTGAGTTATGTAGTGGGGATTAATGTGTTAGGAAAGAAGTTGTGAAGAGTGTAGAGAAATGAATGGTTCGAGGGTATAGATGTCGTTACCTTAATGATAGCAACTAGCATCATATTGCTAATGCCATAACCACTAACTTAACCCATGATTTAAAAATTGTTTTCTTTAAAAACAAAACAGAACATAGAAATTTAGCTTTTCCTTCTATAGCTACCGAATAGGTAGGCTTGGTTAGAATAGGGTGTATAGGTATCATTATGTATACATATCCGAGTTGTTTCTTGAATGTGTATACATATACTTAAACAAACTTATTTTCCTATTATATTTACGAAATACACTCATGAACCCAATCGTACAAATCATGAGTGCAACCTTGGTTTTTATAACCTAACGATCTTGTTTTCTTACCCTCTTAAGTTCGTAAGGAAAAGTGTCTAGTAAATTATCTTTAAGTAAAGATATGTCATGAATATGTATACACACACACACACACATATATATATCATATACAAATGTCTTGAGGACATCAAAAGAGAAAACGAGGTGACCTTGTTCACTCCCAGAAGTGAAAATGATAGAGCACTTAAGAAGTGTGATGACACAGAAATGTCAAAGATGGTGATTTTAAATCAACCTCGAGTGGTTAGTTTGACATGTAAGATAAATGACACAGAGGTGTCAGATATGATGATTATAAGTCAACCCGAAGCGATTTGACATTTAAAAGGAAATGGCATAGAGAGATGCCGAGATAATTTAATCTATTGTAAGAATAGATAAGTCTACATCAATGGGGTTTGGGTTCGATGTCGATTTATGTGATAACAAATGCCTGATCCTTGCTTGATTGTAATAAGTGTGAAATGGAATGTTTGATGTTTACCTCTATGGTATGATTGAGAATTGATTTGATTATATATGTTGTTTGGTCACTTTAAATTAATCAATTAAAGTAGGAAGTGGACAAGATTAAAACTTGACATGCATTTCCACAAGACATGTGCATGAGATTAAAGGCCATCACTGTCATAAGATGTGTTAGAAGTGATCAAGAGGATCGTTGTTCCGCCAAGTGCGAATTAAGTGATTAAGGGATTGTCGCACCTTGATGGTTCCGAGTCCGGCCTATCCTTGAGGGTTTTGCTCCGTCTGGTGTAGAGAGGCATGGGAGTGTTCACTGTTGAGTTAAGAAAATATCATAATTAACAAAGTGATAAGATAAATAAACTAGGTAATGACTTAGGCACCGATGGTGGCTTCGAAATCCCGAACCCAAGGTCAAGGGGGGCGTAAACCTTAGACTTCACATCGGTTACCAGAAAACCACGTGAGATGCTGCATTCATATGGTTGCTCATGCATAGCATATGTTTGACAACTTGATTTGTAATTTACTTATGTGTATGTAGCATTGAAAGTGTTACCATCCCATTTACTGAGCTATAGTGTGCTCACCCCTTCATAGACTCTTTTACAGGTAACGATTACGAAAGCGCAGAATGGGATAAGATGTGAAGTATTGAGAGTTTTGGAAGACCAAAACAACAAAGTAAGATTTGTAAATGATAGATTTACTTAGATGAAATGTTAGGACCCCCATGTGAATAGAATTTGAAATTGAGAAACCTAGGGTTTATCCTATTTTACTGATTGGTAGGGGATACCGATTCTCTACGATCATGGTTGACCACGGGGTACGGGATCTATAGTTGTATTTTATTATCCAATTATATGTACTATGATTAGTTGTAAATGCAATTATTTATTTAGAGTCTTATGATCTCTAACACGTAAGACAATCATCATATAACGGGTGTACATGTGCCATGATGGTTTTAGTGGAGACTTCTAGGCCCCCTTTTGAAGCATGACAGCATAGCCACAAGCATGGCCGTGCTACAGCCAGGGTAGACTTACCTTATAAAACACCACCTTTTGTGCTCCTTTTAAGGGCCTGCATAGCCCCAAGCATGGCCGTGCAACACCCCGTGTTGATAACCCACATATATATACAGTGTGTCTCTCCCCTTCCTCACTCTCTAACTTCACCATTTATCTAAACTAGGATAGTCTAACTTCTCTTTTTATCCTTAATTTCTTTGTTTTTATTTTTTTCTTTTTCTAGGATGATGCAGCACAAACTTTGGATTCCCAGCTCCAATGATGACATGCCATTACCGTTTTTCTCTTATACCCAGTCTTAAACTCTTCATGTAACCGTCTACATATAAAAACTAGGGAAGTTCTTAGCGTCCTTTTCTTTCTATTATTTTTCATTTCATTTTTTGTTTCCTTTTTCCCTTTTATGTGCTTGATTTGGAAAGACATTGGGGACAATGTCTTAAATAAGTGTGGGGAAGGGTATATAGAACGACGAAAATTGAGAAATTTGGGTCTTGCTTTACTTATGTTATCTATGCACTGTCTTATTAAATTTCCCCCATTTACAAGTTTGCAGTTGAGTTTGAATGTTGATTTTGAATCATTAAAAGGTGAGATCCTTGAATTTTGCTCATAAAAGTCAGTGATTCTGTGTTCCTTACTTGCCTATTATTGGACTTGGTATACTTAGTAGGATTTTAAGATGAAATCTAAGTGAGGTAATCTTACTTGCTATTTAATTATTGATTCTGGAGTTGCGAAATAGATCAAAGTCCTTAGTTTAAAGTTAAATGGTTGTATTTTTTAAGCTTATTGGTTAATATATTTACCTTTCAAAAACTTTAAGAGCTCTTCTAACTTTTCGTCAAAGGTGCATATGAAGTCTATCACTTGGTGATTCCACTTAAGTAATCTCTTTGAAAATTAATTAATGTGTTAACTGAGCAATAATGTGAAAAGCTTAGTCAGTATGGGCAGGCTTTGGTCCCTTAAAAAAGCAAAGCCTAACTCCATTGTTGACTAGTCAATCAATTAAAGAAATAATAAGCCGCTACTCCAATAACTTGGGTTCTCCAAGTTAAGAGTATCTTTATGAATCTCTAAAGTTAGGATAATGGAGATTCGATGGGGTCCCTTTAAACCCGATCACCTAAGGTCATCTGGCCTAGGATTCGTTGACCGATGATATAATAATAATAATAAGATGGGATACAAAAAGGGAAAAGTTCAATAGGTCTTGTAACTCGAATAAATAAGTCCATAGGGAAACATTCAATTGAGGGGATAACGTCTATTAACTTAGGTGACGAGCTCGGGATTATTGGCTAAACATTCATTACATAGGTTGTAAGATCTTAAATAATTGAATATAATATATATATATATATATATATATATATATAAAGAGAGGAAATTTTGGAAATTTTTTTAGAGGTTTAACAAAAAGAGGAAGAAAATCCAAGGGAAGGATGAATGCCATATACTTTCACTTGAGGTTGCTGTGCTTAAAAGAGGTAATTGAATGGTTTATATATTCTCTAGTAAGTGGTGAGATGTAACTAAGCCACTTTTGCTTTGTTAGACTTTCTTCGTAACTTGGGAAGTATTTCTTAAATGGTAAGGGTAATAGTTTAACTTACTTGGATTAATCTGTAAACTCTTATTTTTGTATGCCAAGTACACGTACAATCATGGTAGGTTTGAGTGGTAGGCACTAATGAATCACTAAGATTGAATTAAATAGAAGATGTTACTTGTGGTTTAAAGTTTAACAATGTGATGTGCCTAGTATCCAATTACAATTACACAAAGCTAATTGGAGAATCAATTAAACACAATTCACAAAAATGGTGTGATTCTACTTCCACAAGAACCCTAATTGCACGAAACAATTTGCTTTGATACCAAATTATAATGTACTCAATTAGAATTTCAATACCAATCAAAGAAACAAGCACAATTGATTCTAATTTCCAACTAAATGGCATGAACCTTAAATTGAAAATTGAACCCTAATTGCGTGAAACAAAACCAACATAAAAGTAACTAATTCCTTACCAGATATTACGCACTAATTGGAATTAGGATCAACTTGTAATTTGTTGATATTACTCACAACAAATCCAAAACCTTAGAAGAAATTGATAAGAGTCTTATGAAATAGAGAAAAGTCTCTCCTTTCAAGTGAAATGGTAGCCAAATGTATGTGTCCAAAAAGTCCCCTTTTAACCCTACTTTGCAAGTATTTATACTTACTCTAAATAGGGTAAATTTAACAAAGAAAATTAGAAGTAAAAATAACAAAATGTGGTTGGTTTCTAACAAAAGGAAATTAAAAATGAAAAGATCATATATGGTCGATTTCTTCACCTCCATGGAGCAATGAAGGACTGGTTCTTCTTTGATTTATGTAGGTCTATGAATAACCCACAAACTGAGCATTTGTGAATTTACCCACTATCCTGTAAAAACCAACAAATGTACCTATTGGAATGCACAACAAATATAAAATAGAAAAGAAAATACTAAACAAATATCCTCGGGGTCTAATTGTTC
The DNA here is from genome assembly GCA_037954665.1 of Laguncularia racemosa. Lineage (NCBI taxonomy): Eukaryota > Viridiplantae > Streptophyta > Magnoliopsida > Myrtales > Combretaceae > Laguncularia > Laguncularia racemosa. The sequence goes on from JBBMOL010000066.1 coordinate 1,895,440, forward strand.
AAAGAGGACGTTCATCACCAAATTTTGTAATCCTTTGGCTCTTGTCTTGGTGATGAGTCCTATAGGTATATGATTCCCATCACAATGAGTATAATTGATGAGAGGAGATCTATTTTATCTTTATTTTGTTTGCTTAAGGAAAAGCAAACGGTTAAGTGTGAGGAAATTTGATAAGTTTCGAAAAACCCTTCATTCTAGTGCTTATTAGTTGTAATTTTATATAGATTTCATGTGATTTATGAAGAAAAGGGTACTTATATGATTAAATTTTAATTTCAGGCGTCAATAGAGACAAAAGAAAGGTTTAAGGATGATATGAGCACAAGCGAGGTAAAATTTAGTGAAAAATGAAGAAAATTGATTTTTAGTTCAACACAACCCATGCAGACGCTAGTGCTGGATGCAAAAAATGACCAGTAGCTATATCAAGGTGTGCCCCAAGTTCAGCACAGCCTATGCTGATGCCAATAATGAGAATACAAGTTTGTTTTTTTTTTTTTCAGCCCTACCCCGAGCATGGCTATGTTGGAAGCCGTGCTGAACTGGGCAATAAAAATGTCATGTTTCGGAGTCAGCATGGCCATGTTGACACTCGTGCTAAACCTAGTTTTCACAGAACTATAAATAGACGCCTTGTTTTATTTTAGGGAGACTTTTTTTTTTCTTTTGGCTTCATTCTAAAAACTCTAGGGGAGCATTATTACGAACTTCAAGAGGAGAATTGTCCGAACATCATTGGAGATCACAAAACAACATAAGAGATTACTCTTTCTATCACGAATCAATTTTACTTCTCTAGATTCTCTGTTTTTATTGAAAACTTCATGGAGAAGTAATTCTTTATATCTTTCATCTTGTGAAACCCTAACTCATGTGCTAAAACATTGATTGATTAATGAATCGTTTATATCTTTGCATCTATTCATGTGTTTCCATTGTTCTTGTGATTAATTTATGCACGCGAAATGATTGCATGTTTGATTTTTATTAGATTGAAAGAGGTTTCGTCTAGTAAATTAGATCTTCATAAATAGAGAGATTACATGTTTTGCCTCTAAGTAGGAAAATATTGATTTTTTGCAATTAATTGGAATTTATGAACTTAATGAGATCTTGCATGACGGTACTGAGAGAGAGGTCTCCATTATCTTATGCATGATTAAGAATTGACTAACTCGAAGGAGTAAATGATTTTACTTGAGAATTCTTGTGGTGCAAAGTGTAAATTGATTCGTTAATCCATATCTTATTTTGAGAATTTAAGGGTTAGGGTAGAACAAGATGATGGATATATTTTGTGATTGAATACATTTTTAAGACAATATCATTTAATTCTAGGGTTGTTAGGATTTGTTAATTGTTAATTATTAATTTAATTCATAATTTCCACATCATAAATTAAACAAGATAGTAAAGAAAGGTAATACTAGTACTTGTTTTGTAGATCCTAAAGGACGACACATGTTAAATCTATACTATAATCGATAGGTAGATTGCCTAGCTCGATAGTAGATTTTATTAGTTATAAATTTAAAACTTAAAACGGTCAAATAGATTCGAATGCACCAAGAAGTGTGAGATAGAACAGAGTCTAGGGAACTTATAGCTTAAGAAATAATTCAAGAAGTGACAAGTTCTCTATTTATTTTGGTAAGATCTGTCCTTTAAACTTAATTATGTTTAATTGAGTCATAGATTAATAATTATAATAACTAATTGATGTTTAATCTTAGGATTTTTATGAAATTGAAGAGGATCAAGCTTAAGGATTGGTATTACACATGTAGATCTTAGTGGTTTAGGTAAGTATAGTTAATTTCCTTTAATTTTAATATAGTAGATCGTAGATCTAATTGAATTACTATATTCCACACAAGCAATTTTAGATATTTTTTGGTAGATCTATGAAATTAGAGATTAAAGTTATCAACCAACATAGGTGTTCTTGATATCTAGTCTAATTTGGTAGATTTAGTGTTTATCTACTTAAATCTATAGATAAATATGTGTTTAGGAGCTATATTTAAGTGAGAATCAAAGTTGAATGAAGGATTTTAGGTCTTGAGGGTAGCACCATTTGCAAGTAGGGAATGGATTTTTTATTTGTCGTTACATGTGTTATTTTATTTGATTCTTCATAGTTGAAGTAGTTGAATATGGTTAGAACTAAGAAATTGAAGAATTGAAGTGGCTTAGTGTGTGTGAGATGTGTTGAACGTGAGACTTAGAAGTAGAAAGGGTATGGTTTCAACCTTGAACTTGTTAATTGACTTAATTGATAGTTATAATGTATATGTATGTTTATATGATGACTTGAATTGAAAATTTGATAGATACAATTATGTCTAGAGTATTATCATTGTATGTTTGTAACGATGTTTAAGTGAAGAGACGAGATATGATTATGATAATGATATGTTCTTGATGGATTCTAGGTAATTAAATTAGTATAAAGTGATTCAAGGTGAGATATGAATTTGTTGATGAAATTTGAAGTGGTTATAATATGAATTTAGTAGTTTAGAAAAAATATCTTAAGTTGGATGTAAGTTTAGTTTTCTATAATAATTCCAAAAAAATTAGATACATTAAACTCGAGAATTATATATGTTAATGTGTTCTTGAGCATGCTCTTGTTGAAATGAATGTGTTATTGATATTTGTTATATTTGATCTTGTGTAACAACCATGGTAAGATACGTGTTATTGAAGTATGAATTTCCAGAAATCTAATAATGACCTTAAATGTTGATTATATGTTCTTGATATTCTTGGAAGTGTTCTTATTGATCTTTAGTGTGTTCTTAGTAAAAAACTGATCTTAAAATTATAGCTAAATTCATTAAAAACATGTTTCTATGCATTATTTTCAAGAAAATTCAATGATGTTCTTGAGGAGTTCAAAGATATTCAAATGTTCATATGAACATCTAAAGCGTTTATCCTTATTCAAAGTTTTCTTGCTCAAAAACCTTATTTGAACTCATTTAAGGGCTAAAGTTAGTGAAAAATGTGTTTTTCAACAAGGTTTGATATTTAAATAAAATCTAATAAGTTTCTCTTCATTAAATCCTTCTTGATTATCAAATCCCTAAGATCAAGAAGTATAATTGAAATAATTTGGATCGAAGATTCAAATCAAGTTTTTGGATTGAACTTGATTTGATCTTCTTAAGAGGTTTAAAGATGTAAAAAATGTATTTGTGGCTAAATTGTAAAATAGTAATATTTTAACAAGTATTAATAAATATGAAAAAAATATGGTAATAATATAATAAAATAATAAAAGATAGAACTAGCTAAACTAAACTAGTTTAAACTAGTTCACGTGTTTTGAATCGATCGGTTTGATGAACAAGCTAAAACTTGAAAATGGTGTGATTAATTAAAAAAAAACATAAAATAACTTATTTAATTCATTTAACTAAGTTAAGTTGGATTGGTTTGATTTTAAAATTAGATATCCAGTTTAAAGGGAGAGTTACCAATGGTGAACATGTCCCATGACTTGGGCTTCTTGGTTTCTTGAATCTTATTGAGGGATTTAATCATGTTATCATTGTCATCTAAGGATGGCTTGGCTAAAAAGCATGTCAATTGTGCCTCGGATATGTCGTTACTATTGTTATGAAACTCACCCTCTAAAAGAGGAGCTCAATCATGTTACTATAGCACATTCCCGTTGTGTTGTGACACACGGTTACCCTATTGTTCACTATGTTGTTGTAGCACGTTCGTGGATTTTGTTTACTTGGTTACACAAGCATCGATTCTTAGCCACCAATTTTTCCAATTATCACTCAAGACCTGTAACCCTGTCTTTATCACCCTAGGTATTGGTTTGCTACACTAAAGGTGCTAAGGATGGGTTGCTCAATTCAACTAGTGGGTTATGGTCATCAATAGCATTTTTTGCCAGAGTTTCTTCCAAATCTTATTATGGTTTTTATGCTAGCCATGATGAGTGTTTAGGTCATAGATGGTGCGTGCTAATTGTTGATTACACTTGTCACTATAAGTTAGTATTGGACTGGATCAAGTTTTCAAACTAATGAAATCCAACCTTCAAGATGAATAAATGTGAGCTATCGGGTGCTGGAGGTGTTTCTGATGCTTGGACTCCAATGCTCAAGTTAGAGAAGCAACGTAATAACATGACAATCAAGCTTATTAAGAGTATTAAATGCCTTACCTGATTAGAGTAATCCCCTATTTAAAGTGCTGGTGTACTCTGATAATTTTTTGCAAGTAAATCTTCTCTAAAGACACCCTATTTATTCTAGGAAAGATCTAGTAAAGTATGTTTTTCAAGGAAGTTAAATTACTTTCCTAATCTATCTCGACCAACTTAGTCACCTTCTTAATCCAAGGCCGTATTGGTCTATAACTAAGCAATACCCTTAGACTAGGCTATAGCTATCATCTTACTCTTAGAATGACATAGTGTTAGGTGCTCAAACTACCACAAATAGCTCGACAAGTAGTCAATAGAAGAGAATTGGATCAACTTCAGTTGAGAGAATAAAGAGAAGCTATAATAGAACCATCCAGTTTATGGGACCTAATGAATGATATTTTACATGTGAACTATAATCGTCGATGGCTAATATAACAATGAACTTCGTAAGAGACTACTTATGGTTTCGATTCCAAACATAGGAGCTAGCTATGCCTATCAACCCTTGAATGGCCTACTATGGACTAGGATTTAAACCCCTTGTTCCCTGATGTGTACGAAGTCGTGAGTTACTACAAATTTCAGGATAATAGAATTGTACTGCTTGTTTACACTTAGATATTTATCACAATGAAATTCAATTATTGCATTAAGGCATGCAAGTAACAAAGTATGTGTTTATATGGCTACTATGCATTAGGTCTCACAAATCACTCCTTTTAGATTTAAGTTTTCAGGTGTTGATAGACTTACCAATGATCTGTATGTTGTTAGATACAACTTTTATTTTAAGGATTGGGTTCACACTAATAGTAAAGCTACCGACAATTAGTATTCAATTACTACCTATTTAGTTGTTAAAGCAGTGTAAATGGATTTTTCGAATTTGGATTTTAATAATATTTTCATAGATTTCTTTTTAATAATTTTTTTTCTATAAATAAAATTAAGAATAAATTACACTAACCACCCTTATGAACTTTGTAAATTTTACTGACATCCTATTTTTTTTTTTTAAATATAACACTTATACCCTACTTTTCCTATGTAGATGTCGGCATGGCATAAATACTAGTGTACCATTGCTACATTATTACCGCATCAATATAAACAATAACTTTATTTAAATATTATAATTATATATGTATTAATTAACTAGCATGATAAAAAAAATTGAAAAAATAATAAAAATAAAAAATTCTTAAAGTTTTTTTTAAAAAGTAGAACCCTAAAATTTATATTATGTATATACATATATATTAAAAAAATTAATGAAATAAAAAATTAGGGAAAAAAAAAGAAAAAGAAAAAGGGCTTAAAGTTGTCTTTAACCTTCAGGCATGCTTCTAGCCAAGGTTGATCCACATCCAGCTCAAAACTTGCAATTTTTTATCTTGTGTTTTAGTCCTAATCTATCCTAATCAGTGGCCAAAATTGATTAAATCCAAGAACTTTCAATAAAAGCCATTAGATTAAAAACCACTAGAAATTGAAAACTGAGATAAAGTTCAATCTTTCATCTAAACTTATCCATGGTGATTTTAAGCTTTATTCTATAAATTGAGATCCCTATTGTCAATAGTAGTTTCCACTTATTCAAAAATAATAGAAATCACAAAAAATAATGCTCAAAATTGTTTAGATTTACAATTTCTCTCTCTAGTAGGGTTCGCCACACACACTCACTCTCTTAAATTATTCCATTTCTAGCAAAAATCAGATGTTATACTTGGTCCACATAAATTCTAAACCACTTTTTAATCGATAAAAATCTAAACTTTGGCATAAATTCGATCAAAAACACCTACAAAACTCATACCCATTTTAACTTACTTTGGGCTACCTAAACCATCACCACCATTACAAGCAAGCTCAAAAAAAAAAAAAAAGCCATTAATACACCTATCACTACCAAATAGGGCTTTCAAATGCACTGGTGGTCACCAATAGTTGCTAAAGCCATTTAACAAAGCTACCCTCTATGTGGAGCATTCTTAGTCTAATTCATGTTCTTTATTTTCTTTTTCTTTTCTTGTTTGTTTTATTTCATTTGATTAATAAATAATGGCACTTAATGAAATAGTTTTTTAATGAAAAAAATAAAATTGGGTTAATGTAATATTTAAATAAAATTATTAATAATATTGACATGGTACTGCGTAACTAATGATGTGGTGATGACACATCAACACATATATCCCAAACGAAAGTATGGGTATAAGTGTTGTATATTGAAAAAGTGGAGTACCGATATAATTTACAAAATTCACAAAGGTGATCAATATAGTTTACTTTAATGAACTATTTCTAAAATTAAAATTAGATAAAGACAAATTAATCTAGTTTAGTGGTTTTGGTAGCCTTAACATATCTTACTTAAGTAAGATATATGGCATGCTGTCATTTCTCTATAGGTTTTGGGGCATGATAGGAGCTACAACACTATGACACCTTGGAGGATGCAATTAAATTGGTAATTAAGTTGAGGGATAGCACAAACATGGGAGACATAAATTAGATGAGATAGAATATGGTAAGAATCCTATAGAGAGCATAACTAAGGGAGAGGACAATAATAATGGGAAGACTCAAGATGTTAGAGGTGTAGAGCAAGGAAAACTTAGGAGGATTACGGATGTAAAATGTTCTAAATGTTTAGGCTTTCAGCATTTAACAACATAGTGTACCAATCAATAGGTAACAATTTTGAAAGGAAAGAAGTCAAAGATAGAGGTAAAGAGTGAAGAGGAAGAGTGGAAGGGCAATGATAGTGAAAGTAAAGTAGAAATGATTCATGCTATGAGTAGATCATTTGCTAGTAGTCCAGGAAACCTTGTATGCATTAGAATAATCTAGCTTCAATTAAGTAGCCAAGATGAAACTAAATAATTATAGAAAATAAAAGCATAATCTCATCTCATCAATGCACCAAATGTATAAAATCCTATCATACCACAATCAACAAAGCTAAAATAACATCATGAAGTGCTTATAATCTAGATACATATATTAATAATATAAAATATAACAACAACATAAAAAATATGCAAACTTTCCATTAAAACTCATGTGCAAGTTGTTTAATAAATTACAAATAGAAATTACTTAAGAAAAGCTATCAACAAGGAACATTAATCTATGAAAACAACCCTCAAACTTTAATTAAAACAACCAATAAATGCTAGTTACACAACAATGACTTAAAAGAGTAAAAATTAGGCTTTAAAAATAAGAATTAAAATAAAATCAGTGGAATTTACTAAAAATGGAGTATTTATACTCATAATTTCATATTTGTAAAAAGAGATTTTGGTTGGACAAGATGGACTTCATACAACCAAAAATTGAATAATGATTTCTTTGTTCAAAGGAACTTCATTCAATTGAAGTGGTCAACAAGTATCACTAGAGCAACCACAATTTCTAAACAGCATTTCGCCAATTCTTAATTAGATACCTTGGGACTTTCAACATAGTTTATCTTCTACTTTAAATTTTATTCTCTTCTTTCCATTGGGCTTTAAAAGGGTTATAATGGATAGTTTGTGGAGTGTCATAGAATAAATGATGTGCTACAATTGGATTCCAATACCAATCAAATAAAAGAGGAACAATTCAATTCCAACTCCCACAATTGACATGAAGCCAAGCAATATAAGGAACCCTAATTTGGCATGAACAAGAACAAATAATCAATCCCAATTACACACTAGACATGATACACTAGTAACAATTGGAAGCAACTCAAGAAATATTGATATAACTCACAATAATTCCTTAAGCCCACTCGCTACAATTTCAACAATGAAATTGATAAGAGTAAAAGGTTGTGTGAGGAAGAGCTCTCCATGGCAAGAAATGGCAAATTTCTAATATTCAAAAGTCCCTTATAAACCCTACTTTACAAATATTTATACTTGTTCTAAATAAGGAAAATTTAACAAAAGAAAATACAAGTAAAGAACAACATATGTAGCCGGTTTTCAACAAAAGAAAATACAAATGAAAAATATCATATGTGGCCGGTTTCCTTCAATTCCATGGAGCAATGTAGGACCGATTCTTCTTTTGATAAAATGCAAATGAAATGTAGGTCAGTTCCACTTGTCTTTGTAAGTTCAATTTGATTCATAATGGACCATGATATCTTCTTGCAAAAACCAACAAAATGTACCTACTACAATGTAAGACAAATTATTATAACATAAATAAAGATAACATGTGGATGTCTGGGCTGATTTGTTCAAATAGGCTTCCCCACTACTGGATTCTGAGGTTTGATTCCCATCATCTCCTCAAGCCTCTGAAAGATTTATCCTCAAATCTAAAGGGTCATTTCCTAAACTAAAATCCCTTATTTACATGTGCTTGTTATCCTGAAATCTTGAGTAGCCATTAGTTTTACTGATCTATTCTTGGAATGTGTGTACCTCTGTTGGAGACATAGGAGTCAAGAAAACCTGTGCACCATCTTTCTGAAATATTTAAGTGTTTCTAAACCCATCATGTAGCACCTTCTTGTCAAACAACCAAGGCCTACCTAGTAGTATATGAAAGGCGCACATAAGAAGAACATCACAGACTATTTCATCATTGTATCTATCTCCTATGCTGAATGGCACCTTAGCCCTCCGTGTAACATGCAGACTACCCCGTTCATTCAACCAGTGTAATTTACAAAGATGTAGATATGGACTAGTGACTAGTTGAAATCTATTTACTAATGCAGTAGCTATGACATTAGTGCAATTACCACCATCAATGAAAAGAACACACAAGTTACCTTAACCTCGACAAGGTGTATGGAATAGGTTCTCCCTCTGTATGTCCCTAACATCTGGAGATATAGTCATGACCTTGCGTAACACATTAATAGACAAATATTTATCATTTCCCTTGTCTTCATATGTCTCAGCATCAGGATTATCATAATACTCCTGTAATACTATTGACAAGTCTGTAGGCTCAACTACTTCTTCTTGACCATCCTTAATATTTCTTTCCATGACAGTCATGACTCTTTTGTTGGGACACTGAGCAGCCATATGTCTAAAACCCATGTATTTGAAATACTTTATTTGACACATCTTTCCACTTGTTGTCCCTGGCACTATCTGCCTAAAATTAGCTCCAACAAGCTCTTTTCCTTTCCCTGAAATCTCCCTCTCCCTATCAGTATTAGAGGTATTCTTGTCCACAGTCTTATCATGTCCCCCTACTCCTTTTTGTTCTCCCATCTGACCATCTGACCTATGAGGTTTGGTAGAAGTTCCATACCTGTTACTCGCAGCTCGAAAAGGGTTAGATCACCTCTGTCTCTCTACTTTCAAGGCTAACTGGATAGCCTCATCAAGTGTGTTATACCTCGGGAGCTCCACGATGCAGGCAATTCATACTTTAACCCTAACACAAATCGTGCTAGGGTTTTTCAGGAGGTTCAACTAACCCACATCTAATCATCAAGGTCTCGAACTCCTATACATACTCATCAACTGTTTTACCTCCCTACCTCAGTGTCTGGAGATGCATAAACAACTTCTGCCTGTAATGTTCAGGTATAAATCTTTTTCTCAATACCCATTTCATTTCCAACCAGGTATATATATCAGCCTCACCATCTCTTCGCCTACTAATCATAAGATTTTTCCACCATAAGGCGACATAGCCTATGAATTCCACAGCTGCAAGACAAACCCGAATGTGATCATGATGGGAAATTTTCCAGCACCATAGATGCTCTTAGAACTCAATTTGGATGATGATCCAAATCGCTTATATTTCACTCTATTTCTTTTATCTAATAAATATTTGAGTAATAATCTTACAAGTACAATGATATTTCTCTATGGGATGCTAAATGACTTACATTAGTTGATGGCCACAGGACATCATCAGATTTGCATCCAAAGGCCCACTGCGATTGATTTCACTTCGAAGCATTGGCTCTTGAAGATTTATATTATTTTTGTACTTTGTAATTTTTATTGGACCATTTTATGTTGTAATTTCTTTTGGGACACTTTCATTTTGTTTGTAATTTTCATTTAGGATCGACCACCTTAAAAGTGGCATAATTGTAATTTTGTGGACTTTCTAACCTTAAAGGTAGCAAATATAAATACTTGCTTAAGTAGGGTTTTGAGGAGACCAATTTTCAGAACAAACACTTCACTTTCACGTGAGAGAACTTAGGGTTTCCTAGTTCAATTTCCTCTTATCAATTTCAATCACAAGAGTTGAGATTGTGGCGAGTGCAACACTTGAAATTGTGAGTCATATCAATTTCAAATTGTTGTGTTTTCTTTTTTCTCTAGTGTGTAATATCTAGGTTGAATTGGAACATTTCTTGGTCAGATTTGATTGAGTTGTTTTATTCGAAATAGTGAGCTTGTTTGAGTACTTATCATACTTGTTATTCATCAACAATCGCTTATCATTGTCAACATGAATTGCATTTCTATAAAGGGGGATCACGGTCGTGCTTTGTTGAATATTCTTGAATTCATATGATATTTCAAGTTTGATTAGTGTGTATTGAGGGATTTGATTCATTGTGGTAGATTAGTTCATTAGTTATTGAATTTAGATCTCCTTGCACTCATTAGGAATCACGTAAATTTCTAGCCTATTGATTCGAAATTGTTTTAGTGCATTTAGGGTTGGTTTTTGTTGCATTTGATTGTGCTTAAACTCTTTTTTAGGCACATCAGATCATCAATCTCATAGCACTCAAACAAGCTCTCAACCTTATCCTCCGAATCTAAATAATCATCTGCAGAACCCCTGCCATCAAATGAAGGCATCTACAATTTCACATACTCTAATCCTCGAGGTGGTCTGAACTCCTGATAAAGCTCATTCTCAAAATTATCATCTCTTTCCTCCCTAAGAACATGATAATTTCCCTCCATTCTCCTTCGCCTATTACCTCCAACAGCTCCTTCTCTATAAGCATTCTAATGGGCTACCCAAGTTGGGGGTGCTAGAGGGTTGGCCACTGGTAGTTGTAGCATCGTCATCTAATCCACTCATGTTGCTAATGTAGCAACAATAGTGGTAAGATCCTGCAACTATTCCTCTAATGTTCTTCCACCCATAGCACGACGCCCTTGACCTCCTCCAACTTGATTATTGGCCTCATTGTCAATCCCACCATTCACACTATCGTTTGACATGATTTTGATTTTTCTTTTTTTATCACTCAACACCTACTCACAACACAAATCACAACACTACACCACATCACAAACACACCACGACTTCACTCCCACACTTCAACACACAACCAATACAACACCCCAACACATAACACTCAACTTCACGGTACAAGCTTCAATTACAACATACACTTCACACAACACTTACACTCACGGTGCAGCACTCCACTCTATGGCAACACTCACTTTACACACCCATGATGCACTTCACAATCACGGCAACAAAAGACAAATAAGCAAATATGGATACAAACTCCAAATGGTAGCAATTGATTCCAACTAGCCAAAGTGCATTTAAAATAATCAATACACAATAACTCCCACACATAATGATTGATTTTGAAATTCAAAAATGTTTCCTAATTCTCCACACAAGTTGAGCAAATATGAAAATGAACCTTCCAATTCCGAAATTTCAAGGAAACAACAAAGCACCAATCAACACTACTTCGACTTATGGAACTCCAAATTATGGAATTCAAATCCAAAGAACTTCCCCTTCTTCCACACACAATCAACTCACGACAAAGGATGCCATTTGATTTCTACACTTCACAAGACTTCAATTAGAAATCACGCAAGCAATCAAACAAAAGAGGAACAATTCAACACAAGACTTTAAGTTTCACTTCACACAATTCAATTTCAAAAGAAGGATCAAGAACCCTAAATCCCAATTTGTGAATCACGAAAATTTCCCTTCTCTAAACCTTGCTCTGATACCAGATTATGATGTGCTACAATTGGATTCCAATACCAATCAAATAAAAGAGGAACAATTCAATTCCAACTCTCACAATTGACGTGAAACCAAACAATATAAGGAACCCTATTTGGCATGAACAAGAACAAATAATCAATCCCAATTACACACTAGTAATAATTGGAAGCAACTCAAGAAATATTAATATAACTCACAATAATTCCTTAAGCCCACTCGCCACAATTTCAATAATGAAATTGATAAGAGTAAAAGGTTACGTGAGGAAGAGCTCTCCATGACAAGAAATGGCAGATTTCTAATATTCAAAAGTCCCTTACAAACCCTACTTTACAAGTATTTATACTTTTTCTAAATAAGGCAAATTTAACAAAAGAAAATACAAGTAAAGAACAACATATGTGGCCAGTTTTCAACAAAAGAAAATACAAATAAAAAATATCACATGTGGCTGATTTCCTTCAATTCCATAGAGCAATGTAGGACCAGTTCTTCTTTTGATAAAATGCAAATGAAATAAAGGTCGGTTTCACTTGTCTCTGTAGGTTCAATTTGATTCATAATAGACTGTGATATTTTCTTGCAAAAACCGATAAAATGTACCTGCTACAATGTAAGACAAATTATTATAAGATAAATAAAGATAACATGTGGATGTCTAGACTCATTTGTTGAAATAGGCTTCCCCACTACTAGATCTAGAGGTTTAACTCCCATCAATAAACCTCACTAAAACTCTATCTTTATAAATTATTAATAAAATAATTTTAAAAGGTAATATTTACTACCTAAATTTGTTAAATTTACCACCTTGACTTCCATTGTTTACACTTGTACTTTTTATCTAATGAGCATTTGTTATGTTATCCTTTTCCAAATGATAGAGTTAGCAAATTTAATGAGTAAATATTCTATTGTGTATGATATGTAGTAACTTCAAACTTTATATGTAAAATTTAACAAACAAAAGTTTGATTAGGTGTGGCATTAATTTAACAACTTCAAACTTCAAGTATAAAATCAGATAAATACTCAAAATTTAGTCATTGTATTTGGCATCACCCTTAGATTTAATGGAATTCTTCAACCGAAGAGAAACACCTTATGAGATAGTTCTTTTATCTCATCTCTATGATTATTATGAGGATAAACTATAAAAATTGTCTTGGAATGTATAAAATAGGCGATAGAGATCTACCTTTGCTCTATTATCAAACTAATAATGGATCTTGGATCTAAGGTTTTAATACTAATAAATGAAAACAAGGAATTTTTATGGTTTTTATGTTTTTATGAAATATAAAATAAAATAAATATAAATAGAATGGATATTTGATATTATGCACAAATATTGAAATTGAACTAGTTTGTGGTCAAATTGCAGATTGATATTACGCATGATATACAAAACTCACTTGGGCATTAAAACAAATTCAGTATGACTCATAGATCCAATCAACAAGTTCATCATGATCTAAAATTAAATTTGTAAGAACAAGGTTGAATACAGAGAGAACACTCTCAATATTCATGAAATTAGGAGAGCACCTATCTCACTAAATTTAAACACCAAAAAGTTTTATAAAACTCAAAAATTATTCCATTGTCTAATTAAAACTAATTACATATTAGGCCTATTTATAGGTTCATAAGAAACTCTAGCAATTGGTAACATAAAATGAAATAACTAAAAAGGAAATATATCCTAATGAATAATAAAAATGGAAAGTAAATTTGAAAATATCCCTAATAACTTATAGATGGTGACTTAAAACAAACTAACTAGAATAAAGAAAATAGTATAGAAATCAAGGACAAATCTTCATCTTCGCATACATGCATTTTATTTGACTATTGAGCAAATGCACTCGCACAAACCATTTGTTATAACGATCTATGACATTCACACAGCAGAAAGCCCACTGTTGGGTAGGACTTGTGCTGTGTATAAAGTATTCATGCCCACGAAACGGGATTGAGTTTTGCTTGACATTTCCTAAGAAGAGAGCAGCTCAAAATTCGAAAGTACATTTTACAAGATGCCAATGCCTTTTTTTAGGGTGGCCGACATGATTCTGGCTATCAAATAAGTATGCCACAAGTTGATCAAATATGGATGCTTTATTTAAAATAATTAGCATCTTAACTAGCACAAACTAGAAAGTACACTTATGATGCTATATCATAACTTTGACCCACTTAATGACTGCTTTATCATGTCGTGTCTCCCAAAATACCTATTAGCTTGGTCAAGCTCTATTTCATGTAACGAAAGCCCAGGGAAAGAGGAAATGAGGTCCCACTTTAACATTCTCAACTACGGTTTGAAGGACAAATCCCTATGCGTCGAGAATCCTGTATATATCCACGTCCTGTTGTTACCTTTGTGGAGCAAACTTTATGACCAAGTAAGAATTTAAATGCTTGTAAGAAAGTGAATGGGGTGATGCTGGTCACATGCGTTTCATGTGATCTTGCACTTTAGATGACCTTGAAAAAGTATTGATCTGATGACACATGAATCAATGATGTTATTAGGAAGATGCATGAAAGGAGGAACATGTAATCTTATAGTTTGATTAGCTATTGGATCTTTTGGAGTAGGATTTTGACAGCACGGCAACGTTCTTCTGAAGCTTCTTAGGTGCCAAACGAGAAGAAGGGAACATCTATATATAGACTACTTTCTATGAGCTCGAATTTGATCCATACTAGACACAAGTTTCACATATATATTGCTATGGAGATATTTTATTCATGCTTTGAGTTCCAAATTGATAGATTCTATGTTGATGATGGATTGCTTTACTATTGTTACATCTGTTATGCATATTGTGAATGCTTGTTGGCTTGGTGCTACAGTGGATGAATATTATCTATTTAGTAGATCTTTGCCTTACCGTCGAGAGATATGTATTCCAGGTGAATTTATGGGGGGACTGTTTTTGAGAGGGGTTTATCTTGAGGATCTGGCATTGCTTCATAAGAAAAATTGCATTGATGGCATATATCAGAAGTTCCATTGTTGGCCAAGAATAGCAGGAAATGTAATTGTAACGTCGGTAGAGGTGCCAATTGTTTGGGCATCAAGAGTGTTTTGTCCTATACTTTCCAAGAATATTATTGTGTAATTGGTTGGAGTTATTTTCAGTATTTTATGATTATGCCAATTAGGCTTTAGTGAGCTCAATATTTAGTTTCCATGAATATTTTATATGTTTTCCTTTTTAGCAAATAAGAATATTTTTTATTAGGAAAGTCAATATTCTAGTTGGTTAGGCAATTATGCTATTTCCTTTTCATTGTTGATACAAGTAGGCATAATTTGTACTAAGCAACAGCAACTTTTATGTATCAATCTAGTGAGTTTATTCTCAATTTTTCTTATTCCCATATATATTGTAGTGAACACTCCCATTATTTGTTTGTATTTGGTGTTGTCAAGTCTAATTTTTAATTTTTCATTTATATTCGTAATCCAATTTATATTAGATCATATGCTCATTTAATATAAATCATTGACTTGAACTAGGAATTTTATTATTTGCTTAGAGTCGCTAGCCAAGCCAATTGAAGTTAGGAAAAATTATTGAATTAGAACTAATTAAGCGGATTAATTCTAATTTGGACAACTAGTAAACGGAATCTCCTCTTTTATTTAAAAAGAAGAAAGAAAAACCAAAGATTCTCGACTTGGAGGCTAACCTATTAAAACCCTAAAGTTACCACCTTATCTTTCTAAAACTTGG
The DNA here is from genome assembly GCA_037954665.1 of Laguncularia racemosa. Classification (NCBI taxonomy): domain Eukaryota; kingdom Viridiplantae; phylum Streptophyta; class Magnoliopsida; order Myrtales; family Combretaceae; genus Laguncularia; species Laguncularia racemosa. Next base: position 1,911,304 of record JBBMOL010000066.1, read on the forward strand.
ACCATATTCTAATATATTTTCCTCATTTTATTTTATTTTTATTATACTATTTTTTCATACATATAAAAAAAAGATATTAAAACAACTCATACTAATTTGGAAAACGATTTTTTATTTTCTAAAAAATTTTGATTTAAGAAAAACCAATTTTGGATTTATTTTGAAAAAATGATTTTTTTTTAAGTGATAAAACGATCTATTATTGATCCATGTTATTATCCCAAATTATTTACTTCTAAAATTTTTATTTTATTTTATTTTATTTATTTTTTATCTCTTATATATATATGTTATATATATATATATATATATATATATATATATTACTTTTATTTTTATTATTTTCTTTTTTTTATTTTTTTTATCATTCTTCTTTTATTATTTTTTAGTATTTACATTTTTTATTAAACTAAACATATCTATCATAAAAAAAAAAAAACCTAATTAAAACCCTAACATTATTATTTATATTTTTTAGGATTATAAATTTCTAATAAAATAAATATCTAAATAAAATAAATAAATAAATACGAAAAAATAAATAAAATAAAATAAATAATAATAAAATAATCAAAAAATCAACTTACTTGGGTACAGGTCGTGGTTCACAAGTCGGGTCAAACTGGGTCAGGTTGGATCTCGACGACTATAGAATGTCCTCGTGGGCGACATTCTGGCATCCGTTTTTGTCGAACAAATGGTGTTTCTGAAGCTTCTGATGACGAGGGACCTAATGGCGGTAGTGGTTTTCTCCAAAATCGCCTCCAGGTGGTGATTTGACACTTAATCGATGGTCACGGTGTGGAACTCTGGCGAGCTTTGAAACCTATGTGTTTTCCCTTTCTTTTTCTCTTATGATCGATGCCCTTACTTCCCCACATCGTACTCTATTTATAGGTATCAAAAATCAAGCTGGATAAGCTCGGATTTCCTCCTATTGGGACGAATCAAATCTTCAATTAAAATCTTTTTTGATTTGGTTTGATTTGTGCAAATCTTCGATTTTATTGCAATTTGATTCTAATTGGATGATGTTTATCTTAATTCAATTAAAGATTTAGTGGATTTATGCAAAAAAATTGCATCAAAATGGTCAGATTTGGATTTTTTGCGGCCGACAACTATTTCTGATGGAGGTTAAAGACAATCACGCACCCAGCGCATGCGCTCCCTCCATCCAATTGCCTGCTAACACATGTCCTGGGCAAATACGAAAAATTGCAAAATGCAGAAATGCCTCCCCTGCGATTCGACCCTGCATCCTTGCACCTCCCGTGCATGCATTAGGCCATGGTCCAAACTAGCTAGGCTAGCCCAATTCTCGATTTAATTCTATGCAAATATTGTTCATATCTGTGGCCATTTTTTATTAATATTATATTATTTTAAAATTCTAAAAATTTTGTAAAAATTATTTAACCCCTTTTATTATTATTTCTACTATTATTTTCCAAAGTTGGGATATTTTTCCTATTTATTTTATTTTTTCAATATTTTCCTTTATTTCTACTAAATAAAAGAAAAAATTAAAAAAATAGAAAAAGTTGTAAATTGACCATTATTAATAATTATGGGCAAAAATGGAGTATTTATAAATGTCATATGAATTCTAAAATTTAATCAACTCCAGTTCATTTCTTAAATTGGTACATCATATCCAATTTTAAGAATTATCCATATCTATTTTATTTTCTTGTTTCTTAAAAACTATAAAACTCCATAAAAACTATCTCTTTGTTTCCTTTGCATTTTCATAAGCTTACTAAATCAATAAAAGTATATTTCTTATTTGTTTAAATCTAGTGGTTTAACTATTCCTAGATTTTATTATTGATTTCTTAGTACTCTTATTAGTCTAGTGATTATTTTTCCTAGACACACCGCCTTATCGGTTTAGAGCATAAAAATCCAGTCTTTAACTTCTTGTGTGATTCAAGAATTTGTGCCTTTGATTATTCCAAGGATTCAGATACATCGATATACCGTATTGTTTTGTCCTTGGTGCAACTGCTATTCCATGAGGTTACCCATCTAGTAGTGTTCTCCTCTAAGCATGCTAGACGTTGGAATTTTGACATACACCTAACCATTATACCAAAAACACCTTGATGATAGGAGTGCCGTCACTTCATAGGAATCTTACAAACACTGTAAAGCTTATGCAGACTGCAAAATCCAAAATTACTTCTTTACTTAAAAGAAGTTGAATGTGTATCCAAGAAGGTGCTTTGAGTTAATAAAAGATTGATGTGGAGGTTTCTACCATTCGAGAAAGGCCAATATAGTGGCAAATGTTCTCAACAAAAAAAAAAAAAAAAAAGGAATAATATAGCTAATATGATCACTTCCCAAAAGCCTTCGATGAAAGAATGAGAAACTTGGGTCTGGAGAGAGTAGTGGCTGGTGTAGCAGCGAGATTGGTGAATTTGAAGTTGCGGCCAACCTTGTTAGATAGAATCAAGGCAATAAAGCTTCAAGATCGTCAATTACTGAACTACAAAGTCGGCATTGAAAATTAGTCTACCTTGAGGCATGGGAGCATGTTGTGTCCTAATAGATCCAAATTTCAAGAAAGAGAGTATGAAGGCAGTAGCTACTGCTCAAGGTGTTCTATACAACCTGAAGGAATAAAGATTTACAAGGACATTCATCATGCCTGAAGCACAGAGCTATGACCCTAAACATGCAACTTCAATGAATCAAAACTCGCTAATATCTTAAAACTCCAAATAACCTACTATATCGCGTGGCGCACAATGTATTTTCTGAAAAGTCTTATCATCTATAAATATCAAGTATAGACTTTTTTAAGTCTCCTATTGAACCATTTTGATAACCTGTGATAAAAGTTCAAAACCAAAAAAAAAAAACCACATGCCCGTCCTATATATCGAAGACTTGCTGTAAAACCTTATTGAAGGCTTGTCAATGACATGTAGGTGCACCAGGTTCCTCCACAGCCTTTTGGCAAAACTACACTTAAATCATACACATATGAACATGCCTTAACGTACATATACGAATTTAACCACACACAACGTTCTTAAGTCTACGCAGATAGTATATTTTTTCCCAAAAGAATTCGCATTAGATCTGAGTTCATTCTCAATAACATCTCTCTTAACAATATCAGCACAAATAACATGTATATGAAATAGTAAATAGCATAACCATGCGGGAAACGAGCAAATCAAATGGCCAAGTCACAATTAAAGCCTGAAATAGGCTATGCCATAGGCAACCAGAAATAATTTAAAGCAACTCTTAAGCATCTAAGATTACAAAGACGCTTCTCAACTCAATTTCTCCTAGATGATGCTGGATTGCATGGCCAGTGGCAATGCTTATGTTCGATATTGGCATCGGTTCCTAGAAATCCCAAGTGGATCCTAACTTGGGTAATGAAATTTGTGAAGCCTAAGGTTATCACATGTGAAGGGCGTAAAACTCCATACCCGGGAATTTCCATGATATCATAAACCCGAGGAATTGTTGACAGGCTCCACTAAGTGTGAAAAGCTGAAGTTAAACTTCATGGCCACAAGAAAGGAAATGGATTTCTAAACTTACTTTCTTAAATTTTTTTTTTTTAATTTACCTTGTATATTAAAATATTATCATGTGTAATCAGTAGTGATATTGTGATAAAGAAAATAATATTATAACAATATTATAAAAATTTTTTAAAATTTTAAATAATTTCAACTATTAATTTATATATTTAGAAAAATTAAGAGAAAGTAATTTTAAAATTCCAAATCTTTAAAAAAAAAAAGGATTGGACCATCTAAAATACTTTATCTAAAATTTCAAGATCATTAATAGTTGAAATTAAAAATATATATATGATATTATGATATTGTCATAAATGCTTTAAAAATCTAAATATTCTCGATTATTATAATTAAAATAAAGTATTTTAATAGTTCCATTTCTATAAAAAAAAAAAATGGAGAAGCATCCCATTCCTGATATCCATGAGTTATACGAGAACAAATGTACCTATACGTGTCCAAAAAACCATGACTGGTGATCGAGATCTTTAATATAACATGAGTCCTTTTTTTTTTATGGCATGTCATGTAATAAATGTGATGACCAGTAAAACGTTGACTTGTGGTTAGTAACAACAAAAACATCACTGTTCTCGCATAGCAATCAATATGAATTCCATGATCGATTGTCACACCATCAATACCAAAGAAAACATCTCGTGGCCATTTCAGTACCCTTAGCATTATTGAGTTAGAACAAGCGAAGCATTTATAAATTAACTAAGACTACAAAATCCAGAAGCCATCGCTCACCATCAACCATTCACATCCTACAACCCTATCAATACAAACTAATATCAAGCCAAGAACGGTTAAGTTTAACTTGTGCGAACTCCCTCGTCAGTCGGAAACAACGAGGGTAGACACTTAAGCGAGCACCGCAGTGACCAAACAAATCTGGATTCCACGTCTCTCGTCCACTATCTACTATATATGGATTTCGGCCTTGGGTTTCCAAGCATTTATCAAGTCCATAAAGCCAATGGTGACAATAAGATGTACTATACACAGATATCCCTAACATGCAATAGATATTATTTTTTATGCAAGTATTCTAAAGTATTAAAGAAGAGAAGAAAAATTATCATACATAAAAGTTTTAAAGTATTCAAGAAGAAAAATCATCGTATACCTATTACGATCCCAGCAGTTGACCTCGCTTATAAAAGGCTTTCAAGGCCTCTTTTACCAAATATCAATAGTTTCTCAATAAAATTTTGATGATTATAGAACATATAAGAACAAATAATAAGTTTTTCTGCAGTAAATATTATTCATGAGCATAATTGAAATGTTTTGTAAAAAGAATGATCGAAAAAAAATTAGAAGAAGATTAAGTAAAACAATACTAGAAGGTAAATCGGAAAATAATACTGGAAAGTAAATTGAATATCAAAAAGCAATTTGGAAAGCATATTAATACTTGAAAGAATAGATAATCGAAAGAGTAAACAATAGCTCCAAAGTAACAATTCTGGCACAAGAAATAAAAGAGATATTTCCAAATGAGACATTCTTTATAAGTACAAGTCAAGAACCCATTAAATATTTGGGTAATCTATTTTATCCATTCCACATAAGTAGGAATATACTTTTAAGACTATTTTAAGAAAGAAATCATGCAAATAAATGATGAAATGATTGGATTGGAGATGCAAAATTGAAGAAATTATGGAAAGGAATTAAGGCACAATAAGATTAATATGGAATATCATAATTCAAGTTGACAACTTTACTTCTTCTTTTTTTTGTCATCTATGGAACATTGATAAGTAAGCCATAAATGGGTCAACATGATTAAAAAACAAAAAAGTATTAAGAATTATATTTTATTTCTCACAACCGTAAAGATTATAGTTTGTTTTCTTTATAGTTTTGTGATTTACTTGAGATGAAGCTAATGGATACAGAGCAAAGAAGAGTTTGTAAAATCACTATATATAGACTATAGAGTGGCTAATTGTTGTAACACTCTTTGATTAAACTTTTGATATTGCGGAATGCTTCAATAAAGATAACTAATATCCTAACATATGGAAGCTAGAAGAATGAATTGACGCACAAGGTAGAATCATTATATATTGCTACCTGATTTTCTAATCCCTTACTATTTTATTTTCATTGTTAAAGTTTGAGCATTATCTATATTGGTTTGTTATTCCACTACATAATCAGACTTAATTTAATTAATATCCATTGAGTAGTAATCAAGGAGATTTTTCAAATCTTACTTTGTAAAAGATTTCAAATTTTAAAGTAATCAATTCACCCCCTCTTGATTACTTACCGGGACTGATAATAAAGGATTCTAGTTCATCGAGTTCTAGATAGTGATATTATTGGTTGAGTTCTCCACTTATATTCTACTGACTTAAGCATCGAAATGCACGGGCTAAAGCCACCTTTGGTGATCTCTTAGCTTGTGTTTGCTCTTTTATAAACCACTTCTTAAACCAATTTAGGTTTCTTGTGAATGCAAGAGAATTTTTACCAACAACATTATCCATACTAATTTATTAGTCCATCAATAAATACAGAATAAATATGAACCAATAGTGAGTCACTTCAACTCATACAAAGTTCTCTTGTAACATACTAAAAATGGGTAATAAACCACTGACCACTCCATTAACAAACAAAAAGGTACTCATTTTGTGGCATTCCTAAAGCATAACCAACACTTGGACTTGAGTGAGAACCCAAGAACTTGAGGAAGAGATGAGTTTTGGCCTCTTGAAGATTACAAAAGCCTTATGAAAAGGTTAAATGGTGATGCTACAGTAGGAAGCTTTGGTATTGATGATCAAGAATAAATATTTATTGTTGCTAATTTTCTATCTATAATATATCATGATCAATCACATGCACACATTTAATTTGATGGAATAAATTTTTATAATTAAATATTAATTTATTATCTATATATGTATATGTGATTGATCGAGATACATTAAAGATAGGAAATTGAGGATAGTGAATATTTATCTTATCATTACCAATGCTCTTTGTGTTTCCACATTAAATCTATGCATCAATATTTTTCCCTCATCTCTTTATTTCTATTTATATCAAAAAAAAAAAAAGTACAATCCAAGCAAAGCAATGTTTAATTTTTAAAACCACAAGAATTTTTTTTTCCTTTCTTTCTTGGCCAAAAATGCTAAGACCTTACTTGATTGATATTTAAATAGTAATCACTAGTTGTCAAGCCCAAATTCTTCCTTTTTTCCTTAATTTAACTTATATTAAGCCCAACCCACTTGATATAAGCCACTTAACAAAATTAAAAAAAAAAAATTAAAACAACATTTTGAAAGACTGGAATCGCCACCCAACTGAAGTCAAGATAAATGGAAAATTATAATCAAATGGGTAGATTGATCCTAATTTCAACCACTAATCTACACAAAAATCTTTTTTATATAAAAATGTTTTTTTAAATCAGAAAAAATTGAATTCGGGGACTATCTTATATAAAATCTTTCAGTTTCCATATAAGAATTTTCTAAAATGAAAAAAAAGTCATATTAAAAAATCCTTTCCCTTTTTATTTCCTCTAAAAATGATTAACAAGTATGTAAAAAGATATTCATGAAAAAAATAATCAAAATAAGTAAACAAATATACCTTTTCCATATCTCCTTGCAAAGCTAAAAGAATTTGTTAGGTTTTTACCCAAAAAAATATATAAATAAATAAATTGACTAGAAGAACTTTTCATATTTTCTTGTAAGAAAAAAAATAATACTAAAAAATAAATAAATTGAAAAAGAAATTAAAGAAAGCACTACAACTAGATTAACTAGAAAAAAAATTCTTTAATATAATTTCCTGCAAAAGAAAATAAATTAGTAATATGAAAAAAAAATTAGAAAAAAAAATGTTTTTTAATCTTTACTTCTTTTTAGTTTTTATTAGTTTTGGGGGAAAATAATATTTTTATTTTTTATGATTGTCCCAAAGGTACCTATGTATCCGCTAACTGAAATCAAACTGTCATAATTTCTCTTTTTTATAAAACTTCAATATATTGATTCATTTTATTTAAGAAAAATGTTCCACTTTATTTTATCAATTAATTTGTTATTTTTAATGAAAAAATATGAAACCCTAATTTAATGTCCCTTATTTGGAAATTTCTAAAGGGAAACCTTACTTTTGAGGAAAAGACCCATTAGTGATTTTTATTCAAAAAAAATCCTATGTGGCAAAAATTATCTTAAAGAAAAAAATTGATAATAAAGTAAACTTGTTATGTTTGTTAAGAACATGTTAGTGCTAATAAAAAAAACGATAACATGAATGAGACAAATTCATGAAATTTTTTGTCTTTTAGAATTTCTTTTATTTTTATACATTGGTAACATGTGACATGGAAAATATAACAAGAATATATTATTAAAACCTAATAAAATAACATGTATATTAATAATGATAAAAGAAAGAAAAAAGTTACCTTTAGAACACAAGGGCAATTGTTGCGAATGGCGCTCTAATGAGTGGTAGCTAGCATTGAAGGGTCGGAAAGCCTTTTAGTAGCATGGGCAGGTGAATCCCTTAAACAATTTTGTGATTTGAATTATGGAACTTCACCAATTTGTCTTGAACCAAAGCTTGAAGAACACATGAACCCTAACTTTTCTTTTGATTCAAATTGGAACAATCCACACAATGTTGAAGGCAATTAAACACTAGGATTTGATATTCTAGCAATGAGGGATAACCTAGTGTAAATGGTTTACTTCGATTTTCTCTTGTTAGAGGGAATTTACAAGAGAGAGAAAGTGGGTAGTGTGATCACATGGCTAGAGAGAGAGTGGAGTGATTTGGTGAGCTTGTTGTGTTATTGGTCTACAATGCCCCTTTGAATTGACACCTAAGACTCTTATTTATACTAACATGTGATCAATTGTATTTGAGGAAACCACATATTGCATTAAGATCGAATCTTTTTGCTAAACGGGTATTTGCGACTCTTGAATATTCTTTTGGCCAAATTTATCACGGTTTTGTGGAAATTTTTCAAAATTGAAGATACAAATATATTCTATAAGATTTACTTGACTAATTTATGTGTTTAATTTGTGATTTGCAAGTCAATTCGGCCTATAATATTCACTTAAAAATCAGATATAATGTGTATATTTCTTTTTTTTTTCCAATTTCATGTTTATTTTATGACACTTTCCTTTATTATAAAATTCATATTTAGAGTGCAATGGATAATACTCCATGTGCATATTTAATTTCCACTTTTTATTTAATTTAGCCAAGAAATGAGTTTAATTAGGTTTAAAAAAGGGAGGACCGAATTGAGGAAGAAGATGCAGTCACGTGGTCACATACACATGTAATACATGTGCCCACTTTAAATTAAAATAGGGGTGCAAAACATGCCTAGATGAGATCAAACTTGTGACCCTTTGGACTTTAAACATGCATCCGACCAATTGAGCTATAGCCAGTTTCTTGTGATGTATTGCAACAAATCTTATTTAATCTATTTTAGGCTAACTATATTGGAAGGCCTGATTATTTTTAGGCCTAAATAAATAATAATAAATAAATTTAGGATTTAAAAAAAATTCAATGGAGCAAAAATAAAGTGTCTACAGCCGCCTTACTTGTGGTGAGGTTTGATGAAAACTTTACCATAAAGATAAAAGAGATCACTGCCCATTTTTGCTTGTCATGAGACTGAATCATGTGAATTCGAGTGCAAGAATGTGCCAACTACTAATGAGACTAGGCTTAGAAAAGTATTATAGATTATCTAAATTACCAGCTACTATAAAGTTAGGGCTTGAAAAAAGGGGCAAGGTGATGGACTTAAACATCGAAGGGTGCCAAATACTGACGAATTTAGGCTTAAGGAGTCAAGTGACCTAAATGGACCTAGACATCAAAGTGTACTAGCTACTGATGAGATTAAGCTTAAGGGGCCAAATAACCTAAACAAACTTAGACATCAAAGAGCACCAGTTACTAATGGGACTAGGCTTAAGAAAAGGGGCCAGGTAACTTAAATGAACCTAGACATTGAAGGTGCTAGATATTGACAAGTTTTAAGCTTAAAGGGCCATGTAACCTAAACAGACCTGGACATCGAAGGGTGCTAACTACTAATAAGGCTAGGCTTGAAAAGGGTTCTAAACGTCAAAGAGTACCAGGTACTAATGAGACTGGACTTAAAAGGGGGGCTAGATAACCTTAGCTGGTCTGGAAATCTAAAAGTGGCAGCTACTAATGAGACTAGACTTAAGAGGGAATTAGATAGCCTTAGCAAGCCTAAACATCTAAGGGTGCCAACTACTTACAAGACTAGACTTAAGAGGGAGCCAGATAACTTAAATGGTCCTAGACATCAAAGGGTGCTAACTACTAACGAGATTGGGCTTGAAAAGGGCTAGACAACCTTAATAGGTCTGAACATCTAAGGGGGCTAGCCACTGACGAGACTAGACTTAAGAGAGGAACCAAACAACCTTAGCGAGTCTGGACATCTAAAAGTGCTAGCTAGTAATGAAATTGGACTTAAAAGGAGGCCAAACAACCTTAGCAGGTCTGAACATCTAACGGTGTCAACTACTGACAAGACTGAACTTAAGGGAATCAAATAATCAAAACCAAATCTAGTCAATCTAAAGGAATCGCACTTAATAAGTAGGCAATCAAAGTCACAGTGGATTGGATAGATCTTTAATAAGCAAGCTATTTAAGGAAAAAAATATGTTGTGATGAGTAGGCTATTTGATGAAAGGGTTGTAAGATAGCACTCTATTGATTAAGCTATCTAAAGGGGTAGAAATATGACTTAAGCTTTAAAGGTGCTAAGGATGGATAAACCTAGACTTAATTGATTAAGATAACCAATTGCTTAATAATTGATTTTGACTAAGTGAGTTTAATGAATTTCTAAAGCTCTTTTGGGGTTTAAGGCCTCGAAGAGCTCTTAAGGGAAGAAAAACTTTTAAAAACTCTCATTTTTTATAAGTTAGGTCGAAGCCTTTATTACAAAACTAGAAGAATTTTTTTCTCTTCAATTACTAACAAGTAAAAGAACCCTACAAGCTTTGAAGATCGCTAATAAGTAGAGAGCTTGTCCCATTGCTTAATAGTCACTAGCTTTATATCAATATTATCCTAAATCTTAAGCTTACACTTAGGGGATTGTGCTAATCAAGCCTAACTAGCATCTTATCTTGTACCCTTTATGTACGGGAAATTCTCTTGTTGAATCTCTAAATTTTCTAAAGGCTTTACCTTGATTTGTTTGATCTACTCTTCTTGAAAGCCTTCAATGTTAAAGGACCTTGGTATCAACTTAGGGGCAAATGACCTCTCATGGGGAAACATTCATGGTTGGTGTTTAAATTTAAGATTTCCATAATTTTTCTACTTAAGAATAGGTATCCCACTTTTGAAATTGTTTAGTCTAAAAGGGCTTCCTCACTCTCACAAGGTTTAGATTCACTCTCCACCTTGATTCCAAAAATTATGATCTATCTTATAAGTGATACATCTTGGTCAATCAACTAGGTCTTTCATGAGTTATAGCATAAGCTTTAGGTCATCAGCTTGTAATACAAGATATAATGTGTATAGGCTAATTTTGAGAGAATTAATCTTCATTTTAACCTAGGTTTACAAGTCAATAATTGTAAGAAAAACTAAAATAGGCTTACCTCAGTTCCATGAGTAACTTTTACCTAAGATAATTTAATTCCTTTAATCAAAAGAGTCTCTTGAAGGTGGTTTTATAGGTGGTCCCATGATTTAGGCATGGACTTTGGGCTTTGGTTCTTGATCACTAGGATTAATTACCTTAATTACTTGCTTGTTGGCTCTATTTCTTTCTTCAGCTACACCTTTTTTTTTTTGTTTCTCTCTCTCTCTCTTCCTCACTCTTTATCTTTTTCTTTCATCTTCTCTCTTTTTTTTTTCTTCCTTCTTTTTTTCTTCTTCTTGCAAGCTTCTAATGGAAGTGGTGATCATTTCTTCATTCTCTCCTTCTGAATGGTTTATAGCTCAAAGCATGTATGGCTTCTATAATAGGGGCTTTTCTTCATATCAAAGGAAATATACTATCAATGGCAATAATTACTCATGAATTGATGCAACTAAGGCAAGCACAAAATAGTTTATCCTTTCCTTTTGATTGTAATCCTTACTTCCTAATTGCGAGTGATTCTTAATAGGGTTAGTTTTGTAAATACTTCTTAAGAAAGTTCAAAGGAATTTGCAAAGGGTGGATGTCTTTAGAGAAACGAATGTCTACCATCATTCAACCCGTTATCAAGTTCAAGATAGACTTCATTTAAGGAATGCATTGCATCTCCTCACATTGATGTCACTCAAGTGTTTAGGGTTAGTGTTTAGGAATTAATTTGCCTCTTTTCATCCTAAACCTCTTCAAATAATGGGATACCTTTCCTTAGGGAGAAAATTATGATTGTTGATCTTTAATCTCTTGTATTCAATTAAACTTAACTTTTGCTCCATCCATGCTGACTTGCTCCGAACCCAACTAGTTAAGCTAGCCCATTAATTGCCCACTCATATTGGTCTGTTTTTCAATCTTAGAAATGTGCCCACTATTGAGATTGGCCCACTAACTTGGTCAAATGATTGATCTAAACCCAGTCTAGTGAGCTAAACGTGATCAACTTACTTGCAATAGTTGCCCTAAACACGTTTAAGTTGTTTCTCTACATGCCCTAATAGTGATGAGCCAAGGTCAAGCTCAAAAGTATGTCCCCATTATCTTCACCGAACCACTTGCCCCTTTAGTTCAAGTTTACTGGATTTTAATTGATCTCATTAGGCTCTCTAAACTATAGAGGAGACAAAATAGAATTATTATTATTATTATTATGGCTTTATGGAGTGGATAGGTATTATGTATGTGTTCACTAAGGTTTGGGGTGGGTGGGTAGGCCCGATGTGTCTTTGGTCTTTAAAAAAGGTTAAGTCTTGAGCTTGTTGGGTCTTTTTGCTAGGTCAAAGGTTATGTTTGGGTTTAGGCTTCCTTGGTGGATTAGGCATTGAGTTTGGTCTAGAAATGAGTGGATGGATTTGTCTCCACTATTCTCAAGAGTTATTCTTACCAACTCCTTTAAATAAGTACCTCTTTATGATGGGCTTTCCCTTCACCCCTTATATTGGATTTCGACCGAGGTATTCTAATCTTGAAGTGTGATTTACTTTGAACTTCTTAGATCTAGAGTGAGAGACTATAGGCTTTGGGTTGGGCTACTCCGCTTAAAAGAAATTTTTTAAAGCCCTTTGAGAACTTCAACTTGTTAGCAAAATCTCTCTCTCTCTTTAAATTTTTCTAATTTTTTTAAAAGCATTTTTTAGTTTTTTTTTCAAAGGAACTCTTTCTTTATTTCAAATTTTCTATTTAAAAAAAAAAAAGAAAAAAGCTTCTATTCTTTAAAAAAGGTGATTAAACCTGATACAAGGGAGATAATCTATATGATGACAAATTCTATTACAAAGTCCACACTATGAGAAAATTCTAAAAAGTGACGACATGGTTGATAACTTACATGTGACAATTTATGAATTGTTATTACAAAGGTGATAGACTATTCACAGTGTTACAAAGGTGATAAAGTAACATCTCACAATATACGATATGATAGAAACATGGCACACTATAAAAAATTAAAAGCTAATGTCTATTGACAACCTAATGGAAGAGGATTATTTACAACCTATGGGAATAGGTGAATTTTTTATTTTTGTACCTTTTTTAAATTTCTAACACACTAAAGTTTCATGGTTTATAGAAATTTCTATTTTATAGATAAAGCTAGTAATTATGACACTCTCTGATAAGAAATTATTTATAGGTTGACACATTTAATGGAAACTTATTCGAAAAGAGTTTTTATTACAAAGGTGATTGATTCAATAACGGGTGGCAACTTACAAAAGGTGATAAGTTATTAAAATGTGACTATATTGATAATCTAAAGGGAGAAGGTTATTTAATATTTACAACCTATGGAATGAATTTTTTTTCTTTCAGTTTTTGACAATTTTATAGCACCATTTATAAAAAAAGTTATTTACAAATTTATTCAATGTTAAACCCTATTGGAAAGATTTTACTATAAAACTATAGGATTTTATTACAATGTTGACAATTTGTTAGATTACAATTGCCTACAGGGTTAATAACAAAAGGGTACAAATATTTATAAGGTTGATCCCAAATATTTATAGAAAGGATGCTGGGTTAATTTAATATTGATAATTACTTACATGTTAGAGCATTTGTTATTTACAAGGTTAGAATTTAAAGATTATTGATAATTTAAAATTTTTTATTCTTATAGAGCTGATAATCTAAAAATTAAAAATATTTAGAAAGAAGTAGTTCAAGACAAACAATTATTTTCCAAGATAACGAGTTTAAGGTGACAATTATTATAACATAATTATTTACAAGTTTCATTTTTCATTTTTCTTTTCTTTTTATTTTGCTGAAAAACAATAATATAAACATACATAAGTGGGAAATAAATTAACAAACAAGTAAATTATAACAAAATAAAAACACACAGATGCAAAGGTTGACAATTGAATAATAGTGCAATAATTTTATTGAATTGTAACTTTATTATTATCTCACTATTATTTGAACCTAAGTTTTTTTTTAACATAAAAAAGAATTTACAACATGTTATAACATATTGAGATATTAATGAAAATACAACTCTTAATTATTACTACATTTTTTTTTTTACAATATGCCACACTATTTTTCACTTGCTAGTGTATGATCATAAATGCAATTTGGTGAGCTCTATATGTCCTCAAGCTTTAAAGCCTCACACATTTTCAAAGAAATGGTTCCCAAGCCATATTAAAGCAAGAGTAGGGCAGCCTAATCACCAACAAAAGATAGTAACACCACAACTCCCAAGTGGTTACACAATGGCCCCCCATCTAGATTCTTAAGATGGTCTAGTCTCGACCATATCTAACACACAATATTTTCAAAAATTAAAAGTCTACAAAAAAAAAAAAAGCACATTAGGCCTTTCACTATTTTTCTTTTCTTTTCCTGCATCATGAAAACCTAGTTAGTATGAGTGTATGACTATTTATAAATAAGAACAATATATTGACAAGAAAGGAAATTTGAAAAAGGGAAAGAATTTAAGAATAAAAGCCTCTCTTCCTTTCTTATTAATTTTGAAAATCCTTATACGGCTAGCCCACTTATGTCCCCAACGAAGTCGTCAATCTATCAAGCCTGAATTTTTCCTTTTTTTCCTTAATTTGACTTATATTAAGCCCAACCTACTTGATATAAGCCATTCAACAAAATTAAAGAAAATTAAAAAAATTTAAAAAAAAAACTTTTTGAAAGACTAGAGTCGCCACTCAACTAAAGTCCGGGAAAAATGGAAAATTAGGATCAAATGAGTGGATTAATCCTAATTTTAGCCACTAGTATGCACAAAAACCTTTTTTATATAAAAAGATTTTTTTTAACCGAAGAAAATTAGGTTTGGGGACTATCTTATTTAAAGACTTTCGGTTTCCATATAAGAAATTTCAAAAATGAAAAAAGGCTTTTTCATATAAGAAAATTTCTTTGCCCTTTTATTTCCTTTAAAAATGTTTAACAAGTATGTAAAAAGATATTCATGAAGAAAATAATCAAAATAAGTAAAAAAATATACCTTTTTCACATTTGCTTGCAAAGCTAAAAGAATTTGTTAGGTTTTTACCCCAAAAAAATATAAATAAAAGAAAAAATTAATTAGAAGAACTTTTCATATTTTCTTGCAAGAGAAAAAAAAAAGTTAATACTAAAAAATTAAATAAATAAATAAATTGAAAAAGAAAGTAAAGCAAGCACTATAACTAGATTAACTAAAAAAAAATATCTTTAATACAATTTCCCGCAAAAGAAAAGAAATTAGTAATATGACAAAAAAAAAGAAAAAATTTTAATTTTTACTTCTTTTTAGTTTTTATTGGTTTTGAGGAAAAATATTTTTTTTATTTTTTATGATCGTCCCAAAGGTATCTACGTATTTGCTAGTCGAAATTAAACTACTGTAATTTCTCTTTTTTATAAAACTTTAATCTATTAGTTCATTTTATTTAAGAAAAACATTTCACTTTATGTTATTAACCAATTTGTTATTTTTAATGAAAAATATCTAAAACCCTAATTTAATGTCACTTATTTGGAAAATTCTAAAGGGAAACCTACTTTTGAGGAAAATACCCATTAACGATTTTTATGCAAAAAAAAATTCCTATGTGGCAAAAATTATCTTTAAAGAAAAAAATTTGATAATAAAGTAAACCTATTCTATTTGTCAAGAAGAACATGTTAGTGCTAATAATAAGATGATAACATGAATGAGATAAATTCATGAAATTTTTTGTCTTTTCGAATTTCTTTTATTTTTATACATCAGTAACATGTAACATGGAAAATATAACAAGCATATATTATTAAAACCTAATAAAATAAAATGTCTATTAATAATGATAAAAAATAATAAAAATAAAATAAAATAAAAAACTTACCTTTACCACACAAGGGTGGTGGTCAACGGATGGTGCTCCAATGAGTGGCAGCTAGCATTGGAGGGTAGGAAAGCCTTCGATAGCATGGGGAAGTGAACCCCTTAAACAATTTTACAATTTGATTGTGGAACTTCACCAATTTGTCTTGAATCGAAGCTTGAAGAACACATGAACCCTAGCTTTTCTTTTGAATCGAATTGGAGCAATCCACATAATGTTGAAGGCAATTAAACACTATGATTTGATATTCTAGCAATGAGGGATGACCTAGTGTAAATGGTTTGCTTCAATTTTCTCTTATTCAAGAGAATTTCGAAGAAAGAGAAAGTGGGTAGTGTGGTCACGTGGGTAGAGAGAGAGTGGAGTGATTTGGTGAGATTCTTGTGCTATTAGTTTGTAATGCCTCTTTGAATTGATACCTAAGACTCTTATTTATAGTAATTTGTGATCAATTGTATTTATGGAAATCACATATTGTACTAAGATCAAATCTTTTTGCTAAATGGTTATTTGTGGCTCTTGAATTTTTTTTTTTTTGCCAACTTTATCACAATTTTTGTGAAAATTTTTCAAAATTGAAGATGCAAATATGTTCTATATGCTTTACTTAACTAATCTATATGTTTGATTCGTGGTTTACAAGTTAAATTTAGCCTATAATATTCATTGAAAAATCGAATATAATATGTGTATATTTCATTTTTTTTAATTTTCATGTTTATTTTTAGGACACTTTTCTTTATTATAAAACTCAAATTAAGAGTGCAATTGATAGTATTATAAGTATATACTGATTTCCACTTTTTTTTTAATTTAATTTGGCCAACAAATGAGTTTAATTGGGTCTAAAATGAAAGAGGATAGATTTTTTCTTCTTTCCTTTTCAGTACTAATATGAAAAGATGAGCGTGATCAAGTGCAGGCACTGCTCTCTCATGCAGTATGCTCCGCTTGCGTCAATAAATGGTGCAAGCGCACTAACAGATCAAACCTGTGACTGTCTAGGCTTCAAACATGTATCCAACCAACTTTCTTATCATGTATTGTAACAAATCTTACTTAATCTCATTTTGTTAAAAGACCTAATTATTTTTAAGCCTAAAATAAATAAATAAATAAATAAAATGAAAATAAATTTAGGATTTAAAAAAAATTAATGAAGCAAAAATAAAGTGTCTATACTAGCATTATTTGGCCAAAAAAATAAAAAAATCACTGGTATTAAATCTAAACAAGCCCCCCGACGCGCGACTAATTGGTCAAAAGCCGTAACGAACGAATCTGTATCTTTAATATCCATTTCCCTTTTCTTCCTCTTACGACTGAATTTTAATGTAAAACACAAAAGTTTTTACGTCTGTAAATTTACAAATATAATTAATTAAATTAACTGATGATCTCATGCAACTACATAATTTGTTGATCGTCTCTCATAACACTGTACTGTTTCTTAATATACTCACATTATAGCTAATCTGCATTGCATCACCCAATAATAATAATAATAATAATAAAAAGGTGGTATCACATTAAATCAATTGGAGAGAAAACAATTCTATTATTCATCTCTTGTCTTTCATCATCATTGTCTATAAGAAAATCCCAACAATGAAGGATGTTTATACAAGTAAGGAAAAATATAAATCCAATTTAACAGTAAAATGATATACTTTTTTTAATGGGAAATTAATAAGATCCAATATCCTAGAATTAATTAAAACAAAATCCAATAATAAGTCCTATTTTAATCTAACATAAGAAGCAACAACAAAATAGAATCATATCTAGCCTTGGATAGATAGAATTAAATAAAACCTATGCAAGGGATTTGACTCCTTTCCTACACCATTTAAAGTAATCAAGGTTCCAACCAGACAAGCAGACCAATTGTTTGAGCCCTAATACTATTTGTCTGTCTCGAATCAAGTTGGCCCTCTTGTATAGAACAGTAGCCCAACTGTATCCTCTTTCTGGGCCATAAGCCCAATTGTATACTATACTTCTAGCCCAATGCATCAAAAGTATGCTTTCTTCTTCTTCCTTGGACAGGTACGATGAACTGGCTGCTGTATTCGAGTTATTCAGTGGGGGGAAAAAAGCCATCACTTATTACTGATCGATTCTGTTCTTTATAAATAGTGGTTATATTCTTATTTTATTTGAGTTAGCCAAGCAAACATGAAATTAAAAATTGTCACATCTAACATACTCATTAATTAAAAATGTCGAGTAACCAAATATAACATAACACTAACAATCGAACGGTCGATATTGAATGAAATTTAACAATGGAAAACTTGACATGTAACATTATAAGAACTACATCATACTATATCTTAAGTAATTATCTTTCGGATTTCTCTCTGAGACTTGATATATGAAAATATATGCAAACAAGTGCATGCTGTGCGGGCTGAATACATATGTTGTTAATGAAAAGTTGGGAAATGAATGGATCCGATTTAACAGAATCTACATAAATTGGAACACCGTGCTTGGTATATTTAAGAAGATTAAAAATGGCAAAAAATGAGTGGAAAGGAAATAAAAAAGAAATGTGGTGTTTGGATTCATAAAATGAAAATAGAAAAAAAATGTGGTATTAAAAGATCAAAATATCCTAGCTTTATTAATTTAATCTTGTTTTTAATGGTATTTTCATAATTGTCCTTCACTCCTATTGATTTCCACCCATTTTTCTCTATTTTTAAAGAGAAAATTAATGACTTTAAAAGTGAAAATATTTCCATTGATTTTTTTTTTTCTATTTTTATCATCTTCTACTCTTATTTTACCTAATTTCTATTAATTTCCTTTCATATCCAAGGTTTGTTTTTTTTTTTTTTTTGGGCATATTTCGTCAATTCCAAACACAGTGGAAGTGTTCCAATGAGAATATTTGGAGACGTCTTTTTCAGATTCTTCTTTACAATAATACCACTACGGTAGAAAAAATTAATCGATGCGTGTTTTACAAAAAAAAAAACTTGAGCAGCAATCTTTTTAGTGATTAAGACAATTCATCAATCATCACTTGCTTTTTCTGAAAAGAAAATGGTTGAGTGGCCAAAAGCAAATGATAAGTTCCAAACTCTAGTAATTCGCATTTTGACTCCGGTTAGTGCATCGCATCTGGTTGAAACATCTCAAATTATTTTTCGTTTCTTTTTTATTTATATCTATTATGAATTTGATATATAGCGATATGATGATCCAATTTCAAACCTAATATTTGGGTACGTTGATTCTTGCATATTATTATAATTATGGTAAACATTGTGAGAAATGGATCACGAATTTCTTACTAAAAATATATTTTATTTAGTAGGGGAAAATACTTTTTTCTGTTTTTATTCTTTTTTTTTTCAAAATAAAATAAAATAAAATATAAATAAATCCAACTTCTTATAAATTTATTAGGTACCTTATTTTGTAAAGAGGGTATATATAATACTTGAGAAATAAATAGAGAAAATAAAATAAAAAGATAGTAGTAAGCAAAATAATAAAGGTTTTAATGATGACACAGTTTGGACTTCTACGAGGGAGTTATATATACAACAAAAGAAATTCTATCTTTCCCTTTCTTTTCTTTTTTTTTTAGTTACTCAATCTCTTACAATAAAAACCTCCCCATCTCTCTCTAATAAGAAAACCTTAATCTACTAACACATACTGCTAAGCCATACCTTTTGACACAAATCCGCAAGATAAATACTCAAATCGATTAACTTATCGGTATGCCTTCTCATTCCAATGGGTTTTGATTTTTGTTTGGGGGTTTTGGTAAAAAATCGTCATAAGACTCTTAAAGGTTTTGAGCATAATTGTTATTGTTAGAATGATCTAAGAAGGTGATAAATTGTAAATTATATAAGTATTTTTCATTTTTTGGTGCTTAGATCGTTGGAAAATGAGATGCTGTAGGAGAAAAATTAGGGTTTTGTATGTTTTTAGGGAAATAGGGGTTATCATAGGCAAGACCACAACCATGTTCTTTCAAAACACACAACATACTCTAAAATATGACTCAAGATGTTCATGGCCATAAACATGCCCTTGATCCTACACGTGAGCCTAGTTTGTGCTTATGAACCTGACTATAAATTTATCCATGAACCTCACTACTTACTCAAGATAGCTTTTTCTTACATCTTTTGTCTTTCAATGTTTTCCCAATGCTTTTCATAACTACTCTAAAATAATTATATGTTAGATTATTACTAGTTAAAGTTCTAAAATTACTTATCCGTGTAATTCTTGATCAAATATCCAATTAAGCAAAATCTGTTATAGAACATACAGCACAACTCCGGGTACATGTTTACCTTAGTTACTACATGTGCTTGATCTCTTGGAATGATAAGCAAATTTAACCCATATTGAACCTAATTTTGTATGTTACTTATGTGTGGCTAGGTTTAGGGATTGAAGATGGTAGATCCCTAAAAGACACCCCGATAATTGGTATATGACATTACCCCTAGTGTGCTAAAATGATTTGAGGTAGATTTTAAAAGTATTAGGGTTAGATGTGATAATTCCTAACATCGTCCCAAAGTTGGGGTTGGAGATACAGTTCCTAACCTAAAACATAAATATGTATGTATATATATATATATATTATATAGTGTAGCAAGACCCTATATATCCCTATGTTGCTTGCTAGACTAAATTGAAGATAAATATTTTGATGATTTGTGATTTATCTATTACATTACATGTGTGAATTGTGATTGTTGTAGCATGCGCATATCTATGCGGTACTCACATACTAGGCTTAGGTACACCCTTTAATTTTTATTTTTATTTTTTAGCTACAAAAATTATATAATGAATATGTTAACTATGATGATTCATGGGATGTTTATTACTATTACCTAGATGGGGAGATTGTAGATTAATCCTATGTTCTTAGTGGTTCTAGTTGATTTGTTATATGGAGAGATTTCGGCAAGCCTAGTGAGTTCTTTTTAAGTAATTTGATGGTTTTAGTAGTAGTTAGATTATGGTTTACTTTTAATTGTAATTATGATTGAAATGACTCGCTTGTAAGTTATTCATTTTTTTTTTTATTTGGAGTTGCTATGATTAAATTTAAGGTTGAAGTTAAATAGGTTTGAAGTTTGTAAATGCGGAGTTGAACCTTTGCATGCCAATAGATAGTAGTAACACGTGACAAATTATAGCATTCCAAGTTTTGTGACCTTATAGTATATATATATATATATATTTATTTTTTGGTGTCTTATTATAAAAAACACACGATTTAAAAAAGATGCTAGAGCGATAAGAAAGCAAGGAATCAAAATGCTCTCTTGCTATTTTTCACATCCTTTTAGTTTAGGTAATTATAAACAACACTAACATGATATTAGGGGTTTTAATAAGATAAACTTACTCACAAACTACTCAAGTTCGGCTTGATATTTACTCAAGCTACTCAAGTAGTTTACCGAGTTGAATTCAAGTTTTATTATATTCAATTAGTTTAGAAGCCTAATCAAACTTGAATAGAAGTTAAATGCTAGTTGAATTCGAATCAAATTTAAATATCAATGTTATTTAATTAAATTAATAATGTTTTGTTTTTCAAACTATCAAGTTGAGATAAGCTTAATTAAGTCAAACTCGAACTTATTAAGTACCACTTTGAATCAAGCTTAAACTTATAATTCCAAGCTCAATCAAGCTTGAACTTGAGTTTGAGCTTTGAAATTTTAGCACTATATCTCCTAGAGAATAGTTTTCCAAAACTATATACTATATATGTAAAGTTGAATAATCAATTATGACTTGGTAATATAGATTTATATAACAATCATACTTTAGTTTTCTATTTTTAAATATTTATTTTTTAAGCACATATATTACGAATCTATAACCTACTAGTTTGATTAGATGACACAGGAGGAAGAAGCATTAAGCACTTGACATAATTAGATCTACCATATAGCAGTTGCTCTCATAATGCTAAGGTAATTAATAACTGTGCTATCACTTTGAATCTTGATAATAGCCACTGACTTCAAAACCAACTTTTTCGAAAGGAAACGAGATAGGTCAGACCTTATGTGGCTGGAATCTAAGGAGGCCGAACAAGTTAGCCATATCTTATGAAGGTTAGTACTATTAAGCTCATACAGACAGAAGTTTTTTGTAATTTATTTTGGGGGTAATTGTGATCATATTAATTCAAGGAGTCAGCTGGACAAAAAACCAAAAAAAAAAATTCAAGAAGTCAGCACGAAAGCATACAGTTAGGTATCACTCTTATCACTTGCTTTCCTCTTTCCTAGGACCCTGGATCATATGTCTTCGTCTAAAGGGGAAAAAACCATAAGCAATTAGAAAAAAAAAAATGGATTCTCCTTAAAGAAAGAAGAAAATCAGAAAATATTAGTTATCATCCCTTTGGCAAGATGTACATTCACAATGCATGTATTTAAAATATTATAAAAATAATTAATTAATCATCAAACTAACTAAATACAATACTAAAACAGCTTTAAATGAAAAGGATATTTTTAGGGGTGACAAGAAATGAAAAAATATTTATATCTGTATAAGCATCTAATTTTCCTTGAGATGGTGAAAAAGTGGTACAAGATAGTTAATTGAGTAGGAGGGAGAAGGTTACTTACATTATCAATACTTAAGACACTAAAGAGGACGCATACCTGGATTAACTGCATGCATAACAAGATAACTCAAGATACTTGATTGGTGAAATTTTAAATTGGAAGAACTCGGGACAATGGTAAAAAAAGTACCTAAAACTTCAAGGTTTTTGGTTTTGGTACCCATGTTACTGTTTTTACTTTAGAAAAGAGAGAAAGATGTCACACCATAAGAGTCGCTCTAAAAGTAGATAACCTTAACTTGTCGAAGTGAAAATAGAAAATGATTACTAGTAAAAAAACAACGGAGAACAGAAAAATAAATAAAAGATAAGAAAGCAATAATAAAAAACATGTAAGTGCCTCTAAATTAGGAGCACAAATCGTATAAATTTATTTATAATTATAAACTCATTGAATTTAACTCGAAATCGAGTTTTAAAATTTCAAATTGAGCTTGACTTATTGAGCTCAATGCTAAGTCATCTCAACTCGACTCGACTCTTGCAAGCCTAACTTAAAACTTTGATCATACATATATCCAACTTCCAACTTTTGCCAATGATATACATTATGGAGAATTTTATGGCATGTAGTATAATTTAAAATAATATCATAATATACAGTTTGATAAAAAAAAAAATCAAACTATTAAGCCAAGGACCTTTTTTATTTAAAATTTTATCTAGAGTGACTAGTTTTGAGATGTGTATTAAATATTATTTACAAACTATAATCAAAATCGTAAATTTTTCTATGATAGAAAGCTTGCAAGAATTATATATCATATATAAAAATCATGTACAAATAAAATTTTAGACACACACATACTTCAATTTTTTGTTTTCCTATTTGTGTCCAATTATTATTTCATATTATCATTTTAATTTTTTTTCAATATTTTATAACAAATATTATAAAAAAGCAACTTATTTGTCTCATGTCAAAAAGTTAAAACATTAAGGCAAAAAAATCTATTATCTATTATAATATAATTTCAAAAACTTTTTTTGTTATTATAACTCTTTAATATTATCTTTCCACATCCTTTACGTTTCATAGAAAGCAACAAATTAATATTGGAGGTAACCAATAAGCATATAACAACATGACTCCTCACTTTTCCCATTTTTTATATTTTTTTATTCTTCTTCAAAAGCATTTATTATTTGTATCTTTCTTTAACAATACTTTTTACTATTTTTACTACCCATATCTTTGCATCTCTCAAGAGACATATCTTTTATGTACAAAAATGCCAATTAACCAAGTAACACTTTAAATTTCAAGTAGTTACTTACAAAAATAAGTAAAGGTATTAAATATAACATTTACCCTTTGGGATATCTATAGATGTAGACAAGTCGAGTTCAAATGATATAGTGCTAAGCTAAAACTTAAACTCGACTTGAAATTTTAAAACTCCAACTCAATCAAGTTTAGAATTTAAAATTGAGTTTCAAGCTCAAACACAAACTTGACTTGACTCAAAGTAGTTCTCAATGAGCTCAACCTTAAGTCAATTAAGCTCTTTCAAACTCGATTTATGTAGAAAATATATATTTTTTTAATCAAAACAATATTAGTATTCAAGCTAAAATCAAGCTCGATAAACATTTAAATTTGGTTTAAACTCGATTAAACTCACGAGTTATTCAAGCCAAATATTGTAAAATTGAAACCGAATTCAATAAATTACTCAAGTAATATCAAGCTTAACTTGAATAAATATTAGTTGAACTAAAATAGTTCACAAATAAATTTAGCTCATTTACTCTACCTCTATCCATCCTTACCACGTTAGGAATTTGTAACCATCCCATAATATCTATAATTTAGTAAATCATCATGATTATTAAAAGAATATAGTTAAAATATAAAAATATAATAAAAGCCCAACCAGAGATCCCTAATTTATAGCTTCTAGTTATTGCTACACTAGACAAACAGTGAAATAAATATAAGCTTTGAAATCTAACTCTTTCCTATTACATCCATTAATCGAGTCGATTTTATAGTCAAACCTTTATTGATTTTTTCTTAATATTCTTTACTGCCTTCATCCAATGTCTGTACCTCCTATAAATACAGGTCCCTAGCATCTTACATGTTTTATAAACAAAATTTATATAGTAACCCACGGCTAAAGAACATCCTAATATGCAAAGGCTTCATTTGGTTTCAAAAAAATAAAATAAAATTTTATTATTTTTCATGATCGCTTAATTATGATAAAACTGAGGTTGTAGAAGAGTATTATTACTTTTAAATTCCCAATTTCTTGGAATTCTAGCAGCTAATTAGTGAGAAGAATTGAATATGAAGGAATTGGAAGCTCCGAATAAAACATTTTGCTCTACATCCTCATCAAGTTTGTATTAATAAAATATAGAAATTTGGACCTTTTGAAATTCTATTCCACCGAGAACCTAGAGAGACCGTAAAGCTAATAAATGGTGAGTTGAGTCATTTCAGGCTATTATTCTGATTTATCATCATCCCATCTTTTGTCCCACTTACCTAAAGTGTTCTGTTCCTACCACGATTAATAGTTTCATGGATAATGATCGAATCAACATTCCCAATTGCCCATTTGCTATAATGACATTTTAGTATTCCGCGATACCCCCACATCAACAGCAAACACAGAACCCAGAATTTAAAATGAAAAAAAAAAAAAAGGGCAGTAGAAGACTCCCTAAGGAGAAGGAACAGAATAAAGTGGTGGCCAATTGTCTCTTTGCATTAAACAAATGAAAGAGAGAATATTACAAGTGGAGAGTCCAAGTGTTACTGTTGGGTGCATTTCTGAGGAGGAGATCACTGCTTTTGCCCATATTAGCTCATGGATCTTCCAAGGCACGTATACATCCGGCTGATATTTTAGCTGTCACCCACTGTCTGTCGTATTCTGCCCAATTTTGAACTTTAGAGTTGAATTATCCAACCGGTGGTAATAACAAATTTCAACTTCAACTTCAACTGAATAACATAACTTGGTATTAAGGTGTAACCGCCAACAATTTCAGCTGTTGAATCCCAAAAGGAAAAGCGATAATTTCATCTGTGCAGAGAAGAAGGTGCTAGGACCTATTTCCCGCATGCTATTTATGTACTTCAAACTTAAATGCTTAGTCTAAGCAGTCAATAGTTAAACCAACAAACACTAATACGGCCTTTTTAACCACTTAACCAATATCAATTCTCTCCTATAATCCTTTTGGGACTACATTTCAAAACTGAAGAATACGCTTTGCTTCTAGTGAAAGTTTCCCAAAGGATATGATATGAGAGAAAGCTCATCTCTTCTGAAGAAGAGATGAGATGAGCTAAATCTAATATTCTTATTGTAAGGCTAAATCTAATATGAAGCTAAAAAGGCCTAGGCAAGATGAATCACCTGTCTAACAAATTTCTAAAATACAACTTCATCTCTGAATAACTTTGAAAATATTTGTGGTCGCAAAAATAAATAAATAAATACACGTATTAAAAGGCCATAAACAGCGATGGCTTTAGAAGTTTTCGAAACATTGAGGAAGTGAGATGGATATTTTTCATGTTTTGGAAGAATATATTTGCATCTGATCAATAGTTTTATGAGAAAATTAGCAATATGTCAAAAATAAAATCACTAAGATGGCTGTTGACTAGTTATCAATAAGTAGGAGAGACGGGAAAAAAAGAAAGCAAGATTAATGATAGAGTTCAAACAATGATACTTGTCCACTTCATACTAGAGAGTGCCATTTAGTTCTAGACACGAGTCACTTATCAATGATACTCCCACAGTAGAAATCTCGATATACCACTGATGGAATCCCCCACAAAAGATCACGAGGAAGTTGGAAATCATTTAATGAATCCTAGCAAAACTGCGGCTTGGCTACGAATTTACACTGAAAGCCGAGCCGTGTCGTATGAAGAATAGAGGAATTTGATACGGTAGTCAACAATGTGGCCAAGACAAAAAAAAGCTGGCTTGTAAATGGGATTAGTGGAACATTAGGAGGATTTGGAGTTAGACAAAGGAAAAAGCATAGATGAGCATGAGTTAGTGGATCCACTGATGCAACACAAAAGTAACAAGGCTCCAATAACAAAAAGCCTTACAAGAAAGAAAGCAAAAGTAGCTGGGGCATCAATATCATGCATTTTTACAACAATGTCCTCATGTAAATGCAAAATTTCCACTAGGATGATACTTGTCAACATGAAACTAGTACCAAGTGTTGTATTCTCAGTAACCATATCTTGATTGGATTTTTTCAATGCAAAAGGCAAGAAAACTACTTTTGATGTTTTGAGACTTGTGAATCAAACTCGGGACAAATGTCAAATTAGAAAATCCACACTTTTGAGGCCCAAAACATAGGAAAGTGAGATGGCAAAGTTTAAGGGTAAGATTGTCATCCTGTAGGAATAGACTTACAAAATAGTTCGGAACTTTCCAATCATGGTATGACAACTTTCAACGGAGAAATTTTAAAGAAAGAAAAGTAAAGGGTATTCTGGATAATGAACAATAACAAGATGATTTTGTGTGATATATCCAGATTTACTATATACCACTACCCCCACTTTCTACTCCTCAGCTATTTAAGGCTTGTAGCGGATACTAACTTCTCCACTAGCTTTTTCCTAAGACCCCATTGGACATTGCACACAAAACACATCCTATCAGTTTTTTGCTATATCTAACAGGGATGGAAAGCTTTTGGCAGGAGTCCTTCCATGGGTCTTAATAAAAGCATGGCATTCGGAGAGAGGGGTTGCTCCCTCGGCTCCAAAAATTCAACAGTTTGCCAGTGCGTTAGCTGATTGTCGCTACAAAGGATTGTGGAGAGTGGCGGAGACTGGCTTATGCCTGGCAAACCGGCAAGTCACAGAACGGCAACGGGACTCGTTTAAGAGTCTTACCTGGCTTTCTCATTTTCATCTTCATAGCTTTTGGTTTTCATATTATTATATATCTTTGTGTTGTCAAATGTAGTGTCTGAATGAGAATGCAATAAAATTGTCTTACCAGAGCAGAATATTGACAGGAATCAGAGAGCTTGCTGTGTGTAACTTATGGTTTGACAGTTTGGTTCTGAGTTCTGACCCAGCTGAGAGATGAGGATATCGTTGATCCCTCCTCCTATGGGTATTCACATTGTTTTTAATCGAATCATGTGTGTGCAAACATCCAATTGTTACTTCCACCATCACAACTCCAATCGTGTGAAAAACCGCACATGCTTGATTCAATCCCTAGTAAGCAGCAGGAGGGCCAGATTCAGCAATTTCACTTAGCCAAAAGAAATTTCTGCAGGTAATCCATGAAGAATTATTATGATATCAAGAGAAATATCAGAAGAATAATACATGGAATGAATCATTACAGGGGAACAACTATACTATGCAAATAGAAATATCACATCTATTGCACTTTTATTTTTAAACTAATAGCTTCACATCAATAAGGTATAAGCATCAAGTCATTAACTAGGGAACCATGAATGTGTAATGATGCTTGATGCATGATCCTGCAAGGAAAACCAAATGAACAGCTTGGTGATTGGACCAAAAAAAAAGAAGGCATGACAAGAATCTCTAAAAACAATATTTGGCAGATGTATCTCTCTTATTGCAACACATTTGGCCCGCATATCCAAG
Organism: Laguncularia racemosa; assembly: GCA_037954665.1. Classification (NCBI taxonomy): domain Eukaryota; kingdom Viridiplantae; phylum Streptophyta; class Magnoliopsida; order Myrtales; family Combretaceae; genus Laguncularia; species Laguncularia racemosa. Next base: position 1,939,700 of record JBBMOL010000066.1, read on the forward strand.
GTGGTGGCAGCAATGGGCAATACAAATTTTAACATTTGATTTCCATGAAACTAAATGTGCAAGAAATTCTTAATATTCCCTTTCTATAATTTGAACTTTGGATACATACATAGAGTCTTGCCTAATCTTCTGCACAACCTACAAATTCACATATCTACCTCCAAAAGATAAATAAAAAGTCGATATCATACTAGTAAAATGGTCACAACAAGAACTGAAGCAGAAAATGGACCGTGTTGAGTAAAACTGTGAATGAATGAATTGCTCCATAGTCTCATTTAATTTCCCCATGAACCCTTCCCAGATTTCAAGAGAGGAGCATAAAGCAATTCATTCCAAGTGTCTGGTACACCCAGCAGGCACCAATGGCTACAGTCCTGAAATCGCTCAGCAACTCTTCGTTCTTTCTCTGACTTGTATATCCTTCTATATATAGAAGGGTGTCCATCCTTTCTGTAACTGGTAAGTCTACTGATATTTAAATAAGTTACAGACGCTTTCATCTCCTGAAGCACATGCTCCAAAACTCTCATTTTTGAAGGGTACTTTGCCAAATACATCTTATAGAATATTCAGCTTCTTTATGACATTGTCCTCCTGAGTTCCATAGTCCTCCTCTGCAACCATATTAAACTCTATAAACTTATAGTCAAAGAATAACGGGCTAAAGAAAAATTGCCTTCACATATCTACAATATTTGATCAATTTTATCAACTATTTAGTAGCTGCAAACAAAGACACGCATAGTAAGCAAGGATAAATTTAATGCAGACAGAACCTAAAGAAATTAATAACCATCATCATCAGACACTATAAATGGGATAATGACACTATAAACAGAATAATCAAGGACTTTGAGTTTTCATCATATTGCGGTATTGCCAGCACTTTTTAGATTGCATTTTTTATTTGCAACTCTCTACAGAATTCAGATGAGCCAAAATCCAAAATGTTCATATACTATTCACAAACTATGCACAATCTCAACCAACCTGTCCAGCCATACATTATTTCCTTTTCTCTTTAGTGGACTGGACAAATCTACAAAGGATTTAACACAGAATAGCCTTTGTTTCCCTGAAATGCAGATATGATTATGATAGAATGGAAGTAATAGATACTCTAAGGTGTTTTGCCGATTGAAAGATTTGTGTCCACAGCGTACAATTTAAGCATTGGTTTTCCAAATATATAGGCCATAAGAATAACCTTTGGTAGTCAAATGCACGTTGCAAGATCAAAGTCCATTACCTAAAATGGGTTACTGAATATCCTCTAAAGAAAACCCGGGTGTGGCTGCTGTCAATAGACCCATCAATCCATTTGGCCCAAGACTTGAGGGCTTTCTTGTATGCCTCCAAAACCTTAAGTCTTGGGTGTACATAGTTGCCTTCTTGAAAGTAATCTTCTCTGTAAAGAACAAAGATATAATAGTAAGAAACCTTAGTTTTTCAAAGCATTTTCCAAATGGCATGCAAGCATGATGCTTCCCTGTCCAGGATTGTTCAAGTGACTCTTCTCACACCGAATTTCTGTTAACAATGTTCATAACTACCAACCCCCCACCCCCAAAATTTTCCCCGGATACAATGACTAACTTTAACAATGCAATAAACTGCATGAGGAAGGAAACTCTTACCCTTTAGAAGTTTTTTCGTGTGTCCACCAATGACCTGTATTGAACACTGACCTCAGCATCACAATACATTGGTACTGTACAATCTATTAAATCCAGTCTCAATGTCTCGAAGGATGCATTCCTACATTTAAAAGATGATCCTCTAACCAGAAATGGAGCATTAATGAAATCCACAGAACAATTATAGTCCTATAGTAGGCAGAAAGCTTGGTTAAAAAAAAAAAAAATTAGCACATCAAAAATTAAACCATGATAGAGAAGCATATGCTCCTAAACTTGCCTCAAATCAAAATGCATAATAATCCTTCTTTTTAAATTCTCTCCAACGGGACACTTCATGAACTCGTTTCTTCTTTCTGACACTATGGTGGAGGATGCAAACCAGCGACTCCCACATGTTGCGATTGAGTGAATCCGCCACAAAAACCAGTCTCTTTCCCCACAGTCTCTCCAGAAAATCAGTTGCATTCAATCTGAGAGCAGTTGAGTAGCCACGTTAATATACACCAGAAGTTATCCAATGCCAACATCCACACATTCAACACCACCACATGATTAAAGCAAATATTAATGACAAGAACACGCTGAGTGCAACCATAGTAAATTAAAACCAAGATAGTTAGCAAGAGCTCATAGTGGTATTTGCAAGCATTTAAGTAATACACCAAAGCATGTAATTGGACTCTAACAATTCCATGCAACTCATTCTCTCATAAAAGTAAATTCTGATCATTATTACTAAAACTACAATGAGTGCATAATCCTACATTAACAACTGCTCTTCAAGGAACATCCCTATAAATAAACTAGATAATAATGAAAGCTCGATAGTACCTCAGAATGTCACAACCATTTAGCTGCCATCTCCACTTCACAAACCCATCATCCGGCCTACCATTGAAGTGACAATTAAATGCTCCATCTATTTAAGGACAAGAACCAGCAGGATAATACGGCTTCGAATCATCTCTCACCCATCTTCCATCAAACATATCACAATTATCATTACTACCATCTTCATATGACCCTTGCGTCAAAATCCCTCCGTTTCTAGGTAAGTTCATCTTCCTTTACCATTTTCATCGAACATAACCCCACCATTCACATCACTGGAATTGAGTATGAACTTTCTTTCAAAATTTAAATTGCCAGTACCACTGAGTGCGGCCCCATCATTCACATCACTGGAATTCACCATAATCTTGCCTTTTACACTTGTACTCGTAATATCACTCGTTGCCATTCTATAATTTACATCACCAGAATTCAACACAACCGTACCTCCAATACTTGAATTACTAACAGCAACATCACTTTTTGAAAAACCATCCTTTCGAACGTCACTAGACGTATCATAATCGATATTCACTCTACTAACACCAAAGCTATCTTCAATAACTCCCTCATGCATACTCGTTTTAGCAGCACAGGAGGTTCCATTACTCAAATAATCACTATTATTCACAAAAGGGTATTGCACTAACTTGGTCTTGTTGTAATCACTAGTATTTCCATTTCCTACGTTCATATTAATAGCGCTTGAAATGGAAAAGAGCCATGAGAGAGAAGGGAAAGAAGGGTTCGTACCAACAGCGCGAGTCAAGAGCGGAGACTTCAATGAGAAGTTAAAGAGGAGTAGAGTGACAACAATGAGTGAAACTCCAATGGCTAAGCCAAACCCAGAAACTATTCTACGTTCTGGAGACAGTAACCGCTCTGAAAATGTGAATTCATTTGTGGACTCCATTGTTAAAATGTGGATGTGACAGCTCGAGAGAATCTGTTCAGGTTTTGCACAGTTTGGCCAGGAGATGGAGAGAGAAAGATTGTAAAAGTGAAATTACTACGATTTCCTTGGTACTTCGTATCGGCAAGACAGGTGCCTTGTTTGGATTTGTTTGAAAAGAATGCGAAAGTCACAATCTTTTATTTTATATACTTATTTTTCTATAAAATGTTTCTGTTGTTCTGAGTTTTGTTAACGGAATAATCAGTGAGATATTCACTAATGAAAGTTTTATGCGATTATTAGGATTTTAAAGACCCAATTGAGCGATGATAGCTTATCTAAATATTATGGAGTCACATGAACTAAGATAACTTCATTATAATTGGAGTATGAATTTATCATTAGGCATTTGCTACAACACAAACTAATTTGGGAAATCGTAACTAATATTAATGGTAAAAAACATTTCATCACTTAATTATGAAAAAATGTTATGATATAATTACTTTTAAGACCCATTAAAAATACAATGAAGCTGTCAACAATCTAGTTAATACTGTCAATTATTTCATTTAGGAAATAATATATTAGAGTTTAAAAGCGAGTATAGGCTAGGATGAGGAAGAAACTACAAGGGTATTTTCGTCATAGCATGTTGAGGACTCCGTACGAGGGAGACGTGGCTGGTTTTGGTGTTGAGAGGAAAAAAGCATGAGGCACCTGCTAGCGATCCCCGCCAAAACAAAAGTAAGAATCCACCGTAGCTCCCTCCAATAGAAAATGCACACGTTGTATTTTTTTTTTTTTTGGGTCCAGCCTGGATTAGATTGGCATCACAGGGTGTATCTGCTCCGCTTTAGTTTTTCCCGCCTTATTATCTGGTTTTACCGATCCGAGAAGAAAAACCGTATCGTATCGCGCGAAAAATTGAAATTTGTATTGGATTAATTGGGCGCTGGGCTTACAGGTGAAAGTGAAGCCCAACTACATATTTGTACGGTCGTGTTATGCTGGAACCACACGAATTTTTATTCCTCCATGGAATACCCAGATACTATATAATTTTTTTAAGGTAATTATTATTATATATATAATATATATGTATTATAACTGTTGAAAGAGACGGATTAAACTTTATTTATTTTTTTAAGAAAAAATAGTCATATCACTAGTTTATAAAGGTTTTAATATATAAATATATTATATAAAATAATTTTTTATCCAATTCTATCAAATTAAGAAAAAAACAATTATTGCAACTTCAAACAAGAACGCGGATTGTGGCCAAATAAATAAATAAAATAAGAACACGGATGTCAAGCATTAATGGTCCATATGTGTATGCATTATTTATCACTAAAATTGAATAATCTCGTTTGCCCCCATCACTAATACAAAATAGAATAATAAAAGAAGTAAATAAATATTAAGAATATAAAAGACTAACACTTACATTTTGTTAATAGTCAATGTTATCTTTAAAGTTTGACTACACATTTTAAGAAAAGCAAAGGCATCATAATGTGTAAACTTTGTTTTATATTGCTTAGATATGTGTACAAATGATACTCACTCAAAGTTGTTTTGTAATACTTGAGAAAAAAAAAATCTTTGTCTCTCTCTAATAAAGAGAACCTTAATTTATAGGCTCCCATCAACAAGCTATACATCTATAACTAGGGATGCAACTGGGCCAGGTTTGAGACAGATCAATAGAACCTGAACCTGACCGGACGGAGAGGAGAAACCCCTAAAATCCACCCCAATCCAATAGTGATATTTGTCCTCAAACTTGAACCCGACCCGGAAACATAAAGGAGAACCCAAACCCGACCCGTAACGCAACCAAAACAACTTAATTTTTTTTTATCCCCTTTCTTCAACTTATTTTCATATGTTATTTTTTTTTTAATTTACACAATGTCAATTTTTCTGAAATCATAAGAGATTAAATAAAAAATATATAAAATAAAATTAATTTATACCATATATTAAATGTTTGAACTCTGATGTGCATGTAACAATGTAAGTCAGTGTGTAACTTGCCAAGGGCCCGAGTGCCGACTACAGACTGTGGAGTGTGGACCCAAGACATAGACTCTAGTCTAGACTATGGTCTATTGTTTGTTTGTGAAATTAATAATAAAAAAAATTGGATGGGTCGTGGCCTATAGGTAGGAATTGCAATTTTGCAGAAGGCCAAATGAGAATTCAGATTGTAGAAATTGCAAGAAAAGTTAAAATGCAAAAAATAATAAAATCAATTATACATTTTGGACATTTACACTAATTATAAATTATAATGTCCAGAGCTTTCTGACCTGTAATAAGCTCAAGGAGGAGCATACCAAACCCAAATACATCTGTTTTCTCTGAAGACTGGCCAGTTGATAAGTATTCTGGTGCAATATGACCAACCGTGCCACGTACAGCTGTGGTGACATGGGAATCTCTGTGGTCTAGGAGCTTTGCTAACCCAAAATCTCCAACCACTGCCTCAAAGTCTTCATCCAGCAAGATATTGGCTGCTTTGACATCCCGGTGTATAATTTTGGGGTCACACTGTTCATGCAAATAAACCAATCCCCTTGCCGTGCCCAAAGCAATCCTCTTTCTTCTTGACCAGTCTAAAGCTGGCATTCCAAGAATATGATCTGGTATAGTACAACCAGTTAAACAAATATTACCATATCTATGATCCTAGCAATTAGAAATAGCAGAGTATAACTTAAGAAAAGCGCCTGCTCCTTGACAACATTAAGTCAATCCAGTTAACTTATTTCCCAATGAAAGTATAATATGCACAATTTCATGTTGTTGTTGTTGGCCTATGAAATTATACAGGTGAACTATTTTTGAGTCTGGAACTAACAAACTTCAGGAAAACAGGATATTGCAACATTTGGAAAAATTAAGTATATCAAAATACAGAATATGCAAATTATAGCATGACTACTAAAAATTATAAAGCATTTAGACAATCCTACCTCTTAACCGAGATGCAACACTTCCATTTGGCATATGGGGGTAAACAAGGAGCCTTTCATTCTCAGTTGAGCAGAAACCACAGAGCCTAAGAAGGTTCCTATGGACAGCCAAACTTATCATCTCTACTTCTGTCTGAAATTGGATTTCACCGCCAGCCGCATTGTAATCCTTCAACCTTTTGACTGCAACTAGACTCCCATCATTTAATCGTCCTTTATATACAATCCCAAATCCACCTCTTCCTAAAATATTTTTTGAGCTGAAATTGTCTGTAGCATTCCTGAGCTCCTTAAATGTATACCTTCTCAAATGGCCCAAGCAGGCCTCTGGATCATATTGATCTGCAAAGAACAGCAGAGCTAAGGATCCATTGATCACAGCTTGAAAATCTTCTTATATGCTTAGATTGCTCAATGATGCACCTTTTAAACAAACTCAGGAAAACATACAAACACAGGAAACTCCTAAAGGAAAAACAACCAAAGAATACACCTATGACAGTACACTCGTTTCATCTAATAAATAATCCATTGAAGTGAACTACCTTGGCAACAATGAAACCCCAAGGAAAGCACATATGGTTCAACATCAACACTGAGAAAATGTCAGCTTATGAAACGAAATGTGAAGGCAGAAGCTAGTAAACACATTAACGAGTGGGGATTGAGATGGTGGAGACTGAGAAAGACTAACCATTGACATCAAAGAAAATCTGTTGATTATGCCTGTGTCGCCACCAAATAGACAGCCCAACTAGACTGACCAAAAGAAATGCACCACCAAAGCTTGAGCTTAAAGCAATTGTTAAATGATGACTTCTTGATCCAGAGTCTTGTTGACCTGTCCAAAAAAATCCTAGTCAACCAGATACTCGATAAATTTATTAGATAACCTTAACATAAAGCATTATACAGCATAAACTTTTCCAATACCCACCTTTCATTACATCTGGCGGGAAGGAAAGTGGCTCTGGAAAGACGGAGGTGCAATTATTTCCAGTTGATGATCCACAAATTAAAGGGTTACCAATGATTCTGAATGGAAGAAAAAATAACAAAAAGATCTTAAATTGCGCAAATGAACTTCTTATTTTGACAGCTAAACAATTTTGAGAAAGAGATAACGCACTTGAAGGTTCGTGCTGATATTTTTGGCAAAGGGCCACTTAAGTTGTTATATGAAAGATCCCTGAAAATAGAATTAACAATGTTAAAAACAAAAAAACAATGATCTTTGTGCCAAACTGGCAATATCTTGCAAGTAACTTTGCTTTAATATGGCCAAGTACACAAAGCATTGAGTTATCAACATACACAAGTGTGAGGCCTTCAATGTTCGACAGTGACTTAGGGCAGGGTCCAGTGAGACTGTTGTTGTTCAACCTCCTAGTTCAAATGAAAAAAAATGATACACCAACTGTAAGAGCTCAATCCATCTGAGGAACAAATATGAAATAGAAGACGGTAAATTTCTCATATTCGAGCTTTTGAAAGAAGGTATTAATCATTGAAACAAGAATAAGTTTCAGATAATTTACAGATAATTCAGGTTCCTGAGGTCCCCCAGAGCACTGGGAATTTCACCACTAAATGCATTATTAGAGAGATCAAGAGTCTGAAGCTTTGCCAGCTTTCCTATTGCTGTGGGAATAGGACCATGAATATTATTATTCTGCAGCAACCTACACATAAGAATATCCATCAATCGCATTGCCATCAAACAACTGAATGGCACTGAGAGAAGCAGGAGATTCCTTCCAAGAAGCAAATCCAAACGAAGTTAAAATACCCTTAGGAATTGGCTAAAACAAATACTGGATAACTCCTAATAAGAAAGCCTAGAGGCAACAACTCACACAGATTGCAAATAAGAAAGATTCCCGATTCCCGGAGACACTGTCCCAGATAAGCTCTGACTAGGAAGTCCCCTGTATATAAATGAAGAGTCGGGTATCGTCAAACAGTCTGTAAATAGAAATATGAAATAAACTTAATATATTAGAGTTTAAAAGCGAGTATAGGCTAGGATGAGGAAGAAACTACAAGGGTATTTTCGTCATAGCATGTTGAGGACTCCGTACGAGGGAGACGTGGCTGGTTTTGGTGTTGAGAGGAAAAAAGCATGAGGCACCTGCTAGCGATCCCCGCCAAAACAAAAGTAAGAATCCACCGTAGCTCCCTCCAATAGAAAATGCACACGTTGTATTTTTTTTTTTTTTGGGTCCAGCCTGGATTAGATTGGCATCACAGGGTGTATCTGCTCCGCTTTAGTTTTTCCCGCCTTATTATCTGGTTTTACCGATCCGAGAAGAAAAACCGTATCGTATCGCGCGAAAAATTGAAATTTGTATTGGATTAATTGGGCGCTGGGCTTACAGGTGAAAGTGAAGCCCAACTACATATTTGTACGGTCGTGTTATGCTGGAACCACACGAATTTTTATTCCTCCATGGAATACCCAGATACTATATAATTTTTTTAAGGTAATTATTATATATATATATATATATGTATTATAACTGTTGAAAGAGACGGATTAAACTTTATTTATTTTTTTAAGAAAAAATAGTCATATCACTAGTTTATAAAGGTTTTAATATATAAATATATTATATAAAATAATTTTTTATCCAATTCTATCAAATTAAGAAAAAAACAATTATTGCAACTTCAAACAAGAACGCGGATTGTGGCCAAATAAATAAATAAAATAAGAACACGGATGTCAAGCATTAATGGTCCATATGTGTATGCATTATTTATCACTAAAATTGAATAATCTCGTTTGCCCCCATCACTAATACAAAATAGAATAATAAAAGAAGTAAATAAATATTAAGAATATAAAAGACTAACACTTACATTTTGTTAATAGTCAATGTTATCTTTAAAGTTTGACTACACATTTTACGAAAAGCAAAGGCATCATAATGTGTAAACTTTGTTTTATATTGCTTAGATATGTGTATAAATGATACTCACTCGACGTTGTTTTGTAATACTTGAGAAAAAAAAAAAAAACTCTTTGTCTCTCTCTAATAAAGAGAACCTTAATTTATAGACTCCCATCAACAAGCTATACATCTATAACTAGGGATGCAACTGGGTCAGGTTTGAGACAGATCAATAGAACCTGAACCTGACTGGACGGAGAGGAGAAACCCCTAAAATCCACCCAATCCAATAGTGATATTTGTCCTCAAACTTGAACCCGACTCGGAAATAATAAAGGAGAACCCAAACCCGACCCGTAACGCAACCAAAACAACTTAATTTTTTTTTTATCCCCTTTCTTCAACTTATTTTCATATGTTATTTTTTTTAAATTTACACAATGTCAATTTGTCTAAAATCATAAGAGATTAAATAAAAAATATATAAAATAAAATTAATTTATACTGTATATTAAATGTTTGAACTCTGATGTGCATGTAACAATGTGAGTCAGTGTGTAACTTCCCAAGGGCCCGAGTGCCGACTACAGACTGTGGAGTGTGGACCCAAGACATAGACTCTAGTCTAGACTATGATCTATTGTTTGTTTGTGAAATTAATAATAAAAAAAGTGGGTGGGTCGTGGCCTATAGGTAGGAATTGCAATTTGCAAAAGGCCAAATGAGAATTCAGATTGTAGAAATTGCAAGAAAAGTTAAAATGTAAAAAATAATAAAATCAATTATACATTTTGGACATTTACACTAATTATAAATTATAATTTTAATATATTAAAAAAAATAGGTCGGGTTTTTCCCATCGAGTTTTTTCTAAATCTCATAACTCAACCCTAAATCTTATAGAGTTTTATTTTATATCCCAAAACCCGACCCTAAACCTTATAGGATTTGACCCTACGGAGTTTTTATTGGGTCAATCGGATCGAGTACCCTATTATGACTTACCCAATTGCATCCCTATCTATAACATAAATCCACTCAACTCAATGTTAGATCTATAAGGTAAGCCTTAAATCTAATTAATTTATCATGTAATTTTCTCATTTCAAGGAGAGTTGATTAAAGTGTGGAGTTTTGTTACAGTTTGAGAGTTTTTGGTATAATAGCATTAATGCAAGTAGTAGGGTCAAGTGAAATTGAGATCATTTAAAGCATTTGAAACAAGTAAGTTTACAATATTTGAAGCAATTACTTGTTTGGATGCTCTGAGAGTTGTAGAATCAAGCGTGGAAGTGTCAATTTTGATATTTAAGATGGTGAAAGAGCGAATTTGGGAAATAGGAAAAAAAAATGAAGTAAATCAAGGGGTATGCGGTCAAGTATTCAAACCATCTTCCCGTGTTGAGGAATACAACCAAGTGCACAACTATGTACTTTGGCATATTAAGAAGCCTTTTTTGCACAGAGAAGTACATGGCCATGTCTCTTCCCGTGTTTTGCTACATAGTTATATATATAATCATGCTTCCCTAGAACTCTTATATTATGCTTCTCTTTTCCTTTTTCTCATCTTTTCTTCTATCCTAAACAAACCACTTTAATCCAAAATAATACAACGCAAGTAGGGAAATACCCAAATCGCCTTTAGTAACAGAACTAAATAATCATAGATAATGTTCTAGTTTAATATCAAGATTAGTTTACTTTTGTTATATAACAAGTTTCAATAATATTAATAGTTATGGACAAATTGAAATGGTTCCTCTAGATACATATTTACCATGTTTGTTGCTTGTGCTTACTAACTTAGTAATCTAGATAAACGTAATGGAATATTGGATTTAAATATATGTGATGCTTGCGTTTAGCTCAACCTAAGAGCTTATAATAGCAGATCCCTAAAAGGCACCCTAATGATTGGTAAACAATGTTATCCCTAATAGACTCCTATATCGAAGTAATGTGGGATAGATTTAAAGAGTATTAGGGCTCACAATGGCAATTCCTAATACCATTTAGAAAGTTTGGGTCAAAAGTAGTAATTCCCAACCTAATTTCTATATATTATACATGGTGTGGCAAGGTTACGAGTATCCCTATGATGGTTGTTGACTAAAGTAAAGATAATAAATGAATTTATTATGATATTACTATTGCATTTATGCATGTATGTATGTTGTGAATTGGATGACACGTGCATGTACTTATGGTATTCATGTACCAAGCTTAAGCTTATACTTTATCTTTTTTCAACTACCAGACTTTGGAAGCAGGTTCAACATTAGTGCATCGAGACATAAATAAAATAGGTTATTATAAATTTGCTTTTGATTAAATTAGATTAGATTTTAAATTATTTTAAAAAATTAAGAGTTATATATATTATCAGATAAATATAAAATATTTCAATGTGATGTTTGAAAAATTAATGAGTTATTTTATATTGTGGAAATATAAAAATATTTATAATTTTAAATAGGTTAAGAGCATTATTGTGCCATTATTTAGTAATAATACATCGTGAGTTGTGGCATTTTAGGTTCTGGACAATTTCAAATAAGGTAGTGAACTACAAAAGAAAGATAATGAAATTTGCACTTGTTGCTTGTATTTAATGGAATGAAATATTTGCTTATTATATTTTTTAGTTAACGTAACAAAAGGAAAAGAAAGGAACAAATACATCTTATTTTATCTTTCTAACTTTGCTTTTAAAGATATTTTGATAATTGTACTTTAATTTCTAAGAGAGCGCCCCACTTTGATAAAGCAAAAACACAAGTTTGCTAGCATCTAGTTGCCCACACTTAAGCTAGGAATAAAGACCCTAGATTGTCACCATTAGATGCAAAAAATGAGGGTGACTCTAGTAGTGTGAAGCATGCATTAAGACAAACCAAGTTAGGTCACTAAAACGCTTTGTATTAATAAAAGTAAATATTACAATTTACATACCCACAACAAAACCCACACAATCTTAGCTTCTCACATATTAAACTTCAATCTAGTGATTTGATCGAATTCAATTAAAGACTAAGATGAAACACTCAAAATAAAGTTTTCTAAAATCCACACATCAATTATTAATTTAGATTTATTGTATAGCTAGCAAAAACTACACTAATGCACTATGCTGGAAAACATCTTGTAAGAATAGAGATAAAGAACTAGATCAAGTAAAAATCGATTGCATAAATGCACTCCTCATCCTCCCACCCTTAAGATGATGCAACGACACACATGGAGGGTACATATTTATTAGGAATAAATCTAGATTATTCTCCTAGAAATGTGTTAGAAAAGAGAATGCATGTGGTTGTGTTTCTTTTGTCTTGCAAAAGTAGTGATTAAATGTAAGCATTTATATCATAAAAGTGGATGGCTTATGCTTATTATCCATGGCTTACACATTCAATCACTCTATACCAATTATTTTACCTCATCAAATATACACATAACACTCCATATATATTTGAGCTTAAACATAGGCTAAGGCCATAAAGCTTTCTCATTTAAAAGACTTCAAATAAAAACATGATTCCTTGTAAGAGGGTTGAGTAACGGTGCCATTTTCAAGGTCATGTCCAAATGGGCTTACTGTTACAAAAATTATATCCACTTCATATCCCATTCAATTGATTTCCCGATTCCAAAAGTTTTAATGACCTAGCCTAATGAATAGCCAAGCAAATAAGTGATTAAAGGATTTTTATAACAACTTGGCCTAAAAACTTCTAACAAAAATTGATTTAATATTTATTACCTTGTCTTTATGTATCATATCACTCCTCTCCCACAATCGATGTAAAGCTTCTAGACACTTGGGGTACCATAATTCTCCTCTCATCGAACTTGAAATTTCCTCATTATGTCACCTTAAAATTAGCCTAAGCTTACATAAAATAAAAAGGACCCCAAAGTGCTCCTTGCAAGCTTAAGAGATGCCCCCTTAGTGTAGCACATTTCCTTGTATGGCATTTAACTCCCTCATTTTCAACTAGTAAATTATTACAATGCCCCTTGTAATGCCTTGGCCTAAAGATGGTGAGTAGTTAAGAAACAAATGACTAATGAGTATTTTCAATTAATTCTCCTAAAAGCTCATTAGTTGTGTTGACTCGGTATATTTTACCTTAGCTTTATATACAACTATTAATGCTCCCCTACAATTAATGTGGAACAATTACTTGAGACTTCACATGCCTAAAGGGAACATACGTATGAGATCATTGCATACATCGATCTAACTCATACTCACTAATTGAGGGGGTTAAACTAAGGAGAGATACACTACAAGAAGTCCAATTTAATGGGTACATAATTGTCAAAATCGGGAGTTAACTCGCACGTTTCTACGATTTTACGAGTTGGTGAGCACATTCTTAGTCAACTCGCATGTAAAAACATTTATAAGGTAAAATTGTAGTAAAATTGCTATTTTGAACAGTAAAATTGTCAAAATCACGATTTTACTATGTTTCCATTGATTCAACAATATTGCACAACTAAGTAAAATTTCTACCATCCGGATCTGAATGAACAAATATGTAATAATAACTATTCATAGCTCAAGCCCAAACTTTTAATAAACAAATATGGGCTTAATTGTTAAAAGCCCTCTAACATCCAAATGGCGCTATCCCCTTGAAACCCCCGCTAGGGTGGCTTCCCCGGACCCCCACCCGCTTAATGTAGAGTGGGACCTACGTGCTTTTCTGTCGTAGGGGAGTATGAGTCATACCCCAACATGTTTGTCGGTCATCACTTCTCTCTTGTCAGTGTGTTGTGTTGCATTGAAGTCTTTGTGTTTGTGTTCGTCGATTGTTAGTCTTCTTGTTCTAATCTGTGATCATGTTCGTATTAAAGCACTCATGTTTGATTGCTGCAACTTTCCTTAGTTTAATTAATATTTTTGTAATAGTAAATAAAATAAAGGGTAGATAACTTTAACTTTATAAGAATTTTTTAGATTTTTAATTTTATAGGAAATGTACAAATGTATTTATTTTTTTTATCTTTTCAATATATCATTCTCATAGTTAAGTAAATGTGAGATATTGTTAAGTAAATATATTTTGAATTAATAATCACGAATAGTGCAGAAATTTACCTAGTAATATATAATTTTGAAGGTTTTTTTTGTTATAGTATCTTCTTTATTATGTACTTTTGGTTAGTAGTTATTTGTCATTTTTTAATATTACTCATTTCTAATGGTATATCTTCATTATCAATTTTTATTTATTAGTAATTTCTTAAAGTCACAATTGATTTTAAAACTTTATCTATTATCTTTTAGCTTTGTATATATAACTAGGTGAAATTTGCTTTATACATGATTTATCATTTTAGAAATAAAATATCTATATTATATAACTTATGCTCGATTATCTATATTATGACTTTTATTGCAAATTTGCAATTTATGGCTAAAATAAATGCTCAATTTCCTTATTTCTATTATTCATTATATTTTTTAATGACTATTGTAAGTAAATTTATAATATTTGGAAGTTATTTTACATAGGTTGTAGAAACTTATGTTTCTATATTCCGTTTCTACGTTTCGATTCTACGGACCCCTTAGCGATTCTACGTAAAATCGCGATTTTGACAACCTTGAATGGGTAACTAAACACAATCACTTTTAGGGAATATTGCTTTCATATTCATCAATTCTATTCTTTTGTAAACCATTGTGATTAATCTTTAAACATGACATTGTCATATGCTTGGTGTGTATAAAATTATACTCTAATGACACTTACATCTTATTTTTAATGCATTATTAAGCTAGATATTAAGTATGACCAAAAGTACTCCTAGGTAATAGTGACAAATCATGACATAATCCATTCATCACTCAATTGAGGATTGTATACTTTAAGCTGCTTAATCGGGCATAAATGACTTAAAAGTTAATGGCTATGGCAAGATCTAATTGAGTTTAAGTTCCTCCAATAAACCAACTTGTGATAACTTATTAATGCATGAATTAGTCCAAGATATCAAAATGGAGAGATATAATCACATACATAGATTTACAAAAGGCCAAGATCATGGAGATTTTTCCAAAAGCATTTTGTGACTTAAGAGATATAGCTAGGTACTCCAAAAGTCTACATTCTTAGATGGCATAAACACGACTTAGAGGATTGCATATAGAATGAGAGATGTTTGGATTGGTTGTGAATGAGAGACAATGAGATACCTAGGTTGAACTATTCAAAATTTGTGAATTTGATTTGAAGTTAAATTTGATTGAAAGATTGAGGTACTTCAAATTTATCAATTGGTTGAGGTTTTTAAAGTTATGATTGGTCAAAAGATTAGTGTGCTTCTATAATAACTCATCCCAATGATATCAAATATCTAAATTAGCAAGTGGCTAAAAGGCTTTTATAACCATTTGGCTTCAAGTATCTAACTAATGTTAATTTGGTATTCACTACCTTGGCTTTATATATGATTGTCACTCCCAAGTGATTATCTTACATTTATTGTAGAAAAGTGGTATATATGGCTAAGGTAGGAAAATACTAATTCAATAGTAGTTAGGAACTTTTTTGTTAAATGATTAAAAATGCTTGTTAGTCACCCATTAACATAATTATTGAATACTTTTGAACTAGGGCATTATAAGGCACATATTTGATCACAAACTTTTTTGAGATTAATATAATGTTGGTAAACAATCATGAATGGACGACTGCACCTAAACATCAACATTGTGTGTTAAATTCATGGGACTTTGTTATGGATTAATGAAAGCAAAAAAAAAAAGCACACAATATATAATAAATATGTATTCATGGATTAAACCCTCAAAATCCTTTGCTTGGTGATTTGGCACTACATTCATACTGGAAAAGGAGATGATGATAAAGTACGATATTGAGAAAATTGATGGAGAGTAAGCTTTTTAGTTTGTACCAAGTGAGGGCATGTAGGATCTCGATGCAGTTAATCCTACAAAAAGTGTTGGAGTTTAATGAGAGGCCAACATTCATATAAGATGACAAGTGATACTGATGTTAAGGTGGAGGTTGCGTTCCAAATAGGTGGGGTGCATTGTTAAGGTGGCATATTCCTATAATTATATCCTTAATCATTGATTTGGAAAATATAGATTTTGATCTATAGATTGAGGACCCAACAATGATCTTGTTGTACAGTCTTCATCTTATGGTTCCATAGAGCTCATGATCTATAGAAATAAGGGTTTGTCATTAGAAGAGGTAAAAAGCAACCTATTACGCTTAGATGTTGAGATGGGATCCACAATAGTTATCAAGTTGCCAAGGTTCGATGGATGTCCAATAGTGGTAATAGTTTCAATGACAAGCCTAAGAGTCAAATGTAATCTATATTCATTACAAGCAAAAGATCGTGTAAGAGTAGAGTATCTAATGAATCAAAGTTACAATCAAGATAATAAAGGAAGGTAGATATTAGTATATTGGAAGCTAAGTCAAAGGACTATGTGTTATTACTAAATTCATATAAACAAATAAGATTTTCATATTGAATCTTAGACTTTAGCACTATAATTCACATGTAATGTGGAAAAGTCGATTCTATCTATATGAGCCTATGTATAGTGGTTTTATCTATACAAACGTGTCAAGGTAGGTTAAGTTCGAATTAGAATGCGTGATAGTCAAATGTATATAGCATCATATGTATATGTAAGGTATGTGTCTAATTTATCTTAACATTTTGTCTCTTAGTATACAAGATATTACTAGTTACTGAAGTGCAATGAGATCCAATCGTATGGAGATATCCCATGGTAATCTCACATGATGAGAGGAGTTAGAGTTTAGTAACTTAATCATACTACAAGGGACTATGATTTCTTATTTTGTTATAGATGTTGTAATTAGGGTAAATGATCTTACCGGTGTTATTAACAACAAAAGGAAAAAAGTGTGTTGGAAAAGAATGTGAGGTAAGTTTATTTTACTTTACTCAATGTTGCATGTGTGAGTTTTAACATCAAAAAGGCCAAAAGAAGTGAAGCCTAATACAATCATCCTCTACTACAGTGTATCAAATTTGCTAAGTGATTTGCAATTTTATTGCTTTCTTTTACCATGATAATGTTATATTTAGTGTGAAAACTTTAATTTTTTTTAATTAATTATCTAAACTTTCAAAGTATTAATTTTATTATCTATTTCAAATCTTCAAAATCAACAACACTATCTCATCGAACCCATCGAATGTCATTTGTCTACTAAAATATTTTAACCAATAATAAGACATCTAAAACCATTAATTAATCAAAATATACATGGCATTTGAGGGAGAACAAACAATATGAATCACATTCCTAAACAACGACTCAAGAATTCCAAAGTGAATAGGAACCCATTTGTGATACGAACCACGCCAACCCGTGACAAAACCCAATACCAATACGTTCAGAAATTCGTTGCCTAAGACGCCCAAACACCTAAAGTGGAAACCGCGACCCGTTGTCTATAAGCGAGACAAGAACCTTAGTATAAAATGAAGACGCCACAATCAGGATGAAAGACCGATTGATAAGTCGGGATGAACGCCACGGAAATCAATCCGATAAGTTCGATTTAGTTCTTGAAGAACCAAGAGAGGTGCCTCTCAAAAGTGTTTAATGTTCAAAGATGTATGTTGTTCATTGTTCTAAACCTTATAAGCCTTTATACTAGGGTTACAATTCGTGTAAAACAAGTCCAAAACGACGTAGTTTAGATAAGTGGCGTAAAAACGCGAAAACAAAACAAGCTAGCCGGCAGGGGATACACGGCCGTGTACACGGCCGTGTACCTTTCTATACAACTTCTGGCAACATACACGACCGTGTACTTTGACCATGTACTTTTTTGTGCACATTCCGGTCACATACACGACCGTGTACTTCTGGTCGTGTATCTTTCTGTAGATTTGCTTGTCTCCATACACGCCCGTGTACTTTGGCCGTGTATCTTTTTGTGGATTTGCTTGACTCCATATACGGCCGTGCCTTGAAAGTACACGCCCTCTTCAACCCGTGTCCGGTGTGACTTGTATAAGAGCAAGGGTCTTCCCATGGTTGTTCCAATCCGTTCCAACTTCATGATTGCCCCAATCCTTTCCGGCTTCATGGACATCCTTTATCAACCCATTAAGTGCTTCCTTGAGTCGTTTCGCCTTCTTGTGATCGGTCCAGGCGGCACTTCAAGAGGATCCACATTCCTTCTTCCAGCTTGACTCTCATCATGGATCTCATCATTCCCCTCCTCTTGAAAAGGATTTGTCCTCAAATTGTCGCCTACATCAAAAGGACTCAGATCAGTAACATTAAATGTGGCACTTACTTGATACTTACCAGGCAAATCTATCTTGTATGCATTGTCATTGATGCACTTAAGAACTTGAAATGGTCCATCGCCTCTAGGAAGTAGTTTAGATCGACGCTGCACAGGAAACCGCTCTTTGCGCATGTGAACCCAAACCCAATCTCCAGGTTCAAAAACAGCTTGTCGACGACCCTTGTTGGCTTGTTTCACATACTTCTCTGTTCGTCGTTCAATGTTCAGCCTTGCCTTCTCATGGATCTGTTGAACAAATTCGGCCTTCTTCTTGCCATCTAAATTAACATACTCAGAAATAGGCAAAGGTGATAAATCCAAAGGAGTTAGTGGATTAAAACCATACACAATTTCAAAAGGAGAAAATTTAGTAGCAGAATGCACTGTACGGTTATAAGCAAATTCAACATGCGGCAAACAATCCTCCAAACTCTTAATATTCTTTTTAATTACAGCCCTCAACAAAGTAGATAATGTTCGATTCACTACCTCAGTTTGACCGTTAGTCTGTAGATGACAAGTAGTAGAAAACAATAACTTAGTTCCTAACTTAGCCCACAAAGTATTCCAAGAGTAGCTTAAGAACTTAGCATCCCTATCGAATACAATTGTTCTAGGCATACCATGCAATCGCACAACTTCCCTAAAGAATAAATTAGCAATATTACAAGCATCATCCGTTTTGTTACAAGGAATGAAATGTGCCATTTTAGAAAACCTATCAACAACTACAAAAACAGAATCCCGACTATGTCTAGACCTGGGTAATCCTAACACAAAATCCAAAGAAATATCTACCCAAGGCTCATGAGGAATGGGAAGTGGGGTGTAAAGCCCTTGAGGTTGGACTCTAGATTTCGCTTGCTTACATGTGACACATCGTTCACAAATCCTCTCAATATCTCGTTTCATGTGAGGCTAATAGAAGTGTTCCTGCAATACTTCTAATGTTTTAGCTACTCCAAAGTGTCCCATTAAACCTCCTCCATGAGACTCCCTCACTAGTAATTTTCTTAAGGAACAAATTGGAATGCACAGTTTACTCTCCCTAAACAAGAATCCTTCATGTTTATAAAATTTTCCATGCCCACTCTTCTCACAATACACATACTCCTCACAAAAATCTCGATCAGCAGCATATAACTCCTTAATGTACTCAAAACCAAGCAGTCTAGAACTAAGAGTAGAGATAAGAGTATACCTTCTAGAAAGTGCATCAGCAACTACATTCTCTTTACCTTGCTTGTAGTGGATGACATATGGAAATGTTTCGATGAACTCCACCCAACGAGCATGCCTTTTGTTCAGCTTGTGTTGCCCCTTCAAATACTTCAAAGATTCATGATCAATGTGGATCACGAACTCTTTTGGCCAAAGGTTGTGTTGCCACGTCTCCAGGGCTCGAACCAATGCATATAGCTCCTTGTTGTAAGTAGGGTAATTCAAGGTTTCCCCACTTAGCTTCTCGCTAAAGAATGCAATCGGTCTTCTCTCCTGCATAAGCACTGCTCCAATACGTAATCCTGAAGCATCACACTCAATTTCAAACGTTTTAGCAAAGTTAGGTAAAGCAAGTAACGGCGCCTGAGTCAACTTATTT
Organism: Laguncularia racemosa; assembly: GCA_037954665.1. NCBI lineage: Eukaryota > Viridiplantae > Streptophyta > Magnoliopsida > Myrtales > Combretaceae > Laguncularia > Laguncularia racemosa. The sequence continues at coordinate 1,959,885 of JBBMOL010000066.1, forward strand.
TTAAGCGTTTAAAAGGTCTTCTCTTGTTGCTCTCCCTAGCTGAACCCCACGTTCTTCTTAATTACCTCAGTAAGTGGTGCACAATGGTGCTGAAATCCTTCACAAATCTCCTATAAAAGCTCGCTAGTCTATGGAAACTCCGTACATTACTTACATTGGTTGGACTAGGCCATTCTTGGATCGCACGAACCTTTTCTTCATCAATCTGTATTCCCTGCGCACTAACAACAAAACCAAGAAACACAAGTTTGTCTGTGCAAAAAGTGCACTTCTTGAGGTTAGCATATAATTGTTCCTTTCGAAGCACTTCTAAAACATCCCTCAAGTGTGACATATGATCTTTTAAACTTTTGCTGTAAATAAGAATATCATCAAAATAGACAACCACAAAATTTCCAATAAAAGTCCTCAAAACATGGTTCATAAGTCTCATAAAAGTACTAGGTGCATTAGTTAAACCGAAAGGCATTACTAACCACTCATACAATCCATATTTTGTCTTAAATGCAGTTTTCCATTCATCACCTTCTTTCATTCTAATTTGGTGATATCCACTTTTCAGATCAATTTTAGAAAAGACACTAGACCCATGCAACTCATCTAACATGTCATCTAAGCGAGGAATGGGATGACGATACTTTACCGTGATGTTATTGATGGCGCGGCAGTCAACACACATTCTCCATGTCCCATCCTTCTTAGGCACCAAGATCACAGGCACTGCACATGGACTCATGCTTTCTCTCACGTACCCCTTCTCCATTAGTTCATCGACCTGCCTTTGGAGTTCTTTTGTCTCCTCCAGATTGCTCCTATAAACTGGCTTGTTTGGAATCGATGCTCCGGGTACAAGGTCAATCTGGTGCTCAATACCACGAACAGGTGGTAATCCCTTTGGAATCTCCTCAGGAAAGACATCTTCAAAGTCTTACACAAGAGACACAACCACACTAGGCAAAGAGTTAGATAATTCGTTAGTAGTCAAACATGTTTCTTTAAAAACCAACAACAACATAGGTTGCCTCATCACTAACGCTCTCCTTACTACACTCGTTCTTGCCACACAACTCTCCTTTTGCAAGGCTGCCCTCTCCTTTTCACTCACCACCAAAGTTGATCCCCCTTTAACTTGGCCTCTCACACTCTTTCCAGCCTTCCTCTCCTTTTCCTTTTGATCTTGACTTTTATATTCCTTTTTCTTCTCATTGTCTTTTGCTCTCTCACTCTCACTCTGCTTTTCACTCACCTTGTGTTTTGCAAACGACTGTTGTAGTTGCAACTGGTCCTCATACACTTGCTTAGGTGTTAAAGGTTTAAGATTAAAGCTTTTCCCTTGGTGAACAAGCATATACTTGTTAGAAAAGCCATCATGAACAGCCTTCCTATCAAATTGCCATGGTCTCCCCAACAACACATGACATGCTTGCATTGGCACTACATCACATAACACCTCATCCTCATACCTACCAATGCGAAACCCAATCAAGGCTTGCTTACTCACCTTAGTCTCACCACTATCATTCAACCACTGCAATTTATATGGACTAGGGTGTCTAACAGTTTTGAGCCCCAACCTTTCAACAATAAAATTGCTCACTACATTGGTGCAACTTCCCCCATCAATAATCAAACTACAAATGTGATCTCCTAGATAACATCTAGTATGAAATATATTCTCTCTTTGCACCTCTTCTTCTTCTTTCACCTGCACATTCAAAGCTCTCTTCACTACTGCCACTAGCCTTCCCATTGCAGGCTCCTCATCATCACTAGCATCCTCTAATGGAGGCATATCCTCTTCTTCACTATCCCCCTCAATCTCATACTCTCCATCATCATGCAAAATCATCACACGCCTATTTGGACATTGACTAGCAATATGGCCTCTACCTTGACATTTAAAACATCTAATGTCACGATTTCTAGAAGTAGAAGATTCAGGGTTACCTTGATTACTAGGAGTAGAACCCGCTTGCCTCAGCTCCCCTTTTGGTTTGGTGGGTAAAGGCTTTTCTTCCTTCTTCCATTGATTATTCTTCCAAGTGGATGAACCATTACCCTGTTGCAACCGTGCATTACTACTACCTCTCCTCTTGTGCTGGTTCTCAACTTTTATAGCCATGTGGACCATATCCTCCAATTCTACATAATGCTGCAATTCAACAACATTTTGGATTTCTCTATTCAACCCCACAAGAAATCTAGCCATTGTAGCCTCTCTATCCTCCTCTACATTCACCCTAATCATAGTGACTTCCATCTCCTTGAAATACTCATCTACACTTCGGCTTCCCTGCCTCAGAGTTTGCAACTTGTTGTGCAATTCACGATAGTAATACGCAGGTACAAACTGCTTCTTCATCACTCTTTTCATCTCTTCCCAAGACTCAATAGGTGGCTCGCCACTCCTTCTCCTATTCAACATTAGTTGATCCCACCACACTATAGCATAATCTGAAAATTCAATGGCAGCAAGTTTCACCCTCCTTCCCCCACTATAGTTGTGACAATCAAACACCATCTCCACCTTTTTCTCCCACTCTAAATACGCCTCGGGATCATTCTTCCCTTGGAAAGGAGGAATCTTCATCTTTATGCTACTTAATTGATCATCCTCTCTATTCCTATCTCCTATATCATCCCAATCCCTAGTTCCTCTATTCCGACCACTATAACCTCTATAACTCCCGACAGAAGGCTCATCAGAGTCATCATCCGACATTACATCTCCACCCCTCGGTACTCTCCTAGAACGACTCTCCCTCTTACGCCCTTGGAATACGTTTGTGGATTGCTCTAGTCTTTGCTCTACCGTCTCATGAATTTGTTCCATTCCCTCTTGGAACATCCTCTTCATTTCTCCCCTCAACGCCTCAATTACTAACCTAACATCAAAAGTGATACGAACAATCGGAAATTCAAACCACGCCAACCCGTGACGAAACCTAATACCAATACGTTCAGAAATTCGTTGCCTAAGACGCCCAAACACCTAAAGTGGAAACCGCGACCCGTTGTCTATAAGCGAGACAAGAACCTTGGTATAAAATGAAGACGCCACAATCGGGATGAAAGACCGATTGATAAGTCGGGATGAACGCCACGGAAATCAATCCGATAAGTTCGATTTAGTTCTTGAAGAACTAAGAGAGGTGCCTCTCAAAAGTGTTTAATGTTCAAAGATGTATGTTGTTCATTGTTCTAAACCTTAGGAGCTTTTATACTAGGGTTACAATTCGTGTAAAACAAGTCCAAAACGACGTAGTTTAGATAAGTAGCGTAAAAACGCGAAAACAGAACAAGTTGGCCGGCAGGGGATACACGGTCGTGTACACGGCCGTGTACCTTTCTGTACAACTTCTGGCAACATACACGGCCATGTACTTTGACCGTGTACTTTTCTGTGCACATTCCGGTCACATACACGACCGTGTACTTCTGGTCGTGTATCTTTCTGTATATTTGCTTGTCTCCATATACGGCCGTGTACTTTGGCCGTGTATCTTTTTGTGGATTTGCTTGACTCCATACACGGCCGTGCCTTGAAAGTACACGCCCTCTTCAACTCGTATCCGATGTGACTTGTATAAGAGCAAGGGTCTTCCCATGGTTGTTCCAATCCGTTCCAACTTCATGATTGCCCCAATCCTTTCCGGCTTCATGGACATCCTTTATCAACCCATTAAGTGCTTCCTTGAGTCGTTTCGCTCGACTTCTTATGATCGGTCCAGGCGGCACTTCAAGAAGATCCACATTCCTTCTTCCAGCTTGACTCTCATCATGGATCTCATCAATTTGGATCGAGCTGAGATCGCAAACCCAAGAAAATTATATCAAGCAAAACACCCATTGTACTAGCTCTTGTCCCTATTCAATTAGTCCATTATCTACACCATACATTCAACCGGCCTATGGTTCCATCCGAATAAGCAATACGTTGACGACGTCCTATTCGATTATTTCTTCTTTCTTCAAATTGTTGATTCTCTTCATTCTTCCAATTGAGTGGGCGTTTCATCCATCCTAATGGCTAACAAGACACTAACAAATATTTTATTACAATTTTAGCTTTTTAATTGCGTTATGATCATTTTTATTTAATGTCTTGCCATTGTCCTACTAGGTTAATATATAAGGCTTATTTTATTTTACTATAGACTAGCTAACAGTTTTATCTCTTCTCCTTTTTTTTTTGAGACCTTTGTTAATACTGAAATATTAACCTTTGTTTGATCTTATCAATCAAATTTATTTATTTGATTATGGTGATCGTATTAAATTGATCTAATTAACCCTTTATTGTTCATTATAATTGTGAAATACATCGATTACAAAAATTCGATACCCTAGTCATCTATTGAATGGAATCTTCCAACCAATATCTACTCATATCTTGTTTTATCATCATTCATAATTCGAAATACAAAAAATTACTAAAAACCTTACTAATTATTCTACCTAAAACCCAAATTTTCATAGTTGTGAATATCATTGCATGTTAATAGAAAATACTTTAATCATATTGAAGGATCAAAGCATATCATATTTTGATATTAAAGTTGCATTACGATACACTTCAATCAATAGGCCTTAAAATCCTTGTTGGTGAAATTGATATTTGAAATTAGGATTAGGGTTTCTTTTGTAGTTACAAGTTGTGATGTGCCAGTTTTGTGTAATTGTGATGTGATGGTTGGAGTGAGAATGCAACTTATAGGCACGATGTTTAGTGATTAGAAGTGGGGTGAGTTTTGTTTAGAAGGGTGGTTTATTCTATGTGCTTACTAATTGTTTGATTAATTATGTATGAGGGATTTTGATTGAGTTTGATACAATAATTGCCATAAGTTTGGTGAGTGTCAATCAAGCAAGTGATGGTGGTAATGGAAGGAGAAGAGGCATTAATCTACCCGAAGTAGCCCTAAAACAAAACCTAAGGGAATTGATGGAAACCATATGAAATGCTAATATTCAAATAGGAGCATTGGAGGCACAAATGGATAGCACACATGGGCATGCGCACAAGGTTGTTGGAAAGGTGGCTAAGGGTGAGGTTGATATACATGGAGTTGAGGTTGAGCAAGGATTTGAAGGTAATCAACAATTTAAAGGTGTAGACGATATAAAATTGAAAATACTGCTATTTGAGGGGAGTAGATTTGTTGTGCTTATTATGATTGAAAATAAGTGGAAAAGATTTAAGTGTTATGAGTATGATCCAATAAGGATTGAATCAACAACATTAGAATTTACATATTATGTTGTGTTGTGGTAAAATAATGTGATGAATAATACAAGAATTGTGAAGGAGAGGTAGCTATGTGGCATGAAAAAAAAAACTATTGCTTTAAAGGAAATTTATACCTAATTACTATTGTTTGGATACCTTTTAAGCTTCAATCACTTCAACGAGATAGGTTAAGCACCAATGACTATGTTAAAGAATTCAAGATGTTAATGATTGAGTGTGATGTTAACAAACCTAGGGAGCCAACGATTGTTAGTTTTGTTACAACTTACAAGGTTGAAATATGAAATACCTAGCATAGTAGAGTTGCAAAAATTTGATATTCTAGAGTAAACTATTTGATTAAGGTTGACAAATAATGAAGAAGAAACCTATTCAGGACACAGGTGTCCACTTCAAAACCCATTAATCCCATCGGGCTTGCAAGAGACAAATTATAAGGGGCATGAAAGGGAAAATGCACTAAAATAATTTTTTTTAAATAATCGCAAAATACGGTACCTAATAAACTTATTCCCAAAATAGATAGTGAAAACACAAAAGGGAAACGTGCCTTCAACAATTTGTACTGAAACCGTAAATACACTAAAGGCTCATTCCGAGTACACACCTTTAATGCAAGTATGTATCGCACAAATTTTTTAAGTAAATTTTTATAATTTTTAAATTTATGAAAATTAATTTTTGTCGTTCTTATATAAACTTTTAATTTTTTAAAAACAAAAAAATTAATTTGGGAAAATTTATCATTTAATTTTTTTTATAAAAAATCATATAAAAAATCATAAATAAATTTGGTGATTATCGAGATACTCTCGACAAGTAGAATGTTGAGCACATATTTCTTCAACCCGATAGGCATTACAATTATTTTTATGATTTTATTTACATGATTTTTCATAAAAAAAATATTAATAATAAATTTTCTTAAATTATTTTTTTTGTTTTAAAAAAAAATAAATATTTACATAAGAATAACAAAAAAAATAATTTTCATAATTTTAAAAATTATAAAAATTGATTCAAATTTTATTTTTTTAAAATTGTGATTTATACTAAAGGCACAAATTTGAAGCATATTCTAAATATGTACTTTTAATACAAATTGCTAAAGGCACATTCTCGATCCATCCCTTTACTACCTATTTTGGAAATAAATTTACGGGATATCTTATCTCACAGTTATTAAAAAAAACAAATACAATATTTTAGTAAATTTGGAGTACGATAGGAGGGGTGTTAGGATTCCACAGGTGCATCGTACGCAAGAACGACCAAGAACAAGACCAGCGAAATGAAGCGTTTTATCCACTTTAATGTTTGAAAAATTAAAAACACAAATTAGAGAGAGAATGTTGGATTGCCACCTCATTCCCTCAGGAAACTGAGAATCTAAAAAGAGTATTGAAACATCGACTAGCGGCGGCAGACGGGAAGTAAAATACTTTTGAAGATGTGTTAGACGATCAAAGCTCGTTGTCACTGTTCGTTATTGCCCTCGATATTTCCCTCCTATAAAGACATTAAACACCAAAGTAAAAACATATCGATAAGGAGGGTAAAAGGCACAATCACAATACATTTTGTCATGGGCAATACAGCACTACTGAAATTTTGTTATATCTATTTGCCTAATTGCTTGACACGATACAAGTAAAACGTGGAATGAAAGAGAGGTCGAGACCAAACAGCAAATGGTCAAGATCCTCAAGAGGTCAAAAATCATTTGAATCGTCCCAATCATCGAACAAACCTTCGGCTATATCGACAGTTCTCCAACAAGAGCTCAATCACCTCAACTAAATTTCTGAACAAGATGCTTATACATGAATCTCCTTCCACTTTTTTACAGATAAATACATTCATCAAGAAAGCTATGAACAAACATCAAATTTTCATTAGAAGCTTTGCAGCCCAATGATGTAAATAAGGCGAAGAATAGAGGGAAAAGGATATTTAACTGTCACCTAGGACCCGAAAGCTCCATTGCTTCTACTACTAGCGAAGACTCTTCTATGAAATCTGAATACCTTTGAGGATTTTCAAAGGATCGAATCCTTGGTGTCTCCACCTTTTGAGAAGCCTCCCATTTCTCTGCTAAACCGTCACCCTCTAACATCCTAAGTACCTCTGACATTTTTGGCCGCTCTGATGGATTGAACTTAGTACATAAGAGGGCAACCTTAACAATTTCTTCCAATTCAATTTGATCAAAATTGCCCTTAAGATCCTGATCTACCATTTGGCTTAGCTTCCCTTCTTTGTGAAGCTTATTAACCTATACACCAGTAAAAGTGTAACAGTTTAGCGCCTCATCGTATCTTTACACACTTCATTGTAAAAGTACAGTAAGGGAAAGAAAGGTATTTAGTGTGTGACTCTGTGTGTGTGTTTGTGAGTGAGGGAGAGAGGGAAAGTACCCAGTCAAGCATGACACCTTTCTGGCTTGCAACTCGTCCAATGTCCAGAGCTTTCTGACCTGTAATAAGCTCAAGGAGGAGCATACCAAACCCAAATACATCTGTTTTCTCTGAAGACTGGCCAGTTGATAAGTATTCTGGTGCAATATGACCAACCGTGCCACGTACAGCTGTGGTGACATGGGAATCTCTGTGGTCTAGGAGCTTTGCTAACCCAAAATCTCCAACCACTGCCTCAAAGTCTTCATCCAGCAAGATATTGGCTGCTTTGACATCCCGGTGTATAATTTTGGGGTCACACTGTTCATGCAAATAAACCAATCCCCTTGCCGTGCCCAAAGCAATCCTCTTTCTTCTTGACCAGTCTAAAGCTTGCATTCCAAGAATATGATCTGGTATAGTACAACCAGTTAAACAAATATTACCATATCTATGATCCTAGCAGTTAGAAATAGCAGAGTATAACTTAAGAAAAGCGCCTGCTCCTTGACAACATTAAGTCAATCCAGTTAACTTATTTCCCAATGAAAGTATAATATGCACAATTTCATGTTGTTGTTGTTGGCCTATGAAATTATACAGGTGAACTATTTTTGAGTCTGGAACTAACAAACTTCAGGAAAACAGGATATTGCAACATTTGGAAAAATTAAGTATATCAAAATACAGAATATGCAAATTATAGCATGACTACTAAAAATTATAAAGCATTTAGACAATCCTACCTCTTAAGCGAGATGCAACACTTCCATTTGGCATATGGGGGTAAACAAGGAGCCTTTCATTCTCAGTTGAGCAGAAACCACAGAGCCTAAGAAGGTTCCTATGGACAGCCAAACTTATCATCTCTACTTCTGTCTGAAATTGGATTTCACCGCCAGCCGCATTGTAATCCTTCAACCTTTTGACTGCAACTAGACTCCCATCATTTAATCGTCCTTTATATACAATCCCAAATCCACCTCTTCCTAAAATATTTTTTGAGCTGAAATTGTCTGTAGCATTCCTGAGCTCCTTAAATGTATACCTTCTCAAATGGCCCAAGCAGGCCTCTGGATCATATTGATCTGCAAAGAACAGCAGAGCTAAGGATCCATTGATCACAGCTTGAAAATCTTCTTATATGCTTAGATTGCTCAATGATGCACCTTTTAAACAAACTCAGGAAAACATACAAACACAGGAAACTCCTAAAGGAAAAACAACCAAAGAATACACCTATGACAGTACACTCGTTTCATCTAATAAATAATCCATTGAAGTGAACTACCTTGGCAACAATGAAACCCCAAGGAAAGCACATATGGTTCAACATCAACACTGAGAAAATGTCAGCTTATGAAACGAAATGTGAAGGCAGAAGCTAGTAAACACATTAACGAGTGGGGATTGAGATGGTGGAGACTGAGAAAGACTAACCATTGACATCAAAGAAAATCTGTTGATTATGCCTGTGTCGCCACCAAATAGACAGCCCAACTAGACTGACCAAAAGAAATGCACCACCAAAGCTTGAGCTTAAAGCAATTGTTAAATGATGACTTCTTGATCCAGAGTCTTGTTGACCTGTCCAAAAAAATCCTAGTCAACCAGATACTCGATAAATTTATTAGATAACCTTAACATAAAGCATTATACAGCATAAACTTTTCCAATACCCACCTTTCATTACATCTGGCGGGAAGGAAAGTGGCTCTGGAAAGACGGAGGTGCAATTATTTCCAGTTGATGATCCACAAATTAAAGGGTTACCAATGATTCTGAATGGAAGAAAAAATAACAAAAAGATCTTAAATTGCGCAAATGAACTTCTTATTTTGACAGCTAAACAATTTTGAGAAAGAGATAACGCACTTGAAGGTTCGTGCTGATATTTTTGGCAAAGGGCCACTTAAGTTGTTATATGAAAGATCCCTGAAAATAGAATTAACAATGTTAAAAACAAAAAAACAATGATCTTTGTGCCAAACTGGCAATATCTTGCAAGTAACTTTGCTTTAATATGGCCAAGTACACAAAGCATTGAGTTATCAACATACACAAGTGTGAGGCCTTCAATGTTCGACAGTGACTTAGGGCAGGGTCCAGTGAGACTGTTGTTGTTCAACCTCCTAGTTCAAATGAAAAAAAATGATACACCAACTGTAAGAGCTCAATCCATCTGAGGAACAAATATGAAATAGAAGACGGTAAATTTCTCATATTCGAGCTTTTGAAAGAAGGTATTAATCATTGAAACAAGAATAAGTTTCAGATAATTTACAGATAATTCAGGTTCCTGAGGTCCCCCAGAGCACTGGGAATTTCACCACTAAATGCATTATTAGAGAGATCAAGAGTCTGAAGCTTTGCCAGCTTTCCTATTGCTGTGGGAATAGGACCATGAATATTATTATTCTGCAGCAACCTACACATAAGAATATCCATCAATCGCATTGCCATCAAACAACTGCATGGCACTGAGAGAAGCAGGAGATTCCTTCCAAGAAGCAAATCCAAACGAAGTTAAAATACCCTAAGGAATTGGCTAAAACAAATACTGGATAACTCCTAATAAGAAAGCCTAGAGGCAACAACTCACACAGATTGCAAATAAGAAAGATTCCCGATTCCCGGAGACACTGTCCCAGATAAGCTCTGACTAGGAAGTCCCCTGTATATAAATGAAGAGTCGGGTATCGTCAAACAGTCTGTAAATAGAAATATGAAATAAACTTTTTCTTTAAGAGGGAATAAAAACTTACAGAGCAGATACATATCCATCGGGAGTGCAGGTCACCATCCTCCAGCTACAAGGATCTACAGCATTCACATCCCAGTTCTCCAGAACATTGTAGGGATCGTGAAGAGCATTTTTTATAGCCATCAAAGCAACGACTACACAGTTTAGAGGGAAGGCAAGCGTAAGAATAAACCATATTACCCTACCTTCATCATAATCAATTTCTCACCAGCTCAAAGTCTCAAATAAGCAAAAGGAGAACAGCATAATTAATACGACACCCAGTAGCCCTATCTTTGGTCACTGGACAATTTAATAACTCAGAATTCAGCAGAAGCTGGTTTCCCACATATCTCTAGTTGACCGCACAGTATTGGCAGGAACATTAAGAGCTCTCATGAGCCCACATACGAGAAATAAATACGAGAGAATCCCACACAAAACAAATATTTTCAAAAACCACTAGAACCGAAAATAAAGTGAAAGCTCGCACAAACAGAGGTGCCCTTGTTTAACGACAAACATTTTCCGAACACTTGGAACAAAAAATTCACTGGTTGATAGAAAACACTCTTCATTCACAGAATATTTCCCTATAAGAAATGAAAAAATATTCCCCACATTCCACCTTGATATTCAGCAACCCATCACCTCTACACTAAGCACTATAGGAACTTAGTAATTAGCGAAGCCGCTTTCGAATAATTCTTTCAACATTTCACATATGGAAAAAGCACAACCTAAGCTCGTAAATCCAAACAATACAAAAGGTATGTAAGAAGAAACCACACCATGGTGCAATAAATGAAGGCAGCAAACACAGATGTAAATTACTAATTAAGTAGAAAGCTTCAAAAGGAAAAAGAGAAAAGGGAACTTTTACCTTCGTAATTTATACCGGCAGGAGAAAGAGTGGCATAAGAACACCCCAATAATGCCAGAACCAGAAACCCCAAAACTCTCCATAACAATCCTCTGTTTCTTACCATACTGTATTATTATTGCCTTATTCTCACTTCAAAATATTTCACTTTTCTACAGAAACTGACAATGCCCAGTTCTCAAAATCAATAATACAACAGAAGTAAGATTTCATTTTCAACCGGATTCACTACTTATAATCACAAGAGCCCTCCATTGCCTGAACAAGAATACTTCCTTATTCATACACTTCTTTCTCTACACCTTTTTACTTGTTCCAACAAAAGTCATAAACTTTCCAACTCAATCCACATACGAACAAATACCCAGATGACAAAATCACTAGCACATAAAATGCCTTGTTGAGAAACAAACAGTTTGAGCTGAGACAAGCAAACTACAAAAGGAAGAAAGAGAGAATGGATGTAGAATTATTGCTGTCTTTGTTTTGTGTTGTGTTTTTGGTCTAAAATTCTGAGATCCTAGAGATCTGAAAATTCTTAGTATGGTTTTTGTATGTGTAATAACGGGTGATCAACACAAATTCCAAGTGAGAGTTTTGCTCTTGGGGTTTGTTTTGTAACTTTGTGTACTATATCCCGATGGTATCATTACTTTCTATAACCACAATTCCATTGTTATCTTCTTTCTTTCTCTCTTTTTTACCAAACAAAAACAAACAGGAGTGAAAAACACTCCGCTTGGACAAAAGAAACAAACACGGCAAAAAGAGCTCCCGAGCTAAATGCCAAATGCCTCAGTTTTAGTTTGGTTACCTTTTTACACAAAATGAGAAGTCCTTTTAAAAAAAAAAAAATGTTAAGAAGTGTTTTAAAACTGCAAAGGAAAAATATTAAGAGTTAAATAATTATTTCATATTATTACATATTTTTATATATATATAGTACTTTTTTCTCTTAAATTTTACAAAAGCTTATACCGATTACTTAGCGTGTGTCAATAACATCTTTACGTATGTAAATGCTTGTCAATAAGTTAAACCATATATGTTACGTGTCGGAAGAGTTTTATAATTTAATTGATGTGGAAATTATATTTTATGGTATAGATTTGGATTTTTGTAAAAAAAAAAAAAAAAAAAGAAAGTCTGTACTTTTCGATTAAATATCTTTACTGTCGCTTTTTAACATTTCACCTCAAGTAATTCTCGTATGAAAAGAATAAAATAAAGAAACAAAGATTTGTATAATTGGGTGATTGGACTGAAAGGATGCGTTATGTTGTATCGTGGGCAAAGGTTTGTATGGCCGATACTTGATTTGTGATGTGTGGTAAGAGAGAGAGAGAGAGAGAGAAAGGGGTGAAATAGTAAAGTAAGGTAAAGGCAATGGCAATGGGATCCGAACGACAAGATATGTCTAGGTGAGTGAAGGGGTATGTGGGAAAAAAAAAAAAGGAAAAAGGCAGAAAACTTTTTATTTGGCAGGTCACGTGCTAGGATTGTCTTTGGTTTTGTTGGTTTTTGAATTTTGCCCTGAATTTTCATACTTTATTATTATTATTTTAAATATTATAATAATAACATTCTGTTAAAGTTGCTGCAAACTGTGGCCCAGCTTTGCTAGCATGCGCCGGATGATTTTGTTGTATCTTTCATTTGAACTAAGACAAGATAATTTATGGTCACGCTCTACAGAACGTTATTTGGAATTTTGTGTCCCACAATTTTAATCATATAATCGAAAGTTTTCTTTTTCATTTTTTTTATAATTATAATAAAGAAAAAAAAATAAATTTGATCCTTCTTGTTTGAGAGTTGGTATTTATTACATTTTTTATAAAAGTCTTACTGAAAGTTTCCCTTTTTAAAATTTTAAATCTTGTTTACGAAGTTTTTCTTTTGTATTTTTTTCTCTCTTTCCTTCGTAAGTAGGTGATCAAGCAAATTAAAAAAAAATGGATTAACACTAGTTAATATTATTTAACTGAGAAGGTATTTTTCTAAATTTTATCTAACTGGATGCATGACATCCAACTTTCTATTACCTTATAATCCAATTTATCAAAACTTTAATTATTAACTCATTGCTTGGTGGTTTTTTTTAGAGTGAATAGAGAGAGTATAATTACTTCATTTCAATAAGTTATATTATATGTATACTTTAAAATCACAAGTAAGATGGAAAGAAACACTCACACACACACCCATAAAGGAAAAAAAAAAAAAAAAGAAGAAGAGGAAAGAGACAGAAAAGGGGGTTTCGATGGAGTTTAGAGAAAAAACAAGTGATCGAGTTATTGTAGGAATGAAATCCTAATAGTATGCCCATAATACGAGCAAAATTGTATAAATTATAGTTTTAAGGAATATAATTACAAATGGAGTTTGATTCCTATATGTATTATTTTTGCTACCAAATAAGATAATTAAAATTGGATTCTTGTCTTTGAAAACTAAACATGGCTATAGAAGAAGTTGGCAGGATCGAAAATGAGGTAAAAAAAAAAAAAAAAAGCAATTTGATGAACTTCCACTTCCTTATATTCTATGTTTACCTACAAATATTGAAATTTCAAATTTTTTTTTTCATTTTTCATCTCTTAAATACAACATAAGACCTCTAGAACTTGGCTACCAAAAAGAGGAAGTGTAGAAAGAGGATAAAACCATTTTCAATTGAACAAACCAGAGGGAAAACAAGAACTCGGCAAGTTAATGGGATCAGGTGTAGAAATTCATGTTTGCGTTATTAATTAATATGACATGAAAATTTTTATATTTAGTTATTTTATTCAAATTTTTATTACTTTTTATTTTATAAAAAAATTTAATTTCTTTTTTTTTTTTTTTTGGTTGCAGCTCTGCTGGAAATATTATAATCACGTTCCAATTGTCCACTTACTCTAAGACAAATCTTTCTTGTATCTTAATTAAGGTGTTGTAAATTGCAACCCTTTCTTATATTCGAAATTGATTAGCCTCTGTTATAATTTGCAATCAAAGATAATATGTAGTTTGTTCGATGCGAAGAAAATAAAATAAATCAGATAATAAATCTTGGAGTGAGTAGACAATGGGGACGTGCTTACTGCAAAGGAGATTTGGTGAAAAGGGATAAAAGTAAAAGAAAATTTTGAAAATCGAAAACGTGGTGAAAACGAGTTAAGAAGCAAATTTCGTTTAATATTTTCCGTTCCTTGTAGCGTTAGGATGAATTTATTAGCATTTTTTTTATCATAATTTTTATTCAATTTAATTTTTCATATCTTATAAATTGTTTCCAATCCTTTTAATTTAATTTCGCTTCCATATACCATGCGTCACAAGCTCCTTGTTCCATGACTTTGAACCCTGCTTCCAACTATGTAAGAAGGAAAATTAAATGAAGAAAAACTAATGGACTTTGTCGGGACAAAGTGCAGCTTGAACGTTGAATCTGTAAAGTCAATGCTTCGGAGAATCCTAAAGCCATTGACCAAACAAAGTCCAACATCGGCTAGACGAAGCTGGCCTCTCGAACTGGACTACCATTTTACTAACTTTAGTTAGACTTGGACAAAGTCCATTTCAGTCCATTCGAAGTGCTCCTATACAGTGCGAATTCTACAAAAAAAGAAATACAACCCATTTTGAAGCGTGAACATTAATATGATTTTATATTTAATCCTTTGTTTTTTAGGAAAACAAGCTTTTACTCTTGTATGTAACATTGAACTTATTGCTTTAAATTTAATTAGTACACTCACTGTAATATAAAACATTTATGGCTTACTTAAAATGCTAAAAACTTAATTAAATTTTAACATGAATATAGAAAATTTAAATAATTTACTTAAAATATAGAGAATTTGATTGAATTTTGGTAAACTTACAGGTGATATTCAATATACTTTTTCTTGAAATATTAAATGATTATTTAGGTTAATAAAGTTCAACAAAACTATTCAGTATATGGTCCTTTTGTGATTTATCAGTTTTTCTATGTGCTATGATTTATTTTGCGGAAAAAGAGATTCCTATTTGATGTACGATTTTTGGTCGTAAAGCTGTGCCTCAGGGCGGACCTAAAACAATATAGCCAGGGAGTCGGAACTTATTTTTTTCTTTCTTTCTTTCTTTCTTTTCCATCGAATGTGTGTCAGTATTATTTAATACTCAAATAAAAAAAATTTAAATTTTAAAAAATAATCAAGAATATTATTATAATTTTTAATAAATAGTATTTAATATTATTAATTACTAATGAAAAGGGTAAAATGAAAAACTAATGTCATTTAAGTAATATAAAGTAAATGTAATTTTGAAAAAGTAAAAAGATTTTTATAGGATTTAAATTCATGACTTCATTAGAAAAAATCACATATTTTACCATTTAAATATTTATAATATTTTATTAAATTTTACTATTTAAAATATATATAATATTTTTTTCTTTTTCATAAATTTTAATGATTAATATTTTTTTTCGATCTTACACCCAGTAAAAATGAAGTACATGAGAACTAAATTCCGAGTGAGGAATTCCAACATAAAGCTATTGCTTTCATATATTCTTTTTTCTTAAATTCAATTAAAGTAAGCCCCACCCTCATCACAAAAGACAACATAATTTACGATATCGTATTTATGACCGAGACTATGAATGCGATCTGGAAAGATATTGGCTTCAATAAATAATTGCTTACGTACAAAATAATGTGAAATCTTTTTTTGGTTTATTTCATACAATATGAGTATATAAAATCTAATTTACTGTTATTTATAATGGACTAACCCCATATAGGATTGATAACCAATAATAATAATAATAAGCTCAACAACTCTTAATTGCATGAATAAAGCATAAAACTAGTGATACAAGAAATTTCTATATATCGTCAGTAAACACAGTGTCCTGTAATTTCCTAAATTAGTGTGCATATATTGGCAAAGAGGAAATTAGATAAATAACTTTAACAAGTTTCCAATTGTCCAGTTGAGATGGCCGAGTTGGTCTAAGGCGCCAGATTAAGGTTCTGGTCCGAAAGGGCGTGGGTTCAAATCCCACTCTCAACAGCGCTTTTTCACATCTTGTTTTTACCCTTCCATGTACTCCTTCTTACCACCCTCGGCATTCTGATTTATGTCCTCAATCCTTTATTATAAGATTCTTCTCATCTTTATCATACTGTTGCTGTAATGTCCCACTAAATATATTTACTATTCTGAATTTGACCGACGTGAAAGTCCATTTCAGAGCAATTATGAAGGACAATGATTATTTGATTCCACGGTCCCTTGAGTTCACCTCTCTATCCAAATTATGAGCAAGCAAAACTCTCATATTATCAAGTCTCCTCTCCCTCTCTCTTACTTTGTTGACTTTTCTTTTTTTTAAAAAAAAAAAAAATAATTATATAATCTTATACAATATCATGACCTTTTTATAATTTATCCTTTATTTATCATGATAAAAATAGTAAATATATATATATATATACTACTCAAGATTTGGATTCAAAACCTATCACATAATTTTTTGAAACTATTATAGAATTGCGCTCGATGTTTATCATATTTTTATCATTATTCTAGTATACCACAATATGAGACTATTGCATATGGATTTGGCTTGCAAAAACCCAAACACATATCCATGTGAATGACCATCCACCTTAGGAGATATAGAAAATGAGGAAACTTACCATGTTTTTTGAACTAAAACCCATATGATATATTATAATTAATATATATACGTGTGTTATATATTATATCATTATACTATATATAATATATATACATATATATAAAAATATGTGTGTGTGTGTTATAATTAAGTACAACGTGTGCATGCCATACAATAAATATTATATTATTTTACATTATATTTTATAAGATTTATAATGTATTTTATATGTATTATATATGGTATGTAAATATATGTTATTAGAGCATATTACAGTATCTAAACCAATATTGATATATTGATATTACAGTATGCGTGTGTGCATGTGTTTACATTACATTATGTCATATGGCGTATCTTAACTATTATATTATATCTTTCATTATATAGTTGCCATTTTTTACCAACTTATTATTATACTTTAACAAAAAGGGAATTCAAACCTATTCTATTTCATTGGGAGATCAAGATTTATATCACCAAATTATAAAAGTTTTTATATGTGTTTACCATTTCATAAGTTATATACAGTTTAGTATATTGTGCACTTACGAGGACACTTTTAATTATTATTATTTACTTACTTTTCTATTTAAGTCATCAACCTTTTTTATATATATGTATAACCTATTTGAACCCTCAAAACTTTTAAAGTATTACAAAAATAGAGCTTTTATCAAATACTCTAAACCTTCTATTCATCTTGAGTATGTATGGGCTTCCAATTAAGTCTTGAGTTAGTTAATTGAGGTAGTTAAGCTATATACAAATTTTTCCAAACCCTTTTTCATAATTTTAATAATTATTATTTTATTTTTTATTATATTACATCACTAAATATATTTAATATTATTTTTATTATATTATGTAAATAAATATATTTAATATTATCATTTTATTAATTTAAATATTATAGACCAATTCAAAAAATTATTAAAATTGTCACGTATTGATGGAAACTTAATAAATTTGACAAAAATTCCTTTTGTAAAGTTTTAAAAATGTTGAGAATTCAAATAAAAAAAAAAGATTGATAACTCAAATAAAAAAATAGATAAATATTAAAAACTAAAAATATAATTTTTTCTAATATGTATTATAAATAGGTGACTATGCAATGGTCTTGTACTACATAGATTTCACATACATAAATATATTATAATAATTACTTTTATAATACATGATATATTATGATTATTATACTATATAATATATAGATAATATATATATGCATGCAAGTACACATACATATGCACATGTGCACATATATATGCAGCATATGTTAAAATATTATTCACATTATTATATACTTGTACATCTTTAACATGCGAAAAGCATTACAATACAACTACATACTTATCATATTGAATATGATGAAGCAATACCAAACACTAAATCGGAATGGTCATTACATTCTTAACTATATTGTTGCATAGAGCCATGCAAGTGAGTAAAATGAGTCCCTTTTATAGCGAGATAGGGTTAAATAATGGATTGATCCATCTTAACTTGCTTAATAAATTGATTGGGATCTTGGCTAATAATTAAATGGGTTGGGATTTTTCAACCACGAATCAGTGGTTAGATAATCCAGGCATCATCTTAAATCCATTTAAGAGCTTGGTGAGTCAAATGAACTAAACTAGTAATCTATTAAAATAAGAATATTTTTAGATAATTTAACATGATATGTAATTTAATGTTTATATTTCATAAAAAATTTAATTAAAAAACTTATTTCTACTATTAATTTGGTTAAGCGGGTTGATTTGTTGGTTAATTGGCTCTAATTCATTTAGTGGATTGATCCACAAAGGAAATCGTTCTAACCCTTTAAAAATAAGGATCGATAAATATTACAGCTATTAATTCATGTTAACCTATTGTGTCTCGTATCTATATTTAAATGTGTTTGTATCTTAACAATGTTAACCTATAACTTGACTAGTGTTATTAATTGTATATGAAAATCTAAACTCATTACTCATTTTGTTTGATAAACGTGTTTCATATTTAGTTTAGATTTATTTATTAATTAAAAAGTTATAAATAAAATATAAAATAGTTATAAAAACATAGAAAAAGAGTGATCATAAAATTAATGTTCACAACTAAAAATGATGTACTTAACACTTAAGCATAAATTTATAGCATAATTTAATCAACATTATGGGTAGTATGAATTTATCATATTTAAAGAAATAAAGTATCGAAAAGAGAAAACTTGAAGTTTGAAACAAACAAAATAAAATATCGAATGTTACCTTACTTGTAGTGCTAGCTAGAAAATAGATAGAGAAGTATGAAGTTTGAAATGAATGAAAAGAAAAAGTGACCACCCCTTGATAAAAGAAAAGAAATAATACTATTAAGTGTGAGAGGACACCACAAGTAGGTGTATCATGCCTAGTAGGACAAAATCAAATGTTAGTTATTTTAGCATTAAATAGGTTAGCAAGTCGAATTTAAAACTTATTTATGAAATCTATTTAATAAATAAATTCATAAAAAAGTTAGTTGGTTAAACCTAAACACGTACACAAATTTTATCATATTTAAATAAGTCTCCTTCATTTGTATTTTATATCAATTTTCCATTTATAAACTCATTTATAATTATATCATGTTGTATCTGAATGTATATGTTGCATCTTAAATTGCTAACCAAATGGTGATTAAGTGGGCTAAGAGGGCCTATAATGTACAAACATGTTCTAATCAACTAGATGAAGAGGTACCCTATGAAGCTCATTTATTAAATGGGTTCAATAAAATAATCTTCTTGATGGGCTATTTTGGGTTTGAGCTTTTATGTCTAAGTCGAACTAAAACATTTAGGTATTGTTTAGTTGTGGTAAATTTATAGTATTGTACTTGACAAAACATTTTATTCCTTGTTTGGTATGCATATTTTTTCTGTTACCAGATAAAAATGATTCCAAAGTACTAGATAAAATATTAACATTTTATACTATCCAAAATATAATACAAAAATCAAATTTATTAGACAAAAACATAAAAATTCTTATTCAGTATTTTGTACATCATGTTTAGTAAAATACTTTGTATATCCAAACAGTAAATATCATAAAAATCTTTGTCCGGTATAATATATACCAAATGCAATATAAGAGAGTTCTATTATCCTGTTTTTTTTTTTATTTTGTACTATCTAGTACTCCTTATATTGTCTAGTATTCTATTTAAAATGCTACCTTAGAGTTGTTGCCAATAACTTAGGCACCTAGAGCTAGTTGACTCGACTGACTTAAGTTAGGAAGGCTCGGTCAATTTAGATAAGAAAATGTAGGAATAGTTTAGCCAATTAAGGTCCATAAACTGTATATGACTCCACTATTCTAAAATGTTGAAGCCCCTTAGCAAGTCATGTGCTTCAACTACCTGCTTAATTGCTCATATGCTCCTTTTATAAATATCAAGACAAGTCTCCAAAGTAAAGGGATTCGAAATTTGTCACTCTCGAGCTATCATTATATAATCTTTGTTTCTCTCTCTCTTTCAATATATTAACTTAAGCATCGGAATAACTATACCGAAAACAACCCTAACGCCTTCATAACTCTGTTCTCAATATTGTTTTATAGGTTCTACAACCTTCAAATAGAATCACCAAACAACAAATCTTAAACCGATTTTTATAAGGGTTAAGTGGCTTATTTTGTTAAATTTAATCCCGTTTATATAATTTTGTATGATATATATTAAATGCATTGATATTACTAAAGGTATCTTTATGCTTAAAAAAAAAAAAAGGAGAAATGGTAAACAAAATCCACTGTCTTGTTACGTAAGATTAACAGTTGCTTTGATTTGAGATGTTGGTTAACAAAATGTATTAAAAGTTAAAATAAACTTCTGAAAATGAGAGGGATACGATTGTATAAGAGGGGTGAGCTAAAGTACGCAGGGTGGAGATGCGTGCAATTTGTACCTTAGTTATTCTGTGGTTGTTGGTTGGCGTGAAAGAATCTCCGTAATGCGCCCACCGGGACACATGCCGTAGGCCTTGGGCATGGGGCGGGGGGGCCATATCCCTTAATCTTGGATTTAGTACTTACCAACAATTCTAATCCAGTCCTATGCTTTGGCCGATTTCTTGCTTTACATATAATAAGAAAAAACCAAAAAAAAAAAAAAAAAAAGAAAAAGAAAAAGCCCCAAGTATGTTGCCTACAAGTCTCTTATATGATTTTTTTTTTCCCAATTTCTTATATAAAGTTTAAAATGAAAAACTTTTTTTATTTATTTAATTATTTTTCATGGTAACTAAAATGACAAGATAAAAGAAGTAATGACTCTTAATTGAGGTAATTGATATTATTATTTATTCGAATTATTAACTTTCAAGTTTTAAAATAAGAGTACTTTTATCAAGTCTATTGAATATTCCATGTATCAAATTGTAAGTGATTTAAAATAATTAATTTAATCCACTATAGCAACTACTGCAGCATAAGCTATCCGGTTGATGCCCCCACAATGATACTAATATACTTCATATGACTCCTAAAGTACATAATGAGTACCGGTATAATTCATATGAATGACTTCTAGGGTACATAATAACCAATAGGTGTAGATTTCACTCAACACTTAATCAATGATTGAACTTTTAAAGCATCTGAGGTTGTATGGATATATATTTATTTTAAGATTTTTCCTTTCTAATTTGTTATATATATATTTTTTATTTGACTTACCTTTTCCGAAATTTGTCCAATTGTAGCATTCTCATGAGCTGAGACGTTTCTGCTGTCGATTTCCAAATTTTAGGAATAAAATGATCTTTATTCTGGAATTGACGAAGGAGCCCTTTAGCATTTTTGACCCTTGATTATGGCTAACACATAAATTCAAACGGCAATATTAACAAATCTATCATTCTAATCAGCATTGTTGTAAATGAGTGAAATTCAAATTTGGAAATGGTATAATGTTGAAGTTCATATAAGTTTAATTTAAAAAAAAAGAAGTAAATATACAAATTTAAGTAACTTTTAAACTCTCACTTGAACTCAATTAAATTTAAATAGCTCCAATCAAGATCAAATAAGCTCAAATAGTTTAGGATTTATAAATAGCGAGAACGCGGCACAAGCCTAGGCAAGTTGAGATGACAGTGGCAAGTCGTGCAAATAAAGATTAAATCTATCTCCATCCAATAGGGGAATAAGAGAATAAAGTAATAATCCCATTCTTACTTAAACTGTAGGTGATAATTTTAATGTGGGGGTGGGTTATTGTTTTAACGAGTGCTCCAATCCAACACACAGCCCAAAAACCAAGAGCATTTTTGTCGCTTTGGGAGAACTGAAATATTCTCTGCGCTGTTATGGAAACATGCTTTGCTTTTACGACCAGCTTTCAGACATTTTTACTTTCTGCTTCTCCACTGTAAATCTTATATATATATATTAATCAAAATGGGCACGAAACTCTATGGACTGTGCCCAAAACAATACCCTCACAAATTCAAGTGTATCTAGGCCTACTTGGGAGAATGGCCACTTCTTCACCTGCTCTATACTTTATACGCTTCTACAGTATAACTTAGTATTACTAACTTATTGGTGCAGCGTAGCATCTTAACCTAATAGTAACCTTTGTTTTTTATTCCAAGGAAAATTAAATTTAACTCAAATTCGTACTAAGTTTTGATTAAGTTTTTTAAAATTTGCATAATGATCCAAACATTTGTATATTTGACATTATACATTAAATAATTTTGATCTATTTCATATTATATGTAATAAATATTATTTATAGTATAATCTTTTGCAAATCAATGAAAAAGCAACTATTCCATAAATAAGAGAGAAAATGGCTATTCTGTTTCAATAAAACAAACACAACGTTAGGAGTACTGTTTAGGTTAAGTAATATTCAACAATTTCATTGTATATAATTTGTAAATTATAAGGATGAAGTTTCTCTATTGTTAAATAATAGAGGAGAGAATTAATGGTTATAAATTGTATACAAGTTTCGTTTTTTTTTTTATCACATACACCTTATAATATACGTAAAAAAAATCTACAGTATTTTGAATACCCTAAATAATGAAGTACATTATTATCATATCAATTTGTGCTTCCATTGGATCAAACAGTGTTAACTCGTGTCATTTTATATCTATTTTAAATTCTAGCCATTAATCAATTTCAGGTTTGGGATAATCTCCTTTCCCAATTTTTTTTTTCTACCATATTTGCAAAATTAAAATTCATGATTGGAGGGGGATCCAAAAAACAAAAAACTATATGCTTTTCAAGAACATCTCCAAATGGAATTCTAATTGTATTGCTGATTGAATCATATATATGTAAATATGTTATTTGGAAATTTTAAAAAAATTAATTGATTTTATTATCGTGTCAATTTATATTATAGTTAGATTATATATGGATTAGTTGTGTCATATCGCATCCATTTCTAGCTATCGACAATTCCTTTTTCTTTTTCTTTGTTCCCTTTCTGAGTAGATATATTATATGCAACTCAATGTGATTCTTTTCATTAATTTCCTTAAATTAAAAAAGAAGAAGAAGTAAACCATGTTATTATAGACCTATCTAACAATTGTAAATTCATTCACACACACGTACACACCAAATAATATATATATAAATAATCAAGTTGTTCTATTATTAGGTCGAAATGTGTCATATTCGACTCATATATAGATTAATCACGATGCCTTACGTAAAATTTGAGTTTTGTCTTTGTAAATTGTTTTCTTTTTAATTGTTCTTTTAATTTTTCTATATTTGAAATTTTTAAATATATATGATAGTTCTGCTGTAAGAATTTACTTGGAAATTACGGGGTTGTGAATTTTGGTACTAATGGTGTATGTAGATAAAATAAATTTGGGATAAGTACATTAGAATTTACAAGTACTCTATATTTGTACCAAAATTCAATTAAGTTTTTTATATTTCATATGGATCATTTAAGTCTTCATAATTATGTCTAAATTTAATTGAATTTTTTATATATTAAGTAAATCCTTGAAACTCTTTACATAGAATCTTTATTCGTTGTAAGTATCGCATGACACATTTCGTTGCTTTTCAATGACACGTGACTAGATTACTCAGATATCTACTAAGCATTCTAACAATATACGCAATATCCGAACACGTGCATATTTAAGAATACATAATATTCCCACTGTTGATACATCAACAATATGACTATTGATCGATTTATGATGAGTACAAGACACCTATACTATTCAACAGCAATGGTCAAATGTTTAAATTACTTTTCAAGAGTTTAGAAGAGGTGCAAATGGAAAAATTTGCATATTTTAAGTCGACTAAGGCCAGAAAAGTTTGCTTATGTGTCCAAGGAAAGCTTTGTATCAAGAGAAAGTGGTTTCCACTCTTAGTAGTAAAATGAAACCAAATGCAAGAACGATTTTTTTTTTCAACCCATGCTTATGATATAAATCATGAAACAAGTTGGAAGATAAGAACTAAACAAGATGATTGGGCCGGTTTATAGGCAAACTGGAGCATCTAGGGGACAAAAGCTCAATGCAGCAAGATCAATCAAGGAAGGACTAATTTGAATATGGAACAAGGGAAGGTCGACTAGGCTATTGATTGAGCTAGAGCAGGATCACCTTAAGTCGATTTCATATGGGCTTAATCTAACTATTTTTCTATTTTATTTTGTTTATTTCTATTTTATTTAGGTCTTTTAAGTCCCTTTTAGTCATTTTATGTTTATTTTACTTTATTTTTTTAGTTTTTTTTATGTTAATGGTATTAGTTTTATTTCTTTAAGCCTTTAAATAGGTCAGTTATATAATAAGTCATAATAGAGCTAAGTTATCTTTCACTTTTAAAAACCCCTTGAGACTTGTTTATTGAATTTTGAGAATTTCTTCGGTCCTTTTTTATTCTCATAGTCTTATCAATCCACATTTAGATTGTATCAAATGTTGTTGAATGAATTTGTGATTACATTTCTTTCTTTTAACACCCACAAAATTTTCACAAATTATGCATAATATCGAATATTAATTTCTTTCAAATTGTTTTAGTTTCATTCATCCCTAAATATGAAAACCCTAAAAATCCATGAAAGTATCTCTTTCCAATATATAAACCCAAAACCCAAAAATCACATATTAGATGTTTTTAGAGTGATCTAAGATCCACATCATCTTGGCCGTGATCATCTCCACTTAAAGGGTAACCTTCCCTTTGCCTTTAAAAGTTGACACTAAGAGTGGGCAAAAAAACTAACTAAACTGTGAATTGGATCGGATTGGTTTGAACTAAATCATATATTAGGTTTGAATTGTCCTTTTAAATTCAAAAAAAATTATGAACTGAATTAAACAATTTTTTTAATATTCGAAAAAATTACAAACCAAACGGAATTATAAAAGGTAAGAAAAAGAAAATGACTGTGGAATCTAAAAAAATATATGACTAAAAAAGGAGGTTTTATATTACTTATTCAATTATTTATCTTATTTAGTTTTTTATCAAGTAATTTATTGATTTTTTTCTCATCGATTAATATAGAAATTATAATTATCTTAAAAGATATAATAAAAAATTCTTAAATATATCAAATAAGTATTGAAAATGATAATAAATTATTTTTTAAAGTCAAGTATAATTTTTATATTGGAAAAAATTAATAACACATGTAAAAACGATTCAAAGTATGAATTTAATCGGATTGAATCATTTTTTTTTAGATTTTAAAAATTATAAATCAAATCATATCATTAAATTCAATTTAAGAAATAAATAAAAAAAAAACCATACCGCGAGATGAATTATACCTAACCAAATTATGTATACTTTAGTTAATACTGCCTCCTCAAGATTGGTGGCCATCCCTAGACTGACGTCCTTTAGGTGTCTCCTCAACATTGGTGGTCTATCTCTAGATTGATGTCCTTTTAGGTAACCTAGGTCTTACGGTTCATGTTAGTTGGCGTCCTCGACGCTTCGTTTATTACGTCCTTAGCCTAGTGGCCTTAGACCATCTTCTCTTCCTGAATTGCAATGTTCGTAGTGTCCCATCAAACCGTTCTCATGGAAAGCAACAATGAAAGAAGTATTCATTATCAGGTAATGACTAAAGACAATTAGAATAGAAAAATCATTCTATAGTTTCAAAGCTTTACACCGAGTATAAAGACTTCAGCTAGAAAGGGAGATTGACCATTAATCTCTAACCCTACTCCTAAGATACGAGCTTGTGTTGTTTGATCCTTAATGATTTTGTAATGTCAAATGTCTTCCCCCCATAACTAGCCTTTGTGAACTTTACTGAAATTCCTTTATTTTTCACTTTACCATAATGCTGGTACTGTATTAGTGCGATATATTATATTTTCCAGAAATTCTTTTACCCTTTCTAGGTTCATCATTATTCGAGTTGGCATTATTATGTCTGGAGATTTGGCTTTAGCATTGTCATGGTATCCTTAGCCACACTTTGTCATGATCATAGGTGTTAATTTTACCATCAAACACATGTACAAAGAATATTTCTATTTCCCATTCTTTTTTCCTATCTACTCCTACGTATTATTGAAAGGGACATGAAAATACACATCCTATGGGGAATAATCGGCCCTTATTCCTCGTACAATTACCATTTTGTTAGTATAGTTACTTTGAAGAGTTCAATCTAGAAAAAAAGATGCCAGATGGGTTCTCCATGCTTTTCGGATAGTTTTTTAAGTATTAATAAAATTTTAATAAGTAAAAACATGAGTAATAGTTTTTCAAAAAGGGAAGTACTATTTTAATCCTTAATATTTACTTTTTTTTTATTTGAGTTATTATTATTTTACTTCTATTTAAGTGCTTGATATTTTAAAAGTCTTATAGAATAGGATTGTGATTAAAAATATTAAATTTTTTATTACTAGTTTTTAACTAGCTTTAAACTAAACTAGTTGACCAAAGATGATTAGGATATATATAAATTTTTTTTACTTTTAATTATTATTTTTATTTCATTCTATTTTACGATTTGTAAACACAATTATTGGTAGTTAGCAGAACCAGGTTGGTATTTTGTCCGGGAATGTTGTCCTGTTCTAACACCGTACGCAATGCTTGACCTGTCATTGAAGCCTTGTCTCTTAAGATCTCACGTTTAAGCCACACCCATATTCTGGGTCTCCATTTTTTTTTGTTTTTCAATTCATGTCTTATTCTTCATGGGAATTGTTTCAACTAATCAGATATTGATGGTTCATCTTGTAACTAGAAGTCTACGAGAACCGGTGAAGGAAAATTACACTTAGCCACTTGCAAATAAACACATTACATAGTATATGGGTTAGTTCAGCCCATTTTAGCTTTAAGGCTACCGTGCTACTTTATGTTCACTCTTGTAATGGTATTTATGCAAAACTTGGTATTAATTATTGAAATGCTTACTTTAATTTAACAGTTGACGTGATTGGAGACTTGTGTACTAACCCATATCATTAGTGCTCTTTTTGACCCACAATTCAAATCATTAAGCGAATGCACCATTTTTGGCCAAAGAAAAGTTAAAATACAATGGCAATGAGATTATAGATGACCTAGCCAAAAACCCCTTTAATATTTGTTATAGTTTAATTTTATAATTTGTCATATGTTATCAAATAATTCAAAAACAGTATAATTAACTAATAGTTTTACTTGACGGATAATGGTGAATACTTAACTAATTTTTATTTTATCTAAATAGTATTTCAATTCGTGTCATATTATCATATGTGAGAGCTAAAGAAATATCTAGCTATCATATTTTTATTTTCTTTTCACATGTCAACTTGACTCATACCATATGCCATGGAATTCTTGATTTCTTGCAATTGTAATTAATTTTAAGGAAATCTAAAAATATTAGTGGCAGTTGCCTGCCTTAGTGTCTGAGTCTAACAATTGAGTCGAAGTTTCCCTCTTGTATTCTTGCTTCACTTCCTTGTTGCTGGTGCTCAAGCCAAAATGTTTTACATTATGGAAAAGGCTAATTAATGGCAATTCAACTTGGTGTAGATATTGTACAAACTTGCAACTAATTGCTTACATCATAGCCGTTCTATTTTGGACTACTTTCAGGAAATTTAGTCCTTTCTGAATATAGAGTAGCTTTGAACTTCGGGATTTACTTCAAGTTCTGTGCAATTCTAGCTCATCTGTGCACCCACCATCGTTGGGATGGGAGGGGACCAACCAATGTAACTTTCACCGTGTTTGGCAACTTTTAGTATAGTGAGGAAAAAAAAAAAAAGGAAAGGAAAACAATGGATATAATATTTTTACCATTTTTAGATATGAACAATGGAAATCGATAGAAGTCTTTTCTCTTTTACACCTTTGGTTAACGTAAAATAAATGAATAAATAAATAAAAGAGATAAAAAGAATGATTAGTACAAGTTACCCTTCAAAACATGTAATGAGGTCTTGGTTTAATGGTGTTTATGTAACTTGTTGAACTTTCTATTCATTTGTTTTTATTTTTTTTTTAATTTGGAGAAAAATAAAAAGTAATTTAAAGCGGAAACATTTTCGTTTATTTCAATCCATTTGATTCGATTTTTACTCTTATTAAAATAGCTAAATATTTTGTTTATGTTGATTTCCATTCATTTTCTTATATTTCAGTACTTTATCACTCATCCAAATGCAGTGTTTATCTATTTTACCCAAATGAAAATTGAAAATTTCCCTATATTTTAAGTAAAAGTTAAAAGACAAAAGAAAAAAAGGAAAAGAGAAAAACCCAGAAAAGAGGACTTAATCATTAAATAACAAAATGCAAAAAGATTGATCCTTAGCCCTTGGCTTGTTGCGTGAAGACGATGCATGAAGAGCAAACCTTAGGCAATCTAAATGGTTTACACAGAGGAAAGTTTACATCATACTTTGTCTGGTTGGTTTACCAGATAATGGCATTAGTTGGCTGATGGATTAATGGGGACAGTGGGTGTGACCGCAGGTTGATAAATTTCAGATTTTATAACATTGGATATTACCTTTTTTTTTGTTTTTTTTTGGGTTATGTGGTTATTTGATTGGGATTAAGTGAGAATCACGTGTCCTTTCCTTTCCTTTTTTTTTTTTTGTGGGTTTATTCCAAATAGCTGTTAGTCATTAATTTAAAGGGGTGGTTGGGATAACAACTTATAATTGAATGGAAAAGAATAGGATAGTAATACTAACAAAAAGTTTTCAATTAGATGTACCATTCAATAAAGTTTAAGGTTGAGGTGTAAATTTAAGAAATACCGTGTCTTGTA
Source organism: Laguncularia racemosa (assembly GCA_037954665.1). Lineage (NCBI taxonomy): Eukaryota > Viridiplantae > Streptophyta > Magnoliopsida > Myrtales > Combretaceae > Laguncularia > Laguncularia racemosa. The sequence continues at coordinate 1,989,126 of JBBMOL010000066.1, forward strand.
TTTATTTTAAATTTTTAAATCATATAGGCCTAGCTTGCTGCAAGGAGGTGTCGAGGATAGCAAGTTTTATAATTAAAAAATAAATAAAATGAAAAGGATAGCAATGGAAAAAATAGCAGTGCCATATCCAAATGAAAATCGTCATTTAAGAAAGAGGAATTTGCAGGAACATGGCACTGCTATTTTTCCATCTATCTCGCAAAACTCTCTCAGTATGCATTTCTTGCAAGTCTCTCATTAAGTATGCATTACTACTCAATAAATTGAGGTATTGATTTTTTTCAGTGATTTCGTTCTATTAAGTATATCCAATATTTTATTTTTAGTATGGTAGTATTATAAAAATATTCAATGAAAAAGAAAAGTTAAAAACAAATATCGGAAATTAAAGAAGAAGAAAAAATTAGGGCCAACTTGACTTTTACTTCATAGAATATCCAGGCTGCTTGTTGATGTCTGGTTGCTTTTACTTCGTAACCCTAGGCTCATCTCCAGAATTAGGGCATGACCATTGCCCCAATTGACTTCTTCTGAATTCTAATTAAAATTCAATGGGCCAACTTCTTTTACTTCCCGGAAGCAAACTAAGGCCATTCTTGATCCTCATGCTCATTTTTCGGCCCAATGGTGCCCTCTTCTTGCCTAGCCCGATCCAGTGATAAATGGGCTTCATGAATACATACAATAATCGATGCTTTTTTTTTAAAAAAAAATTTGAATCCTCAATTTTTTTCTTCTCAAATTTCCTATATGTATAAAGTATTTAAAAAAATCTAACCAACTGAGAAAAATTTAGAGAAGAAAAATTAAAAGATTCAAATCCTAAAAAAAAAAAAAAATGATGTCACAAGATATTTAAAAATATATAAAAAACCTCAATCATTGTAACTTTTAAAGTATCCATTTACCTTTTTTTTTAATAGAACTTTTTTACATGACTTGCTCCAATTTAATTCTTCCTTTTTGACAACAAAACCTTTTTATTTTCAGTGTTTTTTTTTTGGTTGTTCTAAAAAAAAAATTATGCTATATTATAAAATTTACGCAATTATGGATAAATAATAATAATAATAATAAAAATGTGTCTGTCAAACAAATAATTAAGGCAGAGAGGCTCATTCAGCTGTACCATCAGCATTTGAATTCTCTTAACCATGCAAAAAACGTTCCAATGTTGTTGTATCACTTCTCCAATCCAAAACAAAAACAATCAAGGAATCCAGTTAGATATCAAAGTTAGAAAAAGCATGTTGCAGGCGCAGATGTAGTCCATATTGAGAAGCTTTTTGATTTAATTTTAATTCCATCCTTTCGTTGCAAATTCTTATAAATCATCCAGCTTTGATTTTCCTCCAATATAGATTATTATGGATAAAAACGTTCCCAACTTTGTTCTACAACGCTTGTAAAGCACTTTGCTTGAATTTGATGCCATTGACATGACTTTGCAAGGAATCAAAGTGTCTTAACATTTAACGCTTCACTTTCAATACTAAACTAGGTTAATACTTATACTTTTGGTTTTTTCTATGGTTGCATTCATTATTTTAATAAAATTAGTCTAATATTCAATCTTATTATTAGGTTATATATATTAAAATTATATAGTTCATTACTATTAAATCTTCACCGTTAAGATATACATTAATAGTAAGATCGAAAGTTTGGCCGATCTCATTAAAAATACAAATAGGGATATAGAAAATTCTGTATTTTTGCTGTCACCAAAAAAATCAAATAACCAATAACAATTGATATCCTATTATGAAGGGTTAATTTGGTAATTAGATTTGACCCAGTATAATGTAATTGATCGATTCTTTGGACGAATGAAAGGGTCAAACGAGCTTATTGAGTTTGGGCTTTATTAAGCCCATTAAAGGATTCATATACATAATAATGAAGATTGCATCTTGTGTATTATTCATTAAATGATCCATGTCTTTGAAGGCTCATCTCATCTATTAATTTTACTGTTATTGACCTTATTTTTATTATAATTCAAGAGATTTTACTGTAATAAAAGAAGTAATCATATCATATTATCATTTTAAAGTGATTGTATTACATGATTCTCCGTAATTTAGCACACTAAGTATACTTTTAGTTGTGAATTAAAAACCTTTTGACTGTTGAGTGTACCCAATTTGAAAAGCTAGTCATTGAGGGCCAAAACCTGAAACGGAGTTTTTGATAATAGGGCTAGACGGTCAATGTCAACGGTAATTTAAATAAATCATTTGAATTTTCTCTTCTTTTCACTTTTTATTTTCGGCAGTCATTATATTAATAGCACAAGTATTGTGTCGTTCATTTATCATTTGATCTTTTCTTCTTCTTCTTCTTTTTTTTTAATAGAAAAGTGATCAAACTTGATTCACTCGATCCCCTCTTGGATTGTATATAGGATTTCTCAATGATTTTGTCCTTTCATTTTTGCAGCCTTGATATATTGTCCATTTTTTATTAATCACCTAGTCATGAGTTTTATGGAGAATATTATGGTTCATTTCCGTAAAGAACTCTTATGAGCTTTTGCTTTCAATCAAGTTCCTTGTCTTTTACTTTTTCCTTAACTTCTATTTTGATGAAATAACATAATGCGATCTTCACATACATGGGAGTCAATTTTGATGTTATATCTTTTGGGTTTGATTTCTCTCGACGAGAAGAGTAAAACGTGAGGGTTTCGTCCTTAATTGGTCTTCCCCATTAAATAGTGGAAGACATTGTGAAGGAGGCAATAAAAAGAAGAAAGTCGATTTTACTCCCATAAACTAAATGTAACGAAGAAGGTAATTTTTAAGATTTGACACTTTTGCGTAAGAAAGAACGTTGATGATGGAGTGAACATTTAAAATATTATCCAGGACTAGAATTTTTTTCCATAATTGTCGGCCGCCACAAGAGTGAGAAAGAAGTAAAAGGAGGAAAGCAACATGTTCCAACAAAATGGATAAGTGTGTATGTGAATTTCATCATTTAAAGCTTTAAATTGCAATATGGAATTCTAATTTGGAGCAACATGTGCTTTGAAACATTGACAGCTTTCATTTCGTAATAACAATTGTTTATTGTAACATTCGTTTGGTAATAAACAGGAAACAACTGAGTCCACCCAACCGAGTCATCTCCCCTTCACCGAAAACTTCGCATGTCCACCACGAACCGCCAGCTGCAGCTCCCACAAACCCACTCCACCACACGTAACCACCATCCTCTCCATCTTCGTTCGATCATTCACCGCCGCATTCTCCATCCATCCCCACTCGCAACCACCACCTTTTCTCACCTCACACCACGCCATGTTCTCCGGCCACGCCGGATTGTACACATACATATACTCCCCGCTCGAACACATTGCTAACGATGAAACGCAACAGCTCTCATTGTCATCGTCCTTCAGTCTCATCACTATCTCCTCCGGCACGTTGGCCATCTCTTTCAACTCTTGCAAATTCTCTCCGCCAATCTCCCACACTTTAACCGTTCCGATAGTCTCCGTGCTTCTGATTAATCCGATCATGATCAGGCGATCGTTAACAAATCCGATGACCGAGTAGTAGATTCTCCGGTCTGGCCTCAGCTCGTACGGTCCGAACCATGTGTTGGTGACCGGTTCGAACGAGTAGGTCACGCCAGAGACCTTCTCCGAAACGAACATCTTTTCACCGTTGGTGGCGATGGAGAGCCACGCGGAGGCAGAGGAGTCCTTGAGAACCGCGGGCATCGACTCGCACGCGCTCCACTCGCGGGATTCGATGTCATAAGTCTCGACAGCAAGTGGCTCGTCCTCGAAGTCACACGCGCCACCAGCGACGACCACGCGCTGGCCGACCAACTCTACGATTGGATCGGTGCGCCAGACGCGTGGTGCGGTGGCGTGGTGCCAGGTGAGGTGGAGGGGGTCGGAGGAGAAGGAGAGCACGGAGGGAGAGAGAGCGTAGAGGAGGTCGGAATGGGAGGACCTGATGGGGGACGCGTGTTTCACAGACGATGCTCGAGGAAGGATCTGTAACCAGAGGCTGGAGCGTGGGTCGTAGGCGAGGGTGGTGACGCGGTGGGGAAGGCGCGTGGTCTGGGAGTGGACGAGGAGCCATGGCTTTGGTGGGGTCAAGTGGGTGAGGGAAGAAGTGACCGAGCGATTCCAATCTTTGGACACGTGGGAGGCGGGTACGAGGTCGATGAGGGGTACCCGGGAGAGTACGAGGTGTAGGACGTCTCCATGGAGTGGTGTTTCTGGTTCTGACGATGCTGAGTCGGGTTTTTCTCCTCCTCCTCCTCCTGTGGTTGTTTCCTCCTTCCTCATTTTACTTTGATCGAAATTCTGTCACAAAAATATGAATAAAATAAATAAATAAAAGAAGAAGAAGAAGAAGAAGAATGTGTGCAGAATTATCGACTTTCCTCGTGCGTTGTTGGTAAAGTCTGGGATTTGTTATATATAATGTGTGAGGATGAGGAAGTGAATACTATAGGGACGAGTTTGCGTTAGAGATTTTATTAGAATATACATGCCGGTGGGGTAGAGGTAGGAGGAACAGTTGGAATCGGATATATTAGGACCTGTTCTGTCATTTCTCCTTTATTATTATTTTATAGATTTTAACATAATTAATAATAAAAATTTTGTATATATATAAAAAAAATTAAAATAATAAATAAATGTGCAAAGGGGCAGCTTTTATTTTGGTCAAAGGATGGTTGGTGAGTTCAAACCACAAACATTTAGGCAAATAGTTCAAAATATGGTCTTAACAATCAAATATTTTACAGTTTTTAAACAAATAGAAAATGCCCGTTTTTCTCATTCATGTGTGTGGATTCTCATTTATCATATGACCAAACTGCTAAATAATAGCTATAGCTATTGTGTACTCTGTTAATAGATGTACTTGAACATTCACTGAGGATATAAAAAGGGGATCTTAATATATTCTTAAATATTGGTTATATACTCTTTTTTTTTTTTAGGAAAAAAGAAAAGAAAACATTAGAGAAATTTCTTTATTTGTTACTTCAACAAGCTTGCCGAATATTTATCAATGTTTTTCAGTAATTAGTTTAACTTGTTTAATCCAATGTAAATCGTAGATTCCACAATATGTGTGAACTATAATAGTTGACTTTGTTTGTCTAATGTATAAACAATTTTTACGTAGATGGATAAAAGAAGGCTGATAATGAAAAACTATGGACTAAGACCCCCTGGATTTGTATAGATCATAAGCATTATGCAACTTAATAATGTGTGTTTTAAGCTTTAATCATTGATGAGGAAGGCGCGTTGCGTGGAATGCGTCATAAATCGCCAGCATTACCATCTACAGATTAAAGGAAGAATTATTTAATTCACCTGCACATGCCAAGAACTAAATAAAATCACTGTATCCTATTCTATTTTGTGGAATCACCTGATCCATATATAAAATTCCCCTTTTCATAGACGCAAAATACATATGCAAATACTAAAAATAATTATTATATATACTCATGGACAATGCATATGTCAAAAAAAATTAAAATAATATTTTCAACCGTATTTATATGTGTATTGATGAGGTAATAATAATATTTTGTACCGATCCATATGAACAATTTTTTTTATAAAAATAATAGGAAATTAAGATAAGAAGATAATAAATTTGACTTATTGTTAAGAGGAAATCTAATAAAACCTAAATGAAACGGGTTAAAGACTTGCATATTTTCAATAAGTTAAATTTGGCTTTTTATTTGTTTTTGCATTAACGAAAGAAAAAAAAAAAAGACCAGATAGAAATTAGCTTCTTCTTTTTTCCCCCAAAATGGGGATTTTTATAGTAATATTATTAAATTTAAAAAAAACAAAAAAAAAACTAAACAATCTCTTATAATCCTATCCATCATTTCAATTGGATCAACATTCAATCTTATTATTAATTTATATATATGAAATTTATATTATTTATCTTGATCATCGTTAAATCTTCAACATTACTATGTAAATTAATAATAAAATCTCATCTCACAGAAAATTTCTAAAAAGTTGAACATCGGACTGATCTCATAAAATATGGGCGAAATAATATCTATTATGGTTGTCCATATGCAAGTTTCAGGAAAAAAAAAAAAAAGTGTCAACCACAATCTAGAGCGTGTTTGCACTTTAAAGATGTTTTTCGAAAAAATCTGACCATAGCATATCATGTCAAGAGATAGTTCGACTAATTTAAGACTGGAAACATATATTTATGAATTAGCTTGAAATACAAGCGCAGTCAATTGTTGGATAAAAGCACCAAAGAACGCTTTCAAGGTCTTTACTGGTGTAAACATAGTCTCATCGTCGTCTATAGCTATGGAAAACCTTGACGAATGTTTATGGATATTTGGCCAAATATATATATTATATATATATATTTATTTATAGAGACTGTACACAAATATATAGGCCAAACGTTGTAATGAATCGAATTTTTTTTTTAATTTGCATCATTTTTTAACAGGATCGATCTAATATTTAATCTAATCATTTAGTTATATATATTAAAATTTTATTATTAATTATCATTAATATATAAATTAACAGTAAGATTGAAGATCGAACAAATCGCATAAAAAATGCAGACAAAACCAGAGAAATTTCTTCAATATAATTTTTTTTATTTTGCTGGATAAATATTTTTCCTTATTATCACCGATTATACATTCCTTATTTATTTTTGTTATTTACTTATGTTGTATTATTATCATGTACAAGAGGTAAGATCAAATATCCTTCTTTTTTTTTCTGTAATAATTTTATTCAATAAATAAAATTCGATGCTGGCATCCTCCTTCGGTTACGGGGTATTGTCACTAATTAATTCCAAAAAATCATGTATTGGCTCGAGAAATTGTAAATTAAATTTCAATATTTATAAATTTATGGAAAAAACCAAACCAGCTAAAAAAATACATATGGATAAATATCAAATAATTTCAAAAAATATGAAAACTATGTAATTAAAAATAGGGATTAAAAAATATTAAAAAAAAAACTATAAGGGCTAGTTCATTGGCCGAACCGACCTTGCCCTTGAACCGCCGAGTTAAGGGAACTGACCTGGCCCTTCTCCCCGGGGCTGGTTCCGATTCCACCTCCCCGCAACCCAAAATCTCTTTTTTTTTTTTTTTTCTTTTTCTTTTTTAAGAACAGGGAAGGGAACTTGGTTACATTTTCTGTTTCTGGGTAACGTCAGCGTGTCATGGCGGTTTGTTGGGGGAACCGTAAGGAAACAAATGCTAAGATAACCGTACAATCTCAGCTATGTGCGAAAGCCGTGTCCCATTCTTTGTGCCCCTTTCTCCCTTTTCTCTGACTCGTTCGGTGTCCTACGTTACACTTGAAAGTCCAACCAAACAACAACAACAACAAAAAAAGAAGAAGACACAAATGGATTACAACGTTACATCTTTTAGCGATAATTTAGTAATATTAGTATTAATCTTTTAGTAAAATGGATCTGATTAGACTACTTTTTCTTAATATTTATCAATATTTTTTTTTATAATTGATAAGAAAAAAAAAAGAGAAAAAGAAAATTCGCCAATGTTACAAGTCGTCGTGAGATATTATCGGTGCGAACTTGAGAAACCAAAATGCAATTGATAGTTTATTATTAAGATGACTGCACTGCCACGGATACTCTTGATTATAATAATTTATAATATAAAAGTAAAGGAGAATTTTCGGAACATATAATTTGAAAAGATTAATAATTAAAGACAAAAAAAATAGGGTGGAAAAAAGGTTGCTTGGATGGAACGGTTGGATAAAGAAAGGTTATGTTTTTGATGTTATCTTTTTATATGTGAAAATTTGTTATTTATTTTAGTTCGGATGCGACTCTCATCCACTCCACCGACCGATTAAAATGGCGATAGCCGCATGCTCCTCAATTGTCAACGTCGACGGCTCTTTCTGGAGAGATGCGGTGCCGGTTGGTGAGTACTGATTGGCAATTCTATGGTAATAAAATTTGTGGATGGTGTTTTTTTCAAGTTGTCTCAATTTTCGCTATTAATTTTTTTAAATATTATTATGTATAATTAATAATTAAAATTATAAATAAAAAGGAAAAAAATTACTTTATAACAATATTATAAATTAGTTTAAAAATCTAAACTATATTAAATTTTAATTATAAATTAACATAAATTAAGAGGATAAAAATATAAAGATTCATTTCCAACTTTTTACCCTTTAAAAACTCAGTGCGAGCTAGTCCAACAGTACCTTGAACCTTTTTTTTTTTAATAATTCAGGTTAATAGCAGTAAGTTTACAGAAATCTGAATGTCAAATCTATGATATTATGTTGAGAAAAACGGAAGGAATTAGAAGGAAAAGGGAGTAGGAGGAAAGAATTGGAATATATGTTTTATCCACTATCTGAACAATACAAATTATTAATTATAGTCGATAACTAATATATTCACTTATAAACTATACACTGTTGCGAATTAAAATGTAAAAACAATACAAATGTTAACTCGAGGAAACTTAACTCAGAGGTTCAATGGAATCACTATTCTTAGAGAATATAATGCTTTTTATATAAAATTATTGAGAGATATATGGTTTGGTGGTACCATCCCATCATACAACTTAGATGCCATTTTTCTAAATTTTTAAAGATTTAGAATGGAGAGGCAATTTTGTAGTTTTTTTTTTTTTTTTTTTTTTCTCATGACTTTAAAAGGAAGAGGGAGTAGTTATTTTTATAAAAGTTCATCACATAAAACGATTGCTCTCAAATAAATTATGTATATAATGCTATTTTCAAGCACTATCATGTAATGCAACTCTTTTAAGGATCACGATTCCTAAAAACTCATTTTCTATCATTGTGTTCAAGATAATTAGTAAATGAAACTTTTACGGTTTGAAGTCTTAAATATTATTATTAATTAAATTTTTATTTATTAAATTTATTATATCAATCACTATGAAAAATATAATAATAAATGTCCATTTGATAAAAAGTATAAATTTAAATAATTAGAGTCACGAATAAGTATGACAATTATAAGTTTGGTTGGTATAAAATTTAACCACTTTAAAGTTTAGGAGGAAAATCGACAAATTAGTTAGTTTTTAGGTTATAATTTCTGACATTATTCTAATCGATCAGATTTAAAAGTAAACTTATTGGAAGGTCGGCTCTATCTTTTGCCAACACACCACAATTTGTCTTTGTCCGCTTACCAGCACATGGTGGAGCATAACTTTATTGTTTTTTTTTTTCCTTCCTTGCTAGAAGAATAAATTTATTGACATCAATAAAATCAGAATACAACTCATAACCAACAATCGAATCAAAAGATCCAATTCATAAAGGATACATCTATATTATATCAAGGGCTCGAAAAATTCCTTTATAAAGTAAAATCTTCATAAATCATGAAACATTACTCATATTAAAATGAAACCTAAACTAAATTAAAAAGGATAAAAGAAGAAGCCCACCCTCCCTTACTCTCAATCAATATATATACATATATATATATATATATATATATATATTCCAAAAGTGAACTATGTTTGGTTTGAAAAATCATATGTTGCTTGAAGCAACTAGACTAATAATGGTTGAATATGCTTGACGAGATGTTGATGGGTTGGTGGTGAATGCATAACGGAAATTTGAGAATTGAGAAAAGAAATGAGGTAACCCCAATGAACGAACATCCTCCGAACAACAACGAAGAGAAGGTGAAAGGGAAGAGCCAAGAGAGTTTAAGAGACTTTTAATAGGTAGATCGCTGTCGGGTGGTAAAACAACAGACGGCGACTGAATGGATATCGATATTATGCCCTATCCGTCAATATGCATTGCGATCCACAAAACTGGCCAGTGATATTTTGTACGAGGGGACCTATGTTTATGTTTCTACATGGACAACTCCCTCACAAACATAAGTAGGTAAGAATTGCTAAATTTTGTTTGGTTGTTTACTACAAAAGATTATCACAATTAATATATTAATAATATATATTTATAAATTATTTTAGATCTAGTATAATAACTATCATTTAATATAAATTATTAGTTTTATATGATCTTTTTACATTTGTATCAGGACATGGACATGTAAGGTTGCAATTACTATCATTATTTATTCAAATGGCACATCTCTTGAATATGTAGTTGAAAATAATAATAATAATGATCAAAAGATACAATAATAAAAAGTTACAAAAGTTAAAAGGTGTTATAAAAATTTACTACTAATGAAAAGGTATTATTATATAATATATATATATATATATATTTATAATTGATTTTTTTTTTATTTTCTAGATAAAGGTTATGTATATATTATACTATGAGAATAAATTGATTATAATATTTGGGTTTATGTTATGTATAATGCTAAATAAATAAATATTATAATATTCAAGCAACATGTAATATATGATTATTATACTTTAATCACTCATTTAAACAAATAAATATTATAATATACAGGATATCCTCTTTTTATTTTTGTAAATAAAAAAGAAGAAAAAAAAATTAGAGATTCTCAACTCAAGGGCTATCCTATTAAAACTCTAAAGTTACCACCTTATCCTTATGAAATCTAGGTTATTTTCTGATATCTTTTCTTTTTTATTATTTCATTTTTTTCCTTTTTTTTTCTTATACAAAAGAAGATGTTAAAAAAAAATTACACTAAAAACGATTTGGAAAAATGATTTTTTATTTTTTTTAGAGTTACCCCATAAGGGTGCCTATGTACCTGCTAATTAGAATCAAACAAGCCGTAGTTCGCTTTTTATAAAACTTTAGTAGATTAGTTTAAGTTTTAATTATAAAAACACCTTAGGTTTACGTTTGTTATCATAATTAACATTTAAAAAAAAAATTCTAAGCCTAAGCTTTAATATTTTCTTTAAAAAAAACTTTGATTTAAGGAAAACCAATTTTGGATTTATTCTGAAAAAAAAAGAATTTTCTAAGTGATAAAATAATTTATTATTAATTTTCTACCTTTATTTAATCCTGATTTTCATTATTTTTCATTTTTTATATTATATTAGACATATTATTTATTAATAAAAAATCTAAAACTAATTAAAATCCATTTTTTTTTTTATTTTAGGATTATTAAAAAAATTTCTTTATTTCTAATAAAATAACTAAATAAATGGATAATTAAAGTAAATAAATACAAATGAATAAAATAAAAATAAATAAATAAAATTAACTAACCTGGATGCAGATCGCAGGTCGGATTGGGTCGGTCGGGTTGGGTCACGGTAGTCGGAGGATCTTCGTCGACGACATTTCGGCAACTTTCAAAGGCGGTTGAGGGCTGCTTCTAAGCTTTATGATGGTAGATAATCTAACCGTGGTGGTGGATTTCTTTAGAAACACCTCTAAGTGGTGGTTCGTGGCTTGATCGGCGGTCGCGGCCAAGGGGGAACTCCGGCGGGCTTTGAAACATTTGATTTTTCACTTTTTTCTCACTTTTGGTTCATGATTTAGCTTTCCTATGTCGTGCTCTATTTATAAGCACCGAAAACCGAGCTAGGTAAGCTTGGATTTCCCTCCGATAGGCATGAATCGTATCTCGGTTGAAACCCATCTTCGATTTACTCTTAGATTTGTGTAAATCTTTGATTTTGTTACGATTTGTGTCAATTGGATGATATTTATCTTATTTTTGTTAAAGATTTGTTGGATTTGTGCAAAAAAATCGCATCAAAACGGCCGGATTTCATTTTTTCGCAGCCGACGAGCATTTCGAACTAAGGTTGAAGACGATCATGCGCCTGGCGTATGTGCTCCCTCCATCCAATCACAAGCTTACACGTATCCTGGGTGAAGGAAAAAAAAATACAAAACACGGATTGCATCTCCCGTGATTCGAACTCGCGAACCACCTCCCCCCCCCCCCCCCCCCCCATGCAAGGTCGAAGCTCGGACCAGCTAGTCTAGCCCACTTTCTCTTTTTTTTTTATTAATCACAAATTATACATATGCGTTGCAATTTTTATTATTTTTATATTATTTTGAAATTCAAAAAATTTGTAAAAGTTATTTAACATATTTTATTATTATTTCTATCATCATTTTTCAAAATTGGTGTATTATTCCTATTTATTTTTTTTCAATATTTTTTTCTTTTTATTTTTGCAAAATATAAGGAAAATTGAAAAAAAAAATAAAAAATTAAACATTATTTGTGATTAAGGAGAAAAAATGAGGTGTTTACACATGTGTTCTCTTGGTTACCATATTTCTAAATATATTTAATCATAAATTGGCTCTCTCTAGAAAAGAAAGCATTTTGGCCATATTTCTTTTTTTTTTTTTTGAAAGACTTTAAAAAACTGTAGTATTAGTAAAATATTGTTGAGTTAAATAAATATGCTTTTTTTTTTCTTTGATAATGTAGAAGAAGATATTGTTTGCATAAGTCTTATATTTATTAATTTTTAACTTATATATGATATTTCAATAGCAAAATACATAGCATGTTAGTATATATTTCTCACAATAATTTTTTTTAACATAAAATCACATATTATACTTTATGTATATAGATTTTTATTAATAAAAAAATATAATTTCTATGTTGTTGAAAAATGCAAATAAATGCATTTGCTTTAAATTAGTTATAAGGATGCTAAATTCTAATGTTTTTATTTTTTGTGCATAACTTTGTTTCTCCACAATGAAATTGTTGTAGTTATTGATTCTCAATTCTTGGATAAATGTGGCTACTCACATCTTGCAATTAATGATGCAATAAATATCATCAACTACAAGACAAATATATCTATCAATTGTACTCCTTTTTCTTTATTGAAATGCTTTCTATAGTTTAAAAAAAAAAAAAGAGGAAAAAGAGAGAGAGAGAGAGAGAGAGGATTTTTCAAAGTCATTTTAGAAAGTCCTTGTACACATGTAAATGAGGCCAATGGAAAACATATTGATGAAAAGGTACTCTGTTTTTTGTTTCATGACCATGAGGAAAATAACTTTTATCTACTTATCACATTCAATACAAAAGATGAAAGGCATTAGCCTCATTTAACCATACAGATGTAATCAACATCTATAACAAATCTTTATACATAATTATCACAAAAAAATACATTATACTAAGAATAAAAAAAGAAAATAATAATAAAAAAAGGAAGTTTAAAGAGAAAAAAATATCACAGTTACATTCTAATAATTACTCAACAAAAGGACAATTGAAGTACATCCTTCATACTGATGACATAAGTTGAATAAAATCAATTAGATAGGATTAGTGGGGCAGCCATTTCTATCAATTAGTATTGTTTCTTATTGAAGTCCAAACATCTCTATTTGGCATGGACGAAACAAAAATTTACCCTTGTCTCTAGCTTGATCTTTTGGAAGCTTTGTATGATGGTTGAATTGCAAGTGATGACTTTTTATCCACTAAAAAAAATTGTGGGTGATAAATAATAAAGGAAAAGTTGACCTTTCAAAGTAAATTGATGATAGAACATGATGCAACAAACGGACATTATAAAAATAATGGCAATTTGGCTTTTGAGAAAAACTTGAAAAACTATCACTATAAAAGAATAAAAATGGAACATAACTTCATACAAAAAAAAAAAAAAAAAGGCAAGAAACAAGATCTATGGCTTAAAATATTAAAGAGAAGCCAATTTTTTTTATTTGTATTTGTAAGGAAAAGGGGAAAAAAAAAAGACAAACCTGAATTATGTCATGAATGATATTGACTTAAATAATTCAAAGTATTGAAATTTGCTACAATAAGATCAATAGGAGAGAGGCATAAAAGTAAAAGTAAATGTTTAATGACTAAGATAAACTACAAGAAAGAGAGAAAAAAAAAGAAAAAATAATAATATGAAAACACCAAGAAAGAGATTTTTTTTTCTTGACAGAAAAGTGCAAGGAATAGGAGTAAATAGTCCTTTAATATCGCTACATAGGGAGAGTTAGGGTTGGAAAAGTGAACAATCATCTAGTTTCTATTACACTCGTAATTCTCTATGATGAATATAGTTCGTCATGTACTCTGTTTAAATATAACATTTAGGGTTACAATTACTAAGTGGGTTTCCAAATTAGATTTAGGACATTGAAATTGTTAATTACATTTTAAAAACCTTTGAAGGTTCTTTTGATTTTGCATATATATATATTGGAGGTTCATCCAGTTCAAAAATTACAATGGATAGTATGAGATAATGACTAAGTCCTAGAACTTAAGGGGTCTACAGAATCTAAATATAGGTTAAACAAGCCATAGAGCAATAGAGGGCTCCTATAATAAGTATAATATAATACCAAAGCATAAAAATCTCGATCCTTGTAATTTGAGTCCTTGTACTTATTCTCGTACTCATTCCCATACTTTTGCTTAGAGCCAAAACCTAACAAATTGTAAAGTAAATCCATCATATAATTCTCACTTGAAAAACAAAAGTGAGCTAAAAGGCCCAGTACACAATGATGCAAATACACACATAGATGTCAAATAGGCCTATGTTTTAATGTAATAAACAATCATACAATTTATTTTATTCGTTGAGCCATTCCTCGATAGTTTAAGCAACTAATCTCCTCATTGCTAGCCAAGAGGGAGAAGAGAAGGTCTTATAGCAATATTAAGCATACTAGTAATCGATTATTTGGGCATTCACAATTGAACTATTTGTATTTGAATGCATTAGGATCCCGATTCGTGAATCTCTTGGTTCACCGTGTCATTTCAAGATATACAACCATAGCTATAATTTCGATCTAAGGATGTCACTTGTTGACTCAAGTGACTAAGTACACGCAACACACAATTAGTTTAGCCGGGTTTAATTATTAGTCCGATTAATTAAATTCTATCCTAGCATGCAATATGCATGTCACTGTAAGCTAGGATCAAGATTCCTTTGATGTTTATGCATTTATATGAGAAAATTATAAGTTAGTAAGTTTATTTTAATTAGTCAATTTTTATTACAATTCCTAAGCTTTGCCTTTTATTTAACTACAGCTCATACTAGTAATGAGCTCAAAAAAATGTGAGAAGACCCAATTAATCTATAGTTAAATTTTGAGCCAACAACTTAGTGTTTATTAATTAACCAATTTAAGCTATTGTAGTTGCCGATTGTTATTTTTAATTATTTAATTAGGCTTTAATCATTTTATTTCTTAAAAACCAAGTCTATATGTCATACTAAGACCCAATTTAAGGTATTGGGCCCTAAAAGAAAGATAAACCCAATTAAATTTGGTATCGAGCCCACTAAGTTAATTGATAATTAATTGAGTCTATTATTAATTAATGAAGTTAATTAATCCAATTAGTTAAGGTAATCAAATAAATTGATTAACCCAACTATCTAAGTTAATTATTTACTTCTTTTAGTTCTAATATTCATTACATTATTTAAAGCTCATTATTACCTATTTTAATTATTATGTTCAACGTAAACCTAATTTTAATTACAAAGCCTAATTTAGGCCTTCTTGCTTAACAAAGGCCCAAATTGATTTGTTTATGTCCAATTAATTTATTTAGGCTCAATTAGGTTCAATTAACCTATCTTAGTTCATTGGTAATTATGTTTAGGTTATTTCCATTATGATTTAGTAGGTTATACTTATTATTTTTAGGTCCATTTAATTTGTCATGTCTAAGTTTAGTTTATTTTAGGTCTTTAATTGATTTTGGGCCTTATTCTATATGAGGGCCACTTAAGTTATTCAAGTTTATGTTTAGATATTTCTAAGACTCAATTAGGGTAATTGCGCTCCTAAAGAAAAGTAAGCCTAACTATATTTTGAATTGAGTTCACTAGCCCTAATTAATTTAGTTAATCATATTAATTAATGTAATTTATTTAATTAGGACCTAATTCAATTAATTTGCCTATTTAGGTATATAATATCCTAATTTATGTATCTAGGCCCAATTTGTTTATTTTAGACCCAATTATGCTACTTACACCCAATTATTATTCTTATATTCACTTTAAATCCAATTAAGTTATTTTAGCCCATTACATGCTATCATATCTAACTTAGGCCCATCATGTCTATTTGGTCATGATCATTATTTCCTAATCTCGATTTATTTATTATGCCTAATTTAGTTTTAATTTAGGTCTTTAGTTGATTTTGGGCCTTATTGAGCATAAGGCCCATTTAGAGTATTTTAATTTTCTTAAGGTTTATTTTGGGTATGGGTTCTAAAAGTAAAATGGGCCCAACTTACTTTGGGAATTAGGCCCATTAGGCTATTTAATTTTGATAAAGCCCATTTAGGGTATGAGCTTTAAAGTAGAAATGGGCTTAAATAAATTTTAGATTTTTGGCCCATATAGTGTGTCGAGTCTAATTTTTGAATTCTCATTCCTAATCCGATCTAGACTAGACCCTATGCTCATCTAATGTAGATCCTCGACTTGAGTTAGGAATTTCGTTTAATTTTGGAGTCGCCACCCAACTGTTGTTGGGAGATATTGAATTAAGACTAAAGGAGCGGATTAGTCTTAATTTAGACCACTAGTCGTCGTTGTTTCCTTTTTTCATTTTTGTGAAAAAAAGAAAAGGGAAAACTAGAGTTTCTAAGTCCGGAGGCTAACCTATTAAAACATTTACGGTTACCACATAATCTCTTGAAATTGTTACTCTTCAGAAATGTGTTTTTACTGTGTTTCTGTTACTTTTTATTATGTTTTTGAATTATTTTAAGAAAATAATTTTTATTCATTTTATGGGTTGACCCGGATGGGTATCTACGTACTTGCTATTCAGGATCAAACAAGCCGTAGTTCGCTTTTCTGAAAACTTTAAGTTTGTTTGTGAATTTTAATTTTGAAATCTCTTTTGTTTTATGTTCTTACCATTTTTGGGATTTTTTCTAAAAAAATTCTAAGCCTAAGCTTTAATCTGATTTTTGAAAATGATTTTTAGGGAAAAACATCAATTTTGGATTTATTTGAAGAAAATGATTTTTCTAAGTGCTAAAACTCATTTTTTTATGATTCTTTTATAATTTTTGAATTTTTTAATGATTTTTATGATTTTTTTGTTATTTTTGTGATTTCTTGGAATTTTTGTGATTTTCATGATTTTTGTGATTTTTGGGATTTTTTTTTTGTGATTTTCATGATTTTTGTTGATTTTTTATCCTAAGTTTATTATCTATCCTATTTTGAAATCTAATATATTTTTTTACTATTTTTCTATATTTTATTATTTATTTTACATTATTAAATCCTAAAAAACCTAATTTCTACATTTTCCTATTTATTGAAAATAAAACCTAAACCGACAAATAAATAAATGGCTAAAGAAATAACAAAATAATAAATAATAAATAATAAATAAATTCAGAATAAATAAACAAAATAAATAAATAAATATAAATAAAAAATCTGGAAAACCCGACTTACCTGGATTCGGGTCGGTGCGCGGGTCGGGTCGGGTCAAGTCGGTCGAACGCGGCGGCGGGGGTTGCTCGATCACGGCGTTCCGGTGGCCTTTTGTAGCGGGTGAGGTGTCGAATCCTAGCTTCTCGAGGGTGCTGATTCCAACGGTAGTGGTGGTTCACTCCCAAAACGTCTCCTTGCGGTGGCTCTAACTCTGGTCAGTGGTCTCGGCTTCGAGCTTCTCCGGCGTACTCCGATTCGCTCCTTTCTCTCTCTTTCTCTCACTTTTTCTTCGTGTTTTAGCTTCCTCCTGTCCTCCTCTATTTATAGGCGTCCGGAAACCCTCTTGGATAAGCTCGGATCGGCCGATTAGGATAAATCCAAATTTCTTCCGTTTTTAAATTTGATTTTATCCCGACGATTTGATGTTGATCTCTTGTTTTTCTTTGATTTATCTTATGGATTTGGCTTTATCTTGACCGTAATCTAGAAGATTTAAAAAAAAAAACAGCCGATTTCGTCTTCGTCGGACCTACTCCGGTTTCTCCTCGCGTATGTCCGGGTGAGGAAGACGATCACGCGCGATGCACGCGTTTTCTCTCGGCCAATCACACGCTGCCACGTGGCAGCTCCAGGAGAAAGGAAAGTAAAAATTGCATCGAGTGCTCGGGGGAAGATTCGAACTCACGACCTCCAAGCCTCCCACACGTTCCCAGCGCACGCACGAACCAGCTGAGCTGGCCCAATTTCTCGATTTTCTTTATATCGCAAATTGCATATATGCAATGCGATTTTTTTCATTTTTTTTGTTTTTTTTTTTGAAATTTCAAAAATTTATAAAAATTATTTATCCCTTATTATTACTATTTCTGAAATCATTTTTCAAAATTGATGTGTTTTCCTATTTATTTTTATTTTTTTGAATATTTTTACTATTTATGCTAAATTAGAGGAAAATTGGGAAAAATTAAAAATTAATTATTTTTTAGTATTATTGACTCCTAGGGCAAAAATGGGGTGTTTACAGCTGCCCCTCTTTGTGGTAAAGTTTGAAAAACTTAACTACAAAGATAAACAAAAGACACCATTTTTGGCCTCTTAAATTAGGTTTTGGTAGGAAAATGCTCCAAGAGCTAATAATCCTACAATTGAAGATGTTCCTAACAATTCAAGGTAATGTTACTTCCCAAAAAGTGCTTTATGGGCTGACTAATTGGTGATGGGACATGTCTCCATCATTGTGTAGGAATGTATGAGAAATGGTGATAGGAAGCGTCTTATCAGACTTGCAACCTTGGAAAGAAAATTTACTCAAGAAGCGCCCTTATGAGCTGGCTACCTGTCAACAGAAGCGTCTTGTTAGACTAGCAACTGTTTGGAAGAATATTTCCGAAAAGTGCCCCAAGAGCTGACTAATCGGGAGAGTTTAGGAAAGTGCCCCTCATGGGCTGACTAACCTTGAATTGAATGCCTCAAAAAGTGCCCCCTATGGGCTGACTAACCTATGATAGAAATGTCTCAAAAAGTGCCTCCTATGGGCTAACCATGGGAACAAATTTTTAGGAAAGTGCCCCATATGGGCTGACTAACCTGGAGTTGAATTGTCTCAAAAAGTGCCCCTTATGGGCTGACCATGAGAACAAAGTTTTAGGAAAGTGCCCCCTATGGGCTGACTAACCTGGAATTGAATTGTCTCAAAAAGTGCTCCCTATGGGCTGACCATGAGAACAAGGTTTTAGGAAAGTGCCCCCTATGGGCTGACTAACCTGGAATTGAATTGTCTCAAAAAGTGCCCCCTATGGGCTAACCATGAGAACAAGGTTTTAGGAAAGTGCCCCCTATGGGCTGACTGACCTGGAATTGAATTGTCTCAAAAAGTGCCCCCTATGGGCTAACCATGAGAACAAGGTTTTAGGAAAGTGCCCCCTATGGGCTGACTGACCTGAAATTGAATTGTCTCAAAAAGTGCCCCCTATGGGCTGACCATGAGAACAAGGTTCTAGGAAAGTGCCCCCTATGGGTTGACTAACCTGGAATTGAATTGTCTCAAAAAGTGCCCCCTATGGGCTAACCATGAGAACAAGGTTTTAGGAAAGTGCCCCCTATGGGCTGACTAACCTGGAATTGAATTGTCTCAAAAAGTACCCCCTATGGGCTGACCATGAGAACGAGGTTTTAGGAAAGTGCCCCCTATGGGCTGACTAACCTGGAATTGAATTGTCTCAAAAAGTGCCCCCTATGGGCTAACCATGAGAACAAGGTTTTAGGAAAGTGCCCCATATGGGCTGACTAACCTGGAATTGAATTGTCTCAAAAAGTGCCCTCTATGGGCTAACCATGAGAACAAGGTTTTAGGAAAGTGCCCCCTATGGGCTGACTAACCTGGAATTGAATTGTCTCAAAAAGTGCCCCCCTATGGGTTGACCATGAGAACAAGGTTTTAGGAAAGTGCCCCCTATGGGCTGACTAACCTGGAATTGAATTGTCTCAAAAAGTGCTCCTTATGGGCTAACCATGAGAACAAGGTTTTAGGAAAGTGCCCCCTATGGGCTGACTAACCTGGAATTGAATTGTCTCAAAAAGTGCCCCCTATGGGCTAACCATGAGAACAAGGTTTTAGGAAAGTGTCCCCTATGGGCTGACTAATCTGGAATTGAATTTGTCTCAAAAAGTGCCCCCTATAGGCTAACCTTAAGAGAGGATGTTTAGGAAAGTGCCCCTCTTGGGCTGACTAATCTTGTGCTTTTGAATATGCTTTCTACAGCCTGAACTAAATGATGTGATGATATGATGATGGTTATTTATTTTAATATGCTTGCCAGTTTATCGTAGATAGCAACCAAACAACCGAACCTTTGTGCTGGTTTGCTTCTACTTCATCTCTTCTTATCTTGACACGGGGTTGAAAATTTTGATGTGCTTCCTTTCTTATACGCAAGGCTCTTTTGACGGTAATGTTATCCTAATAATGTGCTCAGTTTTAATGCTCAAAAGTAGATAAGATTATTTCACAAACTATATTAAGATTCATTATCATTTCAGCATTTATCTTTCATTGGTGAAATGGTGGGTAATGTGTTTAGGAATATTTGTTGTGATGAGAATTGATTGTTGATCATTCAGGGATATTAATTTTGCTTGTAAAAAGTAAAAACTCGACTCAACGAAATTTGTATCGAACATTGGCTTTCATAAACATTGGCAAAATTTCAATTCCCTTGCCTAAGGATAGTATATCTTTACAGCATCTGTGTTAATGGGGTCTCTCAATTCTGGACCATCCATCTGAGTTAATATCAAAGCACCTCCTGACAGAACCTTTTTCACCACATAGGGGCCTTCATAGTTTGAGGTGAATTTTCCTCTGGAGTCTTGGGCGTTCGGGAGAACCTTCCTTAGTACCAGATCCCCCTCTTTAAAGTACCGAGGTCTCATCTTCTTGTTAAATGCTCGGGCCATTCTTTGTTGATAACACTGACCATGACATAAATGCGGTAAGTCTTCTTTCATCAATCAGATTCAGCTGATCAAGCCTCTTCTTTACCCAGTCTGATTCGGTTAACTGAGTTTCTGATAAGATTTTGAATGATGGTATCTCAACTTCAACTGGTAGCACTGCTTCAGTACCATATACCAATGAGTAAGGGGTAGCTCCCGTAGATGTTCTTATTGAAGTCCTATAAGCCATGAGAGCAAACGGTAACATTTTATGCCAATCTTTGTAAGTTGTTGTCATTTTCTCGATGATCTTTTTGATATTTTTATTAGCTGCTTTTACTGCCCCGTTCATCTGAGGTCGGTAGGGAGTTAAATTTCGGTGGTTTATGTGGAATTGTTGATATAAACCTGTCATCGATTTGTTGTTGAGATTGGTACCGTTGTCGGTGATGATGGACTCAGGAACTCCATATCGGGCTATTATGTCCCTTTTTAAGAAGCGGACTATTACCCCTTTTGTGACATTGGTGTATGATGAAGCTTCTACCCATTTGGTGAAGTAATCAATCGCTACCAGTATAAATCTATGGCCGTTGGATGCTGTTGGAGTGATAGGGCCTATTATGTCGATTCCCCACATTGAGAATGGCTATGGTGCTGATAACAAGTGTAGCTCGTTGGGCGGAGCATTTATCCGGTTTGCGTAGACTTGACATAGATGAAAGTGCTTGACATACTTTATGCAATCTGATTCCATGGTTAACCAATAATATCCCAACCTCATGATTTTTCGGGCCAACATGTAGCCATTCATATGAGGTCCACATACTCCTTCATGTACTTCCTTCATCAGTTCGCATGCTTCATCTTTGTCCACACATCTCAATAGGGTGGTATCAAATGATCTCTTGTAAAGTATGGACCCACTTAATAGGAAATGGCTTGCTAACCTTCTGAGTGTTCTTTGGTCATTCTTGCTAGCCACTTCGGAGTATTTACCTTCTTGGAGAAAGGTCTTGATATCGTGATACCAGGGTTTGTTATCTTGTATCTTTTCCATTGTTAAACAGTAGGCGAGCCGACTTTCGATGTCTATTTTCATCGGTTGAACTTCGGCTCCTCCTGTTATCTGGATCATAGATGCTAGTGTGGCTAATGCATCTGCGAACTGATTCTGAGTTCTCAGGATGTATGTGAAAGTGATTGCTTTGAATTCCTCAATTAGCTCTGTCAAGTGTTGATGATATGGTACCGGTTTGGGGTCTTTAGTCTTGTATTCCCCTCTTGTCTGTAGTATGATGAGCGATGAATCCCCGTATACCTCTAATTCGCGGATTCCCATTTGGCAGGCCATTTTGAGGCCAAGAATACATGCTTCATATTCTGCGATATTATTGGTATAAGGAAATGTAAGTCTCGTCGCTGCAGGGAATTGCATGCCGTCCGGGGATATCAATACTGCCCCAACCCCACAACCGAATACATTGGCAGCTCCATCGAAAAACAGTTTCCATTTCGGGTTCTGCTCTATCCCAAAGTCTTCTACCAGCCTATTTTCCACTGTCAATATATTCTCATCCGGAAATTGGGCCTGTAGTTCTTGGGAATGTGTCTCGACAGGGTGTTCCGCCAATTGGTCGGCTAAGGCTTGCCCTTTCATCGAGTTCTGATTTATGTATGTGACGTCGAACTCGGATAGGAGCATTTGCCACTTAGAAATTCTCCCTATCAAGGCTGGTTTCTCTGCCAAGTATTTCAAGGGATCGTGTCTTGTCAGCAGCTCGATATGGTAGTACAGGGTGTATTGCCTTAGCCGATGCATGACCCAAATTAACGCACAACACGTCTTCTCCACCTCCGAGTACCTCTGTTCCCCGTCTGTGAACTTCTTGCTCAGATAGTATATGGAACGCTCTCTTCCTTCATTATCTTTCTGCCCCAGCACACATCCCATGGATTCAGGGAGTATAGTGAGGTATAAGAATAAGGGCTTTCCTTGTTTCGGGACTATCAAGACTGGAGGTTTTATAAGGTAGTCCTTGATTGTCCTGAATGCCTCTTCGCATTCATTGTCCCATTCTATTGCGGCGTTCTTCTTCAACAGACGGAATAGTAGTCGGCATTTGTCGGTGAGCTGTGAGATAAATCGAGCTATGTAATTTAATCTTTCCAGTAAGCTTCTTACTTCTTTAACGAAGCGTAGGGAAGGTAACTCTAATATAGATTTTACCTTGTCAGGGTCGATTTTAATGCCCTCCTGGCTTATGACAAACCCTAACAATTTCCCCGTTGTGACCTCGAAAGTACATTTTTCTGGGTTTAACTTAAGCTAGAACTTTCTCAGTCGTTTGAACAATTTTCTTAGGATACCTATATGGCTTTCTCCTTCTTTGGATTTAGCTATCATGTCGTCGACATATACTTCCACCTCACGATGCATCATGTCGTGAAGTATTGCGACCATGGCTCTCTGATACGTTGCCCCGGTGTTCTTTAAACCGAAGGGCATGACTTTGTAACAGAAAGTTCCCTATGTTGTGATGAAAGTCGTTTTGGTTTTATCTTCTTCAGCCATTTTTATTTGATTATATCCTGAGAAACCGTCCATGAATGAGAAAAGATGGTTTCCCGCAGTGTTGTCTACTAGAACATTAATATGAGGTAGGGGGAAGTTATCCTTTGGCGTGGCTTGGTTCAAGTCCCGAAAGTCTACGCATACGCGTACTTTTCCATTCTTTTTCATGATGGGGACTATATTTGCTACCCACTCTGGGTAGTCGGATACTTCAATGAACCCTACTTCTAGCAGTTTCTTGACTTCTTCTTT
Source organism: Laguncularia racemosa (assembly GCA_037954665.1). Taxonomy (NCBI): domain Eukaryota; kingdom Viridiplantae; phylum Streptophyta; class Magnoliopsida; order Myrtales; family Combretaceae; genus Laguncularia; species Laguncularia racemosa. The sequence goes on from JBBMOL010000066.1 coordinate 2,012,812, forward strand.
GATTTTTAGTAAGATGTCCGGCCTAAATCTTCTCAGTTTTTGTTTTTTAGGTTTGACATCTTCCTTTGTGGGAAGCCTGTGAACTACTATTGACTGGTCTAGCCCTGGCATGTCACCATACGACCAGGCAAACACATCTGCATATTCCGTCAATAGCTCGGTTATCTCACGTTTTTGCTCGGCACTTAAATTGGTCCCGATTTTGAGGTTCTTAGGGTTTCCCATGCTTCCTAGATTTACTGTCTCCACATGCTCGTCGATCGAGATTCTGCTTTGTTCATGTTTTAGCCAATTTCCTTGTATTATTTCGTGGTCTAAAATATCGCCTTCAACAACTGACCCAGCAGCGTTGGAAACGATATCAGCGTTTTTACTTTCTACCTGCGCGAAATATCCCTAATGTTCGATGGTAGGAGATCTGAGTAAAATGAAAGCATATATATATATAAGAAGAAAAAAACAAACTGCAATGGAATTCGATAAATAGTCTCAATAAAATTTGTTTAATAATCTTTCTCTACTCTTGAGCTAACCTAGCACTACTGATAGGATAACAAAACCAATTGTTGAGAGCCGGATGCTGGTTAGACGTGCGGGGAGTTGATTTCCCTTTGCTGTCGTCCTCCTCATTTATCCAAAGCTCTTGACTGACGTTTGCCTTTCGGAAAGATTGTTGGAGAGGTGGGTGATACACTCAGAACATATATATAAAATGGGAGCGTAAATTGCAGCAAGTGCACTGGTCGTATCAAGTAATAAAGTGGTGAAAAGTAAGGTTGTCGATCCCTCGAGGAACCAATAGAGTACTAGATCTATGGCAATTCTTATCAATATCTAGGTGATTAAAAAGGGGTTTTGAAATGTCTAATCTAAAAATTTAACTTAAAGCAACAAGAAAAATTTTATGACGAATCTATCAATTATGAACAAGGGAAATTAGAATTCACCCTAGATTTGTTAATCAAATTGCTACCAAGTTATGTCAACTAGTGGTTATAAGGTTATTCAAGTGAGTTTAGAAAATCCTTTTTAGGGATGTTGACCTTAAATCAATTAGTCGGCTTCCGCGTCTCCAATTAACCAAGGAATCAAAATTATGTTCATACACCTCCCGATGCTACAAACAACTAATGCCCTAAATCAATTAACCCTAATCCCTTAGTGATTAATTAACAAGAAACATTGCATTGCGCCCTCCATAAACTCTAATTAAACCAATTATCGCAACTTCCGTATTGATAATCAATCTAATTAAGAATTCCTAACAAATCCTAATCAATTCCCGTATCAAAAGGATTTCTAACAATTATAATCAAAGACTGATTATAATTGAAATCAAAGGAATTGCAATCATGAATAATCCTAATAATTCCTAATTACATAACATGGCTACAATTATCCTTTTAACATTCTAGAGTTTCATCCAATTTCCCACAAGGATGATTTAGAACATTATAGTATGAGTTGCATAAAAACAATTGAAATAAAGAGGTGCAATGGAATTCATATTAAACAACTAATAAATGGCATAAAAGAAAATAAAGTAAATGAAACAATGGTTATAATCTTCAAGAGCTTCAATCTTCAAAAATGACTCCTTGAATTCTTCAATTGAAAGCAAACTTCAACAAAATGACATTCTTCCTTCAAACTAAACTTTGGAAAAATCTAAAGTACCTAAGGAAATTCTAATGATTCAAAAGAAAGACAAATGATGCTAAAACAAAGAAGAAGAACAAAAGGATTCTAAACAAAAGAAAGGATGCTTAACAAAAGAAAGGATGCCTCCAAGGTTCACACAAGGGGTCTATTTATAGATCCAAAGAGGAGGGGGATAAGGTTGATCTGATGAGGATTTGAGTCAGCAAATTAATTAGGATACGATTTTGGAGAGATTCTCGCAATGGATATCCGGGGAGTAATGAAGGCCGGCTCAAGGCTGGCGGCTTTTCTTCTTTTTGAGGCCGGTTTAAAGGCCGGCTCAAGGCCGGCGGCCTTGAATGTAGGCCGGCCCAAGGACGGCGGCCTTCAGTGCAATCCTTCGCTCACTTCTTCAATTTTGTGAAAAACTCCTCCAATTAACTTGTAATTTACTTTTGGGTCCTCAAAACCTGTATTTTCACAATAAATACCATTAAGTATCATTTCTTTATATTTTCTTATAATATTAAAATAAATTTAATATAAGTCCAAAAGAAAATATAAGTATAATGTGATCTTATCAGTGGGATGCACATCTGGGTGTCGATCAGCTTCCCCTTCATTCTGCCTGTGACACCTTTTGCTAGTGCTTCTTCCGCGGCCGTAGGAATGTACCCCAATCCAAACGTCCCGTGCTGCCCCTCTTTAAACTGATGGCCCTCCTTGCTGGTCACCATGTTTACTTCATTGAAAATCTGCAACCCCAGGTCTTCTGAACCTTCTTCCCCAATATAAGGTATGGCAGTCTCTTTGTATATGGCGTAATCCTGCTCGCCCAGTACGGTGAATATCTGCCCGTTTGCGATGAATTTGACCCTTTGGTGGAGATTAGAGGGTATGGCTCCGGCAGCATGTATCCAAGGTCGTCCCAAGAGCAAATTAAAGGATCTTGGGATATCGAGGACCTGGAAGGAGATGTGGAATGTTTGTGGACCGATTTCCACCGGTAGGCTCACCTCCCCTATTATGTCTCTTTTGGACCCGTCAAAAGCTCTGACCACTGTGGAGCTGGGTTTTATATTGCTTGGATCGACCCCCAATAAGTCGAGCGTTGCCAATGGGCAAACGTTGAGAGATGATCCATTATCGATAAGTACCCGGGAAACAATGGTGTCATTGCACCTAACCACTACGAACAGTGGTTTGGTATGTTGGTCTCCCTCTTCCCCTAGCTCTTCCGGTGAGAAGGATATTTGGTCCATTGCGAAGATGGAGTCCGCCACGTGACCCAATTTGTCTATAGCGATACCTTCCGGGACCTGAATCTTTTTCAACACTTTAAAGAGTGCTTCCCTGTGAGGTTCGGATGTTGTGAGAAGGCCCATGAGCGATATCTGCGCTGGAACTTTATTTAATTGTTCCATGATCTTGTATTCACTGGCCTTAACCATCTTCGTGAATGCAGCAAGTCCTTCTTCCTCTTTTTCCCCTTTTTCCACGGTGGGCTCTTCAGTCGGGCCTTTATACTTTGGATCGTATAATCTCCCAGAGCGCGTGATGCCTCCCACTATAGGAGGTCGCTCTTGTTCGAGGGCCCGATAGTCGAACGGTGCAGCCTTGTAATTCCCTGCCGGTATGGGAACGTTGAATACATATCTTTTTCTTGGGATTTGTACCTTAGCTGACTGTCCCTCATAGCATTGTATAACCCTGGGCTTCTGATGAGAGTTGATCGTGTTGACAGTCTTCCCCTCTTCCTTTGTCGGGTTGTCTTCTTTCTCAAATTCTGGTCCCCATCCACTAGGTGGCCCTTGTTCAGTCGGGGTATAAGAATAGTTTACCAAGTACTGAAATCTCCCGTGTGATTCTCCCAACGTGCCAACCGTTGGGTCTCCCGCTAACCATCTCTTCTTAATGTGTGTTTTTGGAGTCTCTTCTGGAGCTTAGCGGGATTGCTTCTTCTGTGGCTCGGTCTTCAGGGCTTCTTTGGGAACCGACTCCTCAGATGTAATCATATTAATGGCGGGCCTATGATTGGGCAGGGGGTTGGTGTTGACATTGGGTGCTGGGGTGTTCGCGAAATCCAATTGTATGATTCCTGCATCAATTAAATCTTGGATTTTGTGTCGGAGCCTCCAGCACCTATCTGTGGAATGCCCCTCCTGACCCATGTGGTAGTCACACTTGAGATTTGAGTCAAAGTTCTTAGGCTTGTACCTGTCATTGGGGATCTCAAAACTAATCAAGTTGTCTGCCCTCAACCGAGCGAAGACTTGACTGAGTGGGATGGGGATTGAAGTGAACAGCCTTGGGACCCTGACAGCCTGAGTTTGACCTGTCGTGGGTTGCTGGACTGGGGTACTCGTGGTCTGAAATGTAACACGAGTCCCGGCCTTTTCTGCTTTACCGGAGTGGACCGTGCTGACAGTGGACTCTTTAGCTCTGTTTCCTCCCACGGGCCTTTGTGTCGGTGTGACCCTAGGAGGCTCCATTGTTTGAAGTCTACCGGTGGTGATGGCGTTCTCAATCCTGCACCCCGCAACCACTACCTCTGCAAAACTGGACGAGGTTTGGCCCACCAGGTGTGAAAAGTAGGTCTTGTCCAAGGTATTGACAAATATGGATGTCAATTCCTTCTCAGATATCGGGGTTGCTACCATAGCGGCCTAGGCTCTCCAGCGTTGAGCATATTCCTTGAACGGCTCAGCATGTCTCTTCCGGAGACTTCCCAAGTCGATTACAGATGGGGCGACTTCAATATTGAACTTATATTGGTCATAAAACGCCCGGGCTAGCTTCTCCCAAGTGTTGACAATGTTGAAGTCCAGGTGGGCATACCAGGCTAGTGCAGGGCCTGTGAGGCTGTCTTGGAACGTCTGAAGCATGAGCTGGTCGTATTGAGCATACTTGCTCATTTTCCGGGCATATAGCCTGGTATGCATTTTGGGGCAGCCGGTCCCATCATACTTTTCGAAATCTGGGGTACTTTTCAGGGTATATCTCTTCCCTATATGTTGGCAGATTGGTGATTCCGGCTTGTTCAAAACCATAAGGGCCCTCAATGGTTCTCATCTTGTCACAGAGCTGCTGGAAAAGTTGTTTCTCCATCTCTTTCTGCCTCTCTTCCATTTCCCTCTTCAGGTCGTCAGAGGTTGGCCCTTGGTTGACTTTTGGCTCATATTCAAAAGCCGGGTTAAGGTGGGAATTGATCTCCTCATATTCCGGAGGCTGTCCCTCCACTGCTTTTCCCTTTCTGGTCCCTGATTACTCTTCCTGGGTTGGCTGAGTGTTGCGCAGGAGGTCGATGCTTTCAGTTAAGAGGTGAACCTGGGCAGCCAGTTGTTGGACTGTTTGTTCTAGGGACATGATCCTAGAGTCCGAGGCAGCTTCAACATTGGTGTTGTTGCGGTTGTCACTGCTGTTGGCCATTTTTGTTCTTGAGCGCGTGAGAACTGGGCTTCTAGGAGGGTTCGATTGTTTGGAAGCTATCTTGATACTTGGATTCGCATTTTGTTTTGCTTTTAGTGTAATGAATGCACGAATGATATGCATGTGTCACGCGGATGCTAAAAGTAAAAGGGTTGACAACTGATTGACAATGTAATACTGAAACTTTACTTTTATTAATATTGAGAATTCTGGAGTTCAAAATGCAATATTACAAATAAAGATCTATTTCCTAGTTCTTTTAGTCTTCTGTTGTGGAGGCTCAGACTTCCCACTGATGACGGCTTCCAATTCCTTGACTTTGGCTTGGCATTTCTCCAATTGTGCTTCTAAGGCCTTGTTCCTTTGGTCGGATTCGTTGAAACGTCCCTTCCAGATGTCTTTCTTATGATCCGCAGCTTCAAAGTATACCTCCATTCGGGCACTGACCTGCTCCAGGTATACTTCTGTCTTTGGATTGATCTTGTCTGGTCTTGGTTGGGTGACGTCCGGAACCCGATATGCTCTTTCCCCTGTCTGGTATAGCTGGTGGATTACAAACTCTTTGGTGGCTCGGTGCTTTCCCACTTCGCCATCTAATTCCCCGAGGTCCACATTCGGGCTTTCAATTCTGGCTTCCCAAAGTGCTTTGACCTCTGCCAACTTCACAAACTTCTCAGCTACTAACAGGTTCGGATCTTGATAATCAAAGGTAACTGCTTGTACCGAGGGCCGATAAACTATGTCTTGGATAGTGCCGAACTGGCGGACCACTGAGTTCGGGTGATATCCGATACATCCGCTGATTCCGATTAAAGGCACTGCTTAGAAGTTTCTGCAGGTCAAGATGATTTTGTTACAGCAACTCCACCTGGCTGTCCATCGAATATCTTCGGCACTGAAGCTCCTAAGCAGCTCTACCCAACTGTGGCTGGTAAGGTCGTCGGGTAGCTTTACCTTTTCTATACATGAATCCACCAGATCCACCTGTTGGGCTAGGGTTTTCCTGACCATGTTCAGCCCGAAGCATTTGAGGTGGCTTACAAACCATATTAGCAGAAGGTTGAGGCTGGAGCGAAGGATCCCATGGCCTTTTTTCTTGAGGAAGTTTAAATTCCAGATCTGTTCAGCCAGTAGAGCCGGGATGTAGGATCTTCCCTCCAGGAATTGGACTACCAGTTTTGCAACCTTGTAGTGAATATAGAAGGTCCCGGTGGGGAACAGTATGGTGGTGAAGGCCGTCAAGATGAAGGCGTTCACTCTTCTCTGTCTATAAGTCGTAGGGTCCCCACACAGGACGCCCTTTCTATCCCCATTGTCCTCTCGGGCGATGAACCGTGCTTCTAAATCACCCATCCGTATGCAATATCCATTACAGTCTGCCAGGGCTTTGTTGACTGCTGTCTTACGGATGCCTAATAATCTGCTGAACGTACCGGCTGGCCCGGCCACTAGGTCTGGAATGTAGATCTGATCGGTTAGTGTTGGAGCCTGTAGCAACTGGGTGTACTCCTCCAAGGTAGGGGTGATCTCATGCGGCCCGATAAAGAAAGTAGCGGGCTCGATTTCCCATAATTGGAGCATGGCCCGGACTAAAGGCAAATTCACCTCTATCTTTGTCAGTGAGAGTATGGGGCCGATCTTTTGTTGGATGAAGGCCTGCTCCTCCGGGTTGTACAAAGTAAACCAATCGTCCAGTACTAACTTCGGGTCCAAAGGTTTGTACACCCGTATTTCTTTGCGGAGGAGACGGTCGATTGCACTGCTAGCCATCTATTACAATAAGAAATAGCCTAGTTACAGACAGAACTACGAAAACATTATAGGGAAATGGTCCTAAACTCCAAGGACAAAATAACAAACCATTAAATTGTCAACCCCTTATGATGTTATGTATGCAAGTAGGTTGGTTCTAATTGGTTCCCGAGCTCTATGGCCTCCCGTATTCTCGAAGAAATGGATCTCAGGCCATATCAAAGCATAGGGTGGGGTAGCCTAATCGGTCCCGAACGGTGAATCAACTCACTTTGCCCGAAACCTACACAATGGCTCCCCGTCTTAGGTTTCTAGGACGGCCCGGGTTCGACCGTATCTACTCACACAGATATGCATGCAAACCCCCACAGTAAAGAAAAACTGAAAATCTAAATAAACCCTGAAAGGTTAGCAACAGAGTAAAAAGAATGAAACACATTTCTTAAAGATAACAATTTGAAGAGATTCAGGTGGCTAGCCTACTGGCATGGGTCCCTAGCGGAGTCGCCATCCTATCGAGTCTAATTTTTGAATTCCCATTCCTAATCCAATCTAGACTAGACCCTATGCTCATCTAATGTAGATCCTCGACTTGAGTTAGGAATTTTGTTTAATTTTAGAGTCGCCACCCAACTGTTGTTGGGAGATATTGAATTAAGACTAAAGGAGCGGATTAGTCTTAATTTAGACCACTAGTCGTCGTTGTTTCCTTTTTTTCGTTTTTGTGAAAAAAAGAAAAGGGAAAACCAGAGTTTCTAAGTCCGGAGGCTAACCTATTAAAACCTTTACAGTTACCACCTAATCTCCTGAAATTGTTACTCTTCAAAAATGTGTTTTTACTGTGTTTCTGTTACTTTTTATTATGTTTTTGAATTATTTTAAGAAAATGATTTTTTATTCATTTTATGGGTTGACCTGGATGGGTGCCTACGTACCTGCTATTCAGGATCAAACAAGCCTTAGTTCGCTTTTCTGAAAACTTTAAGTTTTTTTGTGAATTTTAATTTTGAAATCGCTTTTGTTTTATGTTCTTACCATTTTTGGGATTTTTTCTAAAAAAATTCTAAGCCTAAGCTTTAATCTGATTTTTGAAAATGATTTTTAGGGAAAAACATCAATTTTGGATTTATTTGAAGAAAAGGATCTTTCTAAGTGCTAAAACTCATTTTTTTTATGATTCTTTTATAATTTTTGAATTTTTTATGATTTTTTATTTGTTATTTTTGTGATTTCTAGGAATTTTGTTGTTTTTTGTGATTTTCATGATTTTTGTGATTTTTGGGATTTTTTTTGTGATTTTCATGATTTTTGGGATTTTCATGATTTTTGTTGATTTTTTATCCTAAGTTTATTATCTATCCTATTTTGAAATCTAATATATTTTTTTACTATTTTTCTATATTTTATTATTTATTTTACATTATTAAATCCTAAAAAACCTAATTTCTACATTTTCCTATTTATTGAAAATAAAACCTAAACCGACAAATAAATAAATGGCTAAAGAAATAACAAAATAATAAATAATAAATAAATTCGAAATAAATAAACAAAATAAATAAATAAATATAAATAAAAAATCTGGAAAACCCGACTTACCTGGATTCGGGTCGGTGCGCGGATCGGGTCGGGTCAGGTCGGTTGGACGCGGTGGCGGGGGTTGCTCGATCACGGCGTTTCGGTGGCCTTTTGTAGCGGGTGAGGTGTCGAATCCTAGCTTCTCGAGGGTGCTGATTCCAACGGTAGTGGCGGTTCACTCCCAAAACGTCTCCTTGCGGTGGTTCTAACTCCGGTCAGTGGTCTCGGCTTCGAGCTTCTCCGGCGTACTCCGATTCGCTCCTTTCTCTCACTTTTTCTTCGTGTTTTAGCTTCCTCCTGTCCTCCTCTATTTATAGGCGTCCGGAAACCCTCTTAGATAAGCTCGGATCGGCCGATTAGGATAAATCCAAATTTCTTCCGTTTTTAGATTTGATTTTATCCCGGCGATTTGATGTTGATCTCTTGTTTTTCTTTGATTTATCTTATGGATTTGGCTTTATCTTGACCGTAATCTAGAAGATTTAAAAAAAAACGGCCGATTTCGTCTTCGTCGGACCTACTCCGGTTTCTCCTCGCGTCTGTCCGGGTGAGGAAGACGATCACGCGCGATGCACGCGTTTTCTCTCGACCAATCACACGCTGCCACGTGGCAGCTCCAGGAGAAAGGAAAGTAAAAATTGCATCGAGTGCTCGGGGGAAGATTCGAACTCGCGACCTCCAAGCCTCCCGCACGTTCTCAGCGCACGCATGAACCAGCTGAGCTGGCCCAATTTCTCGATTTTCTTTATATCGCAAATTGCATATATGCAATGCGAGTTTTTTCATTTTTTTGTTTTTTTTTTTGAAATTTCAAAAATTTATAAAAATTATTTATCCCTTATTATTACTATTTCTGAAATCATTTTTCAAAATTGATGTGTTTTCCTATTTATTTTTATTTTTTTGAATATTTTTACTATTTATGCTAAATTAGAGGAAAATTGGGAAAAATTGGGGAAAATTAAAAATTAATTATTTTTTAGTATTATTGACTCCTAGGGCAAAAATGGGGTGTTTACATAGTGCATTTAGGTCCAATTATATCTCAATAGGATTTAATTACTAAGTAAATTCTTAACTTGGCTTATTTTGGTTAATTAGGCTATTTAGACTCGATTATTTAAATTATGTATAATCATATTGATCCTCTACAGAGAAAGGGTATTAGGTTGGTCCATGGGCCTATATGGATGGACTGGTTTGGGATTGGGTCGGCTTTGGCTTAGTTTATTCAACTTATCCAATTTTTATCTCAACTTCATCACTTTAGAAGCCTATAACTTTAAAAGGCCATATCTTACTCATTTGAAGTCTAAATTGTGTCAAACAAAAACCATTTTACTAATAGCCTCTCCCTTTATCTATTTTATTGATTAAAAAAAAAAACCTCATTTTAGTCATTTTGGGCCTCCAAAATTTTCAGACTAGCACAAGCTATGAATTTTTACTTCAAAGCTCATATCTCACTCATTTTAAGTCCAAATCACTTTAAACCAAAGTCCACTTGTTCCTACTCACTTTTATTTTCCAAAAAAATTATTTAAATTCAAGACTCAAGCTAAACAAAGTCCAGAATAGCCCAAATAAATCAGAATGTCTAGTATGCATAATTCATCCATAATTGGCTTAATTTAACTACAACTTAATTTCTATGCATCACTTGACATCGAAACAACTTCAAATAATCAATTATTCATACTATAGCTCTAATTAACTCAAATGTAATAAAATTAATTGCAATTATTCTAACAATGATTAGCATCACAAAAAGGCCATTTTCCCATTTTGACTTAATCCTTTAGCCTACTAAACATTATCTAACTCTTGATTTATCAATTGAACTTAATTTAAACTTCAATTTATTCATATTTTAGGTCATATATGCTATAGATTCCGAATTATAACTTCTAAAAACCATTATTTTACATCAACCTCCAATTTTTACATCAAATTTAGCATTTATATCACTTCCCCTTCATCAATTACCATCTAAATCATCATCTATCATGTAAATTAACTCCCAAAACATCAAATTAACATTACAACTAGATTATTATCATCATCATTTTCTAGAAATTTTGGCTCCATTCCTCTTAGGTTGGCGCTAACACATCAAATTATCAAAGCATGTAACTTTGTCATCCTAACTTAGTTCTATTGATTGCACTAATTGTTGCAAGTTGGTCTTGAGTCGAATCGAGCCTTTAAATTCATAAGCTCTAACCTGCAAGATGAACAAAGGTGAGCTATCGAGGTATTGGAGGTGTCTCAAGTGCTTGAATTTTGACGCTCAAGTTAGAAAAGTAGCATGAGGGTATGGTAATCAAAGTTTATGGGTGGTATTAGATGGCTTACCTGGATAATGATCCAAATCACTCATATTTTACTTCATTACTTTTATCTAATAAGTATTTGATAAATAATCTTACAGGTACAATAATAATTCTCTATGGGATGCCAACGTATCTTACACTAGTTGATGGTCACGGGACATCATCAGATTTGCAATCAAAAGCCCGCTGCGATTGTTTCCATTTCAAAGAATTGGCTCATGAAGATTTATGATATTTTGTACTTTGTAATTGTTCTATGGACTATTTATGTTGTATTTACTTTTGGGACACTTTCATTTTGATTGTAATTTTCATTTAGGACTGATCACCCTAAAAGTGGCATAGTTGTAATTTTGTGCACTTTCTAACCCTAAAGGGAGCAAGTATAAATACTTGCTTAAAGTAGGGTTTGAGGAAGCCATTTTTTTCATATTTAAGTATACACTTTTGCGTGAGGATTAGGGTTCTCATAATTGTCATTAGACTCTTATCAATTTCAATCCCAAGAGTTGAAATTGTGGCGAGTGCAATGCTTGAAATTGTGAGTAATATCAATTTCATTTTGCTGTGATTTCTTTTCTTCTCTAGTGTGTAATATCTAGGGTTGAATTGAGATAGTTCTTGGTCAGATTTGCTTCATAATCATTTTAAATTTTTGTACTTAATTGAGTTACTTTTGCACTTGAATTCGGTTCATCCATTGTGGATGCTTTTTGAACCATGATTAGCAAATGTGGAAAGGGGTTCTTAGAGTTGAAGATTTGTTAATCTTGTGAATTATTCACATAGATTTATATGTGATTAATGTTATGTTGGAAGAAATTATCCTTGTGGAATTGTAATTGCATCATTGAGTATTTGGATCTCATTGCATCTTCACTAGGGTTCACGCAATTTTACCTTTTTGAACCGGTTTTGATTTTGAGAGTTGAAATTGTTCCTTTGGTTCATTTGATTGTGCTTAGACCTTGGTTCTAGGCACATCACCTAGTGGGGGTGATCCCCTATTTATATCGTTGGCGTAGTACTATATTTTTTACAAATATATCTTCCTTAAAGACACCCTATTTATTTTAAGAAAGATTCAATAGATTGTATTCTTCAAATGGGTTAGATTACTTTCCTAATCCACACCAAGGCATTTTCCTATTTTCTCATTGACTCAAACAAAGTAGACTTTTGGGTCCAAGGCTAACACAAGCCTATAACAAATTCTAATAATTCAAACTAGCATCTAATGTCACATTTAACAAATTTAACCATCATTCATCACTTAGAAACATCAAATGACATCTAAATGTTGCATTAAAGGTGGCAATTTATCAAGGCCCTTAAGGCAACACATTATACTTTCATAAACACCCATTAGTGTTTCTAATTACTTCAAATAATCACTAAATACCTAATTTAGCTTGGTTTAAGCTCTTACCTCTTGAAGAATCCTCACTTCTCCTTCTTTCCAAGCTGGTCATCACTTCTTGAGCTTCCTAAAGGGGTATTCTGCAACTTCCAAGATGATAGGAATAAAAATCCGACAAGACCTATCATTAGGGCAAGAACTAAAGAAATTCGAATTTTGGTGATGAGAGCCCATTTTGAGCATATCGACCTTGGAATTATTTATAAATTAACATCTTTTCTATTATTCTTGTATTGTGTCTTCCAACAGGCACACTTATCATATTTTATAGGGCAATGGACAAACTCCGTCAGACTCAGCTTGTGGGTTATCCATGGACCGACCTAAACCGACGATGAGCTAGGCCGATGGATCCTATAGAAGACCGGCATCTTGAAGACCAATTTCTTTTATATATTTTTCATTTGCATGGACTATTTATGTTGTAATCATTTTGGGACACTTTTATTTCCTTGTAATTTTCATTTAGGGTTAGCCACCTTAAAAGTGGTAAACTTGTAATTTTGAGCACTTTTTAACTCTAGGAGTAGCAAGTATAAATACTTGCTTAAGAGAGGGTTTGAGGAGACCATTTTTTGCAGATTATACACTTCATATTCACGTGAGAATTATGGTTCCTAATTGTCATTAGACTCTTATCAATTTTAATCCCAAGAGTTGAAATTATGGCTAGTGTAACACCTTGAAATTGTGAGTTGTATCAATTTCATTTTGTTGTGATTTCTTTTCTTCTCTAGTGTGTCATATCTAGGGTTGAATTGAGATAGTTCTTGGACAGGTTTACTTCTAATTGTTGTCGAATTCTTGTGTTTGATTAAGGTCCCTTGCAATTGAATTCGAATCATCCTTGAAAATTCCCTTGAAAACGTGATTTTCACTAGTGGAAAGGAGTCCTTGGAATTGAGGTTTTCTTTTGAATTTTTGGATTATTTTCGTGGGATTATATGTGATTAGGGTGTTATTAGAAGAGATTATCATTGTGGTATTACAATTGTAACTTTGAGCATTTGGAATTCATTACATCTTACTAAGGTTCACGCAATTTTGCCTCTTGTGGATCCGGTTTATTGTTGACTTGAGATTGCTTTTTCTTAAGTCTTTTAATTGTGCTTCTAAGTGGATTTAGGCACATCACAAGACAAAAGCTAGCATTACATCAACTAATTAATGTCAAAACTTGCAATTAGTGTGTTTAATCTTTCTTAAACTTAAATAATCACCCACTTTAAATATTCATCTTAATCAACAAATAGGAACCCCCATTCTAATTCTTCTCCTTGATTTAGTCCTAAAACAATCAAATAAATAATACTATATTATAGACTAATTAGGGCTTAAACTAGGGTTTAGGGTTTTTAGGTATTAAAGAGGGTTTTACCTTAAGATATTTTACAAGAAAATAAAAAGAAAAAGAAAAGAGGGACTGCTAGAAATTATGCACTAAAGGGTGGTTTTAAAGGGTTTCTAAAACCCTAGGGTTTAAGGATAGGGGGGATCACATGTGCTGACGCCAAGCTACTATGTGTTGCCAAGTGTCACTTCCTTTTGGCATGTATGGAATTTTTCTAATTTTTATTTCCCTTTCATTTTGGCTGAAATTATTTCATCTTATGTTTCTAAATTAATTTACAAATTCCAAAAATTTAATCATTCATTAATAAAACTGAGCTTAAGAGCATTTTTGTCATTTTTTGACAAATTATCTCCAAACTTCAAGAGATCATTCTCGATGACTTATAATGACTCCAATTGACTTTAATTAAGTTGCTTAGTGATTTTGGTCAGCTCTAATGACTCTAAATCGAGTCTTAGGGCAAAATGGTCATTTTGCAAATTTGATCTCAATTTTTTTTTTCTTTTTTGATTGACTCCAAATAATTTCCTATTGATTTCATGTACCTAATTAGGGTCTTGGAAATTTATTTAGGGTCACTAGGCTATTTTAAAATCATTTTTTATATAACCGAGTTTAAAGGCAAAAAGTTCATTTTAGAAAAAAAAATGGCTTTAAATTTTGTAAATCCTTTACCTTATATTTTAATTTGGGATTTTTCAGTTTCAATATCAAGGCAATTACAAGAAAATTACAAAAAAAAAAAAAAAATTGTAGAGATTGTGGTTCATATCCCTTATTTCATGTTTCATAAGTATTGATACCAATCAAAGCAGCACTATTATTTCTTATTTTGATTATATATAAAATAAAAAAATGGTGCTTTGAAAAAGAAAATGAAAATAATCATCCTTTTTGAGAAAATACTTATAATCAACAGTTAATATGGAAAAATGATCATAACACAAAAGGTAAGACTAAAAAGGCACATTAACCAAAAAAAAAAAAACAATACTAAAGAGGTAATACAAAAAAAAAGAGTAAATTTCAAAATGTTTAATAGCAAAAAAATTCTAAAATTACACAATACTAGTTAAAATCCTCACACCATATGCATGGATTTTGGTTTGAAGCATACTAAATGGCAAAAATAATAAATTTATTTTAAATATATTACAATTAACATATTGATAATATAAGTTTATAATATTTTATGTAACTATTAGATGATTTTGGATGATACTCTATGTTATCTAAAAAGAGTTAATATATTTCAAAACATAGGAGTGAAATATTATTTAATGTGAAGAGTTGTGTTGTTTATTATTAAATAATGTAAAAGTTGTAACTATTCAAAAAATGCATAATTTTTTTTTTCAAAATTATGTATTATAATAGATAACAGAATGATTATTTTCAATTTGTACTAAAGAGATACTATTTAAAAATCAATAGTGACTTTTGAAAAAACACTGATAACTCAAAGTTAATAAATATTAAAAGTCATGTTAAAGAGGGACTTTCTACAATCCCGTTCATTATTTTAACATGATTGTTCAGCCTTTAATCTCACAATTCAATTATGTATATTAAATTTTCACCGTTGATCATAGTTAAATCTTTATCATTAATCTGTAAATTAATGGTAAGATTAAAGGGAGACTGATCTCGCCAAAAACATGGTGAGACCATAGAGAATTTCTGTTAAAGACATGTGATATACAATTTTGAAACTTTATTATATGTGTTATATGTGAGAGACATGGCTTTTAAATGGAAGGAAAAAAAAGGGACAAAGATGTTTTTTACCTAGAGAAGTTGTAGCTAGAGTTAGGAATGCGGGCTAAATGAGCCAGCACGCTTCGACCCACACCGGCCCTCGTTGGCCAGCACATGTTGCGAGTCCAAAAATTCGGCCTGCCCCGCATAGAATTTTTTTTTTTTACAAAATAAAAAAATTATTTTCATCATCAACTCTTCTTTTTTTCGCAATCATTTAATTTGTTCAACTCTAAGGCAATGTTAATTTTTTTTTCTTCCATATTCTAGTAGCGGTGACTGAGCACCAAATCACAATCTGAATATAGAAGTTTCGTGTTGTGTTTGTGTGTTGCATCTCCTTTTTAGTTGTTACTTTTGCCTTTTAGTTTATTTACTTACTTTACTTTTAGTTTTATTATTGATATTGGATAGTTTAGTGAGCTAATTTTAGTTTTTTTTTTTTTTTCAGGCTGTGTGGGCCAACCTGTGCTCGAGAAAAGTTGGCCCGCCCCGACTTGCGGGCTACGCGGGTGTGGGCTAAAATGACCTGCAGCTTTCACAAGCCAAAATTTTCGGCCCACTCCGCAAAATTTATGCGGGCTCTATGGGCCAGCCTGTCGGTTTGCCCTGCATTCCCGGCTTTAGTTGTAGCACTTATATAGCATATCATAAAATGATAAAACTCTTGGTATTTGTCATGTTGCATACCTATATTTCAAAGAATTGCAAGTCTTCTAAAATGACACATCATTTTATATAATTATACAAGGCTATTTAATTGATAAAAATTTTACACTGTATATGCAATACATGGTATAGGCTATCCATATTTATATCATTATAATTATTAAGTAAAATAATAAAATCAATAATATAAGATTGAGGGAAATTTTATAAATAAAGTTAAGATATAAGGGTAGTTTTGTCTTTTCTTAACATGACTATAAAAACAAAACTAACCTAGGGTTTCTCCTTTTTACACATTTGGACAATTCACAACAACAACCTAGAGAGATAGAGAGCGAAAGGACTCTACAAGAAAACCTAAGGCAACCTAAAGGTGAATAAAGTAGCTAATCAAACAAGTAAGAATCGTATTTAATAAACAAGGGTCTATTCTAACAATTGAAATAAAAAAATCATGAATTGACTTGGTTGTTCATAGGGATCTAATTAAAGGACAAGTTAAACAAGCGGGGAGTCAACCAACTTCAACGTTCCAAGTGTAAATCCGAGCTAAGTGAATATATTAGAACTTAACTTTACGTTAAATGTGGTTAATATAATGATTAATTAAACTAAAAAGCAAAGCAATTAGGATTTGGGAGGAATTATTATAGAAAAATTAGGGTTTGTAAGACCTTACCATGAGATGCACAAGCGCCCAACATGGCCATATTTCGACTGTATAAACCCAAAGAGATACACAACTTCCTAACACGGTCATGTTACTCTCATGTTGAACACAAAGACATATTGAGAGATATAGAGCCTCCTAATACGATCGTGTTTCAATCGTGTTGGATGCAAAACATGCTGAGAGATATATAGCCTGTTTGCACGACCATGTTCCGATCATATTGAACCTAAGACTCACTAAAAGATACATGACCATTGACAAGGTTGTGTATTATCCCGTGTTGACTTACACGACCTCCAATATGGCCGTGTTAAGTTAACTGTAACTTCGTTTTATATCCATTTAACTTATAATTAAACTAATTTCCATGCAGCTGAGATAATTAATAAGACCTTAGATTAGCTAATAGATTAAGAGAAATTTAGGGAATTATATTATTTTTAGATTAGTACTTAGAAGAATGTATTGATGTTGTACAAATTTCAATTTAGCTTAAGTTCAATACTAGACATACTTAAGGTTAGGATTTCAGGTACATGTTTACCTTGTTTATTGGTTGTGATTGTTAGGTAGTTATTAAATGTATTGCATATAAAAGTTATGTAATGTAATGTGATATGTAAATGAAAGGTTGCATGTTGCTTGTGCTTAGCTCAGCCTAGGGACCTGCAGTGGTAGATTCTTAGGGGGTACATCGATGATTGGTATGTTACGTTGTTCCTAGTGGAGCCGTGTATCAAAATGACCTAAAATAAATTAGGGTTAGTTGGGGCCCACAGTGGTAGTTCCCACTAAGACAAACTTTTGTGTGTACCAAGGTCATGAGTACCCTTATGTGATATAATTTAATTTTGAGATTGGTGTATAAGCTGATGTATAAAAGTATTGTGGATAAATGTTACATATATGCATGTATTATTAATGTGGAGTGTCATGTGCATGTGGGTGTGGTACTCATGTACTAAGCTTAAGCTCACCCCCCTTCCCATATTTTTTTTAGCTACAAGTAAGAATGACAAGCAAGTTGAGTATGATGAGAATGAGAATTTGGTGGGACATTACATGGATGAAAATGGGAGGAGCATTATTACTATGTGGATGAGGAGCGAGGAAATTGGGAAGACTTGTAATTTGGAATATTATTAGTTGAATTGATATTATGGAGATAATAGCATATTCCTAGTTATGTTAAACAGTACCGGAAAATATTTGTTTATCTTTGAATTTTCTTTGTTATTAAATAATGAAAATTGGAATGACTCATCAAAGAGTCATTTATTTTATTAAAATTATAGTAGTATGATAGTTAATGGAAATGAATAGGTTTTGAAGTATTATGGAGTTTTAGAGCCTTAATGTGTCGCTTGAAGTAGTAACACGTGGTGAGCTATAATACTCTAGGTTTTGGAGCGTTATAGTATTCATGGCATTTAACAAATATAAATTGTTAACATGTTAATAATAATAACATTTTTATTTAATTTATTATTTTATTAATGTAAACATATATATCTTAAATTAATATTTGCACATAGCATGGATAAGCAATGATAAATTCACACATCATAGAAGTTTTAGGGCTTTATTATGTATTTAGAGGAAAAGAAAAGTTTTTATTTAGCAAGTTAAATAAAAGGGTGTCTTATTCAATGACATGAAGTAAAGTTTCCAAGCACAAAAAACACGTCCTTTTAATCACACAATTGCCAAAAAGAAGGAAAATAAAGCAGGAAAAAAAAACCTATAGATACAAGACCGGTTTTCTAATCTTGTCCTTCTCATGCACAATTTGAACAAGCAAACGTTGTTCTCTCTCATTGAAAACTTAGTCATGTCAAAATTGAAAGTAGTAGAAACAAAGTCAAGCAAATTAAACATAAAATTGGATAAATGAAACATATCCCTCTTTAGAGAATAGATTGTAGTCCAGAACTCGTCAACCTTCTTTACACTAATAGAGTTCTAAGAGTTTGTTAGCTCTTGCTCACACTTAACATGCAACATATCACATCATGTCAATATTCAAGCATTCACAAGGTTAAAAAAATTAATAAATAAATAATAAAAATAAATAGATCAAGATAAGGCCAAAAAAAAAACCCTCAAACTAAAAGCAAAGGAAGTTAACATTCTATTCTCATGGCACTTGAGCATATTTTCATAAATAAAAATAGTAAAGTCAAACTTAAAAAAAAATACAATAAAAAAATTAAAATACTAAGTATAATTTAAAATCATAACATTTTATACTCTCTGTTTTTTTTTTTCAATTTAATACAAGTAGATAGTAAAAGTTGAGTCAAATAAATTTATAGCTAATATATAAGTTAACTATACTTGTTTGAATAAATTTAATAGTGACAAAGAAATGTCATAGAATTAAAAAAAAATAGGAATGTTAAAACTAAATAATAAAAAAATTCAGGAAAGATGAAAAATTCAATTACCAAACAAAGATGATCATTAGATGACTATTGTTTTTGGAAATAGAACAAAAAAAAAAAAGGTAAAAAGGGGAGAGGTGAAGAATGGGTAATACATAAAAAATGAGCAATTCCTTTTTGTATATAATTCTCACCTATTCTTTCATCTCATAGATATTGCAGGACCAATTTTTTTTTTTTGTCCCAAATCGCAAGATCATATTAACATATAGTGACTTTTCATAAAAAGAAAGGATAGCAAAAGTAATACAAAAAGGGTATAATTTTAAAAAATAAAAAATGAGGGAACTCTTCCCATCTTTTAATTAAATATAAGAACTGATGGTAGCTTTAGAGTAAAATTTTAATTATTAAAAGTAAATATGAAAAGGTACTATTTTAAAAAAGTTGTATTGAAAAGGTATAATAATATAAAAAGCTTCTAAAATTATATATTACTAGTTAAAACACCCATACCATGTGCGGATTTTGATTTAAGGATTTTTCTACTGTTCCACTTGTGTTTTTTATGAGACCGGTACAACTTTTAATCATACTATTAATTTACATATTAACAGTAAAGATTTAACAGTAATCGACAATAAAAATTTAATATTAGTAACTACTTGTGAAATTGAAGACTGGACCAATTTCGTTAAAATGGTGGATGGGACCATAAAAATTTCCTTGATTTAAAGCATATTAAATGGTAAAAATAGTAAATTTACGTAAAAGATATTGCAATCAATATATTAATAATATATGTTAATATATTATGTGATCGTTGTATGATTTTGAATGAAATTATATGTTATCTAAAAAGAGTTATTATTTTTCAAAATATATGAGTAAAATATCATTTTATACGAAGGGTTGTGTTACTTTATATTAAATTATATAAAAGTTGTAATCATTTGAAAAATATATCCTTTTAAGCAAAATGTTATATTGTTTTATATTACATTGTATAAAAGTTATAACTATTCAAAAAATGTGTAAAAAGTGAAAGGTCTGTCTTTTTTTTTTTTAATTTTATATTATAACAGATATAAGATAATAGTAATAGAATGACAAAAATCTAAAAGGGATGACTTAATGGTGACAACTAGCCAAGGTGATCCTTTATCACTTTATCTATTCATTCTCGCCATGAAGTTTTTCGGTCGATTGCTTCAAGTCCAAGCATCACTGAAAACCTTTATGTTTCAAAGGAACATCGCTCAAATTATCTCATCTCTTCTTCATAGATGATTTTATCCTCTTCTCCATAGCCTCCATAGACTTAATTCATTATATTAAAGATACTCTATTTTACCCAATGGCCGAGTCTGAAAATCAATATAGCAAAGTCATCTCTGTTCTTTTCACCAAACACTAAGCATGATGACAAGTTGATGATCTCACAACTCCTTCAAATTAAAGAAGTCCAAGCTTTTGATAAATACCTAGGTATCCTGTTAAAAAGGCCTCTTCCCAAGAGCTTGGGTATCCTATGAAAGAAGTCCAAGCTTTTGATAAATACCTTGGGTATCCTATTAAAAAGGGCCTCTCCCCAAAAGCTAGTGATTTCTCTTTCCTTCTTGACAAAATGCAAGCAAAACTTGCAGGCTGGAAGGGTAGGATGTTAAGCATGAATAGTAGGGCAACACTCATTTCTTCTATCCTAAATGCCCTTCCTACATGTTACGTGCAAGCAACATCGTCACCTCAGAAAACTATCAAGCAAATGGAGCTATCACTAGGAATTTCTTCTATTTTGGCCAATCACATTAGCAAAAAAATGCACTAGATGAAATGGGATCTATTTACAATGCCAAAACCAATGGGAGGATTAGGACTACACAACCTTTCTTTGAGAAATACAGCTTGTGCATTGAGTAGAGCTTGTAACTTTCACACTACAAACTCCTTATGGGTTCAATTCTGTAAGGACAAATATAAGAATCACATGTATGACAATACCCTTACCATGACAAATTCCCATTCACCATCATGAAAAAATTTGGTTACTCATTCAAATTGGACTCAAAATAAGAGAGTCAAGCTCCTGGGTGATGGGAGTAGAGTGAGCTTTTGGCATGATATTTGGAAGGGTACATCAAATATCAGATCCAAAATTGCAGGTCCTAACATTATTTGTTTGACCAACCCACAGTAAAGGAAGTATATGTCAATGAAATAAACTGGAATGAGGATAAATTGGGCTTCGCTGTCACAAATTTTGCAAGAGGACATTGGCCCTACTGTTTTAATTTACGCCATGGCAGACCAGCCAATACCCTCCTTCCAGTCAAGAAAGGTGACAATAATTGGAGAATTTTATGAGGTACTTCAACAAGGCCAGCAACAAAAACGTGATGATTACTCTACACGATGGATCTAGGATACTATTCTGCTACCAAGGTACAGTTATTCCTATGGAGAGCTCGCATAAATTCCCTACCAACTGGAGACAAGCTCATGAGAATATATCAAAGAGAATATATATGTCCCTTATGTTCATGCATTGCTTGACTGTAATGAAGTTAGGCACATTTGGACTGCTCTAGGTCTGGACAAAGTTCTCATTGAGAGATCCTATCTACCTCTCAAAGAATGGATTTATCAAAATGCCAAGCAAAGTAAAAGAGATGTATCAATGACAAAGGTACCAGATGCGATCATCTTCGCTTTTGTAAAATAGCGAATCTGGACTGATCGTAAATCATTAATTTTCCACAATGGTCAACCATCTCTACCTTTGTATTAGCACATCTGAAACATTGCAAGTGAGTTCTGGGTTTATTAGAGGAAAAGGAAAACTAAAAGTTCTGTGTACCTTAAGCCAATTGATGGAATTTCCCACCAAAAGGAAGAGTTAAAATTAACATAGATGCATCCAAGCGCAAGTACACGAAAGAGGCAACCGTTGGCGAAGTGCTTTGAGATGAAAAAGGCCATTGGATACTTGGTTTTTCTAAGAAAATAGGCAATGTGTTCATACTGGAGGCAGAGCTTTCGGCGACTTCTAGGGGATTCCGCTATGCAAACTTAATGAAATTTTGAAAAGTGGAACTCTCAATAGATTCATATTCTACTACAACTTTAATTTTAAATAATCAGCTTTTGATACTATTAAATTCCAATATGCTAACATTGCTCATGCTTGTAGGCGTGCCTATTCAGAGTTTGAAGAATGAAGCATTGTCTATACTGCAAGGGAAGCTAACTCTCTAGCAGATGCTATTGCAAACTCTATGCATGATGAGCTGGAGGATAACTAGTAGGCTTTTATTCCTCCAAATAGATTTTGTTCATATTTGCTTAGTGATGCTAGTTCCTATGTTCATGGACGAAAGTGTACTATGCAAGATCCCGGATAAGCTGTAGTTTGAACGGGGATCTTCTATTTTGTAATGTGTTGTTATTTGTAAGAACTTTGTACGTATTATGTTTTCTAGTTAATGCATTTCCTTACATCACCGAAAAAAAAAAGGCTATTTCCTAGATGACAACTTACAAATAGTGACAATGAAGGTTGAGCGCTAAAATTACATAGAGGTAGCAAACTACATAGGCAAGGCTTTATTACAGGGAAGATAGGTTTTAAAGTTAGGTTATAAGCTATTGTGTAGGAGTTACACTTTAATTGTACAGAAAGGTGATAATTTAATACTGTAAAGCTGATAACTTACTAAAAAGTGACAACTTACGAATAGCAATTATTTATAGGCTTGATACATGATTCCTTTTTTCATATATATATATATATATTTAAATTCTCATTCCAAAAAGAAAATGATGCAAATTATCATGAGACTAGCAATTGATATTCATAAAAATGAAGACATGGTCTTGGAAATATAACACTCCTAAAACATGCAATAATTATAACCTGCCATGTGTCCTCATAATGTGACAATGCATAAAGACTCGGAACCACTAAATAAAATTTTACAATTCACAATGACTCCACTTACAATACAAACAAATTCTCCACATGAAATTAATGAGCGGCTCCAAAAGTGTCTCACTCTATAACCACAAACACACCATTCTATGCAAGTAAATTGAGTTGAGCTCCTATAGAAATTTGAAAGATGACACACTACAAAATACATATAATCTAGAGTCTCATCTCCAACACAACTAAACACATTAACACACTAATTGCTCTTCCCCCAGCTTTCCAGTTAATCATAGTAGTACATATACTCCATGTCCTCTCCCATATCTTGATTTGAATCTACATCGGTCTCGTCATATAATACTATCTCACCAGATGGACCTACAGTTGAAAAAGAGTTTTCACAAGAGGTAAGCTAATGTCCAGTACATTGTATACCAACAACCATACACGTATGCCATATAGATACGCATTCACAAACAAAATGCAATAGGAATATCAAAATATTAGTTTATTATCTTCCATTTAGGCGAATCAGATAGCACGGTTCGAGGTAATATAAGAACCTACTCACATATAAATATATATATATAATATACATATATGATATTGGGTACTTCCAATATCCATGAATTCATGAATCCTAAAACTACTTAGATCATTTAAGTAAATGACTCTACTAGGGACAATGTCACACGTCGATCATCAAGATGCCACTTCGAGATCACCAATACTCTCAATCTCTTGAACCCAGCCAAGCACAAGCATCAAGCACTTTTTTCCAAGTATACTTTAGGTCCATTTTTAATTTTGAACTTACACATACATTCAACAAGCATATTATACACGTACTTGACAGAATGATCTCTTCATAATCCTTAAGTCTCTTAAATTTCAAACCTTTTAAAAGTTATAAACACATACGCTTAAGGGTTTTAAATGAACTAAACTAATTTATTTTTAGGCCTTTAAATGGATTAGAAAAGGTTAGGGATTGAAATTTGATGAAAAACTCAATTTTAGAAAAATATAAGTTCAACATGGGTACGTACATGGGCATTTTCATGCCCACATACTAGGCATGCAAAAGATGTTAAGGAACACGAGTAGAAACATGGTCATGTTTTGTGCCCGCAAATCTTTTTGTAAACATTTTCAGTTTTCATTTTTATTCAACATGAGTGTGTATTATTCCCTTCATACCGTGAGCATGAAGAACATGGGCATAAGATGGCTATGTTGGACCTGTGAACTTTTAGATTTCTAACACAATCACAAAATACAACGGTTTTCTCAAGAAAATCCAATTCTATGATAACCTTTACCATCAAATTTGCACCTACACTCACAATTCATAATCATAATCCTAATTCACTACATACATACTTCAAATTCATAAAAAATTACACCAGTTTTGAGATGCCTACTCGTAGTTACAGTTCCTTGAACGTTTTCGAAAAAAAATCTACATATTCCATCAAATCCAATACAACTATTTTAACAACGATTCCAATAAATATGTAGAATTTGCAGTATTCAATACCACTTATAAACAACTTACCACTTTTTCTCAAACAATAGATTACCCCTACACAGTCTCTCCTCTAAGGTAGTGTAACAAATCCATTTCTAACAACAAATTTTCTCCACTTTTATTAAAATTCCAATGTTGAGATAAAAAGAAAAGATAAGGGAAAGAGCGTTTACTTACCCTTCACTCAAAGGATCCTCGCGTTGATTGAAATAATGGACTACCAAGAGTACAAGATGTTTAAGAGAGAAAAGAAAAAAGAAAAGAAATGCAAGAGGGAAATGTACGCTTGTTTAAACTCCTTAATTAGATAATAAAACCCTTGCTTAACCCTTGTAATTCCAAGAGTACCCCCAGGTTTAAAACTATTAACTGATTTATTTTGTTTTATTTATTCCAATTATTACAAGGAAAAGAGAGAAAGATTTTGAAAATTTTTGGATTTTTGTTTTTGAAAAATTGAAATTCTCCAATTTCTTTTTTTAAAGCATTTAAATTTATTTTTTAATAAAAGAAATACTAACTTGATGAAGTTTCCATCCCATTTAATTTTACAATTATACGGTCTATGCAAAATGCATTTTATAGGTCCTTGAGTTTAGTAGCCTCCACATGTTTCAATAACCATTTCCTTTACTACATTGAAGTAAGAGCGGAGTATCCTAATCATTATCGAAAGCTAGTTACACAATATCTTACAAGGGCTACACAATAGCTTTCTTTATATAAGATTCTAGATGGTCTAGGTTCGATCATATCTATAAATAGTTTTCTTTTTTAAATAAAGTAAAAAGAAAAAAGAAAATCCCTCCAAAATCCCACTTAGTTTTTTCTCTACATGTTTTCTTTTCTATACTCTCAACAAACGATTAATCTAATTAAGGAAAACAAATGCTTACAAAAAGAAGAATATTTACAAAGAAAAGGAAAATATGCACACACAAAAGGAAAGGAGAATACGAATGTTTTATTTATAGAAAGTTCAATCCCCCATGGAGGTGCTAAACTATCCAGCTTGAAAATTTTCTCTTTTTTCTTAATTTTAATTTATATTAGACTCCACTTATTTAATACAAATCTATTGATGAAAATTAAGAAATATTATTATTTGCAAAAAAAATCAAACAATATTTTTATGGAATAACCATAACCTAAGTTGGAATAAAAAAGAAGGTTAGGGTTAAACAAATATACCCTAAGCTTGCCACTAATCTTTGAAAAAAAAAATTTAAAACTAGCAATTTTAAATCTAAAACTAATTGTATAAATATTGATCTTCAAATTAGATAAACTAGTTTCGAATCTCTTCTCCCTCATCGGACCAGGTAAGACTTCCCAAAAGTAAAATTTTACTTTTGTTTCCTTTTATATGAACTTTCATGGCATGTGACTGTGATGGTTGAATTGGTGGCTTTGACAACGAATGGTGGCCAGAGGTCATCAACCAAAGTCCTCAAGTGGTGGTTAACAGAAGTCGCCTATTAATTGGAAGTTTTATACCAGCTAGTGCTCTGATCGAACTCAAAGCCAACCATAACTATAATTGAAGAACCCTTTCTATTTTATTATTGTTGCTGAAATTGATTCGAAGAGCTCCTAATGGAAGGAGAAGAACTCAGGAAGTAGGGGTCACGTGCAGGTGTTATGTGTGTAAATTACACATGCTAACCCAAAAATAAAAATCAACACATAACCTTCTTCAAGCTAACACTACAACTTAGCCACTAAACCGTCACATAAGGGTGTAAGTGAGTGGGCTATTATAAACTTAAAACTTTCCTATCTATTGGAACCCACCATTTACCCAATTATGTAATACTCTAGGGTTTGGAATGAGTTTTGGAATAATTTTTAAAATCTTATAAAGTTTAGTCGAGTTACATTACATAGTCAATACCTAATGGAAAACTCAAACCCATTAAACTTAATATTCATTATTCGATTCTATATTTACAAATATACTTTTAAACCTTTTTAGTTATTTATGTTTTTATAAAATGTTATATTTATGTTTTTATAAATGTTACATAGTATATTATTTAATATTTTTTCTTTTAGTTTTTATATTTAAATTTAATGAATGATGTTGTCATATTTACCGATAAATGTAGTTTATTTTGTCGTACACTTGAAATAGGAATATGTAATTGATGATATTTGACTTTACTAAACAATGTTTTAATACTTAGAATTCTGTTTTACTTAATTTAGATTTATTAAAGTATGAATTCAAAAGTATTTAAATAAAATATTATTAATCTTGTAAGCAAATTGCGGGCAGGTTATGAGCACTCCGTTAGTCTAGTGGGCAGAATTTAGGCAACGAGTTAAAAACCTTATAAGGTTTGTGATGAGTTTTTGGACAATTAGTAAAGTACTAAGAAAGTTCAACTTTTATGAAATCCATCCTAAACTCATCCCGCTTGCACCCCTACCATCACATTAACCCAGTCTCAATTTTATAAACAAATACCATTCGATCAACCCATTATCGTTTAGCTCAGCCAACACTGCTAGACTTCCTCATATTTAAAATTTATAAAAAAAGAAATTCCAAACTTTAAGAATAATCATAGCCTTCTTTATATAATGAAAAAAAAAAATCACAAGACGGATTGTATATAGAAATATATTTATCTTCTTCTTTTTTTTTAGATTACTAAAATCTTATATGCATCAAAGATAGATAAAATTGGTTATACCATATAACACACAAAGACATGATTATGATCCACAACATTGATCAACCTTATGGTTGGGTACCAACATTTTGACCAAGAAAGATTGCATACTGCAGTCCAACTTGGAAACAGCAACTTCAACATATAGAACGAGCTTTGAAATAGTTTCACACATCCTTGCCACACAGTTATGTCCTCCATTTTCTCGAAGATGCCCGATTTCAAAACTCATTAACTGTAGTCTTTTAAATCAGTTCTTCACTGTCTGCGTACCCTAGTAATCTCCCTCTTGGCTTGAAGTCCACTTAGAAGATTGAATTAGGTGTGTTTTCTCCTTGACTTACAATTGTTTTGTTGGAATGCAATCTCTCTCTTGGCTAGAAGTCCCCTTAAACGATTGACTGATAATACCAAGTTTATTTATGATATTTAGCGAGAAATGGTTACCAAACCCACCAGCCTCATCATTTTCTACTGAGGAGGTGGGAACAAGGAGAGGGCAAGTAAGATTTTGGTTGATCTTCCCTTCCACCAAGACAAATGAACAAAGAGACGAAGCTTTTCTCCTGCAAATTTCGTGCAGTTTGGACTTTCAGAGAGTTCATCAAAATTAATTTACCTAGATTGGGAAAGAACTTACACACTCACTTCTTACGAACATGGAACGCGATTCCCTAAAATGCATAAATATGCTCCTCTTGAGAAACTTTAGTTTCCTTTGAAAGCAAAGCTCATATATGGCCTTTCTTTTCCTGTTACTGCTTTTTGCTCTCCGTTTAGAACTGCAGTAATAAAAAAGCCGCATTCAATCAAGAATTCCGACCCTTGTCAAATGGTTTATGCATGAAATTATATTTGCTTCTAGGAGGATGTTACACTCAACAGCATGGCAACAATCATCCAATTAATCTTACTAAACACTTAGTTTAATGAATAATATCGCATTTAATATTTAAACTTATTAAACATATAAACTTTTATATCATGTTTGGTTTGTTGAATATAATAAGGTAGGAATAGAATTATAATTCTTAAGAAATAGAATAGAGAAAAAATATTTATTATTTATGATTCCTTTGGAATCTAACGAATAGATATGAAAGTCTATTGAAAAAAAAATTAAAGAATAACTATACTCTTAATCTTATAAAAGAATCATAATTCCGTATTTTACAATAATAGCAATTCTACAAAATAATTATTCCGCCAATCAAACACAAAAATAAATCTACAAAAAAAAAATTATTATTCTATTTTACTTTTATAAAATAAACCAAATATACCATCAAAGTATCAATTCCAATGCCCAGTTGGACTTTAACTTACTAAAATTACTACTTTACTTGATAGTGTTAGTTGCCATTTGCTACATTGGCATAAGGAGTAAATGAGCACTTGATATGCATCACATCTCAACTAAAATATACAAAAAAAAAATATGTAAAAATACTAGCGGTTGATAGGTTATTTTGGGCTTGAGCCTAAACCTAAGTTAGCCTGATAACATTCATATTGATGGGCTCAACCACAAACTCCAATAATAGGTTGACTCACCCTCTTCATATTTGCTTAACCCATTCAACTCAAGATAAGGTTTGATAGTGACAATTGCATGAAATAACTGCCCACTACTCTATGATCCAAATATCTTGGAAGCACTTGGGAGAACATGCTCCATATCTTCAAGCTTCAACTACTCTTCCATCTTCTCTATAAATACCATAGTCAGCTTGTAGGTTAAAAATCTAAAGCTTTGCACTTTCTAGCTCTCTTATTGCAATCTTACTCCCTATCTATACTTGCTCTAACTTAAGTATCAAAGTGGTCATGTTGGATAGCCCTAGCACCCCCCATAATTCATAGCATTTTGTCCATTACAAGTCTATAACAACCCTATGAAGAATCACAAACAGCACCATCCAAGCTTGTTTTCCTTGTAGATGATCATTTAGGTAATTGGATTTTTGACCCAATTTAATTCCATGAACTAGTGTTTTAGGCTAATTATAGGGTCCAAGAGACTAACCTAATTTGCGATATCTTAAAGGGATATAACTTAGTAGGCTTGGAGTAGAGATTGTTGGACTAGATTTTCTACTCTTAGCCTTGTTTGGTTATCTTGTGCACAAAAAGCAAACTTTGAAAAGGTCTCCCTAGTTTATTTAGGCTTTGTTTGACTTCACTAAGCCTTAAGAAGGCTTAAATAAGCCTCAAACTTATATATAATAGAAATGGGTTTCTTTTAATTCTTATAAGCTTTTATGCTTATCCAAGTCCATATCAAAGTTTATAGAGGCTAAAGAAGAAAAGAATGGTTTAATGGTAGCCATTGAATCCTCAGAGGTGATCCAACAACCATTTGTAATGCTTGATCTAAGCCATCCATTTTAAAGCCATCTAATAATCAGAATGAGCCTTTAAACTCTATAATAAGAGACTTCCTCTCATTTCATTCATCATAAGCATTGGTTGGCTTGAAAAGACGTCAAAGCTTGGTTGAAATAGCTTTGCATAAGATCAAACTAGCAAATATATCAAGAGCTATTCGAGAACGATAAAAAAACCAAGTTTGATCTACTGTCACAAGCGCACATTCGAGATACCAATTTCGCTTGCTCCTTCTCCCATATCTCTTTCTACGACATCATTCACGTATCATCAACTCAAAACTTCTCTTAAACCAACTACTAGAGGTGGGTGTAGTTTGGTTTTGTATGGTTCGATTTGTCCCTTGAACTAAACAAAACCATATATTATAGTTCAATTTTTTTCCTAAATCGATGCTAACTATATGTTCAATTTGTGGTCTTTTCAAACCTAAAAAACAAGGTTCTATTCATGATTTGAATCGTTTGTACACGTGTTATTAATTTTTTTTATATATAAGTTAATAGATAATAAAAAATTATACTTAACATAAAAAAATTTAATTTATTATCATATCTTCAATATCATTCACAATCTTCATTGTTTATTTGATATATTTAATAAGATTTTATTATTTCTCTCAAGGTAATTATATTTTTAAATTATTCAATAAATAATAATACAAAATTAAAAAAAAAAGTAGTAAATTATTTGATGAAAACCAAATAAGAGGATAAATTGAATAAATAATATAGAATCCTCTTTTTTAGTCATATATTTTTAGATTTTTACTATCATTTTCTTTTTCCTTACTTCTCATGATTCGGTTTGATTTGAATGATTCAATTTGGTTTATAATTTTTTCGTACCTAAAAAAATGGTTTAATTTGATTCATAATTTTTTTTAACCTAAAAAGATGATCCAAACCTAATTTAAGATTTGGTTTGGCCTGGTTCACGATTCGGTCTTTTTTTGTCCAACCCTATTGACCATCACATTTAATGTACGTGATCAACCAATTGCCCCTTGAAAAAGTCCTTAAAATAAAAAAAAAAAGAAAAAAGATAACAAATACTAAATGAGTATTACAATACATTTAATTTTCACCAACATAAATTAAAGTTGAATAAAATTTTAGAATACCAATATCATGTAAAGAAAACAAGTCTAGTTTAAATTAAAATAAAAATAATAATACTTTAATTTCTCAAGAACATCCTTAGTCCCTTTACATCTTCTCCAAAACATGAAAGTTTCTAATCTCAAGCACAAACTCTACCTTGTATTTGGTTCACTGGAATAGAATTATTATTCTACTTTTATTATTATAAAATGATTATTATTTTTTGTTTGGTTTGCAATTATATTACAAGAAATACTTATTTTATATAATGTGAAATAGATAAGGGATTTTGATTTCTTTTCCTTTATCAAAAGAATAACTATTCTTAACTTTTATTTCCGAAATACCCTTATCATTAAATAAAATAATATCAAAAAAATTATTATTTCATTCCAACCTTATTTTATTCCGGTTGACCAAATCTAACATGAGTTTATCAACAACAAAATCGGTCTCTCACTTCTCCAAGCCGTCAGAAAATCCTATTTCACTAGGACTCTGGTGGACCAACATAGATCCAACGAAGACAACCTGGCACATGAGTTAATATGCACTTAAGACAGTCTATCTTCTTTGAAGATACCATGTACCTTCACCATGCCCACAACCATCTCCGACCAGAAAGCGTGGAGTCAAGAACTCGACCCATCGATGTTTTCATCTATCTTGTATTTGGCTACTAGCAAACGACCCACTTAAGCATATTTAAGGTTACATAACGAGGATAAATGAGGGGGTTAAAAATGGATCAAATACAGGCAGTTGGTGGTTATGGGTAGCGAATGGTGGTTGTGGATAGCGAATGGTGGATGAATAGGTTGCTCTATGAATCTGTTGTCAATTAGACATAGTGAATGGTGGTTGAATGGAGGTGGTTGGTGGATGTAGGTTTTATGGCCATCGATTTGATGATGGGTATGGCTGCATGCAAGTTCGTTTCCGATTTTGATGGATTTAAGGTGGTTGCTTTCAAGTTGGTTTTATATGTGAGTTCAATGCAGCAACAATTTGGTCCAATGGTTGGTGTGAGATGCTAAAGAGGAAGGACACGGGTGGCACCAAAGAGGAAGGAGAGGGTTTCTTATTTTGGCAGCAAAGTTCTCTCCTTTTTCTTTTCTTTTTTAAAAAAAAAAAAACTATTTGGACACTATCATTTTATCAATTTAATTTAATTTATTTTAATTATTACACGCAGACTTATAGATAGATGATGTGGTATGTTAACAATTTTCTTTCTTTTTAAACCGGAAATCTAGCATGTCAAGTTCCACTTAAGTTTTAGTGCTATTTTTTTTTTTTTTAAATTGTTGTGTACTAAATGGCCAAAAGTACCATATCAATTGACAATAATTAACACCATCAAGTGGGGTAATAAATTTAGCAAGTTAAAAATCCAATTGGGTATTAAAATTGATATTAAAAAAATTTAAATACTTAATTGAAATAGGATCTAAAGTTTACATACCAAATGCAATATTATCGCTTAGTTTAAAATTTGTCAAAATTATTTGCAAATTATGATAAGAAGGGAACAATACATCGATTATCAGCATCAACATCAACAGCATTCTCAGGACCATGTTGTTGCCAAAACACAATCTAGAGAAATCGATTCTACATCCTTGCTGTCAAAAACAGTGACATTGAATTCGAAATGAACAGAAAATTTAGAGCTAGCCTCGGAACTAAACCGACTCAGTAGATTCATGCAGCAGCGCTGATGCACTCAATTGCCTGTTTGCATATTCCAGTCATGGTAGCCTCAGGCCCATATACCTGAAAATGGAAAAATCACACATCGGCAATTAGACAAACAAGCTGCTTTCCCAATATTCAATTAGGTGAGCTATATTATAATGAATAAATGATCAGTTACCTCAATAGGAAGGTCAATCTCCTCACCAAGAGATCTCATCTTAGCAAGACCCTTCTGATAATTTGGACCTCCTCTTCTTACATAAATGTGCATCCTTGCAGCTTTAAGTTTAGATTCCTGTTTACAGAACACACAGAGTTGATGCGCTGCCCACCATCCAGAATGATACAGGAAGAAACAGAATTTTTTGTGTTTAGCAAGTACCTTCTCCTTCAAGGCACGAATTATCCCATTAAATGTAGCAGCAACATCAGTAAAGTTGGCGATACCTCCTCCAATGACAAGGGCCCTCTTCTGACCATCAGGATCAGCAGTTGCACACTGCAGAGAATGACAATAAACCATGCTGATGAAATTATTAAGATTTAAGACAAAAATTTCCTGAAGGAAAAAAGTATAAATTGATCTACCCTGTTTACTTGCACAGTAAGCGGGTGAAAGATCAAATGAAATGTCCTACTTGATTTTCAGAGATCTAGAAAGATCAAGAGAGATAAGGAACTAAGGATAAAGGAAAGAGTATTTACATCAATGACAACTCTGGCATATTGCAAGACCTCCTCTTCATTAGGTGCACCACTGTACTCTGCATAGTTGCCAAGCTCTTCAGCAAAGCCAAGATCGCCAACCTGATAAACAATTCAAAACTACTATTCAATACAAGGAACAGGTATATAACCAAGTAGAAGTCTGAAAACCAAAAAAAGGGAATCATACTGTATCTGCATAGATGACACTCGCACCACCTCCAGCTACCATAGTCCAAATTCTTCCCTTTGGATTCAAAACTGTAAACTTCAAAGAAGCACTAGTCTGCAAACATTTGAGTGAGAAAAATATTATCCTTTCAAATTACACAGACAGGTCAAAAGGTCATATTATATTCCAATATAGCATGCAAAAATACTGTGCAAAACACAATGAGTTGAAGTTGAACATTTTGTGAACTGGTACAGACTAGATTAGTAACTGCAAAGACTAGATGCATGTAGACATATTTAGCATCAAAAGAAGATGCAGATGTCACACTTGCAAAACAGTTACCTCTGTTACGGGGTTGTCCCCAATGGAGTAAGTAAAAAATTAGTAGAATGAAAAAAGAAAATTGCATGTGTTTTTGGATTAATACCAAAGTTAAAATGCAAGGGTCATATGGAGTAAACTTGTAGTATCAAGTTATGAGTATCTGAGTTTAAACCAGTAAACTTAAATACCTTTTCATCCAGACCATGAATGAAGCTTTCTGTAGCACTCATCACCCTTCCAAAAGGCATCGGAAATTCAATATTACCCCACCTGCAAGAAAGAAGTCACTGTAGCCATCTAGATACAGTTTTATCATGAGACAAAAAGCCAAAGCAAGTAGAATAGTGAAAGGAAGACATAGATGGTATATACTTCTTAAAGTTCTTGAAAGCAGCAGTATCATCCAACTCGCCCCTCATATCTAGAGGATAAGGCTTGCCATCAACCAAGGTAAATGGATTCATCTCCAGAAATGTGAAGTCAAGATCTGGCAAAAATTTAAATAAGACAGACCATGATCAAGTTTGCAGAATTTCAGTTTACAAACTGTTAACTGTCAGAGGTGTTTGGTACCTTGAAATAGATTGAAAACTGCCTTCAGGAACTCCTCAATTTCTCCTTTAATCTATAATTTTTTTGGATGAAATGTCAGATTCCTTTAATCTATAATAAAGGTAAAGAGTCCCACATAAGAGCAAAGCTTGTTTAGACAAATTGAAAATTCTGACAGGCAATTTGCGACTTATTTCATGATTAAATTTCACAAATGATGATTGATCATTTAATACTTAAATCAGGAGACAAATGGACACTAAAACTGAATTACTGAATGTCCACCAATGAAACACCCACCGGGTGAACAAGCTGATGGAAGGAAATGGAATCTTAGATTAGTTTTGGTAACAAAGATGGTACCTCCAAAGGCAGGGTTGCAACAAGTGGAGCACACACTTCGGATGTAAAAGAAGCTCCAGTTGGCACAAAAATGGTTTTCACCTGGATGAACCAAAAGAAGGTATCACTTACAAGATATTCCAGCAAAGATCAATACAGATTTAACGGCTCAACAGAAACAGGAAAAGGAAAATGACTTGTAAGATCACCTTATCCCAATTTTCTTCAATTTCAATTCCTCCGCACTCAGAGAAACTTATGCTGCAGCCAAGACGGTCAGACACTATGTTAAGATAAAACTCCTCGTTGTGAGGAATGAAGGGCTCTACAATAAAAGTTGTTATGGGTCCTTTACACCCACCCATCTCAACCTGCAGTAAGAAGTGCAAATATATAATTCAAGACAGGATATCTTAACATATACAGTATGCTATACCAGCATGACACCATCCCACATAAGCTTTCTTCAATAGATAAAGGGCACAACTGCAATCAACATACCTCTTTACCAAGGCGCTCCTTCACAAAAGAAGCAACTTGAGCAATATCAAAATTCAAGGCAACTAGCCCACTCTTTCCTCTCTTCCCAAACAACATGTCAGGCTTCACAACCAATTTCTCTGAGGAAAGCCATGGCTCCTTCTCCACTAGCTCAGTGAAGTCCGTTGATTCAGTGACCTGGGCAAAAACAAGAAATGTGTCCATCAACAACACCAAGGAAAGTCATGGATGAGTGATGGCATAGCAAAGAGATATGCTGTTGTTCTAATTCTAAACTCAACATATATCTCACCTAGTAGTTCTTTACTGTGATTATAGTTCACACGACATAATACTAACTATTACAACCAGATTTATTTATCCTGATTGCCATGTACTTAACTCAGTTCAAATTGGAAGCAAAATGCATAGAATGGAATTACAATATCATAATCGTAGTAACTTTTTGATATCATTCATTCCAATCTGAAGTCTAATAGGAATTACCAAATCCTAGATTTCATATTCAGCCAAAATGGGACCAAGAATTCAAGTAATGATTCAGCAAATCTTTCAAATATGATGCAATTCAAGCTCGAGAAAATTCACCAGAAGAATTAGCAAAACGACTAGGCAATGCGTGATAAGATACGACAACCGCGATTGAATTCAATCAAACTGGACAGACTGTTACAAAGAAAAATCCCGGGATACAATCCATATTTGCCGAATATGATGGATAGAAACCAACGCAAATATAAAATGAATTAACTAAATTTAATGCATGATCCATTTTACATTTTTAACAAACACAAATTCGATCCAAAAATTGCCACTTGAATTTGGAACGATTAGCAACGCCTGATTTTCATTAAAAAATGAAATTTTTACAAGACAGCATCATTATAGAGCAAGGGTGAACAAAAGGAACATTCTTCAAACCAGATCATGACAGTAGAACTAGAACCACCCAGAGGAAAAAACAAAACACGACCAAAAAATAAAGACAAATTGGAAGCTAAATATCCATACTTGGGCAGATTTAATTAGCAAATCCCTCCCAGAAAGCCTCTTAAAGTGCTCCTTCAACAGTCTCTTGGAATCATACTCTCTGATCTTCTTGCGTGCCATTAATTTAACCTGTTTTTTTGTCCCACCAATCAAGATCTAACATTAATAAACATAAATTCTAACCACAACCCATTGATGAAGCTATAAAAACATTGCAACCCATGATATAAAAAATGTTACAGATCTGACAAAACAGAACTTACCGTTGAAGAGATGGAGAGAAAATGAAAGAGATAGAGGAAGGGGAAACGCCAGATACAATAGAATACAAGTTCAGGGGTTGACAGAGAGGGAAGAAAGATGAAATCTTTGATGCTAAGAGGATCGCTATTTATAGGATAGAAGAGAAATTGTGACTAATTGAGACGTTAGTTAGCTTGGAGAATTGAACTAAGTGGGTTGGTTTGAGTTAGGAGTACAGTTGTTGTGGATTGTTGGGTATTAAATATCAATTGCACAGCATGGGGTATGTATCTTATCCTTCTCATTGTTGAGGTCTCGTGGACACATGTGACAACCTACCGCCTTTGGACCAGACCGGTGTTTCAAGTTGTTCCATCTCTGTTATGCCTTGTTTTGTACTCTTGCCTTGCTTGTCTTGATATTTTTTCACATAATATACTCTTGATTTATTCTTTCCCTTTCCCTTTCCCTTTCCTTTCATACTATTGCCATCAAGTAGGCGTTCTAATGTAAGTTATGATGATCAAATATTTAGTATGTTTAGTTAGGATATGTTAAAGAATGTTTATAATTTATTCCCCACATATATATATATATATATATATATATATATATATTATATAAACTGTATATAAGATATTCCAAAACCTAGCATATATATTACATCAGTTCCAAGCATGATTAGGTATCACTAAAAATCATTATTAAGTAGTCTATCCTATAAAAGTAAGTTATTAAATATGAAATCAAATTACAATTGCTTCTCAAAACCAAGGAAATAGTTGTTTTCTCATCTTTTATATATTTATATTTACCATGATAGTCTAACTCAATAGTTAGGCCATGAGTTAGGGTAAGAGTATATTGATATTTTAATTTTATTCATTAACTATTACTAATAAAATATCATTTTAAATGAAACCAATTAAAGTAATAATTATTATTTCTTTACTCTATTACTTGAGAATTTTAATTTCATTTTTATTTCATTTCATTTCACTAATCAAAAGAGGACAATAATAACTTTTAAGGAAGAAGCCACCCTTTTGGCATATATCCCACCACTAGTAAAAGAATTCTTTGTATGGATCTATTTTGGGACATAAGATGAGATTCATTAGTTTGTATTTAGCATAAGATCTCTATTAAGACATATTTGAATGCATTTATCTTTAAACTTACAGTGAAATTGTGAAGTAGGTGTAGATGCTACACTTGTGCCATCACATGTGGTGATTCCAATGTGAATCACCTATGTTTTGAGGAAATTTTTGTGGCTACTTGACACTGCCAATCGACCATAGTATAGATTGTCAATTATCCTTTTCTAGAGTTTTAGGGTAGTTATGAGGTAAAAGACTCAACAAGACAATAAAGTATAAATTCAAAATTTTGAAATCAAAATTATTGTTTGTTGATTTAGTAGGGAAGTAAGTGAACCTACAAAACACTAAGAACATGTGAGCGATATGGGTGCTAATGTTATTCGGCATTGCCACTCTAACACTTAAGTTACTCCAACACTCAAGTTAAAATACTAAGTGAAAGTAAGAGATAGTTGAAAGAATAGCTAAGAGGTTAAAAGGTTTCAACCCCTTGCTAGTAAATAGTTTCGAATACTTATAAATAGTATCGGTGTACAGTTACCCTCGAAGAGCATGGGATAAATTTTTTGTTATTCTTGGAGAACATAAGGCATGCCCGTGGTTACATGTCTAAGGTGCTCAAGTCATGAGAGAGTGGGTGGCTTTGTTTGCAATAAATCCTATTTATAGTTTACTAAGTTAAGGGGCTATGGGTAGGAAGGTCAAAATTTTACTTGAGCTCACAACCAAGCTTCCTATGTGAGATATGGGCCTAGATTAGGCTTGGGCTCATAACTGAAATAACCTATCAATAAAAATCTATCATGATTTTATAAAAACCACCTTAAAACTTATATATTTAATATTTGCATGTGTTTAGTGTACCTTGTGAAACTTTTGATTTTTTTAAAAACATTTTTCTTAAGTTAAAATACTATTAGTCTTATATGTTCAAAAACATAATATTTAAGGTGTAAGTTGATGTTGATGTAACTTTTAAATGTAAAATTATAGTAAATAAATATAATAAATTTCAACAAAAGCATAAAATAATATCAAAATACAACAAATATAAACCACAATATCAACATAAATTGGAGATTTAACTATTTGACAGAGTTTTTAGCTTGATATAATAGGTTATAGGTTCGACCAACATGGTTAAATTTTCATTATGAGTGTCAAATTAAATTGTACACATTAGCTATATGCATGCAAGATTTATGGTAACTTGCATATGTTGAAGAATTATAAGCCACCATAAAACTTAGAATTTGCAATATATAGCAACCATAAAAAGGATAGTGCTCAATAAGTTTCAATGCTCATCCTTTAGTTGTAACTAGAGTGAGCATCATAAATTGAAAATTAAAAAACCAAATTGAGTTTGGTTTTGATTAAAAATTTTATAGGTCAGAATAATTGATTTGATTTAGAAATTTTTTGTTTGGCTTGATTTGGTTCTATTTGAATTGAAAATTTTCAAATTGAGTCTAAGCCTTTGTTTGGTAATATTTTATGAAAGGAAAATAGGTGGAAATAGGTTAATAGGGAAATAAATATAATTTTTTACTTTGTTTTTAGGAATGTAGGAAGGAAGAAGAAGAAAATGAAGAAAAATGTTTCCATTTTCCTCATTTAGTTGGCTTTACAAAAAGGTAATAAAGAGATGAAATTTGTGTTTGAAAAAGTAATCCCTATTTTATCTTACCGAAGGGATAATTTTATAATTATTTTCTCATTTCCATCTATTTTTTTTACCCATTTTTCTTTAAAATTACAGGGAAAAACAAATGGAGCTCAAAATGGAAATTTCATTGGTAAATTACAATTTAAGTATTTGTGTTTTTATATATTTTTACTTTTTACACTTAGGAACTTCTTAGACCAAGCTTTTATTTGTTGCTGGATACTTCATTTTAAATTCATCCGCAACTTGTTCATAGTCTCTCTCGAAAACTTTTTCATGATCATCCCTTCATTTGTTGTTACATGAAACATTCATCAAAATACAAATCCAACAGAAACCAACCGAGGTGTATTAGGGACAGCAATACGTTCATCCTTGGTGCAATAACAAACAAAATCAGCAATACTTTTCTACACCCAACAAAAATAGGAAAATTGGAGAAGTTTATGAAGATTTACTGTTTAAAATCTTTTGCAAACAAGCTCTCCAAAAGTACAATTCCTCAATAATTGTCACCGCACATCCAATCATATGAAGCATGAAGCTCTACACTTCAACCATCATTAATTAGGTAGTTTATAGTTAGGAATGAAATTTTTTAGCAATGCCTAGCGTACATATTGGTTTTTCTTTTTAGTTTTATAAAACAAGGGCATGGGCATCTTAAAAGTAGAAAATAAAAATTTGAAGCGAAAACAATACCCTATTTCCATCCATTTCTTTGGGATACACACATGGGAGACTTCCAATTGCAGTGACCAGGGGGTAAGGAAAAGATCATAAATGACACGTGCTTTAATACTTTTATCTGGAGCTGTAGAATTTCATCCATAAAAAATTATGGATTGAATTATAAAATTTTAATTTGCATATAAAATAAGTTAAAATAAATCAATTTCATATTAATCCGTTTAATTTTAAAAATATATAAAAAAAAAGAGTTAACTCATTAATCCATAAATTAATATGGACCAATCTGCTAATTTTTTTTTTTTAAAAAAAGACGGGTTAAACCGGAAATTTTGATCCGCTTAAGCGGACCGACCGTTTAGCCCGCTTTCCCAGCCAAGTCAGCCGTTACCAAGCCAAGGGTAAGATCGTAATTGCAAAAGCATCTATGCCCAGAAACTTCCCTCCCTTCGAAAAAAGTTAACAAAAATCCCAATCCCAAACTAAGAAGCGCAATCAACGAAGCAGACTGCAGAGGGAAATCACAGAACTCCCAAAATTCAATTTTTTCATCCTTAAAATTCTAGGGTTTCCTCCATTTTCTCTTCCTCCCAGCGAGATCGGGTTTTGAGTCCATATTTCGACGCTCAAGAAGGTTCGAAATGGAAGGAACTGATGAATTTAAGATTATGATGGATAATTGGATGGTTCAGATTCGTCAATTATTGGATCAATGCGAGCAATTCATCCATCAGATTCCTCTGAACCAGCTTTACGCTGCCATTGCTATCTTGTCCTTGACAACTCTTCTCCTCTTGTCCGGTAAGTCCTCGAACGTTGCATCTTTTTCTTTGGAAGTCCTGAAATGTTCGAATCATGCATGTAATTAGTTTGTTTTGCTTATTAGGTTTATATTAAGTGTAGTGTTAGTGCAGCTTAGATGA
Organism: Laguncularia racemosa; assembly: GCA_037954665.1. Classification (NCBI taxonomy): domain Eukaryota; kingdom Viridiplantae; phylum Streptophyta; class Magnoliopsida; order Myrtales; family Combretaceae; genus Laguncularia; species Laguncularia racemosa. The sequence continues at coordinate 2,053,349 of JBBMOL010000066.1, forward strand.
GAATATTGGGTTGATTTTGATTTGGAATCTGTTGGACTGTTACTTGTACTTGTAACACTTGCCATTAAGGATAGAAAAACTCATCTGGTGCACAAAGTGCTTCACGCTAGTGCGGGTAAGGGGAGGGAGGATGCAAGTCTACGCAATCTTACCCATGCCACTTTGGGAAGGGGCTGTTTCCGCATGGACCTACAGCTACAGGTCACCGATGGAGCAATTTAATAGTTGCGTCAAGGCTCGCCCTATAATTTTTATATGGGATAATTCAAATTTTTAGCAAAAGGTTTACGTAAGTACCGGTACTAAGCTTGACATATTGTTTCGATTCCAGTAATGGGTGTTATAGGTTGGTTCATATTTGGTGAAAAAAGAAATAGTGCCAGCAGCTGTCCCCTCGTCATCTTTTTTTTTTTTCCCCAGAAAATTTAAAAATGTTGCAAAACTGTTGCTCATTTGAATAATTTGTGACTCCTCCCCATTGGGCAAAATCTTGTTACCACCACTGCAGACTATTATGCCCTTTCATTGACATAAAAAGAATAGATAATTCCTTTGTCTCTAAGCTAATCATCATAATTGAGTTTGATTTACTTTTTAAGCAGTCTACTTGATTGTTCTATGGAACTTGCTGTTGTATTATGCTCTATGATTGAATTAGCCTTTGTTAGAGCTCCTTTTATTTTTCCTGTTTAAATTTGCATATATGAAAATAGGGTAAATATTTCTGTGAGGAGAACTCAAGTTGCTTAGTGGGAGGATCATATATTAGAGATAGTGTTAAGACAGAAATAGAGATAGGATGATGAGGATAGCCAGATCTTGTTGGAGAACTTCTAGGAGACTTTGTGATAAAAAAGGAAGAGAGGAGTCAAATAAGAAACTCAACCTGTGTGGTTCTGCCAAATATGTTGTTAGATGATATAAATGGACAAATCTTCAGGGTTGAAGTGTGATCTCCTCTCGTTCATGAATAGATGCATGAAAGAATAACATTTTGAGCAAATCATTAAGAAAAAGGGAAAAACATTCAAGCTATTTCCTTCTTCGAGACAAGTGCTTGATGGAATAGAACTTGATGAATTGCATGGTTGCATAGAAAAGCTAGTTATGATCTAAAAGTGAATTATTTTTGGTTTGCTTCTTCTTCTTCTTCTTCTTCTTCTTCTTCTTTTTTTAATGCTAACATATGTGACGTAGTTTTTAAAGGTAGTGCAAACTTATCTGCTAATTTTCATCCCTTGTCTTTACTCTATCCTTTCACTTCTTCCTTATCTTTCTTCTAGTTTCTGCAAATTTGTCTTCTGTTATTGAGTGCCATGCATTGTAATTGCTAATGACTGTTGGTTGAAGTCATTTCTATACTGATTGTGATCTGTTTTTCCATCTGCAGCTCGTTTATTTAAACGAAAAAAGTCTAACACAATTTTGCTTACTGGACTTGTGGGGAGTGGCAAGACTACTCTCTTTTATCGGGTAAGCTTTGGAATTATGCCTATACTGTAGAGGCTGATTAGGCTGTAGTTTTTGTTTGAAGATTTGTGTGGGTGGTTTTCAAGTGCCATGGCTTTTCTTGAATGTTGCTCACATCTGAAGCTGCTGTCATGTTTTACATGTTTTGGTAGCAAAACAATAATTCTAGTAGGCTTTTCATTTTTTTTTTCTTTGTTTGGGGCAACCTCTATGATGTGTCTAAGAATCTAAGGTAGATTCCTAATACGAATATTGAAGTGCAGCGATGATAAATATGTAGTCTTTTTGGGTTTTCTAAGGTTAATATAAGGAAACAAAATATTTTTATGGATTTTATTTGATGAACAAATGGAAAAGTAGGGATATGGATGTATCACACTCAATATTATCCCTAAATAGTTAATTTAACTGTGGTTGATTGAACTAGCAATCGATGTGACTCTCGATTGATTATACAATCTAGGTATTAGAGAAATAATCCAGTATAACTTGTGGAGTATTTATTAATGACTTTGCTAATGTGACTTGATATGACGCGCGAATCACAGAATCTAAGGTATGCCACAATTTTTGAGATAGATTGATGAGCATTAGTTTCGCTGCAATCAAAGAGATTGATAAGAATAGTATAACTGAGAGAAAACTCAATCAAAGGAATAATTTTATTTAGAGATGTACATTTAGTTCTCTTTCCCATAGGTTTATATATTTATACTAGAGCAATGATAGTCTCTTAAAAAAAAGCATTGAAAGGAAATAAAATATCCAAAAGATAGGAAATAGAATAACTATTTAAAGTATTCCTAACATTTCAAATTCTGTCTGTAACTTGCCAAATCTAAAAGATATGAAATAGTATGTATAACTTATCTAAGATTTGCTTGAATAACTTCTAAAATAATGTCTTCAGATGCCTGTTTTCCAAGTAAACTTAGTTCTAACTGCGCTTCCTGCATTATGCATGCTTCTGGAAATCTCCTTTTGATAGCCTTCCTTTCAACAGTTTGCCTTCTACAAAGAACCAACAACTTTCTTCTGATTATCATTCAGAAACACTTGTTTTTTGGAACTTTGTCACTTCTTGTTGCTTCCGTGCTTTTAACTTATTTTCTTAACTTTAGTAGCCCAAAACTCTTACTCCTGACTATGAACTTGACCCTGTTTCTTTATGTTCAACCCACTATTCGTACTTGATCTTCTAAATGTACGACCTAGGTTCTGAGGTACATACCATTTCACATCACTCTTAGTTTGAGATGTTAGAAAATGTGAATTTCATGCATATCGAACTTTTTCCTGAGGCTTTAATACTGTTTCACATTTGGGCTAATTGAGCTTGTCTTTGGAGGAATGCTTTTTTCTTGATAATCCAACTCTTGTTTCATCCAGCATTAGAGGTTGTTGTAGTTTATGGATGAAATCACGGAAATCCCCATCTTACTGGCTTTGACTTTTGGGTGATTGTAGTATTTGATGGATAGTAGTTAGTATGGTACTCCGGTGGCCTTTTATTTCTCATAAATTAGAGAGCTTTATAACATTATTCTTGATATGTTTATGTACCTTTTTGGTGAATAATATTTATTCATTCAACTTCATGTAAAGTAGAGCTTTGAAACTGGTTAAGCTGTTAAAGACTTGATTTCTGAATAAAAATCACCAGCTTTTCACAACTCAAAATGTTTTATCTTCTTTTTTGGGTGATTCCCCCAACCCCCCACTTTACTGCAGAATCCCTATTTTGAAAATTAGCATTCAATTAAATCTATATTGGTTGGTTGCACGGTATTCTAGCTCATTCCATTTGAGCTTCATGAATTTCAGAAAACCTTTAGAGCATCTGACATGAATCACTTGGTGCTTTCACAATGAACTTTAAGAATCTTGGTGATCTGAAGCTCCTTATTTATTTATTGAAAATAAAATACTTCTGAATTACTTACCCAAAAAAAAAAAAATTCTGAATTTTGTTGCCCTGTTACAGCTACGTGATGGTTCTTCACATCTAGGTACTGTGACATCAATGGAACCAAATGAGGGGACCTTCATCTCACATTCGGAAACCAACAAGGTAAAAGGTCTATTCTCGAAATAATTATGTTATTCTCTATTCTGGGACCTTGGATTCCAATGATTGCTTATCTGCATATTTATGTGTTGAGAGAAGTCTTGGTGTTCTTTGCATCATCCCTAACAATATTTTCCTAGTCCATCTTGGATGTGGTTGAGTTTAACCTTTGTCATGACCTCTTTCCAGAAAGGCAAAGTTAAACCAGTTCACCTTGTTGATTTACCTGGGCATTATCGTTTACGGGCCAAACTTGATGAGTGCATCCCTCAAGCAGCCGGAATAGTTTTTCTGGTGGATTCTCTAGATTTCTTGCCGAATTGCCGTACAGCTTCAGAGTATGTGTTAACTAACATAATCTTGCTTTTGATCTAGCTCCAATCTTTCTTATAATTATGAAGTGTGATCCATCTAATATTGTTATCTTTTAATTGTTCTGGCAAAAAGGTACCTATATGATATTTTGACTAGAGCTGTTGTGATCAAAAATAAAATTCCAGTCCTCATCCTCTGCAACAAAACTGACAAAGTAACAGCACATACCAAGGAGTTTATCTGCAAACAATTAGAGAAGGAAATGTAAGTCTGCTGTCTTTTGTTTATTTCTCAGTCAGTGGTTAATCATATTTTCCCCAATATTGATGTGAATTTGGTGGAATATTTGTGAATTTAAGCTATAAAAATGTCTGAGATTCTCTCCAATTTATTCGGGAAAATCAATTTTTTTTGGGTAAATGTCAAAATTGGTATTTAAACTTTATCCACTTTTGTAATTAACTACCTAAAGTTTTAATATAATAATTTTTTACCTGAACTTTGCCTATGTTAACAATTAATTTCTTGGACTTTGTACATTTTTGCAATCAACTACCTGAACTTTTAGGTATTATAAATGATATAAAAAAATTTATAGATAGTAAATTGTTATTTTTAAAGTTTAGGTAGTTAATTGAAAAATTAGACAAAGATTAGGTATCGGATGTGACATTTACCTCCTCTCTTTCTCTCTTCTTTTTTTTCTTTTTTTCTTTTTTTGTGGAAATAAATACAAGCAAATTATTTGATTATCTTCCGCTGGGCTGTAAGTAGGATTTGTCTCTCATTTGTTAGAAAGCATGCCTTTTGCTCTTCACTTGACTCAGCTTTTAAACGTGTCTATCCTTTATGATAGTGACAAGTTGAGGGAGTCAAGAAGTGCGATATCAGATGCCGATGTTGCAAATGAATGCACGCTGGGAGTACCTGGAGAGGCCTTCTCATTTTCTCAGTGCCATAACAAGGTAACAGTTGCTGAAGGTTCGAGTTTGACAGGAGATACTTCCCAGGTGGAAGAGTTTATTCGGGAGCATGTGAAGCCTTAGCTGCAGTTGAATATGGAGTGCTGGTTCTAAACAGGGGCCTGTTAAATTTTCGTGGCTCGTGGGACAAGTTGGGAAGATGTAGAAAATCTTGTTAGTTTAGCCTATAAGATGTCTTGAAGATTAGGGAGTGATGGATTGCAGGATTTTCCGGGACATGTTAAAACGGTTGTCACTTGGTTCTGTGGAAATTCTTGAGTAGCCAAGTTTATTAATTTCTTCGCTTTTTGACAGCTAATTGATTCATGCTGGCATTTTATGACAATTATTTCATTGTTTCTTGGCTTGGCTGTGTTGTTTTGAAGTCGAGTCAAGCCATGAGTGTCTGGGAGCTTATCTATCTATTCTCATTTTTTTTTTTTTTGGCTAAGCAAGTGGACTACTTTATTTATCATTAACTAGCCGTTTTCTGTTTTCAAACCGATTACGTGTGGAAGGGTTGGTTATATAGGTAGCGTTTGGTTGACATTGAAATTCGGCACTGGACTGGACAAAATTTTTTGTCCCTCGTTTGGTTGCCACACATGAAGGAAGTACTGGACTAAAGATCAATTATGTACTGGACAAAATCAGAAATTTTAGTACCACATGTAATTCGGTACTAAAAATTAGGTACTGGATTAAATGTAATTTTTCTGAAATTCCGGATTTGCCCTTCATACTTACCTTGAAAGAAAATAAAAATAATAAGTATAATAATAAATGATAAAAATGTAAAAATTCATAAAAAAAATAATAAAAATATTAGAAAAATAAAAATAAAGATTTAGATTTTGAAATAAGATAGATAAAAATCTAGGAGAAAATTTTTCAATAAAAATTTAATAAAATTATAAAAATTTAATAAAAATTATTAAAATTAATAAAAGTTAATAAAAATTATAAAAATCATAATAAATTAAGTAAAAAAGCAATAAAAATTTATAATAGTATAAATGAGTTGAAAAATAAAAAAAATGAATTTTTATCACTTAGAAAAATTATTTTCTTAAATAAATCCAAAATTGGTGTTTTTCCTTAAAATTATCATTTAAAAAAAAAATCAAATTATCAAGCCTAGGTTTAGATTTTTTAGAAAAATCCTAAAATGGTAAAAACATGAATTAAAAGAAATTTCATAATTAAAATTCACAAACACACTAAAGTTTTTCAAGAAAAGCGAACTACAGTTTATTTGATCCTGAATAGCAGGTATGTAGGCACCCATTTGGGACAACCCTAAAAAAGGAATAAAAAATATTTTCCTAGCATAATTCACTTAAAAACACAATAAAAAACGACAAAAATAAAATAAAAGATATTTTGAGATAAAGTAAATTTTAGGAGATTAGGTGGTAACCTTAGGGTTTTAATAGGTTAGCCTCTAAACTTAGAAACTCCGGTTTTCCCCTTTCCTTTTTTCACAAAAAAACGAGAAGAGGAAATCACGACGACTAATGGTCCAAATTAGGACTAATCCGCTCCATTAGTCTTAATTCAATCTTTCCTAACAACAGTTAGGTGTCGACTTCAAAAATAAAACGAAATTCTTTTTCCTATAATATTTAATATAATATATTAAACCTTCAAGTCATTTTTTTTATAATAATATCAAATATATATAAATAACTATGATATAAATAAAAGGGAAAAATTGTCAATTTTACTCTGTCCAATTCAGTACTTTGTAATTTCAAACATTACATAACACAAAAGCCTTCTCTAGTAATTAAAAAGGGCAAAACTGTCAAATTTACTATGTCCAGTCTAGTACTTTGCAATCGAAACACTAGACAGCACAAAAATTTTTGTCCAGTACTAAACAAACCAAACGTGGTACAAAAATATTTTTTGTTCAGTCCTTCTTTTTTAGTACTGTCCAGTACTCTTGTTCTGTCCAGTACCAGTAACCAAACGGTACCATAGTATCGTTGACACAAGAAACATAAAAAAAAAAAGCTAGTACCTTTTGAAACTAGCGTTTGTATTTCTTCTAACAAAAATTAAAATGACAAGAAATATCATTTCATGAGCCTAAAAATTATCGGGCCTTTGTAGAGGGTACCTAATCAGCTTGATGAAAAAAAAAAAAAGAATACGTCTTTAAGAATTAACGTTTTCATTTCTGTTTTACTCCATTCCATTGATAAAAGCTTGCTAGGCACTCTTGAAGCTTTGGACTTGCAATTGGACATAACACAGGGTTCTGCACTGGGAAACAACAGGAGTACCCAAATATGTACATTTTTCTCCTCTATTTTTTTTTTGAGCACTTTCAATAGTTGCATTTTGATATCACGTCACGTAAAACAACAATTCCAGCATATAAGCATATGGTGTAGCCCACGAAGCTCATAAATCTCTTGATTTGGTGACACTCTTGAAAAGGTGTTGATGTAGCTGGATTCACTTCTTAAAACTTACTTAAAACTGTAAATGCATCTGGGTTAATGTGTCTAAACATTCACAGTATGATGCGTTGTTTTCACCCTGATCGAAGGCCCATTATATTATATCGTGACACATCTCGATCCCCCCTATCATGTGCTGGAAAGAAGCGAAGGTTGAATTGATTTCCATATTTTTTTATAATAAAACTAAAAATACAGATGACCACCATTATCTTCTCCAACCGTATCTATATGGGCATATTTTACCCTTAGCCTAAAACTAGTCGGTTCTTCCTTCAACCAAGCCCAAACTCCAGTCATAGTAGAGAGAGGATTAGGATTTCGATTGTTATAAAGCATCTCACGTCTTTCTTTTCCAGATGAACCACGAAATTTCTATAAAATTAGCTTCAAGACTCCCAAACCTTCCTTTTTTGGGGCTTGTTTTTAGGGCAACTATTTATTACAATTCTGGCACATAAAGAATAGATCATTAAGGGGAAGCGTAACACAACCAGCTGGCCGGATTACCCACTGAAAACTGGGAGATCTTACCCATGTTATGTACAACCATAATGATATGTCTATAGTCTGTTCCATGTCCATAACAGATATCTAAAGGAATTTACATTTGGCTCATCATCTTTGACTATAATCCGAAAGTTTTCCCTACTTTTCTGGGTAGAGTCTTTGCTATGCGGTCCACTGACAATGACCCAAGAGGAGCAGATGAGTCCAGTTCCTCTAAAGGATCACTGTCATAAATTTCATCTTCATAGTCATCGTCTATATCATCTTCATCATATTCCTCGCTGTTTGAGGTATAGCCATATGCTTCAGCTATATCATCAGCAGCATTCTCATTTGACACAACATATGCTTGATAGGAGTGCTCTTCGGCTTTTGAGATGCCCTCAAATTCCTCCACCTTAGTCAGCAGGTCATCAGGACCAGGATTGATATCATCAAGCAAAAGCGCTTTGTTTGATTCTATTGCGTGTTTCCATAGAGACATCACTTTACCAGAAATTGGCAACCTACTGCCACTACTTTTGCAGACATTGTCAGTTTCACCTGAAAAAACAAATGTGGAACATAAATAACAATACAAAAGCAGCTTGATAAAAGGCAAGGAAGAAGACTTCTAGAAACCAGGCATAGTATGTAGGATATGTATTTGCGTTAGCATATAAGAGGAAAGTTAAGTTTTAGTTCCAAACAGATCACTATTTAATTAAGATTTAAACCCTTTTGAAAGTTAAAGTGACTCCTAATTCAAAAACTGGTGATTCAATCCATTTTGCATCCATGGCATACCAAGTGCAATATCTAGAGAAAAACACTTCTGCCAAATGGATTGAGCCATAAGCTTTTGAAGATAAGCAATTGAAAAGACATAGGAGTATGGTTCCAAAAGTCTTAAAACCAAAACTGTAGTTATATCCCAAAACAATTCTATACCTCCAGGAAGACACAATCATGGATACAGAGAAACTCAAACTCCCCACTGTCTCCAAAATACATTTACATCCACATCACACCTTTATGTGAATGAAAGAGTAAGAGACTACATGGAAACTGGAATTTTCTGCTTTTGTCATCTAATGGTATTATGAAATGGTTTAAGATTTAGTTTCTCAAGGTTTTCTTTCTCGTAAATGGAGCTGCTCTCCTGTATTAGTTGATACAAAAGATGCCTAACAAGAACTTTTGCCTTCGAAAAGGAGCATGCTAATTGATGGCGACAGCAGGTCAGGGGTGGCTGAGGTCAGACATGAATCTCCATCCCCATTTATGTTAATCTTATTGTCATCTTTATTTTCCAGATATATTATTTCTTTAGCAGACATTGTTAGACTTGTATTACTGTTTACATTTGGCAAGTTAAATCATAAGATTTTGCTCTTCTCAGGGAAAAAACAAGCTAGAAAGTTATCCTCTATTGTTGTAAAATTGATGAGATTGGAGGGTTCTGTCTTAATGAACCCTCACCTAACCTAATTTCACACCATAGATCTACCAAGAAAATCCAAAACCTAAACAAAGGCAAAACTGCTATCAACAATTGGTAATAGTTCCTTGACTAGATCACATATGTGGACCCACAACAATTTGGTATTAGAGCCACCTGTCATGGGAGATTTCACAAGTTTGAGTAAACAGTTGGTGTCTTTTATGCAAGAATTCAAGCAGAGAGAGAAGAATGTGTTAAGAAGGAACTGGAGAAGGCATAGCATTTGGCTTTAGCGGGCATGCATGGATGAGACTGCATGTGGTTCACTAAGCTCTGGCTCAAAGTGGCAGCTACCTACCCACTATTGGCAAGATAGATGACATCAGTGGGGGAGTTGCTTAGGCAGTCACATTACTCATGACCTACCTAACTCCACTGCACGATGGTGCATGTAAGACTTGACCCCACCATCATTCCATAGTATGCTAGGTTGGAATTTCCTCCTTTTGACAGCACCAAAGATCCTCATGATTGGTTAAGCAGATGTGAACAATTTTTCTTCAACCAAGGAAAACCGAAAATCAATTGGGTTGAGTTAACTTCATTTCATTTTTTAGTATGAGACAATTGTGGTACTATTACACAAGAAGGTTACCCAAGCATCTTTGTAATTTGGGATTTTGAATATGATGGAGGTGTAACTCATTATGTGGGTTAGTAAAGTTGAACCATAGTGGATCGATGGAGGATCATCAAAGAAAATTTAAGGCGTTGCTAGTCAGAGTTCACTGTGTCGGCTGAGCAGCAGTCTCCATGTTCATCATGGGGTTAAATGAGGTGATTGGAGTGGCAGTGGAGGTCCAAAATCAGCCTAACTTAATCATTGCATTGCAATGAGTTTGGTGCATGCTTGTAACAGAAGATTATAGGTATCGTGAAGACAGATGTTGGGAAATTATTTGGGAAGTGAAGTCATAGTTGTTGACACATGAAAGGTAGGATCGAATGCTACTGACATGGTATCAAGCCAACACTTTATATTCATGATTTAAATGGAATAGAAACGGCAGAGTAGCATGCCAGGGTTCTATGCTTCAACTGTGTCACCCATGAACATTGCTGCAAGAAGCTGTTTATGTGGAAGTTGAGGATGGATATATTGGCAACCAAGCACCAAAGGATTCAGGAATTGGGTGAGCTTGTGATGTCAAGGGGAGGGGAATGCTAGGGACTTAATTCGAGAATAATTAGATTAGGAAATAAAAAGATTTATCTTAAACTTATTGTTATTTTCATTTTCCAGATTCATTGTTATCTTTAAGAGAGATTGTTAGATTGTTGTTATTTTTTATTTTTTTGCAAGTTAAATCATAAGTTTAGTATAAGTAAGCTATTCTTTGAGAAGGAGGAGGAGAGAGGGAGGTGTTGACTTTTTTCTGGTCATGGTGGGGGGTGGGGTTGGAAAGTCAGAAAGTCATTGTCTTTTGTTAAGAGTTATCACTTAATGAGCCCTTAACCCTAATCCTTATTTCTCCATAGATTCTACCAAGAAAAGTTGGAGCCTAAACAAAGATTTTACGGTTAATCGCCCCTTGAGTAGATCCCAACCCTGACCCAGAACACTTCTAACAACTCTAAGGCCAAAAACTCCTTTTCTCTTCCATTCTTTTATGGGTATTGGCCAAAGAACAGAGGGCTGCTGGAATTCACTCTGTTTCAACACATCAAGGTATAGGAACCTCCCAGGTGTTCACATGTACATTGATTTGATAGAAATTAACGTAGATTACTTGATTAGATACATAACAATCAACTCATAATTGTAAAATCGAATGAATCCTTATAACGTTGAAATCAATGCCAGTTCATTCTTAGGGAAAAGAATGAACAAGCTTCCACAATTTTTTTTTTCTTTTTGGTGGTGGGTGGGGGTTGTGTTTTGTGGTTGGGCTAGTGGAGGGGTATTACTAATGATACCTATGTGCAGCGGGTACTGAGGACCATGAGCATTAGTAACATGATGTTTGAAGAGGGAAGTATGGTCAAGGGTGTTGGTCGAATTACATTGGGTACCAATCATGGACACTACAGAATTCTATGACATATGCCATAAGTGCAAGTGGCAGGCCCCTAGACAGGGAGTGTATATGTATTGCATTTGCTGCTGGCTTATGCTATATATAGAGATGTTGAAATGAAGCGAGAGTGAACAATTTGGGGGCTTTGCCTGAGATAAATGTGTGCAAGGTGCTGAGGCGTGTATATTGTGCAGTGAGGTGACAGATATTTTTGATCCTGAAAGACTACATAAAAATTGGAAGAGGAGTTGTGAGAATGGCTTACGCTATATTGCTTTACTTTATCTTCTGTTTACTTATTATGCTGTAGTGTCATCCCTCAGGCATTCCTCAATGCTATGTAGTAACATTTTTACTTTGGCCTTATCCGAAAAAAATTTGGCCAATATCTAGTAAAATAAATATTTTAATAAAATGTCAACAACTGAATTACCAAAAAGAAAAAGAAGAAAAATGAAGAGCTGTTTCTGTGGAAGTTATGAAAAATAATGTAGCTCAAGGTATCACCTATTGTCACAGGGAGTCCAGTAGGCCGGGGTTCTGGGTACATGGATTTCCAATTTGGTCCCCTCCACATTAATATTTGTTCATCATCAAAAGAGAGTAGCACACATGGAACCAAATCCTGCTCAAAGTAAAGGACAAGAAAGTCAGAAAATGAAGATTTGGACACACTAGACAAACAATAAACCTCAAATCCTGTGAAAGACATGATGAATAAAAGTTCACAATATCAGTTTTCTGCAGGAACAAGAGGCATAGGCTAGAAAATAATATAACCACAAAGTGCATCAACATTTTGTAGCAGTTCATTGTATTGATTGAATGTTTTAAGTTTACCTAATGATCTCAACTGATAAGAGGCATGTAGCTTGCTTTAGTATCTATCTTTGGGATTGAGTGGATAAGTTTACTGCTATTGGGTAGAACATCATGACATAAAAAGTTCACATAATGTCTTTTCCCTGAAGTGTGTAGCTTTGCAAGATTAAAATTTCTCCACTGTTTCAAAGTGCAAATAGAGTAATTATATGGAAAGGTTAAGCAAGCTACCTTAAGCTTAGCACCTAATTTCTTGTAATCACTTGCATGCATCCCTCTGCAGTCAACCTTGACTAGGGGACTTCCTTCAAAACCATTCCTTACATCTTTGACAAGGGTTAAATATATGCCATTTTTGGCTGCAGCATTGGGGGAAAAAGAAATACATAAAATATTACTAACATTCAGCAATAAATATATAATCTAAGATGGCTTTTGACATAAGGATGAATGTAGCATCTAAATATGAGAGCTAAAGGTGACAAATTTCTTTTCAACAAAGATATGTCCAATCACAAAAGCCTCAGAGATCCTCTTCAATCCAGAAACATGTGACAGGTTTACGAAATTGTAGGATATATATATATATATATATATATATATATAAGAAGGTATAATCACCTTGTACCATGTAAGCAAAGATGGTGAAGAAAAGGTAAAACTTCTAATAAAAAATTAATGTAGTTCATTTTAAATCAGTGTAAAATTACGACATGTTTAGGTTTTGATGAAGATAATGTTTACAAATATGATGAAACGATATCCATATAGCCAACCCACATAGTGGGGGCTAAAGATAACACACCCATAATATTGTTGCCTAAAAACATACAAAATAATTATACTATGCTATATTTCTTCATGATTTGAATTTTGAAAAAATAACAATGGAAGTTTTCATGCTTTATCGAATTTCAGGACTCAAAATTTTATAAAGAATGACAATAAACATTTATATTTTTAATTTTATAATTAATCATCAAGTTATGAAACTAGATAAAGCATAAAAATCCACAGTAATATTTTCAAAATTCAAATTATGAAGTTATTGTATCACTTCCCAATATAATAACTTCTTCTCCTTTTAGGGTGAGGGGTTAGTTTAGTAAATTTAGATGTTATACCAAAACTCTCTTACTCCTTTAAATAATATAGATGAAGCTTGAATGCTGTTGTTGTGGCATTTCACATACATCCATCTCTCATGAACAGTCCCCTTTTCACCAGAGTAAACTGCAGATGTTTACCTAATTTACAAATTGGCATCAGGTGTTTTCCTTTCTTCCGCATCTCATCTGCCTCAGCTTTAGTGAGTCCTTCTGGAGCTTCTTGAATAAGCTTCTGATAAACTGGAGCAGCTGGCTTCCATAGCATCACTGGATATTGTGGGCGAGTACGATAATTGTAGTTTCTGCCTCGAAAAAGATAAACTACACCACCAACTCTATGAATAATTTTTCCACCAGTCTTTTCCTGTTATGGTGAGTCATCCCATATTTAGCAAGAGATTGAGTCAAGGGAGAGTATGAGTATGAGTTATACATAAATTAGCAGAATCAACTGCATAATAAAACTTGCAATTTAGAAATTAAATAAGGAAACCATCCTGTAAAATTGGTGCCTCCAGACAGCAAAATGTGCTTAGGTGGGAAGGTTTATTCAAGTATAAAATTTTAAAATCCATGCTAATTAACATAATTTTAGATGAGCTTGCTTCTTTTTTTTTTTTTTTTTTCAGTGGCCAGTTAGATAAGCTAGTTATGCATCTAAATTTAACAAAACCAACAACCTTTATGCAGCATGGTGTTATATAAGGAGAAAGTTATGAAGCCCACCTTTCTTTACATATTTTCATTATTAATGGAGCAGCTGTACATAGCCTAACTTAGTTCCCATAGGCTCAATCTCTCAAAAGGACACTGAGAAGGAAAAATTAGTAAATAAGACACATTGGCACCTCCTATTTACCTCTAGATGATGACATATGTTATCCATGTCAACAGTTGGAACACCCCTGGATCGAACTTTACACACCCGCCTTCGCTTCCAATGACAATGTATCAACTCCAACATATTGTGCGTCAATCCATCTCTACCTAATCCAATGTTTGGATCAAATATCAACCATTGTGCAATGCATATATACATTACTTATAGGTACAGGCCCGGCACCACACCATACACCCGATTCAATTATAATGACAACTGGGGAAAGATATTCCCTAAAAATTATATTGTTTCCTCATCATTTGATACTTATCATGCCAATCATGATCATAGCAATGCACTGCCTACGACGATATGTTAGATTCTTGCACATGTTCTTTTCGCTCCAAATAACTACTCTTATCAGTCAAATTTCTCCTTATAGTTTTAGTCATTTAAGCGGTAATTCAATTCATTAAACTTATGAGCAAGCAATAATGGTCACTTCAGCTCGATGAGGTCAGCAATATGAATCTTGTTTCAACTCTACTGCTCAAAACATGTCAGTAAAGAAACAAAAATACAAACCAAGATTAATCTGGCGATTATCAGATATAAGAGGCTGAATAAGCATCTTAATCTCCCACTTCTTCAGAGGCTCTCCAAGTATCTCCTCCCTACTCTTCGCTTCCTCCGGATACTTCCCAAACAGATAAGGCCCGGGCCTTTCCACGTATTTCACCCCCTTCTTCCCGGGAGGTGGTGGATTAAACGAATCGAAAATTGGCACCTTTTTCTGCTTTCCTTTAAGCGGAGCCTTCCCGGTCCAAGGCCGGGGCATCGAGGGCGGAGCAAAGGGCAAGAATGCGGGCTCCCTAATAGCTAAAGGTTTCTCCTTTGGAGTCTCAGAGTAGCTGAATTGGAACTCAAAGGGAGCTCCAGGAAGAAGATAGGAGACGCCAGATTCACCAATGACTACAGCACGGTCATCGGAGGCGGTGAGGACTTGGCCTGGCTTGACGGGCTTGTAGTACTTGGTGTTGGCGTGGGGGATCTTGAAGGCAGGGTTGGAAGGGGTATTCTGGGAATTTGGGGGCCGTTTTTTGGGTGGCGGGTATTTGGGGATGGGGATAGGGGGTTTGGAAGGGAGGGGTTTAGGGGGTGTTTGGGGAGATGGTGGGGTTGGAGGGAGAGAGGAGAAGAGGTTTGGGTTTGAGAGTTTTGCTAGGATCGTCATTGCTGGTTAGGTTTTTAGGGTTTAAGGTTGGAGTGATGAAAGTGTTTGCATTTGGAGGTGGAACAAGAAGAAGAAGAAGATGATGCTGACGACGACGATAATGAAGAGGGTAGAAGTGTGTCGGGATTTTTTTGAAGGATGTCTGGTTTTTCTGTTGGAGTGCGAAAGAGTGTGAGGGGGTAGTAAGTCGAGCGAGTGGTGTAAGGATTTTTCTTTTTTTTTTTTAAATTACTTTTTATTTGTCTTAATGATGTAGTAATACTTTTAAATATATTTTTTTAAATATTATATCTAAAAAAATTATTAAAAATTAATTATTAAATGATAAATATCGCTTTTAATTCAATATATATATATATATATATATATATATATATATATATATTAAAGGTGTGTATGTCATTCGTATCTTCAGTATTAATTTTTTTTTTTACATTAAAGACATAGATGTTACCCATATTTTTAGTATAAAAAAAAAATTTTATTAAAAGTGTAGGTGGTGCTTGCTCTTTTAATATAATTTTTTTTTTTGATGAGCAAATGTCATTTGTATCTTCAATTAAAAAAAAAAATACATTGAAAGCAATGTTATCTATATCTTTATAGTACAAATTTATGAGAATGCGGAACATATTCATACCTTTAAAATTTATTTTAAAATAATTATTTTTGTATAATATTTAAAAAAAAATCACCAAGTGTTACCCGTCATTGGAGGTTCGAAATTTTGAAGTCAAAGCTCTTGAGGTAAAAGGTGGGTAAGGCAAAGCATTTGGCCTCGTCATTTGCATAAAAAGTTCGAAGTTTCTCTAAACACATCAAGCACTTCTCAAGTTAGGCTTTTGGAGAACAAAGGGAAAAGGGGAAAATGTAATAAAAGAAAATGAATTTTGACATCAACAGGGACATATCCCCAGTTTCAAAGTATATTTTAACATTTTCTTATCTCAAATGAATTGGCAAGCAATCTAAGAGTTATAGGTGATCGATCTAAATTTTGACCTATATTTTTGAATTTATCAAAGTAACATCTCCATATGTTTTTTAGCCGAAAAAGCAAATATCATTTATTATAATTTATTAAAGTTTAGAAAGTGTTAAGATATATTTTTAAAGTTTGATATGTTATAATGAGGTCAACATTTATGGTGCTATAACAATTTTCCTAAATGTTAAATCACAATGTAAAATTTAGTAAAATTATAAAGTAATTCAAAATAGTATATTTATATCTTTTAAAAAAGATTGATATTGTAAAATTTCTTTCTCCAATTTCATATCAAATCACTTTTTTTTTGTATAAATAATACTAATAATTTTTTTCAGACAAGTTCACCATTTGATTGGGTTTTTCTTAACTAACTTGATATTTCATCAGTAAATATGGTTCAATTAAAAGTATTGATTTGACATTAAAAAGTTATTGCAATTATATATTGATACAAAGGATTAACTTGATGTTACATAAGAAGAGAAACTTTGCATGCCAACAATTTCAAAGGATGTAAATGCATTATTTTCAATAATCGGATACCTTTATAATTTTGATAATTTTTAAAGATTATCACTATAATTTACTTTTAAATTATAAGTCACTAATTTTTGGTTTTGATTTTCCTTTTTTTCTAAAATATTGATTAATTGGCAAGTGAAATCATCAAGAAAGTCGTTGATTTATTGAGGCATTACAATTTTTGGTAATGATTCATATAGTATATAAATATATGTCAACAAATGATGATGATAACTATAAGGATCATATCTAGATTATAGACTGCAAATCAAATAATGCAAGACTAATAAACGAGTAAAGGAGAGACAATAAATCATATTTATATAAAAGAATCAAAGCAAAAAATCTCAGCAATGCTTAAATAGATCACCATAGTGTAAACAATATCAGTACAATAGGTTATCTCACAATTACAAAGCATTAATTTCCTCAAGGTAAATCGTAGGATTTTCCGCTTTTTCAATTACTCTAACCATTACATATAATAATATATAGGTAAGAGTTAAGGCGCATAGACTCCAATATACATATCAAGAAATAGCTAGGCATAAAAAAAATAAAAAAATAAGAAATTATAAAGCACATAATACTTTATGGTCAACTTCAATAGAGCCTTAGCTGAGTCAACCAAGCTACATGAGAATCGACTATGCTCCCCCCGATAAACGACTCCTTCGTATGGCTGATAATAAAGTCTTGATTGGTTGCCTCTCAGTCTGATCATCCTCGAGCTTCACCTTTTATCCGTTTTATTCACTCAATTGCTCTACTAAATCTAAGTCTTGTGTAAATTCAGGATAACAACTCTACAAATCTCTACAATGGCTTAAATTTACATAACTCAAAATATATATTCGAATTCTCGAGTAACATCGACAGCAAAACTACTCTTATTCAATCTCACTAATTTCTCACTTTCAAACTATCTAATGCACTGCATATACTTGCAAGCACCCATCACCATATATGCCTAGATGATGCCATCGTTTTCTTTCGATTGACACATATGGTACCTTTCACTGTATCTCTACATACTCCTTAGACCTTCTAGACTTTGCCTTGCTCTATGCCATTTTCACCTTCAGATTACATCCAACATGACGCAGCGAGTTAGCGTAGAAAGCTTAGAGAATCACTCAACGAATGAATCTCTCAAATAAACAATGGTTGCGCACAACCACTAAAGGCGAGAAGTCTCTCATGAAATGTATTTCAAGAGTAAAATAAGACGTAACCCTAATATGTCTAACAAAAGAGTATTTATACTTCCCCGTAAAATACCTAAAAAGGGAAAATCTAAGTATACACGTGGAAATAAATAATAATATACGCGTCTGGGCATGTGACGAGTGCAGTACACGGCCGTGTCCTAAGCCGTGTCTTAACCCGTGTAAGCTTCTGTGAAAGTTTTGCAAGCCGTGTCCCAAGCCGTGCCCGAAATCGTGTCAGAGTCTACGACAGTTCTGCAAGCCGTGTCTCAAGCCGTGCCCGGAACCGTGTCAGCGTCTGTGTCCTCTACTATGTCCAGGCCGTGTCTCAAGCCATGCTTGAACCCATGTCAGCCTCTGTCCTCCACTATATCCGCATCATTCTCTCCTACCTACAAAGAACTCGACCCCAAGTTCTCCATCATTCTCTCCCACCTACAAAGAACTCGACCCCGAGTTCTCTTCTTGTGAATATACTTTCCATGTCGTTCTCTCTCTTTGAATCGTCTTGATTTATCCCATTTATCTCGTCGCTTGATCGTGATTCGCACCACATCAACTACCACACCCAGAGTGACACTTGTCACCAAATTTTCTATTAAATTTATTTGCGCATAATCCGGATGAATTTGAGTATTAATGGGATAATCACCGCTTGTGTCGCTAGGAAGCAATAGAACAGTTGCCCTTATTACCTCTAGCGCTTCCTCTGGATTGAAATATAAGTTTTTGGCCAAAGCATTAAACTCTACATCCTTAATCTCCTTCGTTGGTGCGATGAATATGCGCAGAGAATCTCCAACCTTCGACTCTTCAGTAACCATCATCACTTGCTCGGTAGGCTTCAACTACTTTACCACTGCCCCCACCATCATCAATCGAAGTACTATGATCGTTAAGGGTCGAGTTTTCCTCTTGTTTGACCATTTCCTCTTTAAACACTTCCGGAATTAAATTTACTGGCTTAGGTGTTTGTGGAATTTCTTGAGGGAGGATTCAATTGTAATCAAGGGGAAAGAACTTTTGTTCTAGCAAGTATTGCATCATAAACCAAGTCCTCACCGGATCCTTACCCTCAAGGTGTCTTCCTCCCCGAAGTCGTTCCCACCAATACAATGCATCACCCCACAAACGACTCTCCACTAACTCTATCTTCATTCCCTCTGAAACCCTCATATGGTCAAAGAATCTTTCTATGTCCTCTACCCAAACCCAAAACTCATTCAGACTCTCGGAACCATCAAACTTCGATACAACATATTTAAATTGAGAAAAGATTTCATCTTTATACCTGTAGTCACATCTGTTGTATCGTCTTATGTTACCATGGCCTCTTCTCCTAGGTGGATTATTAAAAATCTCGTCTTCATCATCTGTATCATAAGTAACATAACTGTTCCTTGGATCGCCTTCTGGTCGTCTCCAATAGATCTACCTGCTACTGTTGGTATTGGATCGATAGATCAGGGCCTCAAGACGCTGTTCCTCTTGCCGGATTTTCTGATCCATGGTCTCCTCTACCGCCATTCGTTTTGGTTGCCCGTAACGTAGGACTTCCGTACCTCGAACACCGTCAAGAATACGATCGCCGTCAACACCGTCGTTAGCCGACATCTCTGCAGGAAATTTTCCTTGCTCTGATACCAACTGACGCAGTGAGTTAGCGTAGAAAGCTTACAGAATCACTCAACGAATGAATCTCTCAAACAAACAATGGTTGCGCACAACCACTAAAGGTGAGAAGTCTCTCACGAAATGTATTTCAAGAGTAAAATAAGACGTAACCCTAATATGTCTGACAAAAGAGTATTTATACTTCCCCGTAAAATACCTAAAAGGGGAAAATCTAAGTGTACACGTGGAAATAAATAATAATATACGCGTATGAGCATGTGACAAGTGCAGTACACGGCCGTGTCCCAAGCCGTGTCTTAACCCGTGTAAGCTTCTGTGAAAGTTCTGCAAGCCGTGTCCTAAGCCGTGCCCGGAATCGTGTCAGAGTCTGTGACAGTTCTGCAAGCCGTGTCTCAAGCCGTGCCCGGAACCGTGTCAGCGTCTGTGTCATCTACTATATCCAGGCCATGTCTCAAGCCATGCCTGAACCCATGTCAGCCTTTGTCCTCCACTATATCCGCATCATTCTCTCCTACCTGCAAAGAACTCGACCCCGAGTTCTCCATCACAACACCTAATTGAAAGTAAAATAAACTTTTTATTCGTTGTATAGATAATACATTCTTTATTGTCATAGTCAACAATATGAACAACGAAATCTTTTACTTAAAGATCGACTTTCCTAATGGAAACACTGGGAGTCACCGTCCCTTGCTAAAGGAACTAGTTACCGAACCTGATTCCTTTTATCACTGCAAAATCATAGCTCGTGGACATCTTAGGAGGCTACCACACTCTCCAAGCTATCATATTTCATATTCTAACTACACCAGATGACCCGCATAGTCTTCAAGCTGAAAGATAAAACATTATAAGATAGCTTTACAACATGCCTTGCATCTGAAGTGTTGCTAAAGATTGTCTAGAAATTGCTTCGATCCCAGTCATGAATCACTAAACCTACTTAGGTTTTAAAGGGGAATGTCTAATTAGGGTTTGAACAAAGCACTTAAATTTAAATATAGGGTACGTTTGGAATTATCATATATTTTAAGTGGCGTATTGTCTTTTTAAATTCTTGTGCTATGATAGAGAACTGTTGTTACTTAGAATTGGAGTAACAAAAATATTAATATTTGTCCAGCACACAAGTTTGATTTTTGTCCAGTTACCTGATCAGTTTATGAAACAAACATATGATACAAAATATTGTCCCTGTCTTTCAAATTTTTACGACTTGAGCCAGCCTTTTAACCGTAAAGTACGCTTGCCTTACCACCATTACTTGGAATGATTTGATAAAATAAACTTTCCATTCAGTGTATTCAACTTTCCTTCAAGCATAATCCCACGTTATTATAGACTTTAGCCATATTGTAAGAGCTTATCAACGAGAGATTCAACATATAGTGCTTGGAAGGTGGATGTCTAACATATGTATGCTTCAATTGCTGGCGAAAGATACTATAGAGCTGTTTGTATTGCTTTTTTTTTTTTAATATGTATTTATTTAAATTTTGACATTTGAAAAATTATCTTATTTATTTCAAAAATCGATAATTTGTCTATGTGAATTAGGAAGTTAAAATTTGTGTACTTTTGAGAGAAAAAGATTTTAAAAAATATATATTTTATGTGTTAAAAAGGAAAATATTAATTGATATTTTTATAACAATGAACAAAATAAAAAATAAAAAAATTTAACTTTATAGAAATTTGTTGGATATTTAATTTTATAAGAAGAGTATATATATATTTATATTTCCATCTTTTGTTTTCTTATTATTGATTAACACACAATTCCAATGGATATTAGACAGCAAAATGACGGGGGGGAAAAATAATAATAAACAAGTACTCTTTCACATGTTTGATCCCCAAACTGGAGAATATGAGGATGTGGGCTTTGTTTCATGGAAAGTCTCTTCCTCCGAGCAACCGGCGCTCGCATTTCCCATTAGCTAACGGCAACCATAAACAAAACTTGGATAAACTTCTATCTCAGGACATATATGAAAGCAGCTTTTACTAAAAATCAAAAGCTTCCGAGGTTGTTTGATTAGAGAGATGTGTTATGTTAACGTTGCAGGAGTCTAGTTTGCAATGGCTACTAGTTGGAAAGTCTAACGATTCTTTGCAATTATTAAGGAGAGGCTCTTGAAGCTTTAAGCTAACAAGTCGATAGTAATGTGAGCTTTATCTGACGCAGCGCGGAAGCTAAAACGAAACGAATCCGAAATTGGATTGGTTTCACACAACAAAGACACACGCTTTGATGCAAATTAGGTTGCGCACAACCCGGAAATTGGAGAAAACTCTCTCTCAAAGTGTATTCAAATGTATATTAAAACGTAACCTTAATCTATCTGACAAAAGAGTATTTATATGGCCCCGTAAAATATCTAAAAAGGGAAAATCTAAGCGTACACGTGGAAATAAATAATAAATTACACGCCTATAAATTTTCGCATACACGGCCGTGCCTCTAGGCCGTGTATACTTCTGGGCAATTGATAAGCCTAGTACACGGTCTCATACACGGCCGTGTCTCTAAGCCGTGTATGATTTTGTGAAAGTTCCGCAAGCCGTGTCCCAAGCCGTGCCCGGAACCGTGTCAGCCTCTGTGGGATACTCGATCGTTATACACGGTCACGATACACGGCCGTGTGTGGGGCCGTGTATACTTCTGTGGAAATCTGACTGAGGACACGGTCGCGAAGCACGGTTGTCTCCTAGCCGTGTAAGGAAGCCGTGTATACGTTTGTGGCTCTGAGTTGGATACACGGTCTATATGCACGGCCGTGTGTCCCCTGTCTCCATCATTTATAGCACGGCCGTGTGTTCCGGCCGTGTGTCCCCTGTCTCCATCATTCTCCCCCACCAATGGAGAACTCGACCCCGAGTTCTCATCCGGATATAAAGGAGTATCATCGGCATGAAAAGGTGACAAGTCCGCTACATTGAAAGTGCAAGATATATTCATATCTTTCGGGAGTTGTACAACATATGCGTTGTCATTGATTTTGGCCACTATTTTGTAGGGCCCATACTTCTTCGGCTGCCACTTGCTATATGTACCCACGGGGAAACGTTCTTTCCTTAAGAACACCATCACTAAGTCTTCCACATCGAATAACTTCTTCTTCCTATGTCTGTCGGCGGCTTTCTTATATCGCTCATTCACTTTCTCAATTTGTTCTTTGATTTTCGACGCCACTGTGTGGTACTGTTCCACCAAGTGCTTTGCTGCTACGTAGGTCTCCTTACCTTTGGGAATGGAAACTAGGTCCAGCGCATGAGAAGGTGCTTTAGTATAGGCCATTGGAAAAAGTGATCCTCCAATAGTCCTATAGATGGAACGGTTGTACCTCTTCATGTATCTAGAAAATAGGTTCAACCTCTTCTCATTGGCAGCTTTAGAATTGACATCCAAATACTTTCCAGTCAATGATCTACCACCCAATGGAGAATAACAAAGGAGGCCTATGTTGCGAATTTTCAGATGGCGTCCTTCAACTAGATCCATTTCAAATCGGGCTCTAACAGGCAAACCATAGCTATTCTGCATGCTAACAATCTTTGGAACCCCTTCAGCTTTAGAAGCTTGAACAAACCCCGTTATTCCACATGTGGCCTCATTTGTAACACCAATGTAGCGGTCCTTTCCTTCATTGATAACATCTTGTAGGGCCTGTAACTGCTCAACAAAAGGCACACTTGTCTGCCCCTTTGAAAAATCATATGAGTACTCACCAAACAGTGGAACATAGCGATCTGACCAATGAATTTGCAGCAAATCAATGTCGTTAGTGCCAAGTCTCTTAAGACTTTTCTCGACACTCTCTTGGATGTTAGCAGCATCAACCCGTAAAACCTTTGCATTTTCACGAATATAGCTTGACCTTTCTGAATAACTACAAACTTTGGTTACCACTATGGCCTTGTCATGTGGTTGAGACTTTAACCAGCTACCAATATAACGACTTGTTTTTCCTTGAGTTTCTTTCTCCGTTGGATAAGCCTCAATAGTGTCCAAAGTATTTGTGCCACTTTCAAATGCATAACTGAGAATGTCATGAGCTTCTTTCTCTGTATTTTGTCCTCCATAAGTCATCTCTAGCGTTTCCTCTGGTTCGAAGTACAAGTTTTTGGGTAAAACATTAAACTCTACGCCCTTTATCTCCTTCATTGGTGCAATGATTATGCTCAAAGTATCTCCAACCTTCGACTCTTCAGTCACCGTCATCTCCGGCTCGTCATTCAACAAAGGCAAGTCTACAGTAGCTTCCTCACCAACACAATTTTCATAGGCTTCCACTGCTTTTCCACTACCTCCACCATCATCAACCAACGTACTATGATCTTCACAGGTTGAGTTTTTCTCTTGTTCGACCATCCCCTCTTTAAGCACTTCCGGAATTAAATTTACAAGCTTAGGTGTTTGTTGAATTTCTTGAGGGAGAATTTGCTCGTAATCAAGGGGAAAGAACTTTTGTTCTAACAAGCATTGCATCATAAACCAAGTCCTCTCCGGATCTTTACCCTCAAGGCATCTTAACCCCTGGAGTCGTTCCCACCAATACAACGCATCACCCCACAAACGACTCTCCACTAACTCTATCTTCATTCCCTCAGGAATCCTCATACGATCAAAGAATCTTTCAATATCCTCAACCCAAACCCAAAACTTCTTCAAACTCCCAGTACCATCAAACTCGGATACAACATAATTAAATTGAGAAGAGATTTCATCTTTATACCTGTAATTACATCAGTTGTATCGTCTTATGTTACCATGGCCTCTTCTCCTAGGCAGATTATTAAAAAACTCGTCTTCATCATCCGTATCATAAGTAATAGAACTGTTCCTTGGATCGCCTTCCGGTCGTCTCCAATAGATCTGCCTGCCACTGTTGGTATCGGATCGATAGATTAGAGCCTCACGACGCTGTTCCTCTCGCCGGATTTTCTGACCCATGGTTTCCTCTACCGCCCTCCGTATTGGTTGCCCGTAACGTAGGACTTCCGTACCTCGAACACCGTCAAGAATACGACCACCATCAACACCGTCATTAGCCGACATCTCCGCAGGAAATAACCTTGCTCTGATACCAAACTGACGCAGCGCGGAAGCTAAAACGAAACGAATCCGAAATTGGATTGGTTTCACACAACAAAGACACACGCTTTGATGCAAATTAGGTTGCGCACAACCCGGAAATTGGAGAAAACTCTCTCTCAAAGTGTATTCAAATGTATATTAAAACGTAACCCTAATCTATCTGACAAAAGAGTATTTATATGGCCCCGTAAAATATCTAAAAAGGAAAAATCTAAGCGTACACGTGGAAATAAATAATAAATTACACGCCTATAAATTTTCGCATACACGGCCGTGCCTCTAGGCCGTGTATACTTCTGGGCAATTGATAAGCCTAGTACACGGTCTCATACACGGCCGTGCCTCTAAGCCGTGTATGATTCTGTGAAAGTTCCGCAAGCCGTGTCCCAAGCCGTGCCCGGAACCGTGTCAGCCTCTGTGGGATACTCGATCGTTATACACGGTCACGATACACGGCCGTGTGTGGGGCCGTGTATACTTCTGTGGAAATCTGACTGAGGACACGGTCGCGAAGCACGGTTGTCTCCTAGCCGTGTAAGGAAGCCGTGTATACGTCTGTAGCTCTGAGTTGGATACACGGTCTATATGCACGGCCGTGTGTCCAGGCCGTGTGTCCCCTGTCTCCATCATTTATAGCACGGTCGTGTGTTCCGGCATATATGAAAGCAGCTTTTACTAAAAATCAAAAGCTTCCGAGGTTGTTTGATTAGAGAGATGTGTTATGTTAACGTTGCAGGAGTCTAGTTTGCAATGGCTACTAGTTGGAAAGTCTAACGATTCTTTGCAATTATTAAGGAGAGGCTCTTGAAGCTTTAAGCTAACAAGTCGATAGTAATGTGAGCTTTATCGGTAAATAAGTTCATTCTTCTCCAAGTGTGGTACTTGAGAGAAAGTCCTGGGATAGCTCCATTGTGCAAACTTCCTTACTTTATTGTCTAATTGGTCAAAGACTCAAAACTGTAGATTATGTTGTAGCTTTAGGGATATTTATAATAGAGAATGTGTATGTTTTCGTTGAAATGCTAATAGATGACTTTTTTAAGTGATGTAAATTTAGGATAAATTTTTATTTATAACTGTATTGTATAATAAGAATGTTGTTCATCCTTTACTATAATTATATTAATCTTACTATATAAGTACGTCCTCTATGTACACTTACAAGCAAATACAAATCTTCTGTATGCACTTCAACAAAGATGAAAATAACCCAGGTCCCAGTGAACATATGCCAAGTGGCAATTATGAACTACCCAATAGTTGCATATCGAAAAATTATTAGATAGATTTAGTCTACCAAGTCATTGATAAACTAAGTGACTCGATTACATGTATAACTAAGGAATTTGTTCTATATATAATCTAACATTAATATAATTATCTTTCGACACTAGCAAATTTTCTGGGAAACAATGAAATTGCGAGCATCATCATTGTCCCTCATGCCCACAACTAAAGTCCATCTTTAATAGAATTTATATAGAGAGGGAAAGAGAAGAGATAAAGCTAGATAATAATTAAGAATACTGAATATATATCTGGCAACCCTAGCTAGCATTAGCTATATTTACGGGACTTTAAGACGTTGACCAAATTTGGACCATTTTTTAATCATCTCGATTTCTTCCATGGTTTCCTCTTCGCGGACCTTGAAGTTGTAGGCACCGTCTGAACATATCTACCTGAAAAAAAGAAAAGAAAAAGAAAATATGAACATTGAGTTCAGATTAATAACCTTTGCCCATTGATAAATCGATAAATAACAATAAATAATTTTTTAAACTTTAACCTTAATATAGTATCATCCTTTAATTTTATCAAAATATATTTTAATATTTCCTAAACTTTAACTTTAGTATATATATATATATTAATAGAAAAAACAAATATAATTTATATTATGAATTTATTAAAGTTTATGAGGGTTATTTATAATATTTAGAAATTCATGAATATTATTTGCATTAAGATAAAATTTTAGGAAATTATTTATCATTTTTAAGATTTCAAACATGCAAATATACATACAAGTATATCTACAATACTTAAGTTCATCAATGGACATTCCGCAGCTTATATATATATTCTCATTAATAAATAATTAGAGAAACACACCCGTCGACGCGAGCGTCTTAAAATAATGGATGTGTGAGTACCATTATCCTCTACTAATTCATACAAAGCCTCTATATTTTCCCGATAGAAAATCATATACTCATACATAGTTGAATAGTTTAATAGTCAGTTGTGGCTTACTGATACCGATGAACTTATGGTAAGCTTGTTTAATCTTTTCTACTATCTGGGCATATGTCTTTCAATCGTCATAGCGATTGTGTGCGTGTATCATACTGTATTATCACCCTCCTTTTTTTTTTTTAATAAACATATCTTGTATCGTTTCCAATGGAACTCCACACACTAAAGTATTATCATTTTTAATATCATTTAATATCAGCTACACTGATCATGTTTAACCTTAAAACTCTAATAAAATTCGAATTATTACACAAAAAGGTGCTTTAATAATTAAAATTCCACCATATTGATTTAAAAGATCTCATAGGAATATAAATAATTTGTGATGATCTTGGGACTTACCAGTAAATGATGGCCTCGAGGTGATCATGTCACCGAAATAAGCATTAAAGAAATCCTTATTCTCTTTTAGCAGCTCTCTCCACACTGCAATTTTATACATGCAATTCAGCGATAAAGTTATATTTTAATTATCTGCTAAAAATACAACATATATCTCTAAGCAAGCTCTCTAACCTGTGAGAGTTACTAATGGGCGAATGCCCGCATGATCCTTGAGTGCCTTTACGCATCGATCTCGGCTCATGTGGAGTATCAAGCATCTCTCTATTAGATGTTGCACCTGATGCGCATATGTATAGATTCCCGACATGAGTTTACAAAATTTATTATTGATAATTGTCGCTAGGGTTGAAAACAACAAAGCTGAGCCTGGACTTCGACTTAATTTAGCTTAAGTTTGACTTGAAAAGATACTTAATGAGTTTGAGCACAAATTGATTAAATTTGTTTTGATTCAATTATTTTAAAAAATTTCATTATTTCAATTAAAATAATCATTAAGTAATATTTAAATCCAACTCAAATCGACTACCGTTTAAATTTGACTGAGCTAACTTAGGTTACTAAATTAGTTGATTTGAATATCATAAAGCTCGAACTCGATTTGTTAAACCACCCCAATGGCTCAATTCTAACTTGACTTGATTGTTGATCTTGAACAAACTAGAAACAAATATCTTATAACCATATAAAGAAAGCATTTGATACGTATACATAGAAGCATTGTGTAACATAACTAAGTTAAGATTGTCTATAATGCGAGTGAGAAACTTACGAATCTAATGAAGCTATGAGGATGGCAGTGCAAACAAGGAAGCCCGGAAGGGTGGTGATTATGGTACATTTTTTTTTCCTATATAAGTTATTGTAAAGGAACATAAAGTGGACAAAAACGAAGATCCGGAATATAAAAAAAGAGAGTTTATATATCCCAAAAGCCAAAAAGAGCTGAGAGAGAGAGAGAGTGTTAAGGGGGAAGTACTATGTGGGTAGATATTTAGAGGAGTAATATATATATAGAAACGTAAAGATGAGTTGAGAGAGGGGTATAGTTATCCAGGGATATCTAAGTGAAGGGTCAATATAGCACAAGGAATCCAAACGAAGGATCGGCCTCATCTTTAAAGGGATAAGCCTAACAGTGAGAGAATACATGTCCATTGTCGATGTTCCCTAATTTTCCTTTTTCTTATAAAGAGAGAGAAAAAAAAATAAATCTGATTATATATAAAAATAGATATGTTTTCATATTTTTTTTAACATGTAGAAAAATAAAATCCATATATAGTTAATTTTTTATATAAATCTAAATATTCTATATATTAAATAATTAACCAAAATTATAACTAAAAATGGTGCAACCAGATTTAAAATGATGACACTACACAAGGGCCACTTGCACCGTGACTGCGCTGCCACTTGCAGCCATACTCGTGTGTTCCCACCATTTTTTTTGGAATGCCTTAAAATTACGGATTTCATAATATATATATATATATATATATATATATATATATAAATTAATTTGAATATACTATAACTATAATTAAACCACGTTATCATTTGATATTTTTATAAAGATTAAATTACTATATTTTTATGTATCGAAGCGTAAAAAAAAAAAGTTATACTAAAAACACAAACGCTGTCCATATTTTTAAGTAATATGCTTGAGAGTGCAGTGACATATACACTATTAATACAAATTGTACTAAAGGCGTAAACGTGTATTAATACAAATTGTACTAAAGGCATAAATCACGTTTACGCCTTTAATTTTGTAAATTTTGAAAAAAAAAGTCACAAATTATATTTTCATCTTTAAAACCTATTTTTTGAATAATTTTTACAAGTACTATATTTTGATTTTTTTTTAAATAACAATATTTAATAATGTTCTTATACTCCCTAATTTTCCCTTTTTTCTAATAAACAAAGAAAAAAAAAATCTGATTATGCATAAAAATAGATATCGCTTTCATAATTTTTTTTTAACATGTGGAAAAATAAAATCCGTATATGGTTAAATATTTTATATATAAATCTAAATATTCTATAAATTAAATAATTAACCAAAATAATGGTGCAACCAGATTTAAGATGATGACACTACACAAGGGCCAGTTGTACCGTGACTGCACTACCACTTGCAGCCATACTCGCGTGGCCCCACCATTTTTTGGAATGCCTTGAATGTACCATGGTCATAGTTACCACCACTAGACGTGACAACAGCCAGGTTGCTGGCTAGGTTAAGTGAATGTATGTAGTACGCGTTCTAATGGACAAACTCATCCTTGCTCCTTTGAAAGCTTTTTTCATCAGCAAAGTGATTAATAGTTAGATGCACCTATCTATTTTACAGTGACCCTTCGGGGATGTTGCATAATGAAAAAAAAAAATTTCTGTATCTTTTTACAATTATTACGATCTATACTATTTATGTGGCCAGAAATTAGGGCTTTATGGCGAGAAGATAATTTTGATAGCGGTATTATATTGAAAGAAAAAAATACAAGCAAAAGGATTAATATTTGGAATTAAATTTAAATAAATAATCAGTTAAATAGTTTAAATAGAGAATCTCATTATGATACAATTACGAATAATAACAAATTATCTATTTGAATTTATTTAATATATTTACGGCCTAATAACGGATAATCTATTTAAACAATTTAGTATAACATTAATTATCTATTTTAACTACTTGAAAATTTGATTCGTTATTTTAACTACTTAATATAATAACTATTTTCTATTTTAATCACTTGAAAGTTCGATTCTTTATTTGAACTTAATCTAAATATTAATCCCTTCATTTATAATTTTTCTAAATATTGCAATAAGTAACCCTAAATCAATTAAAGCAAATTTTGGCTAAAAAATTAAGGATAAATTAGTAGAAGAGTACTCACTTGAGCTGATATCTATGAATGGTCATCATGCATTTAAAATGATATTAATAATAAAGATTCTAATATACCATTGCTTAGGTTAGGAGTAAGCGGGCACATGTTGGGTAGGGTATAAGGCTCTACCTGCATCCTACTCTATATGGTACATGTTTCTAAATTTTTATATTGAAACTTACCTTGTAATATCTTGAAACCATTCTATACCTTGTAAAATTTATAGCATAAAGGGTATTTTATGAAACCTGGAAATTTTACCCATCTTTCCATAAATTTCAAGTTTGTATAATATTAAAAAAAGTAATTTATATGTAATATTACAAGTTCTTTATATGTAAAACATATGGAATTTGTATCAAAGCTTATAAAATAAAATAAAAAATAATTTTTCCCTTTTATTATTTCAAGTTTATGTGATTTTATATTACTACTTAGCAAATAGAAAATAACAAGGAGAAAAAAAATGGAAAATATAAAGTTGGAGAGGAAAATGGAGGAAGTATAAGGAAAAAATGGAAAATGTAAAATGAGATTGGTAGCACTAATTTAAACATTTGAGTTATTAACTTGTGGGCCTAAACTCATTTATTTTCTGTTTTACTAAAATATTTATTAACCAAAAAATATAATAATACTATTTATTATTAACCTATTAATATTATTTAATATTTTTTTATAAAGTAGGTATAGGGATCCTAGGAACCTGTATCTTATATACTTAAAAATACAGGCTTTTAGATACATATAGAATAAGAAAATCCCATACCCATATCCCACTTCATGGGAGTAAGTTTCGAAAAATTTATACCAAAAACTTACTTTATGACCCTCCATATTTATTCGAAGCCTATTGGTTGAGTAGGTATGTTTGTTTTGTAAAATAAAAATAAAATTGCAATTCTTAATGAATAAAATGGTGATCAATAACTATTATCTTTCTTTGGTTACTCACAAAATGATATTAGTAATAAGTTAGGAATATACTTAAAAATATCGATATGGGGTTTAATTGTTAGTAAAGGTTTTGTAATTGGGTTAGGACAAAAGTGTTGGATTTGTTAGAAGCTTGTTTGAAATCTTCTTCAATCAATTATAGAAGACTTGATGGTACAAGGAGACAAGACTGTTAAGGATTTTTAGCATGCTTTCAGAGGTGCGGGTTATGTTCCCATCATTGAATTTTTTATGTTTTATATGTCATGTTGTGGGGATTCTTCTTCACACAAGGATTATCAAGATTGTCTCGTCTATCTCAGTACACAATGCATTCCCCTTGAGTTTTTTGTTTTGTTGACATTTTCCATTGAGATAGCCATAGATGAAACAGAATTTTTTTTCAAAGATAAGTTTTATTATTTGTTTATTTATTTTAATTCAATAATAGTCTTGTTTATTTTACATAGTTTAATAGTGTTGTAAAATGACCATGCCCAAATATTGGTATTTATTTTACTACTTGACTATGTAGAATAAATGAGACTCTTGTTGAATTTAAAATAAAAATAAATAAATTTATCCTTGAATTAAAAAAAAATCCATTTTACCTATATCTATCTATATAGAAAGAAAACCCTTAACAAAATGAATTGTGTAAACATAGATAGACAATCTTGATCAATCCTTGCACGAAGAAGAATTCTCTGCAAATGCTAGTTGCATTTGACAAATTACAATACAACATCACATATAAAACATAAAAAAATCATAACCTGCTCCTCTAGAAGCGTCTTAAAATGCCTTTGCAAGATCGTACATCCGTATCCACTATGAAAAGTCATGGCTTTTTTTGCCAACCAATTTAGTGGAATAATTCAAGAGCAGCCTTTATAGTGGTGGGGTAATATAGTTTAAATATATATAACAGACTTAGAAGTTGAACACATATATTTTATACTTTACTAACAGTCTAAATAATATGTAGTATTTCTACCATGTCAAGTGTCATGTCCCATTCCTAAAGAGTATGTGTAAATATTTGGATATTATTTCAAATAAATATATATAATTTATATTATTATTAAAAATTTATCAATGATAAAACAGAGAATAAGACATATTAATAGGGGCAAGATAGTCTTTTGCAATTTGGGTATTTAAACCCTTTTTACCTAGAGTTAATTCTTTCCCTTACTTTTCTATCTAAAACCCTAATTGTGCTTTAGCAAAACTCTCTCGAAACCTATGGTATAACATAAGGGAAATCTAACCAAAGGACATTGGAAACAAGCTAATTACAATCAAGTAAGAATCTAAATCTATGGTTATATGTATATAGTTGTAGAAGTATAAACCGAAAATTATTTGATGACGTATAATCAGCATTTGGGACAAAGGATGCAACAAAACAAGCGTAGGAGTGATTGATCCAAGGATTTAAGTTGTAATCGATCAAGTAAGTACATAACTTTTGTAATATGATAGAATTAGCATAAATTGGAGTTAATTTGACATATGTATTTAGAAAATTAGGTTAAGATTAGAAAGAACGATGAGTTTTGAATTGGAAAGAGAGATTTCATAGTGAACAAAGAGATATATAGCCTCCCAATATGACCCATTGTGTATCGTGTCAAATCCAGTTCATATAGAAAGGCACAAGGCCTCCTAACATGACTATGTCATGTATTGTGTCAAATCCAGTTCGTACAAAAAGGTATACGGTCTCCCAACACGGCCATGTGATACCTCGTGTTAAAAAACCAAAATGAACAGAAAGAGACATAGCCTTCCAACATGATCATGTCTCGTCTAATGACAAAATATAACATACATAGAAAGATACACGGCCTCCCAATATGACCGTATAAAGGCTTGTGTCAAAACCTAGACTACTCAGAAAGGTACATAACTTCTCAATATAATTGTGTCTTGGTTGTGTTAAAAAATATATATATACACAATTTTTGGTATGGTCGTGTATTACCTCGTGTTCCCCTATACGGCCTGCAATATGACCATCTCATCCATTTTATTTTAATGTATTGAGATAAAATTCTAAGATCGTATAATTGGGATTATATATAGGTTTGGAGAATTTGTGAAACTATAGATGTATAAGGGAAAGTCAAGATTTGCAAAGTTAGGTACATGTTTACCTTGTTTTTTTGGTTGTGATTGTTGGGTAGTAATTAAATGAATTAGACATAAGAATTATGTAATATAATGTGATATGTGAATGAATTGTTACATGTTGGTTATGTTTGACTTGGCCTAGGGGCTCATAGTGACAGATCCCTAGAAGGCACCTCGATGATCGGTATGTCGCGTTATCCTTAGTGGAGCCGTATTACAAAATGATCTAAAATAGATTAGAATTAGATGAGGCTCATAATGTCAGTTTCCACTAGGACAAACTTTTGTGTGTACCGAAATCATAAGTACCCCTATGTTGTATAATTAATTTTGAGATTAGTATGTAAGTTGATGTATGAAAATGTTGTTGATAAATGCTGCATATATGCATATGTTATTAATGTGGTTTGTCATGCGTATGTGAGTATGGTACTCACATACTGATCTTAAGCTTGCCTCCTTTTTATATTTTTTTTAGCTGTAGGTGAGAATGATGAACAAGTATGATGAGAATGGAAACCTGGTGGGACATTATATGGACGAAAATGGGAAAAAACACTATTACTATGTGGATGAGGAGTGACGAAAATTGGAAAACTTGTGATTAGGATTTTTAGTAATTGAATTGGGATTATGAAGATATTAGTAGACTTTTATTTACTTTAAAGTTTATATATGAACAGAGGTTATTATAGATGTTAAAGAAAGATTTATGTATTGTCTTAATATTACGGATTGAAATGACTCACCTAAAAGTCAATTATTTTATATTATTGAAGTTATATTTTTATAAATAAATTTGAAAAAGTGAATAGGTTGAAAGTTGTTTGAGGTTTTAAAACCTCAATGTATCATTACAAAATAATGACACGTAGTGAACTGTGATACTTTAGGTTTTGGAACGTTATAATAAGGTTAGTCTTTTGCATGTACACACGAGCATAAGAGCATGTAAGACTCAATACTACGCTTTCCCTTTCTTACTGTCTTTTTATAATAACCTAGAAAAGAATTCTCCAATCGGGATGAGCACAAATCCTATTGAATAACTATTTATCATACACATACATAAATGGATACGCCAAACTGCAAGCAACATAGCGATTGATATCAAACAACATAATCAACTAAAAAGGTTTGAGATACTTAGTGTGTTTAAGGTTTTTCTTTCACTTATCACAATGAGTGGTTTTTTTACTGAGCGAAGTATGAGGAGGAGAAGGCTAAGGCCTTATTTATAATGCTTAAAATGGGATTGAGTTTTGTTTCATTTTATGCCAGCTTTTACATATCATATAAAGCTTCTTACTAATTATATCATAACTTTTATTGCCTCATTTACGATTGCAATTAAATTCTTATTTCCTTTAGCGTAAGTCTTTTATTAATTTTTTATTCCTTATTTTGAAATCATAATTATGCATATATATGTAACATTAGATGCTTTACATATTGGTATGTGTTTTATGTATATATATTTGCATATTAATTATGTAATTGATTTATTGGTCTGTATTAATTATATGATAATAATATATAGTTTCATTAGATTCGTATATTATAGTTATTCCATACATATATTATATGTAATATAATATATAGTTTCAATAATTATTTTATGTTTCAAAACTTTTTTATCTAATCATGAATCGTATATACTATTTAATTCAATAATTATTTTATGTTTTAAATTTTGATTAATATTATTGTATTTAATTTTTATGCGTACACTTGGATGCTTGTTTGATAATCTACTATTATAAGGTTTTGGTAAATTACTGCAATAAGTCGAGGTGATCATGTTGTAGTCTGCATAATGATTTATATGAAAAATCTTAAAGAGTGAAAAAATAAATAAATGAAAGAAAATTTCCAAAATAATAGTAGAAGACTGAAGAGGTTCTCCTTTGGCCACATATCGGTGTAACCCGCCTTATAAAAGGTGTGTTCAATATTCATTATGCTCTCGGATTGAGAAGGCCCGCAGCATAATTTCTGGACGATGGGGGCAGGATGATTCTACCCTTCACGAAATATTCGTATACGATATATCTAAATTATATATAAAAGCCAAGGGCTCACCTTTAAAATTATTTATATACTTTTCCTGATTTTATTTACCCACCATTAATCTCCAACTAACTTTTATTTTCTGTTTCTGAAATAAATTGATCGTGCCCCACGTATGATCCATGCACAGTAGCACCTGGACCACGTGAAGGAGAAAATGAATATCTACATTGAGTGGCACATTTATTTCATTTAATGTAAAAATTCATTTTTTTTTCCTTCCAACTATTGTTATATCTGTTGGAATAACATATAATCGAATTCGGCTTATCTTATCAACAAATTCAATATTTATATTATTATATTAAAAAGGTTTTCAAGATATAAAAAATCAGTATTTTTAATATGACTCTAATTTAAAGGTGGGAACAATAGTATTACATCGATCACTAAAAACCATAAATAAACTTAGTTTAGATTTATATGGATTAATAAATTTCTTGTTCTTTCATACTTTTTGGAGACTGTTATAATTGCTTTCAACTAAATTCAAAGTTCATAAATTTATTTAGATTATGAGAATTTAGAAGAAACATTTGTATGTTTTAATGTACATACTTCTGCAATTGTAGCAGCAGGTTTTTGAGTTATCTATATTCCTGCTACACGTAAGAATATGTAGCGAATTTTACTCCGTTCTTCAAGTTGGAGGCACGAGATCAGAATTCTTAGAATTTACTCCATAGGTTAAGGACAAAAGCATGGCTTCTTAAAACATCTTTAATGGAGGTTTTCGTTGCAAACTCCCAAGTGTAATGAACGCCTCTAACCTTCAGAGTGGGTTCTTTAAGAAGGAAGAGGTTCTTAAATAGTGATCTTTTCTTTTACTAATTCCAATATGTGAAATGGTGTAGTTTACACTTATTTACAATAAAATATGTCCCATATGGACTCGCTAAGTACTTTGCCACTAAAGTTGAGAGATCTTAAGGAAGCAATTTCTCAAGTGTCGACAAGCATTGGGAGAAACTCCTTAGGGCTTCCCTATAAGACATGCCTTTACCTATTATAGACTTTACGTACAGGATTCGGATCCATGATACTTTATAATTTAGTATTATATACAATACATATTAGGTTTTAGTGTATAAAATATAACAAGATTTTTAAAACTTCCTACAAAATCTATCTTAAGATCCATGTATAGAATAGATAATGTTAAAAGAAAATTAGTAAAAAAAAAAATATTTTTTGTAATGCAAAAACTTTCCCAGAAGATGGAATGCAAGTAAGATTTAAGACTCACAATACCTCTTATAAAATAATCGTTCCATTCATCATAAGGATATTAAATATTGTTCCTTTAGTGGTATCTTTACACACAATAATAGAAACAAATTCTAATTTATATATTGTTAGATAACTAAAACTAAAATTTTTAAATATTTCTTTAATCTTTTGTCAATGGATGGAAAAATATATATCATATCTCATTTGTTCTCTCCTCACTCAAATATAAGAAATGATTCCTCTCTTATATGCTATTATATATATATTTAATATTCTAAAAACCTCTTTAATCTTTTGTTAGTAGATGGAAAAATACGTATTACATCTTATTTGTTCTCTCCTCACTCAAATATTCTTATGAGAAACGATTCCCTCTCATATATATGTACATATATATAGATATGTATGTATGTATGTATACAAGAGCGGAAATCATTTCTCATAAGAGTAAGATAAGATTTAATGATCAAATCTTCTCAAACTAGTAACCATATGTTATTAGAAAATAAGATTTAAATTACATGAACATCCATTTAATTATAAAATAAATTTTAGATTATATGAATATCCACTTAACAATTTAATCTTTTTTAGATTATTCTACTATTTTATAATAAATTAGTTATCTAATTGATTCTAAAATCGGAATAAGTAATGATATAATTTTAGTATTCACTAAAATTTCTAGTCTTTTATACTTGTTTTTATTAGTCATGCTATTGTGTGCAACCCTCTAAATTATTATACACAAAGGCAATGTCTGACCAAGGTAACCTTCTAGGAATAGTTGTTGGCCATCCGATGTGATAGGAAAGGTTGTGAAGCTTAACCTCTATGAACCAATTATTGTGTAAAAAAAATCTTTTCATCAAATGATATCCAAATTGAAACATTGCATGCTATGTCATCAATATTTAATCATTTAACTTAGTTTTCAGATGACATAGACTCAATAAATTCTATCATGGCTAACAACTTATAAGCCACTCTTATCTCAACCAAGTTTTCATGGATACCATCTCTTTAATATAAAAGAGCAATGAATTCTATCTTAGCTCATTATTACCCTCTTTCTACTTTATGTTGTACCCAATAATCATATTATTTAGAATCTCAATTGAGAATGCATCTAATATCAAAGTGCGATATCTTATATATAGAATTATGAAAGTTTCAAATCTAGAGATTATTTGTGCTCATTTGTATATAAGTGGAACTAATAACATTAAACATGTAGTATTTTCTATTGGTAGGTTGTATCTAGTATATCTATTTGATTTTCGACATCCACTTGTATAACTTTAAGATTTTTCCCTTAGTTTAGTGAAAACGATCTTAGTCATACAATGTGATGATCTACATATCTATGTACCCTCTAGATATTTATTTAACTAAGGACAATTTTAGATAATAAGATATCATGAAATTCTCATTAATAATATATTATTATTATTATTTTAGACATTCTCTAATTTATCCATGGAACTTTATTATAAAATAATACAAAGTAGAAAAGTATAAATATATGATAAATATTTGCCTTTTATTTATAATATTTATAATACATCAAAATATGACTTGACACATTATGCACAAAATACAACAATATACCCTCTAGTTATCTTACAAATTATCATTAGTAAACATAATAAAACCTATAAGATATAATAGAAACCCAATTAACAAAATCTAACATATAATTAAAGTTATAGACCCATACTTGAAATGACAATCAAATATAAATATAAAAAGTTTGAAAAATAAATCCATCTTACATCTCTAACTTAAGTTGGCATTACAATTTAGTTTGTTATATTTTTGTTGTATTTTTATGCTCTTTCTTATTTAAAGTTGCAAAGTTTATTTGTAATTATTGTTGAGTTCGCACAAATGTTTTAATAAAATGACATAAACATAGAGATGTGTGAATCAGTATCCTCAAAGAGCTTTATATGTTTCATATATAAAGTTTGCTAAGGATAAACATATCACTTTGAGGAATGCAACTACATATTTTTTAGAATAAAATAAGCAATCTTTTGTTTATTTATAGGCAATGCATTAGTTCATAGCATCACTAGAGATCGTAACCATTTGATTTGATAATGGAGTTTGGGTTTCCATCCATTAGATTTAGCTAAGGATAGTTATAAATAGATTTAGACCTTTTATGATAAACAAACACATCATATTTTCTTGAAATATTTCATTATTTTAAGCAAACTTTAATTAATTCAAGTAGGTATGGTATTTTGCAAATTGAAACTTCGTTCAATGAAGTCAACTTTGTTCAAATGAAGTGTCTCTATAGGCAATCTCTAACTTTCAGCAAATTTGTTCAAAGAATCTTACTTATGTGAGATTTGAATAGAGTGTATAATTTATAGGACATGAGAAATGAACTTCAACCATTCACAAGACATGAGAAACAAGGGATAGCACTTTGTTTGAATATCATGTTTGAGATTTGAACAAAGTGCTAATTGCACTTCCAACTCCATCTAATCAAAGTTTAACTTAGTATTTGGCATTTGCACAACTCTTGACCAAACATTACAAGCATTAAAACTTAATTTAAAGTTAAAAGTTGTATAATTGGTAATCTACACAACAATTGATATTTGATATGTTCGTATTTATTAAGTATGAGACTGAATTGTATTTCATCTTTCAACAATGCAAAGCTATGATTTAAATCTTATATTTTGGTGTAAATTACAAAGAGAAAATTGCACAAATCTCCCTTGAAAACTTTTAAAATTATATGAACTCCTACTTTTTTCAAAAGTTAACACTTACACCCTAAAAAACTGATGTGGCAAATGATGTGTAAACATGACTAACATGGCATTAATGTATACAATAATTACTATTATTTAATTAATTAAAGTTTACAAAAAATAATAAAAATTTTGGAAAATAGAAAAAAGAAAAAATTAAGAATAAAAAAGAAAGAAAGAAAGAAAGAAAAGGATTTTGTGGTTGACTTGTGCTCTTTCTAATGAGCAAGGTACTTAGTCAAATCAGTTCATATAGATTGTCTTGAACAATTGCTTGTGAATGAGAAGCATTTACCTCCAAGCTAAGCAATCCAAGCATAAATACGTACTTAACATAAACTATGATTAAGTTTCATCAATGGGGTATTATTGAATGTGGGTATGTAAGTTTTGTAATTATGTTAGAAAATCAATTGACCAGTGGATAAAATGCATGAATTGTCTTCTCTTTTAGCATGTATTAAGGTGGTCTCTTGTGAAAAAAGTTACACTATGAAGATGGTTCTTATGGCTTTTCAGGTTATAGCTATGTTTCTCAGTTTGTCATGTCACAAGTTTAAGGCCAAGGTAATAATTCACATACCCATAGAATTTAATTACTTTGAATCTCTTGGAAAAAAAAATGGGCGTCCTTTTCTTTATTTCTTTTTTTTTTAGTTATGAATTTCCCCCCTTTTATTTTTCAAAATTTTTATTATATTTTGTAGACTTTAGTTAATTGAATAAGGGTAATTATTATAAACAACAACACCATGTCAACCATGTTTACACATCACTTACTCCGCTAGTTTTTCAAGGGGTGTAAGTGCCGATTTTTAAAAAGTAATAAGGGTTTATGCAATTTTAGAAGTTTTTAAGAGAATTTCACATAATTTATCTAATTATGAATAATACCTTATTATATTTGTTTCATGTGCGCTTAACTCCAAGGATAAACAAATAACTCTATTCTATAGGGTACTTACTAATATCCTACTTGACTAAATAGGTTTCGGATAAGTATTAAGGATTACAAGATAAGTTTAGGGTATAAATTTTTCTGGAACCTGCTCTCATAAGGTAGAATATGGATATGAGGTCTTCCTATCCTATATCAACCTTGGAACTTGTATTTTAAGATAATGAAGTATAGGTTTTAAGGTACTATATATCCACTTTATATAAAATTATTAAATATTTTTAATAAATTATAAATAATAACATTAAAATTTTCTACCAATAAATATTTTAGTAAAAAAAAATAAAGAAGTCTAAGACCATAAATTAATAACCTAAATGGTCAAATTAATATCACCTCTCTTGCTTTATATTATCTATAACTAATCTATTCTTTAAAAATGATAAGATATTCTTATACTTATGTTTTTTTTTTTCGTGTATTTTATTATTTTTAAAAGCCAAACTAGTTATGAATAATGTTGTTTTACATTAAATTCTGTAAAGTTGCAACTACTCCAAAAGTTACTTCACTTGCATCAAATTCACATGTTTTTTAAATAAAAACTTCCAAACATTCATGTCATGATAAATATAGATATAGTCCAACTGTAAAATATCTCCAAATACTTAGATGGGAAGAGCCTCCCACTGTACTCATGGAATGCCCATTCATCAAATGCAAACGAAACGAATCCATAGCAGCTCTGGAGCATATCTTGGTGATAAAGGTAGAAAGTAGAGAGATAATATTTGATACTATTTCTAAACGTGGATGGTCAATTTATATCCTAGCAAATGGGGTGTCCATTGGAATCTACAAAATGGCTTGCTTGGATCTTACATCATTGGATAGGTTCCAACATGAATATTTGAAATTTTAAAATAGTATTTAATTTTAAATTTTTGAAATTTATACTTATATAATAAAATATAATTTATCACCAATCATTTTAAAACTACCTTAAACTTATATTAAATATACCATAAGGTACAAAGTTCTAAAATATCCTATATATAGAGCTCTCTATATTAATTTATAAAAGAACTTTAGTAAATATAAGTAAATTTAGAAAGAAACTGAGACAAGATTTAGGTTTTGATCTTGTGGAGGAGTTCATTAAAACCTGTTAGGCTTTAGAAGCTGTAAAACCCCTCGTACTCGCGTGAGTTTTAGGTCGGTCTTAAAAGTGACAAGGCAAGTAGTGGGAAATAGGATCCGACAGCTAGGTGCTCTACTAGGGGTAGGTCTTAGAAGTAACAATGTAAGTAGTGGGAATTAGGATCCGACAGCTAGGTGCTCTACTCGATCCTGCACGTCATGGAAGATTTGCAGCTTGTTGCATGGATTTTGCATGTTTTACCAATTTAGCGTGGAATTATTACATGTTGAGCTTGAAGATAGCGCCACTTGGGGATCTAATTGCAGCGTGGAGCTTGCTTATTAAAGACTTATTTTTTATTTCATTTTATTAACTTATTATTTAGTTATTTAGTATTTTAGTGATTGGGTTATTTTGAACTTAAGGGTTTCCAATTTTATCCTTTATTCTTATGAGTAGTTTATGTTAGAACTTATAAATCTATAATGGAAAAAATTGTTATATTTCAACTCTATAAAGTCAATCAAATATGCCATTAAAGTTTCTAAGACTTCCTTTATATTTTTTATTAATAAACATTATTGAGTGGGTTAGGAGAATTAATTTAAGAAAAAACCCTAGAGAGTTTCTTTAGCCCTTTCTATATTATTAATCTTTATAAATTGTGGTGACAATCTTTTGAATTCAATTAATTGTGCTATTACATCAATTAGCATTGATTCAAACCCCATTTAGTTATAATTTGTACTTCGTATCAAATTATAAGTAAACATAGTTCAGATAATTTTTTTATTGTGTCATATCCTTACAATTAGTTCATTCATATCCTTTTTAATGTCGTTTCTTGTTATTTCATTTATAAAAACCCATAAAAATCATAAAACCAAAAGTATCAAAAGCATGAAATCCTTTAACTTTTAAAGATTTATGTGTATTTAACTTGAAGTATGGATTTTATTTGTATTAGTTGGCATCGGTATAATTTTTAGAATGTACTTCCTTAAGGTTTAATACAGGATAAAACCTCTTACATACATCAAACCATCTAGTCACAGTTAATAATAATAATAATAATAATAATAATAAGTAGCAACCTGCTATCTCTTGATAGGTGAGAACAGACTGTTGTTGGCTGCTTCACCTATCTATTCTTTTATAGCAGGCTTGGAGACATCGGAGGAAGACCATCATCTTTATCCAGGCGAAGGTTTTAAGCTTTGCTCTTTTGATTGATTGTTCACATCGGATCCCAAGTTCTCTATTGCACTCCCTAAATAAGGTTCTTCTCACTTTACCCTCATGATACTTGTATGCTATTATTATTATTATTATGGGTCACTGGTTCATGTAATATAGAACTAAAGGCCATAAAATAAAGGTTTAACCTATTTTTTGTTAGATTTATATTATCAAGTTATTAGTTTTTATCGAAAACAACTATTGTATTCAAGTGATACAATAGTAGTGCATACAATAAAGCCGTAACATTATAAAATAGGGAAAAAATGCAAAGAAAAGCCTCATATTTGTGCATTCTTTTTTTACAAAAAGGATTTGGATTTTTTAATGATACATTTAAGGGCTTATATTTATAAGATACTCTCATTTTAAAATCATTGTCTATTTGTCGTTAATGAAATCTAACGTAGTATGGATAGAGGCCCTAAAATAAGCATATATAACTTATAAATATAGACCCTTAAACATATAATAAAAAAATTTAGGTCCCTTTTTTGTAAAATCGGACCAATGTAGGCCCTTCTCCACATTTTTCCAGATAAACTATAATTAAATAATAATATTCACACCATATTTATAACAACTAATGAACATATATTATAAGAATATTGATTGTGATGATTTTTAAAATTAAACAATTATTTTCAATAATATTGTATGTGCTTCAAAACCCAATCTACACATACTGCGAGATAAATAATAACATATATCAATTCATATTTAGAACTAAAAACTTTATCTTTAGCTTTTGATCATTATTTTTCTAGGTAATAATAATTAAAAAAAAATATTCAACCAATTTACTAATAGATGGATATTGTGGTTACTATTTGTGAAAAATATATCTTCCAATGAGGTAATTAAATATTGAATTTAATTATATGTATTATTTGAAATTTGGTTTGGCATGATAAACATAAAAAAAAGGAAATAAATAAAAAATATTGGAAAAATAAAAATAAAATATTACTTCTCATATACATAAAGATGCCATTGAAATATGATATTTGGTTGTCTTTGAAATGTACTTTAATGAGGTTAAAAACTAAAATTATGTAAAACAAAATTTAATTAAGATAATATTATCATATGTGTACACATTAATTATATATTGTTATATATATATATATATATATATTATATATTATGTAAAACAAAATTTAATTAAGATAATATTATCATATGTGTACACATTAATTATATATTGTTATATATATATATATATAATAATTTTTTTATGTAATAGTATATAATTAAATAAGAGAAAATATAAAGGAATGACCCACATTTGTACATTTTGGTAAAAGAGGGATTAAGTTTTTCAACCATGTGTTTAAGTATCTATATTTATAAGTTATGCCCATTTTAGTGTTTTCCTCTATGCCACATCAAATATCATTAACAGTAGATGGACAAAGATTTTAAAATGAGAGTATCTTGTAAATATAGGTCTTCAAACATATGGCAAAAAAAATCTAGGCTCTTTTTTGTAAAAAGTACACAAATACTGACCATTCCTTTACATTTTTCCAAAACTCTCAAGTTCCATAAGTTACTTGTATTATATGAATTACA
Organism: Laguncularia racemosa; assembly: GCA_037954665.1. Lineage (NCBI taxonomy): Eukaryota > Viridiplantae > Streptophyta > Magnoliopsida > Myrtales > Combretaceae > Laguncularia > Laguncularia racemosa. The sequence continues at coordinate 2,097,609 of JBBMOL010000066.1, forward strand.
CACGGTATATATTCTATGGTGGTTCCAATAAGATTTTAGAAACCTTCATTGCAAAGACCCTAGTTCTTGAGATCCCTAATACCAAACTCTAGTAAACACTTCTTTTCTTCCTTAGTGAATCAATAAACCACGCATCAATTTCTGGATTGTAATTTTTTTGTTTGGGGGGTGGGTGGGTTTTGATATTATTCGAATGTTATATGAATCTTTTCTTTCTTTGATCTATAGTTGCTTGAGATCTAATATTTGGAAAAGTATCTGAATTAGAAATGTTTCAATTTCAAACTTTGATACTTGGATGAATAGTCAATGTTGGTATCTTATCATAATTATATTAAAGATAGTAATTGCCAAGCAAGAGTTGGTAAGTGAAATTTCTACATCTTTAAAGGAAAGGTTTAAGAATATATGTTTTATTCATTGGAATTAAAGAGAAAGCTTTATTTGGTAATACTCAACACTGCTGGAAATTGTCTAGGATCTTCAATTTAGTAGTTGACGATTGATTCTTGATATAAATGACATAACACCAAGTACATTAAAATGCATCAAAACAACAGCCAAACAAGAAGGAAAAGAACGAATAGAAGAAAAAAGCATAAGCTTCTTGTCTTCTTCTTTCTTGATATCGTGGTTTCTCTCCCAGACATGCCACCAACAACATCAACATTAGTGCTGTCGACATACCCTGCCTTTACTTCATCACCCATGCCCGTGCGGTGCTCAGTGAGATCCGTAGCTTAAGCAATTGATACCCCAACATATAAGGCACAAAATTCAATCAAAGTATGGATTTAGTATTTAATAATCTTTCGTCTCATATGACTCTAACCATGAAGTTCTACCAAGCTTCTGAATCCTACTTGAGCACAAGAATTGATCCTTAAATCAGACACCTCAGAGTTAAGGATTTAAAAGAGAAGAAAATTTCCGCCACCATCTACAAAGGCGAAAAGATTGTCAATGCCTACGAAGATATCAAACTTAGCTGGAAATTTGTATGCATAAAATCTAAGATGTTGTGCAGACTATGAAAGCTGTAGTGTTCCCCACGAAACTAGATCGTTTCGGCTCAAATTCCATCAAAAAATACTATGAGAGTATTGAATGAGTGCTTGCCATATGCTGTGGCGAGAGCAAAGGTCATAGAAGAAGAAAGCAAGGTGGTGAAGCTACATTCACATGAACATACCTCGGGGAGTTATGGTGGATTTCCTTGGGTATCAATCAATCTCGATTATCCATCCGCTTTCAACACTCTAGCAATGGATCCTAAGCTGAAGAAGGAGCTGATGAATGACTTGGACAGATTTGTCAGTAGAAAGGAGTATTGTAAAAGAGTTAATAGGGTTACTTCTTGTCGGTCCACCAGGCACTAGAAAATGCAGCCATGACTAGTATACCCGAAATTTGACATATCTGACTTGGAGCTCGCAAAGCTAACGCGCCAGTGCAGATCTCCACAGCATATTAGTTTCTACTGCAAACCGCTCCATCTTCAGTCATTGCAGATATTGATTGCAGCATCCAGATGCAAGACAGGAATTCCGGAGGGTTTGATGGCAGAGATGGCCAGGTTAGCTTATTGGACAGAAACAAATTAGTCTCTTTGCTTTGTTTTCTTCAAGAGCACTTAAACTTCAACAGGTTTGACAAACATATGATCCTGTAGAGTCTTACCCTTTAGAAGGTAGTAGAAGTCTACAGTTTATAATTTTAGTACTACGTCTCAAATGTAAATACTTGATTGAATTTTGTTAGGGCATATATTGTAGTTGTAGATAAATTTAGACAGTAGGAGACAGTCAATTACAAGGGCCCAGGGTGGGTAGGTGGATAGGTTCTGTCTATGGTCGCTCTTGTGCATCTCTGTGTGTTCAGCAAAGAATATTTTGGTGGATGAAAGCATAGGGACTACTCCTTACCACATCTTTGTTTATTGTGCTTGATTTGTACCAAATATGTGTATTCATCATCATCACTCACTTTTTCTTAAACCTCATTTGCCTATATACTCTTAAAGCCGATGTCACAAAGCCACGGTCCGTATATTCACGTGTTTGCGGGAGAGAAAGGAAGAGAAGACCATTTTTAGTTTTAGCATTAGTTGTTTCCCACATGCTAAACTTTAGAACTATACAAAAGCATCTTCAGATTCTCAGTTATACAGAATGGACATTTTTACAAGAGTGACCTGTTAAAATGCCCGGTACGGACTAAATCAGCCTCCACCTTGTGAAGAATATTGCAATCTATGTAACTGGTTTTATATGGTGAAATTAAGAAGGTAGTGGGTTCGATCATGCTGAGATGAGTCTGATAGAACCTGAAGCTAACAGGGATGCACACATACGATACAGACAAAAAACACATAAGAGGTAAGGCTCCCTCCAAACCTCAGTTCAACTTCAGTAATTTAAAGACAAAGTAGCTATAAGGATAATTTAGCATAATTGAGCTTCCTCTTATAATGATCAAATACTTAGCTAAACGATGAGAAAACATGAGACTCATAATTATATCAAATATCATAAGCCACAGCCTCAAGATGCTAAACAAGAATATAAAGAACACAGGTAACAAGGATAAAGAAGAACACTGGCTCAGGTAAATAAACGTCCACCGTAATGGTTTAAAAACCAGTTAATGGTTTCACTGGGCCAATTCCACAGAATAATCATGTGTTATCTTCTGAATAAGAGTTTGATAAGGATGAAGAAACGAGAGTCAAAGAATAAAATGATTCCAGGATTTCTCATCCCCATCTGTACATCCTCACTCAGCTTTTCCCTAGAAAGTCAGAAATTGGAATCCATGAAATGGACCAATCAAGGTCAAGAGGGTAGTCTAATCAACTAGCTTTGCTGATTCCATAAAATTAATCAATCGAGGTGATGAGGCTGGTCTAATCAACTAGCTTCTGGCTTATCAGCATACCTGACTGGCATACTCCAGAAATTTCACTAGCCCCATAACGGCTCCTTCAAAAAATTGCCACTCAATTTTAGCAAACAGCATGACATTTATACTGCTTTCAAAGAGAGCATAACAAGGACATTAAGACAATGGCAGAACCAATGTTTTGATAAGCATCGTCTCACAAGCAAAGCCTCAAAAAACTACAATGCCATCCCATTACAACATTGAGTTCTACATATCCTTTTAAAAGCCTGCTGTCTTTAATACAGATAACAATCATAAGCCATCAACAACCACAAGAAGCTTCCTTAGCTGGTGTCCGACTTCTCCAGTGCTGCAAAATAGGCATGTAGAATTAAGAGCAAAACAAATGGCGGATGAAGCAATTTAGAAGGTAGATGGGGGAAAAAGAAAGGAAGAAACAGAGAGAGAGAGAGAGAGAGAGAGAGCCTACTATTGTAGTTCAGAAGTTTCTCTATAAGGTCAACATGGGTCATGAGCATTCTTCTGCAACAATATCGTACTAGCCCCAAGGCATCAAGAGCATCTCTGCACAGCACAAATGCAACAGAATTTCCGCATGAATCACATAATTGTGCAAAGAGAGAGTTCCCATAATTGGTGCTGGTAATTATGTATTTGCTTCTGTACCAAGTGAACATTACTATTCTTGTAACCGAAGGAAGAGTAGAAGAGCAGACCCAAGGCACTTATAGATTTCAGACTTAGTTCCATTCGATTCAATTGTGCATTATTAAAGCAACCATGAGAGGGGAAAAAAACAAATATTCAACCGTAGTTTACAAAATCAGAAGAAACGCACAATGCAACAGTTCCCACATGAGCATCTCAGATAAAAGAAATGGGAAATATCAAGCTGGCATATTACAACCATGCTTTCAAAAGATATTCCTATCCAATTTGATTTATAAATATCAGAGAAATTAATATTTAATATGCTGTCCACAAACATCTTCCCTCTTGCTATATCCAATGTTAGCATGACTAAGACTATGACAGTAGAAATCATCATTAATAATGGTGTTATGCATAATAAACAAGAAAACTCTGAGAACGAATCATTACTATTGCAAAGAGCAGGACCGGTTTTATGGCCTTGTATAGTTAATTTATATTCTCCATATTGTTAAGTATAGTGGATTTTCTCTCACATAATTTGTCCCCTTCCTCAGTCTAAACATTTATTCTAAAACATTTCCATCACAAAAGCTTCCTTGATTCTTGACCTGCTACGAAAATTCAATGCATAATCCTAGCATTCGACCTGCATTCCTAAATAATCAAATCACTTTTCAATAATGTGGTGTTTTCCATAAAAACATTGGTGTATATGTTGTTTGTTTCTTAATCACTTTCTTGTCCTAACAACATACATAGCTAGACCATAAGAAACCCCTTTTTTTTTTCTCCTTTTGATAATGGAGGGACAAAATAAAATTGAGCTGGCTACTCCGGCACATGAACCGCTGGCGCTCTCCTTGCAGGCCCAATAAGTAAACTTAATGGGTTTGAACCAAGACCTCATGCGAATTATTATAAGAGTTCTTGCAGTTTAACCTCTTGGGAGAGAAATTAAGCTTTATCCTAATAAAACCCAATGCTAATTGCAGCCACTTGCTTGAATCAGTCAATACGAAGAAGCCCTTAAGATACGATTAAATATATATATATATATATATATATAAGATTGAAAATTTAGGAAGAAGTACTAACCCTTCAAGGTAATCTGACTGAAGAAGATCGAGATACTGGTCCCATTTGTTTCCAATCACCTAAAAAAGAAACCCAAAGTTCCGTTTATAAAGTAAATAAATAATCTAAAACCTTCTATAACGGAGTAGAAACCAAAGGAACAGTTTCATTAATCATGGAATATAGAAAATTGAAAACAGTATAAGTAAATTGTAATTAAGAGTGTTGATACCTTTCCACAGGTGAAGCAACGGACAGGTATGATCATCTTCTTTCTTCGATCGTTCCCTAAAACCCTAAACCCTAACCCTAATTCCCTAATTGTTTTCTGCGTGTTTAGCCGCGGGTTTTCCCAATATATATGGGATATTTAAGCCGGAAAACTTGGCACGGGCCAAGGCTGATTTATTTATTTATTTTTACAATTTCTATGTATATTACGATCCATGTACCAAAGAAGAAGTGTTTTAATATCATATTTCTTTTCTGTCCAAAAAAAAAAAAATCATATTTCTTTTCTTATGAAATAATATTTACTGCTTCTCTAATTTATGTTTATCTTTATAGTGAATTCTATTATTTATTTATCTAATATAAATATCATTAAAAATAACTTAAAACTATTATTAACATTAAATTGATACATTATATCATTTAAAAAAATATTATAAACTAATATCATATTAAGTGGATAAATGTGGCTTCCGATAAATGATACAATTTTAAATTTGTTAAGAGAGAGAATCAATTTTCTTTTTTTAAACCTTAGTAATTTCCTCTTCTATATTTTACATAATAAAAGTTAAAATTAATTAGCAGAATCTTAGCATTCCTAAAATTTAGGAATAAGTCTCTTCTACTATAAGTAAGATTATTTCACCAAACTATTTTTATTGAAAAAAATTACTATGATTACATTTTGATCTTAAAAAAATAAAATAAAATAAATTTTTTTATCATGTTTGTTTTAAGAAAAACTACCTATTAACATCAAATATTTTCCTTTAAAATTATTTTTCTAAAAATAATATAATTTCATATGTTTGGTTGTATTTATAAAAATATGCCGAAAAAACTTTTTCGGTATTTAACTTGTATTATAAACTCTTTAGTCAGATTTTATAATTTTTAAAAAGTCTTTTGTTTCCCATTACATTCTTTTTATGTTTAAAATATAATTTAAAGGTCAATTATATAAAATGATATAAATATCATTTTGTTAAGTCGAAACACTTACATTAGCTAATGTAAAAAACAACTAGACATTCTGTTTTGAAAATAATAAGCTATATTCCTAAAACAAATCAAGATTTGCCCTTAGAAGAAAAATTGTATTCCTTAGTAAAGGAAAATGTTGTCTCCTTAAAAAAAAAAAGTTTCTTTTCAATACAACAGATAAAGAAAAATGAATAATATTTTTTTTAATTACTTAAAACAAAGCGGGGCATTAGAATCTCCTATACTAAAATAAAAAAAAAAAAAATGTCCTATCCTTCCAACTTAACCTTTTTAACTTTGATATCTAAATGATAAAAGTTTTTTTTTTCTTTTTCCTTTATCGAGTTTGTTTAAATTTATATATTTCTTATTTATTTAAAAATCACACTATATATATATTTATATATATATATATTGGGTTGGGTAACACCTAAAATTACTATACTATCCCCTTGATAGGTAATGTTGCATAACATCTTTCATGTTATATTTTATGCATATATATATATATATATAGTTTTATTGGTTGGGTAACACCTAAAATTACTATACTATCCCCTTGATAGGTAATGTTGCATAACATCTTTCATGTTATATTTTATGCAATCACACTTATTTTTCATCTCACTAAAAGAAAACTATCATATTCATATCTCACTCAACCTTAATGCAATTAATTTTCAATGAGTGCTAATTGTGAACATATTTACGTGTAATTATTACATGTATACATTTGTGATTAGTTGACACTCATTCATTTGTTAGTTAGGTAGTTTTCTGTTATTGTAGTATAAATACTTAAACACTTTACTTCACAAATTATATATGAAATGGTTCTCAATTGGTTGTCATCAATACAATTTACTTTCCTTACATCGGTATTAGAGCAATGTTAAAGTTTTGATTGTTGCCGCTACTACTCATAATCGATTGCTTCATCAAATAGACACCAATAATGGCTCTTTTACATGGGCATATTGATGAAGAAATTTATATGGTTTTACCAGAAGATATGATAAAGCAGCTACAGATCAAGTTTATATACAAAAGAAGTCTCTTTATGGCTTGAAGTAAGCTTCAAGACAATGGAATATTAAGCTTTCCAATTTTCTGATCATTCGTGGTTTTGTTCAATCCACACATGATCATTCACTGTTTACATTACATTTGAGTATCGGTTCAGTGATTGTTCTCCTTATGTAGACAACATGTTGATTGCTAGAATAAATGAAGCTACCACTTCTAATCTTAAGAAAGCTCTTGATACAAAGTTCATAATTAAGGATCTTGGGTTATCTAGATTTTTTTTTAGACTAGAGATATGTCTCACAGTTTAAGGTACTTTAATCAATCAAGGCAATTTTATTGTAAATATTCTTTCTAATGTTGGGCTATCTATTGCAAAGCCAACTAAAACTCCTCTTCTTGATGCATTTGAATTTGATAATACTTCTGGTGACCTACTTGATAATCCAACATTTTACAAAAGGCTTATAGGGAAATTGTTATATATTATTTTGACCAGACCAAACATTAATTTTGAAGTAACTACTTAAGCCAATTCATTTTTTAGCCTTGCATTTCTCATTTGAGAGTACTTTTTCATTTGATTTGCCATTTGAAGGGTACATCTTCCAAAGGTCTATTTTATTCCTAAACTAATTCTTTGGAGTTACATAGGTATTCTGATGCAGATTAGATAGTGTTGGGTGATTGCATTTATCTTGGAAATTACTTAGTTTCATGGAAAACCAAGAAGCAATCAATAGTTTCAATATCAACCACTGAAGTTGAATACCTTCATATGGCAGCAACAACTAAAGATTACTTTGAATTTCCTATATCATGAGAGATTTGTATCTTCTTGTTTCATTGCCTATACCATTATATCGTGACAATGTTTTTCTTTGCTTATTGCATACAACCCTTATTTACATTCTCAAAGTAAACACATTGAAATTGACATATGTTTCATGCATGATCACATCAAATTTAGGTTTCTTCGACCTGAGCATGTTTCTTCTTTATCCCAAGTTGTAGACATCCTTAATAAATCATTATGTGAACGATAGTTTCTCCACTTGTGTTCCAAGTTGTATCTTCAAGTAGATCTAACTTGAGGGGAGATGTAAACTTATTTACATATAATTATTACACATGTATAGTTATGATTGTGCTAGATGGCACTCATCCATTAGTTAGTTAGGTAGTTTTTTGTCATTATTGTTTAAATATCTACTTATACATCAAACTTTGACTACCAACACATTCAACAAACACTTTACTTTACAGATTACATGCAAAGCTTCTATCTAATTCTCAAATCACTGTCATCAAAACAATTTACTTTTATCAATATTGTAAACTCCAACTTTTATTTTCTACTATCTTATATTTTATTTGGTATATGTGGTGATGATTTTTTTTAATATGTGCTTATGGTGAGTATTTGGGATAAATACTTTCCAAGGTGAGAGGATATTCAAAATGTAGGTGGCATGTGAGTGGAAGAAACTCAAAGTTGCCTACTTATTCTCATATTTACACATACTAGTTTTTAGGCTCTCATATACATGCACTAATTTAATCTCCTTCTTCTTTTTTCTTTTTTTTTTTTATTTAAGTAAATTATGATGATACTTGGAAGAAAACTATAACTCACATCATCAATAAGTTTATAATTAAAGGGTTCTCACTACAATTTTAACCCTCTACAAAAACATATATATACATTTGTGTGTTTTAGAAATTGCAACTTTATCAAACATACTTGATTCTTCTCTTGTCCTAAATTCCACAATGTCTTTATTATCAGAACCCCACTTTCCATTTCCATGTAAAAACACACAAAAATCATCACATGTTGATACCAAGAAACCACATGCTCATATATAAACCTTGATGCTTGCACACCACATGTTAGAGCGACCCAACTTCTCTTTTCTCTTTACTTTGATTTGACTTCATTTGGGTTTATAGTATTTTGCATTTTTCTACTTTTGTAGCTCTGATTTGTTATGTCCACAACATGCATTTTAGGTTTTTAGACCTTATGATGCATTTGTTTTTTTGGACTTAGCAATCAAGAGAACTCCATCAATTTCACTATAATTCAATCCTCTTTTCCTTAGTTGTTTTTTCTTTTTTTTTTCTTCTTATTTCTCACCAGTCACCATAATTAATTAGTTCACTGATTTGCTACACCATCTACTTCACTATGTATGCGTTTACATAAGCAAAATATTTATCCCCAGGTGTCTTAGAAAGGAATAGGATGTACGTGTAATTTTACTATGAAACCCCAATTGTAAATGATTTTATGAATGAAAAATTAGAATATATATTATTAGCAAAGAAAAAGGGAAATGCAATATACGGGGGTAATGTTGTAAATATATATAAAAAAGTAAAAGCAATAACATTTTAAGGTGCTAAATAGTGTTTTTGACTTAAATATAATAGATTAGATATAAATAGTTCTATGCAAGGTCTTGATTCGATCTAATAACTCACTTGGAATCGCTAGGTCACAATCCCTCTAAGGCAAAACTAAGACTGGCCGAGGGGCCTCAGGTTTCATTCCCATTTTGGATTATGGATTTATAACCCCAAAAAAGGCACAATCAATCTTTCCTGAACAAAAAAAAAAAAAAAAAGGAGGAGGAGGAGGGAGGTTTTCCCATCCTAGTTTTACACATTTCCTACCTAAATTAAACACATATTGTGTGATATATTCAAAACATATTTTGTAGCATTATTAAAAATTTACAATTGATTAGCTTGCATCATCTCATTGAAGTACAAAAAAAAATTATTACATCAATATTTGAATACCATATATAAATGGAAATACTATTCACAATACAACAAAATGGAAACTCATTGAAAAAAAAATGTTACAACTACAATTACATGAAAAGAATAATACTGGAATAAAACAAGTTATTAAAATGTACATAATAACATTTATTTGCTAATGTGAATGTTATTCCACATATTTAAAAGTTTAACAAGTACCTTTATAGTCTCCCTTTATATGGCGCTACTCTTACATGTTAGATGAAAAAAATTGTCCTCTCATCTTTATTAAAATCTTGAGATGTTGAAGTAGGTGATTTAAATGAAGAGTACTATCGAGTTCAAGAATTAGAGGAAGATGGAGACAGTGATTTCTTTAACATTTTATTGATTCAAAATTGACACTATAAAACACTTTCGATTATGAAAATAAATATGGAAATTTTCTATGAAAAATATGTACTTCAATCATTTTTTTATTATTTTGAGATAAGTTATTTGTATTGACCGTCTAGGCATCCTCAACTTGCAATGAATTATCAGCTACCTAATCCACTTTAATTCAACTACCTACTTAGACTTTAGCATCAATTATTATTTTTAAGTGATATAGATACTCAAACGATTCACTACACTAAAATTTGATTTGGTAATAAATAATTCATTGCAAGTTGAGGATATCAAAAACTCATACATAACTAATATTAATAGCTCCTCTCAAAGTAATCGTGAAAATGATGGGAAGAAAAACATCAAGGTGTCTTTACTTTTGGATTAGGTAATTTAGTAATAAATTTTCATTTTTTAGAAATTTAGTACCTAATAAAGACACCACTAAGTTTTTAAAGAATAAAACTTTAGGTACTAAACTGATTGAATCCTAAAGTAGAGACATTTTTTTTTTTGGGAAAATTTTTCCATATATTTTTAAAATTTAGAGCTACTATTGATGACAATCAAGCTAGGAAATGGATAACGGATCCTTTTGAGATGCCAGTTGGACCTATGACCCGACTTTGAGCTAAACGACTTAAGGATGCACTTAACGGGCTAATCAAAGAAATTCAATATGAGGAGCAATACTTGTGTCAGTCTAAGAATGAGCCAAGAGTAATCTAAGTCATTGGAGTCCAAGATGTCCTAGAACAAAGACAACTTGAAGATGTCTATTGAGAACCAAAGCCGCTAGCATGGAAGACTAAAGCCACCGGCGTTGAAGAGGCTAAGCCACTGGCGTTGAAGAAGTTAAGCCATCGGCTTAGGTGGCCAACATTGAGAGGATAAGCCGGTTGAAACATGGATTTAGGTCGTCGGCGTATATTGTATTTCGTAGTCACAAGTAGGGCTTTTGTACATTTTTTGTTATGTTTTGTGATAAGGCTATAAATAATCGTCAAGGACTCCATTGTAGAGGACTTTTGATTGATTAAAATTACAATACTCTTCTTCTATTTTTAAAGAATTTGAATTCATTAGAATTATTTTGTGGCATTCATACCAGTACTTATCAATTGGTATTTTATGTCGACTGTGGCATATACATCATACCAAGGTTCTTGCTTCTCTATAAGCAACGAGTTGCGGTTTCCCTTTGTTCGTGATCGATCGACGATTGTTCGAGTTTCAAATTGATCTCGGGTTTTGGCACAGGTTGATGGAGTTCGTATCATTTGGTATCAGAGCAATCAAGTTGGTTAAGAATTGCCTATCTTGAATCCAATTTTTGTTCTTTATACATCTATGTTTCAAAAAAAAAAAAATCGTATGAAAAAAAGAGAGAAAAGTTTGAATTTTTGTGTATTTGTTGATTTTATTAGACTTGTTATAGCAATCACTATATGCGTTTAAATTGAGTCATGTTTAATTTCTTATTGAATAGTAAAAAAAAAAAAAGAGAGAGAGAGAGAAAAATTAGTATAAAAAAAAATTGGGATTCTTGACAATAGTTGTGTTGAAGTCCATAATTGAGTTGATTTAAGTGTTGGGGAAACTGTTGTGACTTGTTGAATTGTTGATTCCCACAACAAAGGAATCTGTTGAAAATTTGCAGAACGACTTCTGATTTGTTGTTGAATTCTAAAATAATTGAGGAAGAAGTTGTGAGTGGTAAGAGGTAAGAGTGGTGAGAACATTAGAGTGCACAAAGCCAATTGAATCTTGTGAGAAATAAAACACGAGTGGTTTGAGAGACATTCAGTGATTGGGTGGCAAAACACAAGAGGGAGTGATTTAGTAAGGATCTTTATTTTCTATTATCATATTTGTTTTTGTTGCAGAAAAAGCATGTCTAATAGAAATTCTCTTAATAGTGTGATGGGTGGTATTGACACGACATTGATCATGGAGACTTTGATTGCTAAGATGAGGAGGATGTTTAGAGCAAAGATGGATCAATTTCACGAGCAAATGGAGCAGAATTTTGAGCAGTCTTGGATTGCTTCTGTTAGACGTAGGAGGAATAAAATGCCTAGGAGGGTAGTGCGCATAGAGAAAGATGCGTACGGTAGAGAAGGGTTTGTAGCTGAATCTGACCAGGACTCTTTCATGGGTTATAGGAGAAATATAGGGAGAAGTAGAGGAGTTAGGAAAGAAGAAGATAGCAATCTAGGAAATATCAAAATGAAAATTCCTTCCTTCCAAGCGAAGAATGATCTTCATGTCTATCTTGAGTGGGAGAAGAAGGTGGAATTGGTGTTTGACTGTCATAACTGCTTTAAAGTTAAGAAAGTGAAATTGGCTACCATAGAATTTTCTGACTATGCTATAGTTTGGTGGGACCAATTGTTATCTAGTAGGAGGAGGAATAGAGAGCTACCAATAGAGACTTGGGAAGAGATGAAGAGGGTGATGAGGAAGTGGTTTGTTCCCACTTATTACTATAGGGATTTGTATAATAAACTACAAAATCTGAGATAGGGAAACGAGAGTGTGGAGGAATATCATAAGGAGATAGAGGTTGCTATGATTAGGTGAATGTTGAGGAGGACCGGGAAGCTACTATGGCTAGGTTCTTGGTAGGTTTGAATCTGGATATACAGAATGTGGTGGAGTTATAACATTATATAGAACTGGAGGATATGGTTCACATGGTGATTAAGGTGGAGAATCAACTCAAGTAGAAAGATAGTAGTTCCACACGTGCGTCATCGAGTTCTTCTAACTGGAGGACTAATGCAGGGAAGAAGGAGGAGAAGCAGTTCCACTCCAAACCAATACTAGAACAAAAAGCAGAAATGGCATCTCATGGGAATAAAGGTAAACCCGATTCTTTTCTAAATACGAATTGTGATAGTAAATGTTTTAAATGCTAGGGCCAATGACATATAGCGAGTCAATGTCCGAATAAGAGAATTATGGTGATGAGGGATGATGGAGAAATTGAGACAAACAGTGAATTAGAGCATGAATCCATGCCATCACTGGAGGATGTTAATGAGGGGAAAGAATATGCTGTTCACGGGGAGATGTTAGTAGCTAGGAGGGCTTTGAGTGTGCAGACAAAGGAAGAGAAGAATGTGCAAGGGGAGAATATGTTTCATACTAGGTGTCTTGTTAAAGACAAGGTATGTGGTGTAATTGTAGATGGTGGGAGTTGTACCAATGTTACCAGCATGATCATGGTTGAAAAATTAGGGCTTCCCTCAATTAAGCATCCTCGTCCTTATAAACTGCAATAATTAAATGATAGTGGTGAAATGAGGGTTACAAAATAGGTGTTAGTTTCTTTTAGCATAGGAAAGTATGGGGATGGAGTTCTTTGTGATGTAGTTCATATGCAAGCTACACACTTGTTGCTAAGTAGGCCATGGCAATTTGATAGACATGTGAAACATGATGGATTCACCAATAAATACTCTTTTGTACACGATCAGAGGCCTGTTACTCTTTCTCCTCTAATTCCTAGTGAAGTATATGAGGATTAAGTGAGGTTACAGAGAGAGAGTGAGCAAAAAAGAGCTAGTGAAAATAAAAGAGTGAGTGCTACTGTAAAAGAAAAAGAGAGAGAGTATGAGAAAAGAGATAAAGAAAAGAATGAGAGAGAAATAAAGAGAAAAGAAAAATTTTATGTAAGGGCTAATGATGTTAAGAAGGCTTTGTTCTTAGGAATAAAGAGACCTATGATAATATTCCTATATAAAGAGGTACTTTTTAGCTCTGACTAACTTGACGCTTCTTTATCAAGTTCTGTTGTTTCTCTGTTGCAGGAATTTGAAGATGTTTTTCCAGATGAAATCCCAAAAGGATTACCTCCCATCCGAGGAATTGAGCATCATATCGATTTTGTACCGATGCGACCATTCCAAACTGACCTGCTTATAGGAGTAATCCTGAAGAAACAAAGGAACTCCAAAAACAGGTTAGTGAGTTGATGGACAAGGGGTATGTGAGAGAAAGCATGAGCCCATGTATAGTTCCTGTGATTTTAGTCCTTAAGAAGGATGGGTCCTAAAGGATGTGTGTCGCCTGTCGAGCAATCAACGACATAACAGTAAAGTATCGTCATCCCATTCCTCGACTAGATGACATGTTAGATGAGTTACATGGTTCCTATATTTTCTTTAAAATTGATCTGAAAAGTGGGTACTGTTAAATTAGAATGAAAGAAGGAGATGAGTGGAAGACTGTATTTAAAACAAAGTATGGTTTATATGAATGGTTAGTTATGCCCTTTGGGTTAACTAATGCACTAAGCACTTTCATGAGGTTAATGAACCATATTTTGAGGGCTTTTATTGGAAAATTTGTAGTGGTCTATTTTGATGATATCCTTATCTACAATAAGAATTTAGATGATCATTTATTTCATTTGAATTCCGTTTTAAAAATGCTGCGACAGGAAAAGATATTTGCTAATCTTAAGAAGTGCACTTTTTGTATAGATAGACTTGTTTTCCTTGGTTTTGTTGTTAGTTCACAAGGCATCTAGGCTGATGAAGAGAAAATCCAAGCTATATAAGAATGGACAAGCCTAACTAATTTGAGCCAAGTTTGTAGTTTCCATCGGCTTGCGAGTTTTCATAGACAATTTGTGAGGGAATTTAGTAGCATCGATACACTAATCACTGAAGTCATTAAGAAGAATGTCAGATTTAAGTGGGAAGTAGAACAAGAAAAGGCTTTTCAATTACTTAAAGATAAATTGACCCATGCTCCTTTGCTTGCTTTACCTAATTTTTCTAAAACTTGAAATTGAATGTGATGCTTCTGGTTTAGGTATTAGAGCTATTCTTATGTAAGAGAGAAGACCAATCACATATTTTAGTGAAAAGCTAAATGAGTCACATTGAGGTACCCGACAAATGATAAGGAGTTTATGCATTGGTTAGGGCATTGGAAACTTGGCAACACTATCTTTAGCTTAAGGAGTTTGTGATATACACTGATCACGAATCCTTGAAGCACCTGAAGAGTCAACACAAATTGAATAGGAGACACGTAAGGTGGGTAGAGTTTATTGAGACCTTTTCGTATGTTATCCGGTATAAACAAGGTAAGGAAAACATTATCGCAGATGCTCTCTCAAGAAGGTACTTTCTAATCTCCACTCTTAATGCTAAATTGCTTGGTTTTGAACATATTAAAGAGTTGTACCCTCTTGACTAAGATTTTAGAGATGACTTTGCCTGTTGTGAAGAGGGAGTTAGTGGAAAATTCTTTAGGCATGAAGGGTTCTTGTTTAGAGAAAACAAGCTGTGTATTCCAAACTGTTCCCTTAGGGAGTTATTAGTAAAAGAGTCTCATGGTGGAGGTTTAATGGGACACCTTGGAGTGGCTAAGACCTTGGGGGTTTTGCAGGAACATTTTTATTGGCCATGTAGGAAACGAGATGTTGAGCGGATTTGTGAGAGATGTATCATTGTAAAAGTTAATCTCGAGTGCAACCCCATGGATTGTACCGGCCCCTTACTATTCCTAGTGAGCCTTAAGTTGATATTTCCATGGATTTTGTGTTAGGCTTACCCAAGACTAGACTTGGTAGAGATTCTATTTTTTTTGTTGGGATAGATTTTCAAAGATGGCACATTTTATTCCGTGTCACAAAACTGATAATGCTACACATATTGCAGATTTGTTCTTTAAAGAAATTGTTCGATTGCATGGTATGCTAGAACAATTGTATCTAATAAGGATGCTAAGTTCTTGAGTTACTTTTAGAAAACCTTGTGGTGTAAGTTAGGAACTAAATTATTGTTTTCTACTACTTGTCATCCACAGACTAATGGGCAAATAGAAGTAGTTAATAGAATTTTATCTACGTTACTAAGGGCTATCGTTCAAAGAACATTAAAACATGAGAAGATTGCTTGCCACATGTTGAATTTGCTTATAATCGTGCTATACATTCTGCTACTAAATTTTCACCTTTTGATATTGTATATGGATTTAATCCTTTGACTCTATTAGACTTAACTCCTTTACCTGTTTTTGAACATGTTAATTTAGATGGTAAAAAGAAAGCTGAATTTGTTAAGCAGATTCATGAGAAGGTAAACTCAATATTGAGCGGAGAATAGAAACAATATGCAAAACAAGCCAACAAAGGGCACCGACAAATAATCTTGGAACCCAGAGATTGGGTTTGGTTGCACATGCGAAAAGAGCGATTCCCAGCACAAAGTTGATCCAAGTTACTTCCTAAGGGCGATGGTCCTTTTCAAGTTCTTGAGCGAATAAATAACAATGCCTACAAACTGGATTTGCCAGGTGAGTATCCTATCAGTGCTGCTTTTAATATTATTGATTTGAGTCCTTTGATGCAGGCGATGATTTGAGGACAAATCATTTTCAAGATGAGGGGAATGATGACAATCGAGCTAGGAAATGAATAGCGGATCCTCTTGGGATGCTAGTTGGACCTATGACTCGACTTTGGAGCTAAATGACTTAAGGACACACTTAATGGCTAATCAAAGAAATTCAAGATGAGGAGCAATGCTTGCATCAATCAAGAATGAATCAAGAGTAATCTAAGTCATTGGAGTCCAAGATGTCCCGGAACGAAGACGACTTAAATATGTCTATTGAGAACTAAAGCCGCTAGTGTTGAAGAACTAAGGCCGTCGGCATTGAAGAGGCTAAGCTCCCGGCATTGAAGATCAAAGCCGCTGACGTTGAAGAAGCTAAGCTGTCGGCGTAGAAAATCAAAGCCGTCGAATTAGGTGGCCGACGTTGAGAGGATAGGCCGGTTGAAACGTAGATTTAGGTCACCAGGGTATATTGTATTTCGTAGTCACAAGTAGGGTTTTTGTACGTTTTTTGTTATGTTTTGTGATAAGGCTATAAATAGCCGTCAAGGACTCCATTGTAGAGGACTTTTGATTTATTAGAATTACAATATTCTTCTTCTATTCTTAAAGAATTTGAACTCATCGGAATTGTTCCATGGCGTTCATACCAGTACTTATCAATTGGTATTTCATCACGATTGTGGCGTATACATCATTCTAAGGTTCTTGCTTCTCTATAAGCAACGGGTCGCAGTTTCCCTTCGTTCGTGATCAATCGACAACTGTTTGAGTTTCAAATTGATCTCGGGTTTTGGCATAGGTTGACAAAGTTCGTATCAACTATATAACGCCAAAAGTAAAATGAAGAAAACATTACAATAATCTTAGTTTTCATCTCTCTTTAACTCTTGAACCCTCTAATCCTCTTCATTTGGATTACTCACTTCATTTGTTAAAATGGACGATACAAGTAGCTTCACATAAAAATGTGCTAATGTTTATTACAATACATATGTTATAAAGGAGTTAAAATTTTGATAATATGTAAAATATAAGTACGGAAATTATTTTGAAGAGTGATGTAGGAAATATTAGCAAACTATCTTAAGTAAGGTTGTGTAACACAATTCTTTATGTGTATGTGCATATGTGTTTGTGTTTATGTAAAATACATGTATTTGTGTTTGCGTTTGTATGTGTATGAGTGTCTATCTTTGTATTTGTGTATGTGTGTAGGAATATGTGAAGCCATAAATTTGCAGCATGGAATAAGTTATTGAAATGTCTTGTCAAATTTTTTTAACAATATTGTTGATAATCCCATATTCAAACCTATCGACCCACCTGAGACTCATGAACTTGGTAGGTTTGAGCACAATTCGTGAGCCATGCAACTAGGTCGATTTCTAGCCCCAATCCAATGTGTCGATTGCCCGTCGTTCTACAGTTTATAATCAGCCCGCATTGGAGTCTAAATATAGAGATTAACCATATATAGAGATCAATAAGTAACTATTAGCTAATTATCATTTTTTTTAGTGATAATAAAAAATATTACCATCTACATTCTTTTTATGTTGTTTTATCTTTTGCCATTGTAAGTTAATTTTTTAAAAAAAAAATTAATCTCACATTTACTAAAGTATAGAGATTTTTTTTTTTTTGGAACGAGAAAAGAGGAAAATCATGTTAATAAAATTGTGCAATCTGGAGATATTTAGGCATTTTTTTTATATTGTTTGATTTAACCTCTCAACACTTTTACTTTATGAGGAAATTTAAAATTATATATATAATATGTATTTTGATAGGATTTGAGATTTTTATGGATTAGGGAATCCTATAGTATGAATCGGTTATTACATGTACAAATTCTCATTCGTTGTAAATGTCTAGTTTGGTAATGCCTTCTCTCTTTCATATATCGATCTTCTATATTCTCCTTTTTCTTGATTAATTTCTTTTCTAATTAAATGATGATTATTTCAACACTTGCCCGAAAGAATATCAAGTTCACATCACCTGCTGTAGCAAAAGCTGGGCATCCATTTTGCTACTATTTTTCCATATTATACTGTGAATTAAAAAGAAAGGAAAAAAATTGATTTGTATCTGTTAACACCTCAAACCCGCAATTGATTTATTTAGAGAAGACTAATATGGCAGACATTTTAAACAGGTCCAAGCTCATATAAACTAAACTATCGTCATAATACAAACTATCTTAAATTATTTTTAGCCAAGATAAACTTTGTTAATTTAGCAAAAGGATGATATGGTTAAGATTATAATATGTATAGTTTTTCTAATTGGATGAATTGGGCTTAACTCTCTCCTCCCTAAAGTTGTCCTACATATTATAGTTAAAAAAAAAAAAAAAGAAGGTAAAAGGATGATATGTCTGTTTAAAACATCTATAATGATCAGAAGTCAAGTTATTTTTTCATCTGTTAGATGGAATTCTTATTAATAATTCCTTATGCCCGCTTTATGCCATAATAATGGCTTATTTAATTTGTATTTTATTTCAAAGGACTTTGAGAATATTTTGTGCACAGGTACTATTTGACGCTAGTTAAGTACATGAAAGGATGATATTCCTAAGTCTATTTCAATTCATCAAATATAATATTACAAAAGTTACAATGATTTCATTAGAATATTAAGCTAGGTGAGTAGCAATTTAAGCTTGGCTCCTTGAACCAGTAAGTCAATTTCACGCTTCAAGATAACTTAAAGAGATCTAAGTTAATTGATTTGAAATGGGGACCATTAAAATCTCTTTCAATCACTATTAGTAGGCTCATGTTTTCAATAAGGATGGTTACAAGACTTAAGCTCTTGACAAGCCCATAAGGGAACCCATTCCATCCGCCACTCTTCAACATAATTTGATAGATGTCATCGAGAATATTAGAGAAATAGTATTATGCTATAAAATCTCTATTCTCAAAATCAAATAAGGTTTATATGAAAAATTGAACACATTACTTATGTTTAAGACTTGATTTTTTAAACCCTTTATTTACCACTTGTATATTCAAACCTGTTGACACTATGTGCTCCTTGCTCTTTCCAAGTAATCCTTTCATGTATGGTCTCTATATCACTTGTTTGAGATTTTTTGAAACGCTAAATTTACACTACACATACATATCACCATTTATGAGATCCTCACACCTACAAATATCAACTTTGAATAATGTAATATTGAAAATACTTGTTATAGTCAATGCAAGCTGTGCAATTTGCACAGGTTTCTCATCTCTCTCTTTTTCTTTTTCTTTTTTTCGATAATAAAGGGAAACTTTATTCACTTAAAGTTTTTACTATGTTATCCTTACACGAGAGATAGGCACACCCATATTAGAAGTCTAAGCCACCCAAGGGGAGGAGTGGTGGTTCTCCCTTAGCAATACAAAATTTAGAAACTGCACATACATAACAACTCTTAAATCTACTGGAGGAACAAAAAGTAACATCTCCTCCACACTTGCTTCCTTGCTTATCCTATTAGCTATCAGGTCTGCTAACACGTTGCCTTCTATGTGGACAAAAGTGACACTGCATTCTTTAAAGCAACACAACTTTACCCTGTAAACAGCAACAACATGAGCATATTTATTAAGTTGTGGTCCTGTAGTTATGAGAGCTACCCCCATTCTTGAATCGATCTCCATACATCTAATTTCCTTATTCCCATGAGATGACCATCTGTGGAGTATATTAACTCCAAACAACAGTAAAATCCATATTAAATTTTGGCTTTTATAGCTGCTTACCATCAAGTTCCTGTGTCCAGTGTCCATGGATAACGATGCTTAACGTCGATACATACCAAATCCAACGCATTGGTTGTGGCGTAGCGATTTGTCATCAACCAAATGAGGAGGCTATTACTACTCCCACCGTCCCTCGTTTCTTTAGACGCCAAAATTACCCTCCAACACCAATTCCTAATGCACACGTGGCCCACACCCACCTTCCCCTAAATAAATAAAAATAATACATGCATTGGCTTGTTAACTAATATGAAAATTGATGGTGAAAAATGAAGAAATATAAAAAGCTGAGATTATTTCTCTCATCACAAATACTATTATGGATTAATGGTTACTATTATCATTGCTTGTTAGTACTATTAGCCCCACTCGTTTCATTCTACTATTAAAAGCTGCTAATACTTACAACTACTCTTAATTATTAGCTAATATCGACGATTATCAAGAGTAACCACTAATAATAATAGTTGGACTTGGACTTATCAGCAGTTAAAATGAAAAATTAGGCACTTTTGAAGTAAATGGTTTTGGGGAAAAAAAAAGAGTTAATTTGTAGAGGGAAAAAAAAAAATTAGATGGTATGCCTCGATTATATCTTGTATTTTGACGTTTGGTAAAATACTTTTAACATTTAATTTCATAAGAATAGCCTTTTCTCCTTATTAATCTCTCATTCCACGAAGGAATTTTATATATCCTTTAATAAGAAGTTCTTCATGAAACTTTTCTTCCCCCTGGCTTTTCAATCATTTTCTACGTTGATATTTAAAAACTTGGGAAGTATAATAATCATTATTAATTATTGAATAAGGAACTCACTTAAAGTATTTACCCATAAAAAGACCCTTGAAGGAAGGTATTTTTCTTCTGTAGTAAGGATATATATATATATATATTTCATTTTTTATCAAAAGTTTAGCTGAAAATCGATATTAAAATCATGTATGGGCAAAAACCAACTGACACGATCCTATGGAGTACGGAGACGGCACAGGAAAATTTTGCTTACATGATTCGTATATTATTTGGTGGATGGGCCTCGTACGTCGTAGGTCGTACCGACCGCCAGTCCACTGTCCACAACCACTGCCCCTCCCTCCTAGTAACCTCAACTCCACGTGATTAGTAAGTTTAGTGTTAGTCTACCATGAATATAATATATAAACACACCAATATCATCCCAACGGATTCATCTTACGTCGTAATATATGATATTAACGTCTAACGTACTATAATAAAATAACTATTATTAATGGTTATAACCTATAAGTACTCTTACGTATTAAATTAAATTTATTTATTTCTTTGTTAATTTATATCATAGTTTTAGTTTATATATTGTAACACTCTTAATAAGACGTTTCTCGAACGCCAAATAGGAGGATGAATTCACGATAAAGGACGTCTGAACGTAAATGGCATTTATTAGGTGGCAACACGACCACCCCTGGCTTCCTCTTTATCTGCACGCAATAACCACTCTTTCGTCCTTTTTTTTTATGGAATTTTCACAATCTCTATCGTAACGTTGCTGGCCCCATCTTGTTTTCAACATCTCCCTCCTTTTTTTTTTTTTTTTTCCTTTTTTAGGGCAATTATAATTACGAAATGGCTCCAATAAATTCTGTATGAGATCTTGAAAATGGAAAATGAACAGTGTTACCCACCAACGAGAGACCTTGAAACAATCAACAAAGAAAATAAGATACGTAAAGATAAAGGCATATATATACCTTATCTGTATCATAGGAACTTTCCATAATAGTAATATGATAAGACAATATGAGCAAAAATATAACATAAAAATATAAAAAATGAAACTAACACGATCTATGGCATATATAGAATAAATAACGATATGAATTAATTATTTATTATATCTATTCAATTATATATTTTTTTAATACTACTAGGAATTCAATATAAAAGAAGATATAGATTAGAGTTGCCAACACTAATTATTACCCTTGGCTATAGTGAATTTGCTTAGCAAGGTGTTTTAAGATTTTATTTGTTAGCAAAAATTATTAGACTATTATGTATCTAGTGCCTAAGAAATTGAAAATAAAAAAAGTACTCTACAAAAAAAAATCAGAAGAGGAGTAACAGAGAAAAATTAAAGAATTTTAAAAAATCATATAAAATAACTAGTCATGTAAAGAGGTTAATTTAATAAAGGTAAGTGTTAGATTTGAAGTGAAATTCCCATTTTATAGATGTAGATATAGAAAAAAAAAAAAACATTGCTTTAGAATTGGATTTATAGGATATGAAAAATGGTACTACTTTCTATATGGATCAGTCTTGTGAATTCCGCTAATTTCCATGTACGTCTATATAATCGTAAGTCATTAGTCATCATATATTGCAACAATGTACAATGTATATTAATCTAGGTGCATGAGAATATCCCTATTTGCTTTTCCTATTTTCCATCTTTTTATTAGCACCCACCCTTATTTAGTTATTGATCCTAAAGATATAAAATCAAATTTAGCTCAATATGATTTATTATAAAATATCTATTATATCATATCCTAAGAAAAATTAAACTAAAATCTCGTTTTTAGCATCATTGATACTAAATAAATAATATATATATATAATATTATTGTATTTCCATTTAGTACTAATTGTCCGTTTCAGTAATTTTGAAGGTCCTCCGCATTGATGGGATGATGGTAGTAGGTATTTGTTGTGGATTTATTAGTTAAGAATCCATAAATTTATAATCAGTTAATATATAAAAATGCCATATAATATATATATATATATATGATACTTTTCACCGTTCATACTATTTTTCATAATAATACAAGAATTATCATCCCATTATGAGCAAAATAAATAAAAATAATAACATGGGTTATTATACTTATTTTATTTAATCTCTCTCTCTCTTTTTTAATGTAAACTAAGGATTAATGAATAAAAGTGACTGTTTCAAATGACAATTTCTTAACCATTTAAACCCTTAAATAAATATACTAAATCTTTTTACCGAACAAGAAAGAGAGGAAAATTATTCCCATTTCGTTTTAATGGATAGATGATAAAGTCAATGGTTATATTTGTAAATTTAAAAAGAAAAAAAGAAAAGAAAAGAAAAGAAAGAAAGAGCTGAGCTTTTATTTTAAACAGTAAATAAACCAACCGCTATTTGAAATGGAAAGAGAGAGAGAGAGAGAGAGAGAGCAGAAGGCAGAAAATGAGACCTCAGCTTTTAATTTTTGCAAATTCTGGTTCTGGTTCTGGTTCAGGCTACTGCTGGTGCATTAGGTGTACGTTATAATTTATTTCTTTTCAACTTTCCGAGAAACCAATAAACAACAAAAAAGAACGGAAATCCATCCCCTGTAACTCCCCCTTTCTCTCTCTCTTTCTCTTTCTTCTGTTTCTCTCACTAAACACGCTTGTCTTGCCATCTTCCATGCCATTAAAAAAAATCCGTCTTCGTGTTCTTCTTCTTTTTTCTTTTTCCTATCAGATAAAGATGACCCATTTTAGTGTGACCATTTCACGCCACAACCCAGATCATTGATCTTGATTTTCAGTCTTAATACATGTTGTATTAAGGTATTTTTGTGACTTCCTGAACTGATTTTTTATATTTTTATTTTGGTTTTGCTGTCTTTGTGGCTATGTTTATGTGCTTTTTGTGTAAAATGGAATTGCAGGATCTGGAAATATTCTATCTTTCCTTGGAATCGAAGCAGATACGTTGAATATTTTCCGGTAACTCTCTTTACTTTTTTCTTCTTCTTTTTTCTCTCTTTTTGACCACTTTTTTTTTTTCTTTTCCTTTTATTTGTTGGCTTTTTGTTGTTTATAGTAATATATAGTCTCGAGAGAAATGGATGGATCATGCCTTTTTTTATCCCCAATGTTGTGATCTTGTTCTTGTTCATTGTTAATGATTGGAAAGTTTGTAGCTTGCTCTATCTGGGGGTGGTGAGTAGTAGATGGCAATCCGTGTTGGTGGGTCGTGCTTTTATGTTGCTTGCTTCGGTTTAGTGTTTTGTCTCCTGTAATCTAGTTTCAAATCAGGTTTTGTTGGAATCCTGTTGTAGTGGCACCCCTACTACATCTAGATTTTGATGCATGATCTAAAATTTTCTGACTTGCTCCAATTATTTTCAAGTTTAATGTTTATCGATATGGTGGATTGAAAGTAAAGATATATCGATTTTTATGTATAGTTAATAGTTTTATTCCTCCTTAATCATCATCATCATGTTGACATCTTTAAAGTCAATCATCTCACTTTGTTGTTTATTTCTTTCTATGGCATTTGCTTTGTATTGAAGCTTTTGAAATTTCCTTTCATCGTAAATTGTGTGCCAGATATGGTACTAAGTGTATAAATTAGTTTAACTCAACACATGGATTGCTTTGGCCATAGAAGAACCAGAATTGACTGGTCAGGTACTGGAATATGTATTTTTACCCTGGAAATTTGGACTCTGTAATCAAGTTAATGGAGCCAATATAGGAAACACAAGATCATGCATGCATCTGGGTTCTTTTATGCTGCTAGTTTGGTGGGCACAATAAATGTGCTGATGTGCTTTTGGTAAGGTGCCTAGAGGATAATATTAGCAATTGAAGTCTTGATGGGGATTTATTTGGAGATCTACATTGTACTGACTCATTTGACGAGAATGTTTTGACAATTGGGTCGTGGGGAACTGTTATCAAATGGAATTTAACGAACTTTACTTCATCTTTCATTGTATAATGGGCCTTTAAATGCTTTAGACATTAACTTAGTTCAATGAAACACTTTCATACTGAAATATCACTTGATTGAGTATTTTTAGTTTGTCTATTCATACTTGCATTTAATGGATGATTTCCATCTCCATCATGACATGTGTGTTTATGTTAGGTTGTTGAAACTCAATGAAGGTTGCAATAATTTAAGATTTATGAGTTAATATGATATGACAAACTTTGTTGGTTTGCTCTTCCTAGAGTTCTTCATCATTTTCCCCGTACTGTTTTCAATTTGGAAGTGTGATAATACATCCTTTTAATGTTACAAATCTTCAAGTTGATGTATTGCTACTTCATTCACTAAAATTAAGGAGGTCCTACAGATGTTAGATGACACTATCCATTTTTTAATTCACGGCTCGCATTGTTGTTTTAGTGGCATAGTTGCAATAAGGGGTCTCGCTTTTGCTAACCTTTTTGTTTTAGGGCTTGCACTTTGCTTTTATTTGGAAGGGGTCTGTATTTTAGAAAAGTATGGAAAGAGGACTTCCATTATAATATGACTTTGCATGCATTAGGATAGCTTAATGGACTTTGATGGAAGTACTTTTTTTATAAAGGTTTTTAACAACCGAATCATATTGATCAAACGGAAAACACATTCTATAAAGAAAAAGATTGTAAAAACCAAGCTTCTCTAATGGAAATTTTCTTTAGTTGAATCTATGTTTATGTCCTTATTTCAATTTCAAAACTGAAAATTAACCCACTCGTCTTTTGTTTCAGAGCTCAAAGTGTGCATCATTAAAACATAAGGTCTTTGGGGTTTAAGGATGCTTCGTGGAAACAAAGTTAATTCCATGCTTCCTGGCTATACTGATGAAAATCAGTACCAGTATCAGAACAATGTACCAAATCAGCTGCAGCTATTTGGAAATTGTAAGATAACTCTCCTTGTTGATACAACTTTCCTCACTTAGGGCTTGGCTGATACCATTGATTTTGGGGAAAAGTGTACTTGAAGTCCTACACCTTTTCGTATTTTGTTTATTGAGTCCTAAACTTTTATAATCACCGACTTAAGTTCTAGATCTTTTAGAAAATCATCCAAAAGGGAACTTCAGGTAAATGTTGATATGCAATTAATCCTGTGTAAGTGGCATTTTCTATTTATTTTCATATCTATGGGCATTCATGTTAGATTTATTTCTCTTTCTCATCTTACTATCATATCTGACCCCCTTATATCGATCCATAATCTCTTCCTTGACCATCCATTGAACTTTTTGTTTTGGGGTAAGTCCATCCATTGAACATTCATTTGGATATCCAAGCAACAGGATCAATTCTTTAGTTTGAGATTTAATAATTAGCATAATGTCATTTCAATGATCACAACTGTACATTTCATAAGAAAGAAATGTGTTGAGTATCTGTCTTAAGAGGGATGGGGAAGAGAGAAACTTACCAGAAGAGCAATATTACTAAATGAAACAAGTGTAGACAGAAAGTTACTCAACAAATCCAGAATTTCAATCAAAAAAATAATTGCCAATTGTAATGGACAAACTTTTCCTCTCAGTCCACTTCTTCCAAATCAAAGACACAAGAAGAGTAGAAATGATCGATTAATTTGCAATAGCGAATGGGTTCAAATTGCCTCTGGCCTTTTAAGTGAATTGATACGGACAATTATTGTTTTTTGAACAGACCCGTCATTGACCTCAAGTTTGGCTAGAGTGCAAGTAAGTTGGTGGGGTGGGGGTTGGGTGGAAATATCAATCTTCAACTGCTTAGTTGATATTGGTATGAGTTGTAAGCTGTCTTGGTCTTGAGTCAAGCTGGGATCTCATTTCATTCTCATAACAATAGTGAATGCACGAGACCAGATGAAATACTCCCTTGCCTGCAGCGTTGGCATCTGTTTTTCAGTTTAAGTCAATTTGCAAAATGGTTCCTTTTGAGCGTGAGAAAGTCTGAAGGACCCAAAATCTGAAAGAGAACAAGAATAGAAAGGAAGACGGAATTGAACCTCACAGTCCAGTGCTTACCTAAGGAGTATTAGACGTAAAAGCATCTAAAGAACTTGACGCCCTTAGCCAACCAGATTAGAGCTTATGCTACTCTTTTGTAATTTGGAAGAGTTTACCTTGTATCAAACTATGTTGTACTTTTGCTTAATGTATTTGTACTGGTGAAGTAATCCTACCCATCCTATTGACGGTTGTATACCTTTCTTTGGATCAATAAAATTTGAATTATCCAAAAAAAGAACTTGACGCCCCATGGTCAAGTGATGCCACTTGAACCCAAGAGTTATGTGCCCCTTCAATCCATCTTTGTCTTGCCAGCTCATAACAATTCAAAATTTACATGAACATGAAACGAAGTGGCTTCTGAGAGGATAGACTGTTGTATCCAGGACAGTTAAAGACAAATGAGAAAGAAGTTGAATCTTACATGGATCATCTGAGTAAAAAAGTTCGTAAAGAATGCAGCAGGAACTAATGGTAGATTTTAGTGTAAGTGCTTTTCTTTCAATCACCTTTATGGAAAGGTTTAGGGGTCCATTGCTAATTCTGAAAGGGTCATGATTCAATTAATAAACTGCTATTTCTTGGGGTGGGCAGGTGAAGACCAAGATAGGCGTCATATGTCATTAATGTGTATAGATTGCAGAAACAAAGGTTCTATACACATAAGCATGGGTATTTAATGTGTGCCTTTATTTCAAATATATTCTACTGCATATGGCAATTGGTTTGATGATGGAAATCCTACTCCAGATCTCTTGCTGGGAATAGACCTAGTGCACTTGAGGAGCCGTTCTTTTAGCCAATCATGTATGTCCCTTATTAGGCCTGGGAGTTTTGTGCTTCCTAATATTCTCTAACTCGTTTGTCTTTTTATACTTTCAGTACCTGCTGTGTGTGACGTTGGCCCAGTAAATTACATTGGAAATGACCATATAATTCCCTCACTTAGGATGAATAAACGAAGCAGGAAGACAGAAGACATTTCAAGTCAGCAGAAGCTTCAAATCTCATTGAAAAACGTGTGCCCCAATGATGCTGACCATATGGCAACTATTCCTGCTTCCAACCATGTATCAACTATTCCTGTTTCCCACCATGTATCGACAGGCTTAAGACTATCGTATGACGATGATGAACATAATTCTTCTGTCACTTCTGCAAGTGGAAGCATGGCAGCAACTCCATCAGGTGTCTTGACTCTTGGTGACACTATTAGACTTGTGCTAGATCGTGAAAATGAAGAGGTTAATCGATATTTGAAAGTCCAGGTATGGCTGTCCTCAAATCAGTGCTTGCTAATATTTATAAAGATGTAGTTCTTCTATCATTTTTTGTGCATTGGAAAGCCATATGCTGCGTCTTTGTTGTGTCATTTACATCATTTGGCACATATGTTTTTTTTTAAAAAAAAAAAGTTCTTCACAATGTCTCTATCACTTTCTTGCTGCAATTTGCAGAAGTTCTTGCAATAGCAATCATAGCGTACCATTTCATTGCTTTCTCAATATTAGCAAATGTTCCTGGGGTTCTTTATACAAGTGTTTGTTCGTAAATGATAAATTTTGGCCCTGCCTCGCTCATTAATGTCCTAGATCCATGCTCTGTATGGATGCTTAATGCTGCATTCTAATTTGTTCTACTAAAACAGGAAGAGTACATGTTGAAGGGACTAAGGGAAATGAAAGAAAGACACACAGCTTCGCTCCTAGCTGCTGTAGAGAAAGGTGTCAACAAGAAGCTTCGAGAAAAGGATATAGAGATAGAGAACATTAATCGTAAGAACCAGGAACTAGTTGAGAGAATAAAGCAGGTAGCTGTAGAAGCTCATAACTGGCAGTATAGAGCGAAGCACAATGAATCAGTAGTTAATGTCCTTAAGAGTAACCTTCAGCAGGCAATGTTAATGGGAGCTGACCATGCAAAGGAAGGATTTGGAGATAGTGAAGTTGAAGATGCTGCTTCACATGTTAACTTGAACAATTATGTGTGTGTTCCAGCTATTCCAGGAAAACCCACTAGGAACAACCAAGGATTAAACGATGATATGATTTGCAAAGCGTGCAAGACAAGAGAGGTCTCGGTCTTGTTGATGCCTTGTAGGCATCTGTGTTTATGTAAAGAATGTGATGGATCGGTTCATCTCTGTCCTTTGTGCCAGGTTATGATAACTGGTTTTGTACCTGTGTACTTGTCTTGAAATGTTAACACCGTTATAAATGAAAGTTAATTTACACTAATATCTAGAACTAATTTTGCATTTATATTTGGTAAGCATTCGAACTTCTGGCTTGATTTTGTAGAGTAATCACTTTACAGTAGATTTTGACAGATGGAGGAAAGTCCTCCCTTTATTTCCTTGCTTTGTATTTGTTTAGAGAAGTTTAATTCCAAGGATGGTTCAGTTTTTTGTAGTAAATCGGGTCTTATGTGCCATAAAAATTATAATGAAGACGGTGTGTTATGAAATTTATGATTAAGAGATAATTGGAGCTTCTGGCCAAAAAAATAAAATAAAATAAAAAAATAAAAAGAGAGAGAAGCATCATAGAAGAATAGCTGTTACAATTATATAGAGAGAAAATGCCCTCTCCTCTCTCTGCCAATTACCCTTATTCACCACTAGGACAATCCCTTAGGTAAACCATACACTTCCTTGTAGCATTTTCTTTCTAAGTTTTTCCACCTACTTATTCTAGCACCCTCACCATGTCATCTCCAATGAGAGAGGGAACGTCCGGCCAATTGAAGGCAACAATGAAGGCACGTGTAGCATTGATGGGAATCTACTTTGCGATCCCGATAGTCAGGAAACCTAATTTGGATGTACGATCCAAATTGTTCACATGTATCCATTTCCTTATCTAATAATGTTTGAATTATATTATAGCTGATACAAAGATCAGACTTTACAGGATGCCAAATAACCTATACTATTGATCAAATTAAGAACATCATTGGACTCACATCTAAAGGCCCGCGATGAACTCAATTGACTTGAAGAATCGACTCTTTGAAGACCATCTTTGTATTTGTTATTTTATTTTTGAACTAGTCACTTTATAATCATTTTTGGGATATTTTGATTTGCTTGTATTTTGGTTGAATTAGAATCGGCCACATTAGTGGCATAAGGCATAAATCTTTGGACATTTTAACCCTAATTATAACAAGTATAAATACTTGCTAAGTAGGGTTTGTAAGGAGCTTTTTGAACATTATTTTTCAGACTTGAAACCGTGAGGGACACCTTCTTTTCACGAACTCTTATCATTTCTTGATTGAAGTGTGGCAAGTGAGATTTGATCCTTGTTGTGTGTAATATCAACAACGTCAAGTCCATCTTAATTCCCAACTAGTGAGTAATATCTAGTGAGGAATTAGTTTATCCTTCTTGTTATCTCATTCATGCAATTTTTTAGGGTTATAATTCAATTTTGATTTCATACCCTTTTGATTGTATATTGTGTAATTGAATTCTCAATTGCAATTGTGTACTTGTAATTGGATCCTTAAGCAACTTGTTTTACAAATTCAGATTTATAAGGGATTAGGGTTCACACCATTTGTGAACTTGGTTCTTGATCGATATTGCTTTAATTTGTTGTGTATGTACTTTGGTCATTTAAGCACATCATCTTTTTGGAGCATGGTCACTTGGCAATTTGTTCTTCACGCCATTTTGGAGATTGGTTTAATTGGCCTTTCGATTAGTTTTTATGTGCTTGGATTCATTCTTAAGGCACATCATCTTTTTGGTATCAAAGCTTTGGTTGTGAGAAGGGATTTGTGCAATTGTGAATTTGGAAATTAGGGTTCTTGATTTTAGCACCTTGATCCGAATTGTGGAATTGGAAATTAAATTATTTTATTGTGTTGTTGAGGTGTTATACTTGTTGCTTGTTGTTGTAGACGTGAAGTACTTGCAATATTCCTTGTCTCTTTGAGTTGGTCGTGAGTGATTAAGGGGAAGTGATCATTTGAGGGAAGTGAAATTTGAAGCCTATAAGAGTGTGATTTTGAATTGTGTAGAGGATTTCGAAAATTGAGTAGTGTGTTTGCAATTTTCAAATTGCATTGTGTGGGGAAAAGGAAATCATTTGAATTCAAACATCTATTAATTTAAAGTAGTTATTGAGTAGCATTAAAGAGTGTTGTTTAAATTTGCATTGTCTTGCCTTTTATGGAAAATGTTGCATTTAGTGGAGTTATTTGAATTGTTGTTTGCAGCCTTTGATTGTGGATTGCGGTGTGAGTTGCAACGTGAAGTGTTGTGGCAAGGAAGTGGTATATTTTGAAGTGTTGTTGTTGTTGTTTAAAGGGTTGCACCGTGTGTATATGTAGTGTAAGTGGCGGTGTAAATCGTTGTGTATGTAGTAGTGATTGAAGGGTTGCACCGTGAATGTATGTGGTGTGTGTGGTAGTGTGGTTTTAAAAGATTATATGTGGTGTAAGGTGCTGCACATTAACACTAAGTGTGAGTGTGAAACCGTGACCAAGAAAGGGAAGTTGAGCAGTGAAGTTTGAATTCAAAAACAAGCATTTAAGTGTGAAGGTTAATGAGACTCATTACTTAAACACTTACTTAGTTGAATTTAATATCTTAACTATTTGGTAGAGATTATTTGTGCTTCATTTATTTGACTATACTTGAAGTGTCAAGAAGTATTTATTGTTTTGGGTGACTTGTTACATCATAGGGTATACAAGTGTGTGTGTATGTGTGTGTTGTTGTCTAAACGTGTTATTGTGATGTAGTGTTGTGAAGGGAGTGTGCTGCAAATTGTGAGATTATACTTCAACAAATCACAAGCATGTCGAATGACAGTGTAAATAAAGGGATTGGCAATGAGGCCAATAGCTAGGTTGGTGGAGGACGAGGTCATCATACTATAAGTAGAAGAACCTTGGAAGAACTTTAGGACCTTACTACTATTGTTGTTACACTAGCAACAATGATTGACATGATGACAATGCCACAACCAACAGTGGCAAATCCTCAAGCACCACGAAGAGTGGCTCCACAAAACATCTAGAGAGAGGGAGCAATAAGAGGAGGAAACTTGGGAAGAATAATGGAAGGAGATCATCATCCCTATAGGGAGGAGATGGATGATAACTTTGGAGTCAATCCTTATCTAAACAGGGATTTCAAGCCACCTAGGGGCTTAGAGCATGTGAAGCTCCAAATGCCTTTCTTTGATGATAGGGGTTCAGCAGATGACTATTTGGACTATGAGGATAAGGTTAAGGGCCTTTTCAAATGCTATGAGATAGATGATAACACCCGAGTTCGACTTGCTGCTGTTGAATTCATAGGGTATCCCGCCTTGTGGTGGAAAAATTTGGTGATCAGCAGGCGGAGGGATGCAGAGGCTAAAATTTATACTTTTAGAGATATGAAAAGGGTTTTGAGGAAGATGTTTAATCCTGAACATTGCAGTCAGGAACTGTTTATGCGTCTTCAAACTTTGAGACAGGGAGGCAAAACAGTAGATGATTATGTGTAGGAATTTGAAACCCTGATGATCAGATGTGGGTCAGTAGACCCTCCAGAGCAAACCCTAAAACGCTTTGTATCTGGGTTAAAATATGAGATCGCATGTGTAGCTGAGCTATAGAGATACAGTACACTTGATGAGGCTATGCAGTTAGCCTTGAAAGTGGAAAGGTAGAGACGATCCAATCCATTCACGGTTACTAATAGCAAGCCCAATGCTACTACTAAGCCCATGGGAGCTGATGGTCAGTTAGGTGGGCTAAAAGGAGTAGGTGAACCTATCAGGGTAGTGGATGGAGTTATCTTCAGCACAGATAGGGAGAAAATGACTTCTAGGAAGGGTAAAGAGGTAATAGGACCTAATGTTAGGCAGATTGTACCAAGAGCAACTAATGAGAAAATGCGCTAAGTTAAATGCTTTAAATGCATAAGATTTGGGCATATGGCTGCACAGTATCCTAATAAGAGAGTCATGACAGTTATGGAGGGTACTGAAAAAGAAGAAGAGGATAAAAAGAACCTGTCAAGCCTATAGACCTATCTATAGCATTGTAAGAATACTATAACGATCAAAACGCTGAGACACATGAGAAGGGAACAAGTGAACAGTATTTACCTATTAATGTGTTGCACAAGGTTCTGACTATATCTCTAGATGCTAGGGACAAACAGAGGGAGAACATATTCTACACTTCTTGCAGGATCAGAGGTAACTTTTGTGTACTAATAATTGATAGTGGTAGTTGCAATAATGTCATATTTGCTGCATTAGTAGATAAATTATAACTATCCACTAGTCCACATCCTAGTCTTTATAATTTGCATTGGTTAGATAATTGAGATAGTATACGTGTTACATAAAGGGCAAAGGTGCCAGTGAGTGTAGGAAAGAAATATTGTGATGAGATCCTTTGTGATGTGATTCCCATGTGTGCCTTTCATTTGCCATTGGGTAGACTATGGGTGTTTGATAGGAAGGTGTTACATGATGGATTCAAAAACACTTATATGTTTCGGAAGGGGGGGGTCTCAAATAGTATTGACACCTATGTCTCCATCAAAAGTGCACAGTTTCCAAGAGCAAATCAGGACTATTTCTGTTTTTTCTAACAGTCGGGCAAACAGGGCTATAAAGGCATCCGGGTTCACTCCAAGAAATGACCCTCTAGATTTGAGGACAAATCTTTAGAGGTCCAAGGAGATGATGGGAATCTACCTTGCGATCCCGATAGTCAGGGAACCTGATTTGGATATATGATCCAAATTGCTCACATGTATCTATTTCCTTATCTAATAATGTTTGAATTGTATTATAACAGGTACAGAGATCAGTCTTTATAAGATGCCAAATAACCTACACTATTGATCAAATTGGGAACATCATCATACTCACATATAATGGCCCACGATGAACTCAATTGACTTGAAGAACCGGCTCTTTGAAGACCATCTTTGTATTTGTTATTTTATTTTTGAACCAGTCACTTTGTAATCATTTTTGGGACATTTTGATTTGCTTGTATTTTGGTTGAATTAGAACCGGCCACATTAGTGGCATAAGGCATAAATCTTTAGACATTTTAACCATAATTGGAGCAAGTATAAATATTTGCTAAGTGGGGTTTGTAAGGAGCTTTTTGAACATTATTTTTCAGACTTGAAACCGTGAGGGACACCTCCTTTTTACAAACTCTTATCATTTCTTGATTGAAATGTGGCAAGTGGGATTTGATCATTGTTGTGTGTAATATCAACAACGTCAAATCTATCTTAATTCCCAACTAGTGAGTAATATCTAGTGAGGAATTACTTTATCCTTCTTGTTATCTCATTCGCGCAATTTTTTAGGGTTATAATTCAATTTTAATTTCATACCCTTTTGATTGTGTATTGTGTAGTTGAATTCTTAATTGCAATTGTGTACTTGTAATTGGATCCTTGAGCAACTTGTTTTACAAATTCAAATTCATAAGGGATTAGGGTTCACGCCATTTGTGAACTTGGTTCTTGATCAATATTGCTTCAATTTGTTGTGTGTATGTGCTTTGGTCATTTAAGCACATCATCTTTTTGGAGCATGTTGTTTCATGCAAATTAGGGTCACTTGGCAATTTGTTCTTCACGCCATTTTGGAGATTAGTTTAATTGGCCTTTCGATTAGTTTTTATGTGCTTGGATTCATTCTTAAGGCACATCAAGCACACCGAGCAACCTTAGGAGACCATTTCCCCCTTGAGTACTTTGGCAAACACGTTAGCAGGCCTCCATGCACGGTTCCAGAGGAGGTTTTACAGGATAGGCTAAAAGAGGGAATAAACAAAACAACTTTTGAAGTCTTGAAAGGCAACTAATAGGACAAAGTTGAAAAGGGAAATTTGAAGCCAAGTGCCCACATGGGCAGGTCAACACCCGGTACCTGCCAGCTTACTAACTTTAGCAAAAAGGACATACATCGGGCAGACACCAACTTCCTATCATCGTCCCAAGGACTTTCCTCTTTTGGAAAAACCACCTTGATAAAAGTTAATGGGTTGTTGGAGGAAATCGAGGACCTAAATCGAAAGCCACCTAGCCACACACACATAACCACTGGGAAGCCCACTAGTACTAAGTCCTACGCCCATGCCTGCACCTCCAAGGCAAGGAAATCAAACCAGAGTTTTTTCTCCGGTTTCTTCCTCAGACAGCCAAAGGTGCTATTCCACGAGTGAAAATCCCTAAGGCAGTTGAGGACATTGGAGCGGAATACTAGGACCCCACGCTTATAGGCTATTTCTTAGGCCGGAAGCTGCCCTACTCGCTGGTCTAAGCCATCGCATTCAAGCTATGGAAGGACTTCGGTCTTGTCAAAGTCTTAGGAAGCAAGGATGGTTTTTTCTACTTCCGGTTTGCCATAGGAAGTGACCTTAACCTTGTCCTTGAAAAAGCTTGGTACTTTGCCCAAAGATTCCTCATCTTGCAAAAATGGAGGAAGGGTATGTCCCTAGACAAATCGCAACCCACCAACGTGCCAGTTTGGGCTATCTCCAGTCGTATACCTTGTGAATTCCTAGTTGTTAAGGGCATAAGCCACATAGTGAGTAGTGTAGTCGTACCACTGAAAGATGATGCATTGACACCGTTTAGGCAAAGGGCTAACCATGCTAGGGTCCTTGTAGAAATAGATGCACGTGAAGAGCTGGTTACCCGGGTGGAAGCGGAGGGGAAGAACGGTGCTATTGCTGTGGTTCATGTCAATTATTGGCTCCCTCCCTAATGTGCTACTTGCAAAGTCTTTAGGCACAAATGCGGTCCAAGCTAGGAAACATGCACATGCGCATCTTATGGTAACTCAAAGGCAAGTGAGGAGCAATGGATTCCAGTAAGTCATGTAGGTAAGGGAAAGAAGAAGGTGCATGAAGAGGAAGGTACATTAGGGAAGTCCCTTAGCAATCCATCGTAGCAATGAATAAGGGGTATCGGTGAGGAGGTACAATCCCCTCTCAAACAAAAAAAAGAGGAGAGTGCAGGGCATAGAAAGGAGGTAGAGGAGGAGGGACCAAAGGGTAAGGGTGATGAATGTACCCGTAAAGAGCTGTATGCTGAAGGGGACATGGAGGTTGATGGGAATGGGAAGATGTCCACCCCAAATGTAGAAATAGGACCCGTTTTGTGTCCAATTACCTCAACCTCCACCATGGTGTCGGAATCCCCAGGGCAAGAAGTGGAAGAACAACTAGACCACCTGGGGAGAGATAGGGAGGAAGGGAGTGAGGACTTTGAGAACAACCCCCTCAACAAGCTGCTGGTTCAAATGAACCAAGTATCGGGAAGTCACCCTAAACCCAGCAAAAGTTCCAGCTCCTCTAGTTGCCGTAAGAAAAAACAGCACAAGAGGAGAAGGACTTTTACTTAATCATGTAACCTCACCCCTCTATCTCTATGTCGGCAGCAACGTAGAATGTACAGGGGTTTAATGACCCCATCAAGGTGTCGAAAGTTAGGAAGACATGTGACATTCATGAAATAAGTCTCATTGGTCTCTTGGAAACTAATGTCAACCCTACCAATGAAGACTCAATTAAAAACATGTTGGGACCTTGATGGCAGGTATGGATTAATACTATTGTAAGAAAACGAATTTGGGTTGCTTGGAAACCGAGAGAGTGGAATGTACAGGTTGAGATAAAACATGCACAATTGTACATTGTACTGCAACCAACTTGAGAGCAAATAGGGATATAGCTTTAACTTTTGTCTATGGTTCAAACAGTGATAGGGAACAAAGAGACTTGTGGCTGAATCTAGAAGCAATGGTACCAAACTTGAGTCAGTGTCCATAGGCAATAATGGGTGATTTTAATACTACTAGAACTGCTTTAAAGAAAATTGGAGGGAGAGTTACAGTAATTGAAGCAATGGTAGAGTTCCAGAGGTGCATTGCTAAAATGGAGGTAGAAGATTTACGATAGACAAGGGATTTTTATACATGGTCCAATAAACAAGCTTAAGGACCTATATTGAGGAAACTGGACCGAATCATGGTCAACCACCACTGGCTAAATTTGCTCCCCAGAGCATATGCTAAATTCCTCACACCAATCCTCTCTAACCACTCACTTGTTATGGTATGTATGAAGTATGGACCAAGAATTAGGAAAAGCCCATTCAAATTCTTCAACTTATGGGCAGACCACAGGAGATTTAAGGAGATAGTAAGTAATACGTGGAAGGAGGAAGTGAAGGGGTCAAGGATGTTCCAGGTTGTAAAGAAGCTCAAGTTTCTCAAGGAGGGTCTTAAGAGTTTGAATAGGGCTGAATTCTCCAACCTCCTCGATTGTGTTCAAAGAGTGAAGAACCACTTGATCCAGTTGCAAGCCAATATACACAGCACAGGGGATACATCTCGTATGGAAGAGGAATGGGTTGCCTATAAGGAGTATTACATGCTCCGAGGGGCTGAGGAGAGCTTCTATAAGCAAAAATCTAGGGCCAAATGGTTAAGGTTAGGAGATAAAAACACTGCCTATTTCCACAAGGCCATGAAGAGTTTACACAATTGAAGCTCCGTGCACCGGCTGTTTAGGGAGGATAGTAGCGAGGCTTTAGGAGAACCTGAGGTCAAATAGATGGTACTTAGGTACTTTTAGCAGCTTTATGACCTACCCACAACCCCTAGCAACCTCGATGAAGTCGACAACTTGGTGACATGGGAATTGAATGAGCAACAAAGGCTCGCACTTGAAGCCCCTTTTACGGATGACGAGATCAAATGGGGCTTTATGTCGCAAGCGAATGGAAAAGCCCTGATCCCAATGGGTACTCAGCTCACTTCTTCAAAGAAGCTTGGGAAATCATAGGTGTTGATATGATTGTAGCCACAAAAGAATTCTTGACTACAAGCCACCTGCTTAAGGAGATTAAGAATACCACGATCTCCTTAGTTCCCAAAATAGCAAACCCCACTAAATTGGGAGATTTTTTACCCATAGCATGCTGCAATGTAATTTACAAGGCGATTTCCAAGGTCCTTGCTGCATGGATAAATTGGTGTTACCATCTCTAGTTAGGAGGGAGCAGGCGACATTTATACCAAGTAGAAGGATAACTGACAATATTTTTGTTGCTCAAGAGTTGATGGCAGGTTACCATTCACAAAAGGGTGCTCCAAAATGTACACTCAAGGTAGACTTACAAAAGGCCTATGATATAATCAGATGAGACTTCCTTCTAAAGGTCCTCAAGGCCATGAACTTTCCCCCACACATTTGTACTCTTATCAGTCAATGCATCTTTACCCCTAAATTCTCCATCAACGTTAATGGGGAAATGATGGGGTTCTTTGCAAGTAGACGGGGACTGAGACAAATGGATCTTATCTCCCCTTACTTATTTGTTCTGTGAATGGAAGTACTCTCCACACAACTGAGGAAGCTGGCTTCTAACCCCCAATTCTCACTACATTGGAGATGTAAGGCTGAAAGATTGACTCATCTTTGTTTTGTAGATGATCTCCTAATCTTTTCTAAAGGAAACATTGATTCTATCTCCTTGATTAAAGAAGCCTTACAGTACTTCCAAACTATTTCGGGATTAGGAGCCAACAATACCCAGAGTAATATATTCTTCTCCTGTGTCCCAACGGGTATAAAAGAGGTTATTCTCCGCACCACCCAATTCTATGAGGGCAAGTTTCTAGTACACTACTTGGGGGTTCCACTCATAGCCTCAAAGCTTAAGAAGAAGGATTGTGAGGTTCCTATGGAAAGAACCCTAGCGCGTATCAACTCTTGGACTGCTAAATACTTATCCTATGTAGATAGACTTCAATTGGTAAAATCAGTCCTATTCTCCATGCAAGTCTACTGGTGCTCTATGTTTCTTCCACCTGAGTCTATTGTCATAAGGATAGATTAGCTACTTCGAAGCTTCCTTTGAAATGGTAACCCATACACCTTCACAAAGGCTAAGATCATATGGGTGGATATCTGTAAACCCCTAAAAAGTGGAGGCCTAGGGATCCCAAACATCCACCATTGGAATAAAGCAATCCAAATTAAACATATATGGAGGCTGTGCAAGGAAGCATCGAAGAGCTTATGGCCAGAATGGGTACATTCCACCTTTCTAAAGGGTAAAAACTTCTGGTCTTCCAAAGCACCTGTCGTGTGCTCGTGGTCTTAGAAGAAACTTCTAAAACTGAGGAACTCTATGAGATCGTGCTTCCTATGGGAGCCTAATAATGGTCTTAAAATCTCACTCTGGGCGGGATTTTAGCTCCCAATAAGACCCCTTGATACATTATATAGTGCTAGAGCTATGGGGAGCACAAGATTTCCACCTACTACAAAGCTCTGCTCCACCATGAATGGGGATGAATGGTGTATCCCTCATGACCCGTTTTGGACAAATATCTACATCCCATCCTCCATCTAACCTAATGTAGTTGTCTCAGATCGATTTCGCTAGATACACTCAATGTCAAGGGAGTATACTATCAAAAGTGGTTATGGGTTTCTTAATCCATCAGGTCTCATCATGCTATGGCATAAAGTAGTCTGGAACAATACATCCTTGCCCAGACACTCCTATGTCCTATGGTTAACCTAGCTAAGCAAACTCTTCACCCTTGATAGAGTGTATAATTGGAGGCTTGTGCAATCAATCAATTGTTTTCTCTGTAATTAGAGCTCGGAAAACTATGCCCACTTATTCTTCGACTGTGATTACACTTCTTAGATCTAGCATTTAGTATGTAATTTCTTGCATTGCCCAACTTTATTCAATAGTTGGTAAGGATCTACAAATTTCTTGGTGGCAATAGGAGACTTTCCCAATCCGACCTATTGATGTTGGAGAGCGAAGCTAGCAACATATAGAGACTTCATAACAAAGTGAGACTAGGCGAGGCCTTCCCCAGTGTAGGTTTTGTTGCCAACCAAATTAAAGCTTATACTAATCCACTATCTAAGGATTTACACTAAGCAATTGTACTTTATTTATGCTTTTTGCACTTTGATGTAATATCTATTCTCATCTTTGAGGATTGTATTACCTTTGGATCAATAAATTTCACTTATCCAAAAAAAAAAAAAAAAAAAAGAGAGATAACTAGAACTTAAATTGTTACTTACAATCCAAGATTTTTCAAAATGGAAAATTTTCTTGTGAGAAAGGCTGAAGCAATAGATTTGGCCTTCTGAAATTCTTATTTTAGTTTGATCATAATTTGCAATTGCTACAAAACTATGAAATCACAGCATTCTGGAGAGAAGCACAACCTCGAGATAGTAAATTGTCCTTGCAAACAACAAGACTAACATACCATGGTAGAAAAGATGAACAAGCATATGTCAGACAGAAATCAATAGAAGGTTTCTCATTTGGCTGAGTAATAAGTTGCCTACTGCTATGTGGGAAGCCGAATTCCTTCTATTCGTAGTTGAATTGAACAAATTCATAACACGTGAGATTAATATACATATCTACAGGTGAATATTCTAAACAATATATTTGTACCAGCATGTCAAAATCCACAATAAATGAAATCACATAAAAAATTTTCAGACTTGGATCTCCTGTCCTTAGAGATGACTTTCAAGCCTGGAAATGCCTGTTTGCCAAACTTTAAAATTTCCTGTGGTGAAAGAACAAGAGCAGATGAGTAAATCTATCTGCTCAAATTGTAGAAAAGATGTGTACAACCCACTGAATAAAATATATATATATATATCTCAAAAGATTTTGAACTCAGAGGGAAAAGCAAAAGATTCAACAGTCACCTGGAATGTAGTTTTTAAGTCAGCTGTCAGGAAGGTGGCATCATGACTCACGATTAGATTTCAAGAAGTGATTATATTTTTTTGGCGAGTATGCCTCAATTTACAATGTAGATTAGATCCTTCTTCTATTATCTTGCCTTGCTTTCTTAAGAGCAGACCCCCCTCGCAAATTCTGGTTGCTTGATTCAATCTAAAAATGGAAAATGGAAGATTAGAATCCAACATTTTATCTAAATGAGGCTCCTAACACAGATTCACCAACCTTATTTAGCTTCTCCCGAACAAAACAGACTGTCTCATTCATTGATTCAGATGTAAAATAACCCTGGAAAGAGAAATTACCAAGGGAATAATGAGTTTGCATATGAGATAGTAAAGAAGATCTTCTGACGTTCCAAAAGTCAAAAAACATAAAACTACAATCCATATAATTCTAGCATGAGCGAACGTGAGCTATTCAG
Source organism: Laguncularia racemosa (assembly GCA_037954665.1). Lineage (NCBI taxonomy): Eukaryota > Viridiplantae > Streptophyta > Magnoliopsida > Myrtales > Combretaceae > Laguncularia > Laguncularia racemosa. The sequence goes on from JBBMOL010000066.1 coordinate 2,138,738, forward strand.
GCAGATTATAGACTGCATTTTTCTTTCTTTAGCCAAACAGGAGAGAGGGAAGCGGGACTGAATGCTCTCCAAACGCTTAGATTTCAAAGGGAAAATAGTTATGGTCGCTCAGGCCTTTGAAGCTTCATTCTAGAATAGATGAAGTCTAAAAATGAACAGGGAAGACAACCAAAATTATTACCAGTGAAATTCATGTGGTAATGCAATTGAAAATTTTAACCAGCAAGCTGACCATTCATGTTAGGTACTGAATAAAAATGGGGTCAATGCTAGTGCAAATGATATGTTCCTGCATAATGTAGATCCCTTTTAGAAACCGGACTTGAACAAGTAACAAGAATTAGTAGCTATCAATGAATATAGTGAGTGCAACCATGGTTCTCCTAGTTTTTAGTATGTAATGCCTGTCATGGCACAATACAAGGATGGAATAGAATTAGGTGGCCATAATTCAGCTTGGTTTGGGCAAGTTTAAGTCTGACTACCATCTTGTAAAGTTGCATGCACACATATAGGGTGAAAGAATGCAACAATATTTGCATATGGTTAACCAACAATTGATATACGACTAACTTCACCTTTGTCAATCAGTTTAATCAAAGATAGTAAAAAGAATGCAGCAGCTGCAATTAACAAGCAGCCATGTAAATTGCCATCCATCCAATAAGCATAAACTGAGCAGCTGTGCTCATTCTCACTTGTCGATTATGTTTCCAACAAAGTGCATTTGACAGAATCATGGATCTCACTGTCATAAAAGGATAGCTAGACTTGAGTAACAAACCTGGTCAGAGGAAACCCGTGTTGGTTGTATCTTCAAAGGATGAGATACAAATTGTGACGCCTCTAGGTCCCTAACAAATTGCATAGACTTGGCAGTAAATGAAACGACAAGGAGATTTATATGTAGTGTTCGATATGATACCTCTTTTGATTGGAGATTTGTTGATGAAAAACAGGACTACCCAGTAATGAACCGGCATCAACTGAAGAGCTGGTCAAACCACTTGTTTGATTCGAGGAGTTTTTGGGTCTTTTAGCTACAAAGTTAGAACATACAATGCTCATACTAAAATACATAAAAAAAGTCTGATTTACATCGTCAGGACAGTGTTATAAAGTTTCGGCTGATATAAACTTACAATGCAGGCGAGCAAGTACTTCCTTTCTCCTAGCTTCTAACTTTTCCCTTGTGTCGGCTATGCTTTCATAGTTAGGAGCATATGAAACTTTCAATTGATTCCCAAGAAAAACAAAATCATCCAACTTTCTTTTGGCAAATCTATATTTAGTTGAGTCATTGAACAATTATACCAGTCATAATCCAAATGGGCCAACAAATCATCATATGTGTAACAAAAATTAAAAAAGAAAAAAAACACAGTTTCAATGCAATACATTACCTAGCATTGCAGATGAGACGAAATTTAATCCAATAAACATCAGTATATGGCTCACACTCTTCTTCATCCATTGGTTTACATCTGAATGTGACAATCAATAAACATATAAGGATTTTGGCATATATGTTTATATATATAGGATCTTCCTTCACAGAAATCAACTGACTTCTGAAAAACTGATGGCTTAAAACTATATATATTCCAATATTTTCAACAAACCAAAAAAAAAAGAAGAAAAAAAAAAAGGAAATGACTTATAGACCAAGATTTTCGTTATGAAAGCTCATGCAAATGATTTAGCATGTATAGATGCAACATGTTGAACTGGTATGCAAAGTAGAAGGTGTCTAAGCAAAAACAATACCAGATCAAGCTGTACAAATTTTCGGTCAAAACAAGTTTTGGTTTCCTTACTACTGCTATAAAATAAAGGTATCTTGTGGAATGAAAAGTGCAAAGAACTTGAATTAGTTAGTTGTAATGAACAAACAACCATAAATTATCAAGCTTCAAATAATACATCAAAAGATAAAAGTATTTCACATGCAAGAGAGAAAGAGGGGGAGAGAGAGGGAGGAGTATTAACTCTTCAATATCACCGTAGGTAGCAAAAAGCTTTAACAATTCTTCGCCACAACCCAATGCAGGAACGTTTCTCACGATTAGATACCTGCAATCGGACAAATGACGTTTTGGTTCTTTTTTTTTTGTGTGTGTCAATATAAGATATCAAAAGGGTTACATTATTAGATGGCTATAAAATATTTTCATATTCATTTCCCAATGACATTTTTCACCATAACTATGATAAAAAAACATCGGTTTTGAAATTGAAACAGTAGTTGTCCATCCACAGTGAAATGTCAAACTGATACAATAGATGCAGACCAGACCAAAACATTTAGAAACTGGTAAAAGAAGAGAAGAAGAAACTAGGGTTAATAGGGGAGGGAGAAGACAAAACCTTACCTTGATTCATCGCAAACTGTGTAAACCCTAACTGCAGGAGGTTCGTCTTTGTGACGAGGCATTACAGCAGCTATTGAAAAATCTCAGGCTATGGGGAGACGGAGAATGTGTGTGACTGACACGGATGGAGGAGAGAGAATGACACTGTCAATTCAATTGGACGAAAATTATTCATTTCCAAAACTAGCCTTAATAGCTTTATTTAATACCTACATTGCCCTCCCTAAAACCCTTACCCCCAGTTTGCCGCCAAACCCTCGCTCTTTCTCTCAATCTTTCTTCCGTGTGTTGATCGGCCACTGTCCCTCGTTTCGCCAGGTTCGACTTTTCTTCTCTGTTTCCATCACTGTGTCTTTACTCTATTGCGTTCAGTTATCGAGAGATTATGTGAGTGGAAGTCTCGTTTTGCACAGTGAATTCAAAGCGTTTTTCTTTCCGTTATACTAGTGAATTAGGGTTTTGCAGCTTCTGTGATTTGGATCTTTTTCTGATCGTATATTACGTTGCTAGTCTACTTTTACGCCAAGTGTTGCTTATTTATTTTGCATATTCTAACAATTTTATGATAATTGGGTTTCTTTGCCCCGCACAAATGCCAAGGCAATTGTAGCCAGTGGCATGAGCAATACTCTTCTAGTGAAATGACAAGGTTTGGCTCCCCTTCCTGCACGTAATTGGCCCTGTGGATTCAGCTGGTTATTAGACTAGGTTTGAGGTAAAATATTTGTAGCTAGCGGCAAGTTGTGGTTCTATATGCCTTAGTTGAAAGGGATGGAAGTTAGGGGAGAAAAAATATAAGGAAAAATGCTACTTGAGTTATTGAATATATATCCTTGATTTTTTTTATTTTTTTGCCCAATTAGTATAACAATTATTTTGGGATGGGAGAATCAAAAATTTTTTTGGGAAAGCAGTGTTCATCTGTTAGGTTACAAGGTTCTTGGCATACATGCTTGATCGAAACTCTTAGATTATTGAATTTTTCATTTTGAGTATAAGAGTGCTATCAATAAAACAAACACCTTGATTCGGGTTTGATGGTGGCTTTGGATCCCTAATGACATGTACATGTATTGCTTCCTAATGGATCTATTTTTACATTTGATTGGCAAAATAGGTATTCCATGGGATTGTTATGGCCATGGAGAAGCTATTCTTTGGTTTTTTTCTAACATTTTTCTATATCTTCCCATAAGATCCCAAACAAACAAATAATTATTGTTCTATCCCTTATATGAATCACAACTCCTACCTTATTCTATTCTGTAAACCAAGCATATCATAAGGGCAATAAGGGCAGTATTTCCACTCCATGCATGTTTCCTCGAGACATTATAGAACTGGTAATATAGATTCTGAGAGGATACATGTGACACTCTTCAGGGTTTTTTTTTTTCCTTTTGGGCTGATGTGCAAATATGTATCCTTTATTTGCAGAATAAGACCCGAAGAGTGAAATTTGGTTATGGGAACTGAAGAGCCAAAAGATCCATTCAAAGGGGTGGATTGGAAAGGTGTTGGTACTGATATGCAAAAGGACCCTACTGCCAAACCATCTGTAAAGAAGAGGCTTCCTAAGAAGATGAGACAAATTCCAGACTATTACTTCCTTCCTCGAAGATCCCTACCCTCAACCCTTGCCTTTTACAGTGCGTGGATAGCTGGTGGAATTGGTGCTGGAATGCTGCTAGAAGTCTGGATCAACAAGACCATCAAAGGTATACACTTTACCTTCCAGTTATTCTTTTTCAGGCAAAGTTGAATAACATCTGTTTGTTGTGTACTATAAAAGATAGACATGCTATTTTCTGGCAACTTAAATAATCCATTCACTTGGTCTAAAGTCTGAATGGATTTGGACAGTAAAGGCTGTTTTTATCTACTAAACTACATTCAACTGAGAGAGGAGTTTTGCTGGCATTCTGTATAAAGTTTTTCAGTCTGTGTGGTCTGGACTAACTCAAATCTCTATGGCTTCTATTTGAAATTTGCATAATTCAATGTAGAGCCATGTAATAATGATGATGAAATAATGAATGATTATGTTCTGCAAATACATCAATGTATATACTTCTCAGAATAAAATGTTAGCTAAATGGTTGGTTCTCAACATTGTCCTCGAAGAGTAGCTTTCAGAAAATATAGGTTGAGGAAGTCCTTTTAAGTTTTTAACTGGACTGGATCAATCTTTAAGAAAACATTCAGAACAGATCTTTTTCTGGATCTAAAAAGCAGCTTGAAGCAAATATGTATTTTGCACCCTTTGATTCATGAGATGGAACATGCCATTGCATTATATTTGCTTGCCACATTGGGGTTCAAGTGAAGATACATAACTCTACTACCATTTTCTACACATTGTATTGAAAGCATATGCTAGTATATAAAAGGGACATTTCAGAGAATAGCAGTAGACGTGCTCCAAATGAATCTTCTTCACTTGTCCTAAGCAATTCAAAGATTGTCAGTTATTTTGTCTTATTGACCCCAAGGACGTTCTCATTGTCTGACTCTCTATTGACACCTAAGCATGGTTTCTAATGCTCTTGTTTTGGTCTTTCAGAGGATAAAGATCGTGTTGTATGGGAATTTGATAAATGATACCTGGATGGCACTTGTTTGAGGGCTGTTTCTTTTGGATCCACCTCTAGTTGTGTCTAATTCTTGGTATCTAGATCGTGTAGTATCATTGTGGCCAACGAGGAAACTGAAGGTGGATGACAAACACCGATTGCAACATTATAACTCTCATCGATGCTTTGGTATTTTACAGCCGCAATTTTAGATACTGGTCATCTACTTTGAAAATTGGATCTCATGCATTATGCAATACAATTCAAAAAACGAGTCGTGCTCACTCTTGTATGGATGTGTTTGCTCAATTAAATCGCGATATTTTGACACATGCAGTACATAAGTGAAGAAAATTCCATTTTTTGCTTTTGCATTGTATAGACTCAATACAACAAACATGTCAGCGGTGGCTAACATTGCATGTGGGTGTAGGTTAAACTGGCAAACTATCTTGAAGCATCACTAGTGGTTTATCTTGTGGATCTTTAAGTTAGAGAACAAGGCCTTTATAGGCCAACATATAATCAATCCTTTATCCTTGCTTAACTTTATTATGTTTATATTTAGTTTATTGTAATAACAATTGTATTACGATCCAATTTTACATGAAATAAGAATTACAATGTTTAGTTGGTTTTCGTTAGAGAATACTTATTCGATGAGATGAGGAATAAGAATTATGTGAAATGCAGAATCGGTATTACCTTTATAGACCCCAAAATCGTAATTACGTCGTCACTATAGCTTTTTTCTCTCTAAATTAGCCTCATCAAGAGGCAAAGGACACGGAGGAAGAAAGAGGGAAAAGTTGTCCTCAAGGGCCTAGATTTGTCATTGAAAAAGCTGCATCTCGTTGTCCGTGCCCTATCTGCATCTCATGATCTGTAGCACAGCAGATGTCGACCGGATCGTCTTCAACACAACATGGCACAGTAGATCAACAAATGTCGATTGGATCTGCAGTATCAGCAGCACAATGACACTATGGCTTAGACATCGACACTGCAGTATTTGCATATCAGTAGTAGATGTCGGCCGTTCAACTGTGACTTGGACACCGACACTATGCAGTATTGGTGCCATTGCTGGGATGTCAAGTGTCGTTGTCTGTCGTCCATCGGAGCTTGGAGCCTCGCCACACCACTGTTTGTCGTCCATCGTCTGTCAAAGCTCGGAGCTTAGAGCCGAGCCGAGCCAAGCCTCTGTGTTGTGTGGGGTTTTCTTTCGTAGGGAAGGGTATTTTTATCGTTCTTATTATTATTTCAATCTTATTCCTTCTTTTATTCCCATAATTAAATATTATAGCCCCAATTTTATTACATGTAACAAAACAATATCATACCAATTTATTATCAATTCTATTTCTTAATAATATTTATTTCGTTATAGTTCTATTATATTCAGTGAGGTAAACAAGCCATAAGCATTTTTATGGAAGCAATTTGATACCTCAAATTTATTGCAAATGAGAGAATTCACCTCAAAATCCCCAAAAGTTCCAAAATAATTATCCAACGTCAAGGTTGTATGCTCAACAGTTTTAAGGATGTCGATGCAATTGTGCCTTCCTTTCTCCAAGGACTAATTCATCAACTGAAAGCTTTTCGCCATCTTCCTCCTCTCCAATCGGCTTAAGTTCTCAATTTGGATTACCGTGACCGAGTATATTGCCAGCTCACCCCACCACAACAACACCAACACCCCCAACCCCAAAGATTAATGGTGGATTAGTTAGGATCATCGATGTGGAAACCGGCTCTTTTATTTTGTTGTTACCTGGGTAAACCTTCTTCTTTCTGCATTATAATTGCATTAGTATTAATTGATCTCTCAGGATATATACTTTCTAAGGGTCCTTTAATGTCAATGCCAGGCAGTAGTTTTGGCATGAATGCACTCATGCAGAAGGCGTGCACTTGACATCGGATTCACACGCTGGAGACGTGAAGGAAATTATTGGATTCTACCCCCTAAAAAAAAGAAATTTTCTATACTCATAGTCGGATCCTCCGAGTTGGAACCTGGTCTCATATGCTGTGATTTATGTGTCCCATGTCGTTAGTATTTTGATGATGATTGATGTATTATGTTCTGAAGGCCCCAAAATATGAACCGATAGATAAAAACTACAAGACAAGCGTTCCATGATAGCATAAAGATCTCTCCAGATTAGGATTCAAATCCTATCACGATTGCTTCTCAAGCTATCTATAAGCGTAAGCTACACTAATCGACAGCTTTATAGGGATAGCCGATCAAATTTTGGTATGAAGGGTTGAGCATTCAATAGTTTCTTTTTTTTAAGACTAATATTGCTCTGCTGAAGAATAATAGGTGGAACGATACCATCAAGCTGCCTCTCAGAGTTTTGTATATGAGTCCCAATTGCTTTTATTAAATTTCATAATTTTACCACTTTTAATATAATTTTGAAAAGCTGAAATAATTCCAAATAAATTTTTGTATCATATCTGGATAATTTTACCACATCTGAGATATAGTTAACCTCATTTAACAAAAAAGTTGATAATATGCAATTTTCCCTTTTAAAACTATTAAACTTATTTATCGTGATTGGAGTACTTTAATTATAATCAACAAGAGAGCTTGTAATAATACATTTCGATTGGTTATCATATTTGAACAATTTTAGCAAATTTGATGGAATCTTACTACAGTTTGTAAAAGGTCTGTAATAATTATAATATAATTTTAATGATCTCTTATAATTGAACAACTTTAATAAATTTGAAATACTTCATTCAATGAAAGATATGTTAAGATAAGGGAATTTGGAGCTTGAAACATGTGCCCTTCTATGGTTAGCATTCTCTCTGGGATTGTTTTAATTACTATTTAAAATTTTAAATTTTTTCGAGAATTCTGATTACTATTCGAATATGGTAGAAGTATTAAGAATTATAACTCTAAATTCATGTACAGGATTTCGTCTTTTTATTTTTATTAAAGAAACCTTAATTTTATTAAAGAAAACTTTATTTTATTTTCTTATCTTTTTTCATATAGAAATATATATCAAAAAGGAATTAACTTATGAAGCTAGGCTTGCTAGACCATATGGTAATCTCACTGTCTCTCTCCCCTTTTGCTCACAAGTTTGAATCCTCCTGGGTGCATGTCATGTCCCCTTCCTTCTTTTTACAGCCCTAAATAATTTGGTACCTTTATTTGAAAATACTTAAAAGATCCAATTATTTATAAGAAAATAAATTTTGAACTCAGATGCAGAAAAGGACCGTAACGTAAGGGGAGGCTATACCGGTGCCTTTCAATGGTCGTTGATGGCTATTAGCTATTGGTGGTGGTAATTTCAAGCTTAAGTTTTCTTGCATTCACATTTTAGAGGTATATTCTACCTCTATTTTATCTTTTGTACACTGGTTATTGTCCATTTATTAATTACGACAAAGGGTGCAAATGGGAGTAACATAAAAATGAATGCATAAGACGTTGCAATTTTTTCTAATTAGGGAAGGAAAGAAAGTTTGTTTTATAAACGTTTGGTTTTGGTTGAAAATTGTTGCTTGGTTTTGAGGCCAGTGGCTAACATACTTAAATACTGTTTTTTTTTTAAATTACGTAAATATTATATCCATAAAACATATTATAAAAATAGGTTGCGAAGCTACAAATTTCATATATAAGTTTAGTGTTAAAAAAAAATGAGGATAAAAGCGTAAACTTGGTCTGCACCTAGTACAACTACCACCCATCCTCACCGTCTAATTTTTTATCTGATCTACTTTCACTATTAATTTATAACACGTGATAACAATACAAAAACTTAAAAATATAAATATGAAATACACAAAAATATATAACACATAGAAAATACCCACTAACTCAGATCTCATTTTTTCCTCATTCACACTTAAGAAAGGGGAAGAAAAAAGAGTGATTTTGCATAGAAAATAAATATTTGCTTAGATCTAAGTGTTTCTAAACAGCTAATCTTAGTTGTGGTATTTTTTTTTTTCGGAAAAGTTGAAGTTTTTATCTGTGTTTGTATTTGATATAAGATTTTAGAAAAATGTTAGTATAATTGCATATTTTATAAAAAAGATTGCTCGATATTGTTAGATTATAATTTATTAAATATTATTTGTATAGATTTTATATGCATAACAAGTAATATTAATTTTTGTATTAGAATGAGGATTGAATAATGTAAAAGAATGTAAAATATGTAGATTATGGAATAATTGTTGAAGTATTATACGAAAATTTAGTGGAAAAATATAATTAAAAAATAATTTCGAACAAATATTTGAAAGAAAATTTGTTTGGAAATAACCGAACAAAAATTGAAATTGAAATTGAAATGATAAATGAAAAGTGATTTTTTTTAATATTATTCTGAAATTTTTCTATATAAATATTTTTGAAAATTATAATAAAATATTATGATGAAAATTTATAATATCTGGAATGTGAAATATTTTTTACAATGTTGTAAAATGATATAGAAATAGTTGGAATTTTTAATAGCAAAAATGTTATTAAAAAAAAAACAACTAACAAATTTTTAGGAAAAAAGCATTTGCTAGTAATGGGGAAAAATTTTAATATTTGAAATATTATGGAAATTTATTTATTTATTTTGAAATTTTTAGAATGTTATTATTGGAAATTGTCATATTTATTAAAAATTTTATAATTTATATATACTATGGATAAGTGAAAAATGACTAATTATGTGAAGTTGATGATCTATGCATTTGGAAATATTGTGGCCAGTAACTGAGGGTAGGAGTATGATAGGGATCTGGTAAAGAAGTTGAAAATGAAGAAAAATATCAGGTACAACGAATTTTTATACTAAATATGTTGTAGCATCAGAGTTGATCCGACTGAAGTGGGGGTTGAGATAATTCATAGGCATCCTATGTTCCATGGGAGCAATACATGTTATATGTTGATGGCAATCAGAGATAACAAATATGCTGAAAATTTTATTAAAATGGTTGAATCATATGGAGATCGTAGTATACAATAATTATTCATCAGAATTTCTGACAATTCAGGAGGGCCCTCGGTAAGGCAAATATTCGATACAAGCAATTAGCCACGGTCGTCACATCACATTGTAGAAATGCAACAAGAGCCGTCAACATTTCAATCATTAATTCCAACCCCCATGGAAGTGAACAATGAGGATGAAATAGATAGAGCAGTTGCTCCAATGTTACAGCGACCGGAGATACAAGATCCATACATAGTTCATATGGGAGCGGAGGTCGCAACTGACGCCGATAGTGGAATGGGTGTTGAGCAGGAGAGCAATGATAACGAGGAGAATTCCGATGAGAAAAATGAGGAGAGTGAGAACGAAGAGGATGAAGTGGTGGAAGAAGAGTCTCTAACCGTACATACCTACTCGAGAAGGCCAATATATCGAGCAAAGTAGGCTAAACCACCTACCATGCTAGTTAAAGATCATGTTCCGTATTATAACTATAGAGGCGATTGTGGTTACATTTATTTCGAGCAGGAGCAAACCGACATTTGCAATGGTTCAGCAGCAGTGACGATTTTTATAGGGGCATGAGATTCAAGACGAAAGCAGATGTCATTCAAGCAGTGAAGTCTTACCATGTGAAGAACTATTGCAACTTCATTGTTGTAGAGTACAGCTCACTACTATGGTCTGTTTATTGTTTGAGAAGGGACGACAGTTGTAAATGGAAGCTTAGGGCCCAAAAGAAGAAGTTAGAGGGCATGTTCGTGGTGACGAGATTTAAGGATCCACACTCATGTAATAACCCACTAATTAATTAATATCACCTACAATTGGATTGCAATCTCCTTGCCAGTTGATTTGTAAATCTTATTAGGGAGAATCATGATATGAAGGTGGCCAAGCTGACTTATGTTGTTGAACAGAAATTTAGCTACAAGATCAGTGGGAGACAAGTTTGGGAGGGAAAAAAAATGTGCCATTGAGCTTGTGTATGGGAATTGGGAAAAGTCTTACAATGAACTCTCAAAAATTCTTAATGCAATAGAAAATACGAATCCCAAAACACGAATAGATTGGGGGTGGAGCAGATTGGGTACCCGTATGTCCACTTTAAAGTGGGTATTCTGGGCTTTTGGGCCATACATTGCAACGTAGAGATTTCTCAAACCCGTTGTTACCATTGATGCCACCTTTTTGTATAGGAAGTATACTTATAAGTTGCTAGTTGCTTGTGGCATTGATAGCAACAATCATATACTTCCACTAGCATTCACTCTAGTTAATCAAGAGACAGTTGAGACATGGGGCTAGTTTTTGTGAAAACTGAAGGAATATGTCATTGGCGAGCGTAAAGGTCGTGAAACCATTTACCTCATATCGAACAAACAAGTAGGCATCAAATCAGCAATCCGAGAAGCAATGAATGGATCGCGTCCTCCATTTACAGTATGGCGGTTCTACCTCCGACACTTTGTGAGAAACTTCAACTTGGCACATAAAAACACCTAGTGTAAGAAGTTGGTGACATATGCTAGGTTGCAAGCACAATCCCGCAAGTTGAATTAGGTGATGGAGCAGGTGGGGATGATTTTGCCAGATGAGTTAGACTGATTTAACGACATGCCGTTGGATATATGGACACTAACTTATGATGGCTGCTATCAATTTAGGTATATGACCTTTGATGTTATCGAAAGCTATAACTTCGTATTGAAGGGGGCTCGAGGATTACCTATGACTACTTTGGTGAAGAAAATGTTCTAAAACTACGTTGGGTACTTCATGCAAAAGCGAATGAAGGCATTGAAGAATATAGCAAAGGGTAGAATTTTCACCAAACATGCAACCCAAATGATCGACCGATGGAGTTCACGAGCTAGCAACCACATGATCATCGACTACAGCAGGCATGATAAAGTTTTTGAAGTCCTTATCGGTAGTCGTCGCGTTGCCAGCGGGTTAAGGGGAGGGGGTCAAGCACACGTTGTCGACTTTGCTCACAACACATGCAATTGCCAAAAGTAGCAGATATACAGAACCATGTATATGTAGTGGTTACCTCGCTCAAGCTTGATATGATGTATTCTATACCTAATTGGTATAAATAGACACATTAAAACCAAACATATATGATGCACTTCATGCCTATAAGGGATGAGTTGGATTGGGCGTTAGAGCACTTCCCGAGACTCTACCCAAGGGGAGACCTCGTATGAAAGAAGGGAAAGCCGGGGCAGAAAAAATAGCAAATGGAGATAGACATTAAGGAGCGTCCAGATCAAATCGTATGTGGAATTTGCGAAGAGAGGGGCATAATAGAAGAATGTGCCCACGCTGACGCGATAATGGTGAATCTTCGACTACTTCATCCAGTTCATTTAAAGACATGGTAGAAGGGGGATGCTTCATATTATGTATATATATGTGCAATTTTTTCATTTATTGCAAAGTTGTTTTGAATGTCAATTTGTTGAGACATTTGTTAAATTTTATAAAATATTCAAAGACGTAACATCGTATATGTACACATTGAATGTGGATTTTACGGAATGCGTACTAATTTATTACAAATTGTAATAATACAAAATTTTCATCATTGCAATACACCATATACATATGTAAATAATTAAAAACCTATCTTCTACCCTTAGTGAAATGCCTAGCTAGCTGAGAAAAGCATTGGATGGCCTTACACTCAGAGTTAGAGGAGATTCAGACTCTTAGGTAGCATGCTGATGGGGAGAACTGTCAAACGTTCGTAGCTTCATGGGACTCCACTATTGTGGCCGATCCGATGATTGACCCCGCTCCACTTATTGCTTTCCAAGGCGTTGCCTCCATGGAGCCGACGATGTTGGTACATGACCACTAATGGAATGCCGATGCGGTGTCTGATATTGGGTGAATGTTGGCCCTGAGCTAAGATGCATTGCATCGGGATCAGCATGTATCTGTTCGTCATGTCTAGGATTTTCCTCTACCTCACCGTAGTTTCAAGGTCGACATCGTCCCCTCGTTCGTTACCGCATCGGAATCGGTTCAACCTCCTCCTAAGGGTTTTGATGCCACGGTTACGGGTACAGTGTAACCCCCCGTGGTGAAACATGAACTGAAGACCCTGAGCAGCTATTCTCATGGTTGTGTCTATGTCTAGCGACAAGTAAATCTATCATAAGGTATTATCCTATAAGTATGAAGAAAACGTAAATTAAGGTTAACATGATCATGTAATTATTTGGACATTAATTAGAGTGTATGTAAATCATTCTTTCCAAAAACCTAAGAACTGCCCCCATGCGGCTAATGTATCTTTTACTTATCGACCCATACCATTGCAAGTAGCTATCATGCACACCGCAAGGGCCCTCTATAGGAATGGCTCGATCGACCCGTTGTTTCTACATATTCAAATACATTTTATGTAGGATAGTCTAGTCGACATCAATTTGGTCACGCGAGTCGATTTCATATAGCTCCGACCGCATGTTTACCGACTATGGGATATATTAGAACTTGTCGAACTACCTAGCCACTTGATCTGGGAAAATGCCACTCAATAATGTGGAAACAAATGAGTGGCACCCAAGCCGTCCAAACTTGCATGCTAGCTTTGCAGAAATGCGGTAGTATATTAATCAAATCCGCGCCGTATGACTCCCATTTAACTTATAAATAGGAAATTTTATTTACTTTAAATGATAAATATGATTAATTGCAAGGAAATAAATATGATTACTGATATACCTGCAACATATTCTACTTGTCTAGTGCATCCCAATATGTGCTAACTACGTGTCCCTCCACATGTTTCACCGTGCTACCAGTGGACATCCAATTGGTACAAATAGTCCATCTTGACTTATTGGTGTGATGTGGGGAAATCTGTCCCAAGCCCACACCTGTAGCAATATAACTACCCATCTAATCTCATGTGCCAACGATGAGGACGCAACACATAGTTGACGATACAACCAAGCTAGACATGCAGCCCCCCATTGAATGGGATTGTACGCTCGTCACGATGGAGTGATAACTCACACCATCACACAGCGAGGGTTACTTGCTCCTATGCCAACAACATGTCAATGTTTTCCTATTTCTAATGCAACGTAAATTAATTGATTAGTAAAACGTCTATTACCTCTCCATTTCAAACTACCTGTGATCAATTACTGGCCTACTGCATCAAGATTGAAGGATTAAAAGGTCCAGGCTACATTTATTATGCAAAACCATACAAATAATTTACATTTGCAACTAATACAAATTTTTTTACTAATTAATTTTATAGCAATTAAATAACGATATGTTAACGATTAATTTTCGTTGATTAACGGATAATTAATAACTGATTAATTTTATAACCTAGTCTACAAAAACATACAAATAATCTCACTTTCAACAAATACAAAATATTTCACTAATTACGTTTACAACAATTAATTAACCTCATATTAACAATTAATCACCTTTAATTAATGGATAATTACTAACTGCTTACTCTTATGACTAATTTTGCTAAACCATATAAATAAATTACATTTGCAACCAATAAAATTTTTTCACTAATTAATTTTATAGTAATTAATTAATGATATATTAATGATTAATGGATAATTAATAACTAATTAATTTTATAACTCAGTCTACAAAAGCAACAAATATAGAATATTTCGCTAATAACTTTTATAATAATTAATTAATCACATATTAATAACTAGTCACCTTTAATTAATAGATAATTACTAACTACTTATTCTTATGACTAATTTTACTAAACATACAAATATTTTACATTTCCACCTAATATAAATTTTTTCACTAATTAATTTCATAATAATTAATTATCGATATATTAAAAACTAATCCCCTTTCATTAATGAATAATTAATAACTAATTAATTTTATAACTTATTTTGCAAAACCATGCAAATATTTTCACTTTGCAACAAATACAAAATTTTTCACTAATTAATTTTACAATAATTAATTAACAACTAATCATCTTTAATTATCGAATAATTACCAACTACTTACTTTTATGACTAATTTTACTAAACCATACAAATATTTTACATTTCCACCTAAGATGAAATTTTTCATTAATTAATTTCTTAACAATTAATTAACGATATCTTAACGACTAATCACTACTAATTAACCATTAATTAATAATAACTTAATTTATGGCTACGTTTACAAAAATACATTATCATAACATATATGCATAATTCATTTACTAATGTTAATTAACCATATATTAATAATTAATTAATTACTAATTAATAGTTAATTAACAATAACTACTGCTTTAATAAAATTTATGCAATATATATATTTACATGTCATAAAATTTATGCAGTATACTACTTCAATAACAACAATAAAATTAAATATTTTCTTAAGAAAACATATTGTGATCTTGATGAAGATATTTCCATATATGTATTTGAGTAGATTAAAACCTGCATAAAACATAAATTGTGAAAACAAAAATTTGCAGAGTGAAGTTTTGTTTTCAGAGGAAATTCAAATATCGAAATGTGAAATGTGAACATATGAACTAAACTGAAGATTTGTATTTATATTTGAAAGCGTTGGCGCAAATTTTTTCTTATGTATTACTGTGTAAATTTATTGTATCACTTTTAAGTTTGTAGGTATACTTTTACAATAATTTTATAGATTTGCGGACATACTTTTATAATAATTTCATAAGTTTACAAAAACTTTATAGGTTTGCAGTATTACAAGTTTTCTAGGTTTGCAGCATAGAATTCCAAAAAAAAAAATGTATTGAAGGCGTAGACCTAGTCTACGCCTTCATCCACATTTTTTTTTTTAACACTAAAGCCATAAAATGGGATCGGTGACTTTACAACCTATTTTAGTAATATGTTTTACGAGTACAATATTTAAAAAAAAATGCAATATTTAAGTATATTACCCTCACTTTATGATGTTCCCTCAATTTTTAGGTCACTTTAATAATATAAAGCTTAAGCTAATTGTTCATCTTTAGAGTAAATTTTGATAAAAATAATGAATTAAAATATATACGATTGAAAATCAAAAAAAAAAGAAAAAAGAAAAAAAGAAAAAGAATACCCCTATGTATAGTCGTGCCTTGTGCAAAAGAAGGTTTCACTAGAAGAATCTCACCCTTTGAAATTTGAATGAAATGGGGTTTGAAGTGTTATTGAGAATATGTTCTTGTTTGATCTACAATCATTTCCTATCCCCAACTCTAGTTAAACCTAGTGCCTACTAGAGTGGATCAAGCAAAAACCTACCCTAGTGGGCCCTCCTCATTCAGGTGCAATGAGCAATCAATTGGAGATATGTGTGAGTTTGCCAGTTCTCGACATTTTTTTTTTAATTTTGGGAAAACTATATCGCAAAATATCTTTTTGAAATTATAGAAATCACTGGTTGGGATTGTGATTTCAAAATGTGAAGAAATCGCATGTTCAACCTGCGATTTCAATTTAAGGTAAATCATAAGTTGGCACTACGATTTACCCTTAAATATTCACGATTCTAATTGAATGCATGGGTTCTTTGGTAGAATTTAGTGGTCAGTTAGTGCTAAGGGGTTCCGGGTGGCAGAGGTAGACTGCCACATTAAAAAAAAAATAAATCATATAAGAAAGCTCACAAGAGATCAAAGCGATAGAAGAGAAAGGAAGGTGTGGTTCTCCATTAAGAGGTTTGTTTTGAAATACAGATTGTTGGGGGGGAGTACGAAAGAAGAATGGTTGGGTGAGAATCACGAAACACTTACCAAGTGAGGCTTACCTATATATAAAGGTGCAACGAAGATAAAGAACATATGGATGGCAAAGGGACGCAAGTGACTTGAGGGTCAAGGGACAAAGATCAGGTAGGAAGGAAGCAAGGCACCAATTCCCTTGTGGGTTTGCAGGTTCCGTGTGTGGGATAGAGAGTGGGAGCAAGATATGGCATTCAAGGTCTGAACTGGAGAGAAATTGCATGTTGAATATGCGAATTCTTCTTTTGGCAAAATCACATTTTCAGCTTGTGTTTTACCATGGTATTTTGGAATTTTGTTTTCTCGAAATCCTTTTTTACAAATAAGTTTGCCTATCAATGACAAACTCACACATAGCTCCAATCTATGGTGACTTATAATTTTCCAAAATCTAACATTATATTTGTAAGCTATATATAATTAGTAGCTTATCATAAAAACTCTAACATGAGATGACACCGTTTGTTCACCATTTTTACCCTAAACAAAAAAAAAAAAAAAAGAAGGAAGGAATTGCCTATTAAAATAAATAATAAGAAATTTATTTTAAATAATGATCACATAATATAGGCTATAAATCATTATTTATATGAAGTAAATATTAATATTTAATTATACAAAATATAATATATTACAAACCCTTTGAAAACTATAAGTATTTCTAAGCTAGATTAATCCTTAAACTTTGTTGACCAAAATAGTAGGGCTCTTGGGCAGTTTACTAAATAAATTTTATGCTATAAAATGTAATAGAGGAAGCCTACTTTGAGGATATGACGCAGCAAGTAATTTATTGAATCCTAGAATTGTAAGTTTTGCCGCATAATTCACCATAATTCTACAGCTCTCTTTTATCATAATCTTAATCACTAGATTATGAGAACTTTTAATTAACCAAATACATACCTTAAGTTTCTAATTTTCCTTAGTTTTTAAAAAATAATAAACCTTTCAAAAAAGAAAAAAATATCAAAATTTTAGAAAATAATGAAAAATAAAAATAAATAAATAAGATGGAATTTAAAGACAAGTTTTATCAAGCCAGAAAAGAGGGGAAAAAAAAACAAAGAATCCGTAACTTGCTATAATACTGAAAATGTAGGTATTTATAAAAAAAAAATCATGATTTTATATTTAATTTTCTAGTTGGAGGTTCCTTTTTTTAATAAATATTAAAGCGTTTCATTATATATATACACACACATTTATGATTATATATTAACATTTTTTTTTTTGCATGTTTCTAATACTTGCATCTGCATATAATTTCGATGTTAATTGGTTTGTTATTAATATTTCACTCATTCTATACTTTTAAATATGTACACGCATTACTGTGCGCCGACCACTAATATAGTTTTAATTTGTTTCTATATATAACATATATTATATATTATTAAGCTAATAAAGCTTTACTCCTTTTCATATCTTTAATTATATATTTACATTTAATTATCCATGTCTGTATTATCAAGCTAAAAAGGCTTTATTCGGCTCTACATCTTTAATTATACAATTTCAATATAATTTTCGTACTCAATTTGTCTTTTCGCTCCTCTGATTTTCTTTCTTTGTATTAACATCCTTTGCGTCTATATATATATTTATATATATATATATAAGACAATAAGGTTTTATCCCTCGCCATTTCTCTAATTAGATATTTATTTTTAATTATATATTCTATATCATTAAGCTGATAAGATTTTATTCACCTACGCATCTCTAATTATATAATCTTAACATAATTTTCACACCTCATTTGTCTTCCGTCTTTCTCCCACACCCTCTGTCTTTCTTTGTATTAATACTCTCCAACATGTATATCTATATTATCTTCTGTATTGCTCTGTAATATCTATATCTATACCATTTTCTATATTATTAAACCAACAAGATTTTATTTGTCTCCACATCTCTAATTATGTAATATTGATATAACTTTTCACACCTCATCCATCTCCTCTTTCTTGCACATACACTCTCTCTCTCCATATTAATACTGTTGCATCTATATCTATATTATCTTTTATTTCTATATTATTAAACCAATAATTTTATTTGTCTCAACATCTCTAATTATATAATCTTAACGTAACTTTTCACATCTCATTTATCTTTTCTCTTTCTCTCTCTCTCTTTCTCTCTCCATATTATTAATCTCTACTCTCCACATCTATATCTATATTATTAAACCAATAAGTCTTTATTTGTCTCTACACTTCTAATTATATAATTTTAATATAATTTATCATACCTCATTTATCTTTTCTCTTTCTCTCTCTCACACACACACTCTCGATATTAATACTCTCCATATCTATATCTATATTATCTATATTATTAAATTAATAAGATTTTATTCATCTCTATATCTCTAATTATACATTTAGTTTTAATTATTTGTTCTATATTATTAAGTTAATAAGACTTAATTTATCTCCATATCTCCAATTATATAGTATTAATATAATTTGTTGCACCCCATTTATCTTTTATCTTTGTCCCACACTTTTCCTCTCTTCAAATTAATACTCTCCACATTTATACCATACATATTATTAGCCAATAAGATTTTATTCATCTATATATCCCTTATTATATATTTACATTTACCAATATACTATCAAGCTTAAGGGTGAGCGAGTAATCCCATATTGTATGGGGTATCAATTTGTACCTTACTCAATCGATAGGTTCAAAGTGAGTATTATAGGTCATAGGATAGGTTCTAGATATAAATTTTCCAAAATTTACTCCCACAAGATAGGGTACCGCTATGAGGTCTTCTTATCATGTACCTATCTTAGAATCTATATTCTAAAGTATATAGAATATAGGTTCTAAGGTACCTTATATTTACCTTATAAAATATTATTAAATAATATTAATAAATAAATAGTAATTAACAACATTATAATTTTTTAGTAATAAATGTTTTAATAAAAAGGAAAAAAATAAAAGAAAAAAAAGTTTAAGTTCATTGGTTAATAACCTTAAATGATTAAACCCAATACTAACCCTCTTTCATTTCTTTATTCTCCTCTATTTTCCTCTCTAACTTTACATTTTCCATTCTTTTGCCTCTCTTTTTTTTTTTTTCATTTGCTAAGTAGTAATATTACAAAATATGAAATAATTAAGATAGAAAATTTACTCTCTTTTTTTTCAATTTCACATATTTTGTTACGGTTTCCATAAACTTTGCATATGAAAAGTATATAATATTACATATAGATTATTTTTTTAACATCACATAAATTTGAAATTTATGGAAATGAAGGTAAAATTTACTATTTTCACTAAATACCTTGTAACCTATAGATTTGATAGGCATAAGATGGATTTAAGGTATTACAAGGTAAGTTCCAGTTTCAAATTTTAAAAACATATATCTTACAAGATAGGGTATAGGTAAGACTTCATAATCTACTTATCCTATACCTGCTTACCCTTAATCAAGCCTATGAAAATTGTATCATGTTTTGAAGATTTCTTACTCTCTTATGGTAATTTATGCATTACCTTCTTTATATATTTAATGTATTTTTCTTTTTTATTTGCCTACTTAAATTAGGACATCAAGTAATATCCACAATTCATATTTTATTGTTGATTTATCATATATATTGTTTTTAGTACACACATTGTGGGTATGTGTTTGTTGGTGTATGTTTGTGTATATATATATACACATATATACATATACATAAGTAAAAAAATCATGACATAAGAACAAAAACCACAAGCCAATTATAATCTTAAAAGTAAATTCTTTTCAAAATTTCCCTAATATCGAATAAAAAAAGGAACCAATGTACTTACTAATCGGCAATTCCCATTGTAATTGTGTTTTAATACCAAATTATAATGTAAATGAATCAAAGGTTGATCAATCTACAATCAAGAACAACAATCAGTGGAACAATTTTAATCTAGCCACATTAGCTAGTTTATGCCAATGGTATTGTGAGCTTTTAAAGTAGTGTAGTACGTAATAAAAATTTTACAAATTTCTAGTATAATTGTGCTTTTTGTCGTCACTTAAAAATTTTGTTTTCTTACATTTTGTAATCAACTAATATGCAAATGGAGCCTATTTCTAGAGCTCCATACAAAATAGTGGCCACAAAATGAAGGGAATTGAAGAAACAGATGCAGAAGTTACTCAATAAAGGTTTTATTTAGCCAAGCATATCACCATGGGAAGTTTTAATGTTGTTTGTGAAAAAGAAAGATAATATTGTAAGGCTATATAGAGAGAGATTAACATGGTAACCATCAATAATAAGTATGCTCTACCTTAAATAGATAATCTATTTGACTAGTTGCAAAGAGCAACTGCGTTTTCATGAATTGATTTTAGATCAAGATACCACTAAGAGATAAGCTCAAAGATATTCCTAAGACTGCTTTTAGGAGACAGTATGAGCATTGTGAATTTCTAGTCATGCTTTTTGGATCAATCAATGCTTTATTTGTGTTTTATGAACTTTATGAATCGAATATGTCAACTATATTTGAATAAATTTGTGATACATTTTATTGATGATAATTTGATATATTCTAAGAATAAAGAAGAACATGTTGAGCATTTACGATTACCACTGTATACTTAAGGGACAATAAACTATACACTAAATTGTCTATATATGATTTTTTGTTAGAAAAAATCTCATTTATGTCAATTGAAATAACACAAATAATAAACAAGTGAAACTCGAACACGATACATTTAATTTTGTGTTTGGATTAGTGTCTAGCTTTCATACTTGTTTAATAAACAAATCTTGTAAACAAGTATTAGGTTCGACCAATGAGCCTGTTTAATATTAGCAATACATATATATATTTTTATTCTGCTTCTTATTCCACGTTTCACTTATAAACTTACTAGTTACTAATTTAGACTTAATGTTTTAATTTTAAAACTCATCTTTATGTTGCATTTTGCATATTTTTTTTTTCATAATTTCTCTTTTTCTTCTCAAATCTATTAACCCTCTTAAATTTCTTCTTTTCAAGTCACAAATCTCAATTAAAGGTGAGAGATTCCATTAGCTATTTGTTCCCTTAGCTTCCAAATAGACTATAGTTTAAGATTTGTATTTTTTTTTCATGATTTATTAGTAGATTTGAAATTGACATTACTTTTTAGAATAGCCACTTGTGCAACTTAAACACCACAACAAGTGAAAAGTTTATGTTCTTCATTTTGATTAAAGCAACAAAACTTAGGTCAAAAGTGGGTGTTTGTGTATTTGTGGTTAGAACTTGAATACCTGCTATATCTTTTTTACCTTATTATGCTATCTTTTTTTTTTTTTCCCTTGAGGTTTCTTTTTCTTTCATTAACTAGAGATGTGACTTTGTTGTGATTTTCCAGTTATGGTTTCATTAACTATTTATAATTTTAGGGACATTGCTATAATTTGAGAGAGTAGAGACATTTTCTAGTTTTTAAGAAATATTTTCTCTATTAAAAATGTGTTTATATTTTAGATTATAGAGTAATAATCTGTCAACTTTATAGATGTTGATGATTTCATTAAATTTCAATGTAATAGTTAGAAAATTTTCTTAATCTACTAATATGTCTTTTGCTTGAGTTTTATGTTGCAATTTAGATGAAAGAAAATTTGTTAGTGGTAATGTGCCATTTTGAATAATATTTATTATAAAAGTTTATAATAAAAATTTCCATAAAAAAATTATAATAAAAATATCCCAAGTAGGACACAAACAAACAGTGGTCCTCTTGTTTGCTCGCACCAAGTCAATATTGTGGTACGGACACTAGGGGCAACAATCCCTATGTTCCGGTATACTATTGAATTTATTCGTTATCTTTTGTCAAGATAGAGACTCATTAAGAAAAGTACAGCCAGAAGTCAAATATTCCAGCCTAATTTCCACTGCTCCCAATCGATTTCTCTTCACAATGCATGAATCATTGCTTGAAGTGATCCCATGAACGACATTAAAGCTATGCTTGAGAAAGGGCACAAATATGAGTCAATCATTTTTGTAGTCTTTTACATAATTATGATGTCATAATCTCAGTATTGGCTATTTATAGGCTTAATATAAAATCTAATAGAATTTATCTGTTAAACTAAATAAGTTAAAGATGCACTGAACAAATAAAAAGAAAAACTAAAAAAAAAAAAAATCAAAGAAAATTTGCTTAACCATTTTGGCAAATTCAATTGACCAATTGTGCATATTCATTAACCGATCGTGCAAATTCAATTAACCATTTGGGCTAATTGTTTGACCATTTTTACAAATTTGTTTCACCACTTTTGCAATTTTGGTAAAAACTAGAAATAAAAATTTAGACAAAATTCAATTGACCATCTTTATCGAATTCGATTAACCATTTTGGCAAATTGATTGACCAATTGCGCAAATTTGGTTTGACCATTTTTGTAAATTTGCTTGACCACTTCTGCAGTTAGGCACAATCTGATTATGAAGGCTTCTTGTTTATAAGAGGTTTTTTACTCATTTGTATGAAAAATATTGATACTCTTATTCAAATTCTCTTTCTAATTTTCTTTCTCTAGTGTATGTATTGTCTTAAGTGTATTTGTAGGAAGGCATTTAGACTTTCTTTCCACTTTGTAGAGTAGAAAAAAAAAAGCATTTAAAATTTTCTAACTTATTTTTAGTTTAGTTTTCATAATAAATTTTATTATGTTACATAAAAGTTTGGGTGTCTATTTGTAATCATAATTTCATTTTTCAAATTCAATAACCAAAAGTACAAAATACATTAACAAATATGACATGGCTAAAACAATAAATTCTAATAATGTTTTCAACTAGAAACAAAATAATGTAGAGTAATTGGTGATGCATTTATTTATTTGAAGATTCGTATTAATATTGGCATCGATAAAACAGTTAATTATGTCAAGATTGACTTTTGATCGAGGAGTTTCGATATATTTTATGTTGGAATGACAGTAAATCCATGGAATTATGGACCATGATGGACAACTTAGTAAGACCTCGGGCCGAAGACGCCTCATCACTTGCTATCAATTCATATGCCGAAACTCGAAACATCTACTAAAAAATCCTTCATAGGAGGCCAAACCTATATAGCTTTTGATTTATGTATTACTAATTAAAAGCCGATGCTATGCACCGGTTTTAAATTAATATATATACAAATTTAGGATAAGCAAGCAAATCCAATGTCCACATCAAGAAATGCAATAAACAAGTAATTAGCATTGGGAAGTGGATGATGTGTAAAGCAACACCATTTTTTTTTAAGAAAATCTAAAGGGGTCATCATTTTCAAAAGGAGCACAAACATGCTATGAAACCTAATTGCACAAATGGATATTTGTGAATCTTGAAAAAGCCTTAACATGGTGTATTTGATTGATGTGGTTGAGGGATTGAATTATTTCCACAACAGGTGAATCAAGGTAGTACATAGAGACATCAAGTCGAGTAATATGTTGTTGGAAGGGAAAATGACAGGAATGCTTAGAGATTTTGGTCTTGCAAAACTTTATGCATGAAAGGATGTACCCAACATCACTCAGGTGATGGCCACATTAAATATTTAGCACTAGAACTTGCAATGACTGCTTCACCAATATTAGCGAGTGATGTTAATAGTTGACATGTATGCAACAGAGAAGTTTTGATAAATTACCTGATTTTTGCTTAGATATTCATGATAGTTTGGTAATTTAAAGTTATAACTATCCTAAAAAATTATACAAATACTACAATGCTCATCCAATGCACATTGGGATTGTAGTGTATTCTAAACGCAAATGTACTTGAATGGACTTAACCCTAAATTGCAGAGGGGATTAGTTGAGTTTGAGCTCAAAGTTACCTTTACTAAAGTGGTTGAAAAGGCTCATGCTCTAGAACGAAGAGAGCTGGAACCATGATGAGCTATTTTCAACCAAAAGAGTTTATTTTCTTTTACAAGTAAGTTCAAGATACCAATATAACAAAAGATATTCAAAGTGGCAATCCCATGAGGCAACATGCTTGTGAGAAATTTATCAAAATCATTATCATGACAGCAACACAATTTTTGCAAGACCAGAACGACATGTGCAGTTAGATGATGTTGGACCATAGCCCTTTTCATCACCTAAGTGCTAGATATCCCCAAATTCTTCCATCTTCGATTTGGAAGACCATGGATCCATGCAGTAGATGCTATTCTATCCAATCTTCATTAAAAGATTAAGTTTGTGGCTAATGCTAGAAGGCTACATTTTGGGCAAACAATTGTCCTGTTTACATAGAAAATACCATTTATATATAGGGAGTGAAGATGCATAGAAGCTAAGGCTCTAGATTTTTAAAGAGATTCATGTATTAGAGGGGTTTGGGTTAGGTGAGCCCAAAAGGGAATTGAAGGAAGCTGATACAACTAAAAGTTAAGGGGTAGATATAGACTTTCAGGCTACGAAATGTCCCCAAACAGTAAGAGGTGTAGAAAATAAAGTAGAAAATGAAAAGTAGGAGGAATAACATATTGTGCAACATGCAGATCTAATTCTTACTCATCAGGTAATTTAAAAATAGGTGTAACATTGTAAGTTAATATTGCTGACTATTAAGAGCATTATTTCCCATGCGCACTATAAACAATTAAGAAAAGTATGCTCGTTGAAGCTCAATAATAAACAATTTACTATAGAGTGTTTTAGTAATTAAAAAAAAAAAAGAAAGCCAAGTAGTGAGAAATATCCTCTTGGCTAACAAAAAAAAAAAAAAAAAGGATAGTTCTCGATCCAAGGCATCAAGTGTCATTATCACCGCTTAAGCACAATTAGAAACATCATTTCAAAGGAAACACTAACAATATCATTACTTAATAATGACACTATGTTAATGTATGATCTAAAGTTGATTGGGCAGGCAAGAGTTTAAGATGCCTTATATTAAGATAAAAATATATAAATAGGAGCAATAAACAAAATATTTGTTCATTGAAGTTCTACACGATAGGAGTACGTCCAATTATTAATAACATAAGGTCTTCACCAACGTCCCGTTAAAACTTGATCTTAGAACTTAGGAAAACATTAAGACCCTAATATTTAACATGTTGATTTGAGAAGGAAAACAGGCTACTAATATGGAATTTACTCGTATAGAGTCTAAAAACTTCAAAAAGGTATAGAAAAATTTGAAGATAAACTACAATAATTTTTAGTAATTATTAGTCAAAATTATTGCATGAGAGTATATATCAAATGATGCCAGAATATTGGAATTATTCAAGTAAATTTAATATTTCTAAAATTGGAGAAAGCTACGAATTATGAAATCTAATTCAATTCGAGTATAGTCGATGACTGGATATCAACCATTGAAAGATGTTTTTAAAGCCTTTCGAGTACCTAAGCACCAAGAGGTTATGGGGTATTTATATCCATGGAGGCAAGCCCCTATTTAAAATGGGTATTTTTGAATAATTTGAATTCAATTGACTCGATTCATCATCAATTTGATAGATCCATTCAAATCTGTTGTTTGAAATAAGTTTCTGCCCCTTGAGGTCGATAAATTTAATAGCAAAAGTACAAATTTGATAAATTTCTTTTAGATATGCTGTTGCATGATACCATCATGTTGAGTTCTCTTTGTTCCGATATCTTCTATTTGCTTATAGTGCGAAAATACACTGCTCAAATTGACACAACTTTCCAATTTCCATGATCCTCAATAAGTCAAATATATGTCTTTCAATAATTCCTTTTTTTTTTTTTTACTCTATTTAGGAGCCAAACTCCATTGAGAATGACTGCTTCAAGATACCTCAGGAGCCCCACACCTCAAAACCACCAATAGCAACCTCAGAAGCAAGCAATAACGCCCAAATCCTTGTCTTTACACGAGTCTAGAATCGTTGATTTTTGGAGCACCTCAGCCACCATCACCACGCACGCCGCCAACAAGCAGCACATCAAGGGCACTAATAGCCCGACCGCCACTTGAGGAAATGCTGTGTTCTGACGCTACCATTGCATTACACCAACTGGAGGCCCGTGTTTGAAATCCCCTACATTACCTTTGGCCCTAGGTTGTCTTCTTCCCCTATCTTTTCTTTTTCTCGTTTTTGGATTTATTCACTAAAATAGTAACAGCCACAAAATTAAGGGTAGTGCTATAGCTCACCATATGTCCTTATCACACAAAAACATGTTAAGACTTTAATCTACTCTAATATCTCTCTGTCCTTTAATTATTGTATAAAGATATTCAATCCATTTCACAAACTTCAAAACTAATTTCATAAATCCAAAATCAACATCTAATACAGTAAAAGTCTAAAAACAATAGATAAATATTCTCCAAAAACTTCTGTTCATTACAATCAAATAATAAAATCTTCCCAAATTCTACTAGCCATAATAGTAGTAATAATTGTCTTCTTCCTCCCTTTCTAGTTCATTCACTCTTAGATTTCCTTTTAGATTATCAACACCCTTAGTACTTGCATATAAAAAAAATATTCCCCGAAGGGTAAGCTAATGTCCAGTACGTATAACACAAGGATACACACATGAATAAACATAAATAGATATCAAATGCATTATGTAGTACTTAAACACAAGCAACCATTTCATTATACAATTTAAATCCATAAGCAACAACATGGTACTCATGATTTCCTTTAATACACTTAACAATTGGGACAAGAATTGGTGATGGAAACTGTCATTACAGGGCCCACACCCATGATACCTTAACCCTTAAACTTCGTGATAGGAAATGCTAATACGGGCCCCACACTCATGAACCCTTAATCCACTTAAACTTAGTGATGAAAATTGCTACTACGAGTTACACACCCATGATCACTTAAACCTTAAACCAACCCAGATCATTTCCTAGCACAAGGACAACATCATACAAGGATTATTGGGGTACTTTCTAGGGATCTGCTACTATGAGCCCCTAAGCTAAGCCAAGCACAAACATCATACACTTAAACACTTCATCAATCTTATACTTAATCCATTTCAACAATATATTCTAACTTAAGCAAACACAAGAATCACACAAGTTACACATACCTTAAATCCTAACCTTAAGCATATCTGGTCTTGAACTTAAGCTAAACTGAAATCTGTACAACATCAATAAATCCTTCTTAGTACTAATATAAAAATAGTATAATCCCTTAATTCTCTTAATCTATTAAATTATCTAAGGTCTTACTATCTTGGTTACATGGAAATTAGTTTAATTGGAAATTAAATAGGTATACAATTATGTTAAGTTTCATTCAACAAGGCTAAAGATGAGAACAAGATTTTATAAAGAATAGGGGGGCAATCTGTTTTTTGGTTCAAGGTATATAAACTCTCCATGACCTAACGTCCCTCTCTTTTGCCATTCTCATAGTAACAACATAGTGAAAAACAAGAAAAGGAGGAGACGCTCTCTAGAGGAGACTAAAGCAACTAAAGGAATCCATCAAAGTCTCAAATCTAGTGTAAGAGGCAAGGAATTCTATAGTTAAAGCAATAGACACAAGTATAGAATTGGTGTTAAAATGATTTTTACAACTTGGTTTCATCCAAAATTTGAATCAAGGACTAGACAAGAAGAATACAAAAAATCAACCCATCTAAGGATTCAATTCACAGAAACTTAGAAGTAAGTATACTAATCCATGTAAAATAATTAGAAATTTCATATTTTAGAGTCAATTTAACTCTAGGAGCAATAGATTTAGAGTTAGGATAAATTAGTACAAGAGAAATTTGGGTTTGCGAAACTGTATCGAGAGATGCACGACCTCCTAGCACGGTCGTGTTTCAACCTTGTTAAACCTAAGCATACCGAGAGATATACGACCTCCTAACACAGTCGTGTCACTCCCGTGTCAAACTTAAACCTTATAGAGAGATATACGATCTCTCAACACAATTGTGTCATGATCGTGTTAAACTCAAATTTTACAAAAAGATATATAGCTTCCTAACACGGCCATGTTTCGCCCGCATTAAACCCAGATCTTACAAAATGGTACATGACCTTTGACACGACCATCTACTATCCCATGTTAAGTGATGTAGCCTCCAACGTGGCCATGATGAGTGAAACTTAACCTCGTGTACCTTTCCGTAAGATCTGGGTTTAACATGGGTGAGACACAGCCGTGTTGGGAGTGACATAACTGTATTGGAAGGTTATGTATTTCTCAGTACGCTTGCGTTTAACACGATCAAAACATGACCGTGTTAGGAGGCTTATATCTCTTGGTACAGTTTCGCAAACCCAAATGTCTCTCTTACTAATTCATCATAACTTTAAATCTATTGCTCCTATATTTAAATTAACTTTAAAACATGAAATTTCTAATTATTTTACATGGATTAGCATACTTACTACTAAGTTTTCGTAAATTGAATCCTTAGATGAGTTGATTTTCCATGTTTCTCGTCCTCGATTCAGATTTTGGATGAAATTAAGTTGTAGAAATCATTTTAACACCAATTCTATATTTATGTCTATTGCTTTAATCATAGAATTCCTTACCTCTTGCACTCTATTTGAGACTTTAACAGATTCCTTTAGTCGCTTTAGTCTCCTCTAAAGAGCATCTCATCCTTTTCCTATTTTTCACTATATTGTTACTATGAGAATGGTAAAAGAGAGGGACGTCAGGTCATGGAGAGTTTATATACCTTGACTAAAAAGACAAAATCGTCCTTAGCTTTTGTTACAATATATATTAAATAATTCTTAAAAATTTAGATATTACATTCTTCCCCCTATAAAAACTTTCGTCCTTGAAAGTATTTGATTTTAGAATAGCTCTAGATATTTCTTTTTTTATCTCTTCTTCCAATTCCCATGTCACTTTTCGTTTTGTCTTATTAGTCCATTGCACTTTGATATAGAGAATTATTCTCCATCTTAGTACTTATTCTTTGGTGTACACAATTCTGACCGGTCTTTCCACAAATGTTAGGTTTGGCTGCACATTCAATAGTTCCTAAGCTACTATATGATTCAAATCAAGTATATACTTCCTTAGCATGGATACATGGAATACGTCACATACTCTAGCCAAACTTAGTAGAAGAGTTAACCGGTAAGCTACTGTATCTATTCTTTTTAAGATCTCAAACAAGCTTATATACCTTGAGTTTAGCTTTTCTTTCAACCCGAATATGATTACTCCTTTTGTTAGAGAAATCCTTAACAAGACCTTATCTCCCACTTAAGATTCTAAATGATGTCTTCTCTTGTCTACATAGCTCTTTTGTCGAGATTGGGCTGTTTATATTCTCCGCATGATTAGTTTCACCTTGTTTACTACTGACTGTACTAATTTTGGCCCCATCATTTATCTTTCTCCCACTTCACGCCAGTGTAGTAAGGATCTGCACTTTCTTCCATAAAGAGCTTCATATGGAGCCATCTGGATGGTTACTTGGTAACTATTGTTATAGGCAAATTCCATTAGAGATATGCGCTCATTCCAATTACCTCTAAAATTCAGTACACTTGCTTTAACCAAATCTTCCAGTAATTGTATAGTCCTTCCAAACTAACCATCCATTGAGAGTGGAACGGGTGCTTAATGCTTTATGTAAGCTGCTCCAGAATCTACTTACAAACCTAGTGTCTCTATTAGAAGTGATGGTCATTGGCACTCCATGCAATCTGACTATCTCTTATATGTATATTTAAGTCAGTTTCTCCAACTTGTATCCCACTTTGATAGGTATAAAATGAGTAGACTTGGTCAACCTGTCCACTATTACCAAAATTGCATCCTGTTTCTCCTTAGTATTCGGGCGGGCTGTAACAAAGTCTATTATCACATGCTCCCATTTCCATTCTGGTACTAAAAGAGGCTATAATTCTCCAATCGGTCTCTGATATTCTATACTAATCTACTAACATGTGAAGCATTTGGCTACATACTCAGCTATCTCCATCTTCATGTTTTTCTACCAGTAGCGACTCTTTAGGTCCTTGTACATTTTGGTGCTTCTAAGGTGTATTGAATAGACTGAGTAATGTGCCTCTCTCGTTATCTCTCTCTTCAATTCTGCATCCTTTTACACACATAGTCTCATTTTATATTTCAAGATCCCCTTTACATTTAAGTTGAATTTCAGAGCATTGCCCTATTTTATTCTACTCTTGATCTCTTGAATGTTTTTATCTTGTATCTAACAAGCCTTAATTCTGTCAATTATAGTTGGCTATATTCTTAAGGTAGTTATTTTTGCTCTCACTTCTTTTGTTAAGACCTTCAATTCCAATTTGCACGTGTCTTCTAATAGCTCTTTCTATGAAGTGATTAGAGTAACTACATTACCTTATTTCTTTCTACTAAAGGCATTTGCCACCACATTAGCCTTTTCTAGATGGTATTGTATCTTTAGGTCCTCTTATCAATTCCAACCATCTTCTCTGTCCCATATTCAGCTCTTTCTATGTGAAGATATACTTCAAACTCCTATGATCAGTGAAGATCCTGCATTTCTCTCTATATAAATGATGTCTCTATAGCTTCAAGGCTAGTACCACAGCTGCTAACTCCAAGTCATGAGTTGGGTAATTCTTTTTATACGGCCTCAATTGGCAGGATGCATAAGCTATTACTTAACCACCTTGCATCAACATACATCCCAAACCTTGAATGGAAGCATCGCTATACACTATACATTTTTCTCCACTCTTGAGCAATGTTGAAACTAGCACTGACACAAGTTTATCTTTAAGCATTTGAAAGCTGGCTTTACATCTATCATCCCACTTAAATCTTACATTCTTATGTGTTAATCTAGTAAGTGGAGTTGCTATTTTGGAAAATCCCTTTACAAATCTCTTGTACTAGCCTACCAATCCTAGGAAGCTTCTTACCTCTATAATTGTCTTCGGTTTACACTAATCCATTACTGCTCTCACCTTTTCAGGGTTTATAGATATCCTATCTTTATTAACCACATGACCTAGGAAAACTGCTTGCTTCAACCAAAATTCACATTTATTGAACTTAGCATACAACTTTTCTTTTTATAACCTACCTAATACTAGCTTTAAGTGCTCTTTATGCTCTTTAGTACTTTTGGAGTATATTAGGATATCGTCTATGAAGATGATTACAAACGTATCTAGAAAATCCCTAAATACTCTATTTATTAAGTCCATGAATGCAGCTAGTACATTCGTTAGTCTAAAGGGCATCATTAAAAACTCGTAGTGCCTATATCTGGTCCTAAATGCTATCTTTTAAATGTCCTCTTCTTTAATCCTTAATTGATAGTATCTTGATCTCATATCTACTTTTGAGAACTCTTGAGCTCCTTGCAACTGGTCAAATAGGTCATCTATCCTAGGAAGAGGGTTTTTTTTTTTTTTTTATAGTGACCTCATTTAACTCTTTATAGTCTATATAGAGTCTCATGCTTCCGTCTTTCTTCTTTACAAACAAGACCGGTGCACTCCAAGGAGAGGCATTAGGTCTGATGAAACCCTTATCTTATAGATTCTGTAATTGTTTCCTTAATTTTTCCAATTCTACTAGTGCCATCTTGTAGACTAGTTTTAATATGGGTATCGTATCCTGTACCAAGTCAATGTTAAATTCTATCTCCCTAGTTGGGAGTAAACTAAGAAGGTCTTCAAGAAACACTTTTGAAAATTCCTTTACTATAGGCACTATTTCCATCTCAGCTTCTTCACCAGTTTCAATAAATACAGTTGCCAATGCATTTTTTCCCCACATCTCATAAGTAGGTAATCTAGTAGGTCTTTGCACATCTAACTTATATTCAAAGTACTCTTCCCCTGGTATATTAAACTGCATCACCATATTTTGACAGTCAATTATGGTATAATATCTTGACAACTAATTGACCCCTACAATAATGTCAAACTCTATCATCTCCAATATTAGAAGGTCTGTTGGCATCACTCTATCCTATATTTCTATTCTAATTCTTTTGCATATTCTATTTATTCTTCCAAAGAAGTACTAACAACCAGACAATCATTCATGTTTTCAATATCCAATGCGCATGTATATACAAAATTCTCAAATACACAGGATATAGATGCACCGGTATCAAACAATACATATACATTGTAGGAGTGTACTGGAAGCGTACCTGCAATGTTGTTTATGTTAGGGATGTTCTGGTGTTATTATTGGTGGATAGCAAACACCCTGATAGGAACTCTTTATCTATGACCCCTTACCTATGGTCCACCATTCTATCTCCTCACTAGAGGTTTGGCTACCCGTTGAGCTAGGCCTACTTGATTTCTTACTTTCTCTGAGGATAGTTAACTACTTTATGTCCCCTCTACTTACACACATGACAGAAAATTAGGGGAACTGACCTCACGATACAATGTCTACTAATAAATCCTGTCTTTCCATAGGAGAAGTATACCCCATCTGGCCATTTGCACTCTCTCAACTCACGAGGCTCATATCATCTAGTACATTTAACAAGTGAGCTTGTTGTAGGAAGTGTCAAAGGCACTTGTTTGATTTGTAAAGGAGGAGCTACAACACTCTTTGTTCTACCCTGCTACACATGGTGTCTTTTTTCCTTGTCTTGCCCTATCCCACTCGAGGCAGGACTTTTTCCCAAAGCTATTGCTGCTCTATGGCCCCTATGTTCCTTTATACTTTTTTTTTTTGCTTTACTTGAGATACT
Organism: Laguncularia racemosa; assembly: GCA_037954665.1. Classification (NCBI taxonomy): domain Eukaryota; kingdom Viridiplantae; phylum Streptophyta; class Magnoliopsida; order Myrtales; family Combretaceae; genus Laguncularia; species Laguncularia racemosa. Next base: position 2,172,134 of record JBBMOL010000066.1, read on the forward strand.
TAGCCTTATAAACCATTTTAGCATAGGTATTCAATTGAAAGGCCCCAGATGTAAGTTGTAGGTCCAAATCCAAGCCTCTTAGAAATCTCTTGGCTCAGTTACTATCGTTGTTACGTACAGTCTTAAGAAGGAATTGGATGAGGCAGTTTAATTTTGCCTCATATTCTTTCGTTGTTCAGTCCCCTTATCATAGTTGTAGTACTTGTTTTCCATCTTGTCTCTAGAGCTGTTAGGGAAGTACCTTTGATAAAACAACTCCGTTAATACAATCCAATTTATGCATTCCCCCATAAGTTTGGGAACCGAAGCCCACCATTTTGCATGAATGTAGCATAATTGACTTTCACGTCTTTTAGTACCTGAAAGATAGCAAAGGTCTTCTCCATTTCCTGTAACCATACTTCAGCTTTAATTGGGTCATCCACTCATGGGTTAAATTCTTTTGCTACTCTAATGAACCTGTCAAAGCTAATGGGTTCATTGACATTCCTGCACTATGGGACATTGGGGGCTTGTTGTTGTTGTGCCAACAACCTCACCAACTAATTCACAGTTTGCTACAGTTGGACTGTCTCTTCAGCCATCTAGCCTCTTCCCCCCTATAGTTGCTGATCCTAATTATTCCTTTCATCACGGTTGCCACATCTAGCACCCATTCTAGCTCCTGATTCAGTAACTCTTCTTGAAGGCATTCTATTTAAGACGAGATGACTAGATGCACTTAGGTTGGTATCAATTAATGTTAGAATCATGTCATGTAGGTACATACATATATACCTCTACACATAATGTATATTCATATATATAACTTAATAGTTGGAATAAATGAAAATAAAATAACAGTACAATAAAATAAATTACTAAATAAATAATGTCTCATATTTTCCTACTCTCTTCATGTCTCACCTTCTTACAAATCAAATACTTAATTTTTCTAAAGATCATATCTTACGCTCTACTGTTTGAAACTTATGTCTAATGATCAATACTTAATTTTCTAAGGATCAACAAGCCTAAGTTCTTCAGGATTATCTACCTATGCTCTATAGATAAAAACTTAAGTCATAAGGATCATCAACCTATCATCTATAGATCCAAACTTAAGTCCTTAAAGATCATAAGCCCATGCTTTGGTACTATATAAGCTATAATGCCCCGAAATCAAGGGTAACGTTACAACTCTCCATGTGCCCTTATCATACAAGAATGTGTTAAGGCTCTAATATACTCTAATACCTCTTCATCCCATAATTCATGTATAAGGACATTCAATCCATCCCACAAACTTCAAAACCAATTTCATAAATCCAAAATCAACATCTAATGCAACGGAAGTCTAAAAATACTAATTAAATATTCTCCAGAAACTTCTATTCATTACAATCAAATAATAAAATCCTCCTAAGTTCTACTCACCATAATAATAGTGATAATCGTCTTCTTCCTCCCTTTCTAGTTCATTCACTCCCAGATTTCCTTTTAGATTATCAACACCCTTAATACATGTATCTAAAAAAAATATTCCTCAAAGGGTAAGCTAATGCCCAGTATGTATAATATAATCACACACGCATAAATAAACATAAATAGGTATCACATGTATTATGCAATACTTAAACACGAGCAATTGTTTCATGATACAATTTAAGTCCATAAGCAACAACAGGGTGCTCATAATCCCCTTAACATACTTAACAATTGGAATATGAATTGGTGATGGGAACTGCCATTACGAGCCCTATACCCATGATCACTTACACACTTAAAACTTAAATCATCCTAGATCATTTCTAAGTACGACTCTACTAGGGACAATGTCACACAAGAATCATTGGGGTGCTCCCTAAAGATCTTCCACTATAGGTTCCTAGGTTGAGCCAAGCACAAACAACATACACTTAAACGCTTAATCAGTCTTATACTTAATCCATTTCAATGATATATTCTAACTTAAGCAAACACAAGAATTACACAAGTTACACATACCTTGAATTCTAGCTTTAAGCACGTTTGGTCTTGAACTTAAGCTAAGCTGAAATTTGTATAACATCAATATATCCTTCTTAGTACTAATCTAACAATAGTATAATTCCTTAATTCTCTTAATCTAATAGATTATCTAAGGTTTTATTGACTATATCGATTGCGTGAAAATTAGTTTAATTAAAAATTAAATAAGTATACAATTAGGTTAAGTTTCACTCAATAAGACCATGTTGGAGGTCGTGTAACTTAACATAGGATGGTCTACGGCCGAGACAAAGGTTGTGTACCTTTCTGTAAGATTTGGGTTTAACACGGTTATGTTAGGAGGCCGTGTATCTTTCAATGAAATCTAGGTTTGACACGATCATAACACGATTGTATTAAAAGGTCAAGTATCTCTCTGTCAGATTTAAGTTCAACACGAGAGTAACATGACCATGTTGGGAGGTCATGTGTCTTTCGGTACACCTGGGTTTAACACAGTTAAAACACGATTATGTTAGGAGGCCATGTATATTTCGGTACAGTTTTGCAAACTTAAATTTCTTTCTTACTAATTCATCCTAACTCTAAATCTATTGCTCTTACATTTAAATTAACTCTAAAACATGAAATTTCTAATTATTTTACATGAATTAGCATACTTACTTCTAAGTTTCCATGAATTGAATCCTTACATGGGTTGATTTTCTGTATTCATTATATCTCATCTTCGATTCGAATTCTAGATGAAATCAAGTTGTAGAAATCATTTTAACACCAATTCTACATTTGTGTCTATTGCTTTAATCATAGAATTCCTTACCTCTTGCACTAGATTTGAGACTTTGATGGATTCCTTTAGTTGCTTTAGTCTCCTCTAGAGAGTGTCTCTTCATTTTTCTTATTTTTCATTGTGTTGTTATTGTGAGAATGGCAAAAGAGAGAGAATTTAGGTCATTGAGAGTTTATATATCTTAACCAAAAAGACAAAATCGCTCCCCTATTCCTTATAAAATCCCATTCTCATCCTTAGCTTTTGTTACAATATATATTAAATAATTCTTAAAATTTTAGATATTACACAATATTAGTCATCCCACATAATTATAATTGTTAAAATTTATTAAAAATGAAAAATTACATAATATATATTTTTTATAAAGCAAAATTTAATAAAAATGTTGTAAATAACAAATTAGTTTTTTGGGTTCAAGTCTCATAATAACTATTTTACTTTTTCAAAAATGTATTTATTTTATGCTATTTAAATGGCATTCTTTTTTTATTTTTTATTTTACTTTTTCTATAATAATTAGTAATATTAAATTTCATTTATTAAAAATTATAATACCATAAACTTTATAATAATTATTATGATAGTTTATAACAAGTATAATACTAGAAATAATAAATACTTATTCACATTATAATTTATGTGGAAAATCTCAGTAAAAGAAGAAACCATGAGATTATAGGGTAAAATCTTTTACTATCGACAAATAGTGACTAGTTAAACTAGTGGATGATCATAATTTCACTAAATCGGTGGATATTGACAATAATCATAAAACAAGTTAACTCGTGAATTTGCAAAAAAAAAAAAAACATATTTAATGCAAACAATAAAAAATTATTGATAAAGATTGAAACCGATCACCTTATAATACTCCATGACATGAGTCTTATGTTAAAGTTTCATCACAATTGAGATTTAATAGACCATTTGAACATGGGTCTAAAGATTAGTCCTATGGGAGTTATTACTAAATTATATTTTGATGGGTTATTTAGATAGTAGATGTAGATTACTTTTAGGATAATTGCAATTTCATTTCCAAAACTAGGGATGGCAATTTCTATTGTAGACAAAGATGAATGGAGAGCAAGTAATCCAATTTTTACAACAGATTTGTCATTTACAATTATAAATCTCCTCATGACAACTACATTTAGGAGGGAAAAGAATATTTGAATAACAAGATTGTAACAAATTCTAGTATAAAAAGCAAGTAATAGAATTAGAAAAGGGTATGGAATTACATCCTTGTTATTTCCCAAATCTAGTGCTTTTAAGAATTCTTAGGCCCACTCGAAGCTACCTTGGTATCTCAACTATCATCGTCTTCACATAACTACATATATCATCCTTGCAAATCACTACAAACGTAGATAATTAAAGAAAACCCTAACACAATGCTACAACAAGAGAAAGAAACATGAGAGAGAGAGAGAAGAAAACATACCTATGAACAAAGGAGAAAAGACACATTCTGACTGCAATTGAGATTTAACCTTTATAACACATTGGGCTAGGCCTTATTTCCTTCATTGGGCTTTATCAATTTCACTGCCAAAATTTTACTTTTTGGTTTGGTATTGGTTTCAAAATTTTCAAAACAAAATATTTGGTACAACCTGGAAAGTTGAAGCACAAACTTGAAAGGAGCAAACACAAGTAATACCTTCTAAAAACCTTGAGTCAAGATCTCGTAGTGAGGAAATACTTGAAAATTTCTCTATTGTGGACAATTTATTAGTGTTATTGGTATCTCTTGTGAGGAAGAGATGGGACAAGCCAATGATTCTACATATATCATTTTGAAGGTACTTCAATATATCATTGGTTAGGTATCTTGGAATTTTGAATTGGTTGTGTAAGGATTATATGGCTACTACAAAATTGAATGAGCCATTCATAAGGATGAAAATCATTTTATAAATCTTCTTTAAATCATTTAATTATCAATCTAAGTTGGGCCTACCTCAATTTGAACCAAACTTTTAAATAAGACTTGATTTCACTAAATAAACTATTTAGCTTTATTTCTTAAAAGAAAAAAAAATACTTGGTGAATATTCAATGTTAAAGCTAATGTATATGACTAAGAATACCCTTTTATAAACTTAAGTTAATTGAATAATAGCGAAACTTTCTTATTGCATGTTATATCGATAATTGGCTTTAGGATTCAGCTAATCAACTTGGTTCATGATCGCGAGGATTTCTAAGTATGTTGTAGTCATTGCATTTTTATGTGTCTACTAGAAAGTCAACTAGACTTAATTCAAGCTCATCTAATTACGTGTGTATGCGTGAGTATGGTTGTTTAGTTGTTTTGGGTCAACAAATGACGCCATTTGACTAAGGTATGGTAGCAATCATAATATTGTTAGGATAATACAATAGTTAAGTACCTAGGCTACTATGGGTAGCTCGGTAGGTAATTAATAAGAAGGAATTGCTATCTTTAACATGAATGTTTGGATTCTAAATATTTGAAAAACATGTTTTTAAATTCTTATATGACCATTTAATCTTTCACTTGTTGTAATTATTTTTAATGTTTTCTAATTATTTTATTTATACATAGAATAGTAAAATATAATTTAAAGGACCTTTTAAAATATTTGAATATGAAGTACAATTTTAAAGATGGAGCCTAAATGCACATAAAGCCAAACATCACACTCATGTTACAAGTGCTTAAAATATGGTAAATAATTAAGTAAATAAATTACATATAGGATTATCTAAAAAATTGTAATTTTTTCTCTCTATATGACACTTATTAGTCAAGGAACAATGTTAGATAACTATCTAAAATAATTTCTCACTCATGTTTTAATATATTTAATTAACATATTATTGATAATATTATAGTGGAAAGCCCACTAAAGTGGGGCACTTTCTTTAACCCTTTAAAACTTTTAAGCCTACCAACAACTAATAACTATATTTAGTATTTAAATAGATTTCATATTCTGTAGGGTTTTTTGTTGTAATTTTATTAACAAAAATCATTGATATTATGAATGTTGATTGTGAATTTACATGCCAAATGATTCGTAAGGTGTTATATTATACTAAGGGGCCTAAATAGGTCTATCCATGAATCATAACTCTTTCATTACTATGGATGGTTTTTCCAAAGCTAAATACACCAACTTTGAAAGTGTCGTATAATAAAATCCTCATATTGCATGACTACTACAACGTGTACAACACATGTTAAAACCTACCATACATGGAGATTGGTTATAGGTATTGAATAACTGCTACTATACATACAAAATGTATCAAAACCCATTGAACATGGACATTAGTGGTGATATTCACACATCTCTATGGCCATTTCATTATTTGCTTAAATACACATGACAACAAACATTAAAAGCCATACTCCGAATCAAGATTGTTTCTTTTGTGGGTACATATTGTGCTTTTTGTTTAGATAATTGTAGACTTTAATAATTATTTTACTCGAAGAATCTTGATGTGTGATATCTTGATTGTGTAGCTATTCGCGAAAACAACATATATTTTGTAGAAGGCTATTTTAGTGAAGCCTAATTTAATATCATGCATCAGTTTAATTGACTCGTGATAGGGCTTAGGAAACCTAGCCCATTTAAGGATGTCTTAGGGAGATCTAATTTGGTAAGCTCATAACATGGATTGTTGGACCAATTTTCTTGCTCTTGGCTTTATTCAGTTGTCTTGCACATAAAAAATAGGCTAAAAAGAGGTCCTTTGAGTTTATTTGGACTTCACATAGCCTTAATAAGCCTTAAGATTATTTTAAAAGAGAAGTAGGCTTATTTTATATAAATATTGGGCTAAGCCTCATAAAGGTTAAAAGGAGTTAGGTCTAACTAAGCCCATCATGTAAGTTAAACCCTATGGATTTTATAGAGAAAAGAAGAGCGATCCAATGACAATCATCAACAGTTCATTTAGTCCGTCTATCTTAGTTTCATCCAATGGTCGAGATTAAGGGCCAAATCCTATATGTAAGAGCCTCCTTCTCCTCATTTGGAACATTCAAAGCATTAGGAAGCTTCACACCAACACCGTTACTATGTTAGAATTGCTCCACAAAAGATAAAACGCTAGAAATTCAATAAGAACAAGTTAAAAACACATCAAGAACTATATATTCAATCCACCATCACACATGCGCTATGAGAATCTAAGCTTGGTTGTTTCTCCCATCACACTTCTCTATAAGATCATTCCTTTACGTGTTATCAAATTAAGACTTTTCCAAGATCAATCTTCACGCACATTGCACGTGATCGATCATCAACAACAACCCCCAATGCAACTTTTTAGAAGAATCAACTTGGAATGATTGTGGTTTGACTACACAATAGCTTTTAAACTTCCATCATGGAAAGGATAATGGAATTGGACTATTTATCACGAAACACCACATTAAGAATAGCTATTTTCACTTTTCAAGATCAATTTCATTCTACATATTTTCATCTCTTAATTGAGTACTCAAGAAAGGCTTTTTTTCCCTCCTTACCCCCTCTCTTTAGTCTAGAAACAGATCTTGTAAAAGTTAATTTCTATTAGTTTTCCTAAATTTAGAAATTGATTATTAAGATTGTTTAAATTTTTGAAATACCTTATAACATCATTATGACATTATTTTCTTACTTGTAATCTTAACTATTAATTACACATGGCAATATCTTAAGGGGGATAAACTCATGAACTTTATAGAAAATATCTATCTTTTTCCTAAATTGATGAGCTTTGTCCTATTGGACCAAAAAATAACGAGAATTTTTCTAAAGGGAAATTTGGTTTAAAGGTTTTGTGTTTAGTCATACTAGTGGATGAAGAAAAACCTTGTATTTGATTCATAACTTATTTTAATTCTTATAAGTAGTTGCATGTTCCTTTTTTGTGAGATTACAATTATTAGCCCACTTTTACAAATGTTTGGAATGAGGGGATGAATTGGGGTGGAAAGAAAGCAAAAGGAAAGAATTAAAAAGGAATGGAAATAAAAGAAAAGAATTAATCTATTTTCTTCTTTAGATAAAGTAAAGTGAAATGAAATAATATGGAGGGAGTTCTTTTTAAAATAATATTTAAAAATACTTTTGACTATATAATTATTATATTGTTCCAAAAAAGTAAACAAAAATTTAAAATGAAAGGGAATTTTATTGGATTTCTCTCATAATCACTCCAACTTGGATGGGGATAGGCTTTGCAATATCACTTATCTAAATCATGAAGAGTGTTCTTTCATGCAATTTGAATGAATAAGAAGTTATGGAAACATTAACAGGTTTAAGTTGTCTAAAAAAATTACCTTAGAATTTTAACATTATGAGAATGTAATTGAAAATTTTAGAAATCTCATGGGGTATGTGAAAGTTGTAGGTTTTTCAAAGTGCAAATTGCATGGTAGTTTTAGGGTATTATAGGGCAGGTTTTGATTCTAGAATTTATGAACCTATACTAATAGGGTAAGGTACAAATAATGATAAGAATCAAAATTATAACAGTTTTATGATGCAATCACGAACTAGGAGATTAAATAACTTAGTTTAAGGGTTACCTAAAGTTTCTTTGCTAATATAATGAAAAGTGTCAAAGGCCAATTTTGTGTTTCATCATGTGAATTTAGGAGAAAGATTGCTAGTGTTAGAACCAGCCTCGACTTTTTAAGTATATGGTTTTGATTCTGTTGTCAAAAATTTTTTATTGAACGTTAGAGGTTTTGAGTTTGAATTTAGCTCTGTCAAAACTCAACTTTTCGATTCCACGACAAAGGTATGCTTCTCGAAATATGTTAGATACTAGTCCTGATATAACTGGCTATGCATTTAGTTTCCATAATCGTTCTTGTACTTTCATGTACTTTTCCATATTTGATCTTTTATTTCATGTGATTCTTACTTTATCATTTATCCATATATAGATTAAGATTTACTTATAAATATTCTCATGTAACTTTATAGGAGGAATGGCTAACATTTTAAATGAAATTTCTCTTGATAAATTCATTGCTTTTATCTCTCTACTCTTACTAATCTTCTTAACTGTGGCAAACAAACTAATTAGTCTTTTTGTGAGTCATATCAAATAGATTAGGCATAGTTCAATCACTTGTAGTGAGTCATATCCAAGAGAGAGTCGCCCATATCCTTATTTCCCCTACATTGTTTGAAAAACCTTTACAAATTTTGTTTGTTTGTGACAATCTAGTAGTTATATCCCAAGACATGGAATTAGATTACTCTATTGGTAGAGCTAACCTAGTGATCTTCCTTTTAAGCACATCATCCTTTTGGTACCTAAGTGAAAATTTAGAGAAAGGGAGTGCGCATTGATTACGTGTGTGTGAAGGAGTTGTGTATCATTAGCTATGTAGGTTGTTAAGGTATTGAGAAGGAATCTTTGTCTAGTGAGATATGTCAGCTAATGATGCTTGTAGATAAGTTGGTGATCATGACAATGGTGTTGGGGAGAGGTGTAGACCATTAAACAAGGTGAAGTACACCAATTTAGAGAAATAGATGCAAGATCTCACCATTTTAGTAAATAATTTGGCTAATGTAAAGTAGTGGGTGCTGGAGAATGGAAGAATAAATTTGCCTTGGGATGATAGACAAAGAGGTGGAGACAAATGTTATGGAGATCATGTGAATCAAAGCGATTGTGATGAGATTATATAAGGAGAAATGAGGCTAAAGAGGGTCATTCAAGGGGATTAGACGCAATGAAGTTGAAGATTTAGCCTTTCGCTGGAGGAGGGAATGTAGATAATTATCTAGATTGGGAATACATGGTAGAGAAACTATTTGAATGTTATAATTATGATGACGCTATGAAAATTCAATTGGTTACCTTAGAATTCAAAGGATACATAGCCTTGTGGTGAAAGAATGTGGTGGCTAATAAAAGGAGAACAATAGAATGAGATATTGTTATGAGACATGAAGCACATATGCATAGGTACTTTATCCCTAATTACCATCATCAAGGGTCTTACATATAAGTTGTATACACTATGACAAGGTGATATGAGCATTGATGATTATGCAATGGAATTTGAGATGTTAATGATCAAAGGTGGCGTATTAGTACCCAAGGAGTGAACTATTGCACATTTTGTGCCAAGACTCAAGTATGAGATTGTTAATGTAGTGGAATTGCATATATTTGAGACTTTAGATGAAACAATTCAATTAGATGTTAAAGTAGAGTATTAAAGGCGTAATAGTTTTTACAAGGTTTTAACTACTAGGCAGTTAGCACCATTTAAATCTAGTATTGCAAAATGAAGGAAGTTAGAATGAGGAATAGTGGTAAAGGTTGGAGATAGATTAGAACTCAATAATGTTAGAAGGACCAAACGAAAGAGTGACCATAAGGGTAAAGCTTATATTGCTTCTGAGTAGAGAGGAGCATAAGCATAAGGCATTGGAAGTAGTTTTAGAAGGAAGATGAGCTATATTAAGTGTTTCGAGTGCTTAAACTTTAGGTGCATTACCTCACAGTGTCCCAACAAACGAACTATGATGCTTAGCAGGCGTACACTTAAGCTAGACATTTATATTGAAGAGAAGAAAGCTAAAGAAAGTCCTACTGATTTGGAAATGACTTTATAAGCTTCTTATGTAGATGGTGGTGCAAATGTGTATCTAAAAAGGGTGTCAATATTTCAACTTTATCCCTCGAGGATCTTTAAGCATTATACCTTCTATGGAAAATGATCAATGGGAGAATCTTTTCCATATTGATTGTGTAGTGAAGGATCAACTATATGCCTTGATTATCGATTGAGGCAGTTGTACCAATGTGGTGGCTTCTTCTTTAGCAAAAGGACTAAAGCTTTCAACTATTAACCATCTCAAATCCTACACATTACATTGATTGAATGAATGAGGAGCATTGTATGTGACTTGGCATGCTTAAGTCCCTTTTATTATTAGGATCTTTATCAATATAAGATACAATGTTATGTGATACCTATGTGTGCTTTTTATATTCTATTGCGAAGACCTTAGTTGTTTGATCGATGGGTCCTTCATAATGGTCACCGTAATAGATATGTAGTCTAGAAGGACAAGTAAAAGGTAGTTTTGCATCTTATGACTCTAAAGCAAGTGTAAGAATTTCAATCTTAGCTAACCAAAAGCTAGAAAAATCATTATTTATGGTTGAAAGTGAGTTGACTAAAATGGTTATAGTTCTAGAAACTTTATTCATGCTACAAATTAGGTGTACCATGGGAATGGTTGATCGAAATCTTGTTCTAGAGGTGATTTAGGGGTTGTTAAAATAATTTTCTAATATATTTCCTAAGAAATTACCTAAGTGATTACCTCTTTTGAGAGGTATTGAATATAATATTGATTTGATGCCTAGAGCTTTCAATTTGCCTAATTGTCCTACTTATATGATGAATATAGAAAAAGCTAAGGAGTAAAAGCGATAGCTAGATGAACTAATTGATAGAGGTTATGTTAGAGAGAGCATGCATTTATGTGCGATACCGACACTCTTAGTTCTAAAGAAGGATGGTTCGTGGAGAATTTGTATAGATAACAAGTCTATAAATAAAGATTATTGTTAAGTATAGATACCATATTCCATGTTTCATGATATGTTTAATGAAATGCATAGATTTGAAGAGTGGCTACCGTTAGATCATGAGGCTAACGGATGAATGGAAGACAACCTTTAAGATAAAGCATGGTCTCTATGGGTGCATGGTCATGCCATTTGGCTTGACAAATGCACCTAGTATATTTATGAAACTTATGAACCATGTTCTTAAGGATTTTATTGGTAATTTTTTTATAGTATATTTTGATGGCATTCTTGTTTACAGTAGAGACTTAGAATACCATCAAAAGCATTTGGGGTCAGTATTTATAGTTTTAAGGACCAAGCAATTGTATGACAATCTTAAGATATGCACATTCTACTAATTAGAAGTAGTGTTCCTAGGATTTGTTGTCTTTAAAGGAGGAGTGAAAGCCAATCTAGAAAAGTTCAAGGCAATTATAGAGTAGCCAGTTTTGCAATATGTAACAAAAATTTGAAGTTTTCATAAATTAGCATCTTTCCACAAGTGGTTCATGAAGAATTTTAGTACCATTGTAGCTCATTTGATTGAGCTTATAAAGAAGAATGTGGAGTTTTCATGGATTAAGAAAACTCATAAGAGCTTTAAAGATTAAGAATAAACTTATCACCACACCTGTATTGGTTCTACTAGATTTAAACATGACCTTTAAACTTTGGTGTGATGCATCAAGTGTTGGAGTAGGAGCTCTTTTGATGCAAGAAAGGCAACCGATAGCTTACTCTCTTTTTTTTTAAAGTGGAGCAGCATTAAATTATTCGATATATAATAAGAAGTTATATTTTTTAATTTGAGCTCCAACTGTATAGTAGCATTATTTGCTTCCAAAGAAATTCATTATCTACATTGACCATAAATTACTAACGTACTAGAAAGGATAACAAAAAGTTATCTAGGAGGCATGTGAAGTGGGTAGAATTTCTTAAGAGCTTTACTTATGTAATTAAGTACAAGTAGGGCAGCGTAAATGTAGTTGCCAATGTGTTCTCAGAAAGATACATCTTATTTGCAACTTTGCAAACTAACTTACTTGGAATTAGGATGACTATTTTGTTCATGTTGTGGCAAATTGTAATTTTGGAGTAATAGTGGAAGCTTATAATTTGAGTGAAAGTTACCTTTTTAGAAAGGAAAAGTTATGCATACCTTCTAGTTTTGTAAGGGATCTACTTGTGAAAGAAGACTATTTTAGAGGATTATTCGAGCACTTTAGAGATAAAAGGACGTTTGAGTTATTGAAAGAACATTTCTTTTAACTAAGGATGATGCGAGGTATGCATAAGGTAATAGAAATATGTGTTACGTGTAAGAGGCCAAAAGCAAAAGAGAAACATTTAAAGTTTACATGCCACTTCCTATACCATCATAACCTTGGGGTAGATATCAATATGGACTTGTTTTGGGCTTGCTTGGAATAGTTAAAGGCAAATATTTTGTTATAGTTGTTATGGATAGGTTCAATAAGATGGCATACTTCATTCCTTGCCATAAGATGGGTGATGCAATGTTCATTGCTAATGTCTTTGTGTAGAAGATTGTTAGACTCCATAATGCTTCCTATGACATTGTTTTTGATAAGGATGTTAGGTTTTTTAGCTTCTTTTGGAAGATATTATGGAAGAGGCTAAGGACTGTGCTTATGTTCAACATGTCTTGTCACTTACAGAATAATAGGCAAATAGAAATTATCAACTAGACTCTAGGTGCTTTGCTTAGAGCCGTTGTGTGTAAGAGTTTTACTAATTGGGACTTGTGTTTACTAATTAATCAATTTACTTATTGGATTTACACATAGTTACACGGGTAAATCTCCATTTGAAGTTATGTATGGATACAATCTTGCTATACCTTTAAATTTACTATCTATACTAGCTACAAATCATAAGAGTTTTAGTAGGGTTGTTAAGGTAAAAGAGATTTAGAAGATTCATTATAAGGCTTTTTATTAACTAAAAAAGACCATTGCTAAGCAGCAACGATATGACAACAAAGGCAAGAAGAGTAAGAGTTTTCAAGAAGGCAACTTAATATGGATTTACTTGAGGATAGAAAGATTCCTATAAAGGAAATTTTAGAAGCTTGCTCCTAGAGCAATTGGTCCATTTAGAATCATATTGAAAATCGATAATAATGCTTATTAGCTAAAACTGTTGGAAAATTATGGCGTTTTGTGACTTTTAATTTGTTAGATTTACCACTTTATGTTCTTGAAGAAGAGGAAGAAAGAGCAGTAAGAGGACCTAATAGATTTAAGGAAAAATCTTCAAAACTCCGAGCAATGATGGGAATTGGAAACAAGATTATAGTAGTTACTTGATGATTCTTTGCGATGAGAAGAACAAGTGCTTGAAGATAATTTTTTAGTTCATCATGTGAATTTAGGAAGGAGTTTGTTAGGGCCTTGACTTCTAAAGAGTGTGCTTTTGATTTGCTAATGATCTAACTTCAAAAGTGAGTCTATAAGATTTTTATGATTTAATGTTGGAGATTCTGATACTGAACTTAGCTCTATTAGAGCTCAATATTTCAATTATGTGGTGAAGATATGTTTCCTAAAATATGCAGGATACCGGTTCAATATATCTAGCTACACATATTTAGTTTTCGTGGTTGTTCTTATATTTTCATAGACTTTTCCTGTCTTTCATATTTGTTCCTTTATATTTTTTTATGACTCTATTTTAGCATTTATCCATATTTAGATTAAGGTTTCTTATAAATATTCTCATGTAACCTTATGGGATGAATAATTGATGTTTTGACTAAATTTCTTTTGATTGAGTTCATCTCTTTCATCTATCTGTTCTTATTAGTATTCTTGATTGCAGTGAGCAAACCATTTAGTTTATTTATAAATCATATTAAATAAATTAGGCATAGTTCAATCTCTTGTAGCAAGTCATATCCAAGACACCTTTGTCCGTATCCTTGTTTATGTCGTGTAGTTAAAAATTCACTAAAATATTTGTTTATTTGTGATCATTTAATGGTTATTTTCCTAGATGCATAATTACGTTACTTTGTTAATTGACCCGACTTAGTGATCTCTTCCTCTTAAGCACACTAGGTTGAATTTTAAGCTTTATCTACCATATACCTACTTGTCTTTACTTTATTAGATTGCTTGCTTTTGCTTGGTTAATAATAAGAAAAAAGATAAGAGGAAAGTTATGAATTGTTTAAGTTGATGTCTATTACCTATAAAATCAAAGTTATTTATTAAAGTTTTTCACTTTCCACATTTCAAACTTGTGATATTTGTATATACCCATTTGTCTTTACTTTATTAGATTGCTTGCTTTTGCTTGGCTAACAATAAGAAAAAGGATAAGAGCAAAGTTATGAATTGTTTAAGTTGATGTCTATTACCTATAAAATCAAAGTTATTTATCGAAGTCTTTCACTTTCCACATTTCAAACTTGTGATATTTGTTTTATATAAATGTTTTATTTGATATCTTAAGTTTTAAGTATTCACTAACTTTCATTGTTTATAGTTTTGAAGCCAACTTCAGTTCTTCTTTTCTTTTTTTCTTCTTCTTTTTTTTTTCATTTATCATCCTTTTTGTTTTTCTTTATCCTATCCATTGTAAGTTTTTAAATTGAAGTATTTATTTCCAATTAAATTTAAAATTTACTTTTTGTTGAATAGATGAAAAGAGTTGTAAAGCGTAATGAATAAGTAGTAATAAGTTAAACACTTAAAAAAAAAAACTAATTTAAGTACTACTTTTTTTTTTGAAACATTGAAATGATGTGCTTCTTAAACTTTTATTTTTCCTCTTCAATGTGCTTTATTCATTGAAGATGTTATTTGACTTTTAGAGGTTTCATGAATTTGATTTGAAGTACAAAACTAAAATTTATTAGTTATATAACTCTTATCATAATATGTTATTAATGTAAATTAGTTTTATAAATTTTCAAATAGTACATTCACTTGTAAAACCATGTAGTTAAATATAGATGTAATTAGCAATATTTTCAATATATTTTAACAAAGACATATAAATATTTTAGTGCAATTCTATTGTTCCTCTCATTTGGAATATCCAATTATCCCTTTTCTCCAACTCAGGTAAAGAAAACCATCACATTATATATCCTCAATCTTCAATAAATGCTAAATGTTAATACAAACTCGGAACCTATTTTTGTCTCTCTTTTTTGTTTTTCCTTTTTGACATTTTGTATTTTTCTTGGTTTAAATTTTACACACAAGTATTATTAATGCATATCTACTAGATCATATCATGTATATAAGAACAAATCACTCGAAAAAATACACTACTACGTCCAGAAGTAATTATAAAGAAACTACTCCCGTTTTCCCGCCGGCGTCCGGTCCGGAGCTATAAAACCGCAACAGCACTAGAGGTGCACTTTACGGCACGACCTAGTAAAAGGGAGCAATAGTTCAAGTTCGAAATCAACCTTCCAAATCCAGATCGCGATTTGGATTCTCCTTCAAACTCTCTCTCTCTCTCTCTCTTCTTCATTTCGAAGCTCTCCCAGGTACTCTCTCTATCTCTCTCTCACTATATATAGCTTACGAACTTTCCTCTACCATCTGAAACTCCATCGGAACTTCTGTTTGTGCGATTTTGTACCAATGTAGTAACTCCGCTCTCTTCTAGTTCTTCGTATAGCTTTAATTTCACTACCGTTACTGTTAGATTCAATTGGATCGTGAATGCGACACAGTTGTGATTCTAGGTTTTTGACTTTCGGCCTTGTTTGAAGCAATGAGAAGATAAGTTACGATGCGTTTGTCAGCTAGTAATGTCAAGTATCATTTTTAATAGAGCGGAGTAATAACAGTTGACGATGTAGAAAGCATCAGCAGCTGTTCAGGATAAGTTGGACTTCATATTGGTAGAGACTCGAAAAATAAGGATAGAGCTAAAGTCAGTATCCGAAGTTGTGTTGGTTAAAGTTTCCATCATGTCAGTTAAGGTTTTCCTCGCCCATGCCCTGCTAATCACATGCTGCCTTCAATGAGGGATACTTAAGAAAGATCCAATTTTTGGCCTTTTTGTTAATGGATGGCAGCATGCGATTGGAAAGGATACACACAAAAATAGAATAACTTTGTCCAGTTTGGCTGTTTTGGTGACTGCTAATTTTTCTGGCATAAAGCACCCAACTGCAAATCGCAGCTAAGGTGTTAAAATTGTGTTGAACAATCGAAGAAGACAACCTCATTGTCAAGTAGCTTCCTTTGTAATTTACACATATAAATGTGGTTCAAGGACTCAGCCGATGGAAGTTGACCACTAAATGCAGAGGTTGAACGAACTGCAGTCTTTCAATAAATCAGCCATCCATAGCTTTATTGGATAGAACATAAAGCTCTAAACAGGATGGATAGAAAAGAGGAAGAATACATATAACAGAAATATAACAAACAATTAAAAGGCACTTCAATTTATCCAAAAAAAATTAAAAGGCACTCCAAAGGCTTAAAAGAGATTGGAAGCTCCATGACATTTCTTGATCTGAAGATTCAAAGTCTCTATTCCTTGTAGATGCACAATAGAATATAACCCAGAATGATATTATATATATGATCAAGATGTTTCCAGCTCGAGAATAACTAGATTAAGGAGCAGGGCATGGCCTGTTGGAAATTCACAAATTTGTGTACATATGCCACTTGATAGGTTATCGTCTACTTTATCAAAATGTATATTTCTTGGGAGAATTTAGTTTCTAGTACGAATTGCATTCAATGTGTGTTTGAATGTATAAATGCTTCCGTTATGTATTTGTGACCTAGTTTGAGTTCATCTGTGGTTTGTTAAATGTTGCATATTTTTCATTATTGTGAAATGTTCATCTGATTTCATGTTATTAATGTACTTCATTGGAGCAGTGGTTTCTGAAGCTATGGTGATTTTAAAGCTTATATGAGAGATGGATGTGGTAATTTGTGATACTAATATGCTTTTGATGCATGATTAGGAGATTTTTTGATGTTTTTGTACTGCCATTGTGACATGGCTGTTACCTTTCTTATAATTTGATAATATCAATCTTTTTAGATTTATTATAGGAGTTTGTTTTTTAGAACAATTATAGTGCATCAAGCTCATTTGTCCAATGGAAAATGTGGGGGTGCTTGTCACTTGAGATTTCAGTAGGTAGTAGAATGTGGTGAATTCGGAAAAGGTACTTTTTTCCTTTATTAATTTTGAATACCTTTACAATGGATTGCTATTGTGGATTATGTACTTGCCAGACTTAATTTTTATGCTTTTGCTTATGTTAAAATTGCCTCCGACTTCAGTTTGTCAATAATCATACCACATTGGACTAGTTTAGTGGCAAAAAGTTTTGAGGGTCTACTACTTGAAAGCCTTTTTAGAATGAAAATGGGGTGAATTGTGACAGGAAATTTCATCTCATAAAGACGAGCTACTTTGAATGAGATTGGTTTTGATTGATTGCTAGTTTTAATAAATAGATATTATTTGATAAATTGTAGCTTTGGATGTCTTATGTACAAAGTAGGTAGTTGCTGTGTTTGTAAATCTAAGCCATGTATCTCATGAGTAAATATACAAGATATAGTCTATATTTAGTGTAGATATTTTAGGAAAGTCTAGTAGTATAATATCTTCCTAGAATATTTTATATTTGGCATATCTTTATGTATCTATATATTCCTTATTTAAGAGGAAGATTTTCTCTTTAAAGGGACGTACAATGTAACATTACAATTAGTGGAAAATTATTATTTTCTTCCTCAAAATCTTTGATTTCTATTTGGTATTAGAGTAGCCTCTTTGATCCAAAAAATTTGAAGAAAAATTTCAGTGCAATTCCTAGCCATTGACAATCGAAAATGGCTAAGATAAATGAGATAGATCCAATTCCTATTACACCATTGAATTTGGAAAATTCATCCATGCCGATCACCATTCACAAGTTGAACGGTGTTAATTTTTTATAGTGGTCACGATCAATGACCTTGTATCACCATGGAAGAGGATGCATAGGGTACTTGACCGGGGAGATCAAGGCACCAGAAGTTGGAAGTCACGAGTATCACAAGTGGGACTCCGAGAACTTGATGATAATTGCATGGCTAATTAATTCCATGGAGATTGAGATTGGGCGCACATATCTTTTCCTATTGATGGCTAAGGAGGTGTGGGATGCCTTAAAGGAAACTTTCACTGACTTAGAAAAATCTGCCCAAGTATTTGAACTCAAATCGAAGCTTAGGGATAAAAAACAATTAAACCTGACTGTGACCCAATGTTAGCATTCTATACAATCTCTAGCAAGAGATTGATCTATTCTATGATGCTGAGTGGAAGTGCACAGAAGGCGCACTTCTATACAAGAAGATGGTGAATAAGGAAAGGTTATTCGATTTTTTGTATGGGCTGAACAAGGACCTAGATGAAGTGCGTGGACGAATATTAGGAAAATCCTCTCTACCGTCCATTCGAGAAGCATTTGCTGAAGTCCAGTGGGAAGAAAGTCGCAAGCGTGTCATGCTTGGCTCAGTCCAGGTCCCGATACTGATCATGTTGCTCTAGTAACACGGTGGGATAACAATGTTGATGAGAATCGATCTAATCGACAGGAAAGAGTTTGGTGTGAGCATTGCCATAAAAAGGGACATACTAAGGATATATGCGGGAAATTAAAGGGGAAACCAGTTAATTGGAAGCTAAGGAATGCGCTGGGAACACGTGGATACACTGTTGGAAAGGTTGATTTGAATCTGTTCACTCTTGAGCAAATAGAGCAGCTTTAATGTCTTCTAAGTCATGTTGAGAACTTTGAAAAACCACATGTAACATCTGCATTTCATGCAATCAGTTCAGGTAATTTGCCTACTGCTCTTACCGTTGATGCTTCTTCATGGATTGTTGACTCCGGAGTATTAGATCACATGATTGGACAATCTCAACAATTTACTACATATAGACCATGTCCAAGTAATTTTAAAATAAAAATAACTAATGGTTCCATGTCTACAGTTGCTGGGGAATGTTCTATTCGTATTTCAGCCCACCTTACTTTACATAATGTTCTCCATGTTCCTAACCTCTTGTGCAACCTTCTCTCTATAGGCAAACTTACTCATGATCAGAAGTGTATTGCAAAATTCTTACCATCTGGTTGTGAATTCCAGGAACTGCTCTCAGGGAGGATGATTGGGAGTGCGAAGGAATGTAGTGGGCTGTACTACCTTGATGTTGAACCGCCCATCCGAGCTCAAGACAGGACCCTTTCTGCTTTTGGTTGTAATGCCACCTCAAGTTGTGATGAAATTATGAGATGGCACTATAGATTAGGTCACCCGAGTTTTCCCAACTTAAAGCATCTATTTTCTTCGTTGTTTCAAAATAAAATCTTGTCAATTTGCAAAGTATACTTAAGCTATTTTTTGATCTCGCCCTTATAAAGAATCCCAACCTTTCTTGTTGATTTATAGTGATATCCGGGGACCGTCAAGAGTTCAAAATATATCACATACTAGATGGCTTATCACCTTTATCGATGATTACACCAGAGTATGTTGGATGTATTTTCTTAAAGAAAAATCTGATGTTGCAAATATTTTCAAAAACTTCTATGCCATGATAAAAACCTAGTTTAATATCAATCTCAAAATTGTTCACACTAACAATGGTACGTAATACTTTAATACTATTCTAGGTGACTATTTAAAAGCTCATGAGATTATTCATAAGAGCTCATGTTCAGGAATACCTCAACAAAATGGAATTGTTGAAAGAAAAAACAGGCACTTGTTAGAAGTAGCTCTTACCACCTATGTTCCAAAGCAATTTGGGGCGAAGCTATATTAATTGCAGCTTATCTGATAAATCGAATGCCATCCCATGTCCTACAACATCAAATTCCCTTATCTCTTCTTTTGAAAACTTATCGTCAAACTCACTTACTCTCCAATCTTCTTTTAAAGACATTTGGGTGTGTCTCTTTTGTTCACATTGCAAGCACAACTCGAAATAAGCTTGAACTGGGAGCTCATAAGTGTGTTTTCCTAGGATATTCATCTACACAAAAAGGATATAAATGTTACAATCCTCAAACCAGGCATATGTATGTGTCTATAGATGTGACCTTTCATGAGTCTCAATCTTTTTATTCAAATAATTCAAGTTCAAGAAACACAACGTTAAAAACTGGTTTTTAGGAAACTTTTTTGCCCACTCTCATCCCAGAAAATTCACTTGTAGTGCCACTCATAACCATGGAGTTAGACAAAGATAAAGAGCAATTAGACACACAACTAGAACAAAGGACATGCACAGAACAACCATCCTTACAACCAGAACAAAAGACATGTGGAGACAATGAGGTAAGGGTCTATACACAACATTGAAGCAATAAGGTATAGCCTTCTATGGAACCTCCTTTCCAAGAATCTAAACCAAGGGTAGGCAATCAGGTAAGTGAGCCATTGACTACTTTGGAATGTGTTGATATTTCTTGCGATCAAGATAGCAATGTAATGTCAGAACAAGATCTCCCAATTGCAAAAAGAAAGGGAATAAGAAGCTGTACATTACATCCAATCTCCAAATTCCTAAGCTTTGGTAAATTAACTCCAAAGTATAGAGCTTTTGCAGCTAAACTTGATGAGATAGCTATACGTGAGACATTGAGGAGGCACTTAGATAGTCAAAATGGAAAGTGGCAGTAGAAGAAGAGATGATGGCATTGGAAAAAAATAAAACCTGGGAAATAGTCACTCATCCGAAGAATAAGCACATTGTGGGATGATATGGGTCTTTAACCTGAAATAAAAGGCTGATGGAACAGTAGAGAGGTACAAAGCATGATTGGCTGCAAAGGGGTTTACTCAAACATCTGGAGTAGACCATGTGGAGACATTTGTGCCGGTGGCTAAACTCAATACAGTCAGAGTTGTATTATCACTTGTTGCCAATCTTGATTGGCCTTTACAACAGCTGGACATCAATAATTCATTTTTGAATGGAAATTAGGAAGAAGAGGTGTTTATGAGAATTCCACCAGGTTTCAAAGATAGATATGGAAGAGGAAATGTGTGTTACTTGAAGAAGTCACTATATGGGCTAAAACAATATCCATGGGTTTGGTTTGAACGCTTTAACCAAGTAGTTAAAAGGCGTGGCTATATGCAAGGATAGGCTGATCATACGTTGTTCTTTAAACACTTAGACAATGGTAAAGTAACCATTTTAATTGTCTATGTTGATGACATAATCCTAACCGGTAATGATCTTGAAGAACTAGAGGAACTTAAGAAGTTCTTAGCTCAAGAATTTGAAGTAAAAGATCTTGGTCAGCTATGTTATTTTCTAGGAATGGAAGTTGCAAGAAGTAAAGAAGGAATCTCTGTGTCACAAAGGAAGTATGTAATAGATTTGTTGAAAGAAACAGGAATGCTAGGTTGTAAACTAGCAGCAACACCAGTTGAATCAAAGGGTAAAAGTAAGAACAAAGACGAAGAAGAGCTGGCAGACAAAGGAAGGTATCAACGACTTGTTGGAAAGTTAATATACTTGTCTCATACTCGTCCGGATATTGCTTTTGTAGTTAGTTTGGTAAGTCAATATATGCATCATCATCTTAAGGAGAACTTAGAGGCAGCATATAGGATTCTTCGACATCTGAAAGGAACACTTGAAAATGGATTGTTTTTCAAGAAAAATAAAGGAAGAAATGTAGAAGCATTTACTGATGTTGATTGGGCAGGATCAATTGAAGATAGTAGATCTACGACTGGATATTGTACTAAAGTGTGGGGTAATTTAGTGACGTGAAGAAGCAAGAAGCAACCCATGGTAGCCCGTAGTAGTGTTGAGGCTAAGTTTACAGCCATAGCTCAAGGTGTGTGTGAATTGATTTGGATCAAGTGGTTGTTAGAGGAGCTACAACTTAATAAGACTAGTACAATGAAGTTATATAGTGTCAATAAATTAGCCATAAGTATTGCACATAATCCAGTTCATCAGGATAGAACCAAGCATGTAGAGGTGGATAGACACTTTATCAAGGAGAAGAGTGATGATGGGATTATTTGCATTGTTTATGTACTAAGTAAACAGCAAGGAGTAGATCTAATGACAAAAGGCTTTGTTAAAGATCACTTTGAAGAACTTGTAGGCAAGCTGGGCATGTGGAACTTGTATGCACCAGCTTGAGGGGGGTTGTTGTAAATCTAAGCTGTGTATTTCATGAGTAAATATACAAGATATGGTCTATATTTAGTGTAGATATTTTAGGAAAGTTTAGTAGTATAATATTTTCCTAGAATATTTTATATTTGGCATATCTTTATTTATCTATACGTTCCTTATTTAAGAGGAAAATTTTCTCTTTAAAAGGATGTACAATGTAACATTACAATTAGTGGAAAATTATTATTTTCTTCCTCAAAATCTCTGATTTCTACATGCTGCAATGGTGTGATTGAATGATTGGTGCTGTCTAATGCATTGATGATTTTTATATTTATAGCATATATGCAATGATGGTGTTTTCTTTTTGCAAAACCTGGTACCCCTTTCGTGAATATTAACTGTTTCATGAAGTTCTTTTCTTTTTTCTTGTTTGCTGTCCCATAAAGAAGGGATGCTTTTCTGTTGTCGATTATGGTTTGAAGGCTATCTATCTGTTTTTCTTTGAAGGGTAGCACTTGATATCTTGGTTGACACAGAAGGATATGCAAAGATATGCAAGCACTAAGAGATAGATGCAAAGCAGCAACTCTTGTTATTTTGACCGTATTGGTTGGCCTTGTTGGTCTATATAGTTTGATAAAACCTGTATCGAATGGCTGTATCATGACTTACATGTATCCAACATATATACCCATGTCAGCACAAGATAATTTGTCCTCTGGAAAATATGGGCTGTACTTGTATCATGAAGGATGGAAGAAAATTGATTTTGTGGAGCATCTCAAGAAGCTGAGCGGTGTTCCAGTTCTTTTCATTCCTGGAAATGGGGGTAGCTATAAACAGGTAAGGTATCCCTCAATGTTTTCAGGCATACATTTGTAGCTCTATGCTGCTACTTTTGCTTCCTATGTATGCTATGTAGCTTTGACAATTAAATGTTGACATTATTAAATAATCTGTGTATATGAAGCCTCTGAAGCTCTTCTGGCCGCTTTAGGCTTCTCCAACAACTTTTGAATGCCTTGTTACACTCATTACAATTTAGAGCTAGTACTCTAGTCCTGTTAGTGATAAAAATTTTAGTTAATGATTGAATGTAAGAACTGCATAGATTTAGAACCCTTTTCTTCTATATCAATGAGAGGGACAAATTCGAGTGAGTTTAGTAACAGAACATCCAATTTTGTCTGTAGCAAGAATTTGAATTCCAGTTCCTTCTCCGCAGATTTGTTTAAACCTTTCCTTCCAGATATAATAACAAGCTACTGCTATGTGCCTTCTTGTCTTGCAAGCTGATCTTAATGAGGTTCCGGCATTAGAGAGGAAGTCAAACAAAGAGATAGCTGTCATGATAGTATTAGAAGTCCATGAAGGTGGTCTTGTACTTTTCTTCAAATCTTTAATGCTTAATCTCACTTGAGAAAAAAAAGGTGATCATGTGTCTTGGGCTCTTTGTTGCACAAGTAGCAACATTTTCTAGTTATAGCTCTGCTCCCCATTGCAACTACTTATCCATAGTGTATAGCTTTTCTTGGGCAATTAACCAAAAGATAAATGAGTGTCTAGATGCATTATCATTGTGCCAAATGATTCCATGCCATGAAACAGGGGTGCATCACTCCCTAACCAACTCATATGCCTGTTTTATGGAGAGATACTTAGAAGGTTTCATCTTTCATTCCATCTTGTCATGTTGGTTCACCTTGGTAATCAAGTTGAAAAAATTACTCCTTATATCATCCGATAGTTTGCCTTGAGGCCATTTCCACGTGTTTTCCACTGATAAATGAACACAATCGTGTTTCTTTAGGCCAATTAGTGTTGTAGATAGCTCTCTTCCCAAGCCAATCAACCAAGGGGCCTTTGCAATTTCTGTGTGTTATTTCTGTTAACTCTAAATTACTACCAGTAATTGAAATGAAGTGCAGAGTCCTATGAAATAGGTAGAATACCCTGCTTGCTTCTTCAAATTCTACTTGGGTGCTGCTGGACTTGAACTACCACTTACATGTTTATTTGCTCTTTGATAATAAATTTTTCTGTAATCAATTACCAAAATAGTATTTCTTTTGTTAGGTTTGCTGTCTGCAGTGCTACAGTAGCATTGTGGCTTCTTTTTTAAATGATGGAAGAATGCTTTATGACAGTGGCCTGGCTTAACTGATTGCTTATGGTTGAAGTGAACTTTTTGCCACTGGATTGGTGGTGACCAGTACTTTGTTGTCCTGGAGAGCATAACCTTGTTTCACCTGGAGATTCATTCTATTTCTACTTCTTGTAGGTTCGTTCCCTTGCTGCAGAGTCTGATAGGGCATTTCAGGGTGGCCCACTTGAACGGACATATTATCGGGAAGCTTCCTTGACTCCCCAAGAGGGAGGCCTTGACATGGATGTGGGTGGCTTGCAGTTGCCCAGCCAATATTCTCGTCGGTTGGACTGGTTTGCTGTGGATCTTGAAGGTGAACATTCTGCAATGGATGGCCGAATACTTGAAGAGCACACCGAATATGTTGTGTATGCCATTCATAGGGTATACATTTTCATGACTTTTATATCATCTAGTACACAATGTTGGGATGGCTGCAGAATGACAAGTTAAAATATGGTTTAATAGACATTTTTATCATATTTAGATAGGCAGTATTGTGGAACTTGTTTTACTAAGTGGTAAAGGTATCTTGGCATCTTGCTTTCATGATACTTGTTATTTTACTTATGGTCATTGATGAGTGGTATGGTGGGCAACCTTCTATTGATGAAAGAGGGAAGGATAAGGAACACAAAGAGCTGAATCAAGCATCATTTTCATCAGGCAATATCAAGTGAAATTAAAAAGACCTCCAGTCAAAAGAGACTGTCAGTTTTTGTTTTTTCTGGATAAGTGAGTAATTTATAGAGGGAAAGATAAGGAACACAAAGAGCTGAATCAAGCATCATTTTCATCAGGCAATACCAAGTCAAATTAAAAAGATCTTCAGTCAAAGGAGACTCTGTCAGTATTTGTTTTTTCTGGATAAGTGAGTAATTTATACTAAAAAATTTACATTTAGAGTATTTCTTCAAAGTGTCAGTTTACATTTTGATTTCCTCAAGTGTCCTGTCACAGGTTTGCTCTGCTTGTATTTTCGTATTCCCCCCACTGCAACTCCTCTCCTCCTCCTTACTTTGGAAATAATTTCAGTTTTCTATTAATAACAGATGTATGGTAACAATTTCACGGTTACCTCTGCTTGCATTTCAGTAGTTGTATTAATAATATTTCTGAATTTGTACCATGTACTGAAGCACAACCTAACAAACTCTTGAAATAGGTTAGGCCTAGAGATTTAGGCATGATTTTACAACTCATACTTTAGTATTCCACCCTAATTGTGGATTGAGGTTGAGACTGATTGAATTCCATCATGTAAAACAATAAAATGGGGGTGAAATTATGACAAATTCTCAGCTTTGTAACTAGCTTCTAAACCATGCTAAGCCAGCTTGTCTGATGGTTTTTGTGTGTGTATTTAGACTTGATTTTATATTTATACTTTGATAGTGTCTAATTTCCACATCTTGTAATACAAGCATTTTCAAGTTCATGATATTGCTTACATGAATTTGATTCAAACATTGTCATTTGTTTTTGTGATTTGCCTTGAGAAATATTCTATTTTGCCATTCACATTCTTCTCTATTCAGTTTGTTCCTCAATTGATGATCTGCTTTCTGGTGTCAGATTTTGGATCAATATAGAGAGTCTCATGATGCTAGAGTCACGGAAGGTGCTGCATCTTCTGGAAGCTTGCCGAAGAGTGTAATTCTGGTTGGCCATTCTATGGGTGGTTTTGTTGCTAGAGCTGCTGTCATTCATCCGAATCTCAGGAAATCAGCAATTGAAACTGTCTTGACACTCTCAAGCCCACATCAGTAAGCCCTGTTGTCTTTTAAGGTGCCATCTCTTTTTTAAGAGCTTTATGCTTGATCTGTATAATCGCTAGCTCTATCTGTACCATACAGGTCACCTCCATTAGCATTGCAGCCATCATTAGGCCACTATTTTGCACGAGTGAATCAGGAGTGGAGAAAGGGTTACGAGACCCAGATCATTCACGTGGGACAACATGCATCTGATTCCGCACTATCTCGTGTTGTTGTTGTCTCCATCACTGGAGGCATAAATGATTATCAGGTATTTTTTTTTACCCACATCTTGGCCATTTCCAGGCCTATTATTAATGCTGTGACATCAGTTTGTTAGAATGAAGGCTTTTTTTTTTTTTTTTTTGGGTAAGTTGTCAGATTGAAGTTTACAAGCCTTTTTTATTAATTAATAGAGGTTGTATAGTGCTTCAAGTATTAGTTGGTCCCTGCACACTGCCTTAGATGAAATCTTTGGGCTCAACACTGACGAGTGCCCTGACTTGGACCTGGCGAAAGAGAAAGACAAAACTCTCCATGTTGTGGAGCTTGCCAAGCCCCTGAATGAAAGATGCAAAGGAGTCATGATCGAAGAAGGTGGAGATCAGGCTGTGACTAAGGTGGATACCCCTGCACCTGTGGGTAAAGGGAAGGAGAAGTTGGAATTGTTGCATGAGTCTCCCACTGAATCTAATGACATTCTTGTAGTTCCAGGGCTCTTGCAGGCTGAAGCAGTATGAGAGTGGGTGTATGGTGGAGAAGTTAAGGAGTCTGATGGAGTTAGTGGCTTTTTTGGTCACATCCCTTCTAAGGACCCTGGAATTGCTGTTGATTTCTCAAGCTTCTTAACTTGAGATGCAAGTCTACTCAACTCTCCGCCTCTTCTCCCTTTACTAAAGAATATCCTGACTGTAGAAGTCTCTTCTTGGAGCCTTGTGAAAAAGAAAAGTCCAGGAAAGAAAAGAAGAATATTTCTGTTGGATCCTGCCCATTTTGAGAGTAGTTGTCATTTTATTGTATATGTTGTAAATATTGGAATCATGTTCTTTGCTAGAATATCAGAGCGCTAAATGACCCATTCAAAGTGAGAGAAGTCAGGAAGTTATGTTGTGAAAATAGGGCTTCCTTGTTGGGAATTTTGGAGACAAAAGTTAAACCTTCAAATGACAACAACATGTGGGCTTGTGTTAAATAATATATGTATACTAGTTCCACATCTCTTAGTTAATAGAATACTAAACTTATATACATATATAAATATTTGTATAGTTACAATATTTGGAATATAATAAGATTTAAGGTTTCTCTTCTCTCTCTATTTTCCTTTCCTTTTTAACATAGTATCAGAGCTAAGGAACGAGAAACCCTAAATTTGCCCAACCGCCATCGACCACCATTGTGTTTATTCTTTTCACCTTTTTCCATTCCTTTTTAAGGTGTTCTCTTAATCCAATATGGCTTATGTTCCTCATAAAAAATTAGTCCTTATTCAAGCTTATTATCTCCTTCTCTTGCCATGCAATCGAGAAACTAATAGGTAGTTCAAATTATTTATCTTGGTCTATAGTAGCAGAGTTATGGTGTATGGGTCAAGGTTTGTAGGACCACTTGATCATTAGAGTAGAAGATGTGGAGAACGAAAATAAAAATAATTGGATACGAGCTGATGCTTCACTATTGAGTCTTCTATAGCAATTCATTGATTCTTCCCTTTATCCAATCTATAATCATTATCGCACATGCTATGATGTATGGATTCAAGTAAAGACTTTATAATAATGACATATAGCGTCTGTATTCGGTAATTTCTAACCTGCTTAATTTGAGACAGTCGGGTATGTCTATTATTGATTTTTTTAGGAACTGGGCATCTATTAAGGCTGAGTATAACTCTCTCCTTCCTCCCGTTCAGTCACTCAATGATAATTTAGCTTTGAGGGACAAATTCTTTATGATTTGCATTCTTGCTACACTCGGTCCTAATCTTGCTCCAATCCTTGATTAAATATTGGCTAGTCCTATTGTACCGTCTATGGATGAAATTTTTTCTCGCCTTCTTCGTGTCTTATCCATCCCTAATGCACCTTTATCTGGGTTTCCTCCTATGGACAATTCAGCTTTTGCTTCTCATGTGGCTCCTAGAGCTCGAATAAATTCAAGATAAGCACAAGGTGGAGATCGTGGAGGCAATAGGGGAGATCGCCCTAAATGTACTTATTGTCATTGGTGGGGACATACTAAAGACAAATGCCACAAGTTACATGGATGTCCTCCACGTGCTAACATTATTTAGAATACTAATTCTACGTCATTTGAAGAATAGCATCAGGACTCTCTTCTACTTACAGGAGTCGATTTAGAAAATTATCTTCAGTATCAAGCTTCAAAGCAGTCATCATCTTCTAGTGCTTCCTTTGCCCATACCGGTAAATCTATTGCATATCTCACTCAGTCTTCTTCTTTAGGCCCATAGGTGATTGATTCTGGTGCTTCTGAACATATTTCTAGTAATCCTCAACTGTTTTCTTATTTTGTTAAATCTACCTCATTACCATCAGTAACTGTAGCAAATGATTCACATACAGTTGCCAAAGCAATGGGTAGTGCTCAACCCTTATCATCTCTACCATTGGAACGTATTCTTTATATTCCTTATTATCCTTTTAATCTTGTCTTTGTTAGTAAAATCACCCGTGCACTAAACTGTTCTATTAAATTTGACCCTCATTCTGTTATTTTCTAAGATGTCAGTACGGGACAAATGATTGGCACAGGATGTAAGTCACAAGGGCTTTACTACATCAATAAGTCACCAGCTTCTTCTATTACATGTTCCGCTATAGTCTTTCCAACTCTTTTTCATAATCGGTTGGGCTATCCTAGTTTTGTCAAACTTCAGAAGATGGTTCTTTACTTATTGCATTTATCTACTTTAGAATGTGAGTCGTGTCAACTTGAAAAATAGTCTAGGACTTCGTTTCCCAATAGAGTCAATAATCGGGCTACATCTCCTTTTTCTATAGTTCATTTAGATATTTGGGGCTCTAGTCGTGTCATCTCTGTTTTAGGTTTTCAATATTTTGTAACATTTATTGATGATTATTTTCGATGTACTTGGTTATATTTGATGAAAAATCATTCTGAATTATTTTCTATTTTTGAGTCTTTGTGCTAAAATCAAAACTTAGTTTAATACATCTTTACAAGTCTTGCTTAGTGATAATGCTCCTAAGTATTTTTCTACTCAATTTACTTAATTTATGTCATCCTATGGAATTTTGCATCAATCTTCTTGTCCTTACACATCTCAACAAAACGGTATTGTTAAACGTAAAAATTGACATCTAATTGAGACTGCTCGTACACTTCTTTTACACCATCATGTTCCTACTCGTTTTTGGGCTAATGTTGTGCTTACTGCATGTTATCTCATTAATAGAATGCCTTCCTCTATCCGTCAGCACAAAATTCCACACACTATCTTATTTCCTGATCAATCATTGTACACTCTTCCCCTTCGTGTCTTTGGTTGCAAATGCTTCGTTCATGATATGTCTCCTGATCAGGATAAACTCTTAACTTGATCTATTAAGTGTGTTTTTCTTCGTTACTCTAAACTTAAAAAAGGTTACAAATGCTATTCTCCCATTACTCGTCGTTACTGTTTGTCTCCTGATGTCACGTTTTTTGAATCTTTTCCTTTCCATTCCTCATCTTCATCTGATAGTCATATGTCTGAAGTTCTACCTATTCTATCTCAATTATTTCTTTTTGAGTCTGTCTCTACCATTCCTGGTTCTTCCCCTTTACCGTTGCAGGTATACCATTGACGCTCTCAAAACCTACCTTCCTTAGCATCTCTACCTCCTTTAGATGCTCTTACTGACTCACATTTTGATCTAATGCCTCCACTGACTAAGGACCTCCTTGAAGCAGACCTTCCAATTGCTTTCCGAAAGGGTATTCGTTCTACTCATAATCTTCACCTTATATATAATTTTCTTAGTTATCATCAGTTGTCCCTATCTTATTGCAATGTTGTTTCATCTTTATCTTCTGTTTCTGTTCTTAAAAATGTAAGTGAAGCACTTTCAGATCCAGGATGGACACAGGCAATGTAAGAAGAGATGACTGCCTTACATGCTAATGATACTTGGGACTTAATTCCTTTACCTCCTGGAAAGTCTCTAGTTGGGTGTCGATGGTTTTATGCTGTAAAAGTCTGTTTTGATGGTCATGTTGATTAGATTACGGCTCGATTGGTTGTCAAGGGTTATACTTAGGTGTATGGTTTGGACCATGTTGATACTTTTTCTCCTATTTGCTAAGATGTCATTTGTTCGCTTGTTTTTATCCATTGCAGCTATGAAACATTGGCCTTTATACTAGTTGGACATAAAAAATGCCTTTCTTCATGGTGAACTCCAGGAGAAAATTTATATGGAGCAATCGCCTGGCTTTGTCACTCAAGGGGAGTTTAATCTGGTATGTAAACTTCGTCGCTCACTTGTTGAAACAGTCTCCTCGTGCTTGGTTTGGCCGGTTCAGTATGATGGTTATAGAGTTTGGTATGACTCGTAGTTCATCCGATCATTCAGTGTTTTATAAGCATACATCTAAGGGGAGATGTATTTACTTAATTGTCTATGTAGATGATATTGTCATAACTGATAACGATCAGGATGGTATTACTGATTTGAAAGCATATCTTTTCAAGTATTTTCAGACCAAAGATCTTGGCTTGTTAAGATACTTCCTTGGTATTGAAGTATCTCAATCCAGTTCCGGTATAGCTCTTTCCTAAAGAAAATATGCTTTAGATCTTCTCAAAGAAACTAAGATACTCAATTGTAAGACTGTAGATTCTCTAATGGATCCTAATGCTAAATTATTACTAGGACAGGGGGAGTTATTTGTAGATCCTAGTAGATATTGTCGGTTAGTTGGTAGACTTAGTTATCTTACTATCACTCGATCTGATATATCATTTGCGGTTAGTGTTGTTAGCCAGTTTCTTCAATCACCTTGTAACAGTCATTGGAATGCAGTTGTTAGAATTCTTAAATATATTAAGAATGTTTCAGGTAAAGGCTTATTATATGAAGATTAGGGTCATTCCCAGGTAATTGGATATTTTGATGTTGATTGGGCAGGTTCTCCATCTGATAGAAGATTTACCTCGGGTTACTGTGTGTTGATTGGAGGTAACCTAGTATCATGGAAAAGGAAGAAGCAAGATGTTGTAGTTAGATCCAGTACAGAAGCAGAATACCGTGCTATGGCCTTAGCAACTTATGAGCTGATTTGGTTGAAACAGTTAATTTAGGAATTAAAGTTTTGTGAAATATCACAAATGTAACTAATTTGTGATAATCAAACTGTATTACATATATTCTTCAATCCAATCTTTTACGAGAGAACTAAACATATAAAGATTGACTGTCACTTCATTCGAGAGAATATTATCTCTGGTTGTATTATCACTAGTCATGTCAACTCAAATGATCAATTAGCTGATATTTTGACTAAATCTCCTAGGGGTTCTCGTTTTGAGTATATTTGTAACAAGTTTGGTACATATGATTTATATCCTCCAGCTTGAGGGAGAATGTTAAATAATATATGTATACTAGTCCCACATCTCTTAGTTAATAGAATATTAAACTTGTATACGTATATAAATACTTGTATAGTTACAATATTTGGAATATAGTAAGATTTAAGGTTTCTCTTCTCTCTCTATTTTCCTTTCCTTTTTAAAAGCTTGCATCTAACCTTCTTGGTGCTTGGAAAGTCACTATAGAGGAAAAATTTAGGTTGGTTGGAATGCCTAAGTTTGGGAAGTACAAGTACCCCAAATATTTGACCAATTAGTCCATTGTTTGTGTTTTCTATTGAACGGTTGTTCTTTGTTTATGACTTTTTGTGTATTGTCTAAATGTGGAGACAGAACCATTCTCTAGAATGATCTTAGGGAGATTAACATTTCAAGGAATTACCCTTGGTTAATTTTAGGGGATCTCAATGAATGTAGGAACTTGGAAGACAAAGTTGGAGGGATTGAAGGTTTCATTAGGAGTATGGATAAATTCAATGAGTGCTACTTTGATTTGGAGATTGAAGACAATGAGATCAAGTGAACTTCTTCACACCTGAACCAATAGAAGCCTGGATAATCCAGTAATTAAAAGATTAGATAGAGTTTTGGTGAACTTCGATTGCCTTTTCTTTGGTGAAGCTTGGGATTGTGTTATTGAAGAGGTGACTTGGGCGATCAATGATTTTTTTTCCCCCTCTCTACAGTACTTTATTGAAAAGCCTTAATTGCATGTGTTTCACCCTTAGTGCTGGGGTTGAGAACTGTGCAGCTCTTAGAGATTTTAGGCCTATATAGTGTTGTAGCTCAATCTACAAGTGTACTTCTAAGAACATTGCAGACAGATTGGAGCCACTTCCTTCTTGATAGTAGGGAAAGAAAAAACTGCTTTAATAAGTAGTAAAAAGGATTGCGGATAACATTCTTGTTGCCTAAGAATTACTTCACAAGGGACTTGAAGGGATTTAGATGCACAATCAAGGTGGATATCATGAAAGCTTATGGTAATGTGAGATGGGGCTTCCTAAAGTAGCTTTTACATGGATTAGACTTCCCTCCCAGCTTCATCACTTGTTTAATGCAATATTTTTCTGCTCCAAAGTTCTTAATTGACTCAAATGGATAACTCATTCGATTCTTCCCTATTTTCCTTAGGCTTTGATGAGTGGACTTCTTCTCCCCATATCCTTTTGTACTAATGATGGAAGTTTCTCATGCCTCTTAAGGGAAAAAGCGAGGAGTGGCAGCTATGGATACCATTGGAGATTTAAAAAGAGCACTTAACGTATCTTTGTTTTTCTGATGATTTAATAATCTTTTCTAGAAAGAAGAGTCGAGTTTCTTTAGTGGAGTCATAAACGCTATCAAGGCTTCATTTGCATCTTTGACGGGCTTCTAAGTTGGATCCCTACCTATAAGATCACTTCAAGACTCACAAAAGTTGATTGTCTTGATCTAGTCAATTGATTCTCATGTTGTGTTGAGCATTTGACTAGTTAGTTCCTCTCTTATGTTGGTGAGTCTAACTCATCAAGTGTGTACTTTTTTCCTTGTAAGTCTGCTTGTCTTCTATTGCTGTCCTCCTTAAAGGTATTTTGAGGAGTTGATGTCTAAGATGAAGAGATTCTTGTGGAATGGTTCAATCAAGGACTTGAAATAGGAAATCAAATGGGGTTTCTTCTCCCAAGCTAATGAGAAGGCCTTAGGCCCAGATAGATATACAACTCTCTTTTTCAAGGAAACATAGGGTACAATAGGTAAGGACCTCACATCTACTATCAAGGAATTTCTTCAGTCGGGACATCTACTTAAAGAATTAAACTCCAGCATACTCACATTAGTCCCCAAACTCCCCAACCCCACCAGCATAGGAGAGTTTAGACCCATAGCATGCTGGAATGTGCTCTATAAAGTAGTGTCCAAGATTCTAGCTGCCCGTCTCAAGAAGGTCTTACACGTACTAATTGGTAGAGAGCAAGCCGCATTCATCCAGGATGAAAGATCACAGATAACATCCTCATCGCCCAGGAATTGATGGTAGGATATTAGACGCAAACAGGAGCGCCCCGATGCACGCTAAAGGTCGATCTCCAAAAAGCTTATGATACCATACGATGAGACTTTTTAATCGAAACACTGAGATCCATGCAATTCCCCCCTCACTATTGCAATCTCATAGAGCAGTGCATCTCCACTACAAAATTCTCCATCAACATCAATGGAGAATTGGCAAGATACTTCTCAAGCAAGTGAGGTCTAAGGTAGGGGAATCCTCTTTCCTCATACTTATTTCTTGTAGGCATGGAAATCCTCTCCACTTCTCTTCGAAGACTCCTCTCCAATGCCGCTTTCTCTCCCCATTGGAGATGTAAACCGGAGCGCCCTCCAACAATTCCAAGCACTCTCAGTTCTGGCAGCCAACAGCTTCAAGAGCTTTATATTCTTCTCCAATGTTCACTCCAGGGACAGGCAATGCATCCTACAAGTCACCCAGTTCCAGGAAGGCAAACTCCCAATAAGATACCTCGGCGTCCCCCTCCTCTCCACTAAACTCAAAATGGAGTACTGCGACACTTTGGTGGATCGAATCACAGCATGCATCACCATGTGGACTACGAAATTTTTATCATAGGTAGGCCGACTTCAGCTAGTCAGATTAATCTTATCCTCTATGCAGGTCTACTGGAGCTCTGTATTCCTTCTTCCTAAGAAGATAACCGCAAAGGTAGAGTAGCTAATTAGGAACTTCCTTTGGAGTGGAAACCCTCACACAGTAACCAAAGCCAAAGTCAGATGGGAAGAAGTATGTAAGCCCCTCAAATGTGGTGGCCTAAGGATTCCCAACCTTCACCTTTGGAACAAGGCCCTACAAATCAAGCATATTTGGCACCTATGCAGGAGTGGACAATGTAGCCTATAGCCTGAATGGGTACAATCAACCTTGTTGAAGGGCAAAAGCTTTTGGACGTCATGAGCCCCAACCATATGTTCTTAGTCTTGGAAGAAGCTCCTAAAACTAAGACCCTTAGTGTGCGGCGGCTTTCAATGGAAAACGGGAGACGGCCTATCCATTTCTATTTGGTCCAATTTCTAGCTACCCATGGGTCCTTTGGATAGCCTATTCTTATCAGGACAGATCAGGAACTCTGGTATTCCAATAACGGCCAAACTATGCTCTATAGTGGACAACAACACATGGCGGCTACCAAAACCCTAGTTTAGTCATTATTGCATTGGAAAATTGGAGATGGGAGTAAGACATCCCTTTGGCATGATGAGTGGCACCCCAAAGGGCCTCTAATTGGTTGGGACAAAGAAGTGTGTATAGCTTGGGTTGGCCAAAAGAAAGTCCACCATGCTGTATTATTAAGGTCTGTCATTGGGATCGACCACAAGGGGAGTGTTGGGAATCAATTCAAGCTTAACTGGGGGGCATCAATCTAGGGGGAGTTGGGATGGATAGGCTGGTCTAGAGGGCAAATCCTTCAAAATATTTGCCAATCAAGGAAACCGATAGAACTATGCCTATCCATGGTGTACCATGGGGTACACCTTAGTCTAGCATAAAGAGAGCATTCCTTGCCACACTTTTATTTTGTGGATTAATTTAAATGAATGCCTCTATTCTGTTGACAAGCTGATTTCTTGGGGAGTTAGACCAAGACAGTTGCTATCTATGCAATAGGGAGGAGGAAATTTGTGATCATCTGTTTTTCCAATGGGATTTTGGGAAGTCTCTATGGGCAGGCCTTCAATCTCATTTTAATTGGCCAAGTTCAGTTAGCTCCATGCTATTTCTTCAGTGTGGAAAAAAGCAATGATAGTGGCAATTTATTTTGTTTGGGAGGAAAAGAATGCTAGGAGATTAGGAAATATGGGTTCAGATCTGGAAAGCATTCTCAAAAGGATTGTTTTGTGTACCATGAGACCTAGAGTTTACTTTGATTTGTATTGGTCAGAATATGGGTAGATACACCTCTGTATAACTTTGTGCATCTATCTATATCCCTGCATTTTAGCTCTTTAATGTTATTTTTTTTTTTTTAGCTTGGTATGGGGGTTTATACCCTTTTTTTAGACAAAATTAATTGGAAATAAAAAAAGACCTTACCCCAAAAAACAAAATTGTCTGTTGTTCAAAGCAATATATAGCTCTAGGCTACATAATGTACACATGACATGCATCTGGCACGTTTTACCGAGCACCTATATATTGGCAACATTTTTGCAGCAGTAACACTAAGAAAAATTCCTCAGCTTTCTGTTCTGATTTGGTCTCATGAACAGAAATATGAGTCCATGCTACTTATGTGCATAGAATAGAGATTGAGTGTTTTTTGTAGCACTCCTGGTGGAATTTTCCGTCCCTCTATGACATTCCCCTTCACTATTTAAAAAGGTTCGCTCTAAGTTGGAGTCCCTGGAAAATATTGTCCCTCCCACACATGGGTTTACAGTTGGTAGTACAGGGATGAAAAATGTGTGGCTGTCGATGGAACATCAAGCTATTCTGTGGTGCAATCAACTTGTTGTACAGGTGATCAGAAGCTCTCTTTGGATTTCAAAATTTTAATTTTACAAACATCTCTAACCTTACATGTTCTTTGTTAGGTATCACACACTCTCCTTAGTTTGATAGACTCCAAAACGGGTCAGCCATTTCCTGAAAGTCAAAAAAGGTTAGCAATATTTGCAAGAATGCTTCGAAGTGGAGTGATGCAAAACTTTGGTTGGATGACACGATCGCAGATGTCTCTTCAATCAAATCATCTTTGGCTGAAGACTGATAGAGGTGCTATTCAATTTCTACCTCCACTTGCTGTGCTACATTTGCATACCTTTTTTGATTGCAAGTTTGTCCTTCAAGTATGGATCAGCAAAAATCCTGTCTATAGGAACCAGTTGTCCTGAAGTTTATTATGTTTATTAAAAGCAATTGATGAGAGTGTAGCATTTTTAACCCTGTATGCTACCGATGCCCTATGATTGTGGCTTAAAGCGTTTCTTCTAAGTGTTTTATAAGACCAATCATAGTATTTGATGTTGTTTTCAGTCAGTTCTTTAATGGTTTGAAACTTTTAAAATCAGAAATACATGGCTTTGGCATGAGGCTAGTAATGAGACACTTCTTTTAAATCATAGGAAATTTGACTGTTATTATATTGGTTTACCTGCAATGCTGGCATAGGCTTTTGTCATTTATTTGGTGAGGAAAGGATTTATTTCAAGAAGCAAGAACTAAGATGGTGCCAAACATAGGAGGAACTCTAACCATAGTATGATTCACATATCAGAGAAATCATTATGAAAGTAATTATGCATACGTATTTACACCTGTCTATTTCTTATTTAATCTCTTTCTATTTGGAAGAGGTCCCGGTATTTGTATGCTGTGTTTTGCTGTTCATATTGCCTTAACTACAAAAAAATGAGTGAAAGAGGCCAAGAGAGGTCCTAGCTATTAGTGAAATCATTTTGTTTACTACTAAGTGTAATAGGGTGAGGAATCTTGTCTTTTGCAGACTGTGTTTTAGGTATCTTCTTCACTGTATGACTGTTTAGTGGTATGAGTACATTATTGAGCTTAGTCAAGGGATTGTTTTAGAGTGGCTTTATTTCTGTTCACAAGAAAAATGAGTGACCATATCTCTGATGTTGATTAGAACATAAAGTCTTCTGGGACTAAGTTTTAGCTGTTGCCTCCTGTAGGAAGGGATTACTAACTTCACATTTTTGTTATGGGTATGGTCCACTGAATTTGTTTTCTGTATTTTTACATAATCTTTGCTAAGGCTTTAGTGCAGAATAATTTAAGCTGATGTGCCATTGTTGTAGGGTCTCAAGTGCCAGCTTTGCCTTCTTGTCCAAATAGTGTGCATTGGAGTAATGATGGCCTGGAAAAGGACCTTTACATCCAGACAACAACTGTCACCGTTTTAGCCATGGATGGGAGGAGACGATGGCTGGATATTCAGAAGCTGGTGAGCTGGAACCAGGCTTCCTATTATTTAGACCCTTTCAACTTTACATGAATTTCATGTGGGGCTAAGCCTAACAGTGAAGGGATATTAGTATTTTGCAAGATTTGGAATTTTTAAATAAAATCAGGGTTTGTATAAAGGTTTTATGACTCTGGTACCTGAGTGCAATATTGTCTTAGCAGTGGTTTATCTTATTTTTCATATATCTTTTGTTCAAAAACAATATATACAAATAAGGTAGAGAG
This sequence comes from Laguncularia racemosa, assembly GCA_037954665.1. Classification (NCBI taxonomy): domain Eukaryota; kingdom Viridiplantae; phylum Streptophyta; class Magnoliopsida; order Myrtales; family Combretaceae; genus Laguncularia; species Laguncularia racemosa. Next base: position 2,210,384 of record JBBMOL010000066.1, read on the forward strand.
ACTATGAATACTTGCAAAATACATGAACATGCTCAATGTATAGGCCTTATTTTGCCCCTACACAACAACATTCATAAAAGAATCCCGGTTTTGGCAGTTTCCTTTTGTTGCAGGAAAATTCTTTATTGTACTCACAATGGAATAAAGTCTTTAAGATCTAATATAGGTTAAAGAAAATAGGTGGAGAAATTACCCTTACTACAATTCCAGTCCTCAATCATGTTTGGCCTATCTAACTAATGCATTCTATTCTATGGTGAATTTCTCTGATAAATTGTTAATTCACTAAATTTGCTATATCTCAATATGCATTTTCTGTTATGTAGTATTTTTATTTAGAGTTCCGCAAGTAACAGTTTGTACCTTATGCTTAGGGTTCTGATGGGAGGAACCACTTTATACTTGTTACAAACCTTCTTCCATGTTCTGGTGTTAGACTTCATCTTTGGCCTGAAAAAGGAAAATCTGCCTCAGATCTGCCTTCAGATAAAAGAGTTCTTGAGGTGACATCAAAAATGGTGCATATTCCATCTGGACCAGCACCTAGGCAGGTATAAATTTGCATATCAATCCAGTTCCAGTTATTAGCAACTTATGAGAAAGTTTACACAGTTTTTCTTATAGTTTCAACTCTTATTCCTTTCCTCATCAGATATGGAGGTAGACAAATGAGACTCTTAAATCACAAAGTTGAGTTTCTTTGATTGGTAAATTGTAAAATTGTATGGTCACTGAGAGAACAAAAGCATAGAATTGGATATAGAGCTTGTTATTGAGAGATGTTGTTTGGAACTAATGTCTTTGTATTCTTGGGTTGTTGAGATGTGCTCATTATTTGTACATGTTTATTCAATAGATTGAACCTGGCAGTCAGACAGAGCAAGCGCCTCCATCTGCTGTCTTTTTGTTGGGCCCAGAGGACATGCTGGGTTTCAGATTTCTGACAATATCTGTTGCACCCCGTCCGGTATGTTCAGATTTTATCTTTTTCTTATATCTCTTGTCAAGGTGCAAAGGACATTTTCTGATGCAGTAGAATGTATTTGATACTATTTTTTGTCAATGTTTTGTAACATTGCTGCAGTAGTGAAGTAAGTGTTGTTGGTAAAGGAAAATGTTCCAAACTAAAAAGAAAAGGTAAGCATAAAGCTGTATGCAGCCCTGAGGAGGAGCTGAACTGTGAAATAATACAGAGGAGTGTTGAAGGGTATGAATTAAATGAGATGTTGGATATTCTTACAGAAAAAGGATGTTGAACATTTCATGTTCATGATCAATAAATCGAGCTGGAAAAATCCTGCTAGAAAAAAAATTACATTTCCAAAATCTAGCTACATAAAATTTCTAAACAACCTTAGTCAACCATTGTCCCTCTTTATTGCTTAGAGAGTGTCTGTGAGACCCTAGAATTTACTGTGCAACGGTAACAAGAGATCTTATAACTACCTGGAAAATAGGACAACCTCACTAATTCATCTTCTAAAAAAATTGGTGTTTGTGCTTTTTTGCTTGAAGGATGGATGTGTTTTCATATTCTTACCTGTATAAATATCCATATCTCATTGTGTTGAGGAGCTTTTCATCTCAAAGGGCATGTGATATTTAAATAAACACAAGTTTAGCTCTTACTATATTAGAAATGGCAGGTGCTTGCACAAAAATAAACCTGTCTAAGAATCGTGAGTTCAGGATTTTTATTTTTGAGAACCTTCATGCCTTTCCTTTTATCATTTTATTACAGCCCTAGATGTTGAGAAACAATTTTTGCTTGTTCATCTCCAGAGTATTTCAGGCAGACCACCTCCAGCAGCATCCATGGCAGTTGGACAATTCTTCAATCCAAGGGAAGGGCAAAGAGATTTCTCTCCTCTAACAATGCTTTTCTCTTCCTATGCTCCCAAGGTTGTTTCCTCTAATGAAATATCTAATTAGACAACTAAAGAGTTCGCTGAAGTGGTTTGATTCATGTGGAGAACTGAACTTTGAGTGGTATCTTGTATGTAATGCAGGATATGTTCATGACAGAGGATCATCCTCTTCCATTCAATCTGTCTTTTGGAATCAGCTTAGGCCTTCTTCCCGTAACATTGACATTAAAAACTGCCGGTTGTGGGATAAAAAGTTCTGAGCAGAATGAAGAGGGTGGTGATAAAGATACTAGCAGTAAGTAAAATTTTCTCCTGAACAGAGGCAACTTTCTTCAGTTAGGCATTAGTTTTATAGAACTTTGAAAATCATTTTTTCTTGCTGTCTTTCTGAATTATCTTGATTTCCTCTGTGATCAAAATGACACGTTCTTGTTTGCTCTAATGGTGATTCTATCCAGAAAATCTCGATCTGTATGTATTCGTCAAAGGGACCATACTGGTGCTGATTATATTGTAGCCACCTTCAAGCATATTTCTATTTTATAATAATGGAACCTATTGAATTAAGCCCCAATCACCTAAAAGAAATATACAATAAATGCGGACTACCCTTGAAAAATTTTGACATTGCATGGACACCTGTGACTTTTGAAATTGTGCACTTACCCCTTTTTAGGGCCCACATTTTTTAATTGAGGCAGTGTGTACGCACGCTGATGTGGAAATATCTTAGAATAAAAAGTTTGCTACCTCATATATATGTATATATATTTTTATTTATTTTGGTGGATAAGTTATGTCATAAATTGTTGGCGTGACAAACATCCAATTAAATTAATTAATTTTAGCTCAGCCTACCCAAAATATCCAATGCCCGACTCAAAATCAACCCAAGCCCAAAACCCAAAATCCCAGAAAACACCAAATTGAAGAACAGACTCTAATTTAGACAAAAACTGACAAAAATATCTCCATGAACCCCCTAAGAACTTTTAACACCCCCCTCCCCCCACTCCCCCCCCCCCCCCCCCCCCCCAAATTTTTTTTTTTTTTTTTAACCCCAAAAAAACCCCCAAAGATTTGATCATGGTATTGTGTCTTAAGGTTGAAGGTTACGCAATGCAATCCATGAATTTCACTTGCATGTTATAAAACCCCTAAAGAGGATGTTCCTACCCTGCAAATTTATAGAACTGTTACCCCCATTATTCTTTCTTGTTACCTGCATTGTTCTTTCTTGTTTCTTTGCTAATGATAGTTCTCTTTGAGTGGTAGTGTCAAGATGTCGATTCTAGCACCCTTGTGTTTTTGTTAGGTGTTATGCTTGAAATGCTAGATTTCTTGTGAGTTCTATCCTTTTTTAGTTTCACCCATTTTCCTTGTAATCTTTTTTTACATGAATGAAAAGAAAAATCTGACATTTTACCAAAAATGTTTATAAAACTGTGAACAGAATTGGCATCTCCATTCTCCAGTCCTTATAATTTTAGAGTGCAAAAGACAGATGGAGAATATCTAGTATTAAAGTTCTAATATGTACTTGTGCTTGGTTTCCATAGTGGAAACCTGCAGATCGAGCTTAGAAAGCCTGATAAAACAGTGGAACTATCTCTTTCTCGATCAATGTTAGTGGAACCTACCCAACTTCCCATACTTCAGTGAATCCAACTTCTTCACTATCAGTGCCTTCCATATCGGCATCCCAAAATCCACCTTCATTTGCATTTGATAGAAAAGAACATTTAGCAACTGAAATGGTGTCTTATGTATGGATTATGGGTATGGGAATTCAACAACAAACTTTTGTACATGAGTTTAATCAGGGTTTGGTGCTTCAATTTGGGGGCTGGAGATATTTGTGGGTTTTTGTTTCTTGTTATTCTAAGGGGAATTCTGGTTTTGGATTTTGGGTATTTGGGGTAGGATGTGTTGAAATTGACCATTCCAATTGGATGTTTATCACATCAGCAATTTAAATGACACAGCAAAATTTTCATTTTAAAATATTTCCACGTGAATAGAGTACATCAGCTAACCACATAAAAAAAATGTGGGTCCAGTGCCAGTTTCAATTTCAAAAGTTGAGGGTATTTGTACAATTCCAAAAGTTTGTAGTAGTCCATGCAATTTATCCAAAAATATACTACTTCCTAATTGGTAATTAGCTGAAAGGATACTTACCAAAAAAATTAGCTGAAGGGATATATTTCATATGGGATGAAGCTGTTATATCATCTCCACCAAATTCTTGATAATTTTTTGCTGAGCAGAAGTGATCTGAGAGTAACCATTTTATTGATAGTCAGATATATAGAAAGCCTTAATATGCATTCCTCATCATATTGATTTGAGTGAATCCTTTACCTGCTGTATTGTAATCACTTTGATGCTTTGAGGAAGATACATCTGTTCTCATCTAATAGTTGAAATTGTTCAGTAATATTATGGTTTATGGTTCTGTTTTATCAATTTGGATAATTACTTTCTTTAAATGGTATAGTGATTGTTGCATATGTGCATTACCAAAAAGGAAAATATTCCGTGTGTATCAACCAGTTTTGTATTCTATAAAGAAAATATGCTTAATATTTAAAAAGACGTAAATTTTCTTTTAAGTTATTTGAACTAATCAATTCTGAATATTTCATTCCTATGCTGAAGAAGTTTCCCTTATCATCTAATACAGAGATCTGTAAGCTACGCTGTTTCCCACCAGTAGCACTTGCCTGGGACACTACATCAGGGCTCCATGTAATTCCAAATTTATACTCTGAGACAATTATAGTTGACTCAGCACCAGCTCTTTGGAGTTCTGACCAAGGCTCTGAGAAAACAATTGTTTTGCTTCTGGTACGGAGTCAATTGCTTTTGTAAATTTTTAAGTGTTAAAAGGTTTTACGTGCTAATTTTTTAAATTTGCTCATTTTCATTTTTATTTTACATCTTGCATAGTTGAGGAAGGTTTTATGATTTCTTTGTTCGTCCTTTTGCAGGTGGATCCCCATTGTTCTTATAGAAGCAGCATTGCTGTTTCCTTCACTGCAGCTGCTGGTAGATTTTTGCTTTTATATAGTTCAAAGGTGATTGATTTTAACATTAGTTATATATTAGCATTTAACGTTGTGCTTTGAATAAAATTCTGGAGCTATTACTTGCCCTGAGTGATCCTTCTTACGACCTTGATGCAAGACACAATTCTTTCTTTTGAGGTGTTTAGATTTTTATATCCATTTTGTGGGTGAAGGTTCGTCTTTTTTCTTTGCTTTCCTTTTTTTTTTTTTTTTAATGAATTCTGCATTAAGTACATCAATTCTGTGAAGAGACAAGTTCCTTGGTTTTATTAGAAGTCCACAGTTGATATTGAAGTTCTTTAAACATTTGAGGTAGCATGGTTTCCTCCTGGGCCATATGGAGCTTTTCCAAAAGAAATGCATTGATGTCCTCCACATAATAGCTATGCTTTCTATAAGGATTCACAAATTATATACCTTAAAGTTTCTTTTTAAACATGTGGTTTGATAATTAATGAAGTGATATGTACAAAGAGATGCTCGCTTGTGTGAGCAGAATTTCTCTCTACTAATTTGTGATGGTCTAATCCTGATTCTGCATATTTTATGAAGTGTCAAGAATTTTGTTCATTCAAACTCACTTTGTGGAACTTTCCTTATGCAGATAGTTGCTCTCTCTGTTGCTGTCATCTTCTTTGCATTAATGCATCAAGCACATGCCTGGGATCTTGATTTGCCTATTCCTTCAATATTGACAGCTGTTCAATCGAATTTGAGGATGCCTTTACCATTTTCAATCCTGATCATTGTACCCATTTTGTTTTCCTTGCTTCTTTCCTTACTATTTGACCAATCACTTCCTCCACTTGTGACGTTTATTGTCATTTCAACTGTTTGCTATTTACTTGCAAATGGTTTCATGATAATTCTGATATCAATCTCTCAAGCGGTCTTCTATGTGGCTGCAATGGTGTATGTTTTCATAAGAACACGGTTAGTATATCTCCAGCACTCATTACAAGATATGTGTGTTTGATCAATTGGTTTGACATGTCACACCTCATTTGAGAAATCTTAGGAGTTCTTTGTGTTATGCTTATTTCATTTATTCAATTTGTGCAAAATTTTGTCTGGTTGAAGCAAATGTCCATAACTACTCCTTACGATTTGTTAAAGATACCTCAGTACTTATGTTGAATTTTGCCTTAAATGGCACTTGTTAAAAAATTGTTGCTTGTATTTCTAAAATATGTGCCGTGTTTCCTTTTAGCATCAATTCCATGTACGATTGCTTGGATCCCTTAGGTAAATATGCTAGGATGATTGATAACTTAAATCTTGCCAGTTGTTTCGTTTATATTTTTTTTAAAGTTGTCTTTTAGATCTCTTGAATTTAGTGCCAGAGTGATTTACTGACTGGCCATAGCATATTGCATGCATTGGCTGGAAGCTAACTAAAACAGAAAAAAAGATAAAAAACAATCCAGTGAGATATTCCAATATGTAGAATTACAGAAATCATAAAACTGCAGGTGGCAACTGTGGGAAGGCAGCCATCATACTTTCCTGATTCGTTGGTTTATCAATCTCTCTTCAGGTTTTCTCTCACTCAAGGTACTTACCTCCTGCAAGTAATTCTTGGAAACTTTAACACTTCTCACACAAGCACCATTTCTTGGCAGTATTCTGAAATTACAGCTGGGGAAGACTTAGCTTCATTTTCCAATCTCCTTTCTTGTTGATAGTGTTGCCAGCATTGGACACTGTTAGCCCATTCTCTTTAGTTTCCTTACATCTCCCATGTAAAGCTTGATGCTTTAGTTCAAAGCTTCCTTTTGAAACAGGTGGTTAGGCTTGTAAGGGTGAATCCATCCCTAGTTATGATTCTGATTGCAAGTACCTTGGTCTGCCTTGTCCATCCAGCGTTGGGTTTATTTGTTCTACTATCTTCTCATGCATTGTCTTGCCATGCAGCTCTGTGCAGGTAAGGAAACAATCAGAAATCTACAGTAGGCATGCTGTGATATTTGATATTCAATAACTAGATGATCCTGGAAATCAAATCTATTCTTTCTATCTTTTTTGTTCTTACACATGGCTTCAGTTGTGATCTCCATCATGCTGGATTAATCATTTTTCATGCTGCTTATATTGGTTACCTAATTTTACTCTTAGTTCTGCATTTGACTCCTCTTATGCTTGATTCATGAGGTGTTGTCATAGTTCAATAGTTAATTCCACTTGTTTGAAAGTATGCAAATACTTTATTGCAGTGTATAACTATGGATATTCTAGCAGCGACCACTGATTTTTTGATCATTGAAAGAAGAGAACCAAAAACCATTGCAATACCATCAAGTAAATGCAACTCATTATTTTCTGTTGATTTCTTCTCCCTCCCAATACGAGTCTGATGCGAGACCCTTTTGTATCACCAAGCCAAAATTTCAGTTTTCCTATTGGCAAAAACCTCTCATGACAAATTACGCAGTGTCTGGATTCAGATTATGCCAAGCTCCTCCACTTCTTGGAGCTATCTACATAGTGCAAGTTGCCCTTGTTGGATATTTAGATATTTTTATTATTTCCGTGTGTATGTCTTATTTCCAGCATGTATCTTTTGTTTTTGGATAGAGTAGATTTGGGAGAATATATATTTAGGAGATTTTATAATATCTTGTCTTTCCTATTTTATTAGGATTTTTTTTACTGTACTGATTTTGCTGTCTTGTATATAAATACATAGAGGCATATGAATAAAGTTAAGACCTTTTCTCGTATCTCTTATATATTATGTTATTATCATTATTTTTATCGTGGTATTAGAGCATCAATCGATCCTCATCAACTAGTCTGCCCATAATGAGTGATATCAGTCATACATCCAAAGAGAGCTCTAGTCTTAGATTTTGATCCACCCTCAGATTTGGATCCTATTTACTTGAAAATACCATCAGAAGCTGTACAAAGGAATGACAGTGGTGTGTTTATTGTCATCTATACAACCACACGAGCGATACATGTTGGAAATTGCATGGAAAGCTTGAGAATTTTAAGTCAAAGCAAACAAAAGAAGGTCAAAATTTGAAAGCTGCCCAAGTTGCTGAAGCTAATCAACTAGATTTGTCTAGTTGAATGGTTTCCTTAACTACAAATCAGTTTGCACTTCTCCAACAGATTCTAGGCCATGCAATAATTTCTTCGATAGGTAATAAAGCTGGTGAGGAAAATTCATCCACTGCAATTGTGCAATCAAGTAGCTTCTTAACTAGCGTAGACCCAATAGCTGGATAATAGATACTAGGGCCTCATACTATATGTGCAATTCTAAGTATCTATTTGAGTCCCTTAGTGTAGGAAATCAAACCAGATTCTCTTCTATATTAGTAATTAATATCCTAGAGATTTCATTGTAATATTCTGTGTATATATATATATATAGATAGCAATATTGTGTATCATATATATAGTGCATATATTAGGAATAGAAAGATATAGTCAAGAAGATTTCTTTTGTATATATATGTGTATCTATTCCTTGAAATAATAAGAGAAGTTTTATTAAGTATTATTTGCTACATGGTATCAGGGCTACGGAATAGAAATCCTGCAGATACTGCTTCTCTTCTCCTCTTCTGTTCTGTTTTGTTTTTTTTTTTCTTTTCCCGTGCCGTCTCTCTCTCTCGCTGTCTCTCCCTCTCTTCCGGGTAGATCTCACAGCACTCACAGACCTCTAGTATGGCAGAATCTGATGGATCTTCTGGGGGTTCCTCAACAACAAATTCACTCCCTGGAATAACGCCAACACCCATTGAAAACAGTTTCATCCAACCGGTCATCAGTCATAAACTCAATGGCCATAACTATCTCCAATGGTCACAAGCAACAATGTTGTTTGTTAGCGGAAGGAACAAAGATGACTATCTCACCGGTGTCATTACTCAACCCAATCCACGTGATCCAAAATTCAAATCATGGAGGGTAGAAAACAATCTTGTTATGTCTTGGCTAATTGGATCCATGACAACCGAGATTGGAGAGAACTTCTTGCTATACTCCACGGCAAAAGAAATTTGGGATGCTGCTTGTGATACATTCTCAAATCACGAAAACACAATTGAGCTATTCCATGTGGAAAGTACACTTCAAGAATTAAGACAAGGAGAAAAATCGGTCACCGTGTACTTCACATCTCTCACTCGACTTTGGCAACAACTAGATATGTTTGAATCCCATGAATGGAATTGCCCCTTGGATTGTACTTATTTCAAGAAAATCATTGAAACCAAGCGGATATTTAAGTTCTTGATGGGCTTAAATAAATCCTTAGATGAAGTCCGAGGCAGAATCCTTGGAACAAAGCCGTTGCCTAGCTTACGAGAGGTGTTTTCTGAAGTCCGGAGGGAAGAGAGTCGCAAGAGAGTGATGCTGGGAAACTCAGAAAACCTAGTGTCAACAGAAAGCTCAGCTCTTGCTGCAGTAAAAGACCGGTTGCACCTATCCAATGTTGCTGCAGCTGATAATAGGAGAATGCATCAGAATGCGGGTGACAATCGGACACGTCGAGGATGTCCTTGGTGTGATCATTGCAAAAAGCCAGGCCACCTCAAGGAAACGTGCTGGAAACTGCATGGAAAGCCACTTGATTGGAAATCTAGCAGAGACTGTGAGGCAAAGGGGAATACTGCCTCCATGGAGACTTCACCAACTGTCAATCAAGCCCCTTTCACCAAGGATCAATTGGAATTACTCCAACAGCTGATCCAGAATTCATCTAAATCAACATCTCCTCGTGCTGGGGAACATGGATCAGGTAATCACGCACTACATGTTGCTCAAAACCCATCGTCATCATGGATAGTGGACTCCGGAGCATCAAATCACATGACAGGTGACAGATCTCTTTTCACATCTTATTCACCTTGTAAAGAACTACAAACTGTAAGGATAGCCAATGGTACTCGCACACAAGTTGAAGGAATAGGAACAATCTGCCTTTCAAGCTCTCTAATTCTCTATTCTGTGTTGTTGGTACCTGACCTAGATTGCAATCTAATCTCGGTTAGCAAACTAAATAGTGATCTGAAATGTGAAACTAAGTTCTTTGCCAACTGTTGTGTATTTCAGGACTTGAGCTCGGGGAGGACGATTGGCAATGCTGAGCTTCGCAAAGGTCTCTACATTCTTGATGTAAACATCTCATCCTCATACAGCATCTCTAGCAATAAAGTTAGTTCTTGTTATGTTCAAGGTTGTCAAAATCGCGTTTCAACTCGTACGATTCTACGTTTTTACGAGTTTATATATACAATCCCAGTTAACTCGCATACAAAATCGGAAAGGATCAAAATCGGAGTAAAATCGCGATTTTGAACAGTAAAATCGTTCAAAATCGCGATTCTGCACGTTTTTACCGATTCCACACAATTATCCCAATCGCAACCCAGCCTAACCCAATCGGCAACCCAGCACATCTTTTGCAATTTCCGGCTTGCTGCTGCTGCTGTTCCTGTACGTTGAAGAGAGATAGTGAAAAGCGATGAGAGAGGAGAAGCGAGCCAGGAACCGTGTGTACTTCTGTTCTGTGTATTTTTCAAGCTCAACACACGGCCGTGCCTTCAACCGTGTGTACTTCCGAGTATTTTCCAAGCTTAACACACGGCCGTGCCTTCAACCGTGTGTTAAACTGTGTGTGCTTCTGTGGGCGTGTTTCCTTGATACACGGCCGTGCTCTTCCCTATTCCTTCTAAAAACATTTTTCTTCGTATTTTCTTATCCAAGCCTAAACTTTTAATAAACAACCGTGGGCTTAATTGTTAAAAGCCCTTTGGCGTCCAGGGGGTGCTGCCCCCTTGAAACCCCCGCCGGGGCGGCTTCCCCGGACCCCCGTGCTTTCCTGTCGTAGCGGAAATATAAGTCATACCCCGACATGTTTGTCGGTCATCACTCATCTCTTGTCAGTGTGTTACGTTGCATTGAAGTCTTTGTGTTTGTGTTCGTCGATTATTAGTCTTCTTATTCCTATTTGTGATCATGTTCGTATTAAAGCACTTGTGTTTGATTGTTGCAACTTTCCTTATTTTAACTAATATTTTTATAATAGTAAATAAAATAAATGGTAGATAACTTTACCTAGTAATATATAATTTTGAAGGTTTTCTTGTTATAGTATCTTCTTTATTATGTACTTTTAGTCATTTTTTAATATTACTCCTCTTTAATGGTATATCTTCATTATCAATTTTTATTTATTAGTAATTTCTTAAAGTCACAATTGATTTTTAAATTTTATCTATTATTTTTTAGTTTTTGTATATAGAACTAGGTGAAACTAGTTTTATACATGATTTATCATTTTAAAAATAAAATATCTATATTATACAACTTATGCTCGATTATCTATATTATGACTTTTATTGCAAATTTGTAATTTATGGCTAAAATAAATACTTAATTTCCTTATTTCTATTATTAATTATATTTTTTAATGACTATTGTAAGTAAATTTATAATATTTGAAAGTTATTTTACATAAGTTGTAGAAACTTACGTTTCTACGTTCCGTTTCTACGTTCCGATTCTACGGACCCCTTCGCGATTCTACATAAAATCGCGATTTTGACAACCTTGGTTATGTTAGTCATTCAAATAAGGATAGTACAATCATGATGTGGCATTCTCGATTAGGACATCCAAATTTCTTATATATGAAACGATTGTATCCATCTCTATTTATCAATAAAAATCCAAATTTATTTCATTGTGAAATATGTCAATTTGCAAAACACACTCGGAGCACATACTATCCACTACCCTACAAACCAAGTCATCCTTTTTCCCTCATACATGGTGATATTTGGGGACCAACTCGTATTCCCAATATTACTGGTACTCGATGGTTTCTATTGTTAGTTGATGATCATACACGACTGTGCTGGACATACCTCATGAAAGAAAAATCCGAGACCAATCATATTTTCAAACACTTTCATGCTATGGTTAGAAACCAATTCAAGAGTGACATCCAAATCCTCAAAACTGATAATGCTAGAGACTTCTTTAACTCAAATCACATGGTATTGTTCAACAAAGTTCATGTATTGATACACCTCAACAAAATGGTGTGGCCGAAAGGAAAAATCGCCATATCCTTGAAGTTGCTTGCTCCTTGCATTTTCAAACCAATGTTCCTAAGAAATTTTGGGGTGAAGCTGTACTCACAGCTACATATCTCATTAATAGGATGCCTTCACGTGTTCTGAAATTTCAATCACCATTACAAATGCTCCACAAGTTTTACCCAACTTCACGGTTAGTATCCCAAGTCCCACTCAAACTTTTTGGGTGCACTGCATTTGTTCACATTAATCATGGAAAGCTCGATGCACGTGCACTTAAATGTATGTTCATAGGATACTCACCAAATCAGAAAGGGTACAAATGTTTCTCTCCTCTCACAAGTAAATTCTATCATACTATGAATGTCACCTTCTTTGAAGAAAACCCATTTTTTCCCAATTCTGTAATTCAGGGGGAGAATGACTCTCGTACTAATACTCATGAATTCCAGAATTGGCATTGGACTACTTTTATTGAAACAAGTCCATCCGGTCGTCCTCCCAATTCAGTTATATGTCCAGACACAAGTCCAAGGAGTTCATCACCGATGAACTACCCTAAACATCTCCTTCTTCCTATCGAAGAAATCAATGTTTACACAAGAAGGAAAAGACCATTGCAGAATGAACAATAGACCCAAGAGATCTCCTCGAGTGACAATTCTGAAACAATGCCAACTGAGGAAGGATCTTGTTCCCAATCAGCAAAGGAAAAGGTAATAAATCATGATCCAAATTTAGATTTGCCAATTGCTCATAGGAAAGGAGTCCGATCATGCACGCAGCACCCGCTATGCAACTACATCTCCTACTCAAATCTATCACAGAAATTCCGAGCATTTGTAACCTCTCTAGACAAAGTTGGGATTCCCAGTTCAATATATGAAGCTCTAAAGGTCCCTGAATGGAGGAAAGCAACATTAGAGGAGTTGAATGCACTTGAGAAGAATGGCACATGGGTTCTAACATCATTACCACCAGGAAAGAAGACTGTAGGATGCAAATGGATATTTTCAATCAAACAAAAGGCTAATGGAGGCACTGATAGGTACAAAGCTCGGTTAGTAACTAGAGGATTCACACAGTCATATGGAATTGATTACCAAGAAACTTTTGCTCCTGTGGCTAAGCTCAATACAATACGTGTGCTATTATCTGTTGCTGCAAATTAGGATTGGCCACTGTTCCAGCTTGATGTGAAAAATGCGTTCCTCAATGGAGACTTAATTGAGGAAGTCTATATGGACATACCTATTGGCTTTGAAACCGAGAAAACAAGAGGAAAAGTGTGCAAGCTGCAAAAGGCACTATATGGACTGAAACAATCACCTCGAGCTTGGTTCGATAGGTTCACAAGAGTACTTAAACAATGCGGGTACTCTCAATCTCAAGCAGATCACACACTATTCATCAAACATTTCATAGATGGGAGAATTACAATATTGATTGTATATGTTGATGATATAGTCCTTACTGGGAATCATGAAGGAGAGATGAGAAAACTCAAGATCTTATTGTCCAAGGAATTCGAAATCAAAGACTTAGGACATTTAAGATACTTTCTGGGAATGGAAGTAGGCAGAACTAGCAAAGGAATTTCAGTCTCTCAACGCAAATATGTTCTGGATCTTCTGACTGAAACAGGAATGAGTGGATGCAAGCCTGTTGAAACATCTATGGATCCCAATACAAAATTAATGCCTCGAACTGGAGAATTAGCAGCAGATAAGGGGCGTTATCAACGGTTAGTAGGAAAGTTGATATATCTTACCCACACACGCCCAGATATAAGCTTTGCAGTCAGTATTGTGAGTCAGTACCTAAGCAATCCATCTACAGATCACATGGAGGCAGTGAATAGAATCCTCAAGTATCTCAAAAAGGATCCTGGAAAGGGGTTAATGTTTGAGAAGACACATGATAGATCACTTGTTATCTACACTGATGCAGATTGGGCTGGGTCCCCTGTTGATAGAAGATCTACATCAGGATATTGCTCATTTGTTTGGGGAAACCTGGTAACATGGCGAAGCAAGAAGCAACAAGTAGTAGCTCGCAGCAGTGCTGAGGCTGAGTTTCGAGCATTAGCTCAAGGCATATGTGAAGGGATTTGGTTAAAACGGCTTTTGAATGAACTCAAAATTGGTATAGATGATCCTATTCAAGTGATGTGTGATAACCAGTCAACTATTGCAATTGCCAAGAACCTAGTTCATCATGACAGAACAAAGCATGTCGAAATAGATAGGCATTTCATCAATGAGAAAATAGAAGGAAAAGAGATTTCTCTTAATTATGTTCCTTCTAGACAATAGGTGGCAGACATCTTGACAAAGGCTCTATTTCGACCCAACTTCATTGAACTAAGTTCCAAGCTTGGTTTAATGAACATATATCATCTGGTTTAAGGGGGAGTGTAGGAAATCAAACCAGATTCTCTTCTATATTAGGAATTAATATCCTAGAGATTTCATTGTAATATTCTGTGTATATATATATATAGATAGCAATATTGTGTATCATATATATAGTGCATATATTAGGAATAGAAAGATATAGTCAAGAAGATTTCTTTTGTATATATATGTGTATCTATTTCTTGAAATAATAAGAGAAGTTTTATTAAGTATTATTTGCCACACTTAGAATTGCAATCAAGTAAGAGACTCAAATAGATACTATATGTCTGTTGGGTGTATCTCCTTAAGGAAAAATCTGATGTCAATCATGTTTTTCAATAGTTTCACAGATTTGTCCTTAACTTGTTTCAAGTTAATATTAATATTCTATGTACTGACAATGATGGGGAGTACTCTAGTGAGTTTGGGTAGTACTTGAGTGAAAATGGGATCGTTCATCAGTGTTCTTAGACTTACACTCTATTAGCAAAATGGGGTTGCTGAATGCAATAATAGGCATTTATTGGAAATAGCTAGGTCTATGATGTTTGCTTACTTTGTTCCAAATTATTTGTGGGGAGAAACTGTGTTAACCTGCATATTTGATTAATAGAGTTCCATCAAAGGTCCTTAACTTCCATACTCCTATTAGCGTTTTACTTGATACATATCCACAGACCCATTTTCTAAATTCTCTACCACCAAAGGTGTTTGGTTGCATAGCGTATATTCTCCATAAGAAACCTAATAAACAAAAGTTTGAAGCCAAAGCTATTAAATGTGTTTTCATAGGGTATTCTCCTACACAAAAGGGGTATAAATGCTTTTATCAACTTACTAAGAAGGTCTTTGTTACAGTTGATGTCATGTGTCTTGAAAATCAACCTTACATAATACTTTAACCTAGAAAGACTCTGAAACATCATGCCCAGAAGACAAGTTATTTTTGGTTGCAGACTTCTAGTCCAATCCTTCCTATTACCCTATGGAGATCACAAATTCTGGTTCCCTTCCTGCTCAGGATACTGTCCAATCCACTGAGATGTCAAGTCTTTGTAAGGAAAATGTCCAGTAGCCACCTTTGACCTCTCCTCTAGTTGTACAATCTTACATGCCATCTCCTTTGACCTCTCCTATGTCTCTGCAGCCTCACATGTTGTCTCCAGTTTCTACTTCAATCTATCCTAACAATACAGGGACTATTTCAGACCCACCAACCATCAAGGTATACATAAGGAGACTGAAAATCCCTGTGCAAAATCAGTCATCTCCTTCAGAGCCTTTGGTCCAATCAACAATTGAAAGTGAGTCCAAAGCTCAAAGGGAAGAAGAGGTGGATTTGCCTATTGCTTTAAGGAAGGGTAAGAGGATATGTACAAAGTATCCATTTTCTAGTTACTTGACATACTCAAAATTATCTCCTACATATAGGGCATGTATTGTTGGAGTTCAAGCAGAAGAAATTCCGAAAAATATACAGGAGGCTATGAAAATGCCTAAATAGAGAGAGGTAGTATTAGAAGAGATAAGAGCTCTATATCAGAATAATACATGGGATGTCGTGGATTTGCTAGTGGGCAAGAAGGTAGTTGGTAGCAAATGAGTGTTTAGTATAAACTATAGATTAGATGGAACCATTGATATACTAGTGGCTTAGGAATATAGTCAAACTTATGGGATAGACTATGAAGAGACTTTTTCCCCTGTAGCTAAACCAAACTCCATTAGAGTTACTTTAACTCTTGCAGCAAACTTAGATCGGCCTCTATATCAATTAGATGTCAAAAATGCCTTCTTACATAGAGATCTAGAAGAGGAAATCTATATGCGAATGCCACTAGGATTTGCTCTAGCAAATGATTTAATCACTTAAGTTGCTGAGCTCTTGTGAGAGATTCCTAATTGAGAAGTTCTTATTAGGTGGCTAAGCTTCTCAATTGTGCTGGACCTGTTCTTTGTCAACAGGTATATTGTCTTCCCTATCTTTTTTGCATATCCTAGTTGTATCAATTCTGGATCAGCTGTTGGAGTAATTCCAATTGATCCTTGGTGAAAGGTGCTTGATTGACGATTGGTAAAGTCTCTGTGAAAGCAGTATTCCCCTTAGCCTCACGGTCTCTGCTGAATTTCCAATCAAGTGGCTTTCCATGCAGTTTCCAGCACGTTTCCTTGAGGTAGCCTGGCTTTTTACAATGATCACACCAGGAACGTCCTCGACGTGGCCGATTGTCACCCCCATTCTGATGCATTCTCCTACTATCAACTGCAGCAACATTGGATAGGTACAGCCGGTCCTTTACTGCAGTAAGAGCTGAACTTTCTGTTGACACTAGACTGAGTTTCCCAGCATCACTCTCTTGCGACTTTCTTTCCTCCGGACTTCAGAAAACACCTCTCGTAAGCTAGGCAACGGCTTTGTTCCAAGGATTCTGCCCCGGACTTCATCTAAGGATTTATTTAAGCCCATCAAGAACTTAAATATCTGCTTGGTTTCAATGATCTTCTTGAAATAAGCACAATCCAAGGGACAATTCCATTCATGGGATTCAAACATATCTAGTTGTTGCCAAAGTCGAGTGAGTGATGTGAAGTACACAGTGACCGATTTTTCTCCTTGTCTCAATTCTTGAAGTGTACTTTCCACATGGAATAGCTCAATTGTGTTTTTGTGATTTGAGAATGTATCACGAGCAGCATCCCAAATTTCTTTTGCCGTGGAGTATAACAAGAAGTTCTCTCCAATCTCGGTTGTCATGGACCCAATTAGCCAAGACATAACAAGATTGTTTTCTGTCCTCCATGATTTGAATTTTGGATCACGTGGATTGGGTTGAGTAATGACTCCAGTGAGATAGTCATCTTTGTTTCTTCCGCTAACAAACAACATTGTTGCTTGTGACCATTGGAGATAGTTATGGCCATTGAGTTTATGACTGATGACCGGTTGGATGAAACTATTTTCAATGGGTGTTGGCGTTATTCCAAGGAGCGAATTTGTTGTTGAGGAGCCCCCAGAAGATCCATCAGAATTAGCCATACTAGAGGTCTGTGAGAGTTGTGAGAGCTACCTGGAAGAGAGGGAGAGACAGCAAGAGAGAGAGATGGCACGAAAAAGAAAAAAAAACAGGACAGAAGAGAAGAAGAGAAGCAGTATCTACAAAATTTTTAGTCCATAGCTTTGATACCATGTAACAAATAATGTTTTAATGAAAAACTTCTCTTATTATTTCAAGGAATAGATACACATATATATACAAAAGAAATATTTCTGACTATATCTTTCTATTCCTAAAATATGCACTATATATATGATACACAATATTGCTATCTATATATATATACACAGAATATTACAATACAATCCCTAGGATATTAATTCCTAATATAGAAGAGAATCTGGTTTGATTTCCTACAGGTTATGCTCAAACCTATAGCGTTGATTACTCTGACACATTCTCTCCTATGGCTAAGATGAATACTGTTCGCTTATTTATCTCTTTAGCTGCTACTAATCATTGGCCGCTCTTCCAGTTAGACATTAAGAACGCTTTCTTACATGGCGATTTGCAAGAAGAAGTATACATGGAGCAACCACCTGGGTTTGTTGCTCAGGGGGAGTTGGGTAAAGTCTGTCGTCTTCGGAAATCCTTATTTAGACTGAAACAGAGCCCTCGTGCTTGGTTTGGGAAATTCAGTCAGGCTATTGAGACATTTGGTCTTAGCAAGAGTAGATTGGATCACTCGGTATTCTTTAAGTGTTCTGACTCGGGTATGATTCTTCTTATTGTATATGTTGATGACATTATCATTACAAGAAGTGACAGTGCAGGAATCTCATCGTTGAAGTCATTTCTTCACACACAGTTTCATACCAAGGATTTGGAATTATTGAAATATTTCTTGGGGATTGAATTGACAAGGAGTAAGAAAGGCATTTTCCTCTCTCAACAGAAATATGTGCTTGACTTATTAACAGAGACGGGCAAATTAGGTGCTAAGCCGTGTAGCACACCCATGTTCCCTAATATGCAGCTAACTAAAGAGGGTGAGTTATTTCAGGATCCAAAGAGTTATAGACGTTTAGTTAGGAAATTAAATTATCTCACAGTGACTCGTTCCGATATTGCTTATCCCGTAAGTGTGGTAAGTCAGTTTATGTCCTCTCCTATCGTGCATCATTGGGTAGCTTTGGAGCAAATTCTGTGTTACCTGAAAGGTGCCCCAGGACGTGGTTTAGTTTATGGTAGTCAGGGACATAATCATATTGAGTGTTCCTCAGATGCAGATTGGGCAGGATCCAAAATAGATAGAAGATCCACCACTGGGTATTGTGTATTTGTGGGTGGAAACCTGGTCTCTTGGAAAAGCAAGAAACAACATGTTGTGTCTCGCTCAAGTGCAGAGTCGGAATATAGGGCTATGGCACACTCAGTATGTGAGATAATGTGGATTTATCAGCTCTTACAAGGTGCCAATACCTACACAATTGTGGTGTGATAATCAGGCAGCTATTCATATTGCATCTAATCTCGTGTTTCATGAACGAACGAAACACATTGAGATTGACTGTCATTTCATTCGAGAGAAGATATAACAAAACTTGGTCTCTACAAAGCATGTTAAGACCGGAGAACAGTTGGCAGATATCTTTACTAAAGCTTTAAATGGGGTTAGAGTCAGTTATATTTGTAATAAGTTGAGCATGATCGACATCTATGCTCCAACTTGAGGGGGAGTGTTATAATATGTATATTAATGTATAATATCCTATATTAATGTGTATTATTAACTAGCTATTATTAGAGGATCTTATTTCCTAAAATTGATAGATCAATTCTGTATATATAGACATCAATTCCTATATGAAACTACAATGTAATAAAATTAGGTTTTCTTTCAAATTACATTGATGAGTCTGAAGCTCCCACATCTTCAGCTCTAGAAGTTACAAAGTCACAGTTACTTGGATATTTTCTTGGAGGGTTGCAGGAAGAAATATGACTTCGTGTTCGGACATTGAGGGTGTATTTCTTTACCAGGAGCAATGGAAATTTCTTCGAATGTAGAAAAAGAGTTTGAATATGGTGTATATATATAATTCGGCAACAAGGAAGATCATGTGAATCAGTAAGAACAATGAGAAATGAAGGGACTTATATTTGTCATTTTCCAACAAATGCTTATAATACTTTCAAGTACAGTGACTTCAGTTGCTACTATTCCTCAACAATCTTGGAAGACAAAGGTAACTCCTACCATACTAGCTTAGTTGCCGGAACTAGTAAATGTCATCCAATGTGAGGTATTTTTCCACTGTTAATGTTGCTAATATAGTGGGTATTGGTAGTCGTGCTTCCAATGTGAGGACAACAACAATTGTCCTATGCCAAGTATGGACTAAAGAAACAAAGGACTATGTTTTAAGTGTGATCAACTGTTTAGCCTAGGGCATAAATGTCCGAATAAATCTTTACAATTTACTGTTCTTGAGGAGGAGGATGACAATTATGAAGAGGGCTAGGTGGATGTGGATGAAGCTGGTGTCGTGCAACCTAAAGATGTACAGAAGCTGTGTGATAAAGGGTTAGAGCCTTGAATGATGCCATGATACTCGACAAATATCCAATTTCAGTAATTGATGAATTATTAGATAAACTTCATGGACCTTTTTTAGATTGACTTATGCTCCGGCTATCATCAAATAAGGGTGTCTCCAAAAGATATACCCAAAACAACTTTTCGTACTTACCAAGGCCACTATGAATTTTTAGTGATGCTTTTTGGTTTAAGGAATGCTCTGGCCACTTTTTAAGCTACAATGAATGATTTATTTTGGCCTTATCTATGGAAGTTTGTATTGGTATTTTTTTATGACATACTTGTCTATAGCTAGAGTTTGCTTGCTCATGTGGATCATTTGTGGATAGTCTTACTATTATTGAGGCAAACTTTATTTTCCGTAAATAAAAAGGAATGTATTATTTTGGCTGAGGACATAGGAATGGATCCTGCCAAGGTGAATTGTGTGCTTGAGTGGCCAATTCCAAGTTCAATTAAGGCTGTCTAGGGGTTTTTTGGATTGTTGGGCTATTATAGAAAGTTTATCCAAGATTATGGGAAACTTGCAAGACCACTAACAAACTTGCTTAAAAAGAATGCCTTTGTTTGGAATGATGATGCTCTTCAAGCCTTTCAGAAATTACAAGAAGCACTGGCTAGCCATGCTGGATTTTACACTACCTTTTACTGTTGAATGTGATGCTTCAGGTGTTGGGTTAGGTGCTGTTTTGATGCAAAATCAATGCCCAGTTGCATTTTTTAGTAAAGCTTTGTTTGATAAAACATTAATGAAGGCTACCTGTGTAAAAGAGATCAACCATTGGTGGCCATACTTGCTTGGACAATGTTTTGTTGTAAGAACCAATCAAAGGTCTTAGACATCTTTTAACCCAATAGATTGCTACTCTTAATAACATTGGTTGGCCAAACTTTTGGGTTATGAGTTTGACATTCAATATAAGAGTGGAAATGGTAATAGAGCTGCTGATGCTCTTTCAAGGGAGTTTGAGGATATTGAATTTCATGGCATATCTGGACCAGTTTGGACTGATTGGGCTGCTATTTGTTGTAATGTTCTTAAGGATGCTAATTTTTCTTCCAAAATCAAGTTGATTAAGGAAGTGAAAGAGGCTGGGCAGGGGTTTCATTTGGTGAGCAATACATTATGTTATAACAGGTTAGTCATCCCTGCTGGTTCAACTTGGATACCTTTGTTTCTTCATGAATTTCACGCTTCCCCCGTGGGTGGTCATGCTTGTTATATTAGAACATATCGTCGATTAGTTTCACATTTATTTTGGCTTGCGATGAAGAGGGATGTTGCAAATTTTGTGGCTACTTGTGCTGTTTGCCGGCGCAATAAATCTCAACATCCATCTCCAGCTGGTCTTTTAAATTCATTGCCATTTCCTCAAGCTGTGTGGGAAGTCATTTCAATGGATTTCATTACAAGATTGCCAAGATCTAAGGGGTTTGAAGTTATATTTGTTGTGGTGGATCATTTTTTGAAATATGCTCATTTCTTGACTTTTCGACATCCATTTCATCAAAGACAGTTGCTGATGTCTTTATGAAAGAAATTATTCGTCTACATGAATTTCCTCGCACTATTGTTAGTGATCAAGATCCTCTATTTGTGAGTAGTTTTTGGGAGTTGTTTGTTCTTCAAGGGACTCGCTTGAATTTCAGTATAGCTTGTTATCTTGAAACGGATAGCCAAACAGAGAATTTAAATAGAAGTTTGGAATGTTTTCTTTGATGTTTTGTGGGGGAATGTCTAAATTCGTAGGCTGTGTGGATTTGTTGGGTTGAGTTTTCTTATTACACTTCTTTTCATTCTTCAGCTAGAGTGACACCGTTTGAAATTGTTTATGAGCATCCTCTTCTATCTTTGCCAATTTATTTGTCTAATGAGATAGTTAATCGTACTTTATAGGCAGCTTTAGCTACATGAGACAATATTCTGGGTAAATTGCGTGCTAACTTGGAGAAAGCTCAGTTATGAAATTGTGAAAATGCCAACGAACATAGAAGGGATGTACAGTATGAAGTTGGTGATCGGGTATTTTTGAAATTATGTCTAGCCCTTGGTTCTAAGGTGGAACTAAGACCTTTGTCAAAATTGGCTCCACACATTTATGGGCCTTTTCAGATTATTGCTTGGGTTGGTCATGTAGCTTGGTTGGATTTGCCTAAGGGTTGTGGCCTTAATCTAGTTTTTCATGTGTCTCATCTCAAGAGGTCCTGTGGTTGTTTCCCCTTAACTCATGATTTGCCAGCGGATTTGAATTTTGATGATCGAAGCTTGTTATCCTGCTAAGGTTTTGGTTAAGCGTTTAGAAGTAAGAAATGGCTTGTAGGTTCCTCAAATTCTTGTTCAGTGGGTTGGGTCTTCTATTGAAGATTCTGCTGCCATTAAGCTGCAATTTCTAGACTTTGTCCTTGGGGACAAGGACAATGCTCCAGGGGGGAGTACTAATATGACCCCAAGAATACATAGACCTCTGTTTAAGGTCTATAAGAGGCGTATGCCTCTTGCCAGTTGATAATGATGTGTGGGTGTTTGGTGGGTGCGTCTGTTAGGTGTGTGTTGTGGTGTGGTGTGTGCTTGTAAAATAATAGTAGTAATAGTGTGCTATTGTGTTTGTATGATAATAATAGTAGTATTTGTATATGATGAAGATAGTAGTGGAATATTATTGGGAAAGGGTAGTGTTGTAATTTCATTATTAGTGTGTGGTCTGGAGTTAGTGGAAGTTGACAGATATAAAAAGGGAGAATCATCTTGGAAGGAGGACAGATAGAAAGAATACGTGATAGTAGCTTGTCTTGGAAGCTCTAGCAGAGGATTTGATCTCAAAAGTTGCTAAGCTCTTGTGTGATATTCCTAATTGAGAATTACCTATCTAGTGGCTAAGCTTCTCAATTGCACTGGACCTATTCTTTGTCGATAGGTACTTTGCGTTCCCTATCTTCTAGCTAACTTTTGCACATCCTAGTTGTATCAATTATCATCTTGGGCAATGACCTCAATGAGATAGCAATGCTAAAAGAGAATATAAAAAGGGAGTTTGAGATGAAGGAACTTGGAGACTTGAAATTTTTTCTTGGTATGGAAGTTGTGAGAAGTAAAAAGGGGATCTTCATAAGCCAAAGAAAATACATCATTGAGCTCTTGAATGAGACGGGTAAGCTTGGTTGTGAACCTATGAGCACACCATTACCACATAATTGGTAGAGTTGTACACTTCCAAGTGATGGGTTTGTGGATAAGGGACAATATCAAAGGCTTGTAGGCAGGTTAATATATTTGTCTCTCACTCGACCAAATATAACCTATTTTTTTGGATAATTAGATATAACCTATTCTATTAGCCTTTAAAAAGGAAGAGAGAAGATTGAATTATGTGAAAGCTTGATTATTCCCTCAAGCTTAGCTGGCTATTTATACTAATTATACAAACCACAAACCAGGAAATATACAAACTAGGAAAGTACTAATTTAGGCTATACAATCTTTACTAAAAAATAGACAACCTAAACTAGGAAACATATCTTTTTAATCTTAACACTCCCCCTCAAGTTGGAGCATATATATCATAGGCTCCAATCTTGTTACAAATATATTTAATTTGTGAGCCTCTAAGTGATTTTGTAAGAATATTTGCTAGCAGGTCATTTAAATTGACAAAACTTGTGACAATACAACCAAATTCTATCTTTTGTCAGATGAAATGACAATCTAATTCAATATGCTTTGTTCTTTCATGAAAAACTGGATTTAAGGCTATATGAAGAGCTGCTTGATTGTCACATATCAACTTCATTTGTTTCACTTTAGTGCATCCTAATTCTTGAAGAAGCTTGTTTCAACCAAATAAGTTCATAGGTTGCAAGTGCTATAGCTCTATATTCTGCTTCTGTACTAGATCTAGCAACCACATCTTGCTTCTTGCTTCTTGCTTTTCCAAGAGAGTAGATTTCCTCCAATCATAACACAGTATCCTGATGTAGACCGTCTATCTGAGGGAGAGTTTGCCCAATCTGCATCAGAATATCCGACAATATTCGAATAACCTCGATCTTCATATAAAAGACCCTGTCTTGGAGCTCCTTTGATATAACGAAGAATGCGAATTACTGCATCCCAATGACTACTATATGGAGCTTGAAGAAACTGACTAACCATACTTACTGCAAATGAAATATCGGGCCGTGTAATAGTGAGATAATTTAATTTACCAACAAGCCTTCGATATCCACCTGCATCTTCCAATGGCTCCCCTTGTCCAGGAACAAGCTTAACATTTGGATCCATTGGAGTATCCACATGCTTACAATTCAACATACCAGTTTCCTCTAAGATGTCTAAAGCATACTTTCTTTGTGAAATAGCAACTCCCATTTTTTATTGTGCTACTTCAATTCCTAGAAATTATTTCAACTTTCCTAAATCTTTAGTTTGAAACTGGCTAAATAAATGCCTTTTAAGTTCAAAAATTCCGTCACGATCACTACCTGTAATGACAATATCATCAACATAGACTACAAGATAGATACTTTCACCAAGGTCATTGAGACGGAATGATCTACTTCACTTTGAGACATGCCAAATTGCAGAATTACTGAACTAAAATGGCTAAAAAGCTCAATGTGACTGCTTAAGGCCATATAGTGATCGTCGAAGGCGACATACAAGATGTGACTCCCCCTGAGCAACAAACCCAAGTGGTTGCTCCATATATACTTCCTTAGCTAGTTGCCCATGTAGAAAAGCATTCTTGATATCCAATTGATGAAGTGTCCAGTGATTCATTGCTGCTAAGGAAAGAAGCAAATGAACGGAAGCAATTTTTGCTACAGGAGAGAATGTATCACTATAATCAAGTCCATAAATTTGAGTATAACCTTTGGCAACTAAACGAGCTTTCAATCGATCAATCTTCCCGTCAGGACCTATTTTCACCGTATAAACCCAACGACAGCCAACTGCAGATTTTCCCTTTAGCAAAGGCACTAACTCCCAAGTACTGCTAGTATAAAGAGCATTCATTTCCTCTATCATAGCATCGCACCACCCTGGATGCTCCAATGCTTGTCAAACAGTCTTACGTATGGATACATCAGACAAGGTGGAAATAAAGGCATAATAGGACGGAGAGAGACACT
Source organism: Laguncularia racemosa (assembly GCA_037954665.1). Lineage (NCBI taxonomy): Eukaryota > Viridiplantae > Streptophyta > Magnoliopsida > Myrtales > Combretaceae > Laguncularia > Laguncularia racemosa. The sequence continues at coordinate 2,235,508 of JBBMOL010000066.1, forward strand.
GATAACTCAGAAAATTATAAATGGGGTGTGGATTGCGAGAGGAACGAATACCTTTTCGAACAACTATAGGAGTTGTTGGCGCTTCTGCTAAAGGTGAGACTGGAACCGGAGATGATGAAGTTGGAGCTGAACTTGAGTCAGAAGTTGTACAAGTGCCTATATCAGTAGGAACATCATCATTGGTATTAGGAGAAGGACGAGGATGACGAGAATAGACTTGGAGAGGACGATTGTCTTAAGCTAAAGGACTAACAGGGAGAGGGATAGGTAAAACAGTAGGAAGAAGATGCATTTGCTCAGTGTTTGGTGCAAAAAATGGAGTGGTTTCAAAGAAGGTTACATCTGCTGAAACAAAATACTTACGTGTAACGGGATCATAACATTTGTAACCTTTTTGAAGACGAGAATATCCTAAAAAGATGCATTTGATGGACTTGGGTAAAAGTTTGTCTTTGCTAGGGGTAGTGTCATGAATAAAATAAGTGCAACCAAATACACGCAAAGGTACATGATGGAGTTTTTGTGCTGGAAACAATATGGAATGTGGACTATGGTTTTGCAATATTGAAGAAGCATTCGATTAATTAAATAACAAGGTGTGAGTATTGCATCTCCCCAAAGTCGAAGAGGAACATTATGGTGTATGAGTAAAGTACGCGCAGTTTTAATGAGATGTCGATTTTTGCGTTTAGCAACCCCATTCTGTTGAGGAGTATAGGCACAAGATGTTTGGTGGAGAATTCCTTGAGAAGTCATGAAATTAGTAAAATGGGAAGATAAATACTCCTTGGCATTATCACTGTGCAAAACTTTAATGGAAATACTAAACTGATTACGAATTTCAGCACAAAAATTTTGAAATATCACAAATAATTCAAAACGATTTTTCATTAAAAATACCCAAGTACAACGAGAATAATCGTCAATAAATGTAACAAAATATTGAAAACCCAGAGTTAAACTGACACGACTAGGACTCTATATGTTTGAATGAACAAGATCAAACAATGATGTAGCCCTATTATTGACTCGCTTAGGAAATGAAGCTCGAGTTTGTTTTCCAAGCTGACACAACTCACATTCAAAAGAAGATAAAGTTGAGAGACTAGGAATTAATTTTTGGAGTTTGGTGATACTTGGATGTCCCAAACGACTATGAAGTAGGTTGGTAGAGGCGGTGGAACTGAAGGCAACTGGTGAGTGTGGAATGGATAGGTGATACAACCCCTGTGACTCACATCCCGCTCCAATCGTCTTCCCCGAACTTCGGTCATGTACAATAACAAAATTAGCCAAAAAAGTTACAGAACAATTAAGATTTTTGGTGAGTTTGCTAATGGAAATCAAATTATATGGACATTCAAGATCAAACAAAACTGATTTTAAAGAAATGGAAGAAGGTAGTTGTACATCCCCTATTCTTCTAATAACAGTTTGTGAACCGTTAGCAAAAGTAACTTTGGAAGAATTTAGTGGGAAGCTGAGATTGGAAAAAAAGTGTTTATTACTAGTGATGTGATCGGATACACCTAAGTCTAGTATCCAAGGACCAATGGGGGAAGACCTGGTCAAACAAGCAAAGGAATTACCGGAGTGAGGGGCTCTATTTGAGGATGATTGCTGTTTTGCTGATTGGTACTGCAAGTACTAGGTGTAATCAGTGCCAGTCAAAGTAATTGAGTATATCGGTTGGTCCTTTGAATCTAGGAATGGAAGTATTCCATCTCAATGAGTTTGTGCCATATAAGCTGTAGAACGACCAGTGGATTGATTTGTACGTGGTGGCTTGCCATATAACACCCAACAAGTGTCACGTGTGTGACCAAGCCTGTCACAATGAGTGCAATGTGGTCGTCCCGTTCCTCTTCCTTTTTGACCACCTCCCTGACCGCCTCCTTGACTTGATTGATTTCGAGTCTGCATAGTTAACGCAGATGTCTCATTAGTATCAACTGGCTTTATGGAAATACGGAGTAACCTGGTAGAGACTTCCTCAAAAGAAGGAATAATATGGCTTGACAGAATTTGATCCCGTACAGATCCAAGATCAGGTCGCAACCCTATCAAGGCTATGACCATAAAAACTTATCTCTTTGTTTCTCCTGTGCAGAAATATCATCAGAAAGAGGCATAAGAGAATTATATTCATCTTTTAATGTCTCCAATTGCCCTAGATAGGTAGCCATGTCATCACTGCTTTATTGCAAACGAACGATGTCTGAAACAACCTTGTATATCCGTTGCACATCATTTCTATATAAAGACCTGGCTTTAGTCCAAAACTTACAGCAAGTTTTGCAAGACTGAAACAAATTAATTAATTTAGGATCCAAAGAATTCCATAAGTAATTACATAACAAAGCATCAATTTTCCTCCAGTTCGCCCTATTTGCTTCAGCAATAGTACTAGAATCTTTAGTCAAATGATCTTCATAACCTTAACCCATAAACCATAATTCAACTGAAGCAGACCAGGATGAGTAGTTACCACCACCTTGTTGCCGGACTGTAGTAATATTCAGCGAATTGGAAATAGTGGAAAAGACTTGTCTTTCCACTTCTACCTTTGAAGACTCCATCAATTCCTATCTGACGAAGGATTCGAAACTGTTCAAGGGATAAAATAGCCCTCCATTCCTCCTCCGTTTTTCGCCATTTTAGGACAACCACCAGAACCGAAAGGGGAGAGGCTGGTGATCCTAGCAGCACCGATCTTGCAAGATTCCGATGACCAGAGAGTGGCGCGTGTGTCCCACGCGCTGACGTGACTAAAAGCTTGGAGCGGCGCATGAGGAGTAACGGCGAAGAGTTCGGCAATGGGCTTCAAGGGATGGCTAGATCGGCACCTCCTGCTACTGTTGGAGTGGGTGGTGAGATGAAATACTAGTCTTAGACCGGTGGAAAGGAAGAGGTTGAGACTCGTAAAAAAAAAAATGGACTGACAATGAAAAAAAAAAAATTATACGAAACCTTGCTCTGATACCATAAGAAGGAAGAGAGAAGATTGAATTATGTGAAAGCTTGATTATTCCCTCAATCTTAGCTGGGTATTTATATTGATTGTACAAGCTACAAACTAGGAAAGTACTAATTTAGGCTATACAATCTTTACTAAAAAATAGACAACCTAAACTAGGAAACATATCTTTCTAATCTTAACAACCTTCAATCAATTCATGCATGCTCCCACTAGACACCGTATGGATGGTGTGAATCACATTTTGAGATATCTCAAGGGTACTTTTGGTAAAGGTTTACCTATTGGAAAGACTGAGAATAGGAAGATTGAAGCCTTTGTTGATGCTGATTGAGGAGGAGATATCCTTGATTGTAAGTCCACATCTGGCTTTTTGCTATACTTTGGGGTAACCTATTGATTTGGAGAAGAAAGAAACAATTAGTTGCTGCTAGGAGTAGTGTTGAAGCAGAGTATAGAGCAATAGCTCAGGGTATTTGTGAAGCTATCTGGCTTCAAAGATTCTTGCAAGATTTACATGAAGAGGCTGAAAATTCTCTTGTTTATGGTGATAGTAAATCAACCCTAAATATTGTCAAAAATCTGGTGTAGCATGATCCTATGAAGCATGTTAGATTGGATTGTCATTTTATTAGATCAAAAATTGAAGAAGGGAGCATTGAGTTACAGGACATCTCTACACGTCAATATCTTTACAAAGTGTATCCAAGCAATGGCTTAAGGAGCTCTCTTGTAGGCTAGGAATGATAGATATTGTAATTGTAAGGAAAAGAGAAAATTGTATATATCATTCATTGATCCATAGGTTACACATATATACAAGTTCTAATAAACTAAAAAAGGAAACTAAATTTGTATTTTAAGACTAATGTATATATAATAATAACTGTATCCTAATTTAACTAATTTATAGCCTATAACACTCTCCCTCAAGCTGGAAGATATTAATCATGCCCAACTTGTTACACAGATAGTCAACTCAAGCCCTATTTAGAGCCTTTGTAAGAAGATCTCCTAATTGTTCTCAAGTCTTCACAAACCCTGTAGAAATTAACTCTTGCTGAATTTTCTCCTAAATAAAATGACAATCAATCTTGATGTGCTTAGTTCGTTCATGGAACACGAGATTCGAGGCAATATGAAGAGCGGCTTGGTTATCACACCATAGTTTTGCAAGAAGTGAGATGTTCAACTCGACTTCATTTAGGAGCTGATATATCCACATTACTTCACATACTGATTGTGCCATAGCTCTATATTCTGATTCTGCACTAGATTGAGATACAACATTTTGCTTATTACTTTTCCATGAAACCAAATTTCCACCGACGAAAACACAATACCCTGAAGTAGATCTCCTATGCTCCTTATATCCTACCCAATTAGCATCTGTGAAACACTCAATACTAGTATAGCTATGATTCTTATATAAGAGACCACGTCCAGGTGCTCCCTTTAAATAACACAAGATTTGCTTTACAGCAGCACAATGATCAACTATTGGAGATGACATGTATCGACTCACAACACTAACCGAATATGCAATATCTGATCGAGTTACTATAAGACAACTCTCCCTCCTTGCCAATTGCAAATTAGGAACCATTGGTGTACTAAATGGTTTAGCACCTAAGTTTCCTGTTTTAGACAACAAGTCAAGTACATATTTTCTTTATGATAGAAAAATTCCTTTCTTACTCCCCATTACCTCAACACCCAAGAAATATTTCAACATTCCTAAATCCTTTGTTTGAAATTGACTTTGAAGAAAGGATTTAACAATTGAAATATCTATAGTATCGTTGCCAGTTATAACAATACCATCCACATATACTACTAACAGAATAATACCAGCTGTAGATTGTTTATAGAAAACAGAATGATCAGATTTGCTTTTCTGTATCCCAAATTTCTCAATTGCTTGCTAAATTTTCTAAATCAAGCATGGGGGCTCTGCTTCAAACCATAGAAAGACTTACGAAGATGACAAACCTTTCCAAACTCCCCCTGAGCAACAAACCCTGGAGTTTACTCCATATAAACTTCTTCTTGAAGATCCCCATGCAAAAAAGCATTCTTGATATCTAACTAGTGTAGAGGCCGATCATATACTACAGCCATGGAAATAAATAGCTTAACAGATGTTAACTTAGTAACAGGAGAAAATGTGTCAGAATAATCTATTCCATAAGTTTGAGCATATCCTTTAGCAACAAGACGAGCTTTTAAGCGAGCAATTGATCCATCGGGATTTACTTTAATAGAAAAAATCCATTTACAGCCAATGGCCTTTTTCCCTGCAGGTAAATGTACCAAATCCCAAGTATCATTCTGATCAAGGGCATTCATCTCCTCTACCATTGCACTACGCCATCCTGGATGTGACAAGGCTTCATGAATGGTTTTAGGAAGGGAGATAGAATCCATAGATGCAATAAAGGAACAAGAGGAAACTGATAGATGATCATAAGACACAAAAGAAGAAACAGGATAAGTACACTAACATTTACCTTTACGAAGGGCAATGGGAAGATCGTCCCTTGAGATTGAATCTGATGACGAGGGAGCTGGTTCAGGCAATGCATTAGGAGTTGGCTCAGGAGTACATTGCTTGCGAGAGTAAACCTAAAGAGGTGGTTTAGGAGAAGTGGTGGATGTAATTGTATAGATTAACAAATCATCATCCTCCCCTTAGCTTGTATGATTGAAGGGTGAAGAGAAAGGGATATCTTCACAAAAAGTAACATCAAGCGATACCAAATACCTATCAAGGCTAGGATAATAGCATCTGTATCCCTTCTGAACACGAGAATACCCAAGAAATATACATTTTAATGACTTAGGATCGAGTTTTGTAACTTAGGGACACACATCCCGAACAAAACACATACAACCAAATATTTTGGGTTCAATCGGAAACAAATATTTTGTTGGGAAAAGAGTATGATAAGGAGTCTCACCATTCAGAATAACTGAGGGCATTCGATTAATTAAAAAACAAGTTGTAGATACTACATCAGCTCATAAGTGTTTGTGGATGTGCATTTGAAACAATAAAGCCCTCGCAGTTTCAAGTAAATGCCTATTCTTTCTCTCAGCAACACCATTTTGAGATGGTGTATCTACACAAGTTTGATGAATAATGCCATTCTTAATCATGTAGAATTGAAAAGATTCAGATAAATACTCTTTGGCATTATCACTTCGCAATACTTGAACAGAAACATTAAACTGAGTTTTAATTTCAGCACAAAAAGTACAAAAATGAGAAAACAACTTAGAATGATTATTCATTAAATATAACCAAGTCACTCGAGAATAATCATCAATAAAGGTAACAAAATACTTAAATCTAGTTTTAGATGTGACTAGACAAGGACCCCATACATCTGAATGGACTAACTCAAAAGGAGCATTTGCTCATTTATTAACTCTAGGGCTTAAGCTAACGCGATGATGTTTCGCATACTAACATGACTCACAATGTAAGGACTCCAAACCGTGAAACTGAGGATAGAGTTTCTTTAACAAAGAGAGAGACGGATGACCCAATCGGCAATGTGCTTCAGAAGGGGTTACAACTCTAGAGCAGGCAACAAACTTTGGTATCTCTGTCTAGTATGTAGACCCTCGGATTCATGTCCTTTACCAATAGTCTTCCTCGTCATAAGATTTTGAAAAAGTCAATAGTCGAGAAAGAATGAGATACAACAATTAAGTGAACGAGTGAGTTTACTGACAGATATTAAATTAAATGATAGATTAGGAAAATTTAAGTCTGAGGACAAAGGAACTAATGGAGTTGGATTTGCTGTGCCGGTCCTAAGGACATGGGATGTTGACCCATTAGCTAAAGTGATAGGAGAGTGGGAGGTATAAGATTGAAAAGTGGATAATAGATTGGAATTACCTATCATGTGGTTTGTGGCACAAGAGTTAATGACCCATTTGGAAGACAAAGAGCAAAGACTTATGTTTGGTTTACCTGATTCAGCGATGGCAGTAACGGGAGTAGATGAAGTCCTTAATGTTTCCTAATACTGTGAGAACTTGGCAAAGTTACCTGCAGAACCTGTGATAGATTTTCCAGATGTATCACTGGAAGAGGCAACTTGTGCTGATCGAAATCTCTGATTCCAACTTTATAGTTTCCTACAATCATGCTTCATATGCTCAGGCTTGTGATAATAATGACATATACTTACCCTAGAACTCTGTCCCCGAGTATCAAATTGGTATAAATTCTATCCTTGAGTATCAACTCCCCTACCACTACTCCTGTACTGGTGTCTTCCAGCTTCATACTCATACTGACAACTTACAAGAGCACTACCAGACTGAACAGATTGAGGATTCTCCGTACATAGAATCCTGCTATATGTATCTTGCAAGGATGAGATTGTAGACCTAGAGAGAATATGAGATTTAACTGCTTCAAACTCAGCTGAAAGTCCTGCTAAAAAACTCATTACAGCCATCTGCTCCCTTTGAGCCTGCTGAACTTTAATATCAAGAAAAGGTAATAATATATTAAGTTCTTTATAAGTCCGTTTAAAATCCATGAAGTAGCTCATAAGAGACTTATCCTGTTTCTCAACATGATAAAAGGCCTTGCAAACTTCATAAATACGAGAAACATTTCCCTTTCCAGAATACAGGAAATCCAAATATTCTATTAATTCCTTAACAAATTCACAATGATTAATTAACTCAACTACTTCATTATCAGTAGAATTCCGTATTTGCAAGAATAATTGAGTATCTTCTCTAAACCAAGTTTGCTTAGAACTATCATCTGTGGGTGGATCCTTAGTCAAATGATCATCCTTATCAATACTACATAGGTAGAGCCTCACAGTTTTAGTCCAATCCAAATAATTAGATCATTAAGTTTATGTTCTGTAATTTTTGACATTACAGGTATCACATCCGACATAACAACAGATTTGTTGTCCACTTTTTCACACATGTTTTCAACCCAAATTCCTCCAACATAACAGACAGATGAACTAAAGTCAATGTACGTCAGCCCCCTCTCGATTACTGACACACCAAATCATACGTACCATATCAATAGATTTGTACGTCAATGGAATAAACACCAACAGACGACGAATTAATCATCAACAACGGAAAAATTAACACTAACAAACAATAATTTGACAAGAGGATCGCAAACCAAAGTTGACAAACCCACACCCAAATTTCTATTAAACAAACGAACCACAAACCTGGGCTATACACGACCAAACGAGACAATCGGTGAAAGTGGAGAGCAAATCGATGTTGCACATGCCCTCACACGTCGGTGCGTGAGAGTGGTGGAGAGCGCTGTAGTGGCGCGTGTATGTCACACACATTGAATTCTGGCGCCGAACTTTCTAGAAGCCCTAGTCAGCGGGTGGTGCATCTCCTTAAGCCGGTGGTGTCAAGGAAAAAAATAAGAACCCTCAGAAACCCACTCTCTCTCCTACTCTATGATATTCTTGATAATAATTTTTGTTTTTTTTTTTTTCCCATGGCTCTAATACCATGTAATTGTAAGGAAAAGAGAAAATTGTATTTATCCTTCATTGATCGATAGGTTACACATATATATAAGTTCTAATAAACTAAAAAAGGAAACTAAATTTATATTTTAAGACTAATATATATCTAATAATAACCGTGTCTTATATATTATATAGTTATCATTACTTTTATCAGCCCTAAATCAGTGTATGGGTTTATTATTTCATCTGTCTGGTGTTAGCAGGTTAATTTTAGCTGTGCCCCTCCCTCAACCCACAAAAATAAACTTTGAATTTCCGATGACTCATTTACCTATATTTACAATTTGTGTTCTTTTCTTATGTTACTTTTTCACTTTCTGAGAGTTGCTCCATGTTGCTGTAACAGTTTCCTTACAGCTTCATTTCGCAGTCATGCACGAAGAAAGGAACTTGCTGATGATTCAAATATAGGGTCAAATAGAGTTGCATTCAGATCCAATCATAACTTAAATGGAGATCCATCATTGGAAGAAAACTACTCCAGCAGTCCAGGCTCAGCCAGAAGTTTTGTTGATACACAATTGGAAAATTTCAATCACCAACATGGCTTGGCCATTTTGCATCTTCTTGCAGCACTCATGTTTGTCCCCTCACTTGCAGCTTGGTGGCAGGTAGTGATTTTACATATCTTACTTTTATGTTCAATGTATTCATTTCTACTCTCTTAGGAGGCCATTGATTTGGTATGCTTTAGATCTCATGTGTCTTTATGGACTTGATCAAGTAAACGCAACCCTGTGATAGCAAAATTTGGTAACATGGGTTGTTCTTAAGGCACTGTGAGTGTGAGATGTAAAGTTGTGTTATAGTGTCGTTTAAATTGATAAAGGACTAAAATTGTACTTTGCAAAGCATGCCATATATAGCATTTGGAATGTGCTTCCTCTAGTCAGTTTAAGTGACTGGAAAGGAGAAAAATACGATTATGTTAAGAAAAGGGACATGAGATTATCTCAAATGTCCTTTGAGATTACCCAAAAACACTCAAATGTTCAAAGTCAATGCAGGGCAGCATTGAAGTTTTGACGTTATTTTGTGATAACTTCTTGCTTTCTCCAAATAATTGGAATATTCCTTTATTCTGAATTTCTCAAATTACTCAATGAGAAATATTTATCTTAAGATTCTGATCCAAAAGATACCCAATGGATATGCTAATAATCTGATTAGTTTCCAAAGAAAATAGCTCATGAAAGTTTTTACACAATTTTAGCTATTAATACATCGCTTATAAATGGTGAGATCAATGTATTCTTCTCACACTAAATAGCAAGTTCCAAATGCTAATAAATAGGTGAGGATTTCCATCCATATAGGTATCAATTACTTCAAATATTAAGTGCTGCAAGGAAAGCATTTGAATACTTATTGTTAAATTTGCATCTATAATCCATTAATTTGAAAATTCAAACTTGTAAATGGGTATGAATTTCAAGAATACCCTTCAGTATGGGCTGAGATATTGTTAGGATCTATCATGTAGAATTGAATACGTTGGGAACCAAATGATGCTGGGACTGGAAACTTATGATCTCCCATAGTTGTATCCGAGCTAGCTCAATTAAGGACCTTCCAATCGACCATATCAAAGTTTCGTAATCATGGTCAGATTATCTATACTAATTATTAGATAGATGATTCTGGTAGACATAAAAAAAGAGAGTATTCAGATATTGAATATTGCATTTTTTCCTAAACCTACCAAGGCAAGATTCACTTCATAAATCTTAAAAATGAATATTGGCAATATTATTTATTGCCAGGAAACAACAAAAGAGAAGGAAAGCTTTGCCAGGAAAACAGTATTAAGGAAACTAAGAATCAGAGTCAGCTCAAATAAGACAATTTCTTCATTATATCCAGTGGATATTATAACTCTCTCAAGATTAGTAAATTCTTCATAACTAACAGCATTTCACTCTGGCAGCATGTGAGTCCTTGGCGTTCAAATACCTCATGAATGATTACATGGGTTTATTTTTATCAGGGTGACTAAACGATAGAGTTTTGATTGCATTACGATGCTTCAACCTTGTTTCTTCACGCTTTTGACTTACGCTTTGTTTTTGCATATTTGCTAAACATTTTCTGGTCTGTGATGTGGGTAATCTGGTATTTACTTGCTTTTGTATGATGCTGAAGAAATCTTGATGCCAACTTTTCATATTGCAGAGAATGGGAATGGGTCAGAGCTTCCCGTGGTTTATTGATTCAGCTCTTTGTCTTGGCGTTATTCTTCATGGTATTTGCAACTCAAAGCCTGAAAACAATTCGTTCTTATTATCTTTTCCATGCATCCCATTCCGGGAGTGGAGGATGTATTATGCATATCAGTTTGCTGGATATTATTCTTTCCTTTCTGGTTTGGCCTTGGCTCCATATAGGGTTTTGTATGCCATGGCCACCATAGGGACATTATCCCTTGTGCTGACTATTCTGAGGTGGAGGGGCAGGGAGAAGGGAGAGGCACATATGACACATAGAAAACATTCCCATAGACACTGAGAAAGAATGTATACTACTTTTCATGAATCGTGTTTTATTGGATTATTACTGGAGAGAATTTTGAAAGCTTTTTGAATGGCAATGTGGTTATCATGGAATGGAAGGGGTCTGGCTGCACTTCAATTGCTGCTTCTTGTTGGATTTTTGTTTGCAATTTTGGGTGTATCTTGAGATGGAATTGGAAGAAGAGAGAAAGTTGTAACCATAGCGACCTTGTGCTTTTCTAATGCTGCGACCTTGTTTTAGTCCAGCGGCATTTTTATTTGACTCGCATGGCGCTTTCCATTCCCTTTTTCCTTCTGTTTTCTCTCTCTCTCAACAGCGGCAACAAGACTGCAAGAGATTGCAAGGTCGTATCTCCTGAGATGATGAATTTGAAGACTTCCAAGAGAATACTATCCAGTAATTAGTCTAGACATAAGATTTTTGCGACAGTGCCACTGCCATATAAAGAAGGGTCCTACGATTTTTTTAGAGTCAAGTAACATCAGGCAATGGGAGTAGTCTAAACCCACTGAGCTATCTCAGTTAATTATCTTTTTTCCCCCCCCTATTTTTTGGTATTTCTATCTGAACTTGGTAAGCATAGGATTGAAATTCATGCAAAATGTCAGGGCATCTGAATCCAGAGTTATTTTTTCAATTGAGTGGAGTTATAATGACTAACAATCTAGTAATCACTAATAAGCCATTACTATGGATGATAGATCTGATTGCCTCTTTAGTTATGAAAGTCAGCAGGTTTTAAAAGAATAACATCCTCCAATCTTCGAGTTACCCAGCTATGCCTCAAACTCTAAAGCATGACAGAAACGAAGATAACAGTGTGCTATAGATTCACAACCTCTGGCCGTGGCCTGTGGGGTGTGAATTAAATAAATGACACATCAATATGGAGATACTCTGGCAGTAGAGGCTTTTTGTGGCCCCAGCTAATGTGCCGGCCTTGCGCCGAAACATTATATTGTCCTGTTTCAACGTGGGATCGTTGAAAGCTCCAAGTCCAGACGGGTTCAATGGGCCCTTTTATCAATAGAATTGGAAAATTTTAAGGACTTTTGTCACTAAAGCCTTCAAGCATTTTTTTTGACACAAGTGTGTCCCCTCATAATTTTAATTCTACTGACCTTATTTTGATTCCAAAGTCCAGCTCTCCTGAAAACATTTCACATTATAAACCTATTAACCTCTACAATTTGTACTATGAAATTATCTCTAAAATTTTAGCAAATAAGTTAAAAGTCATTCTTGATTCCATTATATTGCCCTTTCAAAGTGCTTTTGTCTCAAGTTGGCTCATACAAGACAATGTGATAATAGCCCATGAAATGTTCCATGACCTCAAATTGAAAAAATATGGTAAGAAATACACTTGTGCTGTTAAAATAGATATGGAAAAAGCTTATAATAGAGTAGAGTGGAATTTCTTGGAAGCATTGATGAGAAAAATAGGTTTTCATGTGAAATGGATTTCTTATATCATGAGTTGTGTTTCTTTGTTTATTATAATCTCATGATTGATGGAAAGTGTGTGGGAAATATATATCCTAAAAGGGGATTAACTTAAGGTGACTTTATATCTCCATACCTTTTTCTCTTAGTGGCTAATACTTTTTCAAATATGATGCAAAAAGAGAGATTAAAAGGAAAAATAAGAGGTATTGGGATTAAAGAGAACAACCTTGAACTCACCCATTTATTTTTTGTGGATGATTCTTTACTATTCACCAAAGCCACTCTAGAAAATATTGTTAAACTTAAAGCCTTGCTTAACCTTTACTGTAATGCCTCAAGTTAGGTGTTAAACTTCCTTAAATCATCAATCACTTTTAGTAAGAATACCCCAAAGGAAATTAAGGACATTTGTTGCAATCATCTTCTAATATCTAAAACAAATGTCTTGGGGAAATATTTGGGGTTACCAATAGAATGGGACGGATCTAAAACTAAGGTTTTATGTATTTTCAAAGAGAGAATCTTGCAAAAACTCCAAGGATGAAAAAGGTCTTCTATTATCAATAGGTAGGAGGAAAATTCTAATGAAATCAATAGCCTTTGTAATTATAAACTATGTAATGAGTATCTTCAAGTTTCCTAAACGCTAGTGTAAAGAAGTAGCATCCATGACTACAAGATTTTGATGGGGTGGAGGTCAAGAGAAGAGGAAAATACATTGGAAAAGTTGGCACGATTTAACAATTCCAAAAAATAATGGAGGGATAGGTTTTAGAGAACTTAAGCTTTTTAATCAAGCTTTATTGGGTAAAATTGCATGGAGAATTTTGAAAAGATTGGAAGCTCTATGCATACAAGTCCTTAAGAGCATTTACTTCCCTAAATCAGATTTCCTCAATGCAACAATGGTGGGAATATCTTCATGGGGTTGGCGTAGTATCTTGGAGGGTAGAAATGTTGTCAATAATAATTTCTTTAGTAGATTGGGGATGACAATTAGGTTAATGTATGGAATGATCCATGGGTTCCTAACTTACCTTCATTTAAGCTTTCTCCTCTCAACCTTGCTGAGTGGGATGATAATCTAAAAGTGAGCTCCTTGATTGATCATGAAAGTTGTATGTGGAATTTAGTTGAAATTGAAGGTAATTTACCTCCAAACTAATAAGAAGCCATTAGAACCATTCATATTGCAGATGAGAGGCTACCAGACTCTCTTGTGTGGTCGATGGATAGAACTAGGGAATACATTGTTAAATTTAGCTATAAACGTCTCCATCATGAGTAGTTTAAAGCTTGTTTATCCAAAGATAAAGCATCCTCAAGTCATGAGATCAACATAAGAGTGGAAATTAATATGGAAGGCCAATTATATTCTCGTATTAAAACACTTTATTTAGAAGATTTGCACAAACTGCATTACAACCAATCAAATCTTGTTCAAACGTAAATTAAGAAGATGTCCCACATGTAATTTCTATGATGCAAATGAATCAATTGAACACCTACTTTTTCATTATTATTGGACTAAGTTGATATGGTTTGAAATTTTGGGTTGTAGAGGAAATCTTCTTAACATTAAAAGGTTGGATGATTAGATGATTTTATTCATAGAAGAGGTCTTGATTGGAAAGATGTAGTTGTTTGGACTTTTGTTACGATATGGAATAATTGGAAATATAGAAATGATTGTACTTTTGAGAAGCACAACCCAAATTTGGATTTGATGATTTGAAAAATAGGTGCTTCTTTGAATGAAATGTCTATTGCTATAAATTGTCTTACCCCATATGTTTTACAAGTTCATCATAATACACATCAATGGCAAAAACCTAATCAAGGAGTGATAAAATGGAATTGCGACAAAGCAATAAATCCTACAACCAAGCAGGCAAGTTACAGTTTCATTGCTAGGAACTCAAATGCCAATTTCTTAGTGGCTAAATTCAATCTAACAAATAGCATGGGCGTTGAACTTGTGGAAGCAATTGTAGTAAGCAAAGCCATGATCTTTACCCAAGAAGCCAATTGGAGGAACATTCAAATAGAAATAGATAACTCTTTCTTGTTTCACAGTTTGAAAGACTCTTCTAAACCATCTTGGTTGACTAACTCTATGCTTAAAGACATTATGAATTAAAATGTTTCTTTTTGTTTGTTTCTCTTAATTTAATAAACAAGAAAGCTAATGTTTGTGTCGACTAGGTTATATCCTAGGAAAAAAAAGGGATGTGCAAGTTATACCAAGATCTTGATATCCCACCTCCTTTAGTTTCTTTACTTTATGTTGATGCTTGTTCTAGACCTCTTAACATATAGGAAGGCTTGAACTTTTTTTGTTTATGATAATGAGTTGCTTTCTTGGCAAAAAAAAAATCTAACAAAGGATCAAAATGACTATGTTTAATTTAAAAAATGTACTAACAACTTCCCCATATACGCCACACAAAGCCTACAACAATCATTGAATCTCGATCACCTTGATCAAAGCGCAAAACCCTAGAACCTTGTACCAAATTTTCACCACTCCTCCCCCCAAGAATAAATTGCCTCCAATCAATACATATTCACGCAACAACACCCAATTAGGTTTATCTATCATCAAATCAAATTAGAATAGGGAGTTGTCTTGCCTATTGACAAATTTTCCTTAGATCTTCTATGATAAGTCTTTTTACAATTACGTGTAATTTCCTATGTTGTAAAGATTTCATGTGTTAATGCCGATTCCATGATCAAGGATCGATAAGAGAGACAAAAATTGAGAAGTAAGACTCCACCTTAGCTTCCCTTGGTGTCCACAACAATGTTAGGGAGAAAGAGGGTTGTATTCCTTTCTATTTATCAAGCTATACTTTCTATTTTAGTCAATTATAGAACAGTGTGGAAGCATAACTCTTTTAATTTTTTGGGGAATTCCATGCTACCTTACAACGATATTAATTTAAATTTACTTTTAAAAAGTACCTAATTAAAAGATAATTATGCAAATACTCTTGTAAAAGTAACTATTTCATTTTTTTTTTCCATATGAATTGTAGAAAAGAAGTTCAAGATAGTATATATTAAGTCATGCTAATTAGAAACTTTTATATCAAATGGTTGAAAAGACTTATCACTAACCTATTGAATTGGTTATTGACAACCTTTGGACCAAGATATTTAAATAGTATCAGAGCTAAACCCCTTACTAATACGTGTAGAAGGAACCGAGATAAAAACCGAAGAGCATACTATAATCCGATTGAACAATTTTATAAGGTGGGTGTAGGGTTTTTATGATATATACCAATCTTAGAATACAAGTTTTAGGATGAATACAGACTAGGAAGGCCTTGCACTTGTACTCTTTTTCTTTTTTTTTGTTAAGTCCATAAACTTTTATAAAACAAAAGTATTATAGTAGTTTAACATAGACAAGAAGAAAGAAAGATGGATCATCCTAGATCGACTAGATTCGCTGCATTAGATAGACAAAAACCCAATACTTTATCAGATAAAATATTCCTCACCTCCTAACGGATTCAGTGGTAAAAAAGAGTGCCTCTCACCTCCCTAAAGCAAGCTTTGCAAGAACATCAGTCGCTAAGTTCATTTCTTGAGGGACCCTACAAAAGCAATACTCATTAAAGTTTCTTAGAAGCCTTTTGTAGGCATAAATTACAAGTAAATTATCATCATTATAGTTCAAATTTTTTAACAAGTCAACCACTTCTATAAAATCCATCTTGACACATATTTTCCTCATGTTAAACCGATCCGCTACCCCTAGACCTTCTATCACACTCCATAGTTCCCCTTGAACAGGATGGGTTATTCTTTTTGAAAATCCACATTTTATACTTCCATTACTGTCTCTGCATAAACCACTAACTCCTGATCTCCTCGTCTCTTCATCTACAGCTCTATTACAGTTAAATTTCACCCATCCACAATTAGGAGGCTCCCATTTTGGATTTACACATTTCATTTTCCCTCGGGAGTTTACTAGCTCTATATTTTGCCTACCATTCAGCCGTTTGAATTTTAACTTGGTTTATCTATTTGTGATTCTCTCCCTGCATTGTAAACACTCTCTTGTTTCGTTTGTTTCATATTCGCTAAAGACATTCTAGGAGAACTTTGCTGCTATGTAGCTTCTCTTCATCCCTCTGTTCCTTTTTATCCAAGCTCTAGCCTCTATGCTCAACGTTTTGATAAAGTCATTTAGGGGGTTACAATCAAGTCAAATAGATTTAATAGTAGCATAGTCTTTAAAGATGTGTGAAACAATTTCTTGTTCAGTCTTGCAGAAGATACACTCCTGTCCTACCTACAAACCCCTGTTCTCCAAGTTATCTATAGTCGCTGGAATAGTTTTCATTTTCAAAATCCACCCCTAATCCCCTTTTGCCTTTGTCTCCTCTTTCTCCTTCTTGAAAAGATTATAAACTAATTTAATAGCAATATCTCCATTATTATTATTGTGTTGCCAACATAGCCAGTCTTCCTCATCACTAGTTTTGTCTAGAAGAATGTTATGAGATATGTATTTCTTAAACAGTGGTTCCAAAAAAAAGTATTTTCTAGAATACCGCTTTGAAATCACAAGTTGGGACTGTGATTTCAAAATGTGAAGAAATTACATGTTCAACCTGTGATTTCAGTCATGGGTAAATCGTAGGTTGACATTACGATTTACCCTTAAATGATATAATGTGTTTTTTAGTAAATCATAATGTCAACCTATGATTTACCTATGACTAAAATCACAATCTCAACCTACGATTCATTAAGCATAAATCCCTATATGGATATAAAACATCATTTTCCAGTAGAATCTAATCAATTTCTTCCTCGTTTCTATCTAATTTCTCTCAAAAACACATCTAGAAAACATGGTTTTTGGCTTGGAAATTATAGTTTAACAACTCTAACTCACGATTTTGATTTTTATTCAAGTATAACTTATTTAATGTAAAAATTCGTTGTAAATTTGATTAATTGGATTTAATTATTGTACACTCTATTGTTGTTTTTCTCTATGAAATACCATGTGTTATTGTTAATTTTGTAATAGATGAAAGTTAAGATTGAAAGTGTGCTCAATATTCTACACTGTTCCATACCAACTAGTGAAGAATTTGTAAGATTTGCTTTAATTTGTAGAATTTGCCCTAATTCATAGAATTCACCCCAATTTTAGTAAATTTGCACTAATTTAGGAAATTTACCCCAATCATATTAAATTTGCCCAAATTTGTAGGATTTGCACCAATTTTATTAAAATTGCCCTAATTCATAGAATTTACCCCAATTTTAGTAAATTTGCCCAATCTATAGGATTTGCTCCAATTTTATTAAAATTACCCTTATTCATAGAATTTGCCCCAATTTTGGTAAATTTGCCTTAATTTGCATAATTTTCCCCAATTTTATTAAATTTGCCCAAATTTGTAAGTTTTACCCCAATTTTAGTAAATCTGCCATAATTTGTAGAATTTGCCATAATTTTATA
Source organism: Laguncularia racemosa (assembly GCA_037954665.1). NCBI lineage: Eukaryota > Viridiplantae > Streptophyta > Magnoliopsida > Myrtales > Combretaceae > Laguncularia > Laguncularia racemosa. The sequence continues at coordinate 2,253,494 of JBBMOL010000066.1, forward strand.
GAATTTGCTCTATCTTGAAGAATTCAACTTAATTTTGTGGAGATGCGAATTTTTTGAGATTTGCAATATTTGCCTATGAGAATATCACATATAGTGAAGACGGACCATATTATGACAATCAACCTATTAAGAAAATTAAAGTAAAGAAGGATGCCGGGTTCACACAATTGTTATTCAAAATATGTGTAGCAATTAAAATTGATCCTACCTCCTTCCAAGTAGAGGTGTTCCACAAGCAATCGACAAATTTTAACTCCGGTTATGTCCAGCCACAATATTCTTTAATTATTCTTTAATACCAATCATAGATGATGATGATGATGATGTGGAAGCTCTTATGGAATTTGCTCAAGCTACTAGTCCATTATTCATCTAGAAGTTGTTCATTAAATTAAGTCATAATATCTTCACTTAAGGTGAAAACATAAGTTATGAGATTGCAATGCCTCCCCCCACCCCCCTACAGGGTCAGAGTGCATGAATGTTATGGCATCACCTGAGCAAACCGATGATTTTGCAAAGAACTATAAAGACAAAAATGACATGGAATTAACCATTAGAGATGTGCCTGTGAGGGAGATCAAATAGGTTGACAATGAAGTACTTGTTGATTATGAAGAAGAAGCGGTCAACGAGGAGGATGAAACTGGTGGACCCTACATGAATATTCACTTTAACACATCCGATGATTTCCTGCTTCTAGTGTCCCTAGAGGTTGTCATCGTACACACCGTTGTGTTTATCTCTTCAATGGCGGATCCCATAACTTCGTCCTTCAAGCATCTTATTCCGTTCTTCAATAAGAGGGATGACATTGATGGGTATATAACATTTGAAGAGAGTGCTCTATCTTTAGATGACTTAAGCTTTGGTGATGAGTTAAGGAAAGGAATGTAGTTTACCTTAAAGTCCGATTTAATATATGCAATGAAGGCATACCACGTAAAGAATCACCACAATTATTGTGTAGACAAGTTTGACAAGAAGGTGTGGCATGTTGTTTACATCGAGAGGGATATGGGATGCAGATGGCGACTTTGTGCTTGCCAAAAACAGATAGATAAAGATTTTGTAATTACTATTGTCAAAGGGCCACACACATGTATCAATCCCTTATTGAATTAAGACCATCCCCGGTTAGACTTAAGATTTATGGTATGTTGCATCTTAAGTCAAGTGAGGAATGAACCCAATATAAAGGTGTTTGTGCTAAAGCAAAATATCTACAACACATTTAGGTATCTAGTGACAAGGAGATGGGTATGGGATGGTAAAAGGCAAGCAATCAAAGTTGCATACGGGGATTGGGATAAATTATACATGGAGTTGTCCCAATTGTTAAATGCCATCTAAATTAGTAACTCGGGTATGCATGTCGAGTGGCAAGGTTGGCTAATCGTGAAGGAAGGAGAAGTGATATTTCAAAAAGTGTTATGGATATTTGGGCCACGTATTGAGGCATTCCAACACTGTAGGTCGGTTGTCAACATCGATAGAACCTTCTATTACAGGAAATATAACGACAAGCTTCTCATCGCATGTGGCATAGATGGTGCGAACCATATAGTCCCTTCAGCATTTGCATTAGTGGATAAAGAATACTTTGCCTTTTGTTCGTGGTTTTTAGTGTTGTTAAAGGAATACGTTGTTAGCAACCATCATGATTGGGAAATGATATGTCTAATATCCGATTAACATGCAAGGATAACAGAGGTAATTAAGCATCACGATGTTTGATGGTACCTCCCCCCCCCCCCCCCCCCCCCACCCACCCCCCAATGCATTTTGCATTTGTCATGTAGCTAGTAATTTCAATTCGAAATTCAAGAGTGCCTTACTTCAAAAAATTATCATGACAGTAGGTTTTCAAGTGCAGGAAAATAAGTATGAATTTTACATAGAAGACTTGAGGAAAAGAAATGAAGCTGCACTCAATTACTTCACTTGCATCCCTAGAGAAAGATGGACTTGAGCCTATGATAGGGGCTTCAGATATAGGTTTATGACCACTAACCTCTGTAAGAGCTATAATGCCGTGTTGAAAGATGTAAGGTATTTACTTATGTTGGTGTTAGTCATGAAAATCTTCTATAATTACGTCAGGTATTAGGAATAAAGGCGTAACAAAGCTAATGAAGCATTCATAAAAGGGGATGTGTTTACATCGTAAGCCATTGACAAAATTCAAAAATGAAGCCAAACAGCCAATCATCATAAGGTAATCAATTTTGATAAAGGGAGTAGAGTTTTTAAGATTGTCACAGGTGCTAAAAGAACGAGACATGGGATTACAAGTGGCAACAGTCACACCGTGATCCTACTGACAAATGAATGCACAAGTAGCAAGTGGCAAATGTATAAAATTCCTTATTTACATGCTTTTACTACTATGTCATATGTTCATGTAGACAATATGCAACATGACAAATTAGGCCTAGGCAGATGAGTGTAAGCACCTGCTTAGAGTTAAGCCTAGCCCTTATGATATCTCCAGGGGATGGTTAAAGATGTCATGATTGAAGAATTCTTTCGGAGGCCTACTAGACGATGCGAACGAGTTATCCATCATACGATACACATAGGCATACATCCTCTAGCTTATGGGTAGACTCATCTTCACAGATAAATCTTTTAGCCTAGTTCACTTGATGTTTCTCCCACTTCTAGAGGATTTTCAAGTGGCAGGGTAGTATAGTCGGGGAGCAACACGCTTAGCCAGGCTGTATAGGTTTTTACGTCATGCAATTGATGCATCCATGTAGGAGATTGGTTGAGCTATGATTCTTCTGCAAATCTAGGTTTGGGATAGATTTCCACACATCGCCCTTGCTTGGCACCAAATCTACATTCCTCCTATGATACTCCTTTAGCATGTCGCTGGCATGTCATGTTTGACGTCACACAAGTGGCTACTCATGTCCTTGCCCAATACTAGGACACTCTGGATCGACAGACACCTGAGAAGGTATTGTATATTACTTAATTTAATGAGAAGGTATTGTATATTACTTAATTTAATGTTGTTTACTTTACTCATTTACTGTTCACTAAATAACTTTATTTCTTGTAAATCTATTGAATACCATACATGCATGAGCTCTTGGAGCAACTTCCCCCATTCTATTAGGAAGGGAGTGATATTTAGTGTACCAGGGTACCTCTGATTTGCTTCCATATTGTAGAGTGGCACCAACCTAATCGGGTGATGAGGTAGTTCGATGGGATCTAGAGGATTCCATAATAGTGTAACATGTCTCCTTCCCTCGATAGGATCAATCTTAGGGGGAAAACCAATGAGAATTGAAGGAGGAGACATGTGGTCTCTATCCAACAATGGGACCAGCATCGGTTTTTTATCATTTAGCTAAAGTTTGACAACACATTATCAGGTGGGGTAGCTCTTGTATATTATCCTTAGTACCATAGTGTCATACGATAATACATTGGCCGGACTAAAGTGATACTTAGTGCCTTGATAAGTTGCTTTAACCATATCATCATAATGTTTTCTACATTGTATTACTAAAATGCTTGATTTTCCATGTAGTCAGATTGCTTCACTTGCATTGAGGCAACGGATTCCCTAAAGAGTCTCAAGTCATAGCATCTGTTAGGAGGCATCTCTTTTGGGGTCATGGTGGTGTTATATTTTTTTCTCCATATAATTAGGAGCACCATTAGGAGATGCTTACTCCACCCGCTCTTTGGAAGGAAAGACACTTAGGTACACAGGATATGAGGGAGGGAGTCACACAAGTAGATCCTCAATATATTTCATGGGATGAGCCACCATTCCAAACCAAGACCCATCCCGACGTTAAAGGACCCAGCAACTCTATCCAGATTGGAGAGAGTTCAGCATGAATTGTATAGAGACATTATGAGAAATGACGTCGACAGAGGGATTATGTATGTATATATATATATATATTGCTATGTAATTATACATTACTTTTTTCATTCTCCTGAAATGTATATGTACATTTAACTTCATTTACTTTAGATATGTGATTTTGCTTGTACAATTTGAAAGACTAGATTAGATCAATTAATTTCTCTAATTGATTTGTATTATGAAAAACTTCATAATTATCACATGTTTATCCTTTTGACAGGTTCTTAGTGTTACATAGAATTTGGGAAATAAGTTTATTTCTAAGTTTATTTATTTTCACAAATTCATTTATTTCCAATTATAAACTTCATAATTATCACAGGTTTCACTAAAGCCTCTGAAGAATAGGGAAATAAGTGTTACGGAATTCAATAGAAATCGCATATTGAACATGCGACTTTTCATGAAATCGCAACTTAAGACTACGAGTTCCTTTTACAAAGAAACCCTAGTTTGGGATGGCGATTTTAACATTATATTTCGAGAAATACTTTTCTTGGAATTGTTTTTTAAGAAAAAGTTTGCCCCGTTGAGGCAAACTAACACATATCTCAAAATGTTACCCAAAAGTTGTTTTATGTTGTCATTTAGAGCAAAGGTGATTTTGTTTTCATTCTATTCACTAATATCCTCCTAGGTATCTGCTAAACTAAGGGAAAGGTCTTCTTATCGGTGGGGTTGAGAGAAAAATAAAAATAAAAATAAAAATAAAAAATCGAACTATAAATTAGATTTGAATAATTTTTTTAGGTTCGAAAAAGCTGTGAATTGAATTGAACTAAACTATAAGAAGTAAAAAAAAAATGGTGGTGGGAATTTAAAGGATGTATGACAAAAAGGATTTTATATTAATTATTCAATTTCTCATCTTATTTGATTTTCATTGAATAATAACTCACTATATTTCTTTTTGTATTTTTAATTAACGACTGATATAAAAAGCAGAATTATTTAGTAAAAAATAATAATGAATTAATTTTTTTTATGTCAAATATAATTTTCCATATCTTGTTAACTTGTATATTAAAAAAATTAAGAACAAGTGTAAAAATGGTTTAAACCATTGACTAAATCGAACGAAATCATTATTTTAGATTTAAAAAAATTGTGAACTAAACCGTATAATTAAGTTTAATTTTTTTTTAAAAAAACCATTATATATGATTTGGTTCAACAGGACGAACATAAACATACCCACTGCTACCGGCAAGAGGGAGGCTTCAAGTAAGTTCCTTGTTTTTCTATTCTTGTTCCAATGAGAAAGCTAGAAATTCACATTTTTACCATTTGCTGTTTTCACAGCTAATTTACCATATAACCACTCATTCTATTTCATGATGGGTTTTCCTAGTTTTGAACCTCCTTTGGCTCCAAAGTTAAGACCATTTAGCTTAATATTTTTCCCTGTCATTGTGCCAACGATAAAAGCTTCTTTCGTACACCCTATAATAGTTTAATTAAGTTAGCTCTGTTTCTTGCTCTAATGTTGAAAAGCCTCAGACCCATATTCTCTTTTGATTTATTTTTTTTTTTAATTTTGCCCCATGAAATCTAGTGGATACGCCTCTTCTCTTTAGACAACCCCCACAAAAAGTCTATTGATTTTCCCTAGTTTTTTTACCATGCTACTAGGATGGTATATTACTTGTGAGTAGTAGTTGATAATACCTCCAAGACAAAGGAAGTAACTACTTTTCTACCTACCATACTAAGCATCCCTGCTTTCCAACCAATTACTTACTCCTGACCTTGTCAACCATGAAATTTAGATCCCTTGCATTTAGGTTTCATAGGTCTTTTAGATATTTTCTCATTAGCATTCCTACTCTATTTTATGAAATTAAGTTTTGAAAAATATATACCAAAAACTATCCTATAATTCATAATATTTATTCAAAATTTATCTGATTGAATAGGATACTAGTAGATGTTTGCTTACTCTTATTTCTTACCATAGGTACTAACTTTTACGAACATCTTTATTTATGATTTTTTTATTAATTATTATAATTACTATAATTTTAGAAAAAAGAGAGTTAAAACTAGAATACCAATCCATTTATTGGGAAATTAATATTTATACCACTTAATTACAATAACAATTACCTCCTATCTATAAGTATTCTAGTACGGTTTCGGGAGTTTAAGCAACAGTTAAGGATGCAAGTGTATTTGGAAGTTTAAGCATGTGTGCAAATTAAGGGGTTTGAGCGGTATATTGAATCATATTAATTAAGGGTATTTGCGGTATTAGACTGAGAAGTTGGGAGTTGTATATACATCATCAAAAAGTCAGACGACTGATGACGGAGACTGAAATGATTTAAAGAAGGCGGCAGAGCCAATTTAGAAACTCCAAGGCAAGCAAAAACAGCTAAACTAAACCTTTGCTACACGTAAGTTCTAGCGTTTTGAACACAGTGCCAACCACGTATGTCCTGTATGTCGGTTTTAGTTTCATGATGTTCCTCCTCTTTTTTGTACTATGGTTTCGTCTATGAATGATTTAATTCTATGTAAGTTATTTTTCTTGGAGCTGTAATGCTTTGTTCTTCCACAATTGACATGTAATCGTGGTGAAATAACATGATGGTTGGATTGTAATAAGCGAATTTGATTCTGGGTATGATGAGGTTGTCAGTTTTTTCTTTCTACTTTATACCGCTTTTCAGTGTTGTTATTCTGCTTTCTTTTATAATTTGACATGATTATGTTTTTGTTTTGAACTGTAGTAAAAGGCTAATGTTAATAGGAAATTGGTGGCTTGTTCAGATGTCAAAAAGAAAAACTTTTCATTCTGTAAAGAGTATACTCAATTCTGTATTGTGCGTTAATAAGTGCCCGACCACTTGTTAACGGGATAGTAATGAAATTCATATATTGGACCTAGAGAGATTGTGTTATGTGTAAGAATTAGGTTTAATTCCCGTTTCCATTCTATTTAGCTTGATGTACTAGATGGGATGGCACTGGTGGCGGTGGCAAACGAGGAATCAATTATGAACAATTGTATCCTGAATTTCATTGTGAGATCAATGTGATGCAGTGTTGAGACAGTAGAACGATGAATTTATGGTTCACATGGTGGGACGTCTCTCCTGAACCTATGAAGTCTTAGGTTCTGAGTCACTGTGCAGTTTGGAACCACTGCTGAGCCTTCTTAGAAATAATAAGAAAAAGAGAAAAATGTTTGAAAATAGTACGAGATAATCTACTTTGGAGTGTTAGTATCCCTTCAGTCATTAGTGAGGATAAGAAACCCAGAACAAAGCGGGCCACTTCTTAACTACTTTTAATTGCATATGCAAACTCATTCACTGCACTTCAAAACCTCATCTTTTATACATTTGGCTAAATTTTGCTATCAAAAGGGTGTAATGACCAGTGATTCTACACTCTATCTCTCGTGTTGGCTATGTATCACATTGTATAGTTGATCAAATCTATCATAATCACATTTCATCTAGGAATATTTATCCAGAAATTGATTATACAGATATTTATTTGCATCTTTGTAAAAAAACTCTATCATTTTCTGTTCTGTATCTTGGCATTTCAGAGAAGGGTAAATCGTGGTTGACGTTCAGGCTTTGTGAACAGGAAAACTTTGCTTGCATACACCATCAAAAATTGGGAACTGCATCTGTGTCCAAAGTGATATGGGGTCCGAAGGGCCAAAGGCTGTTACAATCCATGTTACTGGATTTAAGAAATTCCAGGGTGTGCCTGAGAATCCTACAGAAATAATTGTGACTAAGTTGAAGAATTTTGTTGAAAAGAGAGGACTACCTGCTGGTGTGACTCTTGGTAGCTGCACTGTACTTGAAACTGCAGGTGATGGTGCAATGCCAACCCTTTACCAGGTTATGGAATCAGGCATGTCAAATAAAGATGCTGTGCTAAATGACTCAGTTGTATGGGTTAGTGCCAAATTCTTATTACAAGCTTTGACAAAATTAAGTTATCTGCCAATTGGAATTCTATGTCTATTCTGTTTGGGCTTTCAAAGCAACTCTTTGATTTTCATATTTTTTAATTGTTTTTATTATATAATTTAATTAAATATGTATGATAATATATTTGATTTCTCTGAGCTAACCAGGAGGTGACACGTGCCAAACTTCAACTAAATATAACAATGTTAAGGGAATGACTTCTGTCGTCCATTTTCAAAATATTAAGTACTCATATAGAACTTCAATAGAAAAGCAACCAAACATTGAGGACTATTTCCCCTGATTTAGATGTATGTGAATCCTTTAGTGGAATGGTCTTACTGGGGCTAATACATTGGACTGATTATCATCCTGCTATGCCTACTGACACCCATGAGCATCTCAATACTCCAGTTGGCTTCTGTTGATGGAAAGGAAGAAGTGGTTGCACCCCTTTTGCTCGTCTTGTTTTTCCAAGTGACCTTTTATTTAAAAATTTTCCTCCTAAACTTTCAAACCAGTCTCATTATTGCTCTCCCTCCATTTGCTGTTTGAATAATACATCTTATACCGCAGTGAGATTACATAGAACCTTGAAATAACAAGGATGCCTTTTAGAAGCCTCTATTGTACTTTCTCCTGTTTAATTGTGCTTTTCTGATCACATCTCCCCCAAATGACTTGGAATTACATAAGTGCTTGCACATATTAAAGAATTTACAAATAATCATTGTTGTCTTTTTTTTTTTTAGATACATATTCATTCATATCCAACTGCATAATACATATGTGGCTCTCAATGATATGATCTTTTTGAAATAGCCAACAATGGAAGACCAATTGGGATAGATTATGACAGATTTCAATAATTTTGGAACCAGATTTAAAGACAGAACTATCCTATGTAAATGCTTTAAACTTTTTGCAGCCAATTAGCTTTAAGGTGACTGAGGAGAGATTCTGCAAAATCACATGCATTTTGCCCTGGTTCTGAGTTTGTGGCTGAAGGTTGCTAGTGCTCACTTTTTATTTCATCGTCGTGAATGGCTTTTTTTTTTCTTTTTTTCTTTTCCCCCTTCTCTCTTTTGTGCACTTCTTTGATCAAATTACTCTGCCTTCATTCCTTCAGCTTCACCTTGGTGTAAATAGTGGAGCTCTTAAATTTGCCATTGAGCGGCAAGCAATAAATGAAGCCACCTTCCGCTGTGCAGATGAGCTGGGGTGGCAACCGCAGGTTTGAAGTTTTGACTTTGTTTTTTGGAGCTCTGTTCCTCCATATGTGTTTGAGTGATGTACGTGTGATTTCACCCAATTTTGTTGCTTCACATTTTTCCAGCGACTTCCAGTATGCTGTGAAGATGGTGGAGTATCTCGCATACGACAGGTAAATCTTCTTTTTTTTAGCACTTTTTTACCGGTTAAGCGTATATTAGATGAATGGTGTTGCTAACTCTTAATCTAAAGCTTCAAATCCATTTTATTTTGAACCAACAAAAGACCAAAAAGCCTGCCAAATTTGTTAAAACCAGCACTTTCTATCTAATATCTTATACAGCATCAAGATGGTATAAAATCTTATCAGTGACAACCTAGGCTCTCTCTCATTTTTTTGGGTGGGGGAGAGACAACCTAGGTGGTTCACTTATTTATTGAGGATTTTCAAATATTTATCTGATATTTTAGATCTCTTTGTTTGTGGAGAAATGAGAGTAAACTGCATGTCTGCATGTATATTGTTAATTTAAAACTCTACTTCCTTATCCATCTTCAGATCCATCATAACAAGTCAAAACAACATTATGCTAAAAAACAGATAGATTGAAAGTTTGCAGACCATGATGACAGTACAAGGGATATGAAATTAAGATTTATCAATGATGGTGAAAGCATGGTTAGTAAGCATGTTAGGATTTTGCATGAACAATTGTGGTGGAAATAACTTAAAAGCAGTTTCAAACATATGCCTTGGAATTTGCAATATGTCCAGATGCACTTGCCATTGAACTAATTGAACCAATACTTTGCCCATTGTAATAGAATTATCATATGTGGAAAGACAACTTTTCTTTGACATGGTGGATTTTCATTCACTGCAAGTTTAGTCTGTAACTGTTCATTGCATTGTATTGCAGACTTCTTGCTCGGCTGGGACAATTGCAAAGTTCTTGAAGAAGAATGGTTTTAATGTAACAGTATCCAATGATGCTGGTCGCTTTGTATGCAATTATGTCTATTATCACTCGCTTCGATTTGCAGAACAAAGGGGTCATAAGTCTCTTTTTGTCCACGTTCCTCTCTTCTCAAGAATTGATGAGGAAACGCAGCTGCAGTTTACAGCTTCCCTGTTGGAAGCTATTGCATATTCATGTTGATTGTCGTGTCATTTGCTTGTAATTGTAAGGCCATGTGCTGTATCATTAAATAGCAAGTGGTTTGACATTGCTGAGCAGTAGTGTCCCTTCCCCTTTTGATTTTGACGAACGAGTCTAATTACAAGTCAAAATTGAACTTCTAAGAATGTAAAAGGTTGTGTGGTGATTCGATAATCAATTATTTGTTCATATGGATTCTTTAATCATCCCCCTCCTTCTCATGTTTCCAATTACACAGCTATCCATTTTTTTATGGGATGCATTTGGATGCAATATGCATGTTGAGTGAATGCGTGTGTATGATGGGTAACGGCAAATTGCATTCTCAAAGACCATGTTGGTTTATGGTCTCATCATGATCAACTTGCCTTGCAATGCATTTTAGATAGTTCTTATCAAACATATCTGGAGGTTGCACTCTGGCATACTAGACTGGTGATATACAACAAACTGTCCCATCCTTTTTCCCTTGCAAAAATAGTTCTATCTTTTGTATTAAGCAGAGGGAAGAATCCAGAAAAATGGAACGTATATAATGACTATTGTTTCATTACTTATATCTATCCTAATAAACTCACCAGTCACCATGTAATGTGAATTTATTAGTTTGGTTATCACTTGGACAGACAAAGCTGCCTTGTGCAGAAGCTTCTAAAGTTTTATCGATTTGGTTCCTTTTTTTCCATTTTCTCCTTTTTATATTAATTATTAAAAAAATGATGTAGAATGCTGTAAATGATGTGGCTTTTGTTGAAATAAAGAAAATATCTGATGGCAACTCCATAGTATATATTTATGTCTTGTTTGAAATGTAAGAATAATCCGGAATGCAATGTCACGTTTGATACGTCGGAATGAATTGAAATGTAATGGAATAAAAAACAAAATAACCAATTCATTTTTGTATTTGGAAACATCAACAAAGTCAATGAATTCATTCTATTCTTATGTTTGGTTGCATCATATTTGGAATGAAATGGAATGTGTATATAGAATTAGTATTTGACATAAATGTTCTCAACTTATAAATATATATGTTGTTATATATAAATATTTATGTATAACAACAAAAATATGATTTGTTTATGTATGTTATATATATTTATTTTATATATGTATAATAGTACACATTTATAAATGTTATTTATACATATACATATATATATATATAAATAATAGTATACATGTACAAAATGAAGGAAGATGAATCATAAACCCGCAAAGAGAAGACAACATATTTGATCCGTTGTAAATGATCTCAATACATATATATTTGGTAAAAACAAATACATGATGATTTTACATATTTTATGTATAAATTTGCTATATATATATATATAAAAAGGTAATCAAGTACAAATGTTATATAAATATGATAAATGTAAAAAAATATATGTCCTATGTAAACACACACACACACACACATATATATATATATATATTATAAAAAAAATGTATATAACATATATTATAATTGTATAATGTATATATTTGTCACATACATACATATTAAAGTCAACACATAAAAGCATGTCAAAGTGAAAATATAAACATCCCTAAGCGAAAAGGATACACATATTTTCATTATTTTTTTTCCTTTTTTCTTTTATGTTTCTCTCCCAAAAATTCAAAACAAGAAAGCATAATCAATCAATAAAAAATATCTTTATCAAAATTCTCACCCCCTTGTTTGTTCCTATCCTTTCATTTGGGGTAGTGTTAATTTACTCATGTCACATCCACATGTGTACGCTGTCAACAAGCTGCAAGTTTATGACTTGGATGAGCATAAGATACAAGGACATGGGAACTTCCATGATAGTTTTCCTAACCATTTATTGATTGGATGTTTTTGTTCAAATAATAGTAGTTACATGAATCACCATCAAATGTAAAGGACAAAGTTCTGATAACGTAGGATCAAAATTATAACTTTATTTAACTATTCAATATTTTTCTCCAAACAATGAAACCATCAAATTTTTCTAATAGAAACAAAATTATAACTTTTGTTCAATTGTTGAACATTTTTGCTTTTGGAGAAAAAGAATAAAAACCTAAAATCATAATGAAGAATATATTAATGGAATACTGTAATTTATCAAATAAAATCAAACATCATTAAAAAAATAAAACTAGATTAAGTACCTAGAGCTTTGGTCCCAATTGAAATTACATCAATGTTTTTGTTAAAATACTAGTAGTTACATGAATCATCACCAAATGTAAAAGAGGACAAAATTCTGATAACATAGGATCAAAATTATAATTTTATTTAATTGTTCAATATTTTTCTATGAACAAAGCAATCTCATGAAACCTACAAATTTTTCTAGTAGAAACAAGATTATTACTTTTGCTCAATTGTGGAATATTTTCGCATTTAGAGAAAAAGGGTAAAAACCTAAAATCATAATGAAGAATCTATTAATGAAATATTGTAATTTATCAAATAAAATCAAACATTAATAAAAAATAAAATTGGATTAATTAACTAGAGCTTGGATCCCAATTGAAATTATATCAAGAATTTACAAAAGTGTATACTATTGTTGTCTCTTCCCAAAATCTCAAACGTGAGACTCGTGCTAGTCCTTTGGTTTTCTTCTTAATAATAGTCATGTTGTTTGTTTCCTCTGTTGTTGTTGTCTTCTCCACAGACGTTGATTTTTTTTTTCTTTTTGTCTTTTTTCTTTGCCAAAGGACTCTTTAAAAGGAGTATTTTTTTTTATTAGATATTAATTAGGGTTACATTTAGGGATGTTTAAGTAATTATACAATTTTAAAATTGGAATGGAATCGTAATTTTGGCGTACTAAAATGCTATAATGGAATTAAATCACCAATGGAATGCCAAATCCATTGTTATATTTGAAAATGTTTATTAAATGAAATGGAATGAAATAAAGTGGTATATAATGATATTTATAAAAAAATGTTTTTAATTCACGAGTATAATAAATATATATTAATAGAGTTTAAAAGGTTATTTAAGTAATTATCTCTATATATATGTTTATTAGTTTATATTTATCTTCTTTTCTTTTTTTTTGACAAGTGCTTTTTATATAAGGATAAGGGCAAGAATATATTTTGAATTTAAAAGCCCACTTTCCTTACTCTTCCGCCACACCTGCTACACGGTTGAACTATTCATGAAACGCAAACAATTAATCTCCATATTGAGATAGGCCATTCCCTTTTATCAAAGAGGTAATAGAAAAGTTAGCTTTTTCTTTCTAGCAAGAGAAGTTTTGATATAAAATGCTCTACACAATATTTTATCACCATTTTTTTTCATTAATTTACTTTTTAAAAAAAATTATACACACATAGTGAGTGCTTAATTTACAAGTTATTAATAAAAATGAAACAAAATCATAATTTTACCCCTCAAAGATGGAATATAATTTGCTTTTAAAGCTGAAATCATCGATGTTAAAGAATAGTAATTCTGGCTTTTAAAAATGCTTCTAAACATGAAAAAGGAAGTATATCATAAAATTGTAATTCTATTCCGGATTCATTTCAATATATTATTCTAATATATCAAATGTATATTTTATGGAGAAGAAATATATGTTATTTAATTTGTGTATGCCACATTAATGGATGGAGTTAGTTTAGACAAAACTAATTAGTAAACTTGAAAATTATAGGTTGTTAATTATAAAATAATAAAACAGTTACCAAATATAACATTAATCCAAACTATAAAAGTCTCTTAAGTGATTCCTAAATGGTGTTGTGAATTTGTGTGAGACAAACTTAAGGGAGTCAAAAGAAGAACTCAGGAACATGTACGGGGGTGTTTGCCGTAAGCGTGTGGTATGTTATGTTTAGTAGATTAGGATTCGATATTTATTTTAATCGGAGTTGAAATCGCCATTATTATGGATTAAAAATTGGAATAGGGGATTTTGATGTAAGAGAGAAAACCCTGGTTTTTGCAAACGCAAAGGCTGGTTTTGTTTGGTAAAACTTTTTATGTTTTTAAATAATTCACTTTAAAATTCGGAGATTTTCAATAAAGCTTGAATCAAGATGAGATGAACTTTATTAAAAAAAAAAGTTTAAAATCATAAATTTCAAGTATTTTATGACAATAATTTCGAGCAGAAAATATCAACCAAGGCCATAGTTAGTTGATTGACTCTCTTTTTTTGGATGTTAATTGTTATTAAAGAATAGTATTTAGTATAAAATTAATTATTTTTTTCAGTAAATAATATTAATTTTTTATCTATAAGATATGTATTTGTGATATATGTATCCCTTTTTAAAATCGTTTATTGCATGGTGTCCTTTTATCTTGTAAATATTAACACCCACTTAAACTATATATATTATATATATAGGAAAATATTTTTAAAAAAAATTAAAAAGGTAACTAAGCCTGTCCAATTATCCGGTCCGGGCGGCCAACCATTGATCACGTTGATTAATAACAGCAGTGTCGGAACGGAGGGCAGCCAGGAGGCCTCCTAAATCTTTTTCCCGGCTCTTGAAATGGGATTGCAATTTGCAAGCACCTGTTGACGTTGACGTCTTCATTGCTCGGAGAAACTATTCTGTAGTTTAAAAGGTAAAAACATCTTTACAGAACTTCCTTTGACTTGACGAAAAAGGTTACCGAACAGAAATTTGTCAGGATGGATACATGCCTCAAATAACCTATTAACGTCTCTTAAAAATTATGAGAAATGTAAAGCAGAAGCTTTCTTTCCTAGTACGAACCTTTACAAGCTCAACACCCAAACGCGAATCCACGCTAACACCTTCCGGAATCTACTTCAATAACCGAACTATAGATGGGTTACTAAAATTGGGACAAATACACGATGCACTCAAACCGTTCGATGAAATGCCTGTTAGAGACATCATCACTTACAACACCATCATTTCTGGTTACAATCAACACGGTTTTCCACAACATGCTCTTCATATTTACTCTAACATGATTGGTCAAGGAATTAGAGAAAGTGAGTCAACATTTTCGTCTATATTGAGTATTTGTTCCAATGGGGGGTTTTACAAAGAGGGAATTCAGGCTCACTGTAGGGCTATTGTTCTTGGGTTTGAATTGAATGTATACATTGCAACTTCATTGATTGGTTTGTATATGCAGACGGGTCTTCATCATTTAGCTTTGGCGTTGTTTGATGAATTGCCCGAGAAAAATTTAGCTTCTTGGAATACGGTTTTTCGCGGGTTTTTCGAACTGGGTTTGGCAAAGGATTCCTTTGGATTGTTTAATGAAATGAAAGTTGGTGACTTTGAGCCAAACGGGTTGAGTTTTTGTTATTTGATTGGTGTGTGTAGTAAGGAATCGCTTTTGGATGAAGGTAGACAGTTGCATTGTCAAGTCATTAAGGCAGGTTGGGAAGGTTCCAATATCTTCATTGTGAATGCTTTGGTGGATTTTTACTCGAGTTGTTTTAATTTAGCCGATGCAAGAAAGTCATTTAACTTGATTCCGGTTGAGGATGTGATATCGTGGAATTCAATTGTTTCAGTTTATGCAAATCACATGTTGGTTTTTGATGCTCTTGAATTGTTTTCTAGGATGCAGTTTTGGGGAAAGCGACCTTCCATAAGATCAGTTGTTGAGTTGTTGAACATGTCGAGTGAGATGAGAAATATTAGCCTTGGGAAGCAGATGCATGGTCTGGTATTGAAATTGGGCTTTGATCAAGCGAGTATTTATGTGCAATCTGCTCTTATCCATATGTATGGGAAATGTGGTGATATTGAGTGTTCTGTTTCCATGTTTAATTGCCTTCCTGAAAAAAATTTGGGTTGCTGTAATGCATTAATGACCTCTTTGTTACATTTAGGTTTACTGGAAGATGTGTCCAAGTTATTTGGTTTAATGGCTGATGAGAGGATTGGATACGATGAAATCACTATCTCGACTATGTTAAAAGCATTATCCAGATTTGCTTCAGGTTGCTTTGCTATCTGCAGGTCAATACATGGGTTTGTGGTAAAACTGGGTTTTGAGTTATATGCTGCAGTCTCTTGCTCTTTAATTGATGCATATTCAAGAGAGGGTCTGGTCAAATGTTCTTACCAGGTTTTTGAAAAGATTCCTTCTCCAAATGCTATATGTTTCACGGCCATGATCAGTGCCTATGCCCGGAATGGAATAGGAAGAGAATGCCTTAAAATGCTGGAAGTAATGATCGGCGCAGGGTTAAAGCCTGATAAGGTGACTTTGTTGTCCGTGTTAGCAGGGTGCAGTCATTCTGGCTTAGTTGAAGAAGGAAGATCTTTGTTCTACAATATGAGAAAATATTACGGGATTGACCCTGAGAGGCAGCACTATTCATGTATGGTCGACTTGTTGGGGCGTGCAGGATTGTTATCTGAAGCTGAAGAATTGCTGCTGCCGGCAGGAGAAGAAGTTGATCATGTGATGTGGAGCTCACTCTTGAGAAGTTGTGGGGTCCACATGAATGAAAAGGTGGGGAGGAGGGCAGCACATAAATTGATGGAGCTCAAATTGGATGATCCTGCAGTTTTATTACAGGTTTCAAATTTCTACTCAGAAATTGGGGAGCCTCATTTGTCAGTGCAAGTCAGAGAAATTGCTGTGACAAGGAAAATGACAAGAGAGATTGGTTATAGTTTGATTGAGGTCAATCAGTAAATGATCTGGAAAAGAGTGTCTTTTGGAATGGTAATGAGTCCATTTTATGCTGTTTTTAAAGCTTAAACTTTCATTTGAAGTCTACACAGCCTTTTTATTTATTTGCTAAGTAAAGCATGCTTTTGCTTGAAGCCTTTTATATGCATGAGGTAGTCGCTGTACATTGTCCTTTCGGTGCTACAAATTAGACTATTTTCATTATTTTCTGAGTATGTTAATTCTTGCTGCAAAAGTATGATTGAAAAACAACTGTCTACATACTACTACTGTGTAAATGTTTGGCTGTCCTGGATATGTTATTCTTGGTGGGTCCTGGGATCTTAGTTGCTGATTTCTTTATTAAGATGAAGCAGGTAAAAAGTAGTCTAAATAATGTTCCCTATTATTTTTCAGTCTATACATATCCTGATATTTATATTTGATACAAGAATGTGCTTGGAAATGATTTTATTCAAATTCATTTGTTTATTGCTTTTTCACATGTGAGAGAGATCAAGGACACTGAACCAGACATCCATGAACACTTTGACTGGAAACATTGTACACTAGCTGAAGAGTAAAGCAAAGAACTTAAAAAGATTTCCCTTCAACTTTAAGTGTAGATATGAACCACCTTTATCACTTACAAGCCAAGCCAATAACAGAGTCTTTCATTTCCATAACTAATCCAGTTATATAAATCTAAACTTGATGACTTCTGTTGATTTATGCAAACCAATCTTTCTTGCAAGCAGTTAAAACAGACAGAAAGTATGGATAAGTTATTGATTGTGGTTCTTAGTTTAGTGGTAGCATCCCATGGAGTGAGATGTGGCAAACTTAGTATCCTTGAAGAGGCAGCAAGCCTGAACATAGAAGAGGAATACGAAGCGGAAGATTCGGATACTCTGCATTGGACAAGTGACCGTGGTACCAAGGTTGTCGTGAATGTTGATAGCTTTGGGGCAGTTGGAAATGGAGTATCTGATGACACTGAGGTGTATTTATATTTGCTTTCTTGTGTTTTGAATTTTCTACAGTGGGATGCAAGAGAAAAAGAAAAATAATAATTCCTTTGAGCCAATTACCAAAAGTAAAAGAAAATTATCAGAGCCTAATTTAAAGGAGGATTCCTATAAGAGGAATTACATAATATTCTAACTTGATACTTTCTCACATTAAAATACATGGAGGAAGTTGCAGAAAGAATGTTTTATCTTCTGTTATTGTTCTTTTGTTCAGGCCTTTGTAAAAGCCTGGAACACAAGCTGCTCTATGAATAATTCCGTTTTCTTGGTTCCCCAAGGACGTACATACCTGGTGAATGCAACAAGATTTAGGGGACCGTGTGCAGGAAAGATGGTTATCCAGGTAATGCATATTCTTCAAAACTCGGTTGTGATAGGCATCAACATTCCGACTCAACTAATGCTGCATTACTTTCCTTGCATTGGTGTCATTCCCATAATGATCCCAATTTCACTTCATTGTGGACTTGCAGATTGATGGAACAGTGGTGGCACCAGATGAGCCCAGTAATTGGGACCCAAAATTTCCACGAACCTGGCTTGATTTCTATAAATTGAAAGGAGTTCTTTTCCAAGGAAACGGAGTAATTGATGGATCAGGCTGCAAATGGTGGGCTGCATCGTGCAAAAAGAACAAAACTAATGTACAACCTCTTTTTGTTTGTATTGCATCTGATTGTTTATCTCATTCAATTGAAATTGCTGATACTCCTTTTGGTGGACATTTTGACAGCCTTGCAAAGGGGCACCGGCAGTAAGAATTTTCTCTCTTTCGATCTCTGACAGCCATACATTTTTAGGCAGAAAAGTTTCCTTGGAAATCAAACTGTTGAAATGTTGAAAGTATAATTTGGTTCTTGCAGGCACTTACTATAGATTCAAGCTCATCTGTAAAGGTAAAAGGCCTTACCATCCGAAACAGCCAGCAGATGCACTTCATCATAGCCCGGTCTGAATCCGTTAGGATATCGGAAGTGCTTATCTCAGCTCCAGGAGACAGTCCCAATACAGATGGAATCCATGTAACTGAGTCAACTAATGTTGTTATTCAGGATAGCAAAATTGGAACAGGTTTCATGATATTTTCTGCTGTATATTTGTAACAATTTTTTATATAGAAAGCACATAGAAAAGGTTGGATATATTTTACTGGAACAAAGTCCATGCACTAACGAAATTCAAGTGCAAATCCTTTTATTTGTAATTCATTGAAACATTCAGAAAAACTAATCTCATCTATTTGATGCATTGTGCTGCTCCTGAAGGGAGAGTGCTGACCGATGTCTGGTCTTACAATCTTCCATGCAATTTCAGGGGATGATTGTATCTCTATTGTAAATGCTAGTTCAAATATTAAGATGAAGAGACTCTATTGTGGTCCAGGACATGGAATAAGGTACCGCCTAATGTTAGACTGTTATTGTCATTCTTTTTGAGTGGTAACGTAGCCAGCTAAGAAGCTCTTATGAGATGAGTAATTAATAGAAGGATGAAGTTCTAACATGCAAAACATACAATCGCCATGAAATAATGCTTCTTAATGTTCTTGATTTGTTCATCTACTAGCATTGGAAGCCTTGGGAAGGACAATTCCACGGGAATTGTGATGAAGGTGGTCCTGGACACGGCATTTCTCAAAGAGACAACAAATGGAGTCAGGATAAAGACCTGGCAGGTACTGATTTACAATGTACATTTTGTTGAGGAAAATCCTACGTTGAAAAGATGTTGACAACTTTTAAATAGAATTTACTTTTGCTCTGGAAGTCCAAATTTCAAATAAAAAGTTGTCACTTAAATGGTCCCTGATGTGACGAGGTGGCTCTTTTCAGTTTTGTGGATATGATGTTTGACACTTGTTTGAATATAGGGAGGATCTGGATATGTCCGTGCGGTACGCTTTGAAAATGTACAGATGGAAAATGTTGCAAACCCAATCATAATTGACCAATTCTATTGTGATTCCCCAACAACATGTCAAAATCAGGTATGGTCCTTGACCTTTCTCTTACTTTTAGAGACTCCACCATCTCATCAAGTGGCAACCCTTCAAAGTTTTGTTGTCTGGATAGACCATAAATGAAACATGGCTGAATCCTATGCACTCAGCAAGTTCCCTGACTTTAGATTTCTTGTTTTCTTTGGTCTGTATATACAAGACTTCAGCTGTGAAGATTAGTCAGATCATGTACCAGAATATTAGTGGGACCACAACAAGCAAGAAAGCCATGCAGTTTTCATGTAGTGATACTGTGCCATGTAGTGGCATTGTCTTGAGCAATATTGACTTGGAGAGGATGGATGGAACTGTAGAGACCTACTGCAACTCTGCAGAAGGCTTTGGAATTGGGATTGTGCACCCTTCAGCAGATTGCCTTTCTTCTCAGGACAAGGACTACATTGCATATACAGCAGCTACACACACCATGCCCATTGATGAGGATTACATACACACAGAACTCTGACCTGATGCAACATGGAAAGTGAGGACATACTTATAGTTATTGGAAATACAGATTGACTAGCAGTAGTTTATTGTAAAGGATCGCTAGATGAGGTATGAGGCATTATTGTAACATTTTAGGGGTAATTGCATAAGTTTTAAAGTTCTATGTTGAACCGAGAAACGTAAAACTCAGATACAGTAATAAGGGATAAAAACTCCCATACCGATGATATTATTTGATGCTAAGTGCTGATGAATTTCATTCACTAAATTTATATTTCCGGTGTCTTTTTTGCTTAGCTTTTTATATTGCCTTTAAGATGAGAATTTTCATACGGTCGCAAAACCATTACCTTAACCATCAAACACTAACCGTGAGAAGCAACTTAGCCTTTAATTCACCCTTTTGTCCCTAATAATCTATCCTCCCTAGAGGAAACTTCAATACCTTGTCATCTTATCCTTAAGCTTCATAAGAGCATTTGTCTTGAAAATTTTTAGAAAAATTTTAGTTATCATTTGTTTAAAAGTCTAAAGTCATCCTAAATTTAGAAAGTCTTGACCGTTATTGGAAAAATAATATTCTCACTTAAGAATTCATTCCTACTATCTGTCTATAATGAGACACTTTCTTAGATATCCTTCTCTTAGACTTGCAAGTCCAAAGAGACACTTCCCACTGTCAGTTAGTTAACCCACAATGAGGCACTATCTTAAATTTTCTCCCTTAGGTTCGCAAGTCTAAAAGACACGTCCTACTATCAATTAGTTAACTAGTCTTGTAAAACGCTTCCTGTTATTGATTAGTTAGTTCATAAAAGTACTTTTCTAGATAATCTCTTTTCATGGTTGCTAGTCTAATGAGACGCTTTCTATCATCGATTAGTCAGCTCATAAGAGTACTTTTCTAGATGATCTCTATTCAAGGTTGCTAGTCTAGTGAGACGTTTTTTATTATCGATTAATTAGTTCATAAGAGTACTTTTCTAAACAATTTCTTCTTTAATGTTGCTAATCTTGTAAGATGCTTCCTATTGTCAGTTAGCTAGGTCATAAGAGCGTTTTCCTAAACAATCTCTATTTAAGGTTGTTAGTCTAATAAAACGCTTCCTATCATTGATTAGTCAGCTTATAAGAGCACTTTTCTAGATGATCTCTTCTTTAAGGTTGCTAGTCTGGTGAGATGTTTCTTGTCTAAGACTACTTGTTAAGGAATATTAATCATAATAAAGTAACTATCGTCTTTTGCATCATGAGATTGTTAACTCGTGGAGTGTTTTGCTTACTCAATCTTTTAGTCAAATAAGTCCCTAGTGGACCAAGATTTGGATAGCCATCTGATTATAGTGTTATCTATCCTTTTTCTTAGGCAAAAATGGTGTCTTTTTTATCTTTGTAACTAAGTTTTTCTAAATTTTACTATAAAAAGAGATAGCTGTAAACACCCTATTTTTGCTCTCATCTAAATTTTTTTTAATAATAAATAAATAAAAATGATAAAAAATAATAGTAATAAAGGCTCGGTTTATGAATTAGTAAAAATAAAAAATAATAATAATAAGTAACAAAAAATAATATTAATAAAATTTTTAACAAAAGTAAGGAGATATGGGTCCCTAAATTAAGCTTGGGAATATAAAAATAACAAAAATCAATCAAGACAATTAGTTGAAATGCAAATTGATTGCAACAAGAAGTCGAGACAAGGGTCAGCTTAGTTGGTCCACATATCTCGATCGTGGGTTCAAATCCTGGGAGAAAAGGCACTTTGTGCCATTTTCTTTTGCTCTGTCTCCAACTGCCATGTGGCAACATCTGATATACGGAGATGAGTCATGTGCAATGCACATGATTATCTTCAACCTCTAGCCGAAAATGTCGAGGAAGGGATAAAGCTAGAATTCGACCACTCCAAGTCCGTTTTTTAACACAAATCCAACAAGTTTTAGCTAAGAAATGATAAACATCATTATATCAATACGAATTTTAAATAAAAAACATATTAACTCAAAGCTTTGAAAATCTCATCCTCCTTACCAGCCAACTAAGATTCAGTCATATCCCGAGCTCTAAATAAGATGCAATTTACACTAGTATAAATAGGGGATTCATCGAAAACATTCAAATTGTCACCATTTGCTTCAAGCATTCACTTTCTCTCTCTAGAAACTCCATAACCACCCTCTACATTCTCTTTAGGATTAGGGGCTTTATACATAAAACTGAACCATGAATCGGGTATTGATAAGTTCTTGAGGGTTCCTAGTTTTAGAAAAATGGCATCTTTTGCATCAATTTGACCGAAAGAGAAAAATCTTCGAGACCCATCTCTAGCCACCATTAGCGTTTTCAAACTGCCACACTCCAGGCGACTTAGGTGCAAATTGATACCATAATCGAGTTTCTCATTTCAGTAAAGCCCAAGCCGATGCTTCCTCGAGCTTCAACAACCACCAGAGTGCTGCTAACGAGGGTCTTTAGTTGTCGTGCTCGTGACCGGAGTTCGACCCGGATCTAACTCACACCAACCCACGCACTAAACCTAAACCGACTTGTATCCAGGTTATTATTATTATTATTATTTAGGGAAATCAATAAATCAAATAATTATGGGGAACCATTGTATAGGCCTTAAGTGTTGCGGTGTAACCGTCGCCTAAGGATTATTAGGTTTCAAATTTTTTTATAATTAGTAATACCTAGTTTGCAAATATAAAGATATAAAAATTAAAAAAATAATAACTAAAAATGATTTATTATCTTGGATATGGTTTTGTTTTGAAAAATATTAAAAAAAAAATTTCTTACCTAGAAAAATGATTTTTATGAAATAAAATTTTAATTGATGTTTTCAAAACTAAAAGGGTTTTAGTTTTGTTTTTCAAAATTGAGAAATAAAGTTTAAATTTAGAATTTTTTCTCTAAAAAAATAAAATGATAATAAACGTAAACCTGACCTATTTTCATAATTAAAATTAATTAATACACTAAATTTTTATAAAAACAGAACTACATTGGTTTGATCCTAATTAGCAGGTACGTAGGCACCTACGGGCAATCATCTATAAAATAATAAAAAGAAATTGTTCTTTTCTAATTTCAATTTGTCATATGAAAAAAAATTATTATTATAAAAAATATTTCATCCTTTTAAAATTTAGATTCGTAATATAAAAACATAAAAATATTTTATTATATTTTTTAGTTCAATTTTAATTAAATTAAAAATACAAAAGCTTTTTTATCTTTTATTTTTAAGAATAGAAAATCCATTTGTAATTAAAAATAATTAAAAATTTTCCATGCTATTTTTATTTATTTATTTATTTTTATGTTTTGCACATGTAATAGCAAAAGGAATTGATAAGAAGCTTTTAATTCATTTTCTTGAAAAAGATAGTAAGTGGTAACCATTTAAGTTTTAATAGGATAGTTCTAGAGTTCAAGTTCTCTAGTTAAATTTTTTTTTTCAATTTTTTTTTAGAAAAATTCACAGATTAGTAACTAGTTAAGGTTAATCCACCTCATTAATCTTAACTTATCTTATTTTCCAATTTAGGTTAGTAGCGACTCCAATTTTCTTAAGATAATTAAAAATATAGTTTTTTTTCTTAATTTTACTATTGAGTAATTTGTATTAAGTGAGTTTGACTTAATATGGGTTAATTAAGAAAAAATTCAAAATTAGGCTCGACACTATGGATAAGAATATACTCAATTATCCATGGCTTAGTAAAATGCCCAGAATCACAAAGTCTAAATAAATAAATAAATTAGTTATAACATGTAATGGAAGAATACTAATGGATAAATAAAGTTGATACTAGAAAAGAATACTTAAAATAGTTTAATATAAAGTATTTCAAAATAAATAAATTATTTAAACCAAGAAGCTAAATTTGATAACATTAAAAAAGGAAAATAAATGATAGAATAAAAAAAACTATAATTATAATTATAGAATAACATATAACTCAACCTTAACTATAATAATAAAATAACATGCATATAAATCTACACACACCGACGGCCAGTCATATTGGAAAAATATTCAATCGATATTACTCAATACATGTAATTAGGAACGAAACTTTTCTCCTCGTATCCCTCCCTCTCACTCGCCGGTCGCCTTATCTTATCCACATGACGACAATAGAATATCCACTAACCACAATCTCCACGCTTCACAAGAACCTACAAACTAATGTTTCCTTATCCATCTCTTTCAACTTTCATTCCTCCTATTTATTAAAAACCCTCCATCGTCTTCAAAACCCCTACTTCAAACCAACCCATCTCTTCCTATGGCCAGAACATCTCAAGGAAATGAAAGAAATTGAGTTAACAATCGCAAGGAGACTTAATGCACTATCCAATCATCTAAGTCCTTGTACAAACTCCAGTTCTAGCCATAGTTTTAGCTCTTTGAATGGAGTTTGTAGTAGTACTTGTTCAGTGAAGGACAGCTATCATCGTGTGCATGGCGAAGTTTCGAGTCAACCGGTTGTTTGGAAACTTGCAAGTGATAGCTCTGGGATTGAGTTTGTGGACATTATTTATGAGAAAGCTGTCGGTGAAGGTATTGCAAAGGTAATCAATTCTGATATGTTTATGTTATGCTTGTATGAGATTCTGATATGTAACATTTTCGAATGCCTATGATAGATTACAATTAATAGGCCAGAGATGAGAAATGCCTTCAGGCCGCAGACAGTCAAGGAGATGATTCGTGCCTTTAATGATGCGAGGGATGATATTACAATTGGTGTCATTATTCTTACTGGAAAGGTACAAATTTAATGTTTCCATTTGCAGGATGTGTTTCTTTCCCACGAAACAAACACAAACATAGGCCAATTTGAAAGGACAAAAGCCTCCTTTTAATGGAAGTTAAAATAAGTAACCGTGCGGAAATCATTGCTGTCAAGTTTTCTTGGTACTAAATCTTTTCCTTCACAGTAATTTTGTTATATCAAACAAACCGTTTCTTGCAGGGACCTAAAGCATTCTGCAGTGGAGGCGACCAGTCACTGAGGACAAAGGAAGGTTATGCTGATCCTAAAGACGTCGGTCGTCTGAATGTCTTGGATTTGCAGGTAAAACATTGGTATAGCTCATGCTCAATCTGTTTTGCTGTTATGTATGGTCGCGTACACCAAGGTAGAGCACAAATTCATGGATTTTTATCTGTCGCCGATTCCTGAATTGGAGGGAAAATATTAGCGGATGCAAAAATAGCTATTATTATTTTTGCCTTTGATTTTATTACACGAGTCATTTGAAGCAAGGGTGCATTATCTGTTGTCAAGTAGAATAATCTATGTGCAGCTATCTTTAGGTGTTATGGTTAAGTAAATTTCACTATCCCGAAACAAATAACCAACAGATACAAACAGGGCAAGCCATTTCATGCCTTTTTCTCTGGCTATTTCACTTGACATAGTTTTACCCGTATTTTATTATTTGCAGGTTCAAATCCGGCGTCTACCAAAACCGGTCATAGCAATGGTCTGTACTCCTTGCCTAACTTTTTTACCCCTTACAGTCTAATTGAGTTCTTTCCAGTAGACTGGATGTTCATTTGAAAGAAGGAAAATCTAGCTCATGTAATTTATCATCGGAAGCATCTTTCAGGAAGTGAGCACATACCTGTGTTAGTTTGTTTGCCGAGTCTATGAGATTAATCTTTATAAGACATCAGGTTGCAGGCTATGCTGTCGGTGGAGGGCATGTACTGCACATGGTCTGTGATTTAACCATTGCAGCCGATAATGCTATTTTTGGACAAACTGGTCCAAAGGTAATAAATGGGCTTTGATCATGCTCTAAGCTTGTTAAAGCAATCGGTCCAAAACTGTAGCTTCACATTGTTGCTTGACCTTTTCAATCTTGTGATCTTTCCATTGCGCATAACCACACATAACAGGCCAATTTATATTGATAGCTTCCTCCTAATTGAACTGGGTTCCAACTACCCCAGTTGGCTTGAAATTTTTTCTGGTATTTTCCTTAATTGGATTGTTTCTTTATCACAAGGACTTAACTTTCAGGCCACTGAATGTGGTAGGTTGGGAGCTTTGATGCCGGTTATGGAAGTTCCATTATGTCTCGTTTGGTAAGGATTATACTTGTTTGTACTTGTTACCCTCCTGCTGGGAAACTAACGCCTGCATTGTTCATCTGATAGATTGGGCCTAAAAAGGCGCGTGAGATGTGGTTTTTGGCAAGGTTCTATACAGCTTCTGAAGCAGAGAAAATGGGACTTGTCAACACTGTAGTACCAGTAAGTCCTAACCTGGGAACTATGGCAGTTTACATTCATTCTCTAGGATAGGAATGGTTAAAGATAGAATAGAGCATCAAGTCCAGAATTTGAAAAGGAGACTCTTGGCTTTGCTTCTACAGCTAGAGGATTTAGAGAAGGAAACAGTTCAATGGTGCCGCGAAATTCTAAGAAACAGCCCAACTGCAGTCCGGGTGCTCAAATCAGCAATTAATGCAGTGGATGACGGGCATGCTGGACTCCAGGTACATTTTCACTTTCCAGGAGTTTCCCATTCCACAATGGTGGAATATCACCTGCTCATTCTTGGAACCCTTTTTTAGCTACTTGAGGAACCCGTAGGGCGTGTGCGTAGATACTGCTAACTTGATGAAACAATATAATATTCGCTTTGTTTGTATAGAAAGAATGCTTACGAGGAAAAACTATCACATAACTACACGGTCTGGAGTTTGATAAGAAGGATTGGCTTAATGATATAGATATTTATTTACTATCTCTTTTTTTGTTCCATAGGAGCTTGCAGGCAATGCAACGCTCATATTTTATGGCACAGAGGAAGGAAATGAAGGTAAAACCGCGTATTTGCAGCGGAGGCGACCGGAATTCTCAAAATTCCCTCGGTTACCCTGAGGTCTAGCGCTGATATTTTTATTGAAATCCTTCAGGTTTTGTATGTGTTTTCCTCCCCATTGTTTAATACAAACTGATATTTTCATTCTGAATCGTGACCTTACTTCAATACAATAACATTTCTCTTTTACTTGCCAAGTTCTCCTAATTACGTCAGACTTTATTTTGGCCTTGTGATAATATGAACCGAAGCAAGAGCTTCTAGCGCAGTCCGCGTAAAGGTTATCCTCTGTTAAAAGTTCGAAACTCTCTCCCCTTATAATTAAATAATAATGATAAGAAGAAGAAGAATGGGATTTATAGTATTCATGTTAAAAAGGAACTGTCAGGTTTGATTTGGATAAATGGTTTTCTCCAAATTTATTCTCATTTGCTAAAAAGTTTTATATTCATTAATTGCCGATAATCATATCCATGATCTTTGATAGACTAAGCATATCTTCTCTAGGGATTTTTCTTTGGTGCATCTTGTCTATCGTTTACATAGACCCTGTTAGAACATACTACCCGTACTACACCACCCCATGCTGCGGATATCGTACTTTATATTATGTTTGGTAATTTTAAAATAAAGTGAAAATGGATGAAAACTGTGGAAAGAAGATAAAAGAAAACGGAATGTTTATCCTTATTTAGATATGAAGAGTGGATATGAAAGGAAATAAGTAGAAATATTTACTTTTGTCTTGTTTGGTTAATATAAAGAAAGTGAAAAGAAGAGAAATAATATAAAAAATTAATCAAATTATCCTTTTTACCAACTTGGACATATTTTTATTTCTCTATTTTTTAGTATATTTTAGTAATTTCCATAAATTTCTACTCTTTTTTCTTGATTTCTCGCCAAATTTGGAGAGAGAAAAATGCCTCTCAAGTGAAAATGATTTGTTCCAATGGAAAAAAAAAAACATTTTTAGTATTCAATATTTACTTACTTTTTCATTTGAGTTATCAAGTCTTTTTTTTTTTCCTTTTATTTAAGTCCTAAATGTCTTTAAAACCTTACAAAAAAGATATTCCTATCAAATTCATTAAGTTTTTCATCATTCTGTAATATGTATCAATTTTAAATTAGTTTATAATAATTATATCAACAAAATGATAATATTAAATGTATTTATTTATATGATATAATAAAAACTAATATTAAATATATATATAATGATGTAATATAATAAAAAAATAAAATATACAATAGTTAATAATTATAAGTAAGAAAATAACTAGGAAAAATTTATGTATACCCTAACTGGAAAAATTTATATATATCTTAACCATCTTAACCAACCAATACAAAACTAATTGGAAGCCAATGCATGTTTAAGATGAACAAAAAATTTAACTTATTTAATAGAAGTCATATTTTTGTAAGATTTAAAAAATATTGATCAATCAAATAGAAGAAAAAAAATGGAAAAATTGTAATGAATTCCCTTAAACTTTGATCTAGGTGTAGATTTACCCCCATAAACTTTCAAATGTAGCAAATAACCTCCCTAAACTTTGATAAATTGATAATATAAATGACACTTGCTTTTTTAGTTAAAAAATTAAAAAAAAAAACACACAATAAGTGTAAAGCTTTAAGGCATGTTTTGATAAAGTTAAAGAGGTGTTTTCACATCAATGTCAAAATTTAGGAGGGTTATCAACTTTTTTGAGTTATTTGCCAATTTATTAAAATTTAAGGAGTGATTTGTAACATTTGAAAATTTAGGGGTTATATCTACACCTAAATCAAAGTTTAGGGGGGTTATTTACATTTTTCCCAAAAAATAGTTTGAAGACTCAAATAAATAAGTAAACATTGAAAACTAAAAGTGTTCTTCTCTCTTTCTATATTTATTTTTCTCCTTTGTTATTTGTTATAATTGCAAAGTTCTTATTTACATTTTATATTAGTGAAATGAACAAAATAGTAAATGCGTTAAAAATTTGCAAAACATACTAAAGAGAAAAAAGATAAAAATATTGGTTTATTTTTTAATCCATGTCACCTAAAAAGAAAAAAAATAATCCCACAAATACTTTAGCTCAAGTTATGCCTTAAGGATGATTCCAATATGATTTAAAATGGTGTTTTGAAGATTTGATTTCAGTTTCTAAGCTTGAATTGTGTCTTGAAAACTCAACTTATTCGGGTTAAGACTGCATCACAATGTACTTCCCTGTTTGCACAAATGAAACTCTCTAAAATCACAAACCTTAACTCCCCCTTTTCTACAATCAACCTATTCTGAACTATGAGCTTACTTACGACCTATTCCCACCTCTAACCATGGCCTTGTTGTTCTTAGGAGTCTTTTTATCTCCATTTCTATAGCTTTGGTGAAGATGGAAAAAGGTCCCTTTTTTTTTTCATTTTCTCCATCTCTTTGCAATTCTTCATTTATCATGCATGTCCACGATATGATAGTTTCTTTTGCATTTAATTTGATTTTTTTTTTGTTTAAAAAATCAATTACTTTATCTTTGGGCCTTTATATGTACTCAATCTTTTACTTGAATTATAAACATGTAGTAAAAAATTGCTCATTTTGTTTTCTTTTTTATTTATTTTGAGGAAAAAAAGTCTATAAAAATCAAGTTTTTGATGCTGTTGTTCTCCATTGCACTACATTCATTATGTTTCTAGCTAAAATTGATTGTGTTACGTCTCATATTCTAAATCTAACTCTGGGATAAAACATTGTTCATAACAACTTTATTTTCTAAGTTTGACATTAATGTAGCGAATTCATTATTTTTAGTTTGCACTATCTTAGAGGACCAATTGTTTAAATGTAATTTTTCACAAGTCGTAGCTGGATGATAAGGCCTAATAAAGTTTTAGTAATTTACTGTTCATGTGGGTTCTAAAGTGGTGATTCTAGAGGGTCGGTTAAACTGTATGGAGTTGGTTGATTTGAGGAGCTTGAAGTGGTGATAGAAGGCTGAAGAATGGTTTCAACGGTTGAAAGTGGATGGTAGAGCTTTGGTGGAGAGCAGCTAGTTTATGAACTTAGAACTAAGGCTCGAGTTTGGAAAAATTCAAACTTTGATAGGCTTGGTGCTTTCTTGAATGGAAATGGCATGTGTAGTAAGTGTTGTGTGTCGAACTTAGACACCCATTTATAGGTGCAACGGCCTAGACGAGTTTAGAAGCCTGCTAAAACATATTTTTTCAAGAGTTAGGTAAAAATATGTATCTTTTTTTACACTTGTTTTAATAGATTTTATATCACGTGGATCACTTAATTAAAAATCTTCTTTTGCAAAAACAATGGTTGTAATTTTTAACTTTTTCTTTTTTTTTTCTTTTTTTGCATTTTTTTTTTTTGCCTAAAAAACAAGCCTAAACTAAAAACATGAAATAGGAAAAATTAGGATGTCTATACTTATTTTCAACACCTCAAAGCATTATGTTGCTTACTATGCTAAGCCTCATCTCTATGTGACTAAGTTAAGGCTTTCCCATTTAAATCACATTGTCAACTTTAAGGTTATGAGCATCATAAAGGTTATGAACATCATAAAGTGCTACTAAATGGAAGGACATTTTTAATGTCCATGAATGATAATTCATGAATTGAAAAGGTTAGGTCCTATCATGTAGCTTTCTATTAGCTAAGCTCACAAGTTGGACATAAGTAAACTCAAACAACTTTATTCTTTCTATGTATTATCTCTTTTAAGTCATCACATCCTTTCTCTATTAAAAAAAAAAAAAAAGTGTGGTGGAACCTACTTCACTACTCCACTTGCCCTTATCATGGAAACAAGATATGCCACTTGAATCTAAGGCAGCTCCAACTTAAAGAAAGAACAAAAGGGTAATGA
This sequence comes from Laguncularia racemosa, assembly GCA_037954665.1. NCBI lineage: Eukaryota > Viridiplantae > Streptophyta > Magnoliopsida > Myrtales > Combretaceae > Laguncularia > Laguncularia racemosa. The sequence continues at coordinate 2,284,536 of JBBMOL010000066.1, forward strand.
TGCATTCTAAATCACACAAGATATTTTTGCTATGATAACCATAGCTCACATGAACATTTCTTTTTGTAGATCTTCTTTCCTAAAAATTTATTGACCATACCCATATTTTTCATATCAAATTCTAAACTAAGCTTGTCTTTGAATTGCTTTATCTCCAACATGTCCTCCACAACTATTAGCTTATCATCAACATTCCATGATATGTACATATATAAATCATCAAAGAGCTTCTAAAATCCAAGTGTCATAGGTACTCATCTAAAACCCAATACCTTGTATAAATGTGTCAAATCACTTGTGCTATTGTCTTGTAGACTTCTTAGCCCATATATGAACTTCTTTAGTGTAAAAACCAAATCCTCCCTCCCCTCTACCTCAAAACCTTCAAGTGGATTTATATAAATAAGTTCCTCAACATCATTATTGAAAAGGTTGTCTTAACATATAATTGCTTTAGTTTTATGTATCTCATGGCAATTAAAGAGAGAAATGTGCAAATGGACACATGTTTCTCAATCGGGAAGAAAACACCATAAAAGTCAACAACTCTTTTGCTATTAGATTTCAACATGAAGACTTATGTGCTATTCTTATATTTGGTGTCCTTACAGTCGAGTCCCTCTTTCTTCTTGTACATATATCTATCTATAGCCAACAACTCTTTTGTTATTTGATTTCAACATGAAGTCTTATGTGCCATTCTTATATAATGACTCAACTTCCTCCTACATTTCAATGAGCTACTAATCTAAATTTGCACTAATTACATGCTAGTAAGAGGTAGTATCAAAGCGGTTAATATTATTTGTGAGTTCATGTGGCACCATGTCATCAAACCTCTAGTCTCTCTCCTTTTTCGAATTGAGCAATAGAATACTTAACATGTTGTTTAGTAGATTCTTGATGTTGCAAATATATCATCTATCTAAGCTATCAAGGTATCAAATGATACTAGTTTGCCAATTGAGCTGGTAATAACAAACCCTTACCTTCTCTTGAACATTCTTTAGTGCATTAGAACTCATTGGCAATGTAAATTTGGACTGAAATAAAGTTAAATCGTCAAATGTGTTTGCAAATTAACAAACAACTAAATGTTTTGAAATTAGAAACTCATTAAGATTACATGACCAAAGGCCTTCTAAAGTCTTGTCTTGAAGTGTCATATGTGGTGAATGTTTAGCTAAGTAGTATACCATACTTATGGCTTTTGTCGGAAACACTTTCCCAAGCTAACATTAGAAAGCATATAGCAAGTATTCTCAAGTAATGTGCAATCTGTCTACTCAACTTCATTTTTTTTTGTGTAATATGTATAATTGTTCTATGGTATGCTACACCATATTGTCTTAGAAGCCAATAAACTCTAAACCACAAAATTATCTATTATCTTTGCTAAACCTCTTAATTAGCTTGTCAATCTGCTTCTCAGTTAGTGTCTTCAAGTGTTTAAAATTCTCAAATGCCTTATTCTTGTCCATTAGAAAGAACACCCTACAACCTTTTAGAATAGTCATCAATAAAAATAAGCATACAACGAATACCACCTATTGACGTAATCGGGGTCCCTTATAATTATAAGTGGAAGTAATTCAAAGTTCACTTCAGAGTATGAATCGTTATCCTAGAGCTCAAAAAACAATACCCATAGAACACAATTTGTTGCGAAATCCCACGAATTGAGTTGTGGGACCCAGCAACAAATAATCAATTTCCTGGACCACCCAAATCCCAATTTTTGAATTAAAAAAAAAAACAAATTACTGATCTATTGTCTAAGAAAACAAGAACCGGTAATATATATATATATATATATATAAAGAAATCATTGACCCGTTGCCTATAAGAGACAAAAACCAATAATATAAACCGAGCTTGAACCCACAAGGTCAAAACCCCAACTGCTTGTTCAAAAAGAACAAATATGAGAAATAACTCTTCAATTAAAAAATTCGGCAATCCCCTCAACACAAGTTTTGATACCCTATTTATAGAGTTCTAAGGCTAATTAATAATAATAAAAAAAAACCACCCACATACTCATCAATAACCCACTACAAAAAAAAATTAAATGTACTCTTAACTATACTAATAACTATTTTGTTGATGTAAGCAATGATCTCAATTATCTTCTAGAATTCCTAATTACTGTCTTGGCTGATTTGGGCTTCATTTTCTTAGGCTTGGATGACATTAATGAATTTGGGTTTAGCCTAGCTCAATGTCTCCAAAGTCTTTCTAAACTTGACCTCATTTTCAAAAATGATTTTCACAAAGCCTTGCATAGCTTACTTGATTTGTTTTGCTTGTGCCCTTGTGATTGGCCCTTCGGGTATTTGTAGTTCCTCAATTCCACTTCGATTGCATTTGTCCTCTTCAATACCCGAACCTTGAGAAGGTCCTCCATCACAATCCTATCCTATTTCTCTAAAATAGTGCCTATAGTATAAAAATTTGTCATGCCCCTCTTAATAATGCAATCAAGTCAAATATATCACAATTTAGCAAATTTTGACAATTAGTAAGGAATAGAGGTTACTACTAAATGAGTGACTAAGGCACCATAAAAGATGTAGAACTAACTTTGTCACAACTAAAGCTAGGAATGCAGGTCAAATGGGTCGGCCCGCGGGTTGAAGCAGGCCAGCCCGTAGTGGCTCGCAAATGTTGTGGGTACAAGAGTTAGCCCCACTCGCCCCTCAAACTTTTTTTTTTTTTTTTACAAAATTAAAATGACATTTTCATCATCGTCTCTTTCTTTATTTTTCGTCTCTCATTTTCTCTTCGCAACCATTTAATTTGTTTGATTCTATGAGACTACGACAATGTCAAACTCTTTATTTTTCTTCCAAATTCCTCAATTCTCCAATAGCATTGGCAATGCATTTCATTTCATATTGAGCTCCCCAACATTGAGTTAAATTTTGATTTTTGGTACTTGAATTATCTTTATGTCTTTTGACTAATGACCAATGTATCAAGTGAAGGTATAGATGATGGCAAAGATGCCGGTTTCAAGTTGTGGTGTTAATGGGTAATAACTAATAACTAATAAGGTTTGATACTCACATTTGATCTATTAGCTTACTGGGCTTTGTGGTGTCATGTTGATTGTTGACTTGACTCATTTGCAAATCGATCGCTAAGCTTTGGTCACTGGTCAACTAAGCCTAAGTTGTTTGTAATCAATTCGATCTGGTTTAGTTCGAACAATGGATCTTAAATGCTCTTCATTTTAGTATTCTATATTCTTTAAGTTAAACTTATGAAAGCTAATAATTTATTATTCATCTAGTCCAATGTAAATGTAAAATATTACAAAATTCTTATTAAATAGAAATAGGAGATGTACATGCAGGCTTAAACAAGATAAAGTAATTAATTGAGGATTGATCTTTTTTTTTGGTATGCTAAGATTAAAAAAAAAAAAAAATCTAAAAGTAGGGAATAAACTTAAACCTATAATAGTTAAACATACCATTTCAATTTATGCATACTTACTCTTAAATCTCATTCTCATATGATAGAAAAGAAAACAACCTAAAACGATAATTAAGCAAATGTAGCAATTATCATAAAGTACTTTTCACTAGTTATATAGGAAAACAAAGTCAATAATAAAGGAGATAAAATCTCATATACAAATCAATCATCAGTCATCACTATCATCATCATCAATAACCAAATTAGAGTCTCCCTTTGATGAAGTAGTCCCACCCCCACTCCTATTGTCTTCTTCTTGATCTACAATTTACCACATTACACATATAATTAAATTAGATATTAAATGCTTGAAATAATACGTTAAAAGAAAGCATTACCAACATAATAAAAAGAAATTACCTTCAAAAGCAAATTCTTGTAACCAATTACGTGTACAAATTAGAGCTTCTACATTGGTTGGGAGCATAGAACCGTGATACTTATTAAGTACACAGGCACTGATATTGAAAGCTGACTCTAACGCTACAGTAGTAATTAGAATGCTAAGCACATTGGAGGCCATGATAGATAAATCAGGATATCTCTGGCTTTGACTCTTCCAATGTTGTAACATATCCAATTCTAAGTAGAAGTCCATATCTATTACTGGCTCATCTAGATAAATATCTAAAGAAGATTTACCACAACTTTGTACTTCTACTTGATGATATCGGAATTCCTACATTATTAAGGAAAAAACTAATTAAATACTTATATATAATATGACAAAAAATATCATTAAAAAAATAAACAAAGTTATTAAACTTACCGCCAAAGTAGTAAAATCAATCTCTAAGCCCTTCTTAGCTCTATGTGTTGCTACTCCTTTATTGTTGCCACCTCCAGATGTGTTTTGTCCCTAAGAAGATGATCTAACCCAATGGCTTCTAGTTCTAGATATGTGATATGTTTTGCTCTTCTCATATTCTTCATAGAGTTTATATAACTTGTTCTTTATGTGAGCCAACTTCTCTTCACAAGTGAGGGGATCAAGTTTATTAAAACAGAAGTTCAAAAAATCAAACTTCATTCAAGGATCAAAGATTGCTCCAAGTGCAAGGACAACATTATAATCACTCCAATACTTATCGAACTTCTATTTCATTTTAATAGACATCTCCCTTATGACATGATCTTCACTACTTAAATTTTCATTCAACAAACATTCGATCCTCCATACTTGCAAAAAATAGTGGTTTGAAGTTGGATATGATGATCTTGGTATCAAATTGGTGATATTATGAAAAGGGCTAAAAAACTTGCATATCTTTTCTGCTCTTTCCCACTCATCCATGGTTAGACAATATTTATAATGACGATCATTCAATTGAAAGTAAGAAAAAACACGTCGATACTTGAGTGCGCTATCAAGCATAAGATAAGTGGAATTCCATCTAGTAGTTACATCCAAGCGTAAACCGAGATTGGTATCAATGTTTCCAACCTGTTGAACACACTCCAAAAGGTGTTTCATTTTACTCTCGAAGCCCTTCACATACTTGACACTCTCCCTTACTTTATGCAATGCTTCACTACTTACAGTCAACCCTTCTTTAACGATCAAATGAAGAATATGAGCACAACATCTAATATGAAAAAACTCACCACCATATAACAAACTATGCTTTAAGTTCAGTTGCTCTTTTAGAAAATCTTGCATGCAATCATTGCAGATGCATTATCCAATGTAAGGGAGAATATCTTCCTATCTATATCCCAATCTTTTAAAAATTCAAATACTTTTTTCGATAACTTAAACCCTGAGTGAGGAGGGGGCGTTTTACAAAAAGCAAGAATTTTATTATTCAGTTTCCAATTTTCATCCACATAATGTCCAATAAAACAAATATATCCATCACCGGTGGAGGCAGTCCATACATCAGAAGTCAAACATACTTTCCCTGCAATTTTTTCCAATATTTGTTTCAAATTCTTCTTTTGAGTCAAATATAAATTCTAAATATCTGATGTAACAGTTTTTCTAGAAATTGGCTTATAATAAAGATTATATAGCCTTATGAACTGTGTGATCCTCCTATACTCAACAAATGAAAACGGTAGATCATGTTCAATAATAGCCATAGCCATTACCTTACGAGCAAATTTAGGATCTGGTTTTCTTGATCTTAACTTGCCAGCATGATCAATTATCATATCAACAACATAATTATATCTAGGAATTTGGCTCAAACAACACTTTCTCTATGTCGACATAAAGATGAAATTCCATGTGAATGTGCCCCAATAACATATTCCTTCCCATGCGCTTTACACTTAACTCTATTTTTACCATCTTTCCCAACACTAATTTTTGTAAATATTTCTCAAACCTCAGAAGAAGAGCTACCTACTCGAGTCTTCTTACCTACATGTTCTTCAGATTGAGAAGATCCTAGTTATACATTATCGTTACGCCCACCAACTTCAGACACATCATCTACATTAATAGGTTCCAATATAGTCTCATTACTTGGAGGATCCATTCTGTAAATATATTTCAACATTAATATATATGTTGCAACAGAAATATAATATATTTATTTTTTAGTTTCTTACAAATTGTATTGATACCCTTAATTATTTCCATAAAAAATTAAAAATTCCTTCTTATTTAATATAGAAAATGTTATTAGTATACTTATTTTACAAAATCTTTATATATATATAAGATTATAAATAGTTATAATATTAATATAAATATGGTAAGTTCAACCTCCTTATTGTTTACCCTTACCCTATGGGTTGTGGTTGTCATCACTACCTGTCCAAACCCCAAACAGCCAAACCGAACTCAAAGCCCAAACCTTAACTTAAACCCCAAACAGCCAAATGGCCTAAACCCCCACTACCTAATCATAAACCCAACCCAAACCGGCCAACCCCAAGGCCCCCAACCACAACAAAAATTCAGAAATCAGAAGTTAATAGCAGCAGTAGCTAGCACCAACAGCATGTTGAAATTGAAATGAAAAAGAAGATAAAAAATCTAAGCCAATCGACGGGCAACAAGAGGAGGGAGACACTTACTAGTTACCACGATCACGAGACTTACCAACCCAACGAGCAACGAGAGGAGGACTAACGCGAGATGCCTGATTGTGACAGTCTGATGGAATCGCGGTCTACGCATGCCCACGAAAGGGAAACGAATCGCAATGGCGATGATGGAAATTGAAATTGTGAGATGGAAATCATAACGATAATGTTTGTGATTTTTGTGAGGAGTGAGGAGTAGCCGAGTAGAATGTAGGAAGGAATAAGGATTAAGGTTTGATTTTGATTTTTGAACTTTGAAGTTCTGCTGGGTGGTCGCTGGTCGGTAGGGTACTCAGTCTAGTCACTCGGTTTGGTCTGGTTTGGGGGGGTGGAGGGGAGGCCAGAGGGGCTCACTAGTCGCAAGTTGCTGCAAGAGCAACACATATGGTTTGGTCTTTATGTAATCTAACCTGTCGCAGACTCGCAGTCGCATAGACACAGATGGGAGACGATATAGGCATAGCTCGAGTTGTTAGTTGTCAGTCAGTCTTGTCTCGTCCCATTGTCCCTTGTTCGGTGTGTTTCAGTCTCATTATCAGTCTGTCACTGTCCCGTTGTCTGATCGTCCTCGCCTATCCAGCTTGTCGTGACTTTTTTTTTTTTTTTTGCTAGCCAGCGGACCAACCCGTGCCTGCAACGAGTTAGCCTGCCCCAACTGACGGGCCATGTGGGCGTAGGCTAAAATGACCCACTACTTTCACAAGCTAAAATTTTCGACCTGCCTCGCAAAATTTTTGTGGGCTCCGTAGGCCAGCCTATAGGCCAACCCCGCATTCCCGGCTCTAGTCACAACCCTAAACATCTAGGCATATATAGTTTTCTACATATCCTATTTTAATAAAAATATGTTAAGGCTTACAACCGTTAACTACATAGGTTTTTAATCCAATTTTAATTCATGAAATCATGATTCTTAACTTTGGAAAATCATTTGATTCAAAAGCATTATGGTAGCAGAACGAAATTCTAAAAAGATACTAAAACCATCAATAGAGTCCTCTAAGGCTACATGGCAAAAAAAGAGAGTCCAAGTTCAACATATTGTCTAAGTACATAAACTAAGATTAAAATTTGAAATCAAAGTTCGTATGGTCCAAACACCTAAACCAAAACAGTCCAAAATCTCCTCACATCACTTAAAAGTAGAAAATAGAAAATTATAAACAACTACCAATATGACAATACTACTCGTCGCTACCATCAAAAATCGATAATTAATATAATTAGATAACCTCAATCACTTCCAACTGTGCCCTCAATATAATAGAAGAATATTTCACCATACATTACTTTATAGTTCTAATAGCAAGGAAGGCATCACTTGTAATCCCTCCTAAGCTCTTTAGACAAATGTTAAACATCTAGTTATACATGTTTACACTAGATACATGAGGAAGAATATTATGTGGATCGCTCTCATTATTTACTATCGACGTGGCATGTTTTGGTTGCTTAGCTAGCCAATGGAGTTAGTTGGGCCAGCTGACATGAAATTTAATCTTATAATGAAAGTTAGCTAGGAAGAGAGGGCTATCTAAACACTTTAGTACTTTAGATACATTTGTATCTAAAGTACTAAAGTGAGTTCTTGTTCTCTGCATTTGATGCTATTAACTCTAGTAATTCATCAATACATATATCTAGCATTGGATTCATTCATGAAATCCAAACATCAAATAGCATTGCAATTTGCAATATCCTGAACAATTAATGTATTTTGTTTTCTACTCCCACAGATATTATAGTATAACAATACCTTTCTAAGGGATTTATTAAGTAGTTGCATTTTAGATTATATTGCTCACAACATTTTACCAATGATGGAGTTCTGTGCACTTCTATTGTATAACTTGATTTGATTTATATAAGACCATACACTTATTTTGCATAACTATCTAACCCCATTTTAACAATCATGTCCTAAGAAAGCAAATTTATTGTAAAACAACTAATACCACGAATTAATTCAAAATCCTTTTATAGCCAAAAAACTTTCATGACAAAACCGCCAAATGTAAAGCAAAGCAACACAATTCATTCAAAATCCTTTTATAGGCAACACTTTACATGGGAAACATATAAATATTTTCTAACACCTAGGAAAGAACTAATGGTGCAAACTAAGTCAACTCACTAGCATTTTCATAATCCATATGATGAAGCAGCTTGATTTCACATAAAGCTCTCTTAGCATCAATCTTGTTATCAAAAGCATCTATAATCTTCTTTAACGCAACATGCTCATTTGTCTTCGAATTTAAAGCCAAATCGATACAAGACAAAAAGCAACAATAGGCACCATAAAATCACAATTAATTCACTAAAAAACCCTAACTCTGACTAAATACAAATTGCACAAAAGCTAATTAAATAGATCACTATTAGTTCATTAAAATCCTAACCTTAACCCTAACCCTATTTGAACACAAATTACATGAAAGTAAATAAAACAAAAATACTGATTAGACAATACCATAAGCTCCTTTTTCAATAAGCATAATAGGAGGCTTGTACTTAACTATGACTTTGAAGATGTTACCAAAGATATATACTAAATGAAGTGACTGCTATTTCTATTGCCCTTGAGTTCAAAAATTAATAGTAAGCAAGCACCCCATGCAAACACCATTTTATCCATTAGCCATATCAATACATAATTAAATTAAATGCATATAAATCAAAAAAGAAATTCACTAACCTAAGACATCTTGCAAAGCTATTACTAACTGCATTACTATGAATTCCTCTACTTAGAGAAAGCTCAAAAAAAAAGTTGATGATTGTAAGTAAAATATTTAAAGGCTTACATAATTTCTACAAACTTAAATTTCTAAATTAGAAGTTGTGGAATTATTTCAAATGGTACTAGAGTAAGAGTTTAGAGCCATTATAAAACCCTCAAATTAGTTAATTAGTTCACTTATTGGGTTTCAATAAAAAGTCTAACTAAACAAGGGACAAAATGTTTTGTTCAATATAGTACCATAAATTTATGACAACCAAACGATACCTTATCTCACAAGTAAGGGAGAGTATTAAGTAGTAAATTTGAAAATCTACCCCATACCTATAAGCTTAAACTTGTAGGTTAGTAGTTTCAAATTTAACGAATGACACTTCAAATGTAGTGGTGCAACTTCAAGCAATTGTTATTAAGAGCTTTATGTGTTGGTTCACCGGTGCACCACATTAATAAGACTACACTGCTAATCTATTTAATTTAAAGAACTTCGGAGTTCCATCCTCTATGTTATTAGAATGAAAGCAAAATTATTTTCAAAATTAACTAAAACTTGTGCTTGAGTTCTTAAAAAAAAAATGAAGTACTCAACACCTTAAAGGTTTGATCTCTTACAAAATGTTGTTAGTCTATTTTCCCCCCATTCAAAAGTTTGTTTATAATTTTAGATATATAATCTTGCTTCTTCGATGAATTCCAAATTCAACTTCATATGCAAATTTTGTTAGGACCGAGCATTTAAGATATGAAAGTCCAAAGCAAGCTACCTTCTAGGATCACCTCATATATCATATTAAGTTGTTCTAACATACTAACATATGAAAATATCAATCTATCATAAAAATAAAAAATAAAGACTTGCCAATACCGGTATGTTACTTTAGGAGTCAAATGGGAAAAACAAAATAGGCCTATGACACTTGACTTTTTACTTAGTTAAGTACATTAATAGAGGAAAATTTGAAAAAAAAAAAACTCTTAAAGAATGATAATGTTCTTTTACTACATAATTAAGCCAAGGTCCTCATTATGGTTTTCTTTATATAAATTATGAAGTAGTTAAAAATAATGTATCCTTCTATGTGACATAACAATAGTAAAGCAAAACAAAATATAGACATGGAGTTGTTCATTGTAAAGTATGATGAAACCTTAATTATTTTAATGAGATCTTTTGTAATGCCCCAAAACCTGGAACATCACAGCTCGCCACGTGTCACTACTATATAGCGACACGTTAAGGCTCTATAACTGCATATAAATTTAAACTTGTTCATCATTATTTACATTCATACCATTATAAACTCAACAAAAGAAACGAATTACTCTCAAATGAGTCATTCCAATCTCCATTACTTCAAATAAATATATTTAACTCTAATATCAAAACTAGAATAAATACCTATCATCATATAATAGTCAATACAAATAAAAGTCTAAAATTATTTTCCACATTCTCATATCACTAACTTAAAACTCTATTAAGAAGTCCTTCATTGATTTTCTATCATTCCTCATCCACATAATAATAATGTTCTCTTCCATATTCATCCACATAATGCCCTACTAAGTTCTCGTTTTCATCATAATCGATGTGCTCGTCATTTTCACTTGCAACTAAAAAATAAAAAGGAAGATGAGCCTAAGCTCAACACATGAATACCACACCCACATACGCATGCCACACAATAACAAGATCACATGCATCTATGCAACAATAATCTACAACACATCAATTCATCAAGTAATTTATCATCAATTATTCAACATACAACATAGGAATACTTATGACCCTGATACACGTATAATATTTATATATATATAGTCTTAATGGGAACTGCCACTGTGAGCCCCGTCTAACCCTAATTTACCTTAGATCATTTCGATATACGGCTCCATTAGGGACAACGTGACATACTGATCATCGAGGTGCCTCTTAAGGTTCTGCTACTATGGGCTCTTAGGCCAAGCCAAGCACAAACAACATACACATCAAACTCCAACATTCCATTAAGTTCATTAAACATTTACAATCATTAACCACATACAATTTATTAAACAACTACCTAGCAAACACAACTAGCAAAACAAGGTAAACGCGTACTTGGAAAGATATTCCTACTATAGTCTTATACGTATCTAACGAAAGGAAGTAAACCTATTCAATTACAAAGAACTACGCTTAGTTCTATCCTACAAGTAATTTGGGTATACTAATTGATTAGATATATCCTAACTGTATAATTCCCTTCCCTAAGGTATCGTTATACTTAACTCGTAATTTAAAATTGAAATAAAATGAAATAGAATCACATAAGAGGTGTTCTTGATCAACACGGTCGTGAAAGAAGCTATGTAGAGGAGCACGGGCTAGAGCATGATTGTGTTAGAGACCATGTATCCTTTAGTAAAAATTGCCACTTTAACACACCTAGGTACACGGTTGTGTTTGTGGCCGTATACCTTATTGTAAAAATCACCATTTTAGCATGCCCAAGTACACGGTCATACTTATGGCTGTATACCTTATTGTTCCCTCTCATATATCTATACGGGCAGATACACGAGCGTGTACTTGATCGTATACAACATTGTTCGTCATGGACCCTTAATTCCCTTCTCCAGTTCCATTCCTAAGTTTAATTTCTATTATTCTAAGCCTAATTGATCATTGTATTTGCTAATTCTAATGTAAAATTAGAGTTTAGTACACTTACTTGACTTCAATTGTACTTGAAACTGCTAATTCGATTGACTTCCGTGTCCTTTTTTGTCTCGTTCCATGCCTTAAAAATGTATTAACGAGTCAGGTGTAAATTTGATTCACTAATTTATCATCAAAATTAAATACATTGACGAATAGGATTCTTACTAGATGGAAAGGGGTTGATCTCGCCGTGGTTCTTTAGGCCACTTGAGGGTTTCTGTAATGTCTCTCTCTCTCTCTTAGGTTTTTGTTTACAATTGCAAATGAGGGAAAAGAGAGAACCTTAGGTTAAGCAGCCTTTTATAGTCTAGTTAGGAAAAGATGAAATTGCTCCCACAACTTTTAAGTATTTATTTATTTATCCCTAAGCTAAAGTATATTAGATATATATATATATATATTTATATTTATATTTATATATTTATATGTGTATTTACACCTTCCTCTACAAATGATTATGGAGCTTAAGATTCATCACTTTGCGTGAATACAACTGAAATTACTTTTTGAAAACCAAGTTCCCATAATCTTTAACTTTGTTGCTATGAATAGTGCCATTAGTTGAAGTTACTTTTTTTTGGGTAATCAACTTAGATCAACTTGCTCTTATTGGTTCAAAGACACATTCCATATAACCTCAAATTTCTAATTAATGCTTGGATGAAATTATAGGATTACATAGCAATGAAAACATCAAAATCCCTAGATTAATTAAGAAATCAAGTTTTGTCATATGTTAGACCTAATGAGAAAAAACCATTTATGTAGTATTGAAGGGAAAAAAGAAAAAGAAAATAACATATACGCACACTTGAGAGGTGTCTTTAGTGATAAAGAGTTGATTGTGTCCTTCATCTCCCACAAATCGACTACATCCACATAATGCACAAGCTCATGCTTCCAAGACCTACCTAAGTTGCTTTCACAAATGGATTTAGAAATTAGGGTTTTATAAATAGTGTAACCTAACAGGATAAAAAATAATATGTAAAGAACAACTAAAAAAATTACTTATTTACTCACACTTGCACGAGTCTTCACCAAGAAATTGGGATTCTGTCTCTTTTGTCTTCATCACCTACAAATGAAATTACTCAAGTATGCTTTAAAGAGGGAAACATAAGGTGTTTGTTTCTAAGTGCTCTCTTTCTCTCTCTTGCACAAGTCTTCACCAAGAAATTAGGATTTCTCTCCTTCATCTCTAAACGCATAGGAATGATCAAGTATGCTTTGGAGAGAGAAACATGAGGTGATTATTTCTTACGAAAGGTTTGCTTTTGAGCAAGAAAATTAGGGCATTTTCTAGCTCTTATGTTTTCTCTCTCCATCGAGTTAATTGATTATTGGTTTTCAATTTTTAGCTCTTCTTAAAATTGACAGCTAAGATTTAATCTACATACATCAACGGCTTAGATATTGTGACTTTGAAAAAAGTCGCTATATAGTGACTTATGCCAATAACATATTGAGTATAAGTTATATGTTTACTCCTTGAGACAAGGTCATTTACCTTTAATATGCAAAAAGTGCAATACCCACCCAAGAAGAAAATATGCCCCCTCTCTCTTCATTTATCAATGTATAGAGACCAGCATCCCCAAATCCTCTTACTTTAACTTATCTTAGATATTACAATTCTCAATTTTTCTCTCAACTCATGAAGAAATTCATAACCCACAAAATTCATTGGATTCCTTACAATGCTAACTTCATGAACACACCAAAAATTACATCGAATCTCTATCAATGGATTAGGGTGAGCTAAGAACAATAAACCGCACACTCTATCTAAACTTCTATTTTCCCACCTCAATCTACTTCAATAATCTATCATCTCTATAAATAATTGTTGTATTTAAGTCCCTTGTTCTTAATTACATTGTTCAGTCCCATTAACATCTAAAATGTAAGCTGAAAGTATAAAATATTTTAAGTTATAACTCAAAAGCATAAGTAAAACTTTCTCCTAATCAAGTTTTGGTAGTTTTAACTTTTGAAATAGTTTGCAAAACTCACAGTAGTATGTTTCTCATTGAATTTAGGTGAGTATCTTGAATTTTCTCAACTAACTTGAGGACTACTTTGATTAGGAATCAATAAGACTAAAGTGAGTGGGAACTTTAATGAATTACTACAATACAAGTTATTGACTGTTGATGGCATAATGAACGTTGCTTATTGTTGCGTTATTTGAAACTTGGTTAACTATTAGTTTGATGAAGATGGAGTTTAATGGAAGTTTAAAACATTTACAATAAGTTATAGTATGTTTTGGAAGATGATGAAGCTTACCATCTAGAGGTACAAAGCTTATCATTCGAATGCCAATAAATAAAACGAACATCTAGGCTCTTCCCATGTACCATTCGACTGCTAGCCTTATCACCATTTAGACACTGGCACTTTCATTTATTAGACGATTATCCTTCTAGCTAGGTTCCATCTTTTCCTCTCGCCTAATATCTTAATGACCATATATATACATACTTAAGCATAGCCTTAATCATTAAAAGTTATAATGAAATCCTTTTAAAGTCAATAAAATTGAACCACTCATATTAACTTTAATTTCAAATCTCACCCATTCAATATTCTGCACCTTACACATTCACAAATATTCTTATCAAATCAAGGCAATTAAAGTACAAAAAAGTCTATGACCAACCGATTTTTCTTCAATAACCTTACCTATAGTCTTTTTATATGGGAGAAAATTACAAACGAGGGGATTAACATTTAAGGTCAAGTTTAAATAGAGGATTGAAATTTCAAGTGGTTAAAATATATTAACGTTATGTTAAGTGGTTAAAATAGAGGATTAACGTTATGTTAAATGATTAAAATAAAAAAATCAAACTTTTAAATTGTTAAAATAGAGGATCAACATTATTTTAAATGGTTCAAATAGATGATCCATTACTATCTCATAAATATACTCAGTGGTTTAAAGAAATGATTCATTACTATTTGTAATGGTATCATAATGAGATCTACTGTTTGAACTGCTTAGTATAATGTTGATTTTTTATTTTAATCACTTGAAACTTTGATCATCTATTTGAACTTAACCCAAAAAACCCAAAAAATTGATCCCCTTGCTTATAATTTTTCCATTTATATGGCTAGTGGCTAACTTGCAACTATAATGTCAACCTTTAAAATCTTTAAAATACCACTAGTACCCATTGAATGATTTTGGAATTTAAGGAAATTGTGATGACAATTTGAATTACGATACATGGTTCATAAAAGCGGTTGTCATTGATTTGATTGAATTGCATACTCTGTTGTCCTTATACTCATTAACTTGATTTGAAGTATGGTTTGTTGCATAATTTTGGTTAGTCACCTAAAAAAAAAGGGGAACTAATGAGATTTGGCTAAGTTAAAATATGACATGCATTGCACAAAGTCTTACATTTATTTGATAGCCATTACTACTATGTAGTAAATTGAGAGAATTTACTCAATTTAGGAGAAATTATGTTTCACTATTCATAAACTAAGTGACATGGGGATTATTGCATGAATGATAAAGCCTGGTATTCCCACTCGACCGTTTTGGGTGTTGTAAACTTCTTGTGAAAAGTTACACCAAGGGAAAATCTCGTTTGAAATATTTATATATTTGGCAAGTTTGGTTTAAACGATCCCGAGCCTCCTAACCTAAGGTCAACAAGAGTTAAGGGAAAGGGAGGTTATATGCCTTAGATTTTACACTAGTTATCGGAAGGTCACATACAATGTTGCATTGCATATGATCGCTTATGCATAGGATATAGTTGAATCTTGCTTTTGCTTATATAGGAATGGGAATATTACACTCCCATCTTACTAAGTCATGGTGTGTACTCACCCCCTCAATAGATTGTTTTACATGTAACACTATAGAAGATGGGGATAAGATATGACTTGGTATAAATAAGAACTATCTTATTTAAGATTGATAGTATAAGAAGTGTCATAGCAAATTATCTAGATATAGTTATTAGTTTCCTATTCTCTAGAACTCAAATAAAAATAACTTTCTATAAAACCTAGAATTATTTCTAGTGACTACCGATTTTATTGCTTGGTAGGGAATTCCAATTCTCTACGGTCTTAGTTAATTGTAGAATATGGGATTTCAATTCTATGCAATCTTAGTTGATTGTGAAATATAGGATCCTGTAGTTATTTTCATATTATCTAATTATATTTTATATGATTAGATGTAATAATTAAAAATTTATGTAGAATCTTGTGATTTATGATTTGTAAAACAATTATCATATAACAAATGTATCGTGACATAACAGTTTTTGCTTAATTCTATTAGCCCCCTTTAGAGTTGCTACACCCATCATCAACTTTTGACATCAATTTTCCTAAAATCGTCAATAAATGAAATGAAGTCATTAATATGCTCTTCTTCTAACACTCTCTTTAACATCTCATGGGTATATAATCTTTGTTCCAATACTAGTTAATTCACCAACAACTTAGTTATATAAAGTATGTTTAGCTTGAAAATTCTCTTTTTTTCCTTGAATTTTAATTTTATGAAGCTCGACTCACTTGGTTTAAATTACCCAAAAAAAAAATAACATTCCTTTTCTTCTAAAAGCTCTTCTCAAATATATTTTAAAAGAAATTTTTGGAGTCACCATTGACTAAAATTAGGAGAAAAAAAAGGAAAGGTTATGGTCAATTGGGTGGATCGATTATAATTGAGCTAATCATAACAAACAAAAACGAAGATTTTGGGTCTAGGGACATTGAAATTTAAAACCTAAAAGGTGATTAAGTAAATTTTTCTAAATAAAGAATGGGTCAATTTATTTTCAAAAAATATAACCAACATGATAAAAATTGGGTTATTCACAAAAATATGAAAAAAAAAAGAAATAAAAATAATGAAAAAAAAATAAATTTTATTTTATTTTTTGGGGCTACTCCACTTTCAAATGCTTATGTACATGTTGTTTGGGATCGAACCATTGTAGTTTTTTCTTTTTTCTTTTAAGTGGTGGTTCTTTTTCCAATTGTCAAAACTTTTCAATTTTTTATCTTTTCAATTGTCAAAACTCTTCAATTTTTTATCTTTCTTTCATTTTTTATTTTGTGTTTTCTTTTTTTTTAAAAAAAATTATTTATTGAAAAACACCCTTACATCTAGAAAACCCTATTTTTGATGGAAATCCTAATTTATAAGAATATCAATCAAAAGACCCTAATTATCAAGAGAGCATTAAATTGTGTAATAACACTATAATATTAATTCATGTGAAGACATTATAGGAGAAACACTAAATCATATTAAATCATGAAAATTCACCAAATTATACTATTTAATAGTAAATAATGAAAAATCACCTAAAACATCCATTATCATAATAATATGAAAAGTCACTAAAACATGCAAAAATCACATAAAAACTGTGAAACATGCAATCATCATGTAAAAACATTAAAACATGAAATTTAACACTAAAACATTCAAAAGTCTCATAAAAACCTCATTTGTGAAATTTAACATGAAACAAGCAAAAGTCACATAAAAACTTAAATCATGAAACACAAAGACATGCAAAAGTTACATTATATGCAAGATAATATCAATATCAAGCAAAATCCTACAATATGCAATTTAATAACTAAGACATGCAAAAATTAATAATTAAGCAATTATATTACAAACAAACACCAAAACTTTTTTGAAAAAATTGTTATTTTTATTTTTTTTCACAAATAAAAAAAGAGAAAATAACAAAATATTTGTCAAAGAATACCAACCCTTATGCACGTAGAGAGAACTCCAATTTTATAACCTCCACTAGTCATCAGCCAATGGGGGTACCTTAGATCACTTGCCCAAGTGGTGGTGGTTTGATTAACACCTTTAATTCATCAACTAGTGGCTTGTAGGAGAGGTGGTGAAAGATAAATGGGGAACTTAATACGAAACTTGAACTTCCAATGAATTTGACCTAAATTGAAGTTAATTCTAAGAGGCTCTTGAGAAATTGAATGGAGGATTTTGTACTTTAGGCAGAATAGACTTGATTTCTTGATTCAAATTTGAGCAAATTTGGTTAAAAAGAGAGGATTTTTAGAAAGATGCTAAGGTTTTGTAGGTTTGGTTTCTAGAGTGAGAAACTTCAAATTAAGTGTAGTTATGAGTAAATTGATACTGGTTTCTCCTTTGAATTTATCAATTGGTGTCCCTCATATATTTGTTTGCATTCAATTTCAACCTAAGAAACCCTATATTCAAGAAAAAAAAATGAATCTTTGTATTTTGGTTTTGCAACCAATTTTAGTTTGATTTTCAGCTAATGTTAACACAATCTTATTTCATTGTGAATCGATTAGAAGATGCAATCGTGTTTTAGAGCCTTTCCTTGCCTTATTTATGCAATTTGTTTATATAAAAAAAATAGAAATGATAATAATAGACCGCTCCCTTTTTTATTCACTATGTGTTGAATTGGGAAAGAAAGGAAGAAGTAAATGGTAGTGTGTGAAGCTCTACAAGTGTATGCCACACACCTATTAAAAAAAAAAAGATGTAAGCCCCAACACTACCTGAATTTTGGATGAAAATTCATTTTACTAGTTGAACTTTAAATTTGCTAAATTTAGCACTTAATTTAAATTCTTTATATTACTGTTACTACTCACATTAAATCTTGTAACGTTCATTTGTCTAGTTGTATCATTTAACCATTATTGACACGACATGTATCCCACTAGTTTAAAGAATGCCACATTGGCACTGTTGGTTCCAGCCGTTAAACACAATGGAAGGGAATTATTTTTTGTTTTATATAGTTCAACATGTTTTTGTGTCTTTTTTTAAATTACTGAGTCCAGAATGTGCAAAAACAAGATAAGGTAGCATTTTTAAACTAATGAAACACATATTGCACTAATGATGGTTGAAAGATATGACTGGATAGGTAATTATGTCACGAGATTTGATGTAAGTAATAGTGGTGATGCAAAAACTTCAAATTGGGTACTAAAATTAGCAAATTTAAACTTGAGGTAGTACATTGAACTTTTGACTAAAGTTCTAGTAGCAATCGTAACATTATCCCTTAAAAGAAAAACTGGGCTTACTTTTGTAAAAGAAAGGCAAATAAAGGGGGTAAGGTTGCAAATGAGCTGAGCTAATTATGTGTTGCTTGAGCTCGGCTTAACTCACACTCGATTAGTAAACAAGTTGAACTTAGCTTAAAATAAAGCTCATTTATTTAAATGAGTCAAGCTCAAGCTTCTATTTAAGCTCACTAGCTAGCTCAAGAGTAGACTTGTTTATATTATTAACAAGTTAACTTGTGAGCTTGTAAGTAAACTTGTTTATATTGTTAAAGAGTTGACTTGTAAACAGCTTCGTGAGTAGGCTCACAAACAGGCTGATGAGTAAGTTCTCACTTATATTATTAACAAACTAGCTTGTTAATAGACTTATGAGTAGGTTTTTGTTTATATCATTAACAAATCTGTTCATGAATATGCTTGTGAATAAATTCTTGTTTGTATTATTAATAAGTAAGTTTGCAAACAGGCTCGTAAGTAGCTTATTTATTTAGACGAGTACGAGTTCAAACTTGTTTATTTAAACAAGCTCGAGTTTAGGTTCGTTTAGATAAATGAGCTTGAGCTTTAAATTCTTTAACGAGTTTGAGCTTGAGCCTATAATTTTCAAACTTGATAAAAACTCGACTTAGCTTAAACTTGATAATTTCTCTAATGAGCCAAACTTGAACCTTAAAAAGCTTAGCTTGACTTGGCTTGACTTGACTCATTTATAGTTTAACAAAGGAGAATTAAGCCTAAGACCACCCACTTTTAAAATAGGACCTTAACCAACTACCAGAGTGCACATATATAAAAATAATTTTTGAAATAGAGCGTATTTAATGGAATTATTTAAGCATTGATTTGGATTGATCCATCTTACCTAAAATTCATTTTCTTGTAAAACAAAAAATTGAGGCCTATTAAAATATTGCATGAGAGTTTGCTAGGCCTAAATCAAATTATTTTCTATTTCAGTGAGTGAATAACTTGAACTACCATTAAAGAACTTAGATTTTTTTCATGAAATCACCCATATGCATTAATGACTTCCTAATTGTGCTTCTTACCTATAAAGTCTTCTTCCTTGTCGGCACCCTTTTTTTTTTCTTCTAAGTTTCTATTTTTTAATTTTTATTTTCTAATTTACTCATTCTTTTTGCTTTTTTACTTTTTAATTATTTATTTATTTATCCTTTTGCTTTTAACATTTCTTTTTGTATTTTGAAAAACATATTTATAGGCTCAAAATTAAAAATAAATGGGCAGAGTGAGTGTCTACAAAGTATTTGCAACTTAACCCAAAAGTTTAATGCCTAATCTCATTTAATATCTCTAGCATGTGATATAATTGTATCATCAACAACACTACTACTTCTTCTTCTTCTTCTTCTTCGTTTTCTTCAAGCATCCATTAAACCTTTGTGATTGATTTCCTTCAATCACCATAGCTTATGGTATTTTCCCCCTTAATTATAAGCCTCATTTAAACATTTTGAACCAAATGTTAACATCTATACTTATCACAAAATAAAACATATGTTCTAGTAAATTTTCTCAATATCAAATTTAATTGATGTCATTATAATCACAAACAAATCACTAACGCCTCATATCTATCGAGAACTAACCAAAATCTAAATCTAATACAAAACAAATGTTAGAAATCCTAACCTTTGGCTATAGTACCAATTTGCCATGAGCAATAAACAAGATAATGACACAAGTAGATTGAGAAAAAAAAAAAGAAAAAAGAGTTGGTGTGAGGGGGGTGAACATTAAGATTTATATGGACAATCTTGATGCGGGATAAAAATTATGGGTGAGATGGGATCGATTCATTAATCTGAAAAAGGTGAATATAATAAATTTTATGAGAAAATTATAAATATTTTTTTAAAATAACGCTAAATAGTGATAAAAGAAATTAAAAAATGATAAAATCTATAAAGTATTATTATTTTATTTTAAATTCTTGATAAATTTTCTTATTTTTTTAATTGATTATAAGGGGAAAGGGATTTTAAATTTCTTTTTTCTTTTTAAATATTTATCATTTTTATTTCTCAAAGACTATAATATGAAAACGCAAGAGGAACCATGCTCATGTATCATATGACTTACATGTTCAAATTAGCGAACGTTGCAGGGGCACTACAATTGCAAAAATAGTTACTTATAAAAATGATCATAATATAATATGATAAAAATATTGGCGGAATCAATTTAAGCGTGACGTAACATGGAATAAAAATAAAATGGAATCAAAATGGGAAACGCAGAAGCCCATTCCATCAGCCCGCGGTTCTATATATCTTTTGTTTATTACATTGGCCGATAAAAAATAAAAAATAAAATAAAATAATAATCTGCAAACCTTTTGTTTAACTTGAGAAGCAACACTGCACTCCCAAGTTACGGAACGCAAATTCCATTCGTTCGTACGAAATCCCGGAATCCTCGAAATCTCATGTTTATGTTTCGATCCTCTTTTATTCATACATGAAGATTCTGGTGTTTCAGCTTCTTCCAAACGAACGGAATGAGTAGTAACGAGTTTCGATTCTTCTTGTCAAGCGATATCAATCTTCCCGTGACTTTTCGAGTCGAGGGTTTAGACGGCAATTTGCCTCCTAAGAAATCTCTGGACGCAGGTATTTTACTCTTATAATACCTAAATCTTACTGTAATTTATTTTTTAGCAAATTTTGCATTTAGGAGTGAATAATGTCAATTCTCCTGTGTAATTCAGTTTGATTGTTTACTGAGGAGTTCAATTGAAGTTGTTGCGTGTGAAAATTTGCATGTTGTGGTTTTTTTTTTTTTTAATTCAATTTAGAATCTTTATTGGATTTTTTTTGCTATCTAGTATTGGATTTTTAAAGCTATTGATTCCTACTGTGGCTTATGATGATATCAATTGCGGTATACTAGATTCTTCTTTTCTTTTTCTTGTTTACACATTGATCTCATGAAAGCATGGGGAAAATTTCCTTTGTCCATGTAGCCCGTTCGGTGTTTCTTTCTGTCTTTCTACGATTCACATACTACCGCATTTGAATAAGAAAAAAATTGAATAAAGTGGGGCTGCATCAAATATAGATCACAGATGACAATATTGGATTCACATGGACATGAATAGGATAGTATGGAAGTTTTGTCTCCTCAATGAGGGAATTGGGTCTTAGTTTGATCCACATAAGGTGAGGTCCGAGTTCCAGAATTCAGGGAGGGGCCATTTGATTAAGTTAGTCACCTCCTTCTCCTGGGTTTCACTGGGCAGAAACTGTTAGTTAGCCCTGAGTTAGTTTTTCTCCTTAGAACCTGTAGAAGAGTTTTCATTTGCTGCATGCTATTTTTTTGCTCCTTCTTTTTGGTTCATATTGTAAGGTATGCATAGATGGGATGGCAAATTTGATGAGTGATTGAACTTTCTTTAAGTGTGAGTAATCTTAGTATTATAAGTACCTAAACCTATGAAATATTAAGTTCTGTATAATGTTCTGCAGACATTGATGATGCTGCCAAGGAGAGAAAATCGGAGCTCTATGTTGAATGTGCATTGAACATTGATGGTGCTCCATTTGGTCTATCGACAAGAACAAGGTTTGCTTGTCTTAATCTTTTGTTAAAAATAGACAACAAACTATTTGATATTTTACTATCCGTACATGTGTATTAAATATATTTTATATTAATCAAAAAGAGGTTAGTTTGATCACCGTTGTACTAGCATGGATAACATATCCAAAACTTATTAATATTCTTCTTGAATCATATATGTTGTCAATTATGCCCTGTTGAGGATATAACTACCATGTTGTTTCTAATTGGTGATGGAAAGATGTAGTAGTATTCTTGAACATGGAAGTTAGAAAGAGATTTGTGGTCTTATTGGTGTGAGTATAGTGGGGATAAGGAAGGAGGCCAGGATGACTTCTTTTGAGAGTGCCAGTGTGCTGGCCGAGGTTTCATGGTGTCTAGTGCAGTTGCAAGAGTGCTTATTTCAGTATAGCATACTTGGATATTGCTTACGACATAATGACTTAAACTTGCGTGTTTTTAAGATGCTTAGATTATGTTTTACAATAAGCAAAATGCTCTTTAGATCACAATGTTTGTATTAGATAAAAGAAATCTATCGCAGTGTTCAAGTTAGATTACAGAGTCTTTTTATCCAGGTTGGAATCTGCAGGACCACCATATTGCTGGAATGAACTCATCACATTGAGCACAAAATATAGAGATCTAACTCCTCATTCACAACTTGCTATAACAGTAAGTGACAGCCTCATTCCTTCTTCTTTTTTGGGGTGTTTAGGTGAGTTTACTTGTTAGTACTAACAAATTTAGCTGTATCTATCATCTTGTTATCTCAGTATCTTGAAGATACTCATTAGAAATTTCAGCATGAACATGCTTAACCGAACTTATTAATCATTTTCTCCAATTATAGTTGCAAAATTGTGTGTGATATGCACATTGGGTTAGCTGATCTTTAGTGATGCACTTTGCTGTGAGGACAGAGAAGCTTTGATGGCTGGCCTAGTGTGTTGGTAGGACAAGTATTTCCTTGTCATGTTGTTTGCCTAAGCAATCTTAGGAAGTTATTTTAACCAACAGTTATCCAAATTTTATCTCAGATTAGTTAGCAAATGAATCCCCCTTTATTTGTTTCATTCTCAGAATATGATTGTCTCATTATTTATCATTTCTAGTAAATGTCCAATTAACATTGTTTAGAGGCGGGCTTGCTTGTATATTTACATTATCAGGCTTCTAGGGCCTGGAGTGTGGAGTCACCAGCTAATTCAATGCATGGGGTGGCAGTAAAGCTTCTACCTAGCATGCTTACTCTGTGTGGAAATGAGCTGAGACTAATTTTATTCATGACTGCCATCGTTCAGGTTTGGGATGTTTCATGTGGTGAAAAAGAAGGGTTGGTTGGTGGTGCTACAATTCTTCTTTTTAGCCGAAAAAAGCAGCTAAAGACAGGGAAGCAGAAGTTTAGGCTTTGGCAAGGAAAAGAAGCAGATGGATCATTTCCATCAAGTACTCCTGGAAAGGTTCTGTTTACTGCATTGTCATTTTAATGTCTAAAATCTAGCAACTTAGCAGTCTTTTGTAGCAGCTAGATTTTCTCGGTTCAACATTTTTTGTCTAATTACAGGTCCCTCGACATGAACGTGGTGAGTTAGAGCGGCTAGAGAAGCTAATGAACAAATATGAAAGGGGGCAAATTCAGCGAATTGATTGGTTGGACCGCCTTGCTTTTAAGGCTATGGAGAAAGTTAAAGAAAAGGAGAACAATAGAGTTGGGAATTCTCATCTATACCTTGTGGTTGATTTCTGTAGTTTTGAGCATCCTGTTGTTTTCCAGGTAGCATTCATTAAGAAAAACTTCATTTATCTTGTAACTCTCTAGAGGATCAACATTCTCACTTTTCGGCCTTAAAGAATGTTCATGTTCTATAATTAGCGTGATAAGTTCTATATGCTTGACTCACCAAAAAGATTATCCTATATGCTTGAATTGCTTGAATATTTACTGTACTGTTGAACAGAGCATTTGCAGTATGATTTGGTGCTCAGCTTTTCATGTGTGATGTCCTTGTGAGCCTTTGGATGTACAATTTTTTTTTTTTAATAAATACTATGGGAGATTGGCTCAATCCTCAACGTCACAAAATACTTCTGTAAGAAATTGGTAATTTCTTTGACTTGTAGGAGCCACCGACAATTTCAATAGTCCCTCCTCTAGTCACGGCAAACGAACTTGTTATTGTGTGGGATCCAGAAGTCGGAAGGCCTAATCCATCAGAGCACAAGCAACTGAAGCTAGCAAGGAGCTTAACACGTGGTGTTATTGACAAGGATCTTAAACCAAGTTCTACTGAAAGAAAGTAAGTTACCTACTGTACATGTATTGTCATATTTCTTTCAAGTATTTGCTTTTGATAAGCATGCAATTCTTGATTACACTCAAGAACTGATGCGAAGTGCTCACAGATAGGCATAAGCTTCTTGAGTTTTAGACTCCTGCAAGTGATGCATATGCATATAAGACCAATTTTTTTATTGAGAATTTAATTTGGTATTGGGGAATCATTGACTTGTAAATCTCTGTTATTTTGATGATGTTGACAATTTTTTGGCTCTTGGATTTGCTTGTTTAGTTCGAACTTTTATGTAGAAGTAAGAAATCGGGACATCAAACCCTGTAAAGGTCCCAATGTAATGCAGATACATAGTTTAATTAAGCATGAGATACTACTGTGAGTTTCTAAATACGGATTTTGCGGTAATACTCATCTCATCCTTCAAGGCATAAAAGGTTTCATTGAGCCTAAGACATTGGTATGTTTGTAATTAGGACATTAATATCTAATACTGTTCGAATTGGCTTGGTGTGAACACCCATCTCCTGGTTATTCCTGTATAAAGAAATGTCAACCTGTCATGCTTCCATAGTATTCGATGCATATGCACCTTCATGATTTGGAGCCTTTGGTCAACCTCTCTTAATCCAATACCATCATGTTTACAAATAAAACATTAAGTTCTAACAATGCTTAAGGGTAAATATTCATCTTGCTGTCATTCCTATGTGCCTCATTCTTATAGAGCTTCCATGCTTAGCAATACATAATAGAATTCTTAGGCCTACCTCTTGATACGAACTCTGTCAATTTGTGACGAAACCCGAAATCCCAATTTGAAGCTAACAACCTAGAGTTGATTAAGAATGGATGGGAACCGTGACCCATTGCTTATAATGAAGCAAGAACCTTGGTATGAATGAAAATGCCACAATTGGGGATGGAAATCTGATTGATAAGTCAAGATGAACGCCATGGAACAACCGATAAGTCCAAAAGTTCTTTCAAGAACCAAAGAGAAATTTTTAACCCTCAAGAAAATAATCATCCCTTACAATATGTGTTTGGTGACTATTTATAGTCTTGTAAAAATTTAACAAACAAAAGAAATAACAAAACTCTAAATTAATTAAAGACACAATCAAAGTTGGCACTAAAGGCCGGTGGCTTTGAATTGCACAAAGCCGGCCTTTATTCAAAATTAAGCGGTGTGAATTTCCTATGGCCAGCGGCCTTTCCATGAAAGCTAGCGGCTTTTAAGCTTCTTCAAGCGTCTTAAATCCATCTTCATTCCAAAGCTCTTGAACTTCAATGACATGGATTATTCTTGGTTCATTCCTTGTTTGACGCATGTATTGATCCTCATCTTGAACTTCTTTGATTAGTCCGTTAAGTGCATCCTTAAGCCTTTTAGCTTGAATTCGTGTCATAGGCCCAATTGGAATTTCAAGAGGATTCGCTATCCATTTCCTAGCTCGGCTTTCATCATTCCCCTCTTCTTGAAAAGAATTTGTCCTCAAATCATTGCCTACATAAAAAAGACTCAAATCAGTAACATTAAAAGTAGCACTTACAGGATACTCACTCGGTAAATCTAGCTTGTAGGTGTTATTGATATGCTTGAGAACTTAAAAAGGACCATTGCCTCTAGGAAGTAGCTTTGATTGCCTCTGTGTTGGGAATCACTTTTTGCGCATGTGCACCCAAACCCAATCTCCGAGTTCAAAGAGTACTTGACAGCACCCTTTGTTGGCTTGTTTTGCATATTGCTCTGTCCATTGCTCAATATTGAGCTTGGCCTTCTCGTGAATCTGCTTAACAAACTCAGCTTTCTTTTTGCCATCTAAATTAACATGTTCAAACACAGGTAAAGGAGTTAAATTCAATGGAGTCAAAGGATTAAAATCATATACAATCTCAAAAGGTAAAAATTTAGTGGCAAAATGTATAGAACAATTATAAACAAATTCAACATGTGGCAAACAATCTTCCCATGTTCTATTGTTCTTTTGAATGATAGTTCTTAGTAAAATAGATAAAGTCCTATTAAGTACCTTTGTTTGCCCATTAGTCTGTGGATGACAAGTAGTAGAAAACAATAACTTAGTTCCTAACTTATACCACAAGATCTTCCAAAATTAACTCAAGAATTCTATCAGACACAATTGTTCTTGACATACCATGCAATCGAACAACTTCTCTAAAGAACAAATTTGCAACATGTGTAGCATTATCAGTTTTGTGGCATGGAATAAAATGTGCCATTTTTGAAAATCTATCAACGACAACAAAAATGGAATCTCTACCATGTCTAGTCCTAGGTAAACCTAACAGAAAATCCATGGAAATATCAACCCTAGGTTCACTAGGAATAGTAAGTGGTTTGTACAAGCCATGGGATTGCACTCGGGATTTATCTTATCTACAAGTGATACACCTCTCACAGATTCGCTCAACATCCCGTTTCATGTGTGGCCAATAAAAATGTTCTTGCAAAACCCCTAAAGTCTTAGCTACTCCAAAGTGTCCCATCAATCCTCTACCATGAGATTCCCTCACTAAAAAATCCCGAATGGAACAATTTGAAATACAAAGTTTGTTCTCTCTAAACAAGAACCCTTCATGCCTAAAGAATTTTCCACTAGTTCCCTTCTCACAACATGCAAAGTCCTCACTAAAATCTTGGTTCAAAGGGTATAGCTCTTTAATATGTTCAAAACCAAGCAATTTAACATCAAGAATTGAGGTTAGTAGATACCTTCTTGAGAGTGCATCCGCAACAATGTTTTCCTTACCTTGCTTGTATCGGATGACGCATGGAAAGGTCTCAATAAATTCTACTCACCTTGCATGTCTTCTATTCAACTTGTGTTAACTCTTCAGGTGTTTCAAGAACTCATGGTCGGTGTGAATCATAAACTCCTTAGGCCAAAGGTAGTGTTGGCAAGTTTCCAAGGTCCTTACTAATGCATATAACTCCTTATCGTAAGTCAGGTACTTCAATGCTGCTCCACTTAGCTTTTCGCTAAAGTATGCAATGGGTCTTCTTTCTTTCATAAGAACAGCTCTAATACCTAAACCCGAAGCATCACATTCAATTTTAAACGTTTTAGCAAAGTTAGGTAAAGCAAATAAAGGGGCATAGGTTAATTTATCTTTAATCAATTGGAAAGTCTTCTCTTGTTTTTCTCCCAACTTGAACCCAACGTTCTTCTTGATGACTTTAATGATTGGTGCGGCTATGCTACTAAGATCCCTTACAAACTGCCTATAGAAACTCACAAGCCCATGGAAACTCCGAACTTGGCTCAAATTCGTTGGACTTGACCATTCTTGGATAGCTTGAATCTTCTCATCATCAACCTGGATCCCCTGTGAACTAACAACAAAGCCAAGAAACACAAGTCTATTGGTGCAAAAAGTGCACTTATTGAGATTAGCAAATAACTTTTCCTCCCGCAGAACCTCTAAAATAGAATTCAAATGAATTAAATGGTCATTTAAATTGTTGCTATAGATAAGGATATCATCAAAATAGACAACCACAAATTTTGCAATAAAAGCTCGCAAAATATGGTTCATTAATCTCATGAAAGTACTTGGTGCATTAGTTAACCCAAAGGGCATAACTAACCATTCATATAAACCATACTTTGTTTTAAACGCAGTTTTCCACTCATCTCCTTCTTTCATTCTAATTTGATGATACCTACTTTTCAAATCAATTTTAGAAAAGATGCAAGAACCGTGTAATTCATCTAACATGTCGTCTAAATGAGGAATGGGATGGCGATACTTTATTGTTATGTTGTTGATCACTCGACAGTCAACATACATCCTCCATGACCCATCCTTTTTAGGAACCAAAATCACTGGAACAGCATATGGGCTCATGCTTTCTGTCACATACCCCTTATCCATCAGCTCACTAACCAACTTTTGGAGTTCCTTTGTTTCCTTAAGATTACTTCTATAAGTGGGTTGGTTTGGAGTGGTTGCGCCGTTGTTGATTGCTCGACAGTCAACTCACATCCTCCATGACCCATCCTTCTTAGTAACCAAAATCATTGGAACAGCACATGGGCTCATGCTTTCTCTCACATACCCCTTATCCATTAGCTCACTAACCAGCTTTTGGAGTTCTTTTGTTTCCTTAGGATTACTCCTATAAGTGGGTCGGGTTAGAGTGGTTGCACCGAGTACAAAGTCTATTTGATGCTCAATCCCTCGAATGGGAGGCAATCCTTTTGGGATTACCTCTGGAAAGACATCTCCAAAATCCTGCAACAGAGAGACAGTAGAACTAGGCAAAGAAGTGTCAAGTTGGTCAGTGCTAAAAAGCACCTCTTTGTGCTTCTGAGAACAAAACCTTCTTAACCTCACTTGTCCTTGCATAAAAATTTTCTTTTCTCTCTGTTTTTCTCTCATCATTCAATTCTCTCCCTTTCTTTTCTCTCTCTTTTTGCTCAAACTCTTTCTGTTTTTCTTTTGCAACAGCACTCAATTTCTTTTTATCACTCACTCTCTTTTGTTCACTCTCTCTCTGTAACCTCACTTGATCCTCATAAATCTCATTAGGTGTTAGAGGACAAAGAGTAACAGGCTTTTGAGCATGTACAAAAGATTACTTGTTGGTGAATCCATCATGCTTCACTTGCTTATTAAATTGCCATGGCCTCCCTAACAAGTGCCCAGCTTGCATTGGAACTACATCACATAAAACTTCATCTTCATACTTTCCAATGTGAAAAGAAACCAACACTTGTTTTGTCAATCTTACTTCATCACTATCATTTAGCTATTGTAATTTATAAGGGCGAGAATGCTTACTTGTGGGAAGCCCCAATTTCTTTACCATTGTCGTGCTAGCAACATTGGTACAACTCCCACTATTAATAATCACACAACATACCTTGTCCTTAACATGGCACCTAGTGTGAAATGTGTTCTCCCGTTGCACATTCTCCTCTCCTTTTGTTTGCACGCTCAAAGCTCTCATGGCTACCAACAACTCCCCCTGAACAACATACTCTTCCTCATCATAATCATCTTCTAATGATGGCATGGAATCATGATCTGATTCATTGTCCGTCTCAATCTCTCCATCACCTTGCATCACTATGATTCTTTTGTTCGGACATTGACTCGCTATGTGACCCCTGCCCTGGAATTTAAAACACTTAATATCATGATTCCTATTGGAAAAAGAATTGGGTTTACCTTTATTCCCATGAGATGCCGATTCTGATTTTTGTTTTGGCATTGGTTTGGAGTGGGACTGCTTCTCCTCCTTCTTCTATGTATTAGTTCTCCAATTGGAGGAACTTGGTGTTGCATGTGTGGTGCTACTACCCTTTCACTTGAGTTGCTTCTCCACCTTAATTGCCATGTGAACTATATCATCTAACTTTATATAATGTTGCAACTCCATCACATTCTGAATGTCCCGATTCAAACCTGCCAAGAACCTAGCTATAGTAGCTTCCCAATCCTTCTCAACATTTGCTCTAATCATCGCAACCTCTATCTCCTTATGATATTCCTCCACACTTCAGTTTCCTTGCCTAAGATTTTACAAATTATTGTACAATTCCCTGTAGTAGTAAGTGGGAACAAATCGCTTCCTCATCACCCTCTTCATCTTTTTGATACAGATGCCTTTCTTGGAAGGCAATATAATAGAAAGAAATCAATAATACGTAAGGGAGCATAACTGTGATAGCTCTTTTATTTTGTTCCCTTTCTTGTTTTAGTTACTATATTTACATAACCTAGACTAAGGATTTACTTTCCTTTTTTGGTATTACCTATAAAGAGGGACTTATTATTCAATAAAGATCAAGTTTTATTCTAGAAAAATAATCTAAGAGGAGGCTCCATTGAAGGAGAGTCTACCTCCAGTTGTTCATCATAGCTTCTAGGAAAGAATTATTGATGTCTAGACTTATAACTAAATCCTACGCCAAGGAACATAACATCTTGGTATCAAAGCCAAAAGTTATGGGCGATATGGATAATTTAGCAGCTAAATTGGAAGCTTTTATGGAAAAAATGGCGATGAGACAGTGGTCGCTGGAAGAACATGTGGCCGAGCTATCAATGTCGATCAAAGACAAAGGGAAGGAACCTGATTGGGATTTGGAAAAAAATTAAAGCAGCAATAGTTTTGTCCGAAATCAAAGTGCGGGTTCAAGTGAAAAATCAGAGCCACAAGGAGGAGGCTCATGGTACCGAGGTACTCCAAGATGGAATTCTCGACGTATGATGGCACTGATGATCCTTTAGGGTGGCTAAAAAGATGCGAGAAGTTCTTTGCCAATTAAAGAACGACTGAGGATGATAAAGTAGGATTAGCCGCATTCCATCTACTGGGTAAGGCACAGCTATGGTTTGATCAAGCGAAACAAGAAGAGATGGATATGACATGGGAATGGTTCAAGGAACATTGTCATGTGAGGTTTGGACCACCGATAAGTAATAATCCTTTAGGAGAGCTAGCCAACTTCAAACAAAGTGGATTGGTGGAAGAATATCAACGCCAATTCCAAACATTATTGGCTAAAACGTCCGGCCTAAGACCACGACAACAAGTGGATCTTTTTACAGCGGAGCTGAAGGAAAAACTACGAATTGATATTGAATTGCTACAGTTGGGTAATCTTGGAATTGCCATGAATATGGCTAGAACCTTAGAGCGTAAACATGCGGTGTCCCAAGGATCCTTAACCGCGAGGAGCAACATCAACTGGTTGACGCACAAATCCAGCAATAAGGAATCGGCTATTTCCGCTACTAAGAGTTTTGTCAAAGGTGGAACACAAACAACAAAACCGGTGGGAAATAACAATGGAGTAGCATCTTCACCAATGTTTATCAAGAGATTAACATGCGTGGAAATGGCGAAGAGGAGAGCCAAAGGACTATGCTATAACTGTGATGAATCTTATACATTGGGACACAAATGTAAAAGGTTGTTCTAGATTGAGGTTCCTAATTTCGATAGTAATTCAAATGAAGGCAAGGGAGATGATTTGGAGATTTCTTTGAATGCAATCAGTGGAACATGGAATTCTCCTACCATGCAATTATTGGCAAAAATGTCGGGAGTAGTTGTGTCAGTGTTGGTGGACTCTGGAAGTACACATAACTTCTTGCATGAAGGTCTAATCTCAAGCTTGGGACTAGAGTTATGGAAAAGACTAGGATTGAACGTATGTGTGGCGAATGGGGAATGAGTACCTAGCATGGGCATATGCAAGTCAGCCCCACTTCAGGTGGGAAAGGATACCTTCCATGCGGATTTTTATACTATTCCGTTGGAAGCATTTGATGTGGTTCTAGGGAGGGGTTAAATGGTTGTGTACTCTTGGACCTATCTTGTGGGATTTTAGTTCATTAACTATGAAATTTGTTTAAGGAGGGAAGGTGGTCTTGTGGCAAGGTCAAAAACCAGAGGTAGATCCACGGCTTAACTTGATGCAAACACACAATCAAGCCACTATTATCTTGCAAAATCTATTAGCGGAGTTTGCAGATTTGTTCATGGAGCCTTCAAGTTTACCTCCTAATCATGAGTGTGATCATCGTATACCTCTTTTGCTTAGCACAGGACTAGTGGTGGTTAGACCTTATTATAGATACCTACATCTCCAAGAAGATGAAATTGAGAGACAGTGTACATAGATGCTACAGTAAGGAACCATTCGACCGAGTAGATCTCCATTTTCTTCCTCGATACTGTTAGTAAAGAAGCATGACGGTTCATGGCGTTTCTGTGTGAATTATCGAGAGCTCAATGCATGCATCATCAAGGATAAATTTCCAATACTGGTGGTGGATGAATTGCATGGGGCCTTAACATTTTACCAAATCAAACCTACGATCCAGCTATCACCAAGTTAGGATGGCGCTAGTAGATGTGGAGAAGACAACTTTTAGAGCTCACCATAGGCACTTTGAATTTTTGGTTATGCCTTTTGGGCTTACAAATGCTCCCTCAACCTTTCAGAGCTTGATGAATGAAGTCTTTTGGCTTCATTTGCGTAAGTTTGTCTTGGTTTTCTTTGATGATATATTAGTTTATAGCAAAACGTAGGTGGGGCACATGTAACATGTGAGGGTAGTTTTTTATCTATTGTGCACTAATATCTTATTTTTAAAGAAGCCCAAGTGTTCATTTGGTGAGCTATAGATAACCTTTGGGGCATGTCATTCATGGTGCTGGTGTAGAAGTAGATAAAACAAAAATTAAAGCCATCATTGAGTGGCCAACTCCACAATCTACCAAGGCTTTACGGGGTTTTCTCGGACTAGCAAGTTACTACCGAAAATTCATAAAAGATTATGGGCAAATAGCAGCACCTTTAACTAGTCTTTTGAAGAAAAATGCCTTTCACTAGAGTAAAGAAATTGATGATGTCTTCAATAAATTAAAGACATCGCTTTCAACTGTCCCTGTGTTGCAGCTACCCCATTTTGAGAAAGAGTTTGTGATAGAATGTGATGCTTCTGGCAACAGGATTAGAGCTGTCTTACAACAGCACAATCACTCAATTGCTTTTTTCAGCTGTAAACTTGCTGACCGGCATCTTAAATTGGCTGCCTATGAAGGGGAATTGATAGGATTGGCTAAAGCAGTGTATCATTGGTGCCCATACTTATGGGGTAGGCCCTTCATCATTCACACAGGTCATTTCAGCCTTAAATACTTGTTCAAACAACGCCTCACAACATCCCCGCAACAGCATTGGCTAAGTAAATTGATGGGGTTTGCTTTTCGGGTACAATTTAAAGCTGGGAAAATGAACAAGGTTGCTGATGCATTATCTCAACGTGATGAAGATTCAGATTCTGCACACATCATGGCCGTTTTCCTTCCCGCATGCTGAAATATTTGAGGCTGTTAAGTGGGAAATTGCAGCATGCCAAGAATTATTACTGCTGCAACAACGAGTTGAACAAGGCGAGTTGGGAACGGATTGGGCTGTTCGGGATGAGCTAATATTTTTTAAAGCGAAGGTATATCTTTTGGCTACATCTCCACTTGTTTCCACTATTATTTCAGCTATCCATGACACGACTCATGAAGGGGGATAGAAGACATTACACTGCATTTGCCAAGATTTTTATTGGAAAGGTGTGAAACGTACTGTCCTTGAATTTATTCAGAATTGTGTGATATGCCAATACCACAAATGGCAAACCTTACAATCGGCCGGCTTACTTCAACCTCTTCCAATACCATAAGAAGTGTGGTATGATATTTCAATGGATTTTGTGGAAGGGTTAAGGTTCGGGGTAAATCAGTTCTCATGGTTGTGGTAGATCGGCTTTCTAAGTATGCTCACTTTCTACCCTTAACTCATCCATTCACAACCATCTCTGTCACCACTATCTTCTTTATCGAAGTGTTTAAACTTCATGGCTTATCGGAATCCATAGTCTCAGATAGGGATAAGGCTTTCCTTAGTATGTTTTGGAAGGAATTATTTTGCTTGAGCGAATCTAAATTGGCTTTCTCTTTGGCTTACCATCCTCAATCTGATGGTCAAACGGAGGTGGTGAATCGTACTATTGAAATGTACTTAAGGTGCCTCACGGGCAATCATCCAAAACAATGGGTTGATTGGTTTCCTTGGGTTGAATACTGCTACAACACCTCTTACCATATTGCTCTTGGCACCACTCCTTTCCAGCTGGTTTATGGCTGGGAAACTCCTCGACTTCTTTCGTATACTAGCGGCTCTACACGGGTTGAAGCATTAGATCAACTCCTTCAAGACAGAGATACCATACTACAAGTTGCTTGCGAGAAGCTATTACAAGCTCAACAGAGGATGAAGAGCACATATGATTATCGGCATAGAGAGTTGAGTTTTGACATTGGGGAATGGGTATGGTTACAGCTTCAACCATACCGCCAGTTATCCATAGCACATCAGAAACATCATAAACTTCTTTTGAAGTACTTTGGACCTTTTTGCATACTAACCAAAGTCGGCCATGTTGCTTACAAGCTTGAACTTCCAGCGGATAGTTGTATACATGACATGTTTCACGTGTCTCTCCTCAAGGTGTTTCAAGGACCTACACTGGCGATCGGGGGCAATTTACCACCACTATGCGAAGGTAAGGCTTTACCAACGCCTCAAGCTATTCTTCGCAGCAGACTCAACAGAGGCACCGATGAGCTCTTAGTCCACTGGACAAGTAGTGCTCCAGAAGATGCCACTTGGGAGACTTTTGCAAATTTCCAAGTAGCTTATCCAGACTTTGAGGTTGAGGATAAGCTCAAGGACGAGAGGGGGAGTAATGATATGGATGCCTTTCTTGGAAGGCAATATAATAGAAAGAAATCAATAATACTTAAGAGAGTATAACTGTGATAGCTTTTTTATTTTGTTCCCTTTCTTGTTTTAGTTATTATATTTACATATCCTAAACCAAGGATTAACTTTCTTTTTTGGTGTTACCTATAAAGATGGACTTATTATTCAATAAAGATCAAGTTTTATTCTGGAAAAATAATATAAGAAGGGGCTCTATTAAAGGAGAGTCTGCTTCCAGTTGTTCATCATAGCTTCTAGGAAAGAATTATTGGTGTCTAAACCTCTAATTAGATCCTACGCCAAGGAACATAACACTTTTCCCACGTTTCTATTGGTGGCTCTCTATTCCTTTTCCTATTTGACAACAATTGGTTCCACCAAACTACAACATAGTCAGAAAATTCTATGGCAGCCAACTTCACCTTCTTGACTTCAGAATAATTATAACAATAAAAAACCTATTCCACCTTCTTCTCTCACTCAAGATATACCTCAGGATCATTCTTTCCCTAGAAAGGCAGGATCTTCATTTTAATATTCCCTAAATTGTTATCTTCCCAATTCCTATCCCCTCTAAATCTACCTCCATACCTCCTACGGCTACCAAAAGACTCCTGGTTAGACTCATCATCAAATTCATCTTCTTCCACTAGCACTACCCTTCTTGGCATTCTATCCCTCCTATGTCCTACAGAAACATTCTGTGACTGCTCAAAACTCTGCTCTATCTACTCATGGAGTTGCTCCATCTCTACTCTAAACATCCTCTTCATCTCACTAGTTAGAGCCTCCATGATCAATTCCGTGTCAATTCCCCTCACCACACCTTCTGGAGAACTTCTGTTCAACATATCATTGCAACAAACAGATTAGAATAAATAAAGAAAAGAACCTCAATAAATCACTCCCTCACGTGTTTCTACTCAATCAATGAATCACTCAAATCACTCGTGTTTTTTTACTCACAATATTTATTTGGCTTTTACACACTCTAATGATCTCACTACTCTTGCCTTTTACCACTCACGATTTCTCTTTTCAGTTCTTTTGGAACTAATCAACAAATCAAAGTTTTCCTGCTGGTTCAACCAAAACCCTTGTTGTTGGAACCAATAAGCAAAATGTCACGATAGTTTCGTGGCAACTTGAACAAGATGCAAAGATAATTTTCGGGTCTCAAATGAAAAGGATTGCCAAGGACTTTTTTTCTTTTCTTTTTCTTTTTTTTTTTTTGAAACTATTCAAACAAGAACTTTAACAAATTGAACACTGATCCTAGACAAGAATTGGAAATAACAAATCTAATAAGATTGGGAGATAACAAAAAAATTCAAACTTTATTTTTTATTTTTAATTCAAACCCTAGATCTAAGAACACAAACTTTGATCTAAAGATAGGTAATCCTAACCAACCCGATTGTTTTGATACTAAACTGATATGAACTCCGTCAATCTATGATGAAACCCGAAATCCCAATTTGAAGCTAACAACCTAGAGTCGATCAAGAATGGATGGAACCACGACCCGTTGCTTATAACGAAACAAGAACCTTGGTATGAATGAAAACGCCACAATCAGGGATGGAAATCCGATTGATAAGTTAAGATGAACGCAATGGAACAACCGATAAGTCGAAAAGTTCTTTCAAAAACCAAAGAGAAATTTTTAACCCTCAAGAAAATAATCATCTCTTACAATATGTGTTCGGTGATTATTTATAGTCTCGTAAAAATTTAACAAACGAAAGAAATAACAAAACTCTAAATTAATTAAAGACACAATCAAAGCTGGCACTAAAGGCCGATGGTTTTGAATTGCACAAAGCCGACCTTTATTCAAAATTAAGTGGCATGAATTTCCTTCAACACCGGCCATATAGGCCGGCGGCTTTCATCCCAAGGCTGGTGGCCTTTCCATGAGAGCTAGTGGCTTTCAAGCTTCTTCAAGTGTCTTCAATCCATCTTCATTCCAAAGCTATTGAACTTCAATAACATGGATTATTATTGGTTCATTCCTTGTTTGACACACGTATTACTCCTCATCTTGAACTTCTTTGATTAGTCCATTAAGTGCATCCTTAAGCCTTTCAGCTTGAATTTGTGTCATAGGCCCAATTAGAATTTCAAGAGGATCTGCTATCCATTTCCTAGCTCAGTTTTCATCACCTCTCTTATATTTGAAGTATAGCTGTGGGGTGAATCATATTGGTTTGATTTGATTTCCTCCATTGGCTGTAGAAGTAACAGTTCGGTTATGTTTGGTTTTTGGTTTGAAATTAATTTACCTAACAGAAGTAGAGAATCAACTTTTAACAACCCCCCAAAAAAAAAGAAAAATGAAAAAAAGAATCATTTTTCCATTAAAAGATCTTCACAAAAATGACCAAATTGATACCTACTGTGTGTACAATGCCAAACTCTCTCTGTGTGAACTTCTTATATAATAAAGCAGATTTGTAGTAGACAAATACAAGTCCCAGCAAGAATGTCCCTCTATGACTAGTGAGTGAGTGAAAGACATGCATTCATCCTAAAAAAAGAAATCAGTTTTGGGATGTATATACATAGTCCCATTAATGGGCACCCATGGTGCATTTGGTAAGGGCCTAAAAAGGAATGAATTCATGTTTTCCAACATTCACTTTACAAAATGGCGAGTACATAGAAAAAATGAAAAGTTTCTTTATTTGGCATCTTAACAAGTCATTGGGTTAACATTTTCCACATACACACATATTTGCCAAATCAGTAGTAGAAGATGGGCAGAAATGGCAGGTGATTAGCCTAATGGAAGGAAGGATGGTCTTTTATTTTAAGAAGGTGCCACTTAATGAGTGGCCCTGGACACTAATTAACAAATCTAAAAAAGAAACTTTTCATCTTTTTAAGATTGATTACACATTTAATGAGAAGACAAATATATAGAAGGGTGTATAAGTTTATCCATTTGGCACTTAACAAGTACCTATGGGGCAGCCTTTAACATCTTTCTCTTTATAATATAATTCTCAAAGCACCCAAATAACTCTATTTTAATCAGAGTGTGAGCTGGCATGATGACAAGAAAACAGATCTTGTAATTGGTGGTGGGAAGAAGGCAACAATTTGGCATATTAATGAAGCCCATAACAATTGAACCATGTTAGATGGAGCTAGCTAGTTGCATGAAAATCATGGATTCTCTCCAACATGACGAAATTTATAGGAAATAATCAGGTAGAAATAAATATTGAAATGAATAACACGTGGTAGATTAAGACAATTACATCCTTACCTATGGTCTGGTGGTGCATCTGTTGAGTAAGTGAAGGTTTCAGCTAAGATGTGTTCAGGTTTAGGTTTACTGGTTGTACATTTAGAACAGCCAGCATTTTTTTTTTTAAAAAAAAAAAAAATTCAAGCTAACAGTATAGCCAGCCAAACCGAACTATGAACCAAATACCCCTTGGATGAGATGAATTGTCAGCCAGGCCATATGAAAAAGAACTGAATTTTCACTTTAATTAGGTTAGCGGTCAGGTTCCATGGCCACCCCTACTACAGGATGGTCCTATTTTATGCATGTCCTGTATATATTTGTTGTCTGCCTATCTGGTTGTAGACACTCTTTTAACAAGAAAGCTCAACTGTGCTCCTTAAAGATAGCTTCTTTTGGACGAAAGTTTTGTAAGGGCACCTTACAGTAGAGAATATTCAGAAAACAGGAGAAAATTCTTGTTAACTGTGGTTTTCTTTGTAGGGCTATAAAAAATCTGTTTGTCTCATTCACGTTGTGGTTGGGAAAGAGAGTTGTGGAATGCAGCTATCTTATATTTAAGCCTCAGTTCTGTCTTATTGGTCTGTGTAATTTGGCCTGGGAGGGGATTTCAACTTGTGAGGTTCTTATATTTTCGGATGCAATTTGATTTGGCTCTTCTTAGTAGCCCATATAAAGGCAGAAAGGTTTACCCTTTAAAGGCAATTCATTTACCATGTAACCTGACCTGACTAAGATTTTGAGTTTATGCCTGTATTTTTTCCATACAGCACAGTATTACTTCATGAACAATTGTCTCAGAGATCTTATGTTAGCCACCAATTAAATCCCTATAACAAGGGGTAATTTATCTTTTATTTTTCACCTTTTTTCTCTTTTTTAAAAATATATTCTGTTTTGTTTTCAGGTCCATACAAAGAATACTTAAATATCCACCCACAAGAACTTTAAATGGAGATGAGAGGCAGCTCCTTTGGAAATTCCGTTTCTCATTGATGTCTGAGAAAAAAGCCCTCACAAAGTTTCTACGATGTGTTGAATGGAGTGATCTTCAGGTCAGCATTTTTGTGCAGTTATTTGTACTTCTTGCTGTCCAGCGCATCAAGAAGTCTATTCTTGGCTTTGCCTGATTTTCTGTTTCATATCCTCCACTGTCAATTAAGATGGTTTCAATTGTTCTTTATTTGATCTGCCTTCCTCAAAGATTGCAATTTTTAGTTTGGGTCCATTTTCGAGGTTTAGTTTATTTAACTCTTATATAGACAAAATGATAAAAATTCATTGGAGAAAATAGAACTATGGATTTTAATTTGATGAGATACTAAATGGTGTAAGGGGCTATGGGAAAAGCAACACAGAATCAGACAACAAAAATATAGGAAAATGAAATTGAGTGATTCCATCTTCTTATGTTGTGGGAATTATCACAGAATACTGTCAAGTTAAATACATGTTCTAAATCAAATAACAAATTCCAGTTGCAGATGTCAACATTTAATTAACACACGAGATATTTATCCAGATAGCTTCTTACTTTCTCAGGCTTTGCATACAAACATATTCTTATATTCCGGCTCAAGAAAATATGTGGGACCTGATACAACTCTTCAGCATTAATTATTTTCTTTTTCTCAGGACTCCCTTTCATATGAGCAATGCTGGCATTTACTCATAAATTTGCACTCCTATTCCATCAATGTCGAATTTCTTTTGAATAAACTCATATTGCTGCTCTCATTGAAGATAGTCCTGATGTACATGCAGGAAGCTAAGCAGGCACTGGAGTTGATGGGAAGGTGGGAAACTATTGATGTCTGTGATGCCCTGGAGCTTTTGTCTCCTGTTTTTGAAAGTGAAGAGGTAGGATTTTTTTTTTTCAATTAGAAAATTTTCTCATTCCAGTACTGCTGATATGTCTTTCCTTCTGAAGCTATTATGCAAACATTTTTCATATATGCTTTCATTTTTGTAAGTAAGAGAATACATTAAGGGAACATGTACAAAATGTATGCAAAGAGGAAAGGAAATCACTGTAGGAAGTATCAAGCAATGCAAGTAATATGTACCTGCACAGCTCTATGCCATAACAACCACTGATCCGCAAAACAAACAGGAAACTAGGAACTAGGAAGATGATAGTTACTATCAATCTCTAAGAATGGAGGACACTGAAGCTAAGATTCTCCTAGCCAGAAATTTCCACGAGCACTCTTGGTTGTTGGCCTACCTATGGTTTCTTTCCATTCCATAGGAGAGATGACCCATAGCACAAAAACCCAATCTTTTTTGTAGACATAGATGTAAAGGATTGCCAGCAGACGCATTTAGACCATTGACATATTTTCCAAACCAGAAACCGTGTTCCAAATACTGAAAATTGGTATTCTTGTTGAATTTGCAATTGTGAATTTGTTTAATCTTAAAGCGCTGGCTTAACATAATGCCCTAGTAGAAATAATGTGGTCAGTTGTTTCACAAACATGAGGGAATTCTTCTTATATCTGCACATAAAATTTTATTTCAGGTTCGTGCATATGCTGTTAGTGTGCTTGAGAGGGCTGATGATGAAGAGCTCCAGTGCTACTTGCTTCAATTGGTTCAGGCACTTCGTTTTGACCGATCTGATAAATCTCGTCTTTCGCAGTTTCTTGTGCAACGATGTGCGTATTCAATCCCTGTGTGTGTTGTTGTTCATTTTGGTGGATTGTGCTCCTCAATAGTCAGTTACCTCTAATTACATCCTAAACTATGACTTGGGACAAAATTATGGCAGCATTGCGGAATATTGAACTTGCCAGCTTTCTCCGGTGGTATGTTGCAGTGGAATTATATGATCCAGCCTATGCGAAGCGGTTCTATTGCACTTACGAGATGCTGGAAGATAATATGATGAAGGTACAGGATTTGGTGTTAAATGGCCTGTCTCCATTTTATCCTCTTAAAAGAGATGGTCAAATGTGATCTCAGATGCCACCCTCAGTAGAAAAGTCATGGCCCTGGCAGATGAAAGTCCTAATAGGATTCTTATATTTTCTGAATGCTGATGCAACTGTCATATTGACTATCTTTTTGGCTTTGTGTTGATTAATTTCTTAACTGCAGCTGGCTCCTGGTGTTAATGGAAATGAGGATGGATTCAAATTATGGCAAAGTTTGGTGCGGCAAACGGAGTTAACTGCCCAGTTGTGCTCCATCATGAGAGATGTAAGAAATGTACGTGGCAATACCCAAAAGAAAATTGAGAAGCTGAGGCAACTTCTTTCGGGTCTTCTTAGTGAACTTACATACTTTGAGGAGGTAATTCTTTTATACCTTTTCTATAGCATTGTCTTTTGGAACAATGAATACTGGATGGAAGGTGTAAACAAGCCTCTACAAAATTTTCATTCTTGGAAGTTTTTCTCACCATTTCAGCCAATTAGATCGCCACTTTCTCCTGGTGTACTGATAACGGGGATTGAGCCATCAGAGTCATCAATATTTAAAAGTGCACTACATCCACTCCGCCTTACTTTCCGAACAGCTAGTGGTGGAAGTTGCAAGGTAATATTTAAAAAGGGGGATGACATTCGACAAGACCAATTGGTAAGAAGATCAATTCCTATGACCTATCCACTTGGAAACAGCTATAAATCTATTTTCTGTTGCTGGGAGGGGGAAGTTATGATTAACATATGCTAATGGTTTGTTCTGGATCTTTAGGTAGTTCAAATGGTCTCTCTTATGGATAGATTGCTTAAGGCAGAAAATCTAGATTTGTGTTTGACTCCATATAAGGTTCTGGCTACTGGACAAGATGAAGGCATGTTGGAGTTTATACCATCTCGCTCTTTGGCTCAGGTATATGCTCTTTGGAAAATTTGTTTGTCAAGCAACTCCTATATTGTTGTTCAAGTTGTCATCTACTCGAATTGACAGTTTTGTTCGCATGTAGGAGTAAAGCGGATTTTCTCTTTTATTGGGAAGAATCCACAGGACTTGCTTTTCATAAGTTACCAATGACGAATATCAGAAAAGTGTTTAAAACTCCTTTTATGAAATAAACCTGGCAATACAATGAATTTGACAAGTTTAACTGCCCCCTGATATGTATTTATACACACATACACACACACACACACACACACACACATAAATATATATTCTCCTTTCACTCCTCATTTTATTCCTGTTATCATTCTTCCATTAATATACAGATTTCCTATTCTCGTCATGTCTTAGCCGGCCCACACAATGTTTGTTTTGATCCTCGTATGAAATTGCACATGGTAGTTTTAACCATTTAACAGAATTCTGGAACTTAGTTATAATTAACAACTAGCTGGAACTGAACTAAATTAAAAAGTGTGAATTATCTTGCTTTTTATGATTTAGTATTTGACAACTACCAACATTACCTCTTTTCTTAGGAAATTTTGGAGAGGAAATGAAATGGAAAATATATGCTCTTCAATCCATATTGTATATGCAACTAGTTGAACTGCAAATATTTTTTCCTGTGTTTGCATCTGGTTAGTAATTTAGAGTGGACTACTATTCAATTTAACTTTGTTAAATATGATCCATTGTACCTTCAAGTCTGAGATTTGAATTTTAATCACGAGTCACCTCTGTTTTTGAGGAAAAATCACATTGCATCATTGTTTTGTTAAAGTTGTAGGGTTATCACTCTTAGACTTTCTATCAGTTGATACAATGGTTGTGTCTCTGTCCAGATTCTGTCAGAGCACCGAAGTATTGTAAGCTATCTGCAAAAGTTCCATCCTGATGAACATGGACCATTTGGAATTACAGCCACATGCCTCGATACATTTATAAAGAGTTGTGCTGGCTACTCTGTAATCACTTACATACTTGGTATTGGAGACAGGTAATTGCTGAATAAATAATTGATCCATATGTTGGGAATCGAACTTGCCAAATTTAGGTGTAGCCATTTTTTTTTTCTTTTCCCATTTCTTTTCTTGACTTTTTCTCTGGTGGGTAGGAGCTGGGTCTCCAAACTTTGCTGTATTAGATTCTGTACAGATTTTCAAACATTGTTGGGTATTAGTTTAGGCTTGCTCAACAATATAATACTATCATTGCGGCCACATAATTTGCCTGTTACTGTTCTTGTAATTTGCATTGCATTTTTTAGTGCAAATGCATCTTTTTGGCCTTGTTTATAATTTTTCTTTTTTACTGGAAGGGTCTTTGGAATACTGACTCGATGCTCTTTTGAAAATTTCTCTTTTGTCTTAGGCACCTGGACAACCTACTCCTTAGAGACGATGGCAGACTTTTCCATGTGGATTTTGGATTCATTCTTGGTCGAGATCCTAAGCCATTTCCTCCTCCAATGAAACTTTGCAAAGAAATGGTAGAAGCAATGGGAGGAATGGAGAGGTACTTTAATGTTTCCATATTCAGCTCTATTTTTCTTACCATTTTAGTTTTCTGAGAGGCCAAAATTTTAATTAGAAAATATCAATTGGATTTATAGCAAGAATAAAGTACATAATAGCAGACAGGCCTTTTATAAGTCTTTTATAAGTCATAGAAGCTAACAGTTAAAGTCATATGATTGCTTCTTCAGCCAATACTATACGAGATTCAAGACATATTGCTGTGAAGCATACAACATTCTACGGAAATCAAGTAACTTAATTTTGAACTTGTTCC
Source organism: Laguncularia racemosa (assembly GCA_037954665.1). NCBI lineage: Eukaryota > Viridiplantae > Streptophyta > Magnoliopsida > Myrtales > Combretaceae > Laguncularia > Laguncularia racemosa. The sequence goes on from JBBMOL010000066.1 coordinate 2,328,694, forward strand.
ATTTGATGGCTGGTTCAAACATTCCGGACATAGCTTCAGATCCAGAGAAGGGCATCCTGAAGGTGAGATGCATTTATTATACTTTGTGGCGAAAGATGGGTGTACGTAATGTATTAGATATTGATCATAACTTTCTTTTTGGCCTGTAGCTTCAAGAGAAGTTCAATTTGGACATGGATGATGAAGCATGCATCCACTTCTTCCAGGGTCTTATAACTGACAGTGTTAATGCACTGTTCCCTCAAATGGTTGAAACCATTCATCGATGGGCTCAGTATTGGCGATGATAGCCACTGGCAAATATGATTAGCAATCCTTTGTAAATATTTAGGTAAGATGTATTCTTGTTTCTTCTTTCATTCTGCATTTGTTTGTTCGTGAAGAAGGGTGCCTGCAAACAGACTTGCTGTCAAATATTTAGAATGATAGTCGATAATAAAAGGGTATTGCACGTAGTAACTCAAACTGAGCATGAAATTTTGCTTTTCTTGTCATTTGGGATTTGGGTAAGAAGAGAGGTCTTGAAACTGCAAATTAAACACGTCAATTAACATGTATATAATACCTCTTCTTTAGTACGAAATATGAACTTCTGAAAGTCTTTTGCAAATGGAAGAAACCGAAAATTCAATAGGAAAAGGAAAAACAAACAATTAAATAAACAGACACTTAAAAGTGCAGCAAATCTGCTCTATTTACAAGCTCAATAAAAAGTCAGTTAGATATTTTCTTCAGTCCTTAGTGCCTACTATGTAACACCTCTTTTGCATAGTCAAGAGTCTTAAATGGAACTTTCTTCAGGTAGTAGCTTGTACTTTATGCAAGGATACGAGCAATTTCTTTTGGAGGCCGGCTGCTTTTGTAGAAATGGATGGAAAGCAGACATGCATCATTTAAATCTCTAGGCTTCCCCACCCCCTTCCTCTCCCACTCCCCTTGTAGTAGCAGCTAATTACTCTCTGTAAATATTATGCATTAGTGAAATACGGTTATTATTTATCCGAGCTGTTATTCTACTGGTAGCTCACTCTCATGTCTCAAGCAGCGATGCTTTGGACTCTTTTTTACTCTGCCTTTTCATTATTATTATTATTATTATTATTCCCTCGTTCCATCTGTATGCTATCTTCCCAATATGCCTGCTTGATTTGAGGAATGCACAACCTCATGGTGCACCTAACTTTTTAAGTGTCAATTTCAATATTGCATTTGATATTAGTATCTTACATCATTTTTTAATTGAGTACCTAAACTTTTAAGTATCAATTTTAATATTAAATTAAATTTTAACTCGCTAAAGTTACTATCTTGTTAGCCACTGTCAATTGATGTGGCATTTTTAACCAATCGATACACGACACCTATCCTTTCTTATTAAAATAGCATCAAAAGTCCAAGTGGGACTTACCTTGTTATATTTCCAATTTACAAAAAAAAAAAGAAAAAGAAAGTTATAAAAAGAAAACCTCATCAATTCGAAATTTGTCATCACTCATCAGTATTTATACATAATAATTACAATAAATTAAACTGATAAAATGAAAGTGTTTAGAAAATTACAAAAAAAAACCTTTGTTGCAAGATAAGAAACTAGGCGTGAACTTGTCTTTGACGTCCCCTTCTCCTTCATCTCTGAAGTCGGACATCGACTATTATCTTAAAATTGTCATTGCCCATTGAATACACCATATCCAAAAAACCAATTTGCAGGCAATCGCCTTGGATCCAACTAAATTGAAAACCAACCTGCACACAACACAGCTAGTCCATCATCAAATCGATAACCATGAAACCCATATCTACCAGCCAACTTTATCAATCACCACACTATGTAACAACAAATTCACTACCCATATCCACCAACCACCTTTAATCAGTCCATTTTTTTTCCCCACTTATTTGCCCTAATTTTGTAACCCTAAATATGTGTAAGTGGGTCGGTCATTGGTGGCCAAATACGAAATGGATGAAAACGCGAATAGGTCGAATTGGGTCAAGTTCTTGACTTAACACTTTCTGGTTGGACATGGCTGTGGGCATGAAGTGGGTGGCATGCATTAAGCATTAGGCTGAGTTAAGGCCAATTTGAAGAAAATAGACTGTCTTTAAGTGCACATCCATTCATGTATCAGGTTATCCCCACCGGATCTATATTGGACATTGGAGTTTGCCCCTCTCCCCTTCCTTTGACACTAGAGAACTGGGATTTTTCGATGACTTCGAGAAGGGAGAGGTCAATTTTGTCGTTGGTAGCGCCATCGAAGAACCCAGAGTCTTCTTGTTTGCGCTTAATACTGTGTTTGGATGGGAAGAAAAGGAGGAAATCGAAGGAAATGGATAGAAATATGTTTGGTACGAGTGGAAATAGGTAGGAAAAAAAAATAAATGAGAGAAAACATTTCCATTTTTAAGTTCAATTCATTTCTCTCCAAAATGGGTGGGAATCAGATAAAATTATAAAATTAATTTTTATAATAATGTTTATTAAAATAACAATGAGGATAATTTTATCCAATATTAACTCTATTTCCTTTCACCGTCTTCCATTTCCTTCATAAGTTACTAAACATAAAATAAAAATTACAATTCATTCTGTTTCTATTCTTTTTTCTTTTCTTTTCTTTTCTTTTCTACTTGTTTTTACTCATTTCTTCTCTATCAAAAATTGCCAAACATAGTTTAAGATTGGAGACTTCCACAAACTCGATGACTTTGGAGAAGATGAAGAGGGACTTGGGAATTTCTTGAGTAATTAATATGTTTTTTATTTTAAATTAACATATTTTTTATCAAAGTTATTTTTCTTTGCATGATGTTAATATTCTGAAGCTTTATTTAATTTTAATTCAAGTTAGTGAAAATTAAATATAATGTAATTTTTCATTTAATTCTTGTTATCTCCTTTCTTTTGTTGTTTGAAGGACAAATCATGCTTAACTAGCATTCTTATATATTTTTATTGAGATGTAACCCGTATCGAGTACTCTATTTGCTACTTATGCTAATGTGGCAAACGGAAACTAACACCGTCAAATATTTAATAACTTTTGCAACTTAAACTCTAGTTGGGTATCAAAATTGATACTAAAAAATTTAGGTGCTTAATTAAAAAATGATATAAAGTTTAAGTATTAAATATAATATTATCTCTAACAATTATGGTGTTAAATATCTTTTTAGCTCTATGGATGCCCACTATTAGTTCTATAGAGCCATTTGAAAAACCTAGAGGATTATCTTATTTGGCTCAAAGTGATAACTGCCAATTGTGAAATTGGTTCGATTAGCCCTGGTAAGAGCTTGTTTTTCTTATAAAAAAAAAAACATATAACTAAACATAAAATTGGTAGAGGAGCTTGAATTTGAGTTGCGTTCCATATAACGTGATTCCAACTTAAGCTCAATAGTGTGCTAGCTTATGTTTGCAAGCTAAAAATCCCTTGTTTGAAATGGATTCGAGAAGTTACTTAAATAGTTTTAAGTTAGTGTTTGTTTGAAGCTAATTATGACGAGCTTGAAGCTACTAAAAGAAGGAAATGTATTTTAGCCGAAGGTTACTGTATTAAGAAATGGTTGGTGGGTGGGTCCAGGTGGCTAGACGGCGGCAACCAGGAACCTGCCCAGGATCAATCGTACCCAATCTCTTTTGAATTGGAAATGGAACATCAAGAAACCAGACACGGCTGATTACGACATCTTGCTTGCTTGGGCGGCTATACTTTTTCTCAAGATTTTTTTCTCTTTTTTGTTTTTTTGTGCTAATTATGTGTTTCCCATCAAGTATTAAAAATGACAATGTTGAGTCGCAAGCAATGCAATCACAGTTGCCTAGTAAAGTAAGATCTGACATTTTTAATCCTCACCTACTGATCTTTCTAGGGGTGATCGATTGAAATTTGTTGTACATTAACTAATTTGTCATAATTAAGATCTTATATGTAAATGTTCAAAATTAACATTGTTTTCTTTTTCCTTTATGGCCCAAAAAATCAATAATATTCTCAAAAGCTGAAATATGAAAATGACCAATATTGAATAATGCGGCTGACATTTAAAGTATATATTCACGACCTTTCCTTTCACTCATGACCTTTTCCCTTCTTAAGGAAGTATTTAACATCCCTTTTTCTTTTCTTTTTTTCATGCACTTTTTACTTTTATTCACATTCTGTCTCTTCATCATAATGTCTAAACACAACATAAGCAAGCGTCTGGGCATAAATAAAGTTGTTCATCAGCATTTACTTCTAGGCTCCTTAGTAGTTGTGAGACCTTAACTTAGAATTTTTCCAAGTTTGATTTGATTGTAGCTGATTGAGCTAAAACTTATCTATGTAATTTATTAAATTGAGCTCGAACTTCCTATTAATTGAAATAACTTGATTCAAAGTCTAATCAAGCTCTATCCATACTTAATATTTAATATAATTTGATCTATTTTGATTTGTATTTGAAAATTTGTAAGGTTTGTGGGAAATTAATGCATTTTGCATGATAAGTAAGCTTAATCAAGAGAAGTTCAAGCTTGAACTAGAAAAATCAAACACGATCAACCTTGATTTTAAGCTTAGTCTAGTATCGTTACTAATTCTATATTACACTAACAATTTATAAGAAACGCACAATCTCTTTGATGCTCAATCTTTTTTGGGATGTGAACACACCTAAAATGAGTATTTTCACATCCACACTCTTTAATTTTTCTTCCTAATTGGTTTATAAATATTATTTTCTTAATTTTTTTTATCTATCATAAACTAAAATTGATGAGTGATCAATTTGTAAAATATAATTTATGGACCAAACTCAACACCAATTAATTGTGTTTTAGGTCAATAATTCTTATCTATTAATAGTGGAAATATCATATTGTTATAATCGACCACTAAACTCTATAAATTCTTTTTAAATTGCTTATGAAAAAAGGAGGACTTTTAGATCTAATCCTATTAATTCCACCAATTATAAATATTTGTACCAACGAATTCCATCTCTCTAATCTCTCATTCCTTTCTTTGTTAAGAATCTTCTATACAACACTAATCCTTACATATCCATATCATGTGAAGCGTATAGATGCATATCATTACCATATGCATGTGATACTCACAATGAACCTTTATATCAACATCAACTTTGCTGGGGAAGAAGAATGATTGCATAGAACGATGGAGGACTTTAGTATATATGAGAACCACTAGTCCCAAAAGGTGATAGACCTATTAAATGATGAGACCTATAGATACGTACTTCTTCGCTGCTTTCATCAATATTTTATAGATGATGCATGTGTTGTATTCAGGCTGATTCATTCATAGCATCTGATAGAATCAATTTTTTGAAGTCTCATAATTGGTTGATTTTAAGTTTTTATATTAAATGATAGAATTCGCAATCGTTTTGTCTTCTTTAGGGGGGCTTGATTTGAAAAAGTGAATTTTGAAAAAGTGAATTCCAATGCTTCTGTTTTTGTTTACTATAGTTTCTTAATATCTCAGTTACATGACTGGTTTTGTTTCACCAGTATAAGAAACGAGAAAAATTAAAAAAAAAAAAGTGATTTCCAAGTTTATAATTAGATTTAAAGTGTGTTTTTTCCTTTAATATCCCACTAATTGCGCAAATTTTTCAATTGGAATATTTCATATATATTATTTTGCTTTAATAGTTGATCCTTTCCTTCCATTCTAACTATTAATAGAGCTTGATTCAATAAATAAAAAAGCAACAAAAGAAAATGTAGATTACGTGAGGATGATCCGGTTTTAGATATGTTTTTCAGGATGTTTGCCTTTCTTATTCTAAAGTTTGTCGAAGATATCACAACAAATAACCGACAATATTGACTTTTGAGGCTGGATTATGACTTTAAATCCATAATTGAATAAGTTCTTACATGCCACTACTACTAATCAAATTGGTGTTAATTATCATACATGTTATTTCTTGTCAGCATCTTATGATTCATTATGTTGTATAAGAAAAATATCTGCAAATATATCATATGAAAGCTAGTGAAGAATAAATCACCATTTCATGTTTGCACCTAATCTTCACCGGTTTTTGAGAAATCTATGTATTGATTATATATGTATTTGTATCCTCATTCTTATTATACCAATGCAAATAACGCTTTCAATAAGAACTTGAAAAAATTAAAAATAAAATAAGAGTTGGAGGTTACAGGGAGAAGAGTTGCCTCTATACCTATGTACTGTTCATCTATGCTTGAAAAGAATCACAACCTGCATAAGTAATCTATTATGCGTCGCTTCTAACAATTAAAACAATCTCATATAAAATTAATTCAATTGCTATTCCATGTGATACCATTTGTAGGAAGTAACCTGGAATTCAATTGCATAATATATATAAAGAAAGAAGTATGTAAAAATATAAGCAAAAACTCTATTTTCTAGTAAAAATTGTTTTTTTTTTTCTTTTCTTTTCTTTCAATTTGGATGCTTAAATAAGATGTTTAGCGGACACTTTTCATGCATTTAATGAATGCTATATGGTAGTTCTTCATCCACTTTAGCTAAACATATAACGGTAGAAGTAGAGGCATTTATGATCCTGTGAGAATGCCTTACATTTCTTTGAGCTTTCATTTCTATATGTACCTCAATTTCCATTTGCCTTCCCATCACATTCTTCATTTTCTTTGTTGGTAAGGAACATAATCAGTAATGGATTTTTTTTTTTTTTCACGTTGCAAATATTGAAGATTAGAATGCTTACACATTATTACATGGAAAAACACACACACACACCATATGGAATGAAAGAAGAATTGAATTATAATTTAATAAGAATATTATAATAACTATTACATTTCTATTATATTGCTTAGTTGATGTTAATAAAAAAAAATAATGAATTAATTAATAGTAAAAATAAAATATCGTTATACCCCTAATAAGAATAAGTATTTATTATATCATATAATGAATATAGTGATAGTGGTGTTTCCAATGTAGGGATATTTATAAGAAAAATAACAAAAGAATCATTGATTTACTAATATGATGTTAATAAAATTACTCTGCATTATTTTGCATAATAATAATTCATACAAAACGGCTGTTATAATGTTTAAATATAAGTGAACATCATATATATCTTTCCTCAACCCTTAGATGTATGCAATAATAATATAAATATTAATGGAAGCTGTATTGTTGGACACTCATTAAGATTATGGGAATGATAGTGTCTTAAATTCTATGAAATCATTTTTATTTCCTTATGTGATATATTCACACTTTATACACAATAGAAAAGTTTCTTGACGAAATATTTCTTTTTCTCTATAACTCTATATTAAAGTCTCAAGGAAGGTGGTGATATAGACTAGCAATTTCAGACTCATCAATTCAATGGATAATAATAGGAATTTTTTTTTTTTAAAAAAAAAAAGAATTGCAATGCGATTGCATGCTACTATCGACAATTGTTAAAAAAATAAAAATAAAAATCTAGTGATTATACCATTGCTTTTAAGAATGCAAACAAGTTGAGTCTGGGATGGGCTTTCTAAAACCCAAACCTTATCCAATTACTTATAGGGCTATCCAGAACTCATGAAAAACCTATAAGTTTTTTTTTTTTTTTTTGTCGTGAACCTAAACTTATCCTGATTAGGAAAAAAGTGGACTTGTAATCCAACCTGGTTTGGCTTGATAATTGCTTCAACTTATTTTCTTTGGTCATTTCAATAATCTATTATTAATCTATTTGTTATATAAAGAAGAGGAAAATCAAAATCTTAAGAGAGGGAGAGGATCAAGGAAGAAGATGGAAGTAGCTTGTACAAGAGAAAGACAAGACTAAGTTTTCATTTTTTTAAGAAGATAGAAGGAAGAAATTAAGAAAAGAACGCTAGAAATGCCAAAGGGTGAGGGTGAAGAGTGAGGACATGTTCTCTCTCTCTACTCTTGACATTCGATCAATCATCGATGATGTTGAGTGACGACTATGAGTCCATGAGTTACCTTGCCTTGTCGTTGCCAAGTGCCGAGTCGAGTGGATGGTGGAGTTGTGTTTGTGTTAGTATAGTGGATAGTGGACTTTGGATAGAGATAGGCTGGACTTAGACTAGATGAAACATGAAACATGAAAGATGAAAATGAAATTGAAATATTAATGCAATGTTAATGCCAATAGCCAAATGTAGTGCAGTGTAGTCAATAGTGTCAAGTGTGGACCACAGGGGAATTACTAGGTGCGTTGGAGTGCGATAAGCCTACCTAAGTAGGCGGGAAATTGAAAACAATATTATGTATAAACACAAAATTGAAAAACGAAAATAAAATGTATTCATTAAAAATTATATTATTAATTTATTATTTAAAAAAATTAATTTATTGTTTTTGTTGAGTTAGGTTTTCCCATTAAGTTTTTCTTAAATTTCATAACCCGACTTTAAATCTTATAGGATTTTTATTGGATCAATTGGTCAAGTACCCCATAACGACCTACTCTGATTGCATCTCTAATTGCTTATATGTCCCAATCATATGTTGATGCTTATCTCAAAGCCTTTAACATGTCAACTATATTCTAAAAGACTAAATGTACGATGGTTAAATGTAATGACATACACTACTTAAGCATAAAAAAACTTTTCATGTGAATTGTTTGGACAAACATATAGCATACACTATAATGTGATGTACAATTGGTTTTACTTGCTGTGATGATGCACGATTTACGCTATGATGCTTGCTAATTGTAATGATGCATACTTTATACTATAATACTTGCTAGCTAAGATGCAATGCTTGCCAACTACAACCATGCATAGTTTGGATTCAATGCTTGCTTACGGTGATGGTGGTAAACTATAATGATACACGATTTGCATTGCAATGCTCGTTTGCTATGATGATGCACAACTTGCATTGCAATGCTTTCTTTTCGTTATAATGCTCGATCTAAGTATTGAAACTCTGCTCTTTGCACCTTTAAGCTTAGGCATCTCTTATTGCTTTGTTGTCAAGTAGTGGAGCGATTTCCTTTGACAAGTACCATCAAGCTCAAGTAAGCCTTGATGTATCATAGCTATCACTACTGCCTTATAGTTGAATATTCTTTTTAGTGTGTGAAGCTTTTTTCAAATAATTTTCTATCATTTATTATTATTTTTTTATTATCAAGTACCGAAACAATCCCTTTGATAAGTTTAATAGGTTATCTAGCTAAAGCCATGTTATGTACATACTTGCTCTCTATAGCATTGATTTTTGTACAGCTCTTGCTATTTATTTGCTCAATATTTTTTATTGCATTTTTATGTAAAGCGTAATCAATCGAGGCTAAAATGTTCTACACCTTTAATGAGGAGACCTGCAAACAAAATGAGTTTCCAAATATGTAAGAAAAACCTATATCTCGTTTCATGAAGATAACCTAGTGAATTATAGCGATATGTCCTACGAATTAGATTGAAAATTCATCATACACCTATTAATAGTGTAATGTACTGAAGTGTGTTATACATTTGATTCACACTCAGATATCATCATTCATTGCACTTACTATTTTACTGAGCTTGCGAATAAATGAAAGGCCATCCCCGATTGTTGGGCCGTCGCATTTACAGTCGCATTGACGCTCACGGACACGTGCCAGTCACTTGTTTATCGTGTCAATAATTAATAAAGGAAAATAAATATAGTACGTGGCTCTATGAAGAATTTTTATTTTTCACATGAAAAATTTCTTTCCTATTCTCTAACAAAAACAAGCTATTTTTATTCCATCTTTCACGCGAAGCTTTATATATATATATATATATATCAAAGATACCGTTGTTCAATACTGTATTATTAATAATAGGAATACGATTATGAATACCATTTTCTAAGGATATATAAAAAATTAAATTCAAATTCAATTTAAAATTTAATAAATCAAACTTGACTAAGTATATGATTTGAAAATCGAGCTCGAATTGAAGTGATATTTGAATAACTCACTTTGAATTGATTTCCTTAGGCTTGTATTTTTTTAATTAAAATAATACAAATATCTAAATTCAATTTAAATTTGATTGATATTCTAAGTTTGATTCAAATCACAAATTAGTTGAGTTCAACACTATAAACCTTGTGCCTGACTCAAAAAAATACTTATTCAACTGAATTGTTATTAAATTGAATCCATGTAAATATCAAAACAAACTAATTAACTCCAATATGTTTAACTTGTTTAAATTTGTAGTTAAGATACCTATTTTCAAGACTAACAATAAGGTTAGGTTTTTTTGCCCAATTTCCAATCATGAGGAACCCATTATTTAAGATGTTAAGGTATCACATTAATACCGTAAGGGCTTTTTCTTTTCACTTTATCTCTAAATCATGAAGGAAAGTTTACAAGTATTACTTTAATACTTTCTTTTATTGTTTTGTAGGTTCTGCAATAATTATTTTCAACCAACACCCTTAAATTCTAACTTTTGTAAAAATATATATATAATAAATTTGAACTGCTTTTTGAGGTTTTTCATGAAATACCCAAAAAGTATAAAAATCTCTTTTTATTATTTAAGAACACTAAAAAACATATAATTAATCTTGAATTTAGTGTTAAAATCCAAAATAAAGATGTAATAAGAATCTTAAAAAACTGCTCTTTTTATTTTCTTTTAGTGCCAGTTTTTTTTTTAAATTACTATATTATACTTTTATAAATAATATAAATAAATATTATGAAATTTTTTAAAATAGATTGGTAAAATGTCTTATAAGTACTGATCGGCAATTTGGGGTGTTAAAAGATGGTATAATTTCAAATAGGACGTGGCAACAGACGATTGGCGATCAGGCTTCACGTAGATTTCGAATGGCACATTGGTTATTACAGTCAAATGTAGAAAGAGAATCAGGTATCCTCCAAACATCCCCTACCCTTTAAAGATCCTCTCCCTACTAAACTTTTCTCTCTCATCAGCCCCGCGTGGTTATTAAGCACAAGCTCCTCCTCTGATCTGATCTCTCTTTCTCTCTCTCTCTCTCTCTAAGGTAATTTCAAAAATTCGAATTTTAAAGCTTTTAATAATTTCAACTTATTTATATATGAATTTATTTATATTCTGTAATTATCGTCATTGTTCCTGTTCTTGTTCTTGATCGCTTCGTTACAAGGTGTTATGGATTCGGTGATTTTGTGGAATCATATATGATTCGTTTGAGCTTATAGAGTTTCAATTCGATGCAAACTTGTGGCTTCTCTATCAGAATTCTGTGTTTCCCGGTTCATTTCGGACTCTAGTTTTGGATTTTGTGGTCTCTTGGATTGAACTTCGTGGCATATTCATGTGATGTTGGGTTGAACGATTTGAATATAAGCTCAAGTGAATAAGTTCATTTCTACTTTCTTATGTTCTCAAATGAAAAAAAAAAAAGAAAAAAAGAAAAAAACTTTATGCTTTTTGTATGACGAAACTACAGCGGTTAGCACCCTTATATGAATCTTTTACCCATTTAGGAATGATTCTTGAAAATTTTTCAAAGTAAGGGGGTGGTCTCGGGGATCTGTCCATGTCCGCAGATATTACGTGTGCTTTATCTATGATTGTTGAACATTTATGCTTCCTTGGTCTCTTTGATCCGTTGGTTTAGCATAGAAGAAGTTTATTTTTTGATGACCGTTTGATCTTAAGCATTTTTTATTAAGGAATGTAATTTCAATTTTGTTGTATGGATATATAGGGATCCTTGTCTTGAACCAGAGATGGGGTTGACATTTACGAAGCTCTTCAGCCGGCTGTTTGCTAAAAAGGAAATGCGAATTCTGATGGTTGGACTTGATGCAGCTGGTAAGACTACCATCTTGTACAAGCTCAAGCTCGGAGAAATAGTCACAACGATTCCCACCATTGGTAAGTGTCTCCTTTGAATCTTTGGTTGCACTAATTATCCCGTGCTTCATTGCTAGATGCTCTTCAATACTTTGATTCGGGAAGTGTATGGAGTTTCATTTCTGACAAAGTCCCTTGATTCTAGGGATTCCCAATTTTATCCCAGTGTTGCTAATGAGTGCCCTGGGGCACTTGTTTGGTATATTAATTATGAAAATTTGTGATTTTCCAGTGCACTAATTACACATTTTATGAAATAGACAGATAGATGCATTGGAAACCGTAAATTTCCTACAAAAATATCCTAAAGCTCCCCAAGGGCAAGTATGCAAAAATCATTTTATCCCATGACCAGTGAGAATATTGTTGCCAAGGTTTTTGTAGCCTAGAGGCATGAACTCTGATATTCTAGGTGTGATAAGCTAGGTTCGGATCCCCATCCTGTTGTAATTATTGAAAAAAAAAAAGTGAGAACGTTGTTTTAACCAATTAGCTGCAGCTGGCTGGCTTTCCTTTCATTTTAAATTCTTCCACTAATCACCACTCAGCTACTTGCATCAAGCTGCAAGCTGTATCAATTGAGTTAGGTTGATGCAGAACCACTTAATAAATAGATTCGATGCACTGTGAAATTTCAAGTAGGATTTGGAGAATGTAGATCATGAAAAAGTTTGTGGATGAGGTTAGATGTGCTCAAACGGATTGCTTTGTTTTGATGGAGATAGAATACACAGCTGAATGTTTATTGAAAATCTCATGAAAGCAAATGCTTATGAATGTGTTGAAGGTTGAAACTTTAGTGCTTTTCATATGAACTTGTTTATCCTGAAATGAAAATGCCCACATTATTATTGCTTTGGAGGGATAATAGTTAATGGAGTATTCCAAAGTTTCTAGTAACTAGCAATTTATCCTTTTCTCCTGTGTCTACCTCATTGTTACTATTTTTTTGTGGTATGTAGTTATTGTTACTGCAGATGGATGTGATAATGAAAATCAAACCCATTTTTGTGATTGATAAGAAAAAGACATTTCTTGTAGGCTTTAATGTGGAGACCGTGGAGTACAAAAACATTAGCTTCACTGTCTGGGATGTTGGTGGCCAAGACAAGGTTCAAAACTTGATCTTAGTTCCGATTATTATGTGATTTGCATGATTCTTTTTGCATCTTCTGAATGTGTTTCTATGTATGCAGATTCGTCCATTGTGGAGGCACTACTTCCAAAACACACAAGGTCTCATATTTGTGGTGGACAGCAATGATAGAGACCGTGTTATAGAGGCTAGGGATGAGTTGCACAGGATGCTGAATGAGGTAAACTGCCCAAGGTTTTTTTGTAGTTTTATTTTTCAATATTGAGGCCATGGTGTATACTAAATGCATACTTGCCTCATTATTTGATTCAATGGCTTTTGATGAGTTGTTCTTAGCAACATTGATGATGGTTCTTCACAAGGTGTCTACTTCTGTTACTTCATAATGTAGAAAATTTTCATTGAGCACTTTTATGTGTCTCTTGTTTTTGTATATTTTTGCAATGGATAAAGGTGACGATTACACTATCAAAAATGTAGCCGTCTTGAATTGGAGCCACTTCTGGCTGTGAATTGCTAGCTTTCACCATACACTGATGTGACCTTTATTGCCACTACACTTGCTATAAGGACATAAGAGATGGAAATGTGCTCTAACATGTCACTCTAATGAAGTGCTTTTGCATGGTCAAAATTGTTGATCAGTTGTGTGCAAGGTGTGCTAAAAGCAACAGCAAGTGAATGGCAAGTACTTATGTATCGCTGTTCCAATGGGAAAAGGACGGACTCCTTAACTTGCAATTTTACTATTTTACATACAATCATTTTTCTTTGCCATTAGATTTCAAGATGCCTCAGATAATGCATAAATGTTATTGTTGCTGGGATTTGGAATGGGGCTGTCATTGGTTTTCTTTCGACAGAGGGCAGGGTTGGGCTTTATTTTATGTTCCATCATTTACCATGTTTTAGGAGACAAGCTGATATGTGTTTATTGCATTTGTGTTTAAGGATGAGCTTCGAGATGCGGTGTTGCTTGTATTTGCCAACAAGCAGGATCTTCCTAACGCAATGAATGCTGCTGAGATCACTGATAAGCTTGGACTCCACTCCTTGAGACAGCGCCACTGGTATAATTTCTGAGTTTGCAACATTATGGTCTTTCTTTGATGTCTGTTTTGTATACGCTTTCCTTTTGTCTTGTGTTATGACTTTGTTTTTTTGTTCTTGACAGGTATATCCAGAGCACCTGTGCAACTTCAGGAGAGGGGCTTTATGAGGGTTTGGATTGGCTCTCTAACAACATTGCTAACAAGGTAATTTTATACCTTACTGCTCCCTCGGTAGTTTGCTTTCTAATGCTGGGCATTGAGCTAACAATCCCTTGCCTTAGCAAAATAAAAATTGAATCTAACGAATGGATTGATGTTAAAGTTTTCCCCAAGAATTCTTATTGTCGCTCTTGCTTCTTTCCTCTTTATATCCATTCTCATTAAAAGGAAGTTCCATTTCCCTCAAGATCCTTTATTTAGCCCTTGCTTTTACTTGTAACTGCAGGCATGAGAAAATGCATGGGCTGTTTTGTGGACTGCCAATTCTGGATGCAGGGGTGAATATTATCTAGTTCTTTTGATTTTGTTTCTTGTTTCAGCTGAAACAAGTTGGGCCTGTATGCCTTTATCTTTGATAATGGTATCTTGATTAGGATTGTTTGGTGGAGTGATAGAGTATGGGATACAAAAAATTTTAATTATATTTGGGGTTTGGATGCTATACTTTACCTGTAATAAACCTAGTTTGGCGCCACCCTTGAGGAAATTTTTATCATATGCAGTTTTTCCTTTTGCTTTCTTTCCTTTTATGTTCATTTTTCAAAATTTGTAAAACATGTCCGGCTGTCATGCATATTAGAGTGAGTCAATTAAACTCAAGAAATGTGTGAATGTGCCCTTAGGCCAATTTTTTTTTTTTTAAATAAATGGTTTTAGAAAAAAAGTAATTCTTGGAATACTATTATGAAATTGCATGTTGACATTGCGATTTTTAAATATAACAAAAATCCACATGTTAAACATGCAATTTTCAAAACATAAAGTTGCATGACACGTGATTTTTGCTGCATTCAAAAATCATCAATCATCTTGTCAATCTGCGATTTTGCAATAGTATTTTGAAAATTACTTTTTCCAAAACCTCTTTTTAAAAAAAAGTTTACCTCAAAGGAGCAAAGCCAACATAACTCATTAAACTCAACCCAATCAAATTGTAGGATTGATGAGATTTATCATAGTTGAAGTGTACTTTTTCTTAGCTGTTTTGATTTAGTACTTTTACGTTGTGTATTGCTCTATGCTTAGCTTTAGGCTGCATTGTTAAGAAAATATGTTGAATGATTTGGCTTAGTGAAACAAAAAATTAAAGGATTTAGAGGCATAAATGAATTTTACTTTCCTTAAAGAATTTATGCTTCCCACACCAAGTGTGCTATGAGAGTTTAATGTGGAGTTTTTTAGGATACAACCAAGTCTTGATACTCAAATAGCAAAAATTCAAAAATCAAACCACACTTTGGATTTATGTTAGATATATTTTGTTTTGTAGTAGTTTTGGGAGAGAGTGCAAAAAGTTCCTTAAAATCGTGCCAATTTTTTTGCAAAAATTGGAGCAGCAACACTTTATGCTTTAGTTAAATTTGAAAAAACATGAAGTCATGATCTTTGAAGATTTAAATTTAATTCATTAGATTTGATTTAGATCAATTACAATCTAAATTTGATCTTTAATCTTGAATGGATATAACTTAAATAATCATTACTTTAAAAAAATTTGATTAATAGTTGTAACTTCTTCAAATATAACATTTTGCAAAGTTCACTAAAAAAAGTCTTGAGCATTTCTAAATGGCTTGGAGCTTTTTGTTGTTCAAGTAAATGTTTTGGACCTTTTTGTTCTTAGAGAGTTTAAATCATTTTACAAAAGATTCAAACTTTTCATATAAACACTATAAATCTTTTTCTTTTACTCAAGTTTAGCGAGGGTACTGCTTTAGTTAATCATTGAGCTTTCTAAACATATAGTTTATACTTCAAAACACCTAATTGGCATTTTATTTCAACATTTCTCTACTTGATTATTGATTATCAACACATACAAATATCTATGATTATGTTTAAAGAATAAAGTTGTTAGATTTGAACCATTCCCTAATGTAAAATCCTCAAAGTTGCAATAGGGTGATAAGTAACTAAATGCTTTAAACTTTCATGCTATGTTTTACAATTGGAAAATTTACACACATAACCATATTCACATCCAATTAGAAGATTTTATGGTAGTGTGTTTATGACCATGCACTCATCCTAATTTCACGTACATTTGCAAAAGTAAACTCAAACTTTTGCTAGGAGTAGCATCATTTCTATATTCAAATAAGTTGATTCATCAGACTTATTGATTTAGATACAAAATGTATTCATTAAGAGATATTTACAATATCTATTCCTCTTTTAAGCGATAATACTTATAGTACACTCAAGTAATAGTGACTTGTTCTTGGCCATTTTGATTCTTATTTTCAAATTCTAATGTAATGGACTGCAACATCTATTCTAGTGTAGCTTGTAGTACATATCAAACTAATTAATTTATCGCTTTACTCTCACCATCTTTCTAAGCTTTTCACACTAAGTTAGTATTTACTTTATTCAAATTTTCCATACTAAATTTTTAAAGTTAGATGCATCTTAGTTTATCGAATGCATTTAAAGTTTATCATATAAATCTTTGAGTCATTCACATTGACACATAAGCACTCCTTGTTTTCCTTAAATTGAAACCAATTCAACAAATTTTCTTTATGAAACTATTTGACACCATAACCTAAGTCAAAGTTTCATCTTGATGTTTAAGGATTTGACTTAATAAGCATGACACTTTTCATGCTTTCTATGTTCATCCCATTTTCACAATTACAAAACCATAAAGATATTTTACATCAATATTCAATATTAAATAGCTTTCATTTCACTAGTGAGAGTTTCAATGTTGAATTAGATTTAATTCTAGACTCTAGGTCTATTAAATAGCTTTCATTTTTTGACTTTATTTAATGTAGAGTCAAAGATATATCCATAAAAATACCCTTTTCCTTTTCTACTTTTAGTTTTAAACCTTATGCACCCCTATGCTTTAAGAATTTCCCCATACTGCTTTTCTTCCTTCTTACAATTTCACGAGGAAAAGCTTTTAACTTTTCTAGATGCAATTATGGAATTAACAAAACTTGTCAAAATGAAACAAATAACCAACTTAATACAACCAATACCCTTTATATAATATAATGTCGTTTATTAAATTGAGAAAATATACCATTCATCTAATATCATATAGAAGAATTTGTAAAAGGCACAATTCCATAACTAACTCATATTTGTAACTCATACAAAACAAATATCCCAACATCATCACATAATTTAATTTCTAAAATATACAATTTTACATAGCATAAATCACTATATAGATCATAAAGACATATTGTAAATAGACTATATTTCATTTTCTAATAGAATATTTATACAAATAAACATGTGACAACAAATGCATTAACATTTGAAAACCTTGTGTTTATTTTCTTGTACCATGATAAGCAATTCCATACTTATAAGCTATTTATATATAATTCCATTTATTCTCCACATGCAATGGTGGAAAATACACTTAGTAGAAAATATTAACGACACTATGACTACATATCAAAAGTATAAACATATTTCAACCCTTGGTATATAAAATTTGATAGTATGCTCTTGTGTTCTTTTTTTTTTTTTTTTTTTCACATTTGAAACACAATATCAACATAAGATAAACATACACATCCAATACTTAGACCACACTTTACAAGTGAATCATATATCTATCAAGAAATTCAAAAATAAAGAGTAACACAAATTTCATAATTATTTCTTATACCCATTTACATATGTAATATACAACATCACATATATATTTCAAACCTATAAGTATCAAAATCAAATTAGATATTCACATACTCGATTTCAATTTCTTTACAAACAAGAATTAATAATATCATATGAAAAACAATTAGTACCATTTAAATTCTACAAAAACACTATCATATGAAAACAATTTCATATAAAATATTTATAACAAAGTTCATTGATTTTAGTTACATTCTTAACACATTTATGAAATTTCAACAGTATTGTATGCATGACCATCATACCCTAAAGATTATATCAACAATATTTCACATATCAAATAGATTGTAATAACTTAAATGGAAACGATTCATTATTAATTTTTTGAATGCTTACACATCTTATCAAAATTTTCCAAATTTGGCCTTCCATCAACACATACTATCTTAAAGTTGATTCCATGAAACTATTTAGGATCTTGTGTTGTTGCATTCTTATCGTGCCTCATTTCCTCTAACGATTGAATTTTGTTCAATCAAATCGATCCAATCTTCATAAACTCTTGATTTATAACTCTAAAAATCACATTCACTTTACTAGCCAAAATTATTAAGTTCTCTAAGATTGTTAGGAAAATATAATGAATGATTTGGCTTAATGAAACAAAAAATTGAAAGACTTAAAGGCATGAATGAATATGCTTTCTTTTGAGAACTTACGCCTGTCATATTAAGTTTGCTATGAGAGTTTTCAATGCAGAGTTCTCTCAAGATACAATTAAGTCTTAATACTTAAATAGCAAAAACTCAAGTATCAAACCATACTTTGGATTTACATGAGATATATTGTGTTTTGTAGTAGTTTTGGGAGAGAGAAAGTGCAGAAAGTTCATTAAAATCATGCAAATTTTTTTTGCAAAAATTGGAGAAGCAACAATTTTTATACTTTAATTAAGTTTGAAAGATCATGACTCTTCATAAGAGTCATGATATTTCAATATTTAAATTTAATCCTTTAGATTTGATTTAGATCAAATATAATATGATCTTGATTCTTAATCTTGAATTGATATGACTTAAATAGTTGTAAATTTTCAAAATTTTGATTAAAGGATGAAACTCCTTCAAATGTAATGTTTTGTAGAATTCTATAGTAAAAAAAAAAAATCCATAGCATTTCAAAAAGGTTAATAACTTTTTATTCTGACGTCAAATGCTTCGGAGCATTTCAAAATATTCCAAACATTCTTACTCTAATAGACTTTTTTGCTCTCAACAAGAAATACTCGAAACTTTTTTACAAAAGGTTTGAACCTTTTGTATAAATACTACAAATCTCTCTCTTTTACTCATGTTTAACATGAGTATTACTTTAGTTAATTATTAAACCTTTTTAATACATAATTTATACTACAAAATACATAATTGATAATATATTTCAACACACATTCTTACTTGATCATTCTTGGTCTTGTACAAATTGGTGAAATATGTTAGTGTTAGTTATCAGGTAGGATTTTATGGCTATACTAGAGCTATTTGTGTGGGTGAAGAACTAGCTCGTTATATCAAGACAATATTTCACTATAAATAAGAGAAATCTGTGTCACTATAAAAATTAATTATCAAAATCATAATATATATTTGTGTGTGTAACTAAGTAAAACATATATCGAGTTTTAAAATTAATTCTGCAATGGGGTCTTATTTTCAATTTCTACAATTAACTTTTATAATTTGCTAAAAATACAAAATCGGGTCTCCAATATAACATGCAAAACCAAAATTTTCCTTAAAGTTACTATCTGATTATATTATAAATAATTGTTACATAGATGAGTCAATACCTAGAAAGCCTTAAACTACGGGCATTATATTTGGCTACAGGTATATATACTTGGCTTAGGTGTATATATATTTTCCTACCTAATCCACATCCACTTTACTATGGAAGTAAGCCATCCTCTTCCATTGTCTAGTCTGTATCTGCCAATGCCATAGAGGTTTCCTCTCAATGTCAAAAGACCAATAATCTTCCAATTAGCAGAATTTGACTAGGTCCTTGCAACAAACCGCTTCTACAAAACTTTGCTATTATGACTAGTTGTAGCAATTTCAAATATCCTTGGTCATTGCACCAACCCAAACTCACCACAAACAACACCCCGCACACACCCACCCCACCCCCCCCCACCAACAATAATAATAAGAAGAAGAAGAAATAAGGAAATAAACCCGTTTCTAAAGCTGCAATGCGTGAAGATTCGGGCAATATTGAAATGGTAGTGCAAAGTTTTCATTTGCTTCAAAAATCAAACGTTGGTGGTCCAGTGGATTGCTGTTCATCTACTTGTCTCTTCAGCAACGATCATAGTGTCTAATTATATATAAGGGGCAGCTGTCTGTGTCTAATAGACCTTCAAATATCCAATAAATCATAAACATCATCATTGTCTTCAAATTGATCTTCAAAGCTCAGGTCATTAAGGTAATCATCTCCGAAAAGCAAAGGCACTGGCTCCTTCCATCTCTCAGGCTTCCGATCATTCATCTCTATAACTGAAATCAACTTTTCCTTGAGGCATTCTTCAACTGTTCCTTCTTCAATTCCTTCAGGCTGCAAACCAAGAAGAGAGAAACATTCCCCCTGGAAGTCCGAGTCTTTGGAAGAGAGGATAAGACCAGCAAGTGTTCTTGCAAGATCAGGAGCGTAACTGCAGATCTGAGGACCAAAAAACAAAAAAACCAAGGTCTTATACAACAACCACAACCATTGTATATATCAGCTGCATATAACTATCTGAGACCATTATGCTATTGTCGAACTCATCCTGAGAATTCAAAGCAGGTGTCTATAAATTCCAAACTTCTATATACTGTAATACCTAAATCCCAATTAGTTCAATTATAAAGTACTATGTTCACCCTCTCACTAGCATAAATGAAACCAGAAGGACCTCTACTACAAGAGAGTGAGGTGGAGACCTTCACTGCATGGTCACTTAGCAAAATTCCTTTGTGCTTCTCCTTCAAATCATCTAATGCAAGTTTAACAGCCTTCTTTAGAAGATTTCTATCGGATGAGCCATTCTGTGTTGCTGCAGGAAAGCTAGCCCTAGCAACAAGTTAAGGATATCATGACATACCATTAAATGTGCAATGACATTATATATCTGGACATAGATTGATATACTAGCAAGGATATTGCTTCTGATAACAATGTAAGACAATCTTGATGCGAACATATGGTGGCAAGTTTTCCCATTCAAGGCAGATGCAGCCATTATGATCAGCAATACTTCTCAATGTCAAGCCATAAGTTTTCCAATGAATGCTTCTCAATGCATTCTGAGATGAAACGGGAACTGGACATAAAGAGTAACCCTTGAAATACAAAACCTGCAACAATGTATTGTGTGGAATATCTATAACAGGATGCTAGTCATGAAAATAAATAAGCTACACAAGTTGCTTTCTTGGTTATTGTTCTGAAAAATACTTTGTAACATTACTACCTTTCAATCAAAGACAGTTTCAACCATTTAAATATTCAACACCTGTGACTAGATATTATTTCAGAATCCAAATTGGTGGATATGTGCATATTGAGACCTGAAGGTCCATGTTAAATTTTTTGGAAGTGCTAAATGTGCTAGTTCTATGTCAGAATTAAGTGAAGTTAGAAGTGCCTTTTAATAAGGCAGAATGGGAAAAACATGCTCAAAGAATGAAGGGAAGCTTAAAAGTGGATGGGCAAACCAACAGCCATCAGTGAACCATCTGTGGGTGCTTACTGTCTATGCTTTCCAATCAATATCAGATGCCGAATGGCAAAACATAGGCAGGCTGTTTCCCATACAAACATTCACACCATTTGCAAAGGAGCCAATCACTCTTTTTACCATCTTATCAAAGAATACCTAAAAGGAGATACAGTTATGATCTTGTTCCCCTTTTCTCCAGCAAACAGCATTCACTTAATTGCAATGTACTTGGAGTGCAAATGCAATTAGCACAGAAAAGATCGTAGAATGTGGATATTCTTTACTGATATAGGATACATCCACATATACTGTTTCAGCCAAGAAAATGATGTTACTTTCACTTTTTTCCCTTGTTACTGCTACTTCTATCTGACAAAAGAAAGGCAACTCTGCAAACCTCTGTTGAATTATTGTTGTCCCCTGAAAGCCTGTCCATTCCATCTGGAAGCTCAGACAGTATGATCACTGCTTCCATCACTGACCCATTCTTTTTAGAACTGTCAGAGCTGCATGCAGTTCCAATCCCAGCTTTTATACGCTCCCTACAAGATTAGGCAAAATATATATAAGATTATGTAGAAGTTTGTAAGACATAAATGGTTCGCAAAGCCTGTATAAATCGGGATAACTGGATACTAACTAAAAGAAAACATTTCTATAACTTGCTTTTCTTCTTCTTCTTTTTTTTCAGTTTTGTAACAACAAAAAAGAAAAGGCAAAGAAAATGTTTGTGTAGTAAAAAAATAAATTGAGAAAAAAATAAAATAAAATAAAACAAACAGACTTGCAGTTTGAAACTTCTGCCTTAAATAATAACTTACTGATATAAATCAGCCTCTGCTAAGGTTTCCCTCCCAACGGACTCTTTAAACAAGATACTTCTTTTCTCCAAAGACCTATTCAACTAGTCAATTCCTAAAATAATCTGAAAATCTTAAGTTGCTGAATTCCACCCATCACATTTTTGATGAATGATCAGGTGCAAACAACAATCAGCCAACTAATTATCACAAAAAAAAGCAGCCAACCTATTGCTGCTAATCAAGCGCTGTTATCTATTTATTCTTCATTGATACAAGCAATTTAATTACCTTCCTCACACCATTTAACAGATAGAAGATACATTGCCCCTGGTATTTTCACCACAATGATAGTCTTGGTGACCCCTCATCAGGGAAACTGCTATATGTACCAACTAGAATGATAGTCCTAAATAAATTATAACATCATAGACTTCCTCTTACACTAATGAACATCCCAATGTTCTTTATTTTCTGGCATAATCTTCCATATGAAAGACACACACTATACCAAATAACATGTCACTGAATAAACCAACCATGGCCAACGAAGGATCCAAAGGTTAGGGTATTACTGGCCAGATTGAATTGCTATGAAACCATAGTATTCAACTACAAAATAACAGTCCATGCTTCAT
Organism: Laguncularia racemosa; assembly: GCA_037954665.1. NCBI lineage: Eukaryota > Viridiplantae > Streptophyta > Magnoliopsida > Myrtales > Combretaceae > Laguncularia > Laguncularia racemosa. The sequence goes on from JBBMOL010000066.1 coordinate 2,351,734, forward strand.
TTGAGGCAGGCATGAAAAATATCAGAATCTTATGATTAACTTAATTTGAGAAGAGTAGACCAGGTGCATTGGTGATGACCTTGTGTTTGAGCATTATTTTTATCTGGAAAATCATGTTAGCAAAAATGCAGAAAGAGAATGCTTCAATTTCCAAATTCACCACATTGACATTGAACTATATTCCATATTCGTATGTATCAAAATAGTCACTGACTTTACAAGAAACATTTGCAGTTGACGTCAGATAAGAAGAAGATGGCCTATAAAAGTAACACCATAAATGTTATAGAAAAAGAAGATGAAGATTAAACCCTCCACTCTAAGTTATTAACTTAAATAAGCAACTCGGGAAGGTTTCTGTGCAATATAAAAGGTATATTCAACTTCCATGCAATTTAGGTTTATCGTGTCATGAGGAAATATCCATCCTGAATAGCAAGCTACCTCCTATGAAGCTTAGGTTATATTTGGTGATTGCATGCAACAGTTGAAAAAGGACAAGATGGCAGGATGAGTTTCCAAAAAATTTACATCATAGTCAAGGAGCCGCTATCCTTAGATAAACCATTTCCCTGGTTGAGAACATAATCTTGGAAGCCATATTTCAAGCGTTCAATGTTGGAGGCTTCAAATGGTAAAGGATTTTGCTCTCTTGGGAGGAAAGCATTCTTGTATTGTGGTCTAGTTACATCCTCATAATCGACTGCCAGTTCAAGTGCAATATTCTGTAAAGAGATTGAAGAGACCATTAACTATACTTTAATGCTAAGCAGGCAACTGAATATACAGGCATTAATTTGAGCTCCAAAGTAGACAAAATGCAAAGTGTTGATGAATTCTGTCCCACTTAATCCCTATTTCATGGCCACATAATTTTCTAGCTAACTAATGGGAAACCTTTCTACTGTTTCATGAATTCAATTTTCATTTCATCCAGGAAAAGTATACAGGAAATTTAAACCAAGATATATACATGCATTAACAATAAAAAACTGATGTATAGAAGACTACACACTCCACTAATCTATTCTTGGGTGCTGCACTGCCTATCCAAATGACTATTAATAAACCAGAAATTTTAAAGGAGATTTTCCATTATCATTGAACCTTGCTCTGTTACTTCATAATGAAGGTTACAGTCTTATTATAAAAGGAAAATAAATACAGGAAAAACATGAAAAGGTAAGAGCATGATAAACAAAAATTAGTAAGCAAACCACATATCGAGCAGTTCCAGGAGAGGAGTCAACTTACATGTATATTTAAAATGAGCATCTGCAGAAATATAGTTAGAAGAAATTAGTAGTAAGATTAAATCACTCTGAACTCGTTGCATAAGGATATGCAGAAAAAGTAAAGGCTACTGATAAATACCAAAACATGCAAACACATTGTTTCCATGAAAGAAGTCAATGGAGTGTGCATGTGAGGAAGGATTTTTATTAAAAATCATCCCATCAGATTTCTACAGGCAGACCTCCAAGAGAGCAAGTTCCCAACATAGCAAAATTGAGATAAATACGTACTAATAGCAATATAGATTATGATGTATGGAAATATGAGAATAAATATGGTTTGGTTATCAGGTCAGAAAATAATTAATGGTCTATTTTTTTAGTTTTTCCTTTTCTAATGGGGAGGCACGAGATTGGAGTAGCTACTTTTCAAAACATAATCGAAATATTGAGTCTCATGCACCAATTAGTCTAGCTTAGGGCTGCCTATCTAGCCCCAAGAAATCACCTCAATTAGGTTTCAATAAATCAATTTGTCTTGAAAATTCTTGTGCCTTAGTCATCAAGTTAAATCCATAGGAGTTGGAGTTTTGTATGGACATACAGCATTTAAAAAATAAAATAAAATTCTTAAGAAATAGTCCCCCCAAAAATAATTTGGCTAGTAAGTAGTGAAAATGATTTGAGGGATGCATTTTCAAATTCCATGAATTTAGCAAAGAAAGTGCATAATTTTACACCTTCAAGTGCACTTATGAGAGTACGTTTTCTGATCCAGCTAAAATACAAAGAAGACATGTATTCAAATTGTGCTTAACTTTAAAAAATTATTGTTTTAAAAACACGGAGATCATATATGACTTCGCTTTGCACCTGAATGAATCTTTCTCTGCCATTTTCCTATTTAACTTTTAGTACTATTTTTTTTCCTTGTATTCCTTGACATTGATGCAATTCAAACAGAGTTTCATTTCTTTGCTCTACAGCACTGCCCATGCATTTGCTTTACAACATAACTTTTCAGGTATTTTCCATTAGAAGGTAGATATTCCTGGCATTGCATCCATCCTAAGAGCAGGCGCTGTTGGTGTCTATGTTTTGCTGATATGCCTTAAAGGAAAATGCATATGAGATATGTGACTTCATTGTATTTTATCTGGACATGAAAATGCACTCCCATAATGCTCCTTCAATCCTAATAAATTGACTCCAAAAAAGCATATCCAAATTATAAGCATTGAAGGCGCATAAACATATTTGCCATCTCTGCTAAATCCTTGAAATTTGAAAATGCATTCAAGGAATGTGTTTTCATTAGCCCACTAGCCAAATTATTTTTGCAAGGAATTTTTTTATTATATTTTATTAAAAATACGATGTATCCCTACAAAACTCTAGCAAAAGAAATTTCAACCTCAGAAAATTCAAGCTTAGATGACCTACTTGGGAGTACTTTTCATAGGCAATAAACTAGAGTTTAATAATAATAATAATAACAAAAAATAAAAATAAAAATAGGACTTACTGCATAAATGAGTTTCTCTAGAGAGGCAATTGATGGAAGAACTTGTAAATAATAGTCTATAATGTATAATTTCCATCATCAAGCCATTTCCTTTGTAGCATGAACTGCTACTCATTTTAATCAGAAATCTTGCATTTTGTGAGTCAAAGGTGGGGAAAAAAAACATAATGTCTTTGTTTCACATTCCTCCATTGTCTTTTGTTCTTGAAGAGCTAACACCACAATGTTGATCTTTACTGTTTCCCTTTTGAAGTTATGTACGTAAGCCTAATGGCGCACAAAATGATTAGGATTCTCACTGTATCAAAAAAAAGTTTTTTGCACCAAAGCCGGTAATGTCAAATTTTGTGTATTTCAGCACCTAGATCAAAGTACATGCAATATGTCAGCATCAAATGTAAGATTCCAGAGTTAGGACATGTTGCATCAAAAGAGAATCATACCCTACATTAGCAACATGTCTAGTTCAAGAATGATGTCAGAAAGTCATGTGATGGTCCGGATTTGATTAAATAGCAGTTACCATTAGTGAGACAATAGACATCTAAACACATAACTTCAAAATGCCATTATAGCAAAGACACAAACTGGTAACTCATGATTGATACCAATCGAAATTTTCTCAAGTGATATTTTCATTGTGGGGCAAAAGAGTAAAGACTTCAAAAAGCATACCTTTTGAAAGAAGCCTTCGATTTCCACAAGAAGAATATCAGGCTCCTCGGAAACTAATAGGCATACATCTGTTCCACTAGAGAAAGAACTTGATTGTTTAACAAGCAATAAGCTAATAACAGTCAATTCCACTAAAAGTGTCTCTTGGTTCATGCCTGAACTTCACACTGTTTTTCGCTATGGCAGGGAGTCTGGTCAGCCAACGGGTGGAAGTAACTTCTTTAAGATTTATGCTGTAATTATAAACCACCTCATCGGAAATTCCTGAAATCTCCGTGAATAAAACCTTAGAAAGCATTTAGAGAAGGTTTGAAACTTATGTTGTGTCTGGGTATGATTTTATTGCTTGAAACTGTGCTTCAAGCAGTTTGTATTCAAATCTTACTATTGGATGAAGCAAGGAAATTAGGTGCAGTCCAACCCACCAAATGAAAATTGTTAAATAACAATATCACCAGTAAGCTCACCTGTGGTTCTCACTGCCAGAGTTCCATCTGCAATCCATATACATGCTGCCCATTGGCACATAGACTCAAATATAACAAGGGATTAATACATGATAAATGGAAAGACAAGCATTAGAGAAAGGGATCTCTTTGCAGTACACCACCAACATTCTTACGTTAAAGCAATGTATATTGGGCACAAAGTACAAAATATTAACATTATCCATACCCCATTTGTCAGTAAATCCACCTATATCTGTGAATTTCATGTCCTGAAACTCTTCCAATGAGCTGCAAACACCTGTGTCCGAAACTGATTCACAAAAAGTGGGCAAAAAGTTCTCAAATGGCCCATACAAAAATAATTTCCAACAGCCACTGGATTTACTTGTTTTTGGGATATTATTTCAAACATTAGTCCATTTAGGATAACAATTACTGCATTTGATCAACTTCCAATTAACGAAAACTGTGCAGAGTCCAGTCCAAATAAGTACATCAGTTTAATTAAATAGTCGTCCTCTACTAATTTACTTTATGTACCCAAATGAATAAAATAAAATAAAATAAAAACTGATGGTTAATGAAATTTGACGGTTAAAATCGTCGCCACACGGTTCCATCCATATAAAAGCCTTTCCATAATCGTTTCAGCTTCATATAGGCTTTCATTTTGTTGGCATTTCTAGTTCAACTTTTTCATGTATAGAAAACACGAGAATGTCATCCTGCATTCCAATTTAAACCCTAGTCCACTAAGAATATACAATCTCTCTCTCTCTCTCACACGTGCGCGCACACATACACACACACACAATAGACTCAAGTTTGATTTCTTCAAAATTCTGGAAATATGATTGTCCTCGGTTCTAGTAATAAATCAAATCACAGAGTATGATACAATATATAAAGAGAATTAAGTTCTATAGGAATCGAATCAATGTTACTTGAAATTCGAACAAGGCGAGGACGACAACAGTTGAGAGCAACCGAGAGTCTGCACAAGTCCTCAGAAACACAGCATCTTTGAAAACCGAACGAAATCAACTACAAAATCAATCAAAAAATAAGGCATTCATCATTCAAGTAAGAAACTAACAAAAGAATTGGAAGGGAAATTACTAACACGTAGACACAGATCGGAGATCGAATTTGTTATCCTATGCATTCTCTTCGAGTTGCAATAGCAAAGTTGCTTTTTTTTTCCTGTGAACCCTAACTAACTTTTGTAATTCGTTATGTTGGTTTCAGCTTTGAGCAGTTTGAATTTGAGCTCTTTGATCTCCCGGGCCTTCTCTCTCCCGCCGCGCCACGACGCCGATTTTTTTTCTTGTTAAAAATAAAAAGAAAATGAAAAAGTCGGTCCCGACCGATTTGCCGGGCATCCCACTGAAAATACGGTTTATAAAATGGAATAAAGTAGAATAAAATTACGATCATTAATTTTTAAGAAATAAAATTAAAAAAAATATTTATAGTTCTTTTGATATCTTATAAATAAATATTAAATTAATTTTAAAAAAATAAAAAAAAAATATTCTTTTAATACTATAAAGTAATTGATTCTTGATTTTATAATAATAAGAATTCTATAAAATAATTATTTTTCCAACCAAACACAAAAATAGATTTATAGGGAATAAATTACTATTATATCCCATTCTTATAAAATTAAAAAAAAAAAAAAACACACACCATATGATTTTATCAATAAACCAGAGCAGACCGGTAGCATTTCATTATAATTTTTAATATAAATTATAGACATATGTTAGAAAATTTATAATCATAATATCTCAAATTCTTAAAATAATATACCTACCCCTTCTAAAAGATATTTACATCCTAATATAATACAAGTCATTTTTTTAATTACTAGTAATTATTTTATATATCAATTTATTACTTGATTCAATGTGTACTCACTATTAAAATGTCAAATCAATAAAAATAAATCTAATGAATTTGGCTTTTAAAAATAATCAAAAACATATATTGATACAAAAGATTTTCCCTTTACTATATTATGGGATTCATGATACCAATATTTTTTATGGGATGCAAATCCTTTATCTGAAAAATTTGAAATGTTACTATAAATTTTTGAAGTTTTTAAGAGTATCAATATTATTTGTCCTAATTGTTGATATACTCATTAATTTAATGCCAAAAAGAAAAAAGAAAAGCACAAACTACATATTTCATTAAGTACATAAATATGTTGAATACAATTTTTCTTTTTTTTTTAATTAAATATGCTAAAATAAAAGTGTTGTAAAGGTCAATATAAAGTTTAGTGATAGCAAGAGATGTCATTAAGGAGGTATCCTTTTGACAGATTAGGAATGGTACTAACGTTAAAATCAGGAAAAATTCATGGTTAGCAAATGTACCTATACCATCCTTACTATGCAGAGCCTAAGCTGCATGTAAAGAGGATCATAGGGTTGCTAATCTGATTTACCCTATTTCTAGACAGTGGAAACAAGACCAGATTAATGCCATTTTTCCTGATGACATAACAAAACAGATTTGCCAAATCTTGATCAACCTCTTCAACAATGAAGACAACATTATATGGCCACTAACGAAGGAAGGCCATTACACGGTGGAAGTTGATATGGGACCTCCAATTTACGCCTAACATAAATCATTTGTTATGGCGTAAGTGCTTAAATGCTCTTAGTATGAACTTTAATTTATACAAGAGAAAATGTAAGATTTCCCCGATACGTTGCTTTTGTGAGTGTAAGGAAACTGTCAAGCACTTGTTCTTATTGTGCTAGTTGACTCAACTAAGCTGGTGGGAAATGCTGGGAAGAAGAATTGAAAGTGCAGCAATCTTCACTATCTACAAATGGATCCAGGAGTTGTTGCAGCCATTAACCATCTCAATGTTTGCGATCTGCCTGTCGCATATATGGAAGCTGATGTGCCTAGGAGGAACTAGGAAGATCATTAGGCCGGCTCCACTTCTAGGGAGATAACGACTAAACCACAATGAACAAGTTAATAAAATTTTTACGGTTTTGATGGATATCGACGACTTTCTCTTAGATATGATGTATCAAGAAAAATTGAAGCACTCTTAACCTGTCTAATATGATGCATAGATAGATCAAACAATTTGCTTGCCACAATTGTAAGTTAATTAATGAGAGTGGGGTATTGAAAGAGAGAATCCTCGATCAATGTAAGTTGGAATAATAGTCATTAAAATTGTTTTACCTTAGAGTTGTGTGCAATATTTATACTAAGAAAGTTACCAATATAAAATAACTATCGCAAAGAAAAGTACATAAAGAAAACAAATGAATTATCGTAATAACAATCTCAAATTTCTCGGTTTTTGTATCTTTAAATTCTCTAATCTAAACCAATAGAATCTTTTATTTTCAAATTATGCTTTGTCCACACATACTTCAAAACATCTAAGTCAAAATGGAATGGCCTTACTAAGATAGAGCCAAAAGAAAAGAAATAGTCTTTGCAAAAAAATCAATTGAATATGAAGGTGAAGCCAATTCTGATATTAGCAAGCTTTATCCTTAAAGTGATATTATGAACATCGAAATCTTCAAGGAACATTTGTTTATCCTCCAACATAGAACCAACTAGAATCCTCTAAACCAAATTATTCAAAACCCTTTGTTTTAGATCAAGTCATGAGTTAGCCATGTGTTAGAGTCTGATTTTCACCATTTCCTAAGAACTGTTGAAGATTTGCCCTCAAATCTAACGAGTCTTCTAATGACTCTCCTACATCTTTTGGAACATAGGTAGAAAAATTCAACACATTGAATACTGTAGAAATACCATGATGACTTAACAACTCTAATTGATAAGCATTATTACTTATTACTGATATTCTTGATAATTTTGAATGGCTCATCTATTCTGGGTGCAAACTTTTGTTGTCTTTAGGTTGGGACTTCTCCTTCTCAAGTGTATCTAGATCAAGTCCCTCGATTGAAAACTTTTATGTTTTCGACTCTTATCTCCATAATACTTTTGTTTAGCAACTGTGTTTTATTGCATTACTGAGCTACCTTCTAATATAACTTCTGAATCTCCTTGGCCTTATCGACCCCATTGATGCTTTTATCCTTTAAAGCTAGTATAGGTAACAAATCCAAATGGGTGATAGAATTGTACCATTGATAATCTCAAATGGTGATTTTCTTGTGAAATTATATATAGACCTGTTATAAGTAAACTCAACAATAGGCAAACTTTTATCCCGATATGTAAAATTCTTGCCAACAATAGCTTTAAGCAAAGTGCCCATAGTATGATTGAAAATCTCTATTTAGCCATCGTATGTGAATGATACAAAGTTCTAAACATCAAGTTCCCAACCTTCTCCACAAAGTCGTTAAAATAAATTTAGGGATTTGACATCTCTATTAAAAACAATATTGTGTAGGACTCTATATAGTTTGATAATTTTTTGCAAAAGGATATTAGCAATAAACAATGCATTATCAATTTTATAGCACGGAATGAAGTGTGCCATCTTACTGAATCTATCTACAACCACTAAGGTAATATCTTTCCCTCAAGCCATCTTAGGTTAACCCATAGCGAAATCTATTGATATATAACCATGGTTGAGATGGTGTGGGTAAAAGCATGTAAACTCCTAAGGTCTTCTTTCTATTCTTGACTTTTTTACATGCCACACACTTTTTCATGATATTATATATATCACTCATCATACTAGGCCATTAAAAATGCTCCTTCAACAATCTACACGTTCACTTCTCTCCAAAATGACCCAACAAACCCCAGAATGTGCTTCCTTCACAATCAACTTCTTTATAAAACTAGATGGAATATATAATTGACCCCTTTTAAAGAGATACCATCCACTAGATAATAACCATCCACAGCCACTCTACTAGTGCAATATAGATTACAACATAGTAATCAAAGCATACCTTCGTGACAATGCATCTACATGTTTCTATTTCCCTTCTTATACTTAACAATATAGGTAAAACTCTTAAGGAATTCTACCCACTTTACTTGCCTTCTAGATAATTTTTGTTACCCCTTCAATTACTTTAGTGACTTGTGGTAAATATAGGTAATAAATTTCTTTAGAATCAAATAATGTTGCTATATATATAGTAAGAGCTCTAATAAAACAAGTGTCCCTTTATCATATATCAAATGATAAAGCGTCGCTTCACTAATCTTTTCACTAAAATAAGTAATAGGTTGCTTCTCCAGTATTAGAAAAGCTTCAATCCCAACTAATGCATTACAATCAAGCTCAAAATGTCTTATTGAAGTCTAATAGTTACTGTCGAGTCTAATTTTTGAACTTCCCATTCCTAATCCAATCTATACTAGACCCTATGCTCATCTAATGTAGATCCTCGACTTGAATTAGGAATTTCGTTTAGTTTTGGAGTCGCCACCCAACTGTTGTTAGGAAAGATTGAATTAAGACTAATGGAGCAGATTAGTCCTAATTTGGACCACTAGTCATCGTGATTTCCTCTTCTCGTTTTTGTGAAGAGAGGAAAAGGGAAAACTAGAGATTCTAAGTTCGGAGGCTAACCTATTAAAACCTTACGGTTACCACCTAATCTCCTAAAATTTACTCCATTTAGAAATGTCTTTTATTTTATTTTTGTTGTTTTTTTTTTATTGTGTTTTTGAGTGGATTATGTTAGGAAAATGATTTTTATTCCTTTTTAGGGTTGCCTCAAATGGGTGCCTACGTACCTACTATTCAGGATCAAAGATGCCATAGTTCGCTTTTCCTAAAAAACTTTCAGTGGGTTTATGAATTTTAATTATGAAATCTCTTTTGATTTATGTTTTTATTATTTTAGGATTTTGTTCAAAAAAATCTAAGCCTAAACTTAATAATTTGATTTTTTGAAAATAATAACTTTAAGGAAAAATATCAATTTTGGATTTATTTGAGAAAATGATTTTTCTAAGTGATAAAATTCATTTTTCTCTAATTTTCAACTCATTTCTACTATTATAAATTTTTATTGATTTTTATAATTTTTTATAATTTTATTAATTTTCATAATTTTTATTAATTTTTATAATTTTATTAGATTTGTATTGAAAAATTTTCTCCTAGGTTATTTATCCATCCTATTCTAAAATCTAAATTATTATTATTATTTTTCTAATATTTTTATTATTTTCTTTATAAATTTTCTACATTTTTATTATTTATATTTATAATTATATTTTTATATTTATATCATTAAATCCTAAAAAAATCTAATTTCTAACAGTCTTCTATTTATTGAAATATAAATAACAAATAAGTAAATGAATAAATTCGAAATAAATAACATAACTAAATAAAAAAATAAAATAAAATAAAAATCAGAAAATCCGACTTACCTGGATTCGGGTCGGTGCGCGGGTCGAGTCGGATCAGGTCAAAGCGGGTCGATTCGAATCAATCGGATGCGGCGGCTGGGAGTGCTCGTTGACGGCGTTCCGGCGGCCTTTTGCAGCGGTTGAGGTGTCGATTCCTAGGTTCTCAGGGGTGAGAAACTCAACTGTGGTGGTGGTTTGCTTCAGAAACGCCTCCTGGTGGTTGCCTAACACTTGATCGATGGTCGCGGTCTTGAACACTCCGGCGAGCTTTGATTCTCTCCTTTTTCTCTCTTTCTCTCACTTTTAATCCGTGATTTTGCTTCTCCACTTCATCATCTATTTATAGGCATTCGAAATCGAGCTGGATAAGCTCGGATTTCCACCGATTGAAGAAAATCGGATTTGCGGTTAAAAAAAACCAACTCCGATTCGTGTAAATCCATCGATTTGTTGAGATTTGATTCCAATTGGATGATGTTTATCATATTTCCATTGAAGATCTGTTGGATTTGTGCAAAAGATCGAATCAAAACGGCCGAAATTCGAATTTTTCTCCTCGCCAGCGATCTCGGACAGAAGTTGAAGACGATCACGTGCCCAGCGCGTGCGTTCGCTCCAGCCAATCAGATGCTGCCACGTGTTCCGGGTAAAGAAAAATTCACAAAACGCGGATTCTGCTTCCCCCTCATTTCGAACCCCTGACCTCGCACCCGTCCGCGCACACCTGACCATGGTTCGGACCAGCTGAGCTAGCCCACTTTCGCGATTTTATTTATTTCGCAAATTGCATTTATGTAATGAGATTTTTTTTATTTTTTTGTATTTTTTGAAATTTCAAAAATTTGTAAAAATCATTTAACCTTTATTATTGCCATTTCTGAAATTATTTTCCAAAATTGATGTATTTTCCTATTTATTTTTATTTTTTGAACATTTTTCCTATTTTTGCTAAATTAGAGAAAAATATGGAAAAGTTGGGAAAAATTGGAAATTACTTATTATTGATTATTATTAATCCTTAGGGCAAAAATGGGGTGTTTGCAGTTACATAACACAAGAGTAGAAGTAAGCTTCTTCATGATTTCCTCAAAACTCTTATAGCACTTTCTCACTTCATTTGAACTCTATATTCTTCTTTGTAATTTTTGAAGCCAATATTACAAAACTTTTTGACAAATCTTCAATAAAAAGATGCAAGTTCATGAAAACTTCTAATATCAACCGTAGATTGAGGAATTGACCATTCTAGGATCACCTTAGTCTTTTTTGGATCTACTCCACCTCCTCCTTCTAAGATGAAAACCTTAGAAACACCATTTTTGGTTGGTAGAAGGTACACTTCTCTGAATTTCCATATAATTACTCAACTCCTAAAACTAGAAATACCTTAGATGCTTTTGATGCCAATCCAAATCTTAACTGTACAGTAGAATATCATCAAAATAAACTACTGCAAGCCTACCAATGAATTCCCTTAAAACATGGTTTATAAGCCTTATAAATGTATTAGGTGCATTTGTTAAACCAAATAGCATGACCATCCACTCATAGAGACTATGCTTTATTTTAAATGTTGTAATTCACTCATTTCCAACTCTCATGCGAATTTAATGGTAGCCACTCTTCAAATCAATCTTCAAAAATACTCTTGCACCATGCATCTCATCTAACATATAATCCAAATTTGGAATAGGGTATTTGTACTTAGTAGTATTCGTGTTTATGGCCTTGCTATCCACATGCATTCTCTAGGAATCATTTTTATTTGGAACAAAAAATGTTGGTATTGCATAAAGACTATATTCCCTCTAACATTGCCTTTGGTAGTCAATTCATGCACTTGCCTCTAAAGTTCCTTGACTTCTTCTAGATTCGTTCATAAGTTGGTTTGTTAAGCAATACAACTCTAGGTACCAGGTTAATGTTGTGCTCTGTATCTTTCATAGGAGGTAATTCATGATGCAACTCCTCTAGGAAAACATCCTTGAACTTCTTTAATAGATTCTAAACTACTTTTGGAATCAAAATCTAAGCTTTTGTGTACAAAACTTGTCGAGTGTAAAACATGTACATAGGTCCACGAAAATTAATAACATTTTAAACTTCTCCTTAAGTCAATGGCAATGACTTCTTCCTGTCTCTCATGAAGGCCACCCAAGTATTTCCTACTTTAGTGGGACTCATGGTTAGTAATAGTATCTTTCTTACATCTTTAGTGAATACATAATTATTATGATACCCATCATGTATACACTTCAATTAAATAACCACGGTCTTTCTAACTAGATAGGGGAAGCATTTATGGGAATAACACTACATTCTATCACATTCCTATAATGACTTGGAATAGATATGGCGATTTTTACTTGCTTAGTAATATGTATGGCTCCCTTTATCACTAACCTACTAAAGTTTGTAGAGTTTAGAATGGTTGGTAGTAAGTATCTTCAACTTTTCCACTAAAGAAGCAATAGTTACGTTAGTACATTCTCCACCAACAATAATTGTGCATGTATGCCCCTAAATTTGACATTTGATATGGAACAAGGTCTCCTATTGCTTTGCTTCTAGCATAATCTTTGCACTCAAAGTTTGCCTCACTACTAGTGACATAACATTACCTTTAAAACCTTTAATACCATCCTCTCCATAATCATATTACTTAAGGATCTCCTCAACATCTTCCATCACTTTTTTTTTGTCTTCCTCACTCTTTACTTCACCTCTTCCCATCATCGTCTCATATTTTGACGTAAGTTATCCTAATCATTAATAGAAAAAAGTATTTTCAATGTAGTATTGGGACCAATAACTTGAATCTTTCCTCACAGGCAACATTTTTCATATTTTATACAGTCCATCAATGCACTATACATAGGAAACAATTATTAAGTCCTACAATGATTTGGTTGGTACTTTAAAAGTTAGATAGAATCCAAGTAAACACAACAAAAATAGAAGAAAAAAAATTCTTCACGTATTTCCAAAATCCGTAAAATTTAAGTAAGATATTTGAAATACTAGGCTTCACACCATTCGTTCACATGCTTATTTATAACATAGAGAGATGAATAAAAGAAATTTATATTATTTAGCGAAGTGCACTATAATCAAATTTTCACAATCAGTGTAGTAATTACCATAGCTTTTTATATATATATAAATTCTCAAGGTTCATTTTGTATTTTTTTTCGAACCTAAAAAAAGGTTTAAACCTAATTTATGGTTTGATTTAGTTTAATTCAATCTAGTTTGCAATTCGATTAGGTTTTTCCCCAACTATACTTCTAGTAAGCTTCTAATCATCTCCCCTTAGAAGTCTTACCTTTGACATCATCCTTCTTTACCACTCGCTTTTCATCCCTTTTGCTTGTATTACTCCTCTCATTCTTCCTTTCTTAACTCCTTCAAAATCTATTAAAATCACCCTATTTTGAAACAACCAGCATCCTAGATGTATTTTTAATCAATTGCATCTTTACTTTCATGGCCAATTTAATACCTTCTCCTATAGTGTTGAACTTTTGAAGCTCCACCACTTTTGATATATCATACTTTAGTCTAACGAGGAAACAAGCAATGGTTTGTTCCTTGGGTTCCATGACCTCATATTTACTTATAAGCATCTCAACCCTTTAACATAACACATCACATTAAGTCTACCATAATCAAGAGTTTGAATTTTTATGAATATCTCTTGTTTGTAATAATCAGGATCAAAACGTTTATGCATAAGGCATCTCGTTTCTTCCTATGTCTCCACTTCTCCTTTTCTTCTTTGTAGCCTTTGGGCCTTCATATTATTCTAACACCATCTTGTAAACTCCAATTCCGCCAACTTAACCTTCGTATCTTCATCATAGTTATAATATTCAAAAACTTTCTCGACCTTATATTCCCAATTAAGGAACTCCTTTACAATGTCACACCCTTCAGAAGGTGGAATCCTTATTTTTATAGTTTCCATACCATGAACCTAACAATTCCCTCTGATATTTATCTCCATTTTAAAATTATCTCCATCACCTTTGTCATGATCCTTTGTTACCCTTCTATCATAACCATGTGTACCTTTTGTCTGTACCTTTAAAACATCGAGTCTCATATTCATAGTTCTCATGGTTTTCTATTGAGTCTCACTACTTTGAAGCATGACTTCGGGCACATTAGTTGCTTTCCTTTTTTTGTTGCCACCACCTTCCATGCCACTCCACAAATTATCTCAAGATATTTTTTATTTTTCTAGAATTAATGAAGCAACCAAACAGCTCTTAAACCATTCCTTCACTGCTTACACCTTGAACTCAACAAACCAAAACTCAAAACATGGGGATATAAGGAGCTTACCACAACTACCCTTCAACAACTTTTACTCTAATACCAAAAAGATAATGTGAGTAGGAGGAAGATCACTAGACCAACTCAACCAACAGATCACTCTAACTACGCGTCTAAGGAGATAACCACTAAACTGCAATCAAGAAGAAAATAACTTTTATGATTTTTATGAATATCATTAAAAAAGAATAAAAAGGTGGCTCTCTTTTGGATATGACACACTACAAAAGATCAAACTATGCTTAACCTGTTCGATATGACATACAAATAAATTAAACAATTTGCTTGCCACAATTGCAAGATGATTGATAAGAATGAATTATTAAAAGTGAGAATTCTCAGTCAACATGAATTGGAATAATATTCATTAAAATTATTTTACCCTTGGGGTTACATGCAATATTTATACTAAAGGCATTTGCCACTATAGAATAATTATTTTAAAGGAAAGTACACAAAATAAAGGAAACAAAACAACTTTCATAATATCTATAACTTTGAATTTCTCATCTTTGTATCCTCAACTTCCCTAATTTGAACCATTGGAGATTTTCCTTTCAAATTAAGCCTTTGTTCATGTAAACTTAATAACCTCCAGCTAAGTCAAAACCAGATGCCTTTGCTAAGACACTGTTAGAAGCAAAAATAGTCTTTGCAAGCTTCTCCCTAAAGTGACATTATGAACTTGGAAATCTTATAGGAACATCTGTTCATCCTCCAACATAAAACTAGTTGGAATTTTTTGAACCAAATAATTCAAACTTAGAATCCGATTCCTAGTAAAAGCATAAATGTGATCATGTCTATAATGACTTTGTAATACACATTATTTTTTTAAATAAATAAATATATGTATAAATATAAATAATGGCAATGTGGTAAATAAGACAGTGGGATAAGGGCAGTTTCGTCTTTTCCTAGCCGGACTACATATGTGAAACTAACCTAGGGTTCTTCTCTTTTTTGCACATTTTTACAATAACAGCCTAAAGAATCCTAAAGAGAGAAAGGGAGAGAGAACCTCTTCAAGAAAACCTAAAGCAATCCGAAGAGGTAGCACGGCCTAAACAAAGGTAATGCTTTCTAGTTTATAACCAAGATCTATTCTAACAATGGGATTTGAGGATAATAGATTTAACTGGGTTGTTTATAGGAATCGAGTCTAAGGGCAGATTGAACAAACACAAGAGTAGTTGGATTTAGAGTTTCAAGTGAGATTCTAATTCGTATTTTTGGATTTACTAAAGCTTATGATTAGAAAATAAGAAGATTGGATAAATTAGTGTAGAAAAATTTAGGGTTCGAATGACATAACGAGGGATACACAACCATCTAACACGATTGTGTTGCTCTCAAAACGTACCGAGAGATACACAACCATCCAACACGGTCGTGTTACCCCCGTGTTAAAATGAGAAGAACACGACCTCCCAACATGGTCGTGTTTCGACCATGTTGAGTCCACAAGTTATGCCGAGAGATACAAGACCTTTCAACACGGTCGTGTTTTAACTGTGTTGAATTAAGAGAAACACGGCCTCCCAACACAGCCATGTTCCAACTATGTTGAAGCTAAATCTCACCGAGAGATACACGACCTCTAACACTGTCGTGTACTAGCCCGTGTTAGGCAACACAACCTCCAACATGGCCGTGTTAAGTGATGGACATTATTATTATATATATCAAATTATCTTCTTAATTAACTAAGTTCCACACAACTAAAACAATTAGTAAGACTTTAGATGACTTAATAGAATAAGAGGAATTAGAAGAGTTATATTATGTTGGATTAGTACCAAGATTAATGTGTTGATTATATAGATATCAACTTAGCTTAAGTTAGGACAAGAAGTACTTAAGGTTGGGATACCAGGTACGTGTTTACTTTGTTTGTTGTATATGATTATTATGAAGCTATCTAATGAGTTGTATGTGAAATAATGAAATGCTAAGATGTAATGTGAATTAAGTGGTATCATAAAGTAATACAATGTTATTGGTTGAATGAGATATGTTAGTTGTACTTGGCTCGACCTAGGGGCTGTAATGGCAGATCCCTATGAGGTACCTTGATGATCAGTATGTTACGTTGTCCCTAATGGAGTCGTGTATCAAAATGATCTGAGGTAGATTAGGGTTAGACGGGCTCGCAATGGCAATTTCCATTAAGGTTAGATGGGGCCCACAAAAGCAATTCTCACTAAGACAAAACTTATGTGTACCGGGGTCTTGAGTACCCCTATGTGTTATAACCTATTTTGGTGTTGATGTGTGAATTGGATTATGAATGTGCTGTAGATAAATGTTGCATATATGCATGTGATATTAATGTGGTGTGTCATGCGCATGTGGGTGTGGTACTCACGTACTGAGCTTAGGCTCACCCCCCTTCCTATATTTTTTTTTTAGCTTTAGGTGAAAATGATGAACAATTAGAGTATGATAAGAACATAAATTTGGTGGGACATTACATGGATGAGACGGGAAGAGAAAACTATTACTATGTGGAGGAAAGGTGACAAGAATTATGAATATTTGTAAATTGATATTTTATTGTTAAATTGAAGTTATGGAGATAGATTATAGCTTGAGACTTTGTGGCTATTAAATAATAAAATTTAAAATGACTCATCTGTGAGTCATTCGTTTAATTATAGTTATAAAAGTATGATGGATAATGTATATGAGCATGTTTTTAAGTATGATAAAGTTTTAGAGCCATAGCGTGTCGCTTGGTAGTAGTGACACATGGCAGGCTATGATGTTCCAGGTTCTAGGGTGTTACAGCTTAAGTGGTGTCAGAGTTTAAGTTGATGATCCCTAGAAGCTTAGGTTTTGATCAAAAGAATATAAGTAAGTAATATCGGTGCACTAAGTTTTGATGATCTTTAGAAATTAAGATGTGATCAAACAAAGATTTAGTTGATGACTTCTAGAATTAAGTAATGATCTAAAGAGTGTAGGATTCAAACAATAGAAGTTAAGTTGAAATCTTTAGAAGATCAAATAAATAATCTATAGATCCATAAGAATGAAGAGAGTGGGTAAATTAGGGGATAACTATTATGTTGTGTTAATCCTAATACTCTATGTGGATATATTTTATTGAATATTCTTGTTTAAATACACATGTGTATGTATATGTTTGAGCTTAAGTATACATAGATGTATATTATCACTAACTCCCCTTATAAATTCTAACACCGAAATCATTTTACTGTCTCAATTTACACAAAATGCCTCCACAAAGAAATATCATGCGGGTTCATCTAGTGCTGGATAAGGTGGAGATACCCTAGAGGATAGGAACCCTCAAAGACCATCTCAGCAGGAAACCCCAAAGCATGCTAATGTCACTGCCACTTAGCTGCTAGAGACTGTAAATGCTCTAGTGGGAATGTTGGCACAATAACAATAGCAGGCTGTGAGACTTGTCAAGCTTGTCGAGGAACCTTGTGGGTTTGACAAATTTGTATGATTGGCTAAGGAGTTCCACCCAAAGGTTGATGATCCAATAGAGGCTGAATATTGGATCATTAAGATTGAAAGGACCTTTAAAGCCTTCATGGTCTCAAAAGATAGAAAAGTGAGATATGTTGCTTATATGCTGAAGGGAGCAACGACAGATTGGTGGACTAGTATGTCCAAATTAGTAAGAGCTCATAACCAATGGCAAGGGTTTAAGGAACTATTTTATGAAAAGTACTTCCTCAGCAGCATCAGGGACAAAATGGAGGCAAATTATTATAAGTGCCAGCAGGGCAGTAGATCTGTTGAGGCATATGAAGCGGAATTGAATCGCTTAAGCAAATTCTTGCCGGAAGTAATGAGAGGAGATGATGCCTCCCAAGCTAGAAGATTCTTGAGCGCCTACCCTACAACATAAAGTGGGAGCTTTTCAGTTGACTACTTATGCAGGAGTAGTTGACAAAGCAAATACTTGGAGCAAAGCAAAAAGAGAATAGAGGAACAATTATCCAGCAGATCAGGATCAATTCTAGGGAAAAGGCATGTATCCAACATACCTTATACAGATAAAGGGAAGAGGCTGGTTGTATATCCAGCTAAACCTATGACTTATGAGCCTAGACCTCTTCACACTAGGTCCGCATCTCTAGCATTGCCTCCCCCACTAGAAGTAGGTCAAGGTGTGAGATATCCTAGATGTTTAGGACTATATGATCTACAACAATGTAATTGGCTAGAAGGGGCATACTTCTCCTGTGGCAAAACAGGACATACCAGTGGGAACTGTACTTATAGGACTCTCCCTCAGACCTTCTGTTATACCTGTAAGTAGAAAGGGCATAGATCATTTAAATGTGGTGTTCAACACACTCAAGCAACTGTACCCCCACAAGCCCCATAGCCTATAAGGTTTGCACCTAGAAGACCACTAAGTAAAAATCAGAATGTGGGACCAAGACAAAGGGCACCTGGTAAAGTGTTTGTGTTACAACACCAGCAGCAACAAGATGCCTATGATCAAGATACCATAGTAGGTTCACTACTCATAAGCTCAAGCACTGCCTATGTACTGTTTGACACAGGTGCAATGCATTCTTGTATATCACCTGTATTTATGAATGTATATGGATTAAAACCTATTGTATTGGAGAATGCTATGATTGTAAATACTCCATATGGAGTAGGCGGGAAATTAGATCAAATGTTTAAAGATGTAGAGATTGTAATACATGGTAAAAAAATGTTAGTTGAATTGTTTGTATTAGAGATGATAGAGTTTGATCTAATTTTAGGGTGAATTGGTTGTATAAGTATCATGCCACTATAGATTGTCACAATCTAGTGGTTAAGTGTGATTTTCCTTATGAGGAGCAAATTACATACAAGTTAGATCCATAGAGGCCTGAGACTCTTCCAACATATGAGTTGTGGAATAAAGGAAGATTGTCAACCTTATCAGTAGAGACAAGACCGGTTAAGGAATTAAGAACTATGCAAGTAGTGAATGAGTATACAGATGTTTTTCTCGAGAATTTGCCGAGTTTACCACCTTCCAGAGAGATAGGGTTCTGTATTGATCTTATACCGGGAGCGACACCCATATCTGAAGCACCATACAAAATGACACTTACTGAACTATCTGAACTGAAGACTCAACTTCAAGAGCTTCAAGATAGTAGGTTTATTAGACCAAGTATCTCACCATGGGGTGCTTTAGTGCTATTTGTCAAGAAGAAGGACGGGAGTATAAGGCTGTGTATAGATTACAGGGAGCTAAACCGAGTCACAATCAATAACAAATATCCTCTCCCTAGGATTGATGATCTATTTGATCAATTATAAGGAGCTCAAGTCTCCTCAAAAATTGACTTGAGATCAGGATATCACCAATTAAAAATCAAGGAGAAAGACATACAAAAAATTGCTTTTAGGATTCCGTATGGGCATTAAGAGTTTCGAGTGATGCCTTTTGGTTTGACAAATGCTCCAACAGTCTTCATGGACCTCATGAACAGAGCGCTCAGAGACTAGTTAGATCAGTTTGTAGTGGTTTTTATAGATGATATCCTTATCTATTCCAAAAGTAAAGAAGAACATGAAGCATATCTCAAAACTGTACAGGAAATACTCAAGGAAGAAAAGCTTTATGAAAAATTCAGTAAGTGCGAATTTTGGTTGGAACAGGTATCCTTCTTAAGACATGTGGTGAATAAAAATGGAATATCGGTAGACCCTGAGAAGGTGAAGGTAGTAAGTGACTGACCAAGACCAAGAACTGTAACAGAAGTAAGGATTTTTCTAGGATTATTTAGGTACTACAGGCACTTCTTAAAAGGATTTTCCCGGTTAGCTACTCCCTTGACTCAATTGACAAAGAAAAAGGCCCAGTTTGTATGGAGTAAGGAGTGTAAGAGTAGCTTCACAACATTGAAAAATAAATTAATGACAGCTCTGGTGTTGGCTCTACCAAAGTGGGAGAAGAATTTGAAGTATTTAATATTGCATCAAATCAAGGTTTGGGGTGTGTGCTTATGCAAAATGGGAAAGTCATTGCATATGCTTCCCACCAGCTAAAACAATATGAGAAGAATTACCCCATCCATGACTTAGAATTAGCTACTGTGATCTTGGCACTGAAATTGTGGAGACACTATCTTTATGGGGAGAAGTATAAAATCTTCACAAATCATAAAAGTTTGAAGTATTTGTTTACCTAGAAAGAGTTGAATATGAGGAAAAGAAGGTGACTAGAACTGATAAATGATTATGATGTGGAAATTCATTGTCACCCTGGAAAAGCAAATGTGGTTGTAGATGCTTTAAGTAAGAAGAAACACATAAATATTGCAAGATTAATCACATCTCAGAAGAAGATATTAGAAGATATAGACAAGCTGAAATTGGAAGTAGTGACACGAGAAGTGGGAAATAGGTTGGCCACACTTAGTATCTAACCCAATCTTGTAGATCAAATTAAAACTACATAAATGGAAGATCCTAAAATTCAGAAGATAAGGGACAAAGTAGAACAAGGAGAACCTACGGAATTTGTGTTGAACATCAAAGGAGTAGTCAAGTATGGTAATAGAAGGTATGTTCCAAATAACACAAAGTTAAAGAAGAAGATTATGAAGGAAGCCCATTACTTAGGATATACAGTACACCCATGAAGCACCAAGATGTA
Organism: Laguncularia racemosa; assembly: GCA_037954665.1. Taxonomy (NCBI): domain Eukaryota; kingdom Viridiplantae; phylum Streptophyta; class Magnoliopsida; order Myrtales; family Combretaceae; genus Laguncularia; species Laguncularia racemosa. Next base: position 2,372,968 of record JBBMOL010000066.1, read on the forward strand.
CAAGGATCTCAAGAACGCTTATTGGTGGAAAAATATGAAACGAGAGATAGCAGAGTATGTGTCCAGGTGTTTTACCTGTCAACAAATAAGGATCAAACACTAAAGATCCGCTGGTGAGTTACAACCTCTTCATGTGCCTAAATGGAAGTGGGAACACATGTCACAACACTCTCGAGAACAAGGGAGAAATATGATGCAATTTGGATAATAGTAGACAGATTGATCAAGTCCACACATTTCTTGCTAATTATGGTAGACTACAGACTAGAAAAGCTTGCTCAAATGTACATTAAAGAGATTGTCATACTACACGGGATACCAGCTACGATTACATTTGACAGGGATACTTGTTTTGTAAGCAAATTCTGGAAAAGTCTGCATCAAGCTTTGGGAACCAAACTCCAGTTTAGTACAACATTTCATTCTTAGATAGATGGGTAGTCTGAAAGAACTATTCAAATTCTGGAAGATCTACTACAAGCTTATACCTTGAATCAATGGGGTAACTAGAGTGATAATTTGTCTTTCGTAGAATTTGATTATAACAATGGTTATCAGACTACTATGCAGATGGCTCCTTATGAAGCATTATATGGAAAGAAGTACAGATCTCCCTTACACTAGGATGAAGTGGGAGAAAGACAAGTATTAGGGTAGGAGATAGTATAAGAAATAGTAGACAAGGTTAAAATCATTAGGCAATGAATTCTATCGGCCCAAAGTCGCTAGAAAAGTTATGCAGACAAACAGCAACGCCCTCTAAAGTTTCAAGTGAGAGATAAAGTCTTACTAAATATATCTCTAACTAAAGGGGTAATCAAGTTTTGACTACAGGGTAAGCTAAATCCAAGATATGTGAGTCCATTCGAAATTCTAGAAAGAATCATAACAGTTGCGTACAAGTTGGCCCTACCACCGAGTCTAGCTAGAGTACATGATGCATTTCATGTATCAATGTTAAGAAAGTTTGTACTAAGCCTAGATCAAGTGATGACCTTGGAACCTTTGAAGGTACAGCCAGACTTGTCTTCTGTAGAGAGACTTATGAGGATAGTGGATACCAAGAAGTAAGAAGTATTCCTTATGTCAAAGTGCAATGGACAAATCAAATAGAATGAGAGGCGACATGGGAATTAAAAGAAGAAATGAAGAGAAAGCATTAGAACTTTTCCCAATTCTAGGTAACTTTCGAGGATGAAAGTTTTAATAAGGGGGGGGGGGGGGGGGAGAATGTAATACATATTATTTTTTAATAAATAAATAAATATATGTATAAATATAAAGAATGGCAATGTGATAAATAGGACAATGGGATAGGAGCAGTTTCATCTTTTCCTAGCTGGACTATATATGTGAAACTAAACTAAGGTTCTTCTCTTTTCTACATATTTTTTTAATAGCAGCCTAGAGAATCCTAAAGAGAGAAAGGGAGAGAGAGTCTCTTTAAGAAAACCTAAAGCAATCCGAAGAGGTAACGTGATCTAGAAAAAGGAAACGCTTTCTATTTTATAACAAAGATCTATTCTAACAATGGGATTTAGAGATCATGGATTTAACTGGGTTGTTTATAGGAATCGAGTCTAAGGGCAAATTGAACAAACGCAAGAGTGGTTGGATTTAGAGTTTCAAGCAAGATTTTAATCAAGTAAGAGATTCTAATTCATATTTTTGGATTTACTTAAGCTTAGGATTAGAAAATGAGAAGAATGGATGAATTAGTGTAGAAAATTTTAGGGTTCAAATGAGATGATGAGGGATACACGACCATTCAACATGGTCATGTTGCTCTCGTATTGATTTATCAAAATGTGCGAAAAGATACATGACCATCCAACACAGTTGTGTTGCCCCTATGTTAAAATGAGAATAACACTACCTCCTAACACAGTCGTGTTTCGACCGTGTTGAGTCCAAAAGTTATGCCGAGAGATACACGACCTTCCAACACTGTTGGGTTTCAACGGTGTTGAATTAAGAGAAACACAGCCTCCCAACATGGCCATGTTTTAACCATGTTAAAGCTAAATCTCACGAAGAGATACACGACCTCTAACATTGTCGTGTACTAGCCTGTATTAGGCAACAAGGCCTCCAACATGGTCGTGTTAAGTGATGAACATTATTATTATATATATCAAATTATCTTCTTAATTAACTAAGTTTCACACAACCAAAACAATTAGTAAGACCTTAGATGACTTAATAAAATAAGAGGAATTGGGAGAGTTATATTATGTTAGATTAGTACTAAGATTAATGTGTTGATTATATAGAGTACTTAAGGTTAGGATACCAGGTACGTGTTTACTTTGTTTGTTATATGTGATTATTAGGAAGCTATCTAATGAGTTGTATGTGAAATAATGACATGCTAAGATGTTAATGTATCATGAAATAATACAGTGTTATTGGTTGAATGAGATATGTTTCTTGTACTTAATTCAGCCTAGGGGCCCACAGTGGCAAATTCCTAGGGGGCACCTTGATAATCGGTATGCCACATTGTCTCTAGTGGAGCTGTGTATTGAAATGATCTAAAGTAGATTAGGGTTAGACGGGGCTCGCAAAAGCAATTCCCACTAGGACAAAACTTGTATATACCAGGGTCTTGAGTACCTGTATGTATTATAATTCATTTTGGTGTTGATGTGTGAAATAAATTGTGAATGTGTTGTGGATAAATGTTGCATATGTGCATGTGATATTAATGTGATGTGTCATGCGCATGTGAGTGTGATACTCACATATTAAGGTTAGGCTCACCCTTCTTCCTATATATATATATATATATTTTTTAGCTGCAAGCGAAATGATGAACAATTAGAGTATGATGAGAACAGAAACTTGGTGGGACATTACATGAATGATACGGGAAGAGAACACCATTACTATGTAGAGAAAGAGTGACAAGAATTATGAATATTTGTAAATTGATATTTTATTGTTAAATTGAAGTTATGGAGATAGATTGTAGCTTGAAACTTTGTGGTTATTAAATAATGAAATTTGAAATGACTCATTTGTGAGTCATTCATTTGATTATAGTTATAAAAGCATAATGGATAATGTATATAAGCAAGTTTTAAAGTATGATGGAGTTTTAGGGTCTTAATGTATTACTTGTAATAGTGACACGTGGCAAGCTGTAATGTTTCAAGTTCTAGAGCGTTACAGACTTAAAGGCAGATCGAAAAAGATTGATATAGAGTTAAAGCTGTAATATTTGAACAAATGGAGGGAGATAGGGGAAAGAAGATGCAGCAGGCCACAACATATAACCCTTAACGTGCTGAGCACTGGATCCCTCCTAAGGATGGAGTAATAAGGCTAAATCGTGACCGTGCATGGATTGCCAACAATAGGAAAGCAGGATTTGGAAGTGTGGTTTGTAATTATAATAGGATATTCTCGACTGCCATGTATAAGGAAGTGGAATTGAGTTATCCAAAAGTTTGAAGCAATGGCCATCTGTGAGGCTTTGTAGCTAGCACATCAAGGACAGCAGTGTTCGTGGTCCGGATGGATGTAGATTCTTAAGTTGTTTTCAACTGTATTTGCATTGCTGGTAAAGGAAAGAGTTGGATGATTGCAAATCTTGTTGAAGACATTTCTAAGCTTCGGTCAAACTTTCATTTTTGTTTGTTTAGTCTTTGTACTAACTGAGTTGCATTTTAACATAAAAACACTAGTGAAAATGTTATTGGAATAGAAATTCCCGGAATACTTTAGTTTGTTTGTTTGTTAAGTGTACTAAACCATCCAATAGTCCATAACGGATTTTTTTTTTTTTGTTTGATTATTATGTATAAATTCTCACTTCATTGTGGGCAAAAAGGAAGGGGTGGGGTCAACACCAAGTTACTTAATCAACGTTTGGATGATGGATTAAACAGTCTCACCAAAATAAGAAAGTAAAAATTTCTAAAAGTAATTGGTAAAGTTGGAGGATCCAACTAATTTTCAAACTGATAAACTCAACCTAACCGTGATTTACAACCAAAATAAACAGATTCCAATTTATGCTTTTCCTATAAACCCTTTTTATAGGATTTATGAACCACGTTTAACATGACTTAATGGACTAACTATAGCCAATCAACATCATATGAAAAACACGAGTCATCTCACTGCAATTTTATGAAAAATTGAAGCTCTTTAGTCATTAGGTCCTACCCTCTTCCATCCTAATGAGGGCACAATAGCCTAGACATAATTGGCATAAACACTGTTTCAGTCATAAAATCTATTCAAGTTTGAATTCCTTGTCCACCGTAATCATGAAGACAAAATAATTACGAAGGTCACAGTGTGGTCCTACTCATAAACTAAAATATAAGAGATGTGCAAACTTCGCCTCCAATCTAGGAAGATGCCATTTTATTTAATTAATGAGAAATTTCTACTCGGATATACGACTTCCAACAGCAATTAGCTGATATAGGGTAATGAATTACCATAAAAGGTACTCCCCCGGCTCACAAAGGTCCACTTACAGAGGGCATAGAAATTAAAACCATTGTTCTTTCTTGTAATTGCAGTTTATATGATACAAAACATAGATTCCATTTTCTATATAATCAGAAATACATCACAGATCCTTGCTTATACATCCTAATGAGGACTTACCGCGAGATAATCAATACAATGAAGCGAGAGCCATCAAGTCTAAAATACCGCAACAATTGCACAAACTGACCAATATTCAGTCATTCATCCTCACCACACTGCAGCCTTCGCTTCCTATGCCTAGCCAGCCTCCTATGTAGCACCCATCTACCTTTGATGTCGTTAGTCTTGTCAAGACTTGCTTTAAACAACTCATGAGATGCTTCAAGCTTGTCATCCGATTTGACTGGGTTGAGACCGCCCCTTATTCTGGCAGTTTCTGCAAGCAAGTCATTTACGAGCATCTCGGTGGTCCTTGTGGTGATTCCCCTAAGATACCAGGAAATCGGCGGAGGTGGAATGATAGCTGGTTGGATCAGTTGCTCCAAGCTCACCCTAGACGCAATCCTTCCTTTACCACACGTACATGATTGATAATCTTTCCATGTTTTGGGCTTGAAAGGGAAACACATATTTTCATCCACAAAAAGTGGTTCCACTCTCCAGCAGCCTTCAAATCTTTTCATGAATCCGGTTTTTAGTTGCTTGAACTTCATCTGAAAAACAAAGATACTCGGTCCTAAATGATAGAACTGCAGATTCATGCCACGTTTTACAAATAATATTGGTGTGCCCAGTAGAGGACAGGGTGGCAATACAGTTAAGGGGAGGCAACATCTTATAGCTGCAATTGGTAGAAAACATTATGCTTATCCAAGCTTGGTTAAATGAATGATAAAATGAAAACATATAAAGAGGTTGCTACTTAAAGTGGCTGATTAAGATGAATATAGATAGATGAAATCTCCTGAATGAAGATTCAATGGTGAATTGCTTCCCGAAAAAAAAAAAGCAATGGTCAGGTGATCATAAAAACAAATTGCTTACTGAGTGATCTGCTCTGTTTTGATCTACTAGAACATTAACTGAGATGGTCCCAGACCACCAAAGAAACTTCCATAAAGCTGCTTGCTCTAATTTAACAACTTGCCTTAGACCCTCATCGATCAAAACTTCTCTGGATATAACTTCCTAAGAGTTTAATGCCGCAATAACAAAAGTAAATTTAGTCAGCATGATTTAATTGCATGGAAATAAAGAAGATTGATACACATTTTATATTACCTGAATATTCTTGAAAACCCTCTTATTATCAGGATCTATCACAATATTATATATAGCATCTGGCGGCAAGCCAGCATTGACTCTCACACCGAGGTTGCAAAAAGAGCCTTTTGGGACACTGACCTGCCAACAACACAATTAGATCCCAAACAATCCCAGATGAATTAGTTGACAGCGATGATAATGGTTCCATATATGAATAATAATTGCCATGGGATGAACATTGTTCAGGCATCAAAATTTAAAGAAGTAAGAAACTCCCTCCAGGGCTCCTAATATGACCTTTTTACAAAATTAAACCCAACCAAAAACTCAAAGACCAGCAAGGAAGCTGATCTTCCTCCAGAGATTTTATTGGAAGTAAAAAAAAATCAGCTTTTGCAAATTAGATGGTTATCTGTAGCAGCCACTGAAAAATGGTCTTTGGAGATAATGATCATCAGAGAAAACAGCTGCCAATACTGCAACTACATCTAGTGACTAGAGGTCACTTGCAGTGAATATTTGTTCAAGGTTGAATATACTTTTGAAGTTTCCATTAATAGTTAGTCACGGACTACCGCTTGCTCTAGAAGGGATACCCATCCAGATGCACCAATCAGCAGCACCAGCAACCTTCTCTGGATAACTGAGAATTTCAGCGAATTGTGTTCAGCTAAGGTGATCTTGTCATGTACCCAGTGATTATACTCATTTCCAGCAGCCATTTCAAATTCTTTATGGCCTTTTCAGAAAGTTGCCACCAGACACAAGGTCACTCACTAGTGGTTTATCTGGTCTCTAGTAATAGTTTTAATTTGCTGCTTCCAGTAGTTGACAAGCATTTCAAGTGGCGGATAATAATCTCATTTCCAACCAACAGAAAAAATATTTTGAAGTACCATGTTATATCACTAATCAAGATGGAATTATTTTCGACATTACAAATAGAGCCCAAAAATTCTTATTTTCATCACCACCAATATCTGTAGCTTCTACAAATCTCCACAGAACCTAGAAAGTTCTACCCCTAATAAGAATTCAAAACAATAAAGAAGAATGAAACTTCATTTCTAGGGGCTTAATGTGACAAAAATAAAAAAGAGAATTTCTGAAGTATATTCCTTGATTATCTCTCCAAGATTTTCATTATTATTGCTGTAATTGTTGCTGTATTCCTTCTTATAATAGGCCTAAGATTAAGGGATTTGATTATGCTTCTTATGTGCATTTCACTGAGATAATTTACAACATATAGATATTAAGAAGGATCAAAATCCCTTAATTCTAGGGTCCAATATAGTAAGCATAATCAAATCCCTTAATCCTAGGCCTATTATAAGAAGGAATACAGTAACAATTACAGCAATAATAATGAAAATCTTGGAGAGGTAATCAAGGAATATACAACTATAATAAAAAAACTAAATAAGGAAAGAAGAAAATATTGACATCCCCCCTTAAATCCAAGTGTAAGAAGCAGGACTATTATCAATATTGGCATGGATCTATACTCAACCTCCATGGAAGATTTAGAGACAGAGTCTTGCTTCTTACACTTCCAAGAAATCAAGACATCTCCAAGGAAAATACACCAGCCTATTGTAGACTTCCTAATATCCAGGCAATCAGCCCAATCTGCATCACTATATGTAGTCAAATGAAGAGCAGATTTTGTTGGAAAAAACAAACAAGAAGTAGGTGACCCAATTAAGTATCAAATAATGCATCAAACTGTAGCAAGATGGAGATGTCGAGGTGATTGCATAAATTTGCTAACTATATGGACAGCACATGATATATCGGGCCTTGTATTTGTTAGGTAGATAAGACTACCAACAAGTTGCCTATAAAAAAGAGGATCAGGCAAAAGCTCACCTTCATCTTTTCGGTATTTTACATTTACCTCCATTGGCGTATCAACAGCAGTAGCATCCTTTAAACCAGCTAGCTCAATGAGATCTTATATATATTTATGTTGATTTAAGAACAAACCATGATCTCGAGAGTGAACTTCCAGCCCCAAAAAATATGTGAGATGTCCAAGATCTTCCATTTGAAATGTATTATGCAACATATTTTGAAGCTTAGTAATCAGCCCATTGTCATTACCAATGATGATAATATCATCAACATAGACTAAGAGAAAGACCATTCTAGTGGATGCCTTGTGAAAGAAGAGTGATGAATCATATTTACTTTGTGTGAAAGAGAAGGTGAGAAGTGTGCTGCGAAACTTCTCAAACCAGGCTCTAGGTGCCTGCTTCAACCCATACAAAGAGCGTCTTAGCTTGCAAACTTCATGAGAAGCTGTCATGGAAATTCCAAGTGGAAGTTTCATGTAAATCTCTTCCTTAAGGTCCCCATTCAAGAAGGCATTTTTTACATCCATTTGATGTAAAGGCCAAGATTTAGAGGATGCAATAGCAAGAATGGTTCTCACCGTGGTCATCTTAGCAACTAGTGAGCATGTTACTTCATAGTCTAGGCCATATTCTTGATTATTTTCAAGAGCAACCAATCGAGCTTTGTATCTATCTAAAGACCCATCAAACTTGAGTTTCATAGTATAGACCCACTTACTACCAATGGGCTTAACATGTGGAGGACAAGAAACAAAGTCCCAAGTATGGTTTTCCTCAAGTGCTTGGAGTTCTGCTTCCATTGCTTGTTGCCAACACTCATGTTCCATAGCCTATTTATAACTAGTGGGAATGGAAATAGAAAACAAGGTAGTAGACATAGCCACAGGGGTTGAAAAACCATGTCTTTCAGGAGGTTTGTGAGGTCTAGAGCTTCTTCGAAGAGGAGGTGAATCATTGGAAATGAGTAGAACAGGATTAGATGCCGCAGGAAGATGTGGAGGAACCTTAGTGAGACTTGTAGGAGGATCAGATGTAGGAGGAGTGCGTCTGTGATAAACATAACCAAGTTTAAACCTTTGTACTGATGTTGGCGATTCAAGAAAATGTGGTAAAGCAAATAGAGAAGGGAATTTTGAAGTCTATTTTGTGCTAAAAAACAGCTGATTTTAAAAAAAAATGAAATTCCTAGAGACACAAGTTCGATGGGCATTAGGATCATAGCAAAGAAATCCTTTTGGGTTCCAGTATATCCAAGAAAGCACACTTGATAGATTGGGCAGTAAGCTTATTTCTCTCATGTGCAAGAAGGTGAACAAAACAAACACTTCCAAAGATATGAAGATTGGAATAATTTGGTCCATGCCCAAACAAACAAAAGTAGGGAGAATCATTGTTCAAGTTGGGAGGTGGTAATCTATTAATCAACAGCAGTAGACAAAGCTTCACACCAAAAATGAGAAGGAACACAAGACTCAATTAGAAGAGTTCAAACAACATCAAGAAGATGACGATTCTTCCTTTCAGCCACACCATTTTGTTGTGGAGTGAAAGGACAAGAACGTTGTGATATGATCCCATGACCTTGAAGAAAAAATTGAAATTCATTTGACATATATTCACCACCTGAATCAGATTGTAAGATTTTGATGTTGGCAGAAAATTGTGTTTCAACTAAAGCAAGAAAGGCTTTAAACATAGAGAAAACCTCACTTTTAGACCAAAGAAAATATACCTAAATAAAGCGAGTGAAATCATCAATAAATGCAACAAAATATTTGTAATGTTCATGAGAAATTACAGGTGTAATACCCCATACATCAGTATGTACGAGTTCAAAAGGTTTGGCGATGCAGGCTTTATGCAATGGAAAAGGAAGTGTTTTGCTTTTACCAAGTTTGCAAGATGCACAATCAACAATATCATTATTAGAAGAAGCTGAATTTTTATTTCCAAGTAAACCAAATTTAAGCAAGACTCGAAGTACATGAGAATTACGGTGTCCTAATCGTCTATACCACACTTGATTATCACATTGAACAGCATTACAAGCAACATAATTAGACACCAACGAGGGAGATAGAAGCAAAGGAAAGAGACATCCCACTTTAGGTCCTTTCGCGATCATCTTCCCGGATACTTGATCCTGCACAAGACAACCAGAAGTTGAAAATTGAACAGTACAATTGTTGACAACTAATTGGTCGACGGATATAAGATTGGTGGACAGCTTAGGAGATACAAAAACAGTATTTAAAGAGGCTGAAATATCACTAACAGCTGTGATAGGTAAGGAATTACCATACCATCGACAGTATGAATTCCAAGATCTCCTTTATATTTTTGAACATTATTTAAAGGTAAGGTAGTGTTGGTCATGTGATTGGAAGCACCATAATCAAAATACCAAGGCTTAAGATTAGAATTTTTGTTACCTAAAAGGCCTAAAGCAGAAAGTATCATTTGTTGGACCATTTCAAGAGTAATAGAAGACTGACCAGGACTAGGGGCATTTGAGGAACCAACCGAGACATTGTAGGCAGTTTCAAATTTCTTTGGAAGCCGAGTGGAACAATCTTTGATGATATGCCGTGTTTTCTTACAATAATTGCAGAATTTTTTAGTACAATTAGTGGCAATGTGCCTAAATCCTTGAGTTGCGTAGGCAACAGGAATTGGAGTAGAATTTTGAGCTTTCTGCCTGTGTAACGAGTCGTCGTTCTTCCCTAAGAAGCTCTCCTACACAAATATCCAATAAAGGAATTGGTTCTTTGTTCATCAAGTTGGACCTGATTGCTTCAAACTCCCCCCATAACTTCATTAAAAACTGGTCATGCTTGCTAGTCTCATGCACATTTTGGATAGCAATGAGTCCTTCAGGAGATACATTTGCATACACAATATCAGTGTACTCATCCTAAAGATTTCCAAAGGAAGAATAAAACTCTTGGATTGACATACTCCCTTGACTAAGTTGTCCCAACTTGAGTTCTAATTGAAACCTTCGTGCTGTATTGCTTTGATTATAAATTTTCTTCAAATAATCCCACAATTCTTTAGAGGTCTTATAAAGCTTGAGATTGAGAAGTATGGAGGGTTCCACACTTCCAAGGATCCAAGACATAATCTGAGCATCCTTCACCTCCCATTTTACATATTTCTCCTTCTCCTTCTCATTGTTAGGTGCAAAATCTGTCCCATCAATATGACCCCATAATTCCTTTCCCTTGACAAAGATCTAAAATTGGAAAGCCCAGGTAGAATAATTCTTGCCATTAAATCGAACAAGAAAATGTTCAGATCGTTCCAAAGACATGATTCAACTAGAAACAAGAACTAAGAGATCAAGTCCAAGAGAACAGTTAAGGAGAACACGAAATCCCTTGCAACCATAGAAATGATCTTGGCAAAAGACAAGGAACCAAACACGAGATGAAATTATCTCAGTGTTTAGGCTTTGATACCATGACAAAAACAAAAAAGAGAACTTTTGAAATGTTCCTTATGTGCATTTCACTGAGATAATTTACAATATATAGACATTAAGAAGGATCAAAATCCCTTAATTCTAAGGTCCAATATAGTAAGCATAAGCAGATCCTTTTATCCTAGGCCTATTATAGGAAGGAATACAGCAGCAATTACAGCAATAATAATGAAAATCTTGGAGAGGTAATCGAGGAATATATGGCTATAATAAAAATACTAAAAAAGGAAAGAAGAATATATTGACATAATGGACCTTGACTAGACAGTATGAATGATTTCTTCTGTTTAACCATAGTCATTGATGAGCTAGGATAAACATTATTAGCAAGGTGTAAAACTAAAACATGCTTTCACAAGTTGATTACATTTGGATGCTAATCTATGGATAGAAGAAAATTAGCCTACCATGCTTTCACAAGTTGATTACATTTGGATGCTAATCTATGGATAGAAGAAAATTAGCCTACCTGGTGATCTCCTTACCTTAATTTCTGGAGGTTGGTCGGTCCATTCTGGATTTTCTTTCCAAGCTTGAAGTTGCTTTTCTAAAATGACTTCATGTTCAGTCGAATATCCAATTTCCTTCTTTAGTAAAGTGTTTTCCAAGTTCATCCCTTCATTTTGCTTAGAAAACATTTTGAGTCGTGACTGCCATGAAGTCAAACAGAATACTCCTCACTCCAGAGAGCACATAGTCCATAAACCAAATTGATATAATCAAATGGTATAACTTACTTGAACAAAATTTTGTAGCTTGGGAGGAAGCCACACAAAGAATCTGGATATAGATGGATTGAATGCCTTGCAGAAACTGTCTTTGCCATGGTGAGCATCTTTCCTGCCCTTGGTCAGTTCCGTCTCACCCATCAAAACCTGAAAGCATTGATTTTTTTTTTTTTTTGGTGGTGGGTGGTGGTGGTGGGTGTAAGGGAAGGCATTGATTTGACTCGGTTAATTATCATAATGACTTTCCATTCCATTGAGACAAGAAATGTGTCTTGACAAGACCAAGGAAAGATATCCAGAATGCCTCTGACAGTCTCTACAGAAACCTAGCCCACCCATGCAAACAGAAGCATACAGATTCCATTCCATCAAGCTGAAGTCTCTAAGGACCCTCACCATATATTTTAAAGTTTATTAAAATCTACTTTAAATGTCAGATACATCAAAATGCAACAGAAAGGAAACAAAAGATCAAAGGAAATGCCAAGCAATACTTTATGCAGCCTGTTTGATTCACACAAATCATGTCTTTGTTCAATCTTTCCAAGTTAGATACTCATTCCCAAAGCATTTTTTGTGAAGATATTTCCTTAATTTCTCAAATCAAACAGAGTGATAGAAGTGAACTGACATTTTTGGTCTAGTAAATATTGTAAAATTAAAATCTGGTGACAGGTTAAAGGTTCTTTTCAAGGGTTGATGTCATGTTTTGAACTTTGCCTTTTACTATCTAAACACAGGGTTTTTCACTAAATGGAAAATGATGCCATACAATTGGAGAATAATATATGTCAAACAGTAACTGTGATAAAGAATTACAATGTTCATCTACCAAAATTTAGCCAAAGGAAAAAAATAAAAATATCCAAGCAGCCAATTTGAGAATCGAGACCATGATACCATCTTAACATAGACCCCCTTTTATCCATGAACACAAAAGCACTGAAACAGAAATTTTGTATGGATGTGACAAAATAAAGATTCCCAAAATGACTCCCTGGAAGATCATCTACCCCGGTCTGTTCTATACGTTAATAGCTTGTTCATGGAATACTTATTTCGTCTATGAAGAGCAGTAATATAGCCACTCATTCAAAAGAACGCCAGTGATAATTTCCTGCAATCAGACTAGCTTGCAGCACACAAGGCCTACCGAACCATCTTACCTGAAGGTAGTAGTGACATCACAGATTAACGAACTCACTACAACATTACCTCAAAAATGTCATCCATTTTCTTTTAAGAGTTCGATTATCGAGTGCACCCGCTTAACAAGCTCAAAGAAGAAACTTTTCACATTTCGAAGAATGATTACAAACTTTACAAAACGAGCAGAATAGATCACCCAACCCATCATCAGATATGAGAAATAGCAAATATGTTTAGGGAAATTAAAGTCCCAAATCAAGCATTTAACTTCTAAGTTCACCCATTTTAATCAAAACAGCAAAATGACAGAAAGTTCACATCTTTTCCACAAAATAGGAACAACCCAATTAAGAAACAACGTTGCAGGAAGCAGTGAATCCTCTGAAGTACGTATGGATGAAGCAAACAAAACCCAAAATGTAGACAAAATCAAATGAACATTACATTACCATATTAGAAGTTGGGTCTTTCGGCTCAATTCCTGCACATGCCGAATTTGAACGGTGTAATGAACTAGTTGGGTTAGCTTTTTACTGCAGATCTCTAAACAGAGGGAAATAAAGTGGAAGTGTAACTTGTGCGACCATGAAGGATATGGTATACATTCGTTACTATTCGGTAGAACAGCTCGAACGGTGAGCTATTTTGCTTTGGGCCAAGACATTATAGATAAGTGAAGATTAGAAATTTCTTTTTTCTAGACGAATTTGCCTTACTTCATTATGAGAAGTTAACAGTTAAAACACGTGGTCGCTAATTTTGGGGAATTCTCGATGCACACGGAAGTGCATCGAATACACGAGTCACACGACGGTCATTACGTGCACTCGACCCCAGGTTACGTATTTAAATATAATAATTTTAAAAAAATTATACCTATTATAATTATTTATAAATTTAAAAAATGCAGACAGGATATACGATTTTAGACTAATAAAAAAAATTAATTAAAAATATAGACTTAATTCATATTTTCAATACATGTATTTTGTTTTTCATTGAAACGCGAATAAGATTCATACCTTCAATATAATTTTTTTTTTCCCTGAAGATTCAAACCTCATCTGCACCTTTAATATAATTTTGTTTTTCATTGAAGGCACGGACAAAATCCACACCTTTAGTACATGTTTTATTATTATTTTTTTAAATCTACAACTATATGCTTAACACATGCATTTCAAGACCGTAAGAGTAGACTGCATTGAAGAGAATATCTGTGATCGCTAGGTACCGTCATGACTCTTGATGGGAGTCATAACCTAGTCAAGATGTACCCTTGCTCTTGGGATTCTACTTTCCTTCGAGCTTGGTTGACATCTAAATAAGAATATAGAATCCTTCTTCGGTGATACGAGATTTAGATATCAACCAAGCTCGAAGGAAAGTAGAATCTTAGGAGTAAGAGTACATCTTGACTAGGTTATGAGTCCCATCGAGAGTCATGATGTTACTCGGTTCTCTTCAATGCAATCTACTCTCACACTCTCGAAATGCATTTGTTAAGCATATAGCAGCAAATTTAAAAAATAATAATAATAAAACATGTATTGAAGGAGCAAACGAGTTACATGCCTTCAATTAAAATTTTTTTTGTTAGCCTAAAGTCGCATATACGGTCTATATCTTCGAGATCTATTTTAGGAATAATTATTATTGATATAATATTTACGAATTTTTTAAAAAATTTAGTATATTTAAATATGTAACCCATCAACCCTAACCCAAATAACGTGTTTAAGCCCAAATATATATATAAGTGTACATTTTAACTATTATATTTTTATTTTAGAGTTTAAATACACATTTTTCATAGATCTAAGACTCTAAATTCATAATTTCAAAGATGAGAAATTAAATGCACATGATGAAAATATAAAAAGGTGTATTTATAGTTTAGGAAAAAAAACATAGCAATTAAAATAAAAAAATCAGTAAATAAATAATTAATTAATTAAAAAAAAGTAGAATCCAAAGTTTATTGCAAGATCATCAATGTTTAAGCAATTAAATGCTAGAAATTAATATTATATAATTCATGCCTTTCAATTAAACTCGAAGGATCATGACTTTCATGTATATATGATATAAACATTACTTTCTCCACGGAATTGAATAAATATCTCCTTCCTTAATATTTATAAAATATATAATTGGTAAAAACACTATAATCGAAAAATAAGCTAAATCAAACCAACAAAATGATGAAATTCAACTAATTTATGTATTTTTTTTATATGATCATTTCACTTAGATTATTTTCCTCTTTTCTTGAACTGTGACCCCTTTTTTTGAAAGATATCAATCTTGTAACATAAATTTATAGCTTTTATTTGCTCAAATATTAATTATCTAACATTAAACTTTGAATTTTGCTTCTTTTTAAAAATCAATTAATTAATTATCTTTTTATTGTTACCATCTTTCATTCGTAAAATTAAAAAAAAAAAGTAAAATTGCAAATATACCCCTATATCTTTACTTCATGTGCACTTAAACCCTTTATGTTAAAATTATGCAATTATACGTCAAATCTTTAAAAAAAAAATGCATTTTGATTACAGCATGCCTATTTTAGGGGTCTAAATGCACATTTTTCAAACATTCAAGGTTTGGATACACAATTTAAAAAAAAAAAAAACTAAATACACATAAAGCAAATATAAGAGGGTATGTTTATAAATTACTCCCAAAACAATGCATTTTTAGAAACAGTATGTGGAAAACTATTTTGATAGATAAGGTCGCAAAAAGGCAAGTGTGTTTGTTGTGTTTGATTTAAGATAGATTTTTGTTTGAAATGATGCAAATAAGAACTGCAATTTATAAAACATAGCTTCATTATGCAATTAGCCACGCATTTTATAAAAACAAACAAAATGATGTGTTTTACTATATAAACCACATCTAGAAGCTGCAATTTTTGTCATAAACAATGGGCCAACGGTTCTTGTTGTGTCATTTGTTGTTGGAGGTGAGTTGCAGTTTTGCCATGTGTAAAAAGTGGAACCTAAGTCATATTAAATGAGAAATACATTAGTTTACCCCTTAATGAAAAACTATTTTTTACAATGGGAACCCAACCAAAATATTTCTTCAAATACTGTTATGAAATCAAAATTATAGGGCCAAAATGCAATTTTTCTTTGGCTTAAATATGTAAAAAAAATTGCATGCAAAAAATGTGATTTGGTCACACACTCCACAGAAAATGGCAACCCCTATATGTGATTTCACTTGACCTCTTACATAAAAATTGCAATCCCTAGTTGCAAATTCTACTAAGTCAAAACTTGCAATTCCAACTTGCGATTTTATTTTACCACACACCCATCCTCCTATCTTTTCCAGCTCACAAACCACATTACAGTATACCTATAAAAGCATTTTTAAACCAAAACATATGCAACAACATTAAATCTCAACTCCACCATGTCATGAATCTCATCACCAAGATATCACAAACTCCACAATAATTCTCAACTCTATTATACCATATACTCTGCATCAAATCTTAACTCCAACATGTCATAAGCTCTACAATTCTTAACTTAATGACAAAAAAATTGGGAGAAATAAAATGGATGCATGTGAATTAAAAACCATACAAGTATATGTACATCCGTCATATAAAGTAAATTTCTACATAAAATGTCTAAAAAAAAGTACAAAATCTTATCATATACACAACAAAGTACATGAATGTATATCTAATCTTGCTATTGCCAATGCCTCTTAAAATGAACTCATTCATACTATCTAAAAGTCTCCTCAATGTGGGAAGAGCTACTTGGTCCTACTACATCAAGATAGGGAAGCAAACGGTAAGTGTTGTAAGATGGTGAAGAATGAGTGGCTAGTGAGTAATGAGTAGTTGGGGAATCTACATAAGGACTAGGAGACCAATCCAATAGTGGCTCTTAACGATGACCCTTAGCACAACTCCATCCTCTCCTTCAAGCAACACAAGGTGAAGGTATCTCTTGATGTTGCTTCTAATGATCCGGAAAAAATTAATGTAACACCTTCATGGCCCAAGTAGAGTTGCCTCCTAGCATCTACTATTGCTCATGTCTTAGGTAAAGAGTCCACCATCTCAATGCGGGCAAAGGCATCCAGATGCATAGAAAGTCAAGCAAATTATACTAACATGCATATAGCATAGAATATAGAGGTATACCGGTATAGTTCAAACAACTCACCAAGCACTAAGCATTGCTTTAGTGTAACTAATATACTGTCATGTGACACTATAATACCAAGGGTAATACTCACAATTTGCCATGTTTAGCAATGCATCATCGAACTCAAGTTAAATGATACTCAATTTTCACTTCTAGCATTGGCGAATGTAAACCACATGTTTTATCATCCAATTCTCGTTAGTTTTCCCTTTAAGATCAATCCTATAGAGGGAAGAAGATGTGTCACACTACTATGGGAATTGTTGGATCCCATTAAACTACAGTACTACCTGATTGGGATAGTGTCACTCCATAACGTGAAAGCAAATGAGAAATACTCATGTAAGCCAACTATCACTCCCTTCCTAGCGAGAATGGGGAAGCACCTTAAAGTTGGTGTAATGGCCATCGATTACATCATCTTCATTTATTGCTTCTTCTTTTGAATCATAATACATGGTATTGTAGACCTCCTCGATCTCTCTTTCAAGATCATCTCCAATAGGC
Source organism: Laguncularia racemosa (assembly GCA_037954665.1). Taxonomy (NCBI): domain Eukaryota; kingdom Viridiplantae; phylum Streptophyta; class Magnoliopsida; order Myrtales; family Combretaceae; genus Laguncularia; species Laguncularia racemosa. The sequence continues at coordinate 2,390,594 of JBBMOL010000066.1, forward strand.
AAATCTATATCCTGATTGTAAGGCTTAAGAATGTCATCATTTTGTTCAAATGTAGCCAAAAGGATTCATAGATCATTTTACTTAGGAGGGAGGAGGTATCATAGCCTCATTAAGTGCATTTTCGTTGTGTGTCAAAGTGGAGCTATCTTTTATTTTGATAAATAGCTCTTGAATGAACAAATGACCCGCTTCTTTAATGAATTCAATAAGACCCTCCACATCATCATCATCGATGATAGGCATTAAAGAATACTATGGTTGCGTAGAACTCGAGTTAAAAATTGCAAGTTGCTTATAAAACACTTCCACATGATGGGTTCTATGATCAACCTAAGAGTTGCACATATCTTATGCAACAATTTCGTATATCCCACATCTATTTTCACTTTAATTTTTTCAGTGGCCACTCTATCATAATATACTCCATCTTGACCATATAAAATATTCCCATGAGCAAATATTGCAAATCTGACAAATTCCTTCATTTCCACCACCAACTGAGAGCAACACCAAAAAACATGTCAGCTAAACTAACTTGATAGGATTTGGATCTACTCTACCTCATTTTTATACACAATATATCAAAAGAATTTCTAAATCCTTAATCTAAACTTAATAACTACTTAATATCACCAACAATTCATAACAATACTCTACTTAGCAAACTTAATTTCATCATATATTATAGATTTATGCTAATACATTGAATGAAATAACTCAACCAAATGTTACTTATTTAATTGATAAGCAAGCAAATCTACACTTTAAAGTTGAAACTTCAACTGCCACAACAACAATAGGACGGATTGCATTTTGAGAGACAAGTAAGAATGAGATAGTGAAACGATAGAAGAAAGTAAAGGCAAAAATAGGACAAAATAACAAATGCATTAGTTACTATCTACTTAATGTACACTAAAGCCATGAGTTGGGATTTTGGGACTAAAATTTTAACCCAAAAAAGAAATGCATTTAAAGGTGAAATTTTTAGAGAGATAGAGAGAGAGTTTGCACTCATCTATGTTTCAGAGAGAGAGTGAATATATGTGTCTAAGGAAGAAGAAAGGGGTCGAAAATAATATAGCTTGACTAAATTGTAGCACCAAGGCCAAAATGCACTATTTCAATAAAAGGTGGAAGTGGGTGTTTGAGAGCAAATTACATATACAACATGTGATTTATAAATGGCTAGAAGTGGGCATTTGAGAGTAAATTTCACATACAACATGTGATTTATAAATCGCACATGTTGTACATGCAATTTACTCTCAAATGCCCACTTCCACCTTGTGATTTATAAATCACATATTGTACATGCGATTTGCTCTCAAATGCTCACTTCCTAAATCACACATTGTACTTGCAATTTTTCTCAATATTGTTTATACTTTATTTATTTCCATTTTTTTATGTTCATGACCTTCAAACAAAATTCCAAATAATGCTTATTATTAAATCCAATGTTATATGCATCTTTTACAAATGACAACCATAATAACCATCTATTATTAGATTGGATAGGTATTTTTTTAATTATTATTATCTAAAAAAAATAATTATTGAAACATAAAGATAAAATTTTCTACTCTAATTATAAATTAATATACATCATCATTTACCTGCATTGCTGATTATGCTTTAATGTATATACAATACTATTTAAAATAATATTTTTATTGTAAAAATCATTGCAATTAATATTTTAATAATGCATATTCACTAGTTGCAATAAATACTATTATTTAATTATGGTTTATTTGAAAAAAAAAATGCAAAGAAGGACTCATATTTGTGCAATTTCACAAAAGGGTTTGAATTTTTTGACCATACGTATAAAGGTTTGCATTTATAAGTTACACTCATTTTATGGTTTTCGTTTATATTATGTTAAAATCTATTAACAGTAGATGGATAAAAATTCTGAAGTAAATATATCTTATAATATAGGCTTTTAAACATATAATTAAAAAATTTAAATCCTTTTTTTATTACAAAAACTACACAAATATGGGCTCTTCTTTTATATTTTTCCTAATTAGGGAAATTAAATGCAGAAATTGCACTTGCTTAAAAAAAAAAAAAGCCGATGTGCAAGAAAGTCTCCTGATGATGTAGTATATTATACTAGATTCAATATATGTAATATGCTGGTTTTATTAATTTATATTCTTAGTACTGTTTCTTAAACTATATCAATACATATGCTTTCCAAACTTTGCATTTGCATCTTGCAGCTTAAATGGAGCACGAATCTGTGGACAAATCGATACTTGTACGGCAATTTGGACTGTTCAAGTAATCAACGTGTCATCTTTACACCTCGATGTTCTCTCATAATTTTTTTTTTTTTTAACATAATGAATGCCGGAGGCAACTTAACTAGCTAGCGTGTTAATGTGTGGGGCATCACTATGATGCGTAGAGAAGGATATTTATTTTGATCCCTGCACGTTGTCTTACTTCAAAGAAAGTTTCGACTTTTTTAGTCACTCCTATCAATTATTGATGAAGTTGAATCGCATTCTAACCACATCTTTAATTGAGGGATGGAGGGTAGAGAGGTATTTACATTTCATACGACTCATGGTGAGGCCATAATCACTCTTGAGGATATTGAGTTAAAGGTCGACTGATGAGTGATGCCTGAGTGCCAAAAAAAAAGAGCTTTTGAATGAACATTATGTTCTTAAAGTCCTAGATCGGATTGTAACCAAAGAGCCAGGAAAGCACTTTAAATTGGTTCCAGTCATTTGAAAATTGATATGTGCTATCCATGAGATTATCTGGCAATTTAAATTGTTTACTTGTATGCCATGGAGATGATGTTCCAGGCTTCTGTCTTGATGCCTTTCTTTATTTTGCGCCAATCGTTTATGGTGGATTGAATTCTATATTTTTCGGGTGTCCTTGGCATGCTGATGATGCTCTAATCTTCGGGGATTCTTTTGTATCTTTAAATCATATTTAAAGAAGTATGTATACAAACGAGTACTTATCAATATGGCTAATAATTTGTATTTATCCACCGTATTTTGTATTCATATCTAAATAAATTTAAATTTTAAAAATCTCAGTTTAAAACCCAACATGTTTATCAATCAAAACCTAAATTCGTAACTCGATTTATTTAATAAATATATGAAAATAGAAATTATAAAATTACATAACTTTAGCACTTAAATATAAAATTACAATCCAACAAGAGTATAATAAAATAAATTCTCATCAAATATAATAAATGTAAATATTAATTAGCCATGTAACATTACAATATTAAGTTGAATTGTGGCCTAATGAATATATATATAAGTTTTTAAGTTATATAATTCATATAAACATGCTACACACACATACATATGTTATATATTAATTTACAAGTTATATAGAAATATATATAATAATATAATATAACTATCAAATATAATATATTTATACATATATATGCTATATATATAAATATTATTTTTATATGTATTATATAAAAATAATATATTTACTATGTATATTATTTGTTTCTTTAGTATTAAACAGGTTTGTATTGAGACCATAATTTATTTATGAAATTTGTTTATAAATAAGTTCATAAATAGGTTTTGCTAGTTGAACTTGAACCTAAGTATAAATTTTATCGTGTTTAGATAGATTTAATTCATTCATTTTTCATATTGATTTTTTTTTTATTTATAATTGTATTGTATTATGTCTAGATTAGTGAATATTTTTGAATTGGTAGCCATAATCAAGGTGGAGTGCACTTAACAAGGAAATGAATAAGAATAAATACAATTCTCTGGTACATGAAGATTAAAACCTTTTCGATTAAACACAAAATCAAGATATAAACTTTGACCAGCTAACCATAATTACTCAGAGAAATCACTTCCATACCCTAACCTTCCGGTTACTAGTATAAGGGATCAAGTAATCAGTTTCAGGCTTTTATTTGTACTAGTACTGTTGTGTAAGTATTTTAATGTTCATGTTTCTACAATTTTTTTTTTCCAATCTTGACAAAATCAGACATTACACTGTAAAATTTCAAAATGTTGCCCTTGGTCCAGCTCATTTTGAGTTGCATTGAACCACAGGCTTCTATCTTCAGATTGCTCTGTTCGTTCATTTTGACAAATCTTCTCGGTGGCCATTCGCCCTGTACATCCACATTCAGTACAAAGACATTTAATACCCTCATATTGTACTTTACATAATACTTATTTTCTATGTCCAATGTGTAGACTGGAAGTTCAGGTTTAGGAAAAAATGATCCGCACACATAACCTATCAGATCTTCCCTTACAGCATGTTAATTGTGATTGCATCAGATCTTAACATTAGACCAATGTCTGTACCTGTTTTTTTATTGCAAAATATTCCATAGATAGTTTTAGAATACAACAGATCTAGATAATACACGCATGTATATGTATTTGTGGTATTTACGTACTCATTCTTTTTTTTTTTTTCAACTATAGAACTTTGGGAACTAGTTTAACGCTAGCGCATCAAGACATGTAATAAATTAAATTATTATAAGATATTTTTAATTAAATTAAATCCAATTTTAGATTATTTTAAAAAATTTAAAATTATATATATTATTAAATTAATAGAAGAAATGTAAACATGAAACTTGAAAATTTAATAAATTATTTTATATTATATAATTGTGGCTTCTAACGGATTAAAAGCCTTAACATATTATTATTTAATAATGATATTCAAAATTTAAGGCATGATATAAATTTTTAATCCTACAGGGAAATTTTAGTCCCATTGTCACTGTTGGTATACAAACTTAAAGCTATCTATATCTAGTTCTTATTAAGGATGTAAATGAATTAAAGTCCGCTTGTGAATATCTTGAATTTAATCTGACAATAATAAAATCAAACAAAAACTAGAGTTATTCAATCAAACTTAAGTGTTCGTTAAAATCTACTTTGGATTTGAATGTCAATATTTTATTATGAGAAAATAAACTTCATTCAAATATAAAACTGTCTATTGACAGTTAATTTGAATATCAAGATTATTTTAGTTAGATGAGATTTTTTTTTTTTTAATAAATCAAAACCTAAATAAATTTTAATCGAACCGAGTTTAATTTGAGCATGAGAGAACAGACTCGACTCGTTTGGAGGACTAGTGATCTCCCATTACCGTCTTCTGTACTACATAACCCTTTGAAGAACATGGAAACCAGTGAAAACTACTCATGGGCACACACAACACTAGACAACGTAAATTTTATTATTAACACAGCCAGCAGACCATACACCGTTCATATTATATTTATTGAAAGCCTTCACAAGCATAAGCGGTGATAAAGTTTTACATTAAAGCCAAACAAAGGGAAGTACCCCGTTAAATATAGAGGACAATCTTCACTTTCAAGCTTTATGACAGACTCCTCCTTCGCAGACCCAGCCTTCTTTAGTGCTTTCTTCTTTGGTGCCTTCTTCTTTCTTAGCCTCATCCTTAAAAGCACAGTTTGGATGGAGATCAAAGTCGCACTTCTCGCAGTAATATGACCACACTTGCCCAGCCTTTCTGCAGCCATCACAAGTGTACATCATTCGTCGAGTGAGTTTAAGCTCGTGATCCACATGGAGAGAATGTTTCAGCTTTTCAGGCCACCCCTTTCTCATCTCCTCCAATCTTTCCTCGATCTTCTTCAGATGCTCCTCCGTGAAAGGATAAGCATCCGCTCCATACTGAGTTATGAGGCTTCTGGCCTCTTTGCTTACAGTACGACCAGTTGGTCCAAGAGCTACAAGCATAGGGATCCCCGAGACCTTGAATTTACGACTTAAGGATGCCTTCCTCCTGTCCCCAAAGGGAAGAGCAAGCCATGGCATTTCCTCATAGTATTTGTCAAATGAAGCTTGATCCCTATCACTGGAAATGAAGATTACCTCAAAAGCATCATCTTTTGCTTTTATCTCAAGGTATGCCTCAATGAGCTTTGGCAAAAATGCACGACAGGGAGGACACCAGTGTGCTGAGAAGTAAAGCAGAATAGTCTTCCCCACTAAGTCCGCTACTGGTATCTGAGGAGAAGAACAAACATATTAATAAGAGATGTGGATTGCAAAGACAGGTCTAGAAAGAAACAAGATCTATTCCTCGACTTCTTTTAGAAACATCTTAACATGAAGTAAAGGTGTATATCACAACTGTCCTGAAGCAGGATATGCACAACTCAAGAAGGCATTGATGTGCTGAAAAGGAAAGCAACGGTTCTAGCTATCTTTGGCTAAAGATACATACTAAGTGTAGCACTTGGAATGCTCACCATTAGGGAATACTAATAGGATAGAAAGGGACAAAATATAACTACATCTGGAACGGTGAGGGATCATCATGAAATTAACTAAAATGCTAAAACTAATGCCCAATCTGGCAAGGAGTAGATTTGTGATGATTTTGTGATGATCTCACAATCTCAATCCTCCAAAATGAGTTGCAGTTTCACATGTTCTTATTCCCTTAACATTTCTTACTGATGAGCATTCAAATGCTCGAGCCTAAATACTATAGCCACATCTAAAGTATGTAAATAAGGAATGGGATTTTCCTAAATATATCACCCTTCTTGGACTATAAATATTAACAATGGAAGATTAAATGTGAAACTAACTTATGCAAGCTGACATTTTCCTCACCACCCACCCTTAAGCAAAAGATAAACAACCTCTACCAGCTAAAATATGCCTGAGAAAGGAATCTAATGCCAATTATAAGCATCTTAATTCTAACAAAGGTTTTGAGTACATCTAGTGAATTCAAAATATTACCCTGCTTCCTCCCTTTCCAATGACATAATCGAGATCCCCAGAAACCAAGACTAACTCCAAGGTCTGAGCTTCTTCCCTGGCTTTATTGATCTCTGCCAACTCAGCAAACTTTTCTGCAGTGAAAGGGTATGCAGCAACTCCATGATCCTCAATGGCTTCAGCAACATTGGAATGGACAGTTTTTCCATCAGGACCAATAATCACCAAAGTGGGGAGGGTGGAAAGCTCAAAGTATCGAACCAATTTTTCACAGGTCTTGTCTTGTACAGGTAGGGAAAGCCATGGCATGCCTTCAAAATCATTCATAAATGGTTCTTCTTTATCATCTAGTGGTATCAACACCACCTCAAAATGCTCTCCCCGGGCCTTCACGTTCTGATAAACCTCGAGTAATTTGGGCACAAACTCAGTGACTGATTTGTACGAGGATAAGTAGAAACAAAGACCAACCATCTTTCCTTCAAGCTCAGAAATTGGCACCTAGATTCATGCATCATCAAGAAAAGAGTAAGGCAAACAAAAATATCACTTCAATTTACAACATATGTAGAACTTGCATGCATATGTTTATACTTCTTACCTTATTTCTATCAGACTTAATTACAAAGTCACGAGAGCCATGGGCCAGAAGCAATTTCAAGGATTGGTTTCTTCTAGCATCTTCTTCCTGATCTTTCAATTCCTTGATTCGCTCTTGAGTAAAAGGATATCCCTCCACCCCATACTCCCTAATTATCTCAACTCCATCATCAGACACAAGATTACCGGTTTCATCTAGAATAACAAGATGGGGTATTCCCATCACCTTGAACGAGCTATCCAAACTATCCCGTTTATCTGACTCCGCATATGGCACTGCAAGCCACGGCATTTTGGAAAAGTACTCTTTGAAGGACTCATCATTTTTATCTGCTGACACGAAAACCACCTCGAAATCACCTCTTGCAGAAAGTTCATTGTAAGCCTCTATCAAAGCTGGGGTAAACCTCTTGCAGGGACCGCACCATGATGCAGAGAAGTACAGCCCAAGCTTCTTCCCTTGCAAGCTCTCAACCTTAACCTGATATGTCATTGGTGATTTTAATTAAATTCATCAAACATAGAAAACAAGAAGAGAAAAAATCGCTATTTAAAATATTTCATGATTACACAGGCATTGCTCACAAGGAAAATGTTTTACAAGATCTTCCGAGTGGAAAACATATTCACTAAATTGAAAATGTTATATTAAGCATGAGGAAAAAATTTCCAATCCATAACATCCAGTATAAAAGTAAAACTAATGTCCACCATACCAATACTGGAATTATCCACCATCACTGGTCTTCAGCTACCATGGTCACTCCATGATCTTCAACTAGTAGTATCACAGCTTTTTTCAATTTCTCCGTACTATTTGATTAATAACAAAGACGAGATTAAGAGAAACACTATATAGGTTCATAATTCAGGGGCGCACACACACAAAATCCAAATTCCACAAAGTATGTACCGAAACCCATTTAAGAGAAATCGACACCCATATACTTTCTTCCCAAGAAACACAAGAAAAATCCAACCTTTCATGCGTTAAAGCTGAAACCAAAGTAACAAAAAAAAAAGATGTTCTTCTTTCAACGAAACATAAAAACAGAACAAGAAGTGAGATAAACTTTTTTCTTTTTCCTTCTGATTTTTTTTGGTTTTGAGATTTTGTTAGAACTACCTGATCGCCGTTGTTCTTGATAAGAAAGTCTCTATCTGGAGAGCACAAGAGAGACTTTATGTCATAAGGCTTGGCGATTTCAGTCTCCCTGTTGTCTTCCTCACCGACAGCAGCCATTTTGCAATTTGCCCGTGCTATGTTTTTTTTCAGTGAGCACTCCAGCAAAGGAAGGTATGTAGGAGAATGATGTAGTACGTAGGACAACGCTATAAACACATATAAATGCAGGATAAGGTGTCTTGCTTGTGAAATTTCTATGGTCGGTCGTCCGATCCAAACTTTAATTTTAATATTAATTTATATATTAATGATAATCAATAAGATATTTAATATATATAATTAAATATTGAAATTAAAAAAAAATTCCTTGTTTTTATTCCTTTCTATTTACTATTTTTTTAATTACGCCCTAAAAAGTATCGGTTTACAACTTACAAGCTCCTTTTTACGCTTGCTCCTTTCCTTTCTCTGTTAAGCAAAAACAAACTGATCCTCTATTTTTCTTTTTCCTAAGATTACAAGAAAGGTATTCTATTTTTTCTTTTTTAAAAAAATTAAATTGGAAATATTTGTCCACTGTATTTGTCATAGTCGTTATATATATATATATATAAATAAATAGATAAATAAGTGCACCTCTGATAGCGTGACAAGTGTTATTTATAATAACGAATAAATTTATATTAAAAACCATATTTTTACCACTAAGAAATTCTTTTATTTTAAAACCATGTCACTCCAACTAAACTGAATAACTAAAATTAATTTATAATCATTATTCGATAAAGATTGACACTATGTCATTATCAATTGAATCGAAAAATTAATGGATTGTATTAGTTTAGTTATAAAGATTTTAAAATTAAATATAGTGAAATAAAAATAAATTTTCTTTGAATTTAATT